>CM065778.1:141293888-142493888 GCA_033296515.1 Macrochelys suwanniensis
GCTTTCTAGGCATAAGTGAGAGATCCCGGGTGCTTAGGATGGGTTAGCCCCTCCGGTCATACAGAGCTTGCTTATTAAACAAACTTCTATTACCTTTCGAAACTTAAGACTGTAACTCATCTGTGTATCAGGGTAGTAGCCGTGTTAGTCTGTGTCAGCAAAAAAAAATACTTGTGGCACCTTAGAGACTAACAAATTTATCGCAGCATAAGCTTTTGTGGACTACAGTCCGCTTCGTGGGATGCATAGAATGGAACATACAGTGGGACGATATTTGTACACTCAGAGAAATGTGGTAATTTTGCAACAGAAAAACTTCAAAACCAGACTCCAACAAGAAGCTGCCGAACTTGAATTAATATGCAAACTAGATACCATTACCTTAGGTTTGAATATAGACCGGGAATGGCTCGGTCATTACGTTAATTGAATCAATTTCCCCCAGTTAAATACCCTTAACACCTTTGTGTCAACTGTCTGTAATGGGCCATGTTGATGATCACTTCAAAAGTTTCTTTCCTACTGATAACAGTTCCTTTCAATTAATTAGCCTTTTACAGTTGGTATGGTTACTTCCACCTTTTCATGTTTCTCTGAATGTAAAAATATCGTCCCACTGTATGTTCCATTCTATGCATCCGACGAAGTGGACTGTAGTCCCCGAAAGCGTATGCTGAAATAAATTTGTTAGTCTCTAAGGTGCCACAAGTATTTTTTTTTCATCTGTGTATCTATCTTTACCTGATTTAACCTGGTAAATAACTCTCCTATTTCCTTCTCCTAGTTAATAAATCTCTATGTAGTTTATTAGAGGATTGGCTACAAGCCTTGTCTTTGGTGTGAGATCTAAGGTGCAATTGACCTGGGGTAAAAGACAGGTCCTTTGGGACTGGCAGTAACCCGGATATTGCTGTGATCCTTGGTGTAAGGCACCATCTATCACAAAGGTATGCAGGGTGGGAGTCCCTAAGGGGACTGTCTGCAATTCCATGTTCAGGCTGTTACAGTGCCTGAGGAGTTCACCCTGGATACTTGGTTGGTGAACTCTAGGGATACAACTCCCTGCCAATGTGGGTTTTGTGCCTGGTTTTTAAGAGTTTGCCCTGAGGCTGGTTCCCATGCTCCTGAGTCACTGCAGGGACCCTGAGCCTATCTGGGAGTCTTGTCCCTGTTGGCAGCACAGATCTACTTCTCAGCCTAGGAGCCTAGCTTCTAAAAGGCGGCAAGGGCTCGTCGGGGCAGGGCAGACATGCGGCAATGATGGGGTATAGAGGGCCCATCCAGAGGCTGGAAGGGAAAGGGTTAATCTTACCCCTCTTGCTAGAGGAAGATTTGCAGGTGCTTGCCATGAGGGCAGCTATCTGGAGGGTAAAAAGCTGGGATAAATTAACTGATTAATTAACTCCCCGCTCTGAACCCCGCCCCCTCAATCCTTCCCCTATAAGGGGGATGTGCTGGGAGCAGAGAAACCTGGCAGTGACAGTCAGGATTCCTGGGCAGGGGAAGGGACCTGAGACCAGCTTAGGCAGGGATTCTTCTTTATTTTCATTAGTATTGCTGCCTCTTCCCTGCTGGGCCTTGGCTGGAGCCAGCCCCAGGCTGCAGACTTTGTGTAAGAGCAGCCCTGGCCCGGGCTTCGATTGTTGTTTAGTCCTTAAAAGGGAAAGACATTCTTCCAATTTACTTCTGCTCCACAGTCAAACCACCACAAAGGCGTTTCTAATCACCTTCCTGAGGGCGGGCAGAGTCCTCTCTAACCCTGACCACCCTGCTACAAAGTGGGCGAGAGCAGCTGTCCTGGCTGCCAGGATAGCACTCTGAAATCAGAACAGGAGGACCGCTCTGCCCATCCAGCAGTCTCTCCGTTCCAGGCGCTTCTACGCTCAGGGCCTGCTCTAGTTCTGCTTCCTTGTCAGTGAGCAAGCCCCTGAAAGGAAACTCGCCACAGCATGGGTTGGGCAACGCAGGAGCTGGCTTGAATCTTGGCGCTGATCTCTGATCATACCTGCAAGTTCGGAGGTCCCAAAGTTTGGGTCTAGCACGGTATTTTAATTTTCACGCACTTCCAGACTGCATCAGGGTTTGGGGTCAGTATACGAGAAACTGCTTTCAGGCTTCTATTCTGAGTATTCAGTATTCAAAGTCACAAAGGAGGGGAAATCTCCCCATAGCATGGGGCCAGCAGCCCCCGATTTTGCTTACCTGCAGACTGTACCTTTGGAGGTTATCCGCTTGCTATGTAGTAATGAAATCCTTAACCCTTAAAATACTAGGTTACAGTGTAGTAGCCGTGTTAGTCTGTGTCAGCAAAAAGAAAATAAGAAAGAAAGAAATACTTGTGGCACCTTAGAGACTAACAAATTTATTTCAGCATAAGCTTTCGTGGGTTAGAACCCACTTCATCGGATGCATGGAATGGAACATACAGTGGACAGATATTTATACAGTCAGAGAAACATAAGGTGGAAGTGCCTATACCAACCTTAAGAGGCTAATGGCCATCTTGTTTATCACTTCAAAGGTTTTTTTTCCCATGCTGTTATGGTCCCTCTCAATTAATTAGCATCTTAAGGTTGGTATAGGCACTTCCACCTTATCATGTTTCTCTGACTGTATAAATATCTGTCCACTGTATGTTCCATTCCATGCATCCGATGAAGTGTGGCATTCTAACCCACGAAAGCTTATGCTGAAATAAATTTGTTAGTCTCTAAGGTGCCACAAGTATTTCTTTCTTTCTTATTTCCTTAAAATACTGACATTTCCCAGTCTGCCGGCCCCATAAATGATTAGGACCACTACCTACCATGTGATGGCGTCCAGAGCCTCCTAGAGGTTAACTTTCTTGTGCTAGTGAAGAAGAACAAGAAGGGAAACTGACTAAAGGAAGAAATGTACCAAGCTTCGGGAAGGGAAACCGCTCGGCCCAGTTCTGCTGCCCAAAGTGCAGAGACTGAGTAAACGAACGACACCAACAATGCCAAGCAAATTAACGTTTTCCAATTCCCCATATCTGTGTAAAACAGGTGGCTCTGTAAATCTTCAGATTATTAGGCTGATGTTAATATAATACATGGAGGTATACCTATCTCCTAGAACTGGAAGGACCTTGAAAGGTCATCATGTCTAGTCCCCTGCCTTCACTAGCAGGACCAAGGACTGTCCCTGACAGAATTTTGCCCCAGATCCCTAAATGGCCCCCTCAAGAATTGAACTCACAACCCTGGGTTTAGCAGGCCAATGCTCAAACCACTAAGCTATCCCTCCTCCCTTGTTGATGCTTAAAGACTCATAACACTCTCAGAAGCTATAGGTTCTCCCTCTCCCCGCCGTTAGGTATTGTCATTGTGATTCTCAGTACAAATACAAGCAAAAAGAAGGGGGGAAATATGAATTATTACAGAAGGGCACAGAATAAAACCAAATAGACTATTTTATTCATGATGGTGTTCCTTTAAGTACTGTCTACATGAGTTTAGTCTGTATTACATACTCTGTGTTGTTTGACACAAGAAGGGTAGCAACGTACATGCCAGACAGCAAAAGGCAACCACTAGCCACCATATGGATGATAGCTGTAAAGTCTTTCTTAGCTACCCGTCCATGGCTGTACAATGTTGCCAACTTTTGTGAGATTTGGTGTTTTCATTAGAGCCTCAGCTCGCAAAGTTATGGGATTATGCAAAACTCTCCGCTTTCATTTAAAAGGGAAAAGTAAATGTTTAGCCTTTCCGACTGGAGAGAAAAGCCCGAAAATAGCCCCAGAGTGCTCCCGATAGACTCAAAAGCAGAGCTCATTGAAAATTTTTCGATGCAAAAAATGTTGCCATTGGAAAAAGGATTTCATCAAAATCAAAGTTTTCCTGGGGAAAAAGGTCTGTGTCATTTCCATTTTCCCAATCGGGAGAATCAAAATGAAAAAAAATTCATTTCACGTCACCCTTTTGAAACAAAAATGCTGTTTTTCATTTACAAATGCTGCTTCGAAGTCACCATGTCCCTACGCCGTGTCGCATCATTTGTGGTTGATTAGAAATGTCAGAAGCGTTCGTTTCCCATTTCCAAACTTTTGGGAATGTTTGGGCCTGGACATTTTTTGGTGTTTCGACTTTCCATTCTGATCTAGAATGGAAACCAATTTTGAAAGGTTGAAATTCCCAGGGGATGAAAATTCTGTTTCCTAGCCCGCTAGACTGAAAAGCCAGAAAGCAAATTAAAAGATCCCACAATTCAAAACCATGCTTGTGATTTGGGAGCATTTGGGGTTGCAGTAACGTAGGTGCCTCTTCTGTGTTTGGCAGCATTCTGCCCTCCGTGGATTTGACACAGCTCAGAGCCCTTAGGGTTACATCTGCTGCCCTGCAAAGAAAAACCCGCAGCACTGAGACTCAGAGACCAGGTCAACTTACTCAGACTCGAGCTGCGAGGTTAAAAATAGCAGTGTAGATTATTCAAGCTGGAGCCCTGAAACCCAGAGAAGGGGTGATGGTCTCAGAGCCCAGCCTCCAGCCAGAGCCTGTACATTTACACTGCTATGTTTAGCCCCACATCCCAAGCCCTGCAAGCCTGAGTAAATTGACCCAGGTTCATAGAATCATAGAATCTCAGGGTCGGAAGGGACCTCAGGAGGTCATCTAGTCCAACCCCCTGCTCAAAGCAGGACCAATCCCCAACTAAATCATCCCAGCCAGGGCTTTGTCAAGCCTGACCTTAAAAACCTCTAAGGAAGGAGATTCCACCACCTCCCTAGGTAACCCATTCCAGTGCTTCACCACCCTCCTAGTGAAAAAGTTTTTCCTAATATCCAACCTAAACCTCCCCCTCTGCAATTTGAGACCATTACTCCTTGTTCTGTCATCTTCTACCACTGAGAACAGTCTAGATCCATCCTCTTTGGAACCCCCTTTCAGGTAGTTGAAAGCAGCTCTCAAATCCCCCCTCGTTCTTCTCTTCTGCAGGCTAAACAATGCCAGTTCCCTCAGCCTCTCCTCATAAGTTAATTGCTCCAGCCCCCTAATCATTTTTGTTGCCCTCCGCTGAGACTCTGGGCTGCAGGTTTTTCTTTGCACTATAGACGTACCCATAGTGTCCAGCCCTGCGTTTTGTATTACTCTTAACATCCAGATGTGTCCACATTGCATGCTATGGAGTGTGACTGCTCCGGCTGAACGCACTGGAGTGGTTGGTCACCGTGGTACTGACTTAACACTGTCCTGGAGAGGGAAACAATTTCCACACTGCAAACCGCCGACTGGACAAACTATAGTAAAGAATAGAATTATCAGGCACATAGATGAACATGATTGGTTGGGGAAGAGTCAACATTGTTTTTGTAAAGGGAAATCATGCCTGTCTACTAGAATTTTTTGAGGGGGCCAACAAGCAGGTGGACAAGGGGGATCCAGTGGATATAATGTACTTAGATTTTCAGAAAGCCTTTGACAAGGTCCCTCACCAAAGGCTCTTGAGCAAAGTAAGCTGCCATGGGATAAGAGGGAAGTTCTCTCATGGATTGGTAACTGGTTAAAAGATTGGAAACAAAGGGTAGGAATAAATGGACAGTTTTCAGAATGGAGAGAGGCAAATAATGGTGTCCCCCACGGGCCTGTAGTGAGACCAGTGCTGTTCAACATATTCATAAATGATCTGGAAAAAGCAGGGCTGGCTCCAGGCACCAGCTTTCCAAGCTGGTGCTTGGGGCGGCATTGAGAATGGGGCGGCAGTCTGAGTCCCGCGACGGCAATTCGACAGCAGGTCCGCTCTTTCTGCCGCTGAATTGCTGCCGCAGGACTCGGACTGCCGCCCCATTCTCACCTGCTGTGGCGGCAATGGGGCAGCAGGTCCGCCGCTCTTCCCTTGCCCACGCGGACTGGGACTGCCTGCATCGGGGGCGGGTCCTCGCTACGTCTGCCTGCGTCGGGGGCGGGGCCGCGGCAACTGCTTGGGGCGGCAAAATTGTGAGAGCCGTCCCTGGGAAAAAGGGGTAAGCAGTGAGGTGGCAAAATTTGCAGATGATACAAAAAGACTCAAGATAGTTAAGTCCAAAGCAGACTGCGGAGAGCTACAATAGGATATCACAAAGCTGGGTGATAGGCCAAAAAAAACGGCAGATGAAATTCTCTGCTGATAAATGCAAAGTAACACACATCGGAAAACATAATGCCAACTATACATATAAAATGATGGGGTCTAAATTAGTTGTTACCACTCAAGAGAGAGATCTTGCAGTCACTGTGGATCGTTCTCTGAAAACATCCACTCCTACAGCGGCAGTCAAAAAAGTGAACAGAATGTTGGGAATCATTAAGAGAGGGATAGATAATAAGACAGAAAATATCACTCTATATAAATCCATAGTACATCCACATCTTGAATACTGCGTGCAGATGTGGTCACCCCATCTCAAAAAAGATATATTGGAATCGGAAAAGAAACAGAAATGGGCAACAAATGATTAGGGGTATGGAGCAGCTTCCGTATGAAAAGAGATTAATAAGACTGGGACTTTTCAGCTTGGAAAAGAGACGACTAAGGAGGGATATGATAGAGGGCTATAAAATCATGACTGGTGTGAAGAAAGTAAATAAGAAAGTGTCATTTACTCCTCCTCATAACACATGAACTAGGGGTCACCAAATGAAATTAATAGGCAGCAGGTTTAAAACAAACAAAAGGAAGTATTTCTTCACACAACCCACAGTCAACCTGTGGAACTCCTTGCCAGAGGATGTTGTGAAGGCCAAGATGCTAACAGGGTTAAAAAAAGACCTAGATAAATTCATGGAGGATAGGTTCATCAATGGCTATTAGCCAGGATGGTCAGGGATGGTGTCCCTAGCCGCTGTTTGCCAGAAGCTGGGAATGGGCGACAGGGGATGGATCACTTGATGATTCCCTGTTCTGTTCATTCCCTCTGGGGCACCTGGCACTGGCCACTGTTGGTAGACAGGATACTGAGGTAGATGAACCTTTGGTCTGACCTAGTATGGCCGCTCTTATGTTCTTACATATAGATTGCATTCCATCCCTTTGATCATCTTTGTCACTTGCCTCTGGATCCTTTCCAGTTGCTCTGAATCAGGGGTGGGCAAACTACAGCCTGGGGGCTGCATCCGGCCCTTCAGACATTTTCATCCAGCCCTCGAGCTCCTGCCACAGAGTGGGATCCGGGGCTTACCCCGCTGCACATCTGCCGTGGCTCCGGGCGGCTCCTGGAACCAGCAACATGTCCCCCCTCCAGCTCCTATGCATAGGAGTGGCCAGGGGGCTCCTCACTCTGCCCCCGCTCCAAGTGCCACCCTTGCAGCTCCCATTGGCCGGCAACCATGGCTAATGGCAGCTTCAGGGGCAGCGCCTGCAGACAGAGCAGTGTGCAGAGCCACCTGGCCATGCCTCTGCGTAGGAGTCGGAGGGGGGACATACCACTGCTTCCAGGAGCTGCTTGAGGAAAGCGCCACCCGGAGCCTGCACCCCTGACCCCCTCCCACCCTCCAACCCTCTGCCCTGGCCTTGATCCCCCTCCTGCCCTCCGAACCCCTCGATCCCACCCTCCTGCACCTGAGCCCGCACCCCCAGCCAGAGCCCTCATCCTCCCACACACACCCCAACCCCCTGTCCCAGCCCGGAGCCCCCTCCCGCACCCTGAACTCCTCATTTCTGGCCCCACCCCAGAGCCCCCAATTTTGTGAGCATTCATGGCCCGCCCTACAATTTCCATACCCGGATGTGGCCCTCGGGCCAAAACGTTTGCCCACCCCTGCTCTACATCCTCTCTATACATTGGTGACCAAAATTGGACCCAGTACTCCAGCTGAGGCCTAACCAGTGCAGAGTAGAGCGGTGCTGTCACCTCCCGTGACTTGCATGCTATGCCTCTGTTAATGCAGCCTAACATTGCATTTGCTTCTTTTTTTTTTTGGCAACATCATCGCCATTGCTGTGGGAAGAGAACTGATTTCTTACTACTACTCCTGAGCATACCCGGGTCAGACACAGCAACTGCATGCAGTAAGGCATGAACGTGCTCCGAAATATGCAGAGATGGCCTTGTGGTTAAGATATGGGACAAGAACTCAGGAGATCTTGGCTCAGTTCCCACCCCTGCCACAGAGTCCCCGCGTGACCTTGAGCAAATCACTTTATACGGCTGGATCGGGGCTATGCCTGTACAGCCTCTTCTCCCCACAGACCAAGAAGACCCACCACCTGCTGCGTACTCCGGGCTGGAGGGCGTTTGGCGCGTGGAGCCCCCGTGATCAGCCATGCAGGCGAGGGCTCCACCCCGATCAAACAGGAAATGGAAATTCAAAAGTTCCCGGTCCTTTAACAAGGGCGGGGCTGTTTTATGTGTACCTGGCATCAAGGAACTCACCACAGAGCATTGTGGGACACCTCCTGGAGGCCAGTTAGGATGACATAAGCAATGCACTATCTACGCTGCCTCTACGTTGACCTAACAACATCTACGCCTCTCGCGGAAGTGGTGTAATTAAGTCGACGTAGCGGGCGTGTTACGTTGGTGGAGGGGATCCGGCAGTGTAGACACGTACATTTTTAGGCTGATGTAAGGCAGCTTACATTGGCCTAACTGTGTAGTGTAGACCAGGTCTTAGTTCCCCCTCTGATCAAGGGGGACCAATGTACCTTCCTGACCTCGCAAAGGTGTAAGAACATAAGAATGGCCGTACTGGGTCAGACCAAGGTCCATCCAGCCCAGTATCCTGTCCACCGACAGTGGCCAATGCCAGGTGCCCCGGAGTGAGTGGACCTAACAGGTAATGATCAAGTGATCTCTCTCCTGCCATCCATCACCCCCCTCTGACAAACAGAGGCTAAGGACACCATTCCTTACCCATCCTGGTTAATAGCCATTAATGGACTTAATCTCCATGAATTTATCCAGTTCTCATTTAAACCCTGTTATAGTCCTAGCCTTCACAGCCTCCTCACGCAAGGAGTTCCACAGGTTGACTGTGCGCTGTGTGAAGAAGAACTTTCTTTTATTTGTTTTAACCCTGCTGCCCACTAATTTCAGGTTTAAAACAAACACAGCGCACAGTGTGGTGAGGCTGTAGCGAGACGGGAGGGTGTAGAAATAGCCAGCCAGAGAGTAACATGCTTGGCAGCCCTTCAGCAGAAAGGAGGTTTCACCCAATCCCATCTGTTTGCCAACGGGATCACAAAAACCCTTCAGGCTGGAGTGGGGGTGTGAGCTAACCCAGGCTGTGGGTGCTCTCCGGGGAGACCTGGGGTTCAGGCAGGGATCTGGGTTAGCTGGAGGGAGCCGACAGGGCCCGGGGAAGGTGGTGAGGAGGGCAGGCGATGCTCTTGGAGCCGAGGGGGTAGCAGGCGGAGGGCTAATGGCGAAAGGAAGCTGCCAGCGCAGCCTCCCGGTGCAGAATGCTGACACTTCTTTTTGTTCGGCAGACAGCAAGCACCTGGTGTGCCGGGCGCACAATATTGTTGCTGCAGCTTAGTCCCCCGGCCCCTCCTTCCCTTCAGCCTGCCCCCCCTCCCCGATCCCCCTTCCCCAGCACACACACACACACATCCCCGCAGGTTTAAATAAATGCAAACATATGCTGCCATTAATGGGAAAATCTCTTCTGCAAACATGAGTCTCTCTTTATTCATGGCTTCCCCCTCGCTCCTCAGAGACAAGGAAGGTCAAGTGGGGACTATCACAGCCTGTTTATTTAAATGCCCCCCCCCCTCAGATCTGGAAGGGGGAGGGAATGAATTAGGCTGATCATCGATAGGTTGAAACGGGGAAACAGCCAGGACAGACCTTCTGGGAAATCTTCTCCTGGCAGGAGCTGCATTAAGCCAGCATCAAAGAGTATGAGGCACATTCATTCTCCTGGCCAACACTTCCATCAACGTAGCCGCTCTTTCAATTGTGCCCTTGCCCTGATGGACAAAGGCAGGAGGCGTGGTGCCCAGACAATATGGTAATGGGCACCCATCTAAGAACCTGGATGTAGACCCGGGCAGGAAACTTTTGAGATTGCCACATTTTTCCCATCCCAAAATGGGACAAAAAGTCAAAATCATTTCACGGGCTGAAAAATCTGGCGAGAAAAGAACCAGTTCAAGTCAGCTGAAATACTTTGCTTCGCTCATTTCAAAATATGTTTGGTTTTGACCGTGACGCATTTTTTTTAATATAAAAAGCTTAAATTTCGAAACAACAACCCGTTGGTTTGAGCTGGAAATCTGGACGTGTTCATTTCGCCAACGTCAAAATGAAACTTTTGGACAATTTTGAAACTTGAAAACAAAAATGGAATCGAAAAATTCATCTAAGCCAGCGATACCCAGACTGAGGCTCACGACCCGCAAGTGGCTGTTTGATGTGTCTCCTGCGGCTCTTTGCAGCACATATTAAAACACTGGGTGATTTAATTATTAACCAATCAGGGTGCTTTTACTATGTTATTAAGCAACTGTAGCTGATAAAATAATATAATTGGTCAGTCATTTTGCTGTAAGAATAGTTATATATATATATATATATATACAGTGAAACCCCGCGATAATGCGCCCCGCGATAACGCGAATTCGGTTATAACGCGGGGCGAGTCTAGCCCCGGTGGCTGCAGCGGGCACGGAGCGAGTCCGGCAGGCGTTCGGGATCCATGCCCTGGCGGCTGCAGCAGGAGCGACTCTCCCTGCAGCCCCGGTGCACCCTCAGGGTTCTCGCCTGCTCCTCCTGCTCCAGCAAACCCCTAGCATCTGAATACAGTGGAACCCCGCTATAACGCGACCCCGCATTTACTGCAATAGAATTTTTTGGACCCCAATTATTGCATTATAGCGGGGTTCCACTGTATATATATATAATATACTAAATATTTCCCCTGTCCTACTGTTTAAATATGAATATATAGTGCTATAGTAAATGAAACAATGAATTCACAGTACTGTGAATCTTTTGGGTAATGTTGATCGCTAATTTGCCTCCTGAGCCACTGAGGTCTGAGTATCACTGATCTAAGCTCAGCCTTTGCCTTGCCAAGTGTCCGTTTCGACGAATCCGCGTTTTCTAACAAAAAAAATGTATAGTCAAAAAATCCCTGGGCAGTTCTGCCTGTCCGGCTCTGCATTCTAGGCAGTCAGGCCTGGTGGTTGGAGCTGTGGTCATGAACAGGTGCCAAGGGTTGCAGCCGGTCATGGAGTCGGGACTGGGCTGAGGGCAGCGCTGAACCCAGGGTCCGGGGACAGGCGGCGGGTCAGAACCAAGGTCAGAGTCTGTGGACGAGCCCAATCAGGATTGACGTCGGAGTGTGGACGCAGGCTGAAAGCCGAAGCCGGGTTGGAGTCGTTCCAAGGGTCAGGAGGCGGATGCAGGGCTAGAGTGGGTAGTAACAGGGATCAGGCAAGGTTGGGTCACGGCCCGGACCAGGCTGAAGCAGGAAAAAGGCAGGAACAGGAGCTAGACAAGGGCAGGTTGGAAGCTAAGGGATGCATAGATAGAAATGAATTCCAAGCAGGTAAAGAATTCTTCTCTGCCGTTAAAGAACCACATGGGGCCGGATGTTCGTCAAGTCGTTTAACACGCTGCTAAAAGCAGTTCAGATACCGTGGATATGGGTGCGGTACCGGAACAAACTCTCTGTTCATACACATTTTGTGTGTGTGGCGTTGACGGTACAAGGGCTGGATCATTAGAGGTCAACGGATGTTGCTCCAAGCCAGCATCTCAGGGCACTGCCCGTGATATAATAGCAATGCTTTGCTCTTGTACCACCCAGGCCTGTTTGTATGAGTGGCCATGCATGGCGGAGGCCTTACAGCACCACGGACGCAAACTGCCTTGAAGTTCTGACTAGACTACGGGGTTGGCATAGGGCCCTCTACCTGAGGATCTCAGTGGGCTTTACATGAATTAATTAATGACTCATGGGACTCATCCTGGGCCATTTCGGACATGTTCAAGGGTTAGGAGGTCCCGGTCAGACCCTTGCACTGCTGATGGTCCCTGGTGAACTGAGCCCTTCAGAAGGTTAAGGGATGGGTAGCTATACCATACCAGCTGTACCCCATTGGACTGAGTTACTGCCATTTCCTGGGAATCTGACGGCTCTTGAACCTGAGAATTTTGGAGTTAAACGTTGGCAACACTCTAACCAAAGAACCTTCAAGATCACCTAAAATATTTACTGTAAAGAGTAAAATCCTGAGTCCCTCAGATCCTCAGGTGGCCTCAGTCAGCTTAGTTCCATTAGCCTGTCATTAGCTCCATTGGCTACACCGATTCTCAGGCTCTGGCCCAGGGCTTGCAATGTCAGTGCAGAAAACGGTTGCTTTATAACAGTCATAAGAACAGAGTGAACAGAACAGGGCAATTTATCCAGTGATCCAACCAGTGATGTCATCACGTCCCAGCTTCTGGCAGTCAGAGCATGGGGTTGCATCCCTGACCATCTTGGCTAAGAGCCATTGACGGACCTATCCTCCATGAACTGATATAAAAATATATATATATAAAATATAAATGGAGATATGCCAGTCTCCTAGATGGACCTTGAAAGGTCATTGAGTCCAGTCCCCTGCCTTCACTAGCAGGACCAAGGACTGTCCCTTAACAGATTTTTGCCCCAGATCCCTAAGTGACCCCCTCAAGGATTGAACTCACAACCCTGGGTTTATAAGGCCAATGCTCAAACCACTGAGCTATCCATCCCCCGCAATGCTAGTTCTTTTTTGAACCCATGTATACTTTTGGCCTTCACAACATCCCCTGGCAAGGGGTTCCACAGGTTGACTTTGTGTTGTGTGAAGAAATACTTCCTTTTGTTTGTTTTAAACCTGCTGCCTATTAATTTCATTGGGTAACCCCTGGTTCTTGTGTTATGTGAAGGGGTAAATAACACTTCCCTATTCACTTCCTCCACACCAGTCATGATTTTACAGACTGCTACCACATTCTCCTTTAGTTATCTCTTTTCCAAGCTGAAAAGTCCCCGTCTTTTTAATCTCTCCTCCTATGGAAGCTGTTCCATCCCCCTAATCATTTTTGTTGCCCTTC
This sequence comes from Macrochelys suwanniensis, assembly GCA_033296515.1. Taxonomy (NCBI): domain Eukaryota; kingdom Metazoa; phylum Chordata; order Testudines; family Chelydridae; genus Macrochelys; species Macrochelys suwanniensis. Next base: position 141,306,919 of record CM065778.1, read on the forward strand.
TTTGTACCTTTTCCAATTCTAATATATATTTTTTGAGATGGGGCCACCAGAACTGCAGGCAGTATTCACAGCATGGGCGTACCATGGATTTCTATAGAGGCATTATGACTTTCACTGTCTTACAATCTAGTCCTTTCCTATTGGTGCCTAACATTCTGTTAAGCTTTTTTAGTCACTGGTTTGTATCACACTGTAACCAGTGCTATGAATGGCACAGGAGGAAAATGATACCCAGAATACATGTGAAAACTAGGAGGCAGAGAGGAACTGGTTTGTTGTGGTTTGACTATGTTTTATAAACTTCTTTTATTAGTCTGTTCTATGTAGGTTTTTACACTGCACCCATCACGGTAGTATCTGAGTGCCCTCCGATAGTGCATTAAGCAACATTATTACACATCTGTTGCATGTGGTTTGTTCTCTCTCATCCTCTCCCCAGGAGGAGAAGTGTGTGTTGTGGAATGTCTTGTTTTGGTAGGTGTTTGGGGGCAGGCTGTATGAAATAAATGTACCTGTCGCTCTGTGTTTATATTTGAGAAGGCACGTCAAAGAAATGCACCCTGCCCTTGGCAGCACAAAGTGGTGTGGTGTGTGAATTAGCTCCAGGGGCAGATGACTCCCCAGTCTCAGACCACCCCCAGGGAAGGTTCTATCTCCCGCTCAAATGAAATCACAGACTAGGAAATCTATAAAGGGCAAAAGTGGCGTTGGTGCATGCATAAACCACCCCCAGGGCTCATCAGCAATGTTCAAACCCCAGGACTGGCACCACTGCAGCTCAAATCTCTGCCACTTGAGCTAAAGGAGTAACTCCATTAGCAGGTAGCAGTAGTAGGCTGTTATCTTCTAATAGGACAGCCACTAGGGAGAATCATAGAATCATAGAATATCAGGGTTGGAAGGGACCTTAGAAGGTCATCTAGTCCAACCCCCTGCTCAGTGCAGGAGACATGACACACATGTTGCCAGTGTGTTACATGCCCAGTTACCGAACTTGCTCAGAGAGTCAGGTACCCACTAGTAGTATATTACCCTTAGTAAATGTCAAAGAGATTGATGAACGAGATAAGATAAGGATAATGTCATCACTGGAAGTGACATCACTGGTTATGATGTCACAGGAAATGATGATGTACTAAAAATGAGGACGTCCTGGAAATGTTTTTATGACCTAAACCCTTGTCCTTCTAGGGTCTGGCCACTAACCTCTTTGACCCTTAACTCCCAACCAGAAGGCCCACCGTACCTGAGGAGGGAAGCCAATAGAGTCATAGAGTCAGCGATTTCAAGGCCAGAAGGGACTACTCATCTCATCTAACCTCCTGGATATCACAAGCCACCAACCTCACCCAGCACCCACACCCTAAACCCAACAATAGCGTATCACAGTATTACAGCCTCTAGGAGACTGGACTATGAAGAGAAGTGGGATACTCCTGATACTCCTGGCAAGTGACCTGCATCCCGTGCTGCAGAGGAAGGTGAAAAAAGCCAAGGTCTCTTACAATCCGACCAGGGGAAAAATTCCTTCGTGACCCAAGCACCTGAGACAGAGAATTCGCAGTGCCATCTCAGAGCCCTGGCCCACCCCACCCAGTGTCCCAACCTTGGCCATCCCCGATGCTTCAGAGGAAGGCGATAAAAAAACCTATCCCAGAATACGTTGAGGGGGAAATCCCTTCCTGACCCCTGCCGATGGCCGGCTGAAACCCTGAAGCATGAGCTTTAGGAACATATAAGACATAAACCAGAAGAGAGCCCCAGGACTACTGAGCCCTGCCCCACACCAGCATGACCAGCCCTGTCAGACAGTCACACTCATACATTTGTCCAGCTCTCTCTCAAAACCTATTTAGTTGTTAGTCCCACAACTTCTCTTCCAGAACCTTCCCCGCTGTGCTGGTTAGAAACCTTCTAATTTTGAGCCTGAATTTGTTCATGACCAGTTTATTCCCATTTGTTCTTGTGCCAGCATTGTCCTGTAGCTTAAATAGCTCTTCCTCCTCCCTGGTATTTACCCCCTAATGTATTTATAGAGTGCAATCAGATCTTTTCTCAGCCTTCTTTTTGCTAAGCTAAACCAGCCATCTCCTCTCATAAGACAGGCCCTCCATTCCCCTGATCATCCTGTTAACTCTTCTCTGCACCTCTTCCGGTTTGAATAATCTTTCTTGAATGTGGGTGACCAGAATTGTACCCAGTATTCCCAATGAGGCCTTAACAGTGCCTAATACAATGACATTAATACTTCTCTATCTCTCTATTGGAAATATCTCACCTCATACATCCTAGGATTGCATTTGCCTTTTTCCCAGCCCCATCCCATTGGTAGCTCATAGTCACCTGTGATCGACCCATACACCCAGGTCTCTCACCTCCTCTGTCACTTCCAACTGATGCACCCCAACTTGTAATGAAATGGAATGGCTGGCCCAGACCCCCCTAGCGCGGGGGCCGGTAAGTTGGGCTGCCCCTAGAAATGATAAAGAAACAGCTAAATGTTGGGGGAAACATTAAAATATAAAACCAGAGGGAGGTGTTTAAAAATATGGGTAAAGAGATCTACAAAGGGAAACACGGATGTTGGCGTAACTCTAAATGGTGACTCAAATGCTTCCGTGTGTATTAATCGCAGAGGAGATCCTGACACAAACCCCTATAACTTCGCCCAGGCCCTCTTCACTGAAGGAGGGAAACCTTACCTCAGCCTGCAGAAGTAAACGGGTTCTAAAATTATTCAGCCCTTTGAAACAAAAAACAAAAAGCCAACAAGCCAGAAACAGAATTTAACTCTGCAACCGTCTATGCCAGTAAAACACACCTCTTGCTCTGAGCCAGCAGCTGGGTACCAGCAATGTGTATCTTCCATGGAGAGTTCACTTCACGGCCTCAGGGACTGGCTGGCTAGGGAGTGATGAAGAGAGCCGGCTCATGAGCAACCGTTTCAGGGGGCCGCGTTGTCTCGGGGGCACAGAAAATACTGAAACAAATCCACGGCAACCTATGGGGTCGTTGTACTGCACAGCACAGCTGCTCGGCCCCTCCTGGCAAGCACAGGGATGGAATTCTGATGCTCCTGCTCCTAAAACATAGGTTCCCCTAGCACTGGAGTTAAAGGAGAATCTCCATTAGCAGTATAGGGTCTCTGGCACACATGGATGGATGAAACGGGATCCACCACCTTATCCATCAGGGCTTTGGCGTTTGGGCACAAGGCGAAGACACTAATTACCATTGAGTCTGCTAAACGCTGAACACTAAGCAAAGACCTTTTGCCCAACAACAACTTGATCAAACAGGAAATTCTGCAGCTCCCGCCCGTGTGCAAGAACTCGCGTCAGGACATATGTTGTATCTATGCACACACAGTTTTGCCACGGCCCCTCAATCCAGACCTGGACCGCCGCCTGTATATCAGTCCTGAGTTCCCCACACTGTTCTGCCCAGCAAAAATCCTCGCTATGCAATTCTGGATCCAAATACCCTCTGTACCATAATCCTGTCCCATGCTGGGCCTACCATCTAGCTCATTCCCTATATAAACCTAAGAAAACTGTTGACAATCTTGTGATTAAGGCACTGGACAAGAACCCAGGAGCTCTGGTTTCAATCCTTGTCTCTGGAACAGACTCCCTCGGTGACCTTGGGCAAGTCACTTGAGCACTCTGTGCCTCAGTTTCCCACGTGTAAAATGGAGACAATAATCTCTCCTTTCTCCACACTTTATCTGTTCCATACGGTTAGCGCACAAGCTCTCCAAGACAGGCAATATCTCTGCCTGTGCATCTGTACAGCAGTTAGCCTGGGAAGGCTCCCGTCATGAGTGTGCTTTCTTGTTGCTGCTCCACCACAAATTATTATTATAGATCATTTGAGTGCCAAGAAAATGTCTTTCTTTCCTTTCACCATGTCAGTCTTCTCACTGCATATTTCTTTTTTAGTGCCACACTGGGTGAAATGTTATTGGCTTAACTTGGCAACCCTTTTCCGCTCGGCTAAAATGCACGAGGACTTGTACTTTTCTCTTCTTTTTTTTTTTTTTTGCGATGTTCCAGAACAAACACAAAGTCAGCTCTCCCCAGCATCTGGGCTTCCCTAATATTTATCTGTGGAAGCTGAACGCCGCTCTGATTTGTGAAATCAATCACACTTAACTGAAGGGTGATTGTTTTCACATGTGACTTTGCCACATTCCTTTCATCTTTATCACATTCCCCTTTTCTCTGGGTTTTGCGTGTCAAGATACAGCAGAGCGAGGGGGGAAAGGTCATTGACTTTTGACCTGGGTATAATTGGAAAACAGAAGGTCAATGTCTCCTTTCTTTTCGTGGCTAGATCAGTTTGCATTTCGTGCCGCTACAGAATTGGGCAGACACACAGTCCACGTGCAACCCCCACCCCCAGTACATACGACACATACACACAGAGCCACCAAAATCCGTTCACCCACACCCCTGCTAACATATGTTAGGCTTAGTTATTTTATTCCAGCTGTTTGAGGACACAGCCCTTCATGCCGGTTGCCCACAGTCCATGGTAGCTCAAGGGCCCAGATTCCACCCACCCCACCCCTCACATGCTCAGAGCATGCGTACCAGATCAGGGCAAGGGAACACCTATTGTCACCTGGTGTGCAGATCACACAGGAGTTTAGGCCTGAGATAGGGCCCCAGTACCTGCCTGAGGCAGAAACGCAGGTAGCTAGGGGAAATTTAGGTGCTGCATAAATGTAGGTACTTGAAGGATTATGTGGCAACGGAGTGGGGGGTTTGTGGATCACCGTAATGCTAAATCTGGATTTAGGTGCCTATTCTGGGGTCTTGGCTCCAGATCCCCTTGGGGATCCCAGACTAGGTGCTTCAGATACGAGACAAAGGCACAAATGCCACCTGCATTGGAAAGAATAGGAGCAAATAGGGATGGGGTGCCAGGACACAGGCCCTGCAATCCCCACAGGGCAGGCAACCCACCAGTGTCGATGCTATTTAGGACTGAGGTCTCAGGCTTTCTGGGTGAGGCAGCATGATCTAGGAAATAGGCCACTGGACAGGGAGTCGGGGTATCTGGGCTCTTCTGTGTGACCTTGCACAAGCCTTTTCCCACCATGTGCCTATGTTTCCCCTCCCACCCAGTGTCTGCCTCTCTAGTCAGACTGTGAGCTGTTCAGGGCAGGGACTGTCTCTCACTGGGTCTACGAGGCACTGGGCGCAATGGGACCCAGATCTCATGTGGGGGCCTCTCAGCCCTGCCACCAGGCAGATAACATTTTAGAATCCTCACTTCCTATGGGTCATTCGAGAAAGGAAGGTCTTGAGAGCCTTGCCTGGAGAGCCAGGAGGGTCTCTGCTCCCCCTGGGATCCCACCCATGGATCCAGGAGGATCTCTGCTCCCACTGGGATATGGCCCGGAGCACCATGAGGTTGTCCACTTCTACTGGGATCTGGCCCATGGAGCTCGGATGGTGTTGGCTCCCACTGGGATCAGGCTCAGAGCACTAGGAGGATCTCAGCCCCCTTGGGATCTCATCCATGGAGCTGGGAGGATCTCTGCTCCCACTGGGATCCAGCCCATGAGCTGGGAGGATCCACCAGTTCCTAGTGAGAATACAGATTTCCTTTTGTCATTTCCCATGCATCTCATTCTGTTCCCCCGCGACATCTTCAGCTGCACCATGCCCGTGAGATGACAGCGTTTCCTCTTCTGCTCCTTTTCCATTTGCTTTTCCCTCTGTGTCTGGGGAACACGCCAGAGAGGATAGGCCTAGCCGCTAACCCCTTACAAGCAGAATATCCATCGGCCAAACGATCAGGAGCCATGGACCAGCCCCGTGTCCAGAGTCGTGTTTGTATGTGTGAAAAAATGAAACACCATTAACAGACAAGCCACTAAAATGTGGCCGCTCTGAAGACACCCAAGGGCGTGGCCAGGGGGCGGTTCAGCTGCCCCTCCTCAGGGCACCAGGGCGTCGAGATCAAACCCTTTGGATGGTGTTGCCGGTCCCCCCCTCTCCTGCACACATACACCACCTCCCCCTGCCACGACGCTTATCGCCAGTGTTTTGGCAGTGCTGCCCTTGTCATATAAATCCAAACATAATTCTCTCTTTCCTGTTAAGCTCGAGAAAATAAACGTGTACGGCTGTTACTGGGAGCCAAGCTGTGGGACTGCTCTAAATTCTCTTCTTATTGAGTCTGGGCTGAAAATCATTCAATTCTGCTGAGGACACACATCTCCGCTTGCGCACCCAGGGAGGGAGAGAGGACGCGGGGTGTATAAATATCTCCAGCTCTCCAGATATTCGGCAGATTTATTCCGCTGCCAAGCCTGCAGAAAATTGACTTGTTTCATGGAGGCAGGCTATTGACACATTACCGCAAGGAGGGTTAGGAGAGAAAGCCGTGCGACGGGCGCCCCTCTATTATACGATAATGTAATCAGCAGTGTGGGAAATGACTGTGGGTAAAATGGCACCACTGACATTTATATTAGAGGATATTGATGGCAGGAGCTGTGACCGCATCTATCCTACCTCCCGTTTGCCAGGATTGACACAGAAGGCTCTTGTTGGCTGGATTGCCTCTCTCGCTCCCCTTCTTCTTAGCTCGGTCGCTTGCTGCTGTCACAGCAGATAGATAATTGAAAAATGGATCTCACCTTCCCGGCAAACAGGAGTGGTTCAGACAATTACTGCAGAGGTTATCTACTCAATCTCGGGGCCTCGTCTCCGAGAGAGATTCAGAGGAAATTGGATTTTACATGGATGTTTTATTCTGGAAGGGTTTTAGTATAAATACAGGCAAAGAGACGCAGACTAGATGCTAGGAGGCTCTCTCTCTCTCTCTCTCACACACACACACACACACACACACACACACACACACACGGGGTAGAGCTAGGCAGTCTGTATGTAATACACACAGAGAGACACACACAGGGGGTAGAGCTAGGCAATCTGTATGTAATACACATACACACACAGAGAGGGTAGAGCTAGGCAGTCTGTATGTAATACCATTCTGCAGTCCTCTGGGGGTTTTCTGGTCCGCTTTTTTTTTTTTTTAATCAGGGGCTAAAAGAGGTTAACCTGCTCCGAGCCTCACAACTCAATCCTGCCCCCGGACTCTGAAAGGAAAAGGAACCGTTCCAGGAGGAAATAAAGGCAGGCGGATGGTAAAAAGCTCTGGGATGCTGGCCGAGAAAGGGAAGTAGTGTAGGCAGAGCTTCATGGGGCCTGCCAGTTAGGCCCAGATGCCCCCATATTATTGGGACTGTCCCAATGTTAGGGGCTTTATCTTATATATGCAACTATGCCCCGCCCACCAAAAAAAGTGTCCTGATTTTTCACATTTGCTATCTGTTCACCCTATTGCCAGCTGTCTGCTAAGGGTGAAGTGGAATCTCGGTGCAAATTCCATGCACCACTTATGTTTTCACAAGGCCTGTTCACCCTTTCACAAGGCCAGAGGGCTGAAGCGGGATTTAAAGGGGGAACAGACCCGTGGGCTGCTCTCTGCTTGGGACTTGTGAATTATATTCAAGATCCTTTAGGGGCTGCTATAATGCTAAGGGTCTAGGGAGGTTGGAAGGGATTGGATTTGCAGACAGGCTCTAGCGGATGGGGAAAGCTCAGCCCCCTGGCATTTTGACCGACTCCTGCCTGGTATTTTCGCTGCAAAATTGCTTTGACGGTAGGTCAGGCGATGGGCGGTGGGGGAATCGGTTTGTAGGCATCTGTTTGATGACCCTGCGTGCAATGAGCTGGCCGTTCTCAGCTTGATTCCTAACGGGTGTTTCGAACACACACACACACAAAGTCACAACTGGCTCCTTCTTGGGAGTGTCAAGCCAGAGAGCAAGGATTCAGTGAGCTGGGGCGAGTCAGTTCTGCGCACTCCCTGTGATTAGTCATAGTAGGAGTTATTTGTACTGTGATAGCCCCAGTCTTGGACCCAGGACCCCGTTGTGCTAGGCGCAGTACACACACAGAGCAAAGAGACAGTTTGTGTAATAGTGCGAATATACCCAGATCAGGGCTCCATTGTGCCCGGGGCTGTACGCATACCTCATGAGAGAACATCCTCAAGAGCTTACCATTGGAATAGACAAGATGGGCCAAAGGAACAATTATTTACCCCAATTCACAGAAGGGAAACTGAGGCACGCAGCCGTTAGGTGGCTTGTTCAAGGTCAGCCAGGGAGTCTGTAGCAGAGCTGGGGCTTCCTGAGGGCTAATCCAGCCCCTTAGCCACCAGCCCATCTTTCCGCCATGAAGAAAACGGCATTACAGTGGGGGCCGTGCGGGTGTGTGCGTGTGTGTGTGTGTGTGGAGGGGAGGTAACTTGCTTTTGCTGCTGCCCCTGCTGTCTCTGCTCTGCAGATAAATAAGAGACATCACTCTCCAGCGCTGTCAATCCGGCACCTTCCGCCAGCACTAAATCCACTTTTAAAAGACATTTTTAAGAGAAAAGGTTGAAAAGGGATCAGTCTGCTGGCTTGGCAGCCTGGCTGGCTGGAAGACAAGCTTGTCTGGAAGGCGTCTGGGGTTAAGCAGCCCGCGGTGGCACGTGTTTCCTGGACACAGACGCAAGCAGCAAAGACTCCCTTGGCTTTTGTGTTTAGTCCTTTAACGGCAGCTTAAGGAGGGCACGGCGGGCCCACAAAGTCAGGGACCGTCGTTGCGAAGCTGCAGCTCCTCCCTGGAGCCTTCTCTGGAGCAGGGCGTGAGTCAGAAATGAGTGAGGATCTCAAAAGGGCCCAGTAGGAGTCGATGATCTTATTTTAAATAGAGATGAAACACCCCCCCTGTGGTGTCTCTGGGGTGCAGCTCAGACAGGGATGGGTTTGATGTTCCAGGCTTCAGCGCACTGATCATCCAATCTCACTCCAGGTGAAGTGGGGACAAGGTGTGGGAAGAGGTGGGGCAGTGTCAAATGTTTTAATACCAGAGCCCCCCTCTTAATAGATGGATGGTACAATGGACACAAAAAACCCCTTCCCATTGGCTGTCATCCAGCCCCGCCTCTCCTCCTGGTACCCACCGCCAACCCCACCTCTCCTCCCATTGGCTGTCCCCCAGCCCCGCCTCTCCTCCTGGTACCCACCACCAACCCCACCTCCCCTCCCATTGGCTGTCACCCAGCCCCGTCTCTCCTCCTGGTACCCAACAACAACCCCACCTCCCCTCCCATTGGCTGTCACCCAGCCCCACCTCTCCTCCTGGTACCCACTACCAACCCCAGCTCCCCTCCCATTGGCTGTCACCCAGCCCCGCCTCTCCTCCTGGTACCCACCGCCAACTCCACCTCCCCTCCCACAGCCCCGCCACTCCTCCTGGTAGCCACCGCCAACCCCAGCTCCCCTCCCATTGGCTGTCACCCAGCCCCGTCTCTCCTCCTGGTACCCACTACCAACCCCAGCTCCCCTCCCATTGGCTGTCACCCAGCCCCGCCTCTCCTCCTGGTACCCACCGCCAACTCCACCTCCCCTCCCATTGGCTGTCACCCAGCCCCGCCTCTCCTCCTGGTACCCACCGCCAACTCCACCTCCCCTCCCACAGCCCCGCCACTCCTCCTGGTAGCCACCGCCAACCCCAGCTCCCCTCCCATTGGCTGTCACCCAGCCCCGCCTCTCCTCCTGGTACCCACCACCAACCCCACCTCCCCTCCCATTGGCTGTCACCCAGCCCCGCCTCTCCTCTCATCTCCCATTGCCTGGCCCCTAAATCCTCCCCCTTTTGCTGTCACCCTCCTGTTCCCCACTGAACAATATCCTGGCAGTAGCACATGTGGGAAAGGATCCTCAGTAGAGTAATTAATGGGGTTTGATGAGTGTTGTGTCCTCTCAGGAAGAGGCAAATGTTGCTCTTGCCCTTGTTCTCCATCTCATCACCCCCACTGCTTTGTGATGGCCTGTGAATTGGCTTCCTTCTCTTCAGTATCCCTGGAGGTGCTGCCCAGCCACTGGGTTCTCTCCTCCCCTTTCTCCATGGGTCATACCGGCCAGCTGGCCCCTGCCCTTCTTCGTGCGTCTATGGACATGACTCTCCCTTCGTGAGCAGCTCCAACCTCACAGGTGGCCCTAGGCTAGTCCCCGAGGACAGCTCCTGTTTCCTCTCTGCCTTCACTTCTGTAGCTCTGACCCCTGCTAGAAGCACTTGGAAAGCTCATCTTACAAGCCAAATAGACTTGGACCTGCTTAGAACGTGGATGGGGGACCGTCAAGGAAACCTAGCATCTTGCAGGTGATTCACCAGGGGCACTCGTCCCCCACTTAGCGGGCACCAGGCCTAGTGCCAGGGCTGTGCTGTGCTGTGGGGCTGTAAAGACCCACCTCTTTGCAAGCATTGAAGACACCATGTTACTTTTCACAGCAGCAGGGAGATGGGCCCCAGATTCCTGGCTGAGTGGGGTGACTGCAGTTTGTCTGTCCCCCCTGTGCGTTTTCACGTGTATTCCCACTGAATCCTAGAAAGAGAAGCTTTTCACATGAGGTTGCGAGAAATTTCCCATTTTTCCACCTGGAACATTGAGCTTCACACACACACAGGAAAAATATTGACTTTTTAACTTGCAAACGTCGGGATTCCCACTTATCACCCCCCCCCGCCCCCCCTCCCCAACTCACATAATCTCAGCTGTGGTTTTTTTTCCGTGAGATTGGACCATTTTCACAAAAGTGAAACCAAATGAACCAACTTCACTGCATTGGTAGGGTGCTGCCCACACACAGAAATGAGACGCCTCCCACCCCAGAGAGCTGACGCTGGAAAGAGACGAGAAGTGGGATCGAGACCAGAAAGAGGAAGTAAATTCCGCAAGGAATAAAACCCAGGGTTGCTGACTCTTAGTGGGTGTGTGTGTGTGTGTGACTGACTACCCTTGCTGTTGCTTCTGGGTCAATCCCAAAGGGCGCCCAATTCGGAGCCTTTTACAATAGTCTTGGCTGGGAGCTGAAGGGGCCGTGATCTGAAGCCAAACCTCTGAGCTTCTGGCTGCTGCCCCTTCGCTGGCTCCCAGCTCCCTGCCAGGTGCTGAGGTTTCACTGTCCATCATTAGCTTTTTCGCACTCTCCTCTACCTGTCCCCTACCGTCAGCGCTGGAGGCTCGCGTATCTCTCTCGCTGATCAAATCATCCCTGACATACACAGCAGCAGCCTCTTCCTTGCTGAGAAACTGGCTCGGGGCCCGAGTTGAGCTTCATCCTTCTTCCCCGTGCAGGGCTGAGTGTGTGTGACTGGGCTGCAGGAACGAGGACGTGCCGCCCCTAACCCTAGGCTGCCCCCTCCTTTCGCTGCGGCTCACGTCCCCTAGAACCTACAATACCCCAAAGGCCTTTTGCGTGCCGTACTGCTTATGCCTGCAAGCAAATGTGCAATGATGCTCGGCTTGAGGCTGGCTCATCTCCCCCTTGCTAAGGTCTGGAGGTAGTGGGCTTGGACGGCTTAAGGGGCTTGTAATGAGATTCATAGAATCGAAGGCCAGAAGGAACCATTGTGAGCATCTAGTCCGACCTCCTGTCTAGCATGGGCCAGAGACGGGGGGATAGCTCGGTGGTTTGAGCATTGGCCTGCTTAAACCCAGGGTTGTGAGTTCAATCCTTGATGGGGGTCATTTAGGGATCTGGGGCAAAAATCTGTCAGGGGACAGTACTTGGTCCTGCTAGTGAAGGCAGGGGACTGGACTCGATGACCTTTCAAGGTTCTTCCAGTTCTATGAGATAGGCATATCTCCATTTAAAAAAAAAAAAAGACCTGCCCCAAAACAATTCCTAGAGCAGCGCTTTTAAAAACACATTCCATCTTGATTTTAAAATTACCACCATGACCCTGGGTAAATTGTTCCCATGGTTCGTTACTCTCATGGTTAAAAATTTGCCTCTTATTTCCAGTCTGAATTTGTCTAGTTTCAACTTCAGCCATTGGATCATGTTAGACCTCTCTCTGCTGGACTGAAGAGCCCGTTATTAAATATCGGTTCCCCAGGCAGGTAGTTACAGACTGTGATCAAGTCACTCCTTCACCTTCTCTTTGGTAAACTAAATAGATCGAGCTCCTTGAGTCTGTCACTATAAGGCAGGTTTTCTAATCCTTTAATCATTCTTGGGGCTCTTCTCTGACCCATCTCCAGTTTATCAACACCCTTGTTGAATTGTGGGCACTAGACAGGATCCCAGCAGCGGTTGCACCAGTGCCAAATCCAGAGGTAAAATAACCTCTCTGCTCCTTCTTGAGAGCTCCCTGTTTATGCATCCCAGGATTGCATTAGACTGTTTGGCCACAGCGTCACACTGGGAGCTCATGTTCAGCTGATTGTCCACCACAACACCAAAATCTTTCAGAGTCACCACTTCTCAGGATACTGTTTCCCCTCCTTGTAAGTTTGGCCGACGTTCTTTGTTCCCAAAAGGATACATTTACTGTTAGCTGTATTAAAACACATATGATTTGCTTGCATCCAGTTTACCAAGCAATCCACGTTGCTCCAAATCAGCAACCTGTCCTCTTCACATTTACCACTCCTCCAATTTTTATGTCATTACAAACTTTATCAGTGATGACTGTATGTTTTCTCCCAGGTCATTGATAAAGATGTTAACTTGTGTAGGGCCAAGAACCGATCCAGGGTCCCCACTGGAAACAGACCCAGTTGATGATGATTCCCTATTTGCAGTTACATTTTGAGATCTATCAGTTAGCCAGTTTTTAATCCATGTAATGCGGGCCATGGTAATGTTATATCTTTCTAGGGTTTTAATCAAAATTTCAAAACAGAGCCTTTCACTTCTAACTCAGCAGTAGTGAGCAAAAGCCCAGACCCTCTGCTGGCTGCTTCGTGGGCCACATGGCATGAATTAGTCTGAGTCCAGGTTAAACAAGTGTCCATCTACAAAAGCTGTCACGCCCAGGGTACAGGTTGGCAACCCCAGCTCCTGATTGGACCATGGGCCATGACTGAGAGGAGATAAAGAGAGAGTGGGCCCTCCAGATCAGAAATGAGGCAGGTGAATGGGGAAGCTGCCCAGCATACATAACACTGCGTGCTGGACTTTGTGTGCTCCCATGGGGAGTTTGCTGTATGGTGGAAGCTTCAGATGAGACCCCAAGCAATTTTTTAAAGCTACCTACATGTTGAATCATACTGTAGGTAACGTCCTTTTTTTTCTGGGAGAAGGGGATCTTCTAGGAACGTACCATGTTTCCTTTCCCTTCTCTCTCTCTACATTATCCTCAGCCAGTCCTTCCAGCATGGTAACCTCTGGAGCCCATTTCTAATATCCCTTGGTCAGCCAGAAGGGGTCACTAAAGCAACATGAGATGCTCTTTCTTTCTTGCCATAACCACCAAACCTGACTTGCCACTGGGCCTGGCTAGCTCATAGAATTAGTAAAGGGCAACAGAAGTGTTTTCCAAATTGTGGGAGATGGAGAGGGGCTCGGACAGGCCCTTCACAATTATTTTCCAGGGTCTCAGCTTTCATTTGTAACAGTAAGTCTCTAGCTGTTTAAGAAGACAATCTTGGAAATGTGCCCTGAGTACAATTAATGCAGCAGCCTCTGCCTGAGTTTGCGGAGAGGCTGAAAGAATAGGTCTGAAGTGTGAACTGCCCTGTTCATTTCCGTGCTAACCCAAATGCCAGTGATGTTACTTCTAATGTCAGCTGGAGCTGGCTGAAAAATGGGTGAAAGAATTGTGAACAATTTTGAAGTTGTTTCCTTTCTGCAGGGTTTGAAGTGGGACAATTTTAAAAAAATCATGAAATCATTTCTGGAAATATTCTGAATTTTTGTTTTTTCCCCATTTCTCCTTCTTTTTTCTTTTCTTTTTTTCTTTTTTTTACCACTGAATGCAATAAAATGAATAGTGTCCACTTTTTCCTTTTCTTTTTCCCCCACACTCTGCACTTTTCCAAACCTTCCTCAGCTGTTGAAAAGTCACAGGGTGACTTAGTTACAGAGTTTCATTTTTCCTTTTGCTGCTTTAACTTTTCCAAAGTCACGGACGTTTTGAGACATTACCAAGGGGAAGAGGAAAAATGGAAAACATGGGAACACAGGACTGGATGGGACTTATTGGGGCATTGAGATCAGGGCCTTGCTATCAGAAGCAACCCCATCATAAAATCCCATTCATAAATGTATCAAACTCCGCCTTAAAACCAATTACATTGTTTTCCCTCACTACTGTTATTGAGATGCTGTTCCAGAACTTCATCTTTGGGCAGGAAAATGTTTTAGCTGAAAAATTTCGACCGGCTCTAATGGCGCCATTGTTAACCATTTCACTGCTCTTCAAAGCACGTAAGAAAGGAGGGGAAGGAGCATATTATGAAGCGCTGCACCGTCTATTCTGAGTGCGTGTTCCTTTTGGCTAGGCCTTTCTCAACGCATGGTGAAACTGACGCAGGACCTGACGGGCTGCATTTCCCATAGGATGCTGCATGCTGAGAGTCATCCCTCAAGTTAAGCCGGACCATAGATGGATTGAAGATCTCCAAGGTGCTGCTGGGGGCAGGTTGTGTATTGATGCTGTATGACACATGGAGGAAGACCAGGTTGAACCTTTCCTTCTATATCAGTACAGAACCCAGTGCCCCATCATGGCATTAGAGGGCACTGTACTGTTGGAGAAATCACCTTTTCAACGAGGTTATACGCCTACGTTCAGACTGCCATTAAAGATCCTATTGTGTAGAAACTAACATCACCCCTGCCACTTTTCATAAGGCTACATTGTTGTCCAGATGTTCTCATCCATTCTGTTCACCTATATAGCCCCTGTAATTGCCCCTGAATATGGTATTTGCTTTCATTTCCTGGCCTAGATGGTAGTGTGCCGTTGCACACTATTAAACAGCTGCCATGTTCCACTTCAGAGGTGGCTGCATTCCCAAGATGGTGGGCAATGTGCTTAAATGCTCTTTCCCTACTGGGTGCTGTGAGACTTAATGAGTATTTCTGTAATGCTTTGAGGTCCTTGGATGGAAGAACAAAGTCGGATTATTATCACGGATTATTATCATGGCCGACCCAAGTTGGTAGGGATGAAAAATCTTTATCTGAGGGTTGAGAAGTGGCTTAGGTGAAGTGAGCTGTGGTGTCTCCACCCGTTTCCTGGTGGACAGCTAGCCCCCAACCCATCCCTGCGATCAGCGCTCACAGGCTGTGTTGGTGGCAGTCTCAGCCCAGATGCACTAGATCAAATGGGCCCTGGAGGCTGCCAGGTTGGGCTGGAAGCACATTGGTGGGGCCAGCATGTGAGGAGACGCTTGCTATGCCATTGGTAGGGCGGTACTTGCCCTGCAGACAGAGAAATTTGGAACACGAGGGGTATATATACATAATCCTGACTCAGCATGAAGGGCTGGAGTAGATGACCTGGCGAGGTGCCCTCCAGTTCTACATTTCTGTGATTTCTCCGACGGCGAGTTTCACCAGCACCGATTTCACTGAACCAAACGTGGCAATTCCCACCCAGCCTCAGTCCTTAGAGGGATGGGTGCCCGTACAAGAAGCTGGACAGATCTGGCAGTTCAACAAGGTGGCTTGGGACCTCCTTAGAATAAGTGACCCAGTAGAAAACCCCATTCCATTCCCCGCTAGTTGTAGACACCTATTTAATTAGTCACCACATCCACCTGCGGGCCTTATTTTAAGACATATAAAAGATGGTGTGCACTGGTCAATGTATTTTTAACCTTCTTCCGCCCCTACATTCTGTGTGTCCTCCACACTTCCCTTCCTGATGATCTCCATTTCGTCTGACACAGAAGAGGGAAGGAGGGGAAAGAGATGGCCGGCAAGCTACCGCAAAGCCCTGGCATTGATCAATGACCCCCCCCCTCCCCATAGGAACCTGACCTGCCAAACTTTACTACCGTAACCCGATCCCCCCTTGAGCGATGCTACAACAACCCTGCTCCGCAGTGGGGCCAAAGGGGTTGTCCAAAGAACATATACTTCGCTAACAGGCGTGACTTTGCCCCTGGCATATCTCCCCTCCCCAGTTGACTTCCTTGACAGAGGGACACCCCCACACACACCCAAAGATTTACGCCACAGACACTTCCTGAAATCGTCACCCCACTTATCTGGCAGCCCAGGTGGCGGATGTGTGTATCCAGTTAAAAGGGAAGAGCAGCAGAAATGGAGCATGAGCGTCCGGATCCGGTTTGAGAGGTGGGGGCCGGGGAATGAACCCCAGTTGAGAAATATATCTGATCAATCCGGCTGGGCTTTTTACTACCTACGATGGAAAATTAGTGCCAGCTGTAAATCAGGGATTTCAACAGCCTCTCTGAAGGAATGTAAAGCATTTTATGGCTGGAAATACATTCAGGGTTTATTATGGGCTGGCCATTGATCTTTTTGTGTGTTTGCACCGGCAGCAGCTAATCCCACCCGGCTCTAGGATGGGGGTGGGGTGGGGGGTGTCACGGAAATTGATCGGTTTTCCTCCTTCCCTGCAATGCAGACGAGATCCATTGGCTGCGTCTCTGCTTTCTCTTTCCCGAGCAAGGGGGTCACCCCACCACATCGGTAGGGCCAGAGACCGATTCATAGAGATAGTCCGGAGCCACCGGGTCTGTAACTTTGGACTTGGGGAACAGAGCTCAAGACCATCTGCTCCAACAGGCCTCTAGAACCATGTCGGTCTGATGGCCGCCGTCTCGGCCAACACACGAGTGACCTCCAGAACGAGGAGCATTAGTTTCTACAGCTGGAGCTAAAGAGTCGGGGTCTCCAGTCGGGGGCTGTAACTGATTCACCTCCTCTGTGGATCAGGCATGAAGGGTGGGGCCCTATAACACACCCTGAGCAGTGGGCGAAGAAGGCTTGCAAACACCGCAGGACTGGCAAACATTTGAAGGACTTGGCCCTTCCAGAAGATGCATCCCTGACACCGTTGGGTTTAGATCTTATCAGTGCCACCTTCTGGAGGGGCCTGGCCTATCGTCAAGTGTTTGCAACTGTATTGATTTGACACTGACACCTAGCGATGATGTGCAGACAGCGCCGGATAGAATAAAAGATGGCAGAGGGCTGGGAAGTAGGGTGACCAGACAGCAAGTGTGAAAAATCGGGACAGGGGGTGGGGGGGTAATAGGAGCCTATATAAGAAAAAGACTCAAAAATCGGGACTGTCCCTATAAAATCGGGACATCTGGTCACCCTACTTGGAAGTCTTGCCCGTCCACTGTCACAACCCTGGCGACCCTGCCGGGGTTCCCACCCGTGCGATTTCTACCTTGCAACAGAGGATTAAAGACCGTTTTTCACTTGCTCACTGGCGCTTTCCTGGATGTCTGTGCTTGGCGCTTCCACAGGGTGTCATGCACGCAGGGATCACAGCTAAATCAGCTACAATCACAAGCAGTTGGAGTTAGGATGGTTTATGATCTTAGCATGGTCGGGCTCCTATAGGGTACGTCTCCAATGCAGCTGGGCACATGGTAGACAAACGTAGTATTTCTGCTTGAGCGAGTGCATGAAAAGAGCGGTCATAGGAGTACAGGCGGCACCTCTGACTAGCCACCCGCAGGGCCGCTGAGAGCTGGTTCGGGCCCTGGTGAAAAAAAATTTTTGGCCCCCCCCCCAGCAAGGGCGGACCAGCTGAAAATCTTTACACGGGATTTACACTGATGTGCAAAAAACAAAACAAATATGCAATGGATGTCAAAAACAATCAACAAGAAATAATACTAAATAATGATACTACCAAGAAAGACAAAAACAAATTTGACACTGACACCTAGCGATGATGTGCAGACAGCGCCGGATAGAATAAAAGATGGCAGAGGGCTTGGAAGTAGGGTGACCTACTTCGGGGGAGGGATAGCTCAGTGGTTTGAACATTGGCCTGCTAAACCCAGGGTTGTGAGTTCAATCCTTGAGGGGGCCATTTAGGGATCTGGGGCAAAAATTGGGGATTGGTCCTGCTTTGAGCAGGGGGTTGGACTAGATGACCTTCTAAGGTCCCTTCCAACCCTGATATTCTATGATTCTATGATCGGGCCCCGGGTCACCTTCTGGACCGCTGGGCCCCGGTAATTTGTACCAGCTTCCCCCTCCCCTCTCGTCGGCCCTGGCCACCCGCGTACGGAACCAGGGGGTCCAGTGGCCTTGCACTTGCTGGCTAGCCCGAGCCGCCAGCCAACTACGATGTTCACACTGCTATTTGCAGTGCGCTAGTTCGAGCAGTGCTACTGCATGTCTCTCTCCCCAGGCGGGGAGGCACACGTCCAGCTGCGGTGGAGACATCCCGTGGTGGTTTTGCAGCCCAGGGCTGGCGAAGTTTCAGTGCAGCAGATCCAGACATGAAGCCGTAAGATCAGGTAGGAGCCACGCAGTATTGTCAGCCTCAAGCCTGCAAAAATCATAAGTCAGGCCCCAAAACTCCTGAGATTTGTAAACCGTGTTTCTGAGCCCTGAGGTTACACTCACGTCACACTGGTAAGATTTTTTCTGTGCAACGAGGAGGGCGAAAAGCTGACTTGGAAAAAAACGACAGCTGAGATTTTCATGCACTCTTCTGATTCCAGGAAGTGGAGCTTCAAGAGAGGCATTAAAAACTGGCCAAACTGAGGCTGTCAAGAGAGAGAGGGAGGGGTTGTGTGTCCCCAGCAGACACCTCTGCCATCAGCAATGGTGCCGTGAAATACTCAACAAGTGAATCTGGAGCACTACCTGTGCAAACGCTAGCTTAACCGCAGACAGGAAGAGAGGCGGCTGTCTTTGAATGTAGGGAGGGGGAGACCCAGCCTTCTGAATGGAGGGAAGGGCCACGGAGCCCAGTAAACAACAGTCTGTGACCCAATAATGGAGCAAAGGGGGGAACACCGAGCAGAGAGCGCCGGGCGGGGCCCACTGCTCCGACAAGGAGTCCGAGGAGGAACCCCAGTCACAGATGTGGGACTAGTAGGGAGCTAAATAGGCCTCTGCCGTCATAGAGAACCACCCCATGGCGTTTCCTGCTCCTGGCTTGATGGACGTCCACCGTGGCCAGCCCTGGAGGTGGTGGGTGAGGAGGTCCCGTGACTTTGTGGGGCCATAGGCAGGGAATGCATAAAGGAAGAGATGAGGGGGGAAGTATAGCCAGAACCTCAGCAAGAGGATCTGGGAGAGGGGCTGCAAGCTAGGGTGACCAGATGTCCCGGTTTTATAGAGAAAGTCCCGATATTCGGGACTTTGTCCTACATAAGCGCCTACTCCCCCCACCCCCATCCCCTACCCCAATTTTTCACACTTGCTATCTGACCACCCTGGCTGCAACTTGGTGGACTGGAGTCAGGCGTGCGAAAGAGTCTCCCTCTCTCCGCAGAAGGGTGACAGCCCTGGAGACACTATTTCTGCATTGAACAGATGTGGCGTGGGCAGCTGCAGGACACATGGTCATGGTTGTCATCTGGTCCAACGTTCCAGGAGCGGACCCAGGGATCTCCAGGGCTCAAAGCACAAACTGCTACAGCTAAAAAGACAAGTCTCTCTGGCGGGGCTGCTGGGGGCTGTAACAGACTTATATCCTCTGCAGATCAGGCACAGAGGGGGGATCTGTAACACACATTGACCAGCGGGTTACACAGGCTACACACACCCCACTCTCCATCAGTGCACCTCAATCCCAGCCTGGCGGGACCACCACTACGTAGTAACTAAGTCCTATTACACCTGGACTTAAACCTCCACCCCATCTTTTGTCTCACAGGCTTATTATTCACCTCTCCAGGAGGTGGCAGGGTTAACAATGCAACTGTCATGCCATGGGTCACAATGGGAATGTGTTGCCAGGTCTTTGTGTATCGCAGCCGCCCTCTACTGGAGGGAATCACACCTGCTCAAATACAGTTTGGTGTAAGCCCTGATGCTACCAAACAAAACTTAGGTGGGACCCCGAATAGTTTAATTATCTTAATTAAAACCCATCACCTAGACTTCAAAACAACATCTACTGTTGTAAATATTCTGCAGTCATTAGCAATAGTTAGGCATTGTCCCATTCTTATGTTGATACCCCACTTCAATGATTGCACATATATTCAATCATATTTATATTCAAATATAAACTAGGATTCCTGGGTTCTCTCCCCAGTTCGGGGAGGCGAGTGTGGCCGAAGAGCCAGGATTCCTGGATCCTTTCCGCGACTTTGCCACTATCTGTCACGACTTTGTGACGCTGGCCAAATCACCGAACTTCTCTGTGTGGGCCCGGCTTGACAGGAGTGATTGGGCATGAGGAGGTCTCCTTTCTTGGGAGACAGGCTGAGGGAGGTAACTAGACCAGCAGGCTGGAAACAGACTGTCTGAACTAGCTAAGACAAAGGGGAACACCCTGGGAACCACTTACAAAGGACCAGGTGACAAGGGACAAGATAAGCTGGGAACGGTAGAGTAAGCTGTGTTTTGGACAGAGCGTGGACAGACCATGCTGTCTGGGGATTGGTTCCTACAATGTAACCACGCCAGTCTAGGCTTATCACCTTTCCAATTGCTGGTAATCGGACCCCCGAGGCCCTGTCCCCTGCCCTATCTCTTCCCCCCAAGACCCTGCCCCTGCTCCACCTCTTCCCTCAGACCACGGCCCCTTCTCCATCTCTTCCTCCCAAGGCCCTGGCCCCATCACTCACTACTCTCCCCTCTCCTATCGCTCGCCGTCACTATTTTCTCAAAGAATCTGCCTGCAGGTAGGAGGCAGACCCGGTTGAGCAGGGGCTGATTCAGGCTAATGACCCGGCGCCTCCCTCCACCCCATGGTAACCGGAATTTTGGTTCAGGTGCCATTTAGAATTGCCAGGTCCCCTTTTCGACCTGACTTTCCAATTCCCACCCCCTTCGCTTAAATCTGAACGACTCAGCATAGCTTTGCTGTGGGCCAAATAAAGATACTTGCGACAAGACTGGGGTTGAGCTGAATTGTTGGGGAACTGTGTGGAAGAGGTCTCAGGGGAACCCCAACACTCCGTGCCTCAATTTCCCTCTCGCTGATAAAATACCTACCCCAGAGGTACCAATTGAAACACCCGGCGTAGTTTAGTGGGTGGTACTTGGTGGTTTTCATATTACAGGGAAAGAAGGAGGACCCTGACTTTGCCATGTGAGTTGTGGTGGGGAGCAAACAGAAGAAAGGATGGGAAGGTGATGTTGAATGAATCACCTGGTTTTATTCTATAGAGTGCCATAAATAAACAGTGATTAAAAGGAGTGGTAACAAAGGACAAAATGAGAGGAAGATTTGGTTGCAAAAAGAATGCAAAATATAATGTCCCAGAAGGTGCTGCTGATTTTAGCTCTCCGGGGGTCTAACGTGTCTAGCAGCAACATTTTACAAAGCCAAGTGAGGAGACTTGGGAAGTCACCGGCACCATGTTCTCCCTCAGCTATTCCTTGGGAAAGGAGATGGAGCGAGCACGTAAATACTTCTTGACCATGAGGATGGTGAACATGATTATGGAGGAGGCCGATTAATAATTAACCCTCAAATGGAATTTATTTCCGGACATAACCCCGGGGACAATGAGCCTGGGGAATCAAATGCAGAAAGATGGGCCATTTTTCTGCCATGGATCAGGTGAGAGAAGAAAGAGAAGTTAGAGCACAAGACACCAAACGTGCCTCCTTCTGTCTTGGGTCAGTTGCCTGCACAAACACTTCTTGAGGGGAATCCAGTCATGGCAGACACTGAGGTCGGATGTCAGCTTGACACAGGAGCTGATGCAAGTGTGGTCTCTGAATCAGGGTCCTAGAATCAGAATTACCCTTCTTGGTTAACACGGCTTCCTCGATCTGAGACAGGCCAGGAGGTCAATGCACGTGTAAATTCAGTTCAATACCAAGGTGCCAATTACCGATGCCAAGTGCACATGATGGGTGGTCCGTAGATCAACTACTTGTTCTGCCGTGATGGCGGTGGGGCAGGAGGAAAGCTGTACCCATGCATTGGGGACAATAACATTATTACTGCCTGGTGAGACTGTAGGGTGAGATATGGGGTTATAGGAGAAATTACACTGCTCTCTGAGTGCCTGGCACTGATGGTTACAGCACCTAGAAAAAATCGACACATTGGCACTTGTGTTGACTTCAGACAGCAAAACAAAGCAATTCCTGGCCAGCTGTCCCCCAAACTGCCAGGAAACGATGTATTCTCCATTATAGGCCTTGCCACAGGAAGACACAACCGCAATCATTTTCCATCACTTCTACTGGTGCTTCAATGGGAGCGCTTGTATAATCAGCATTTTTACCTCTGTGTCATCTAGATCTGTTCTGAGCGAGGTTAGACAACACGGTGGCTAAAACACCAGAAGATTTGGGAGCCCTGTCTACATGAGATCACCCATCATTGCTACCACCAGCAGAGCTGAACTGGTAGTAGCAACAATAAGACATTTTTGTGGGGGGGGAAAGCTAAATGTACACGCAGCAACAGGTGGTTTGGGGCAGATTCTTCTACACCCAGGCAGCTGTTATGGTGTCCTGTTCCGCCACCTCCCCCTGACTCATCCGTTTGTCTTACCTAGCTGTTACCTCTTGTCTTTCAGATTGTAAGTTCATTGGGGCAGAGACAGACATAGATTATGTCTGTATACCATCTACCATAATGGTCCCCACCTGGGTACGGCCTTTAGGGGCTATCACAAAATAAATGTTAGCACTAGAGCTGATTGGAGAAACTTTGGCGGAGGCATATTCTGTCAGAGGTTCAAAAAAGAACTAGATACATTCCAGCAGGACAGGTCCATTAATGGCTACTAGCCAGGATGGGCAGGGATGGTGTCCCTAGCCTCTGTTTGCCAGAAGATGGGAATGAGCGACAGGGGATGGATCGCTTGATGAGCCCCTGTTTTGTTCATTCCCTCTGGGGCACCTGGCATTGGCCACTGTCTGAAGACAGGATACTGGGCTAGATGGACCTTTGGTCTGATCCAGTCTTGACAGTCAAAGGCTTATTTTCAGAATTCAAAAGCTTTGCAAAATCAGATCCATTGCACAGAAATTTCATTTTGGAAGAAAACGGGGGGCTAGGGGGAGTTCCAACAATGTCAAAACGGGACGTCCCATTTTGACATTTTCACAATGCAACGGACTGATCTTTCATTTTGAAATGGCTTTTCAGTTTGAATTGTTTTATTTTGCATTGTATTCCATATTATACCATAATGCACATTTTAAAAGAAGAGTCAAAATCCAAACAAAACCTTTTGATTGACCCGAAACAATTCCCCCCACCCCACCCCCGAATCTTCCTTTATGAAGAATTTCAAAATTTTAGTTTTCAATCAGATTTGGAAGGATGCCAAAATTCAAAATCTCTAAATCCTTCATGAAACTGGACTTCTGTCCTCTACACAGCCCTGGTCACCGTACTATATGGGCAATATATTTCCACATATTGCCTTTTGGCATTACAAATACACCCTCTACCTTCAGCCACAAAGCAATTGCAGCATCTGGAAGGAGTAACCGCTTATGTGGATGATATCCTAGCACGGTATATGGCTGTAGAAGGAAAACCTGATGAAAGACAGTCTAGCATATTGAAACTGATCAAGTCTGCGGATCTAAAGCATGGTGACCACCCCTGGCATTAGCAAAGCACTTTGCATCAAATTCTCCAGCGGTGTAAATTGGTGGCTCTCCATTAAGGTCAATGGAGCTGTACAGATTTACACCAGAGGAGTATTCAGTCCTCGATTTCTCAGGGCACCATATAACTGAGCAAGGTGTGTGCCAGGATCCGGGGAAGGTAAAAGCCATTAGACAACTGCAGCCTTCTGAATCCAATCCAGAATTGCAAAGAATCCTATTTTCTAGATAGCTAGAAACCCATTCACAGAAGCACAGCGCCATTAGAACGAAGCACCTGTTACTGGCGCACAACACAAGAACGGCCATTCAGCAGAGTGAAGTGGCTTCCTGTGCTCACCCTCTCTGATGCCAGTAAACCTGCATCTGCTAAGTGCAGATGCCAGCGACTCTGGACGGGTGGCTATTATTGCCAGGTTATAATGGTCATTTGAAGCCTGCTGCATAGAGCTCCACGACACCGGCTGGTGCTCTGATGTGTTATACTCAGCTTGAGAATGACTGGGGAGGAAGGCTGCAGTGCCAAGATGTGAAAACCATGCACGTTCGTTGAATGAGTAGGGGGTTTTTAACCGCTTGCATGTCGGAAGATAATAACACCACCACCTAGCTCTTATAATCAGTAGCGCTCAAAGGGCTTTACAAAGGAGGTCAGGATCATTATCCCCACTTTACAGATGGAGAAACTGAGGCACGGAAGAGTGACGTGACTACTTGTGCAGTCATCCAGCAGCCTGAGGGGAGAGCTGGGAATAGAACACAGGTCTCTTGAGTGCCATGCGAGTGGGCTATTCACTAGGCCCCCGTGCAAGGGCATGCTCGTGAGAAGCCAGAGGCTACTTCTCCATGCAGTGTGGTACGGCCATCAGACAGCATGTGTCTGCCTGCGCCTAGTATTGGTACCCGTTAGCTGTCACTGGGCTAGGAACGCTGCAAATGTTTGAAGATCTTGCCGCTGATGGAAGAGAGATGAAAACCGGAGTCTAGCGCAGATCAGGGACTCCAGGGAACGCTCTGGTTTCTATACTGGGGCTGGCTTGACTACGTTAGACGGGCACTCAACTTTCTGCCCAGAATGAAGCAGCTGCATGGCATCTGGTGGAAAGCTGCTCCACAGACAGAGATCGACTTCAGCGGAGCTGCGCCCGTGCACACCCCTACGGAGGACCGGGCTCAGCAGAAACTCAGCAAAATTTCCTCATTGGACTCCACCGTGGCCATTTGGGTTTATGACTTGTAAGCAAGCAACAGGGGCCCGGTGGTGGCTGGGGGATGGGAAAAGCACCCAGGCAATTGCAGCCAGCCATGAGTGTGGTCAGCAAACCAAGCCTGACTACGATGAGGAATCCAGAATGGGAACTCCCCAGCCAGAGAGGTGCTGCAAGGGAGCAATCTGCCATCTGGGAGTTACAGGGGAGGAAGGCACTTATATTTCTCTCCCTTCTACCAGTCCTATGCTACTACCTGGACCATCACTGGGCTGCAGACCAATATGGGGAGGAAGAACAGGGCTGTTGCTTGGCCTAGAAAGGTAGTTTAGCAGCACAGGGGCTTCATTAGGACTGAAAAGTTCTGGGTTCAGACCCCTACTCTGCCACTGATTTCCCATGCAAGTCGCTTCATCTATATTGTGCCTCAGTTTCCCCCTCTGAAAAATGAGGATAATGGAAAGGGAGGGTCATTGTATGCAGGAAAATTTAGAGATTTATCCCCCACACAATGAGCTGGGACTTCACAAAACTTGTTGGATCAAGAGCAAAAATCCAGACTTGAGACAGAACTCCAGGAGGGCAAAACTACTGACATGACCTACGTTGCTTCAGTGAAGTCTCTCCTATCTCTTGTTTGTTCCATCTCGTTTCTCTAAGCACCTCAGCCTCCTGCACTTGGTATCGGTCACACGCGTGTGGCCATGTCAGGCGGGCGTGGGATCCATTTACAGTCTGGATCAATGGTCAGGAATTTTGGAAGGGCTGGGAGCGGGGGAAACCACGTGAATCCATCATGACTTCAGGCGCTCGCGGACCCCAGCATCAGCAAGGCCTTTGCTGCGTGGCGGTCGTGTTTGCCTTTGGGATTTAAGCGTGGACAGAGGGAAAGACCTCGACCGTTATCACGTCCCTGTGCACTGGAACGGAATCCTGCACAAGGCTCGTGCACCACTGGATCCTTGGGGTTAAAAGGTGCACGACCTTGTGCAGAGAGAATTTCACCCATACAGGCCTGTCCAATTGTCTTTCCAATGGATACCACCCACTGCCTCGATCACATGGGGGTGGGCACACTAGAAATGGATGGGTGAATAGCTATGATCCTATTGGATCTCCCAAGCTAAGCAGTGTCTGTTTGTATGTACCTAAAAGATTGTTACAAGGAGGAGGGAGGGGGAATTGTTCTCGTTAACCTCTGAGGATAGGACAAGAAGCAATGGGCTTAAATTGCAGCAAGGGAGGTTTAGGCTGGACACTAGGAAAAACTTCCTAACTGTCAGGGTGGTGAAGCACTGGAATAAATTGCCCAGGGAGGTTGTGAAATCTCCATCATTGGAGATGTTTAAGAGCAGGTTAGACAAACACCTGTCAGGGATGGTCTAGATAATACTTAGTCCTGCCTTGAGTGCAGGGGACTGGACTAGATGCCCTCTCGAGGTCCCTTCCAGTTCTACGATTCTATGGGAATGGGAAAGGAAGGCCTACAAAGAAAACCGACGTGTGGAATGGTGTGACCATCCATTTGCAAGTGGTCAAGGGAGCCATTTGGCCTTCAGGACCTGTCGATATTGGTCACTGGGTCAAAGAAGACCTCCCTCCTGTAGCAGGCGCAGCTTCCCAGCGTGGAGATGGGGAGCAAGAGATCTGACTGTGGGAAGAGAAAATCCCTCCAGCTAGCGGAGAAACTTGACTGTCTGACCGGCCCTGCTGTGACCGTTTGGTGCACCGGGCCATGGGCCATTGCAGAGACAGGTCATTCTGGCGTTTGCAATGATGTAATATGTGCAGCACAACTGTATGTAATATATAGTGCCTGTCAATCAAACTGCAGCCCCAAAAGGCCTTCTGGGACTGTGTAACCACACAGGACAACATCCGGTATAAATTACAGACAGTTTAGAGCCCAGCACAAGCTCCACCAGCCTCAGGGCTGTTCTAACTCTCACCAGCAGCAGCCCTAGGGGCCAGTCCACTTGCCCGGGGTCACGGCATGCTCTGGCCACTCTCCCGGCAAGCGTCCAGAATGCTCCCAATGCTGGGGCTAAGGGATGAGAGTGGAGCTGTAGCTAGGCCACGTTTCCACCGGCTTGGGGTCCCCTGTGTGGGACACGAGATCTATCTCCGCTGGCCCCAGGAAGATCTGAGCGGCTGGGCCATGCAGCCGAGCACCTGCCCTATAGCGCTGGCTGGCCATAATTTGTCATGTTACCCTGGGTCAGCACCCCAATGGGATGCCGTTGAGGGTCCCTCCCAATCTGGACCCTGCTGTCCCACGCCCGCCCCACAGGCAATGGGTAAACAAACTCGGGTGGCGGAACCCTCTTTAATGCTGCTGGGATCCTCTGTGCCCGGGCGACGGGCAGCTGCCAGGCTAGCCGGGGTGCCGGCTGCCCAGATCTGAACCAGCCCAACCAGAGAGCGAAGCCTGTCCCTGCCTCTCCTCCCGACTCTGGCCTCTCTTCCAGAGCACGCCTGGTCTCCAGCCCAATCCCTTCCCTCCAGGAGCTCACAGGACAGGGAGAGCTTTCTCCGGGCGTCAGCCCTGGGTGGGACGCAGCTGAGTTCCAAGCTGGTGGAGTGGGGGCAGGGGGCACTGAGCCCCCATTGCTGCAGGAGCCGGTGCCGACCCGCCCTGGTTTGCAAAGATGCTCGTAAAGAAACAGAAGTGATTTTTCTTGCCGGGTTTTTCCTCCTGCAGGTAAAGGCCAGCAGCTGCTGTCATGAGTGAGCGCGGCGTTGGGGACCGGGGGATTCCAGACGGGAAGAACATGCCGCCCCCAGCACATGTGCCCGCAGGATGGGGCTATATTTTTACAAGCCACCCCCCAGCGAAAGCTCTTGACGGCGTCTCAGGAGCCGAGAGTGACACCTGCCAGGGCGGGAGACATCCAGATAAAATCAGACTGATCCTCCCAAAGCTGGGGGGAGCCGGCGGGGGCCAGGGGAGCGGCCCCAGCTTCAGCCCATGCTGAGATCAAAGGTCCAACAGGGTCTGGGAAGGGAACAGGAGGGGGTCTGGGAGAATCCCAGGTGCAAGGGGCTGGGGCGGTGTCAATCACTCACCGATGATGTGCCTAGAATCCATGTCAGGCACGCAGCACGTGACTTCGGGGCAGCCGGAGCCGGCTAGACCTTGCGCCCCCTGCCTGGAGAGGCATGACGGAGAGGATTAAGCGGCGTGTAAGGTGACACTGGGTTTGATCAATTGACAAAGGGAGGGGGTGGGCTTCTGCAGATGGACTTCAAGGCGACTTTTCATCTCTCCCCCCGGCCCTCCGGCCAGCCCCTCCAGCCCAGGCTGGGGATCGAGGTCACCCCGTTCAGCAGCCGCACTGGCGCTGGCCAGGCGAGAAAGAGACCTACCTCCCCAGCTAGGTCAGGATTGTCCCCTCTGCGCCTTCCCCAGAGTCCGGCCCAGGCCAGCGTTTGGAGTCCCGAGTGATGGGGCCCGAACGTGTTCCCCGGAGAGGGGGGAATGGCTGGATTCACCTGACAGTCAGCAAAGCTCAGGTCCCTGGGCTTGGTTTGATCCCAGCTGCATCCCCTTAGTATGTAGCTTTCTGCAGCATCGGCAGCCCATCAGAACCCCCTCCCAGCAGGGTTCCTGGAGGTCGCTTTCATTACAGACAGGTGGGGTTTGGTTGGCAACTTTGGCAGGACACTCCAGGGGGGTGGAGGTCCAAAGGCCAGGGATCCCAGTGTACGGTGGCCCAGTTGCTTCTCAAGCTTGGCCTGTGTGTGGATGTCCAGACGGGACAGACATTAGGGCTTGAGAGATCTGAGTTCAGGTTCCGGGGGCCTCCCTGTGCCTTGGCTCCTCAGTTGTACAGCAGGATAATAGGCCTGCCCTGACACACAGGGAGGGTCGAGATGGTAAATGCCTTAAGGAGGCACCCGGAGGTTACGGTCATAGGGGCTATGGAGGTACCAGAGCTGGCAATGAGAAGGTCCAAAGAGGCCATTTGCCCATGGTTGATGCATGCTATAGTTCAGGGTTTCAAGTTCGCCAGGCACGGGGGGAATATTATTGCTCTTGTTAAGCTGGTGATCTGGCAATTGGATGGGTGAGAATGGAAGTCGCTAAGGACTGGGAATGTATAGCTGAAAGGGGTTTTTTGCATCGAAAAATGGCGATTTTGTCAAGTCCCCAAACTTTTCGCTGGAAAGGGTCATGTTTGATGAATTTCTTGGCTCAAAATTTGTTTGAAAAACGGCGTTTTGAAATTAGTCCAATGTCCCGTTTTGACATTTGCTAAACAAAACCATTCCGTTCTCCAGTTCAGAATGGCTGTTCCTTCAGCAATGTGTGTTCATTAGAGTACGACACTTATTGTGAGAAAACAAAAGAAAAATATGGTCCAAATCAAAACAAAACACCTGGATGGACCTGAACCGAAATGTTTTGGGGGATTTTTGATTCACGAACATTTTCAAATGTCCTGATTCGAGACGGGAAAAATGTCTGAACTCTCAAAACTTTTCTTGGGACAGAAAACCCGTTTCCCACCTGGTTTTCCTAAGGATGTCCAACTCTGGAGGAATTCAATTTTCAATCATGTTCAGGTGACCTCCTCTTCCCTTTGCCCCTGGAAGTCCCCATGATGCAAGATCTTCTCCACACCTATGCTAGCTCCTATATAATTAGAGATGGATCCATGTTCCAAAGTCTGGTCCTGATCTGGAGTTGAATAACAGAGAGTGCTTGGATCCAGGTTGTGGCCCATTACAAAGATAGGAAGCTGTTTGCAAAGCTCGGGTCTGGAGCTGGCTTCAGTTTCCACCACGCAGAGTGCCAGAGTTTGGGGGGTCTTTGGACACTAGATTTTAGTTCAGGCCCATTTCTAGTTACTTCTGCATTTGCCAACAGCTTCCACACCTGATCCTCCAAAAGCTGTTTTGCCGCATGGTTGTAGCACAGTTTCCCTATCTGTTAAGGACAAGATTTTGTTGTTTGCTTTATTTTAAGGATTGCGCTGGCTGAAACTGACCTATTGGCCAGGCCTCCGCCAGCAAGCACAGTGTAACATGGTTGGCAGCCATGCTAGATTGAAGGGAGCCTGCGTTTAGCGCTACCATCAGAGACAATCCGTACCTTCCAATAGTGAGGGGGCCAGAATGAGGGCAACAGCTTCAGAAGATGTTACTGAGCATGCTCAGTCCATGTGAACATGCTCAGTACAAGCCAAGCAGCAACTCAGGGGGAGGAGGGAGCACGTGACCCACACGTTGCGTCTGGTTACCATCTATCCCTAATCCATCCAGATCTTGAAGGAAGTGCCCCAGCAATTGTCCCCGTTTTGCTCCAAAGTCTTGAAAATGTAAATGCTGCCTAGCCGCACAGTTAACTTTCAGTTCATGTTTATAAAGATCACCTGGTTTTCCTTTGTGTTATACACTCGAGGGACTTGCTGTAAAATGTATCCACCGGCCATGGCTCGCAGAGAAATCTCGACCAACAAATGAAATATCGGAGGGGTGCAAGCCCCGAAATCCAGACTGCTGCGATCTACACAGCTTTGCACTCCTTGGCACTCCACAAAGAGATCAAGACCCGCGTGGACTGTGGAGACTCGACTACTCCCCGTGTCCCACCAAGGGCAAGGCAGAGGCATGCTAGCAGGGCAGTGAGAGCGGGAAACTGGT
Source organism: Macrochelys suwanniensis (assembly GCA_033296515.1). Lineage (NCBI taxonomy): Eukaryota > Metazoa > Chordata > Testudines > Chelydridae > Macrochelys > Macrochelys suwanniensis. The sequence continues at coordinate 141,337,351 of CM065778.1, forward strand.
TTAATTCACCGGGGCGGCCAGTGGGACACCTTCCACCTGCAGCGAGGCTCAGCTCTGCAAAGGAATCCATTGGAGTTGCGCGTGGATGCCAACAAACCCTTGACGTTGAGTTGGAGAACTCATAGACTCATAGACTCATAGACTTCAAGGTCAGAAGGGACCACTATGATCATCCAGTCTGACCTCCTGCACAATGCAGGCCACAGAATCTCACCCACCCACTCCTGGAATAATCCTCTCACCTATGTCTCAGCTATTGAAGTCCTCAAATCATGGTTTAAAGACTTCAAGATGCAGAGAATCCTCCGGTAACTCTTCAAGCCAGGCCGATGACTAGCAAGCCAGGGGATGGCACCACGTCGCGAGTGATGGCTGCCATTGACCGGGCTTCATTGAATTCGGTCTGCTAGGTTGGATCATTGGCTTCCCAGGGGTGAGCCAGGTACTGATGGGGGGACACGATGTGAACGCTGATCTAACGGCCCCCATCAATAGGAGTTAGGTGCCGTAATCCCCAGGAGGATCTAGGCCCGAATGCATGCACACTGTTTCCTCAAATTGAAGACTAAAAGTTAGAAAGGAAGGATTGACCAATGGTTAGAGCACCAGACTAGGTGACCTAGATTCCAGTCTCTGCTCCACCACAAACTTCCTGTATGGAGCTCTACAGACCGGAGAGAGATCGCTATAGGTCACATGCAAACGTCCCCCCGCTCTTCCCATGTTTGGCCGCTGCTGTGCTTGGCAGTGGTTTCAAGCCCAGCAAGAAGCCCTAGGCTGTATCTGCATTGGCCTTGTTCTTAAAATTGCCCGTGCTCTGCCCCTTCCCCGCCATGTGCCTCAGGACCCGTGTGCATGCACAGAGAGAGGAGCTTGCAAAGGGTCTGGTGAGCAGAGACCACGTGCTGGAGGGAGCTCGCAGACTAGCTCTAAGTAGCCAGCCCCGTCCGTGCTATGCCTGGGCTTAGCTCTACGCTGCCATTTGATCCCCGGTCCTTTTGTGTCCCGTCCCCACGGGGTCTAATCCCTCCCAGCCGTCCCCCACTGCGTTCGGCTTCTAGCACTTCCTCGGGTAACACAAGCTGCCCACTCTGCATGGGGAACAGGAATCGGGGATTAAGCTGTGGAGCCATCTCGGGGACCGCGAAGCTGCCCAACAGCTCCGTCAAACCAGGCCCGGGTGAGAGCGGGGAAAGTGAGACAGCCGGGAGCCGGGGAGGGGGTTCCATTCTCTTTGGGGGCTCGGCATCAGCTGCGAGGTAGGGTCCCTAGCCCAGGTGTCTGCAGGGGAAAGGGAGTTTCACCTGCAAGCACAAGAGAAAGGCGTTTTGAGGAGGCGCCGCGAGAAAGAATCCGTAACGAGCAGACTCAGCTTCTAGCTCCATCATTAGGGAAGCCCGGACTAGAGCGCTGCTCCTTCAGCTCCGTGGGCCCCTAGCACAGGAGCTAAAGGAGCGCTCCCACAACGGCAAGCAGTAGTAGGCCCCGTCACCCGTCTAAGGAGACCTGGGAGTGGGGGAGGTTTGAAATGACAAAGAACAGGCTGGTGTGGGGAAAAAAGGGCACGTTTTTCGTGACAAAAATGTGTCCCTCCTTTTCCCCAGCCCTGATACCCGCCCCACGCAGCCCACCACCTAAAACCCCCATCCTGCAGATGGTCCCTCACATGAGTAGCCCCACTGAGGCTTGCAGGGCCGGGGCCAAAATCAGAGACATGCAATATGTCTCCAAGGTGCATCAAGCCACTGTCTGTAAAAGCAAACTTAAAGCAATGAGTTCGCCGCGTCTCCTGGCAAACACTCAGCGCCTTTTGTGGGGGGTGAGTGGGCGTGAGCATTAGTAGACCCGTTTCACAGAGAGGGAGCAAAAAATGAGCTTAAGACCCTTTTTCACTCTCCATAGTCTCTTAATTTGAGGCCAGCATGGCCCCTGACATCACCTTGAGTAGCCTTGGGGCTGCTCTAATGTACGCTCTGTTTCCCATGTGCCCCTGGGTGGCTTGGGAAGCAGAGAATTGCTGAGCCCAGTGCATTGCGACCAGGCCCCATCCACCACTACCCCTTTCTGCCCCTGACATGCCCTCTACATTGCAGGCTGGGGCTGGCGCTGGCATAGAGCTGATGGAGCAGCCCTTACACCACAGGTCCCAGTTCTACTCCCAGCAAAGCTCCGTGGGCTGCAGAACCAGCCCCCTCATCTACACTTCTCCCTGACAGGCCTGGCGTGGGATGGGGGTGTGCGGCATCGCATCAGACGCTGCCTTTGCAAAGCGAGTTCCTTAGCAGGATTATTTGTCCCTGTTACTCTTTCTCTGGCTTCTCCAGACCGGTTAGCACCCGCCAGGGGCTGCCAGCAGAAAACGCTCGCCCTCCACCCCCTGTGCCACAAACCCAGTGGCATGACTCCCCACCCTTGGCCTGCTCCCTCCTTCCTTCCCCAGGCAGAGCGGCGAGCTCCCCGCCCCTCCTGCCCAGGGACCAGCAGCAAGTCATGGCAGCCGACCTCTGCGGGACGGACGCGCGCTGCGATTTCCTGGCTCTCCTCTCCACCGCTGCCTCTGGCAGGCTTCTTTGGGGACGGCTCAGTTCACCCCGTAAGAGCCCTGCTAGCCGCTCCCGTCCCGTGGTGCACAGGAATGATAGGGCCCAAGGGCATCCCCCTTATTTATGTCTGTTGCGTGCCAGCCTGGATTGCCCCCTGCTCGCGGCCAGGCCCCTCTCACCCTCTGGAGGTGCCAAAACCTTCAATACCACAAGTTTCATTCCGAGAGCTAGGGATTGAAAATGCCCCCTAGCTGCAGCTGCATTGGGCACCAGGAGACCTGGGTTCTGTTCTCTGCTCTGGGCCTTCTTGTCTTTGATCCCTTCCCACCCTTTGTCCATTTAGACAAGCTAGGGCAGGGATGTTCCCGCTCTCCGTATGTCCAGGGCCCGGGATGTTAGAGCTGCGTGGTGCCACTCGGATATGAATAGTCATTTAGTCCACCCACCTCCCCTAGCGGGACCCTGCCTTACATTCTAGTCTTGATTATCGTTAATTTATTCTGTTTATTATTAGCCGGGCAGTGGCACCTAGAGACCGCAACTGAGATGGCTCGGTGCTGTACAGACCAGGCAGGCAAAGGGTTGTCTCATCTCCCGTTTACACAGGGGAGAACTGCGGTGCAGAATTGAAGTGACTTGCCAGAGGTCACCCAGGGAATCAGTGGGAGAATTGAACCCAGAGTCTAGGCCGGTACCTTTAACCCCTGGGCCACCCTTCCTCTCGTACAGCCTGTACCAAACGCCGGCAGCGTATCGGCGCCGTGCCGCTCGGGGAAATAGCACGATGGGGTCCAGGGGGAACCCGCAGGCAGCTCCCTCGGGGCTGATTGCTCGCCCGTCCCTTGGCAACTGCCAGCTCCTGGAGCTCTGCATTGAGCCTCGAAGGCGTCTGACCCCACAGACTACAACAATAACAGCTCCCAGCCACCATGGCCCAGCATGCCTGGAGTCAGGGGTGGGACAGCATGAGCTAGAAACGCCCGCTGAGGCCAGTAGGAAGGATGCTGCATGGGGTGAGCTGGACAAGTAGTTTGGTGGGCCAGTGACGAGCGGCTCAGCCCCTCAGTGGGGTGGGGACAGGCTGCCCCACAGACAAAGAGACTAGGTCTGGTTTCAGGCAGTGTTTGGGACACGTGAGAGACGAGGAGCAGCCCAGGGACTCCTGGGTTAACTGCCCCTCCCGACTCAGGGCGTCTTTGCACAGCTGTGGGATCTACTGCATGGCTCAGGCAATGCCAGCCCTGCATAACCAGCATCCAGAGGGGCAGAGATGTGACTGGGCTCTGGCTACAGAGAGCCAGCCGAGACCTCCAGGCCAGGTGAGGACCTTGCACCATCCAGGGGCACAAACACAGTAAGGGGACCCTTTTCCTTTCCCGTAAGCCAGCCAACATTGAGAGCGCCGCAGTGCTCATCTCCAGACTCATCCTCAGCATCCCACCTGCCTGGGAAGAGCCAGGGAGGGAGCTGGGAGGAGCTGGGAGTGGCGGGGGCATTGGGTGATTTGTTAATGTTTAGTATTTATTAGTTAACGCTGACTCTTTCCATCCCCAGGTCCTATTTTCCTGCTCCCCATAAAGTCCCCCTCTGTCATCCTGTTATTTTTGGGTGTGCCATTCCTTGGCTGGGATTTGCGTTGATGAACTTTAGTGGTTCTGGTGTACTGGGTTTGGTCCTCCTTAAGAAGATAACATAAGAACGGCCAGACAGGATCAGATCAAAGGTCCATCCATCCCAGTATCCTGTCCACCGACAGTGGCCAATGCCAGGTGCCCCGGCGTGAGTGGACCTAACAGGTAATGATCAAGGGATCTCTCTCCTGCCATTCATCACCCCCCTCCTTGCCCGCAGGGGTAGCATTATTCATTTCCCCAAGGGACAGCACCTCTGTGTCATGGGCACAGTGAGGGGTCACCTTGGGTGGAGGCACCAGGCATCACAAAAAAGAACCCCGGAGCCAACCCATATGAGGAGAGGGGAGAAGTACCTCCAAGCAGCAAGTGCCACAGGAAAGGGACTACATCCCACCAAGCAAGGCCAGGGAAGGGTTCAGGCAGGATGAATAGTGTAGGCTAGGCTAGACCTCCTGCCATCAAGAGGGTATCACACCGCCTAGGTAGCCCACTGGCAGGAATGAGTAGATATAATACACACTTTAAGACACTAGAGGGAGCGAAGGGATGGATTCTAGGAAGAAGAGGAAACAGTAACAACATGTAAATTTCATTTCCACAGTTGGTTTAAATAAGGAACCCAGTTTAATCCCATTGCCGGCATGCTTGGTGTACAGCAGAAAATTAGCATCAGCAATTTTATGCACACTAATAAATTTAAGCCATTACTCTCTCCATCTGTAGCTTCATTCGTACGGTTTAAGAGTCAAAGCAATTTCTAGGGCTCAGTAATTTACTCAAAGGGATGTAAATAGAAACTGCCTGAAGGCCCCGGAAGATGGTCTTTTAAGCTTTACCTCCTCCTTTTCCTCCTCCCCTGCATCCCACCCTAAGCCAGCGTGAGGCTCTGGGTCTGGGAGACAAACTCTGATCTTGGGCTGATGCTGCTTATGAATTGTAATCGCTAACAATATCCTGCATCCCAAAGCCTCTGCAAAGGAAGACAAGCATCGCTAGTCCCAGTGTACAGCGGGCAAAACCTTGGCACAGAGCAGGGCCATGACTTGCCCCAGGTCACCCAGTGAGAAGGTGGCAGAGGTGGAAATAAAACCCACTTCCCTGCTCTAAACCCTCATCAGGGTGGGGCAGAGAAGGTGCTTCTGCGGAGGCAGCGATAGCAGGGACAGCTGCGAGGAAGGACAGACTCTTTTATTGTTCTTCACTCCCCTTGGAGGCGTGGAACGTTCTTCACAGTGAGACCCTTGTCACTTTCCCAATGGTGATTATGCTGAATTCCAGGTGTTGGCAGCTATAAATCATAGAATCATAATAATTTTTTTAAAATAAATGGAGATATGCTAATCTCCTAGAACTGGAAGGACCTTTCAAGGTCATTAAATCATAGAATATCAGGGTTGGAAGGGACCTTAGGAGGTCATCTAGTCCAACCCTCTGCTCAAAGCAGGACCAATCCCCAATTTTTGCCCCAGATCCCTAAATGGCCCCCTCAAGGATTGAACTCAAACCCTAGGTTTAGCAGGCCAATGTTCAAACCACTGAGCTATCCCTCCCCTCCATAGAAAATTAGGGTTGGAAGCGGTCTCAGGAGGTCATCTAGTCCAACCCCCTGCTCAAAGCAGGACCAATCCCCAACTAAATCAACCCAGCCAGGGCTTTGTCAAGCCGGGATGTCATATACAGCCCATGTACCTGCACTTCATCCTGCTCCCATTGACGTCAATGGCAAAACTCCCATTGATTCCAGTGGGTGTTGAATTGAGTCCTGTATGTGTATATATTATCTATGGTTTCTCCCCTTCCCAATCACCCCTCTCTCCCTGCTGCTTTGTGGGAGTTTGATACAAGTTTGGAGAACTTTTTTTCTCCATTGTTTGTTCAGAAGCTAAACCAGAACAGCAAAAATGTCACATGGAAGCCAGTCCCTGGAGATTCTCAAGCCATTTTCGCAGACACCGGCCATCCAGCTAAGGTCTGGATAAGCATCCGAATCATTCTGATAGGGCAAGAGCTTGGTAGGAGGTCAGAAGAGACAAGCAACCCTACATAGACTTGGCACTAGACCCTCAGCTGGGGTCAATCCACTGGAAGTCAACAAAGCTATACGATTTACACCAGCTGATGATTTGGCCCTCACTGTCTCAGCTGGGATGAACACCCAGATATTTGATCCCAGCCTTATTCCAAACCATCACAGTTTCAGAACTGGGCTAGAAATGTCCAAGAGGAGAATTTCCATATGTCCACTTCCAGTCCCAGCAGTTAGAAACAGGAAAGGGCAGCGAGACAGAGAAAATTCCTCTCTCCCCAGCCACTGGTTAGTGCAGGGAAGCGGGTTCTATGCCGTATTAACCAGGAATACGGAATAGCCACCAAGCTGTCTGACATGGAATGCACAATGGTCCTCTTGATGAATGCAAATTGGCAGGGCAGGACATGTACAAAGTGCCACCTGGTTTCCATTCGATCAGAAAAGGCAGAGGGTCCTGGAACTGCTAAGTCAAAGGGAGCCAAACAGAACTGAAGGACATGCTCAACAGAGGATGGATGAAGGTGGCAAGAAGGAACTTCTAAAACCAAGAGTGGATGTTTTTCTAAAAGCTCTGCTCTGGGAATTATTTTGGGGCCGGTCTCTGGCCGGTGCTAGAACAGGTCAGACGAGATGACCACCATGGTCCCTTCTGGCCTTGAAATCTATGGGGAAAAGCCACTAGATGCAGTAGTCAGAGCAAAGGGGAGGCATGGATGGTGCCATTCACCTAAGATTCACATCCCTTATTAAGTATTCTGCTTTCAACAAGGTAGACTGAACAGAGCCCAAAGGGAAGGGCTGTAGCACAAACCCCCATAGAAAGCCCCTACGACAGAAAAGGAGCCAATAATCCTGAGTGATGACTCCAAAGGAAGTTGCCCTGGTTAAAAACAAAGGCTGGTTGGTGCTCTCTAGGTGGAAGTACAAAGGGCATGACGTGAGCGACTCATGGCCTCGGAAGAGGACTGGTTGTAAGTGGCTGAGCAGTGGAAGACAAGAAGCAGGAACCTGGGAGCAAGGTAATGATCTCTGCCAGAGTGTTTTTGGGGGACAGCACCGCCCAGGGGTGGAGCAACCCGCTGTGCTAAAGGAAGGAGCCTCTCAAAGAAACAACACTGCATCCCACCAATGTTCTGCATATCAAGGGCCCGTAGTGTGCTAGATCCACTCAGCCAGATTCGGAGCTCGGTTACACTGATGTAAACCTGGAGTATCTCCAGTGGAATCAGCCGGTAGCTCCACTGATTTCCCGGCTAGATTTGCACTGGCTAAAGATCTGACCCCGCAGAGTTACACCAGCATCAAAGAGCAGAATCAGACCTAGGAGGTCAAATTCAGCCCCAGGGCAGATAGGTGCAACTTACCTGACACCAATGTAATTGCACTTGCTTACACCAGGGCTGGATTTGGCTCCTGTGGTTTGTAACTTCCTGCCACCTTCCCCCCCGCCCCAAACACACACTTTCTTGACACAAATGATTTGGCTCTTTCTATTAACATGTTTTCCTTTCCCCAGCAAATAGATTGCGGGCGCCAGGGAGAAAAGCAGGCAAGCGCCTTGGTGATATGTGTCCCTTGATCAAAGTCGGAGTTTGATGCATCCTCGGTTGTTTCCACTGCCTCATTTTCCCCTTCTGTGTACCAGCTAATAGAGTTGTTATCCCTGTTAGTTTAAGGGCCGTTCGAATTCTATTAGAATATTAAATTATCCAGTGTTGTGCTGCTGGCAACAGCCGGCACAGAAGGCTGTATGTTAGCCTGACAGATAAGCTGTCATTCCCCGTCTAAGTTAGCTACATTTAAAAGCCAACATCTTTGTTGTATCAGCGGGAAGGGAGGGGCGAGGGATCGGGACGGAGCAGGGAGCCAGCGCGCTCTCTTTTCTTTCCTGATGTTCCCCGTTCCAACTGGGGGCACAAATCACCGGCGCTCTGACAGGCTGCGCCAACCTTTTCCGCGGAAGGTTTGTAAATGTGTCTTCCTTGCGTTTGATCTTCAGATTGTTCCCTTTATTGCATTTGTCATGGCGAAGATGAAAGTCCCTCCGGCGTGCCAGCCCGCAAATCAGGACGTTGCCAGGGCCTTGAAAACAGCCTGCGGATTTGAAAGGGAAAGGCAAGGGCTCTGCGGCTTTGTGCGGAGACTACTGGGGAAATGCAGACGCTCACCCCAAAGTCAGAGTAGGCACCACCGATCTTTCAAGCAACTCCATCGTTTCTGGTGGCACCATCGTAAGAACGGCCAGACTGGGTCAGACCAAAGGTCCATCTAACCCGGTATCCTGTCTTCCGACAGTGGCCAGTGCCAGGTGCCCCAGAGGGAATGAACAGAACAGGGAATCATCAAGTGATCCATCCCCTGCCGCCCATCCCCAGCTTCTGGCAAACAGGGGGTAGGGACACCAGGTGTTGACACCCCCGCCAGTTTCCCTGCTAAGCCGCGGCCGTGACAATTGTTCCCACCTGGCCATAATCCTCATGACTGCTGGAATCAAAGCTTTCCCCTTTGCAACTGCTCCACCTTAGCCTGTGATCGTCACAGCACTCAGAAACTAAGGGGGCAGGCATGGGTTGGCGGCAGGTGGGAGACCTCCCACAGATGCCCACTGTGCCGTTAAGAGGACCGCTTCCAAAAGATAGCAAGCAGTGAGGGTGGAGGAGTCAGTAAGGGGGCGCTCTTCCCTTGGTGTGGTCCCGGGGCCCCAAGTGGCAATGGATCTCTGGCCTTCCACCCCAGATGGCTAGATCACCTTTTTCCATATTACTGAGCTCTGACCCTGGCCTTGATTAGATCCTGCTGGAGTGGGAAGAGGGAGGACACCACGCTCCATCACTGCTGCCAAAGAGTGGCCAGCCTGAATTTTAGGGCAGGAGTAACTTCCACTGTAGTTGTTGTTCAACCTTAATACGCTTGTCCAAATTGTGATAGCTCAACACACTGGCCCACCCTGCAGCCTCTCCACTGACAGGGATAACACTACTGGGGTGGGTCTCACCTGTGCTCCCCGGACCCCAGGGCGTCCACAGAGTATGTCTAAGGGGTCCATGAAAGGTTGTCGTTACTGTAGAACAATGGCTTTCAACCTGTGCTCCACAGACCCCTGTGGGTCGGCAGCCTATGTCTAAGATTTCCAGAGGGGTCCCCACGTCCATTCAGATTTTTTTAAGGGGTCCACAGATGAAAAAAAAGGGTTGAAAACCACAGCACTGCGGATAGCATTCCGTTTTTATTCCCAGTCCAGTATCTATCTAGCCCCGTACCCACATATCGACCTACCCATCTACATCACCATGGTGTCTGAGGCCCCCCCACCCTGGCCTGCACGTCTCTAACGTTCACAGAAAAGTGCCTTTCACACAGAAATTCACAGAGTTTGAGCTGACGTCAGATTACAGTTTTTTAAGTTGATGCGGACTCGTTTTACATATTTACTGCCAATTAAAGCCATTAATTTAGTATTATTTTATTATCTGTTTTGTGGTAAGGCCAAGAAGCCTCAAGTGAGGTCAGGCCCCCGTGGTGCATGGTGCTGGACAGACACCTAGTAAGAGACAGGCCCTGCACTGAAGCAGTGACTGTTTAAGTAGAATGGTAAATTGAGGGTGAGCGACAGGATGTCTGTCATCACCATCTGACAGGTGGGGAAATGAGGCACAGAGAGACTAAGGATCAGAAAGGAGGGCCCAGCAGCTGGGGTGCTACCCTGGAACGTGGGGAGAACCAGCTTCAATTCTCTACTCAGTTTCCCATCTGTAAAATGGGATAACTCCCTGGAGTGCTATAGAGCTGAAAGGCTGTGAGCTGCTCAGAGAGTCCGGGGAATGGGGACATATAAGTAACTAAGGCAGACTTGCCCCAAGCCACGGCGCTGCAGAACTCCTGAGGGCCCTCGGCAGAGATGAGAGGGGGGAGGGATAGCTCAGTGGTTTGAGCATTGGCCTGCTAAACCCAGGGCTGTGAGTTCAATCCTTGAAGGGGCCATTTAGGGATCTGGGGCAAAAATCTGTCAGGGGACAGTACTTTGTCCTGCTAGTGTAGGCAGGGGACTGGACTTGGTGACCTTTCAAAGTCCTTCCAGCTCTATGAGCTATGTATATCTCCATATATAGAGAGAGAGAGAGAGACTTTGCACTGTGGAGTTTCTACGCTCAGCACTGACAACTCTTGTAGTTCTGATTTCGGCGGCAGTCACTCCAGATGGGTGATGGGCCAGAGCCAGCCATGTCAGATCCAGATCTGATATGAATCCGGGGTTCAGAGTCCTTGTTCGCCAACTCACACGCTGCTCCCACATCACACCAGCCCAGAATGCAAGGCATCTGCATTGCTGATGTTTGGCTCGTGGATAGAACATGCAGGAGTTCGTAACTAGGCACAATTCTTGCATTAAACCTACAGTGATTGATCCTTGCCTGCCTCACCTCATCCACACACAATCACTGTCGATATGAGCTGGATAGAGACCCCACTGCACCCCCGTCAGTCTCCCAGTATTGGTCAAAGGCTCCTCTCATTAGCTACGGACCAGAGATCAGCCTCTTCCTGTCCACTCGGCACATCTAGACTGTAAAACCCCAGTGCCAGACACGCCTGCACAGTATGGAGATCACCTATGCCTGATACAGGAGTGCAGGACAGCTCCTGATTCTGTCACGGTACAGTGAAAGGTCAGAGAGCTGCAATTCACACAGTATATTCAGTAGGAAACAGGATGAGTTAAACGTTAATTGATGAACCTTACATAGGGATTTCCTCCCTTTAAAGGCTTGCCTTCTGATCCCTTTAGCAGGCTGACGTTTTACTACTGAGCAAATCGTTATTTGCAACCTTGGCTGTCTCATAACCAAATTCTGTGTGTGATCCCTGATGGTTAATCTGCCCGATGGGTGTGTCTTGCCGCAGAGTTACTGCACCTTAAAATATAACACACCAGTACAGCACCCAGCTAACTTGCAATGACAGTGGCCTTATTCCGCTTAGAGAGACATCTCTGCTTGCAGTGTACAGTTATATGTTGTAAAAACAAGGGTCATTTGCCACAATGAACTAAATTCTAATGTGCAACTTTCACTGGCATCAAAAGGGATTCTGTGCACGGATTAAGAGCTGTCTATTGCTCCAATTTATGGACATCAGACACATGGATTGCAGGTTAACAGCTATGCATCGATACATAGGTTTTACAGAGGTGGTAATGGGCCAGTGGCTCGCATCTGCTGTACTGCTGGACAGAGTTCCAATCCTGAGTTCTCCCCCAGTGCCGGGCTGTGGCTCATTGGCACAATCCAGCCCTGAACTGGGTGTGAAATTAGGCAGCACAATTCCTTCCAGGGCCACTTACAAAAATCCTACTGGTTCGTTGCAAGTGCTCAATCCCCTTGCTGCACCCCACTAGTGCTATACGGGGGTCTCATTTGGCCCCCAAACTCTGCCGTTTACCCGAGTCTACCCTTGACTCCACTGCTGAGGCAGGTCCCCAGAATGCCAGGAGAGCCTTGCCCTTTTCAGGCCTTGTTCCATTCCTTAATGGACAGGTTTCCGGTCAGCCTGTCTGAGACCTGTAGCTTATGTTCCCTGACAGAGACAGGGCCATGTACATGTACAACACAGGGACTAGCGTATGGGCTGCATTCAGCTTCCAGTTACACCAATATCAATCCAGAGTCACTCCAGTGGAGCCAATGCAGGTCTACACTGGTGTAACTTGTATCCACAATTGAAGCTGTGTGATGGGCCACCTGGCTTGCATGTTACCTGACTGCGTGAGCCAATCTTCATAAACAGCAGGTTTGGTTCCATGATGAGACTAATCCAGTTTTGTGATTAAACTAAACTGCACCAAGAATTTGTGAATAAAGGGGGCTGGGAAGGTCAGAGAGAAATCCCATTTAGAATTTGCTGGATCATGTCCAATCATTTTCCTCCCACTCTGCTTAGCTCTGCCCCTACGAGTGATCTCACATCCCCCTTTTGGGGGACAACCCCTTTTCCACTGAGTCTATCTAACTTGAGTCACTAACGCCGTCTCCAATCTAGCACATATGCTCAGCAATTCTCCATCTTCTCCTAACCGGCTGCCAACATCAGTGTCATCTGTTAACATCTGGAGACGTTTATCCTTCACGCACAGCTCCTGTCCTCAGACTATCATTTCCCAGGCAGTAATTAAAGGTGGGAGCTAGCCAGAGTTGCCTCAATTTTTGAGGAGGGGTCAGTTTATGATTCAGTTTGGAGCCAGCGGTGAAGTTTGGAGCCAGACCCAAACTGCTCTAAAATGTCAATCCATTATAAGCAACAGCGCCACTTACTTCACTCCTACTCCTTCTCCAAGGCCAAAGTGCAACTCCTTGCCAGCTGACGGCTACCAGGAAAAAACAGAGTGACATTGACAGCCATGGGTCCTGCTTCCTTAAATAAGAACTTTGTTGCAAAGAGCACCGAGGACGGTCTATGCTATCTGCCGGCTCTCCCGGTAATGGCGCTATGTAAATTTTGAAATACGGCCCTTTTTTTTACGATTCCGTTATGAGAGGTGGGTTTCCTGCCTCTATCTGTCTCGCTCATACACATTCATAACATTCAAATTTATAATGTAATCTTACTTGCCGTTCCATATTTATGAGAAGTTTTGATGGGTGTTTCTTTATGTGATAATATCAGGCGGAATGCTAACCCATTGCCTCAAACCACTGTAAAGTCGTTTTCTTACATAATTGACATCGGCATATTCTTTCATTATACAAGATTTAGCATGCATCTGCTCCACCATTGCACGGCAATAGATGACTTTTTCCAGAGCCTCCTATTATCAATTCAAATTAGCCCCATTTCCCGAAGCTACTGTATGGATTTTACAGTTGACAGTAAGGGAAAAACACAGGAGCATAATGACTCTCTTAAATTATTCAGGCCTAGTTAAACCCAGTTCGGTCTGAACTGGAGAGTGAGCGAAGGAGAGGGGAAGAAGGAGGAGAAACCGCCCCCCCCCCATTCCCAACTCATCAGTTATAAAATGCAGCCATCTTTACAGTGAGTTATGAGGTTTGCCACCTGCAAAAGGTCTGGAAGTCTTTAATCAAAGAGAAAAGTCTGTCGTATTACAGCGCAGTCATTTTCGTTAGGGTAATTGGGTTCAGAGGGAGGCTAAGCGGAAAAGTTGGTGAAGAGATGGAGGTTTATCTTTACCTTTGATCTTTCCAACTTTTCTGTCCCTCCCATTTTCCTTTCCAAACTGCCTCTTCCCAACAAAACCTCCCCCACCCCCTGTCACCGCATCTGCCTTCCGTGCCGACTGCACACCGGGAGCGCTTAGAATCAGTAAGGGGGATGGTCAGGTGGCCACCATTTTGTTTCTGCACCTCATGCCCTTGGTTACAATTGAGTCCCAGAACCCAGCTGGGGAATAGAGAGAGAAAGTACCTATGGGAGGGAGGGAGGGAGGGATAGATTAGATAGATGTGTATGGGAATGGGTGGATGGATGGGTGAGCATGTAGATAGATGTGTATGGGAATGGGTAGGTGGACGGACGGACAGATGGACAGACAGACGGAGTACATATGGGGCTGGGGAGAGATGTTTGAATATCTAATCTAGGAGGAAATAAAGGTGGGAGGTTATGGAGTATGTATTTGGGACACTAGAGACACAGGGTCACTGATTAGTTTGTCACAATCTCAGGTGAAAAGTGACCATGTTGGACATGACCATCCACTGAATCACAGACATTAGACAGGCGAGCCTTTGGATGTTCTGTCTAGACCACCCCTGCTCAGCTGGGCCGGATTGTTTATTTTCCAACACTTTCCCCATTCTAGTTTTAAATGCCTTGACAATGGAACTTGATGTCGGATCACTGGGTGGAGTTCTCTGGTTTGTGTTAAGCAGCAGATCAGACAAGAGGATCAGACTGGTCTCTTCCGGCCTTAACATCAATGGGTCTGGCTCTCCATTACCCCGCACCTCGTGTGGTCGTTCCGGTGCAATAGCCTTTTACTCCCAGTTTGCACCGGAGTAAATGGCTATACAAGGTGCAGGCCGACGGAGACCCAGGTCCTCTACGCAGCTGTGAAGCTCCTGCCATCTCCTCAGAGCCTGTTCTATAATCTAACCCATCCCCTCCTTGGAAAATAGTTCTGTGCCTTGTGCAGGATCACGAACATTGTCAGAATAATAATAATGATTATTATCGTCGTCTGGCCTAGTGTATATTTTCCTTTTGGTGAATTCCCAAAGGCGAAGAAACTGAAAGCAACCGTTCCCCATCTGGACCTGGTGGGCTTGGCAAGAATGAGTTCTGTCGTAAGCCAGAGAAATCCTCCAGTGACTCCAGCTTGGAGCCGAGTAACTTGGGGTTGAATGAGAAGAGATGTTTTTAGAAAGAGGGGAAGCGAAGCTCACAGGGCAGGACCGTGGCAGAATCAGGATTAGGTGTCCTGACGCCCGTCCACTAGGCCACGCTGCCTTCTAAGGCTAGGCACGGCCGACCCGCACGGACTGCCCATGCAACGGGCAGCCCGTTCTTTCAGGCATGGTGGCCCTGCTTGCCATTTGCTCCTCCGTCAGCGTCCGCGCCATTGCTAACAGCGCTCTGCTGAATCGTTCCACTGGCTTTCGTCGTGGGACAGGACGGGAGCTTTGTAACTTACCAGATGCACAAAGTCCCCTGATTCTCAAATTCCCGAAGCTTGACCACGGTGGATCTTTTCAGGAAATCCCCCTCGCAGGGCGCAGTCCCGGCATAGTTTACCCGCAGCTGTTTTGCCTGATTTATTGACTGTGGCTTTGGCACAAGTAGCAAAGTGGTCAATTATCCCTCAGACGTATCCAGAGCCCCCTGCCTTGCTAATCACGAACGCCCTGAGTCAGCAAATCACTTAGGCACCTGTTCGTTTCCAAGCACATGGGCTAGGTCCTTTGAAGTCAATGGGAATTAATGGGACAACTGACGTGCTTAAAGTTAAGCATGCGCTTAAAAGTTGTGAAAGATTGCTGCCCATATACAGGTAATCGGTGGAAAGGGGCAGATTCAGAAAGGATTCCATTGCTAGGGGAATCCCCAACTGCTGCCCTAAGCCCCCTTTGTCAGGGGCGAGGGATCTGGCCCATGGCCTTTAGGAGATTATCCTGACAATGAGTCCCACCTGTCCCCAGACAGCTGCATAGCTGGGTGCTACCCAGTCCACAGGGCGGTACGTAATAGCTCCAGTGCCAAGGGAAGCAGTGGGGGCAAAAGACCTTCAAGATTAAGCTAGATAAGTTTATGGAGGGGATGGTTTGATGGGATAACATGATCTTGGCAATTAATTGACCTTTGACTATCAGTGGTAAATAGGACCAATGGCCAGTGATGGGATGTTAGAAGTTACTACAGAGAACTTTTTCCTGGGTGTCTGGCTGGTGAGTCTTGCCCACATGCTCAGGGTTCAGCTGATCGCCATATTTGGGGTCGGGAAGGAATTTTCCTCCAGGGCAGATCGGCAGAGGCCCTGGAGGTTTTTTGCCTTCCTCTGCAGCGTGGGGCACGGGTCACTTGCTGGAGGATTCTCTGCATCTTGAAGTCTTTAAACCATGATTTGAGGACTTCAATAGCTGAGACATAGGTGAGAGGATTATTCCAGGAGTGGGTGGGTGAGATTCTGTGGCCTGCATTGTGCAGGAGATCAGACTAGATGATCATAATGGTCCCTTCTGACCTTAAAGTCCGAGTCTATGAGTCTTTGAGAGTGAACAGCACTTCCGGGAGCTGGAGTGTGAGACATCACGACAGTGAGGCCGATAGAAACGGACGTTCAGAGGAGACCCCATCCCCTGACGTCTGAGCCTGTTCAGTTTGGGCCACGTTTGTCCCGGAAAACTGCCCTAGCCCTCTGATGGGCCCCACATGTGAAGTGAGTAGAACATCCGCGGCTCAGGCTTCCGCCCCCTGTCATGTTTCCCACCTGCCTAGGCCCCCACAGGGTCACATATCCCATCATGCCGTCCATCAGTGACCTCTCCATCAGCATGAGATGTTGCCTCCTGAAGCTTAATACCAGCTTGGCACCCAGCATGAACAGGGTTGATTCTGGGGCCATGGCTGAGCTGTGAGAGCCATTGCACAGGGGCTGTTTTTCCAAAGTGTATTCGAGAGGATGCCGTTTCTACAAGGAATTGAACTGATAGTTCTGTGTTAAGCCTCCGTGTCCCCAGTGAGCGAGGCCGTCTCCTGTGTAGCTACAGTTTGAAGACCAGGGCACCCTTGGAGATTCTCTTAGCTTGGGAGGCTCAAGGAGCACACGAAGAACGAACACAGGGTCATGCACATAGTCACAAGTAAGTAATTTAGTCTGCATTATAAGTTACACTCACACATACATCAGTACAAAACCTGAGAAAGGCTGTATTCAACTCACATACCCAAAGATATCAACGAGTCGGGTGGATCTCTCAACAGGGGGTCATCGAGAGAGGGTTGTTTCCGGATGGGGTCCTCCCACTGGTCCTGCCACCCTATCTGTACCAAGAACCCTTTTATGACCACGTCCACTGCCTTATGCATATGCCTGAGTGTTCCCACCCCCTTTTCCTTATCTGTACTCCACACCCCAGAAACCTTGGGGTGCCCCGCTTTTCAGAGGTTGTTCTCTTCTCAGCAGCAGCAACGTACACATGTTCCCATGGTCACCTGCGGTGAGAGCAGAACTTTCCATGATGTTACGGTCAGGTGTCTGGCAGTCTACACAGGTACATTGCAACATATTTTCCCTGACATCACGTATTGGCATACTCTTGACAGTAATCTTGTAACTTTACTGGCACAGGGTTATTCCTGGGTCCCGTCTTATGTCAATCATCAATCGGCCTGAGGCCTAGTATGGCTAACCTGAAATCTTACAGGCCTCAACTTGTAGGCCTTGCGTTATAGCCTTACTTTATTTATATGCCTAATAGACACTCATCAATACTACGCCTATGAGCCTATCCTACCTATTCCTATATCTACAACTTGAATCTATTCATCACAGACTGAGTACATATGAGATAACATATGAGTTAGCCACGACAATAGATCAAACAATTAAATGATAAGATGAAATAACTGGCTACAGGAGTGATGCGGGGCTAGGGAAGAGAGAGACCATATGTTTTGGTATTGGCCTGAATCTATGCAGGGCCCAATGAAATTGATATCCTAGACTCATGCTCAAAGCAATGTTAAATGGAGTGTTTTGCTCAAAGGGGAAACGAAAATGGGAGGTGAAGTTGCCATGTGACTTGAAAATTGGCTAACGTGCAATGTATGGATTGGGTGGGAAGCATCTAATAGGGAACTAATTGGGGTGTGATGTTAGGACCAGTCTTAATTAACATCGTCATTCATGATCTGGAAGAGGGTCTTCATTAAAGAAATCTGCAGACGATAGTGAATTTGGGAGGCACCACCAACATCAGGCGGGACAGAGAAATAAAACCAAAAGATTTAGCTCCCACGCCTGTTGGAGTCTTTCCCTCGACTGCGATGGGAGTTGGATTGAGCCCATAGAGTGGTTAGAAACATGGGTAGGCAATAAAATGCAAGTCTGTTTGGGACAGCATCAACAGCTGAGCAGAAATGAATTTGTGGCAAGATACAGATGCAGAGGAGGCCAATGCAATTTTGTGCTATATACACAATTGCATTGTGTAGCGGCTTAGTGAGGTAACTGTCTCAGACTATCTACAGCTCTGGTGCAATTGCATCTGGAATACCATGTGCAGTTCCAGACCTGGTACCAGAAAGATGTTGACACAACTGGACAGAGTTTGGAGAAGAACTGGGAAATGACCAGGGATTGGAAATGACTAGGGATTTACAAGGAGCTAGGGATTGACTAGGGATTTATCACCGAGCAGGGAGAGAAATTATTGTGTGTGTGTGACATAAGGGACGAACGGGATGGACCGAAGGAAGGGGAAACAGAGGCTGAATTTCAGGAAAGCTTCCTGAGAACGAGGCCTGTTAGGAAGTAGCACAGTCTCCCAAGATATGTAGTCGGACGTGACTTGGGGCATTTAAAAGTAGACAGGACACTGCGCTGGAGAATACACAATAGGGAACAAACCTGCCCCGGATAGCCAGGATGATCTCACAGGCCTTTTTCCAGGAGAGGCGTAGAGCCCCGTGGACCCCAGGCCTCACACTGCAGCAATAACACGTACGAGAAAATCCATTTTAAAAAACCTGTGGTTGTGGAAGTGAACGAAGCTGGCACCAGCCAGGACACGGAGAGTTGCTGCTCTACAGACTTTCACCTTAACCTCCCAGCCAATGCCCCTCAATCCGGACCCGCAGCCCTCTCCGCTATTCCAGTCCTTTGTCCTCCCCCATCACCCATTCCTCTGGCTTTGCCAATGCACTTCAGGCCTGACCGCCAACCCCTGCTAGCCCAGCCCTGGGCTCCCTCCTGGCCCCCACAGATCTGCGGATGCCCCCCCAGTCCCAGCCTGCAGCCCCTGCTATGCCAGCCCTGGGCTCTTGTTATCACACCGCTCTTTTGGGGTACGTCTACACTGTGTTTTAAAATCTGTGCCAGCAAGTCTCAGAACTGGGGTCCACAATCCTGGCTTCACGCTACAGCTGTTAAGAGTGCGGGCTCAGATCTAACGTTTGGGGGGGGGGGGGCTTTCAGAACCTGAGCCCAAACGTCTACACGGCTGTTGGAGCAGCATCGTGTGAGCCCAAGTCTGTAGCCCTGGGCTCTGAGACTCAGCCCCTCGATGGGCTTCAGTCCCCTGACCTCTGCCTGCCCCTGCTATTCCAGCCCTGGGCCTCCCCAGACAGAGGATGCCAGTCACACTACGCTGTGTGCGGGGATTTTTGTGAGCCAGAGACCCCGCGCTGGCATCAAGCCGCCGGGACAGCGCCCCCGCCATGCCACCTGGCAGCCTCCCGAGTCTCTTCGGCGCATCGATTTTCCCTTGCCCCCGGCCCTGCCCCCGCCAGTGGAGGAAGCAGCTGACTGTCGATTGGCGCGGAGGTGGGGGCCCTGAGTTGATCAGGGCAGGGGGGTTACCATGCAGACCCCGAGGGGCTCAGCCCTCTGCTGTCAGAGGCGGGACGGAGCCGGTGTTACCCCGGATAATCTGGGCCCCTCATGACAGGCGCTCCCTCATCACATCTCCTTCCCAGTCGCATATGGCAGAGATGACGGGGCCCCTCCTATGACCTCCCTGCATCCTCAGCGCGCTGCAAACAGACAGTGCTTCCCACTCCCACCAGCCCCCCCCCCCCCCTCACCCCTTCATCCTCCCACCGCCCCGCAGCAGATCGGTTACATGAGGGCGGTAAGCCCTAGCAGGCGGAGGGGGGGATGGGAAGGGGAGCCGGCGATCAGCGCTGAAGGCGGCGTGGGGCAGGGGGGAACAATGATGAATTTCCCAGGGCCTGCACTTCTCCAGAATCAAAGAATTCTTCCAACCGATCGGCATCCGGGCTGAGGGCGGGGGGGTTCTCCTCAGGGCAACAGCTGGGAACAGGCCTAAATATGATTAATTAACGCTGTTAACAAAAAAAAATCCACAGATGCAATTAAGATTTATGGGTGCGAGCGGGTGAGAAGATTCAGGAGAGAGGCGAAGGAGGGGATGGGGGAAGGGGAAAGAATGGGCCGATTAGGACGTCATGCTTCTTTGCGCTACGAGGTACAGACAAAGGGGCGCTGGCCTGCCAGCGCACAAGGCCTGGCGAGAGCGGGGAGGCGGGGGGAGCTGGCTCCAGGGGCTGTTCTGGGGATCGTAGCCTGAGCGGGGGGCCATTGGAAGAAAGTGCTGGCATGATTTACAGGGACGGCCTGCCGGTCTGCAGAGCGCCCGTGGCCATTTTGTTAGCTGGACCTCGACGGCAGGGGACAATGAGGAGCGCAGGCTGCTCACAGGCCTGTTGTTTTGAGGACTGGGCCTGTAGGGTCCTGTTCTCTAGATGTCGGGGGAGTGGGGAGGGCTCAGTGCGCCCACAGAGATGTCGAGGAGACTGGAC
This sequence comes from Macrochelys suwanniensis, assembly GCA_033296515.1. Classification (NCBI taxonomy): domain Eukaryota; kingdom Metazoa; phylum Chordata; order Testudines; family Chelydridae; genus Macrochelys; species Macrochelys suwanniensis. The sequence continues at coordinate 141,357,552 of CM065778.1, forward strand.
ACCTGCTTGCTGGGGGAATCTAATGATGTGAGTGCCGCTGCTCTGGCCAGGCCAGCAGGGGGCGCCGGATGGACAGATCTCTGGTCCAGCCAGCAGGGGACGCCAGATGGACAGATCTCTGGTCTGGCCAGCAGGGGGCGCCAGATAAACAGGATCCTATGAAGGGGGAAATCCCACAATTTTCTAAAACAATCGCCAGCAAGGCTCAGATTTCTAAGGCCCATGTATGCTTAGAGTTGCCATGGTATCTCTTACCAGCACGGGACACTCCTGTGAAGCCAGCCGGTAATCCCATTGCTATGCACCATTTCTCAGACAGTGGAGTAGTCGCCCACGGGAAATGGGGGAAGCCCAGAGTTTAAGTCATTTGAACCCAGGCTGGACAAAGCACTAAGAAGGAGCCTGGGGACAGGAGCCGATGAGACCTAATGGAGCTCTTCCCTCTCTGACGTGCATGGCTGGCTTTGCCCCCTTGTAACTTCCCCCGCCCAGTGTCGGGATGTTCCGGCGGAAGAGGCCTGTGGCAAAGCTCTCGTTGGCTGCAGGGGGAGCCGGTTCAGCCACTGACTCAGGACTGGGGTGGCTACAGGGGGAGAAGGAAGACCTAGCCATGGAGAAGAGGAAGGGGGTTGGTACTGCTCCAAAAGTTGTGCTAGAACTCACGATTTCAGGGGGAGGTGGCTCCTGAAAGTGAACAGCCTCAGAACTGGAAATCTAGGACCCCTAGTTTATGGCTTGAGACCATCTCAAGTTTCCAAATTGCTTCTGGGAACTGGATCAGGCCCGCGCTTGGAAAAGTGACACTATTATATAAAGCTAGGGTGACCAGACAGCAAATGTGAAAAAACAGGACATGGGGTAGGGGGTAATAGGAGCCTATATAAGAAAAAGACCCCAAAATTGGGACTGGCCCTATAAAATCAGGACATCTGGTCACCCTAAGCTCTCAGGGTGAATCTCACTGAGGCAAAGGGGGCTGGAGGCCCAAATGCTGCTTTAGAGGAAACCAAGGTTGGAGACAAGGAAGAGTGGTGGGGGGGCTGATTAGTAGGGCCTGGTGATCCAATTTGGTGACCCATAACTCCAACCTGCCTGAATCTTCAATCCCCCTTGAACCAGGAGCAGAGGAAGTTCCCTAAAAGTGGGGGAGCCACAGGAAGCCAAACCATGGCTCTGCCCCCCACACCACCCCTTCTCCCCGAGCCCCCACCCTCACACTGCCCATTCCCCCAAGGCCCCACTCTCACACTGCCCCTTCTCCCAAGGGCCTGCCCCCATGCTGCATCTTCCCCCAAGGCCCCGCCCCCACACTGTCCCTTCCCCCAAGGCTCCACCCTCATGCTGCCCCTTCCCCTGAGGCTCCGCCCCTGAGCTTCCTCGTCCCCTGACACCCCAGTTCTGGCACCCCTGCCTGGAACTAACCCTTGTTTATGAAGTGCCATGGGGACCCAGACCCGGGGTGAGACATGATCCCAGTCTGGCCCCCCCAGTTCTGTGGCCTCAGACTCCATCCCGCTACCAACTGGAGCTGGGGCGTCACTTGCTGTGGGGCAAGGAGGGCACTATCAAGGTGGGAAGCCATCGCCAGCAGCAAGGAGAGGTGGAGGGATGCGGGGGGGACCAGGAGAGACTAGGGCAGGTAAGTGGGGAGAGGCAGAGTCATGAGGGGCCTCAGAGGTGGTCACGCGAAGCCTGGCAGCGGCGCTGTGGAGAAGGAGGAGCCGGTGGAGGGATTCCAAGTGTGGGTGACGTGGCCAAAGCGACGGGCAAGGCCCTAGTGAATGCCTCTAGTCCAGACTGGAAGGGGAACAGCCTGGGTGCTGGGGAGAGGAGGAGGTTTCACCGCGCTGTGGGATAGCGCGTGGCCAGGGGGCTGCATTAATGACATCTGCAGATGGCAAGGGGGTGAGAGCAGGCTAAGGGGGACTCCAGCTGAGAGGCCTGTGGGGCAGGGAGGATGGTGATGGGTCCAGTGGTGCCAGAGGACGTGGGGAGAGGAGAGAGCTTAGGAGGAACATAAGAACGTCCAGACTAGGTCAGACCAAAGGTCCATCTAGCCCAGTGTCCTGTCTTCCAGCAGTGGCCAATGCCAGGTGCCCCCGAGGGAATGAACAGAACAGGAAATCATCAAGTGATCCATCCCCTGTTGTGGGGAGTTCAGTTTTGGCCACACTATGAAGTTTAGGGAGGCAGGGAGGGTATGGGGAGACAGCTCCAGAGCCTGGCAGCAGATCTAAATCGTCAGCAAAGAGGTGGCGTCTCAGGCCACGTGAGCTCATCCAGGGATGGGTTCTCTGAGGAACGCCCAAAGCGGAGACGGTAGGAGGAGAAGCAGCTGAACCCAACCTCTCTTCCCCTACAAAGTTATCAGCACAGCTGGGTTTTCACTCTGGCAGGTTGCTTTATCTCTCTCTAGTCCCCGACATAGTCAGCAGTTTTCCAGCTGTCTTTCCTCTCTAGAGCTAAATCCAGGGCATCAGCAGGAAAACGGGAAGAGAACGCACCTCCACACGCTGTTAAACAGCGCGCCCATAGCTAAGCTCGCCATCCTCATCGGCACTGTCCTCACCCCCTGCCACCATGGACTCTCTCAAATGTGCATCCCAAGCAAGGGGGAAAAAAACGTGTAGGGAAAGGTGCCAGCCCCCGCTGGATGAATCACCATGGCAGAAAGGTTATTAGGAGGAAGCAGAGCGCCTACAGGGAATGGGAAAAGGGATTGATCAGCAAAGACAGCTACATTACAAACGGTCAGAATAAAGTGAGAATTGCTAAACGTCGAGCTGAATTAGCTCTTGCCGAGGAAATGAAAATAAATAAGAAGAGGTTTTTTAGTTATAGAACTAAAATGAGACTAAGGATGGAGAGGGGACGGCTGCTATTAGGGTGACCAGATGTCTCGAGTTTATAGGGACAGTCCCGATTTTTGGGTCTTTTTCTTATATAGGCTCCTGTTACACCCCACCCCCTGTCCCGATTTTTCACACTTGCTGTCTGGTCACCCTAGCTGCTATGCATGGGAAGGAGATTGAAATAATCTAGGTACGGCCCCCAAACTAAATGCACACTGTGCCTCGGTTTTCGGTAAGGGGGCTAATATGGAATGTGGGCACGAAGGAAAATGGCTGATGGAAATGAGGGTCTAGAAATGGAAAACACCACATCAGAGGTGGAAGAAAAACTCAACGAGCTTAATGCGCTCAAATCCGGGGGACCGCATAACGCCCACCCCAGAATACTGAACGAACTGGCACATGAGATTGCTCGTTCGGTAGCACGGATTTAGAATAACTCTAGATATTTGAGGTAGTACCATAAGACTGGAGAACAGCCAATGACATACCTATTTTGAAGAAAGAGGGGGGTGGAGGGAGCAATTATAGACGTCAGTAGTGTGCAAGGGGTTAGAACATATAATGAGGGAAAGAATAATTAACTTCCTGGAGGTAAATGCTAAAGGTAATGTAATGATGTAATGCAACATGAGTTTGCCAAACGTAAATCATGCCAGATTAACCTGATTTTCTTCTTGGAGAAAAGAACTGATTTTTTTAAATAAGGGATGTGCGGTAGCTCTAATATTCTTGGACTTCAGTAAAGCATTTGACATGGTAGGTACCACATAGGAAATTATTACTTAAATTAGGGAAGATGTTGCTCGTTACAAGCACTGTAAGGTGGGTAAGGAGCTGGCTAAAGGGGAGAACACAAGGGGTTGGACTGGAGGGAGGTTACTAATGGACTTCTTCAAGGATCATTCTTGGGACCAGTCTTATTCAATATTTTTATTAATGACCTTGGCACAAACAGTCGGAGTGTGCTAATGAAATGTGCTGATGATACAAAGGCAAGAGGCATTGGCCCTACAGAGGAGAATCAGAATATTATAGAGGAAGATCTGGATGACCTTGATGACAGGGGTGACAGAAATGGGATGAAATTCAATAGTATAAAGTGCAAGGTCATGTGCTTAGGGTCTAATGCTATGAATTCTGCTGGGGGCCCATCAGTTGGAAGAGACAGAGGAGGCGAGAGACCTGGGTATGTGGGGGAATCACAGGATGACTGTGAGTCACCAATGTGATGCAACTGGGCAAAAGGCAAATGCAATCCTAGGATGTATCAGGAGAAGCATTTCCAGTGGAGAGAGAAGTATTCATGCCATTGTACTAGGCACTAGTAAGACTTCATTGGGAACACCGGGTACAGTTCTGGTCACCCATGTTCAAGAAAGATGAAATCAACCCGGAAGAGGTGCAGAGAAGAGTTAATAGGATGAGCAAGGGAATGGAGGGCCTGTCTTATGAGAGGAGAGGAGAAGAGCTTGCCTTGATTACTCTAGCAAAAAGATGGATGAGAGAGGATATGATTGCTCTCTATAAATGCATTAGGGAGTAGATACCGGGGAGGGTGCAGAGCTATTGAAGCTAAAGGGAAATGGTGGCACAAGAACAAATAGCTATAAACCGGCCATGCACAAGTTCAGGCTGGAAATTAGAAGCAGGTTTCTAACCAGCTGAGGAGGGAGGTTCTAGAATAGCCTCCCACTAGGAGTTGTGAGGCAAACTACTTAATTAGTTTTAAGAGAGAGCTGGACAAATGTATGAGTGCGACTGTCTGACGGGGCTGGTCGTGCTGGTGTGGAACAGGGCTCAGTAGTCCTGGGACTCTCTTCCGGTTTATGTCTTAAATGTTCCTAAAGCTCATGCTTCAGGGTTTCAGCCGGCCATCGGTGGGGTCAGGAAGGGATTCCCCCCTCAATGCATTCTGGGAGGGTTTTTTTTTAATCTCCTTCCTCTGAAGCATCAGGGCTGGAGATGGGACATGGGGTTGGGTAGGCCGAGGCTCTGAGGTGGCACCAGGCATTCTCTGTGGTTGGCTGATTCTTGCTCACATGCTCAGGGTCTAACCAATTGCCATGTGTGAGGTCAGGGAGGACATTTCCCCCAGGTCGGATTGTCAGTGACCTCAGGGGGCTTTCGCCTTCCTCTGCAGCCTGGGGGTGCCGGTCACTTGCCAGGAGTATCTGGGTATGTCACATTTCACCATTTCTCTGCCATTGCAGGGGCCCATGGGCACTGGGGCACCTCGCTCCCTCCTATTCTCTGCCTGTGGCACATCACGATCCAGTCTTTGGATGCTGGGTTCAGTGTGTGGGTGCTGGGTGGGGCTGGCAGCCTGTGAGGTACAGGAAGCCGGATGATCGGGTGGCCCCTTCCGGCCTTAAGCTCCGTGACGGTTGCTCTCTCCCGTTGCACCGTGTCTGACACATGGAGGCCCTGACCCTGCTGGTGGCTCTGGCTGAGTGGATGTATAGGGCTGCTCAGAGCCCTGTTGTCTCGGCGAGGACTCCATGCGGGTGCAGTCGTGAAGGCTGCAACTCAGCCGATGCCTGGCGATCTTCAGAACTAAGGGCAGGAGCTGCTAGAGCATGAGCGAAAGAGGCAGGCTCCTGTGCTGTATGCCTCAGGCACGGAGCGGGATGAGTATCATAGAATCATAGAATCTCAGGGTTAGAAGGGACCTCGGGAGGTTCTAGTCCAACCCCCTGCTCAAAGCAGGACCAACCCCAATTAAATCATCCCAGCCAGGGCTTTGTCAAGCCGGGCCTTCAAAACCTCTAAGGAAGGAGATTCCACCCCCTCCCTAGGTGCTTCACCACCCTTCCAGTGCTTCACCACCCTACTAGCGAAAAAGTGTTTCCTAATATCCAACCTAAACCTCCCCCTCTGCAACTTGAGACCATTACTCCTTGTTCTGTCATCTGCTACCACTGAGAACAGTCTAGATCCATCCTCTTTGGAACCCCCTTTCAGGTAGTTGAAAGTAGCTATCAAATCCCCCCTCATTCTTCTCTTCTGCAGACTAAACAATCCCAGTTCCCTCAGCCACTCCTCATAAGTCATGTGCTCCAGCCCCCTAATCATTTTTGTTGCCCTCCGTTGGACTCTTTCCAATTTTTCCACATCCTTCTTGCAGTGTGGGGCCCAAAACTGGACGCAATACTCCAGATGAGGCCTCACCAATGCCGAATAGAGGGGAATGATCACGTCCCTCGATCTGCTGGCAATGCCCCTTCTTATACAGCCCAATATGCTGTTAGCCTTCTTGGCAACAAGGGCACACTGTTGACTCATATCCAGCTTCCCGTCCACTGTAATCCCCAGGTCCTTTTCTGCAGAACTGCTGCCTAGCCGCTCGGTCCCTAGTCTGTAGCGGTGCATGGGATTCTTCCGTCCTAATTGCAGGACTCTGCACTTGTCCTTGTTGAACCTCATCAGATTTCTTTTGGCTCAATCCTCTAATTTGTCTAGGCCCCGCTGAGTAACTTGCTGACCAGTGGATCTGGCCACTGGGAATCCAACCGCAGGGCAAGGACCTTTGTCAGCTCCTTGGGGGCAGAGGCTGTGTGTTGTTTGTTTGGAGTGTCATGAAACAAATACGTTTCATAATACCAATTAACGGTAATAATGATTATGAGGAAATAATTGTAAAGGCACCAGAAGATGGCTGCCCGCCCTGGGTCTGGTTGGGGGATGGGAGGAGAGGAGGCTGTGTTTGTATCTTCATGTGAGCGTCACCCTAACAACATGCCTCTGACACAGGCTTTTTACCGCCAGAGAAGCTGCATTTATGCTCTGGCTGATACAAGGCCGGATCCAAAGCACGTTTCCTAGAGTGGCAGCTGGCTTTGGAGGGCCAATGCAAAGCACCTTGAATCTCTCTCTCTGCCTCAGTCTCCCCACCTCTGAAATGGGGGCAACAATCAGCGCGGGTTCAGTTATTCTTTGGGAGCAAAGCATCTCGTCACACAGGGGTCGTCTCGGTCTCCAGCCCCACGGCTCCTCCAGGCTCAGCTGCGGCAGGAATGACTCTCGGTGGAGGGATGGGGTGTCATCGGCCCTGCCACTAGAATAAACAACCTTCCTCTCCTTCCTCTCCCCTGGACATGGGCAAATATGCTGCCTCTTGCACTGGGATGGGGCAGAACTAAACCAGACAGGTTTGCTGCTGGCTTGATGAGGCCCTTGGGCGTGGGAGCTGTTTAGCACGCAGACTTGCTGTTGTTAACTGGGCCATAATCAGCAGCCTGGCGGAAACACCGGGTGGGGAAGCAGGAGTGTTGAAGCAGGTTAAACAACGTTCCCTCCTCTCTGAGGAAGCTTCTGGCCCCAGACTCATCGCAGGCCTGGAACGACCCTCAGCACCAGTGGAATGGATGGGTGGATAGGTAGATCTTACAGTAGGTCATCAAGGGCTGGATATAAAGGAATTCTGGCTACTTTTATCACCCTCTGGACTAGCATCCGTCACCCTCCTCCACAGAATAAATAAATAATAGCAGGGAGAGGGAGCAATTAAGTGCCAAAAGCACAGGAGAGAAGAGTAAAGGCATTTCAGCTCTATAATCCCTCCTGCTTCAGAGCAAAAACCAAGCCCTAATGGGCAGAGTCCTAGAACAGCTCCACCTCCGTTTAGGAACTTAAAGCAGGGGCAGATTTCCAGCAGTGCCCAGCACTCAGCAGCTCACTCTGTGACGTGTACAGCCTGGTTTTCCAAAGAGCCTGGAACCCAAAGTGCGTCCATCGTGGTGAGCTCTTTGGAGAACCCGGGCTGGGGCTAGGAGGTTATTCCATGAGTGCCCACTAGAGGGTGTCTAGCACCTTTCTCCCCTGCACCTTTCTCCCTGCCCATATGGGAGACAGGTCCCTGGGGTAGGGGGACACTGGAGTTGATCTAGCCTGGGGATTCCTGTTTCTACGGAGGGGATGAAAGCAGAACTGGTGATTCGACAGGGCTGAGGGACACGGGGAGGCTGCTCCACCGGGCGGGTGCTACCGGGGGGTGGGTCTTGCACCCACAGCGCAAAGCAGGAAGAGCAATAAAGAGAGACAGGCTGAGATCCCTCAGCCGGACAGTGCATGGGGGAAGCTGGCTCTGTACCCGCTCTGGGGATAGCTCAGAACTTCTCTCTCCAGAGCTCTGGGACCAGTGCTAAATTCTCTCCTGCTCTGGGTCCCTCATAGCCTGCAGATTAGATGCAGTGGCAGGGCCAGAGTTGGGGTGCTAGGGGGAGCCATAGCCACCATGCAGAGAGGTACCCACCTATCCCTATCCCTGCATACACACACATTAAAATTGGGGACATCAGGCTCCCAAAGGCAAAGGGGTTTCCTGCCCATGCTGAGGTCATGTAAGCCACCCCCCAGCCCAGGGCATAGGAAGTGCCAGAGAGTGAATGGGACTCGTGGTCCATCTAGTCCAGTGTCCTGTCTCTGACGGTATCCAACAGGAGATGCAAGAAACCCTGCGGTGGCAGACGTGGGGTAATCTGCCCCCTGTGAAGGTCTCATCCTAACCCCTTACAGTTAAGAGATTGACTTAAACCATGCACCATGAGGAACAATCAGTTGCACACATACAAAATGGGAAATGACTGCCTAGGAAGTAGAACTGCAGGAAGGGATCTGGGGGGCATAGTGGATTTGTCACGGAGTGTGGGGGAGTCAGGCCCTGCACCCCTCTTCCTGGGATTCACTGTGACACTCAGCCAGCCAGTAGAACAGAAGGTTTATTAGAGATGCCAGGAACGCAGTCCAAACAGAGCTTGTCAGTACAACCAGGCCCCCTCAGTCGGGCCCTTCTGGGGGGCAGGGAGCTTAGACCCCAGCCTGGGGGCTCCCTGCGTTTCACCACCCAGCTCCAAACTGAAACCAACCAGACCAAACCCTCCAGCAGGCTCTTCCCCTCCCCCGGGGCCCCTCCTCTAGCCTGTGTCCATTCTCCCAGCCAAAGGTGTCACCTCCCAACCCCTCTCCTGGCTCATGTCACAGCCTCAGGTAAAGTCTCCCATTCCCAATGCAGCAGGTCCCAGGGAACCTCCCCCGCAAGCCTCCCAGGTCAAATCCATCTCGCTCCCTCCTCCGTCACAGGATCACGAGCTAAATATGAGTCAACAGTGTAACACTGTTGCAAAAAAAGAGAACATCATAATGGGCTGTATTAGCAGAAGTGTTGTAAGCAAGACACGAGAAGTAATTCTGCTCTACTCCATGCTGATTAGCCCTCAACTGGAGTATTGTGTCCAGTAGTGGGCGCCACATTTCAGGAAAGAGACTAGAGAAAGTCCAGAGAAGAGCAACACAAATAATGAAAGGTCTAGAAAACATGACCTATGAGGGAAGACTGAAAAAATTGGCTTTGTTTAGTCTGGAGAAGAGATGGCTGAGAGGGGACATGAGAACAGTTTTCAAGTACATAAAAGGTTGTTACAAGGAGGAGGGAGAAGAATTGTTCTTCTTAACCTCTGAGGATAGGACAAGAAGCAATGGGCTTAAATTGCAGCAAGGGAGATTTAGGTTGGAAATTAGGAAAAACTTCCTAACTGTCAGGGTGGTTAAGCACTGGAATAAATTGCCGAGGGAGGTTGTGGAATATCCATCATTGGAGGCTTTTAAGAGCAGGTTAGACAAACACCTGTCAGGGATGGTCTAGTTATTAGACCTGTTATAAATGCAGGGGACTGGACTAGAAGACTTCTCGAGGTCCCCTCCAGTCCTATGATTCTATGATTTTATCATTTATATCCCTTCCACGAACTCTTGCAGCTTGGGATATCTGTGTTAGCCATCGAAATGTCCAATACTTCTTTCAATCTTGTTTTGTCCTTGGCCTCAACAATATCCAGTGGCAGTGAGTTCCACAGCTGAATCATGCCTTGAGTGACAAAGTATTTCCCGTGATCAGTTTTCATTTTCCCACCTTTTCGTTCCACTGACCGTCCCCTTGCTCTTGTGCTGTGAGGCATGGGGAACGGACCCTCCCACTTTTCCTTCTCTAGAACAGTCACTCTCTTCTGTGCTGTTATCCTGCCTCCTCTCCAAGGGAAATGATCCCAGCCTTTGCAGTCTCTGCATAGCAGAGTTTTTCCAGGCCTGTAATCAGGAGATGAATCAGATAATCCCGGCAGGTGGAGAGATTGAGACTCAAGGGTCCTGCTAGCGAGGCAGCCTGCGAGAAAAGGCTTGTGCTTAAAACACCCTCCCCTCCCTGTCTCCCCTCTTCCCCCCCTGCCCCAAAACCTGCCTTGTGTTGTGCAGAACAGCAGGCCACCCCAGGGAGCCTTGTTCCAGCTGTACCGGCAGCTCATCAGCCATAAGGGGACCACAGAGCAGTGCTTCTCCGCTAAACCTCGCCATGTTTAATCACACATCTGTGGGTTCGGACAGATTTAGTGAACACAGGGGAGGAGGGAAAGCCAGGTAGCAGCAGGTGACAGAAGCTGCTGATGCTGGTTAAACAGTGGAAAAAAGACCAGGAAGAGAATTGGGAGGTAGGAAGGGGGGACACAAAGGAGGAGGCTGTTGGGGATTATGTTTGGGGCAGTGTATTGCTTTGTGTTAGGAGTAATGAAAGAGTGTGTGTGTGTGTGTGTGTGTGTGTGTGTGTAGATCTGCCTAGGTGTTTAATTGTGTGCGTATTAGTGTGAATGTGTCTGTGTATGACGGAGTTCTGTGTGTTCATGCATGTGTGTATGCGACAGAGGTGTGGGTGTGGGTGTGGGTGAGAGAGATTGTCAGTGTTTGTGGCTGTGTGTGAATTGTTTTGTCTGTGTGTCAGCGATGGACACAAAGCAAAACTCTGCATCTGGGGAAGCCAGGATCGGGATCTGAACTTTCTTTCTGGGCTATGGGGGCACGTGTGTGTGAGTGTGTGTGAAACACAGGTGAACGTGAGTAGATCCACATGTCCGTGTACAGGCAGGAGTTCTGAGAAGGAAGACGGAAGGCAAGCGATCCCAGAGGCCTGCATTCCCATGACATCAGCATGACTAGCCTCATGACATTAGCATGACTAGTCTCATGATATTAGCATGACTGGGATGAACAGGGGAGGGGGCTAGAACCCAGGCCAAAGGGGCAGAGCTCTTTGGTTTATTTTCACAGACAGGTGGTCTAGATCTGGTGAAGGGCCTGGGGCTAGCGCTGGAAGGATCCCTGACAGGAGAGGTGGGGGAGCTGCTTGGAGCCGATTCTGGCTGGTAAAACGGGGCTCGAATGGCGTTCTAGAGAGGTGGGTCAGCGCCTCCTCATGAGCTACTGGGTGCTGGGCACTGCTGAAAATCTGCCCCTGCTTTAAGTTCCTAAATGGAAGTGGAGCTGTTCTGGGACTCTGCCCATTAGGGCTTGGTTTTTGCTCTGAAGCAGGAGGGATTATAGAGCTGACATGCCTTTACTCTTCTCTCCTGTGCTTTTGGCACTTAATTGCTCCCTCTCTCTGCTCTTATTTATTTATTCTGCAGAGGAGGGTGACGGATGCTAGTCCATCAATGTCACGTGGAATGGCTGGCGCTCCGTGCCCTTGGAACCAAGGCCTTTGTCCTTAACTCTGACCCCAGGACTCTCGTGTGATCCTGGCCAGGTGAATGCCCCCGCTTCTTGGGAGGGACCCGGCACCTCCCTCATTGGGTGGCCTCTGGCTGGCTCCGTCCAGACGCATGTCTGGCACCCTAGTGTAATATTTCTGTGGCTACTGCCCGGGGCTTGGGCTGGATTCTCCATCGCTCAGCCCTTGCATGGGCGAGGAGTGGTGCTCGCAGCTCAGAATGGTTGTGTTTCACACGCACTGCGCTGGTGCGAAGGGCTGCACCTAGCACAGGGCGATGGAGAATCTGGCCCATGGGCTACGCTCCAACTTCTAACCGGGGCTCTGCCTCTGTGAGGCGCTGTGGGCAGCTAAACCCTGCACCTGCCAGGAGCCCCAGGGAGACACAGAGCTCCTTGTAGGATCCTTCACAGGGAGGAGGGTCCCAGGGTTAGGATACAGCGTGGAAGACCCCGGTTCAATTCCCCGTTCTGCGGCAGACTCCCTATGTGATCTTAGGGAAGTCACTGATGGGGTGGTCTACACTGGGAATTTGCCTCGGCACAAGGGAGTGAAAAATCCACCCCCTGAGAGATGGGGCTGTGCCGCTGCAGCGGTTTAAGTGGAGACCTGCCCTTAGTTGCTCTGTGCCTCAGTTTCCCATCTGTGCAATAGGGATGATTGCCCTGCCTCACATGGGTGTGTGAGGACAAATGCATTAAAGAGTGAAAGGTGCTTTGATCCCATGGTGACAGGGCTGTATGGGAAGGTACCTTAGACAGACTGGGTCCTGAACAGGGTTTGTTTAAAAACCTTTGTGGTAAATGTCAACACGGAGAAACACAATTTATTTTCTTGCTTTCCCCTTCCCAAGGCCCAGAGAAGAAAAGAAAGGAAGGCCTGTATCCCCCACCCTCCCCTTCTCCTCTAATGAGAAGACCTGTCTCAAAGCCTCTATCTGATAGTCTGGCATTTGCTTCTATCCAGCTGTAGCTTAGGTTGATACTTCCATGGAACTGTCTGTTCTGGTATTCTCCCAAGCTGGGCCCAGAAACAGCTGGTAAACACACCCCTACTCCATACCGCACCCCACTGCAGTCAAATCAGCTTGCTTCCTCCTCCTCCACACGGCCTGGGGCCAGCAGGAGAATCATAGAATCTCAGGGTTGGAAGGGACCTCAGGAGGTCATCTAGTCCAACCCCCAATGCTGGGAGGAACACTGATAGCTCAGTCTCCTGCTCTCAGTTTCCAGCGCCTCAGGGAAGCAGTTGCCGGGAAAGTTGTGCTGGGTCCCTACAGCCCCGGGAATGGAGCATGCTCAGTGCAGCTGGCGGCTTAGAGAATTGAGTTGCCAAACTCTATCAAATCTCTTCCGAGTGTGTGCAAACTGCGAGTTGCTGACGGTTTGCCTTATAACGTGGCCACATCTTGGTTAATTTTCCCACGGCCACCCAAAGGACCCGGGCGAGCCCTATGGCAAATTGCAAGCCCCAGCTCCTAAGCTTGGCAACACTAGAGCGTCTCGGTGAAACTCTTCTCAGAGTTATTTCACATGGGCAAACACTGTATTTTCCCCTTGCCTGGTTCTCAAGCACAGCAGAGCCGCTTTGGCTGAAACTTCTGATATGGAAAATATCAGCCCGAACCATTAAAATCAGGTAATGTTATAAGCAACTGAAAACAGGGGCTTATGATGGGATGCTGCTACCAGTCCTCCCTATAATAAGAAATAATAACAAGCTTGTGCCATTATTTGAGAGCCAGAAAGTGACACTGACTGTTGACGCTAAATAAATTGAAAGAGGGGGAGGTTTAGGTTGGATATTAGGAAAAACTTTTTCACTAGTAGGGTAGTGAAGCACTGGAACGGGTTACCTAGGGAGGTGGTGGAATCTCCTTCCTTAGAGGTTTTTAAGGTCAGGCTTGACAAAGCCCTGGCTGGGATGATCTAGTTGGGGTTGGTCCTGCTTTGAGCAGGGGGTTGGACTAGATGACCTCCTGAGGTCCCTTCCAACCCTGAGATTCTATGATTCTATGATATCCACTCAATGGGCAGCGACAGTCAAAAAAGTGAACAGAAAGTAGGGAATCATTAGGAAAGGGATAGATAATGAGACAGAAAATATCATATTGCCTCTATATAAATCCATGGTTCGCCCACACCTTGAATGCTGCGTGCAGATGTGTTCGCCCCGTTTCAAAAAAATGATATTGGAATTGGAAAAGGTTCAGAAAAGGGCAACAAAAATGATTAGGGGTATGGAACGGCTTCCGAGAAGCAATTAATAAGACTGGGACTTTTCAGCTTGGAAAAGAGACAACTAAGGGGGGATAGGATAGAGGTCTATAAAATCATGATTGGTGTAGAGAAAGTAAATAAGGAAGTGTTATTTACTCCTTCACATAACACAAGAACTAGGGGTCACCAAATGAAATTAATAGGCAGCAGCTTTAAAACAAATAAAAGGAAGTATTTCTTCACACAGCGCACAGTCAACAAGTGGAACTCCTTGCCAGAGGATGTTGTGAAGGTCAAGACTATAACAGGGTTCAAAAAAGAACTAGATAACTTCATGGAGGATAGGTCCATCAATGGCTATTAGCCAGGATGGGCAGGGATGGTGTCCTTAGTCTCTGTTTGCCAGAAGCTGGGAATGAGCAAAAGGGGATGGATCACTTGATGATTATCTGTTCTGTTCATTCCCTCTGGGGCACCTGGCACTGGCCACTGTCGGTGGACAGGATACTGGGCTAGATGGACCTTTGGTCTGACCCAGTAGGGCCATTCTTATGTTCTTATAGAAGCTCGGCACCTATGTCCCGGGCCCCGCACCCACCTAGGGACGGCCCTGCCTGTGGGACACAGGGTGGGAAGCAGCCCAGAGAGTGAGCAGCAAGGTTGAGCACTGAACAGAGATTGGCTGCGTGTTGTAGGTCCCTGGGCTGGAAGCTGGAATAGAGGGCGGGCCTGGTTCCCCTACCCACCACTGGGGAAGTGGCACCGGCTAGGCAGCGGCCTGGAAGGCTGCCTGGGTCACTGTGGGAGTGACAGACTTTGGAGGACCGCTCCCCAGAATGGGGGGACGCTGAGCGACCTGGCCAGAGGGCCGAGTCACAAAATCCGTGCTGTTCCCGGAGCGAGAGAGGGGCCGCAGGCTGACACAGAGACTGCATGCGACCGCGGGAAGGGGCGTCGGCCTCGCGGAGATAATCCCCAGCACGGCCAGAGGGGGCGCCCCCTGCAGTGAGTCGAGCTTCCCCTCACAGACACCCTTTCCTTTGCCTATTCCCTTCTCCTGCTTTTAGTGTACTCAGTTCTTTGGGGTCATAAAATGTTGTGGGTCCTTGATTACCTTCCCTATGGTTATAAACTTGTACTGGCCAAGAGGTCATCTGGGCTCGCTGTTAGTTTATGCCCTTGGGCACTGGGTGGAGGCCCCACGCCCAATGAACCCAGGGCCCAATGGTCACCATGCCCCTGAGGAGGGAGGGATGAATAAGGGGGCTCTATCCTGCTCCAGGACCAGGGAGCCCCAGGACTGGGCTACCTGTCAAAGCTGGGCCCTAAATATTCCTCCCACACTCTGGGTCTCAGGAAAGAAAAACCGCGGCAGCTTTTCCTGCCGCCCGTTGGCACTTGAATGGGAGTTAGTTTGGGTTTAATCACATGACTGCAGTCACATAATATTGGGTCCCTCGACTGGCTGAACCATGTGCGCAGGAGGGGTCTGCAGATGCCCCTGAGTTCTTGTCTCAAGCGTCGGCTCTGGGGGAAGATCTCTGGCCCCACAGCGGTCTGAGTGGGGAGCTGCTTTGCTGTCCAAAGACACTGGCTGGGCAGAGCAGGCTGTTGGGAAGGCAAGAGCAGGGGGATGAGGAATTGTTGACCGAGGGCCCACTGAGGAAAGTGTTTTCCTGTGGGGATGAAGGCGGCAGGGGCCGGCCAGCCCTACTGTAGATGTGAATCGCTTTGATAAGCATCCAGGTGTCGGCATGTTTTCTCTGAAGTGAACCACAAACTTTTGGAGGCCTCTTGCTTTCAAGCCTTGCTTTCAAGCTTTCAAGCTTTCATAGGTGAACTATCCGTGAGTTTTTTTAATGCAGTTTGGCGGTGGTAAGGCTGGTTTCCTGGGCGATTTTCTCTAGGTTCTGCAAAGCTCAGGCGGGGTTTGCGGCCTGCTTTTGCCCATAGTCCTTCTGCATCGCTGTGGGGTCGCATCTGTGTGTGTGTAAAGTAATGCACATTGGAAAAAATAACCCCAACTATACACACAATATGATGGGGGCTAATTTAGCTACAACTAATCAGGAAAAAGCTCTTGGAGTCATCGTGGATAGTTCTCTGAAGACGTCCATGCAGTGTGCAGCGGCAGTCAAAAAAGCAAACAGGATGTTAAGAATCATTAAAAAAGGGGTAGAGAATAAGATGGAGAATATCTTATTGTCCTTATACAAATCCATGGTGCGCCCACATCTTGAATACTGCGTACAAATGTGGTCTCCTCATCTCAAAAAGGATATACTGGCATTAGAAAAGGTTCAGAGAAGGGCAACTAAAATGATTAGGGGTCTGGAACAGGTCCCATATGAGGAGAGATTAAAGAGGCTAGGACTTTTCAGCTTGGAAAAGAGGAGACTAAGGGGGGATATGATAGAGGTATATAAAATTATGAGTGGCGTGGAGGAAGTGAATAAGGAAAAGTTATTTATTTGTTCCCATAATGGAAGAACTAGGAGCCACCCAATGAAATTAGTGGGCAGCAGGTTTAAAACAAATAAAAGGAAGTTCTTCACACAGCGCACAGTCAACCTGTGGAACTCCTTGCCTGAGGAGGCTGTGAAGGCTAGAACTATAACAGGGTTTAAAAAAGAACTGGATAAATTCATGGAGATGAAGTCGATTAATGGCTATTAACCAGGATGGGTAAGGTCTCTGTTTGTCAGAGGGGAGTGATGGATGGCAGGAGAGAGATCACTTGATCATTACCTGTTAGGTCCACTCACTCCGGGGCACCTGGCATTGGCCACTGTCGGTGGACAGGATACTGGGCTGGATGGACCTTTGGTCTGACCCAGTACGGCCGTTCTTATGTTCTTATGTTCTGTGGTCCCCTAGAGAGAGGAAAATGCAGGAGTAATGTGCAGGGGGTTGGGGGGTACCCATGTTTCCTATTGTCACCCTTGGAAATGGCCCACCTTCTTCCCCCTGGCCTGGGCCGGCTTCCCCAGGGCCGGGCTCCTTCTAAAGTCACTTCCACCAGGGCAGAAATGATGTAGAGCGTGACATCCGAATGGCGGAGCGCTGCACGCGTTTTAAGGCCTGCACAAGGTGCAGGGGAAGGGAGGCTCAGGCCCAGGGCATTACCAGTGTGCTTTGCTGAGCCACATGTGCCGAAGTGGTTAGCGAACAGGCCTGGGGCTTAGGAATACTGCGTTCTGTTCCTGGTGCTGTCACTGAGCTGCTGGGGGGGCTTTGGGCATGTCATGTCATCCCCGCTCTGTCAGTGGGGTCAATCAGATAATGACTTGACTAGTGTGGGTCCCTGCTGCCCTCTGCTGGACAGAACTCTGAGGAGCTCATCTGTGTGTCATGGGCCCTGTGTTGCTATCAGAGATTCTCCTTTAGCATTAGAGGCAAGGGCCAGCTCTTTGAGAGGAGCTGAGTTCTCTCCCTGGTCCGTGAAGTTCCTAGTGGCCGCGCAGTGATGATTGCAAAGCACTTGGGGGGGCCACCGCTTGGCTACACGAATGATCTGTAATCAGTGTCTGGAAAGCACCTTGAGATCCACAGATGAAGGAGGCTGCAGAAGGACCGAGTGTTACTGACATCATCCAATCCTCCGGCTGCTTCGATTTCAGCATCGCTTCTTATTGGGCCCCGTAGCAGACCGAGACCAGGACTGCATCTCCCAGTCCCCCTCAGTGGTGGCTTAAATGCAGAGCCGTCAGTCTTCCCCCACACACACATGCTCACCCACTCCTTGGTGATATCTCTCAGCGAACGGACAGCTAGCTGCACCCCAGAGCCCGGCAATGCTCAGCTGGTTTCCCCCTCCGGTCCCAGGCTCCGGGAATCCCCCGTGTCTGGTTAGCTGCCCTTGCTGCTCCCCATTTCTCCCTACTGAAGAATTATGTAGCATGAAGAAGCAGTTGCCACCATCTTGAACTGCCAGTGAACTTTGCTTTCTACATATAAATACAGATAGCAATCACACCCCAATCAGCGTGCAGGCTTCGGGGCATCATCTCGGCAACTCTAACTTTCCCATTACGATAATGTGATTTTCGCTCAGTCTATAATATCACCAGCCATGAATAAAACAACTGGCTCGCTCGCTCCCCCTTCCCCCGCCCCCTTTGGCTCACATTCTTTGCATACTAATGACGGCTGCACGCCGCTTCCAGGACCCAGCGCTCGGAGAGCTTTCTCGGCGTTGCCCGGAGCGGATGGATTCGGGGTGTCCTCGCTCGTCCTCGCTCGCCGACTGACCCCGGCCCCTCTTTTGTCCCTGGTCTAGGTGACATTTGGCCCAGTGGAAGGGCGGAGGCTGGGTCCTAGGCATGGAGCTGCAGCCCCACGGCCAGTGGCTTTTGGCTGGCTCGGGCTGCAAGAGGGAAATCTCCCGCTGTCGGGGGTGTTTCCATCTAGAACCCCACACTCCCCAGCGCCCCAGCATGAAACACTAGGAGACATACAGCCTGGGAAGAGCCCTCTCCTGGGCAGGGATGGATTAGATGCCCAGCAGGTCTCTTCAGCCACGAAATTCTACAGTGTGGAGAGTCCACCAGCTAGCAATGGGCAGGGCCTTGGACAGTTTCTAGGCCTTCAGTTTGGATAATGGTCTGGATCCATGCATAGGAGCTGCCATAGCAGATCAGAGCTAGACCAGGGTCCTGGCTATCACAGTGGCTGTACCGGCGGCTCCAGAAGAAGGAACTCTGCAGTGGCCCACTCAGGGAATAAATTTCTCCAAGGGCAGGTTTCCTCTTAGCCCCAGTAGTTGGAGGTTGGTGGTTTAATGAGGCTTGGAACCACCCAAGAAAAGGCAGTCGTCAGATTCCTAGCACTTCCCGGTGTCAGCTGGACAGGCAACCGTTGTTATGTCTTGTGGTAGCCTCCAGAGTCTCCAGTCAGGAGCAGCGCTCAGTTGTACCAGATGCTGCTCAAAGAGCCCTAAGGATCTTGCAATCTAGAGCCCCTCCCAGGAAGACCCTGTGACGGCGTACCCCATAAGGCTTTATGGAGAGATGCTTATAAATGTATATATGATATAACTGGGATATGTTTTATGCTACATGTGCCATATAACATATCTCTGTAAAAGTTATGATATACTGAATCTATTCCTCCTATTTGTATGCATGTATCCTTTTTGTAGTTGGAGTTAAGAATATTGGTTGTATAATTGCTTGTTTTCTACATAGCCATAGTAAGAGCATTTGCTCAGTGTCTGGAGAAAGGAATGTGCAGGTTAAGTGCCCAATCAAGAAACACTTAACAGACAATAGAACTTGCAGACACCAATCCACATCTGAGCTTTGCCAGGAATGTGGCTTGGCTGGTAAGGAACTGAGTTGTGCATGGACATGTGACTTGCCCATGTGACCCCTAAACTCCATTTCGTAACTGGATGCTACACAGGGAGAGGGAGGGGTGTCCACCCAGAGGAGAAAGTCTATTTAAACCCCTGGGAGACCC
The DNA here is from genome assembly GCA_033296515.1 of Macrochelys suwanniensis. Lineage (NCBI taxonomy): Eukaryota > Metazoa > Chordata > Testudines > Chelydridae > Macrochelys > Macrochelys suwanniensis. The sequence continues at coordinate 141,376,616 of CM065778.1, forward strand.
CTCCAGTTTGTCTTCAGCTGGCTAAAGAGAGAGCCTCTCCACCCCCCACCCCCCACCCAAGGATTATGGGGGGAGGGATAGCTCAGTGGTTTGAGCATTGGCCTGCTAAACTCAGGGTTGTGAGTTCAATCCTTGAGGAGGCCATTTAGGGATCTGGGGCAAAAATTGGGGATTCGTCCTGCTTTGAGCAGGGGGTTGGACTAGATGACCTACTAAGGTCCCTTCCAACCCTGATATTCTATGATTCTATGATATACCTGAAAGAAACTGGAACAAAGGACAATAACTATAGGGGGTGTGAGTGATTGCTGGACCCAGGCTAGGAGGACCATATCCTGTAAAAGGAAGTTTACTGGTACTGGTGAGGTTTTCATCTGTATTCAGTGTGATTAGACATAGACTTGTGTGTTTTATTTTATTTTACTTGGTAGTTCACTTTGTTCTGTCTGTTACTAATTGGAGCCACTTAAATCCTACTTTCTGTACTTATTAAAATAACTTTTTACTTATTAAGTAACCTGGAGTACATGTTAGTACCTGGAGGGGGGCAAGCAGCTGTGCACATCTCTCTATCTCTGATATAGAGGGCAAACTATTTATGAATTCACCCTGTATAAGCTTTATACAGGGTAAAAAGGATTTATTCGGGGTTTGAACCCCATTTGGAGTTGGGCACCTGGGTGTCAAAGGCAAGAACACTTCCAGGCAGGCCTACAGCTGTTAGGGGATGTGGTTCAGACCTGGGTCTGGGTTTGCAGCAGGCTAGTGGGTCTGGCTCAAACCAGACAGGATTCATAGAATCATAGAATATCAGGGTTGGAAGGGACCTTAGTAGGTCATCTAGTCCAACCCCCTGCTCAAAGCAGGACCAATCCCCAATTTTTGCCCCAGATCCCCAAATGGCCCCCTCAAGGATTGAACTCACAACCCTGGGTTTAGCAGGCCAATGCTCCCAAGCTGGAAAAGGCAGAAAAGCAGAGGCAGAAGTAATCTAGGCACATCAGGTGGCAGCCCAAGGGGGTTTCTGTGATACCAACCTGTCACAGACCCCTTGGCAGGATCAGGGCCTAGGGAGTCAAGGAGGGCAGAGGGAACCAGTCGGGTCCATGCAAGTGTTTATATGCACCAACGCATTGGCTTTATTTTTGTAATTAGCTAAAGCAAGCGGCGCTGCCCCTCGGCCCCGCCATCGGTATCTGTCTGATTTCAGATGGGGGGCCCTGCAGAGATGGGTCTTGAGATGGTATCGCAGCACGAGCAGGTTGTCTTCGCTCTACCTTGGATTCTGGCTCCGGCCCTACAAATGGGACGCGCAAAGGAGAGCAATCAGTTTGCCTCACACCTCGGAAAAGGCCCAGTGTGTGGCAGGAGACTTGCAGGTGTTTGTTGTGGGTCTTGTTTTCTCCAAATTTCTTTGACCAACCGTGCTACAGTCAGTGTGTGTTCCTTTCCCTCTCCCCAGTCTGTTGTGATCAGTGACTTCCAGAACAGACCTCCCTCTGCCTCTCACAGGCTCTGGCCCTTCTTGTGAGGCAGCGGCTCAGCTTAGAACCCAGGAGTCCTGACTCCCCTTGCTCTAACCACTCAATCACACTCCCCCTTGCCCCCCTGAGCTGGGAATAGAACCCAGGAGTCCTCCCTGTTCTAGCCAATAAACTAATCATATTCTTGCCTATCGGCTCTCCCTTGCTGCATCACTTGTTACAGGGCTGCCACATAAAAGACCGTGGGCCTGTTTCTTATTCACACTGAGGCCTGTTGACAATGTTCCAACAGTGGAAAGGGGCCTTAGTGGGAACAAGACTCATGCCGCTCGGTACCGCGTTAACAATGGCGCCAGTGGCTCCATGGAGCCAGGCCCATCCTCGGAAGGGGCCCCGGCCTGCTTCACTTGCACTGCGCCCCGAGACCCTGCCAGCCCGCTGGCTCCCCCCCACCCCGCCCACCACTTGCTCCTCTCGGCCGGCCAGCCAAGGGCTCCTCTCTGCCCCCGGCCCCACCCGTCGGCTCCTCTCTGCCCCCACACCTCCGGCTCCGGGCAGTCTCTGCTTCCCACCCCCCTGTGGGACCCCGCCTGTCTCCCCGGAGCTGAGCTGCCTGGGACTGGTGCAGAAGCCTGGCCAGTCTCTGCCAATTGTGGGGGGGCGGGGTGACAGTGTATAGCTGAGTAGAGCAGGGCTGCCCCCGCCATTCTCCGCCCCATTGCCACTGGCCCCGGGGCGACCTCCCCATGCCATGCTCCATTGCCCCCATGGAGGCCCACAAATATGTTCGGCGCTGGGCCCACAGAAGGTTAACCCGGCCCTGCCCTTTTAGGAGAATGCTCCCACTTTACATTAGTGTAAGCTGGCTGGCCCGAGAGGGGGTACAGGCTAATCCTTGATTCCTCAGTAGCACGACTCGTCAGTCACTAACTGAGCCACTGTCTCCTGGGGTGCCACTTGTCCTCCAACACCTTCCCACAGTTCCCCCTGTGCGTCCAGGAAGGAGAGAAGTTCACCCGCAATGCACCGGGAAAGCATCCATAGGGCAGCTCTGGCTGACTGCGATGCTCAGAACCATGGGAGACGCCCCCAGAAGTCTCTGCCCCAGGGAGGACACAGCAGCACATGTGGTGTTTCACCGTGTGGCTGCCTGCTCCCTTGAGCCAGGTGCCCTGGAGAGGAGTAACTCATGTTAACTCCGCAGTGAAAACACCCTGAAGGTTTTTAGATGCCTAACTCCCACACAACCTACATTGGGGGCTTAAAGTGCTGTGATGATGTCTCTTTAATTTCTATTCACCCATCAGTTTGGAAGAGCTTATTATCTCAGGGTGGGTAATTAATTACACTGAACGTCAGCAGCTGGTAATAGACTTGGGCTGTGCTGGGAAGCAAAGTTGCAGAGGCAAAGATTGGGTTGTAAAATGCAGGAACACCTGTCCTCTCCTGGGCTTTTCTCTCTGGGATCTATAAAAGGTGGGACCGAGGGAAGGTGTCTGCTATGCAGTGGGGCTGGGGGAACTGGGCTAATTGGTTCCTCTGGCCCAGATGGGGTCCCGCTAGCTGGAGTTTCCACTTGCAGGTGATGAGGGGAGTGAAACTGACTAAAGGAGAAGAATAGACCCTTCTTTCCCCCAGATCCAGGGGAGCCTTTGAATAAAGGCCTGAAATGTCATCCCTTTCCCCCAGGATCATTGCAGGGGTATTGGTGCTTCACGGAGGCTGAGTGCAAACAGGCCACGGAGCACCCGGCACCTCTCGTGCCATGGCAGTAGGCTAAGTGAAACGGACCTAGGGTCTCTGGTGAAAAGTTTGTGCCAGTAAATGTATGCAGGCCACCTACGCCCGCGCTTCTGGCAGCTGATCTGCAGCCCTGCGTGTCCGAAGCTACGCAGTGAGCGTGTCTGAGGGCCGTGGCTTTGCTGGCTACGTTTCCAGCCCTTGAGGATGATGTGGGCGAAGGGTGATCCCAGGAGAGCTGCCACCCCACCCTGCAAGCTACCAACTTCATTTACCCATCCATTGTCCAGCCCAGGGTGGACCATTAAAGTGAATGGCAAGACACTGAGACAACTGGGAATTCCCCCACTCGGAATAACCAGGAGCCCCCGTGCCCGGGGGGAAAAGAGGAAAGGGGGGAAATGGCTTTTAAAAGCAGGCTTGTGTCTGAGGGGGTTTTTTAAGCCAGAAACGGAGAGGCAGCCTCTCAGCAGGACGCTGTCCCTGAAACGCTGGATTTCCCCCTGTGATGGGAGGGCATTCTGGGAACCTGTTCAGAGGCACAAGGGAACATATTAGAAAAGGGGATTTGTCTAATGTAGATGTGTAGAGGCTGACGTTGTTTTTCTATGTAACGGGCAGGCGTTTGCTTTCCCTTGCTATGGCGTCTCTGAATCTGTGGTTTTCCCATTGAACTTGCTCTGTTTTCCCCCTGCCCGGGCAGGTCCCTACTGTGCAAACTGGGTGGCGCTGGTTTGCCAAAGCGACCGGATAACGGGGCTGGTTTTGCACCTTCGGGGGTAAGGCACCGGAGGGGACCAGTCCGAATGTCTGGTAGTTAAGAACTCAGGGTGGGCAGATTTGGGGAGACTGAGGGCCAGCAGGGTGTTGGGGTCACCCTGCCAAGGAGTAACCAGGCTGGTGGAAGCCAGGGCGAGACCTTTCTGCTAGTGGGCTGGCGACTAGCCTCACCACAGCAGGGCTTCTCAAGGAAGGGGGCGGGTGCCTCCTGCCTCCCGGCTCGAACGTGGAGGCAGGAGGCAACCGCACGCCACCCCCGAAATCCTGGCACCCTAGGCGACCGCCTAGGGTCGCCTAGTGATAGCGCCAGCCCTGATTACAGGGATGCTCTCAGGCTGTGTGGTCCAAAGCCAAGCTTCCTCTACCGTCTCGCTAATAACTCCTCAGATGCTTCAGCTAAAAAGAACCGTAAAGACCCGATTCTCCCACCAATGCCTGCTCTGGATGCAAATTACCCTTGGGCTTGCTCTAAAGCCCCTCTGTCCTGCCCGAGCAGCGTGAAGGGGCCTTGGTGGAGGGGAGAATGGGGATCTAATACCCCAGTGGACTATTCCCCATTTATCCTGCTTTTCTTGGGGTGGCAGGTGGCTTACGCGTCTCTCAGCTTGGTCAATGGAAATGACCTCAGAGCAACAGAACAATCTTGAACGGTACTTGTACGATTTAGTAACGGGAGACTCATGAAACCCCAAAAATGACATGTGTTTGGGGGGGGGAGACTTAAGTAGCCCCTCTTGATTCCCCTTCCCACTTTGCTTGCTAACAAATACATTCTTCCTCCCAGAGGAGACCTGCACAGGGCATCTGACCCTTGCCCGCCGGTGGGTCGCGGTGCTCTGAAATGGATAGGGCTGTAATGGGAGATACCTACCGGGGGGTTGCCCAGGTGACGTGCTTATCTATCATCTGATTTATCCAGGTTCCGAGGCTGCGCTCAGTCACCAAGGTGGAGTCATTCGGCAGTAAATAGTGCCTGAGGGTTGCCAGGACCTATTTCACTGCTAAGCACTCGCTCTTTCCGATGCTTGAATACTTTTGTTCCCTATGGAGCCGTTGCTGACTGATATATAAAATATGGGGAGTCCCCGTGACTCTTTTTATTTTTTTCCCCCTGCTCTGCGCAGCTCCAAACCCTGTCTCGAATGCACCGAGCTGTGCAAAGAACGATCTGTCCAAGACAAAAGCTTCTTTCTTGTGTTCAGGGGCACAGCCGGCCGCTGCTACCCAGGACAGCCCGAATGGCAATGGAACTGGGGCTGTACTGAGCAAAGTGGGAGGCAAGAATCAGGGTGGGTGTGTGTGTGGGGGGGGCATTACACGCAGCCATTACTGCCCCCTGCGCCACAAAGCCCAGAGCGTTAAGGGGATTCCCAGGGAGGGGAGAAGTCTGGGAGCTTAGTGAGATGGGCCAGATAAAAGGCAAGGGGGAAGGAGGCATACAGATGGATGCTTCGGCCCCGGCAATGCAGTAGTGGCTTCCAGGGGCATGCACAGGGGAGGGGGGCAATCAGGGACATGCTCCCCCCCCGCCCCAATTGTCAGGGGCACAGAACTCCTCCAGCCCTGGGGCTGCGGTGGCGGGGAGGGGACGTGAGCTCTTGCCGGAGCCAGGGAAAAGGGAGGGAGGAAAGAGCGAGCTCCTCCCAGGGCCGGGGTGGACACAGAACGTGCCCCACCAAAAGGGATCAAAGTTAAATTTCTGCACCACCCCCCACTTATGGCCTCAGAATGGCCCCAGTGTGGGAGGGGGTGGTATTACCAACCCAACCAATTCAGGTGGCTCTAATCCAGTGTTTACGAGCCAGCGGGTCACCAGGATCAACAAAGGGCACTGGTGAGGGTGGGGCGGGTCACGAGCCATTGGAAATTGAGTTACAATCTAAAGCAAAGAAAACCTTGCTTCCCCTGCCACCCTCACCCTTTAAGGTCAAGTACTCTGTCCACCTCCCCCCCCCCCGACCCAATCCCCCAGTTATTATGTTCGCGTTGATACATTTTGGTTTTTACTCTTTTTTTTTTTTTTTACAGTAAATATTGGAGGGGGGTGGGGGCGTGTGTGTGAAAATGACTTCCAGGACGTGGTGGCCATCCTGAAAATTGTATTACGTATTGTAGAACAAGCACCTCTTGTGATACATTGTGTAGACAGCGTACGCAGAAAAAGACTTCGGAAAATTATAGCATAGTCTGAAATACCCACAACAATAATTATGATCATTAAGGACTGCTATGATACCGACTGTGCAGCCGGAGATGGTGAGAACATCCTCAATGGCTCGCAGGGAGAACTGGAGTGAGGCAAGGGTGTATTATCTCCCCATTATGGTTTGCACTGGTCATTGACTATGTCCTGGGGAAAGTCACCACATCCCGCAACTGAGGAATTTTACGGACACTCGACAAAGCACAATTGGATTACCTTGTTTTTGCTGGCGACGTTGGCCTGCTTCATTCAACACATCGCTTCATAGAAGAAGAGACCCAGACTTTGGCGTCAGATACAGGAAAAATATATTTAAAAAAAAAAAAAAGTTTATTTGTTCATCAACCAGGGGAAGACGAAATATATGGTTATCAATGTCCCAAGAGTAACCATCAGGGGCGCTGGACCTGCGGGGGATAGGGAGCCTTGGCCCCATCACTTTTAAAAGTAGGAGGGCTATGCCCTCCCACTTTTTACCAGCCATACGGGCAAGTGATGGGAGGGAGAGGGGAGAGGAGTGAGCAGGGGGCGGGGTTTGGGGGGGAAAAGGCGGAGCAGGGCCTTGAGGGAAGAAGCGGTGCGAGGGTGGACACTCGAGGGGGAAGGGGCGGCATGAGGGGGCAGGTTTCAGATGCCGGTGTCCCCCCACACACACTTTTAGGGAGCTTCCGCCGCTCATGGTAACCATTAAAGTGGATGAAGAAATGCTAGATCTGGAGGGATTGCACCCTTAGCAAGTTTGCAGATGACACTAAACTGGGAGGAGTGGTTGATACGCTGGAGGGTAGGGATAGGCTACAGAGGGACCTAGACAAATTAGAGGATTGGGCCAAAAGAAATATGATGAGGTTCAACGAGGACAAATGCGGAAGAATCCCATGCACTGCTACAGACTAGGGACCGAGTGGCTAAGCAGCAGTTCTGCAGAAAAGGACCTAGGGCTTACAGTGGACAAGAAGCTAGATATGAGTCAACCGTGTGCCCCTGTTGCCAAGAAGGCTAATGGCATTTTGGCCTGTATAAGTAGGAGCATTGCCAGCAGATCGAGGGACGTGATCATTCCCCTCTTTCCGGCACTGGTGAGGCCTCCTCTGGAGTACTATGTCCAGTTTTGGGCCCCACACTACAAGAAGGATGTGGATAAATTGGAAAGAGTCCAGCGGGGAGCAACAAAAATGATTAGGGGGCTGGAGCACATGACTTATGAGGAGAGGCTGAGGGAATTGGGATTGTTTAGCCTGCAGAAGAGAAGAACGAGGGGGGATTTGAGAGCTGCTTTCAACTACCTGAAAGGGGGTTCCAAAGAGGATGGATCTAGACTGTTCTCAGTGGTGGCAGATGACAGAAGAAGGAGTAATGGTCTCAAGTTGCAGTGGGGGAGGTTTAGGTTGGATATTAGGAAACACTATTTCACTAGGAGGGTGTTGAAGCACTGGAACTGGTTACCTCGGGAGGTGGTGGAATCTCCTTCCTTAGAGGTTTTTAAGTTCAGGCTTGACAAAGCCCTGGCTGGGATGATTTAATTGGGGTTGGTCCTGCTTTGAGCAGAGGGTTGGATTAGATGACCTCCTGAGGTCCCTTCCAACCCTGATATTCTATGACTCTATGTCAACAAATATCAAAAGCAGCACACAATTTTCATAAATTTGAAAAGATTTGGATGATTGGCACTGACAGAAAAATACAGATTTTTAACACCAGCATCACAGCTGACTCTCCTTTACGGAGGAGAGTCATGGAAATCGACAACAGAAATCGATAAGAAGATCAACTTGTTCCAAAGTAAATGCCTGTGGAAGATCTTCAGAGTCCATTAGACAGAGTTTCTTGCAACATCAAAAATTCTAAGTAGAGCAAACCAATCTAAATCCTCAAATATGGTAAGAAGAGGACAATGGACATATTCAGGATGCACTTTAATGATGCCACCAGCACAACTTCTACATCAAGTGATAATCTGGACACCACCTGAAAAGAGAGAGAGAGGGTGGCCTAGAGAAATATTACACAGAACAATAGAGAAAGAAGCCACGCCCGAAATAAATGTTGGAAACTGGTGGACACCCAAGGCACCTGAAGGTGCGGGAACCGGGAAGATAAAACAACAACTCTGAAAAGGCTGAGAAACACATGCTCTGGGATTCCTGGCTTTCTGTGGGAAGGCTATCTAGCCTCCATGGTGTTATTTAGAGTCTTGTGGCTTGGTGGCTATCCTACATTGGACGTCATGCAGGCCTCTAGTGCACCACTGGTGCACCGGCCTCATCACCATGCCGCTGGCCAATCAAAATGGCACAAATTTAAATGCCAGAGAGTAGCACAAAGTGCCTTGTCCTGATCTGCAGGCTACTGGTGTTACACTGGGTTAGGCTAGTTAATAAAGATACTCAGCACATTTACAGATCTCAAAGCACCATAAACTCTCTAGGGAGAGTATCCTCATCACTTCTATGGAAGGCAGGTCAGTAGCATTATCCTCCTGTTCAGACAGAGTTGGTAGAAGTGCTAGGAACAGAACCTTGGAGTTGCGTCTACCCACTAGGTAGTGACCCTTCCCTTCCAGAATGGGGAATAGGAACCCAGGAGTCATGACTGTTTTCTGGTCTAACACATCCCAACCTCTTCTTCTTTGAGTAGTGTCCTCTGGGAGCTCCACTTCAGGTGCACATGTGCCCCATCTGCCTTCGATTGGAGATTTTCATTAACAGTGTCCATTCGCCCCACGCATGCCCTGCTGATATCCTCGCGCCCCTCACCAAGGCTATATCTGGCTGAGCACCTCGGCCTGAGATGGAGCACCTCGGTGCCACAATTCCACTCAGTGCCACAAGGACTTCGGTATCTGAAGAACTGTTATAGGTGACTGCTGAACCAGAGTCTCTATTGCTGGTCAGTACTGAGCGTGAGAATCTCTTGGTCTCCAGATCCTTATGAATCCCCAGTACCGTCCCCTCCCTTTTCAATCGGAGCTCCCCTGTTAGAGGAAGAAGAGGGCGATGATGGAGACCTCCCATCACGAGTTGATCTTATCGATTTCTGTTGTCGATTTCCATGACTCTCCTCCATAAAAGGAGAGTGCGCTGTGATGCTGGTGTTAAAAATCTGTATTTTTGTGTCAGTGCCAATCAACCAAATCTTTTCAAGTTTATGAAAATTGTGTGCTGCTTTTGATGTTTGTTGACATAGAATCATAGAATATCAGGGTTGGAAGGGACCTCAGGAGGTCATTTAATCCAACCCTCTGCTCAAAGCAGAACCAACCCCAACTAAATCATGTCCACATTTTGCGTCCCTCAGCTGCTTGCTGAGTTTGTTCTACATAGTCAGTTTGGGAGGAGGAGGAGGAGGAGAAAGAGGAAGAGTTACTTACTGGTTTATTGAAAGATTGTTCCATTTCCTCTGGGGAAATCCTCCCTGTGAGGGACATGCCCAGTTTACGAGGGCTTAAAAGTAGTTTGAGGTGTAGAGAGGCTGTCCCAATCCACGACAGACTCTCAAAAGTATGTTCACTGCCTGAGAGAGAGACTTTTGTGGGACGCGTGAAACTTCTGTTTAGCCTTCAAATCCAGGGCATGGAAGAACCGGGAAATCAAGCTGTGACTGGGAATGATGAAGTGCTCCCGTCGTCCCATTCCAGATCCAGGTCAGGAGAATCCCCCTGTACATCAGTCCCTGGGGGGCTCTGGGACCCCTTCAACCTGGGCGCAACACTCTCTGAGAAAGAGGAAAGCATCAGAAACCTCCTCTAAAGAACCTAAGAGGTGTTCTAATTCCTCTCTTAAGGTTCTCACCTCAAAAGGACCTCGCTCTCTGACCAGCTCAACAGCCTCGGAGACTTCGTCCTCTAGGCTCGGTATCGGTACCATAGAGGTGAAGGGCTCCTCTGATACCAGCGAGACAGGAAAATCCCGCAGCTCCAAGAGTAAACATGGCTCTGAGAAGGCGCCGGTACTGTCTAGTGGAGAGGGTCAGCACAAACACAGGAGACTGATACTGTTGGACGTAACCCCTCTCCTGGTACCCTCCTCGAGCTCTTCCGTACTGTGGGTGACTAAGCCTATCTGCATTAGTACCCCCTGTGAAGCACTCAAAACCATCAGTACTGTCCTCCAGGGACAAACCTACAGTCTATCGGTGCCACAACTCCACTCAGTGCCACAAGGACATAGTTATCTGAAGAACTGTTATCAGTGACTGCTGAACCAGAGTCTCTATTGCTGGTCGGTACTGAGCGTGAGAATCTCTTGGTCTCCAGACCCTTATGAATCCCCAGTACCATCCCCTCCCTTTTCAATCGGAGCTCCCCTGTTAGAAGAAGAAGAGGGCGATGATGGAGACCTCCCTCCAGTATTATCCAGCTCTGTTCAGGGTTCTCCTTCTTACCCATATAAGAACTCCCTTTCTCAAAGAGTCAGGGAAGATGTTCAGAGAACTCATCACTTCGGGTGGGAGCAACCCTAGAAGCCACCCCCTTCCCTTTTTGGTCCTCAATGGCCATATTGGGATGCCTGGACAGCTTATCACTGACAGATCTCCAAGGCCCCAACCCTCTCCTATCAAGATGATAAAGATACTCAACCTTCTCCTCCCCAGCAACAGGAGGAAATGTTTGAGGATCAAGAGACTAGGGCGGTTAAAGAATCTACCTATCCAACTACCATCTCAGCATCTTCACTGGATGAGGCGGTAATGGTGCTCCTCCATCTGTGGCCAATGATTTTCGGCAGTTTCAAGACCTCATTAAACGGGTGGCAGACTCCCTACAGATAGCTCCCGAGGAGGTCCAAGAATCCCAACACAAGCTGTTGGATAGTCTTCACTCTGCAGCACCACCCAGAGGTTGCGTTTCCTATCAGCGAGGCTCTGCTAGAAACTGCAATAACCATTTGGCAAACTCTGGCTTGGAAGAGCCAATAAGAAGCATTCTGTCCCCACCAAGGACTGAGTTCCTATTTTCTCATCCTCCACCCAACTCTCTGGTGGTTGACACGGTGAATGAATGGGGCAAACAACACCAGTATAAGTCCACCCTGTATGACAGAGACCAGAAGCGCCTGGATCTTCTAGGGAGAAAACCGAACGCGTCAACAACTCTACAATTCCGCATTGTGAATTACCAAATACAACTTTCGCTCCTTTATTCAACACCTTCCTCCAGACCAAAGGGAACAATTTCAGGCTTCCACTTGCTTAGGGACAGTTATTGGCCAGGACTTCTCTTCAGGTGGCTCTTGATGCTGCAGATACGGCAGGCCGTTCCATCTCCACAGCAGTGGTGAGGCGTAGGGCTTCCTGGCTACAATTCTGTGATTTCGCCAAAGAAGTCCAGAATATGGTAGAGGATCTCCAGTCTGATTGTCTGAAGCCATTCACAGAGAATACAGACACGTCATTGCATACTCTTAAAGACTCCAGGGCCACATTACATTTGTGAGACATCTACGCTCCTGCGAACAAAAGAAAATTCAGTAGATCACAAACAGCTCAAAGATCCCACCCGATGCAATTCTCTGGTGTTCAGAGACTGATAGAGATGTTCCAGAGAAAAAGATCCTCTAACCCACCCAACACAAATTCATAGCAGGCTTCATCTTTGAAGCGTCAGTTTTGACAGGATGGTCAAGAATTTGGACCCTCCTCTGTCTGTAGCCGGAGCCAAACAGCTGATTGACGGGGGCCACCGATCAGTGGATGGCTGGTGGGTGCTGAGCATCCACTTTTTTTTTTCCAGAGCACCCCTGGAGTTGGTGCCCATGTTTACAGTAGAACCTCAGAGTTACGAACACGTCGGGAATGGAGGTTGTTCATAACTGAACAAAACGTTACGGTGGTTCTTTCAAAAGTTTGCAACTGAACAATTGACTTAATACTATGCAGAAGAAAAATGCTGCTCTCTTTATTTTGTTAGTAGTTTGTTTAACACGGTACTGTCCTGCATTTGCTTCTTTCTTTCTTTCTTTCTTTCTTTCTTTTTCTTTCTTTCTTTTAGTCTTTGCTGATGCCTGATTATGTACTTCCGGTTCCAAATGAGTTGTGTGATTGACTGGTCAGTTTGTAACTCTGAGGTTCTACCATATATCAACTGGCAGGGAAGAGTGAGATCCCCTGTCCCTTTGCGTTGAAGCAATAAGGTTTGCAACTGGTGCATAAAACACTGCATAAGAATTTCAGCAATGTATCTCCCAGGCAGGCAAAGTGTCACGGCTGATGCGCTCAGCAGGTGTTTTTCTCAAGATTACAAATGGGAGCTGGATTCCCGGGTTCTTGTTGGCATATTTCAGACTTGGGGATTTCCAGAAGTGGACCTGTTTGCCACAGCTGTGAAAAAAAAATGCCTTCTATTCTGTTCAGGGGGAGAGTTAGGTCACATTTCCTTGGGGGACACCAAGACTAAACTGTTTTATGCATTCTTCCCAATGCCTCTGATTCTCAAAGTGGTGAACAAAATCAGACAGGACCATAGATGCTGAAACTCGGGGTGCTGGGGGTACTGCTGCACCCCTTGGCTTGAAGTAATAATAACCCAAATACATGGGTTTGCACCTTCAGCACCCCCACTATAAAAATTGTTCCAGAACCACTGGACAGGACAAGACCAGAGTTATCCTAATAGCCCCGATGTGGTCAAGGCAGGTGTGGTTTCCTTCCGTGTTTTCACCTCGCTCTTTGTCCAGCAAGAAATCTACCCATCACTCCTCAGCTCCTTTCCCAGGGTGCCGATCGACTGCCACATCCCAATCTGAGCATTCTTCGCCTCAAGGCATGGCTCCTTGATGCTTTGGGGGGTTAGAGTCTGTCTATTCTGCAGAGGTGCAACAGATATTATTACATAGTAGGAAAAGATTCTATCAGTAATACTTACCTTCCAAAGTGGAGAAGACTTAGTCACTGGTGTGAACTCCAGAATGCTGTCCCCGAATCTGCCTCGCTTCCGCTAGTTCCGGAGTAGCTGCTGCAGCTAAAGAAAACTGGACTATTGCTTCATTCTCTCCAGGTTCATTTGGCTGCCTTGTCAGCTTTACACATCGCTGTTTCTCACTATTTGCTCACCCTGCAACCGTACGGTTCATGAAGGGTCTGGGTAATCAGTTCTCACTGATGAAAGTCCCCAACTCACTTTGGGATTGTAATTTTGGTTCTTAAAAGTCTCTTGAAATCTCCTTTTGAACCCATGGCAACCTGCTCCTTACTGAATTTGTCCATGAAAACAGCCTCCTCAGTGGCTATTCCATCAGCCTGCAGAGTCCGAGAGACTGGGGCCTTTCTTTCACAGACCCTCCTTTCACAGTCTACAAGGACAATATTTCATTATGACCACATCCAAGGTTTCTTCCTAAACCACACCTGGCTCCAGTCCCATTCCCAGCCTCACCCCCAGTTGTGGCCCCAGCCTAAGCCCCTTTATCTCTCTCCATGCCACACCGCACCCCCCCAGGAGCCACGGTCCCATGCCTGGCCCCGGCTCTGGGGGGGCACGGGCAAGGGAGGGTTATACGCTGAAAAGTTTGGGGACCACTGCCTTACAGGGATGTTTCTTGAGAGTCACTGAAGAGAAGCAGCCAGAGGGACACTACTTGGAGAAGAGAGAGAGGTTCCTCACCCTGTGCAGTAACTGTAGCTCTTTGAGACATGCTCCTCGACCCACCCTCCTTCCCCTCTGCTTCGGAGTTTTCTTCTGAGACTCAGCAGTGAAAAAGGAATGGAGGCTGGTTTGCCCGCGCAGCCTAATATGCCCCACGCCGAGGCTATGAGGGTATCAACGGCGCATGTGCAGGCCGAACGGACACGGCTAATGAAAATCTCCAATCAAAACCGTATGGGGCACATGCACAGCTGAAGTGGAGCATCTGTAGGACACACATCTCAAAGAACTACCATTACTACACTGGGTGAAGGACCTCTTTCTTCCTCTGGAACCTATTAAGAGAAGGGTTTCGGTGACTAGGCAGCAGTTACACCCAAAATGTTCTTAGACGACAGTGCTTCAGACTAATTTCTTCGTTTAAATTCCGGTAGCTACAAGTGAAGGGAGGAGGGATGGAGATAGTGAATGTTCTAGCTCACTGGTTCCCAAACTTTAACAACCTGTGAACCCCTTTCACTAAAATGTCAAGTCTCACGAACCCCCTCCTAAAAATGAATATTTTCTCCTTTTATCTGAGTATAAATTATAAAAGCAGTGATCTTGGAAATATAAAACATGTTTTTATGACATGTTTATTACACACTATTTATTATTAATTATTATTTATCATGACAGTATTTTTATTACATTATGAAAACGGCAACACTCTTCCAAGATCTCACTTTCGTAGCTTGTATTGCTTTGAATATGCCTGTTATAAGACAAGGAGCATCAGATGTGAAACAGCAGGAAAATATTTAAGAAGCCAACTCAAATTGTTCCTCCTACACAAGCATTCAGGTCTTGAGCAGTCCAGGCAAACAACACATGTTACGACAAAGCTTAAACTTGTTCTTCATAATTTTAAAAACAATACTAGCTGCCTATTTAATTTTAAAAACAGCAAAAAAATATCCACCTCCCTTTCCATTTCTTATAAGGAGTCTTGAATTTTACATTTCCTCAGTGTGATAGATATCCTTGCTTTGATCTGCTTAGCTATTGGAAGTCCAGGGGCTCCGGGCTGCTGGCCCCGTGCTGCCTGGGGTCCCTAGGGACAGCTCTGTCCACCATTAGGGATTTTTTGCCAAGAACCCCCTGTAACATTTCACGAACCCCCAGGAGTTCACGAACCCCAGTTTGGGAACCACTGCGCTAGCTTCTAGTAGCTCTTTTAAAAAAAAACATACTACACTCACCTTTCAGGAAACAATGAGAGTGTCAGATTTGTAGAAAAATAGGCAAGAAACGTTGATGTGTTTTTTGCCACTATGGATTTTTGGTGCTTTGTGGCAAAAGTTAAAGGAACAGGGGGTCTGCTCTGAATCCCACCCGGTCACAAGACTGGACCAAGAGTGGAGCTCTGGAACTGCTCCTGCCCATGCCCCACCCATGGAATACCCCCTCACTCCCCTGAGGCTAGGCGTGAAGGATGTAGCTGGCCTGGGAAAAGGCAGAGAGATTCCCTACACATGGGGCCATGCTCTCCATTCTGAAGAGTCCAGCCTTGCAACTATTCATCTAATTGATGGGCTAGATCCTCAGCTGGGGTAAATCACTGGAGCCTTATTAGGGGCCTGCCCATTTACACCAGCTGAGGGTCTGGTCCTGCATTAGAGCTGGTCTAAATTTGTTCAGAAATATACATGCAAATGGCCTTTTCTTAAAACCAGAAAACTTCTTCAAAAGTTTGTTTAGGGTCAGGTTTGTTTAGGAGCTTTCTTTCCCCCACCCCCACCTTTTTTTTTTTTTTTTTTGGTGGTCAATCCAAATTTTGAATTTTCGAGCATCCTCTTCCTTTCTGCCACTGAATGCAGTAGAACAAACCATGTCTAGTCTGTTTCATTTTTTCTTGGTTTCTGTTTTCCTTTTGCTGCTCTGTAACGTTCGGGAAGGTGAGACAGTTTTGAAAAGTCCTAGAGCAGCCAGAGGGAAAATGAAACAAGCGAGCTACGCGGCTTGGATGTGAATTTGGACATGAAACGATTTTTAAAAATTCTTTGAAAAAATTAGAAACTTCCATTTTAAATCCAGCAAAATGGAAAGAACTTCAAAAACGTTTGCAAAACTCTTTTTTCTCCCATTTTTTGCAGCGCTCTACGTTAGATGTTTACACCCTAATTTGGAAGGGGGGGAACCTTGGCAAGAAGCCTATGAAGCCTATGATAAAATAGCATTTCCCTCCATTATTTTTAGCTTGTCTTGATCCCTTCTCAATTAAAAAAACCCACAATGTATTGACACCGCCCACATGCTTGTTAAATAACTGTCGGCGATTCTATAGCGTTGCTCATCCTGGGCTCCCAAAGCACTTACTGGTGTCATTATCCCCACTTTACAGATGGGCAAAACTGAGACACAGAGGGAATGAATTAGTCGATGGCAGAGTTGGGAATAGAACCCAGGAGTCCTGTTTCCCACTCCACTGGACCATGACCCTTTGTATCGCCATACCTGTAGGGCACCTGTTCTGCAAAGTGGATCAGACGTCTTTTTCCCCCCATTGTCGTTTTTGAAAAGTCACATAAATGTGGATTCAAGTCTATCATCAGAAATGGGTTTGTTAATTTCCTCCCGCTCCTCCTGTCCCTAATTAGATGTAGAGTGAGGAGCTAATGGAGTATCACTGCGCGTGACTACATACGCTTCCCGAAGTGCTTACCTAAGGGGAAAATGCTTGGTGACACATAGAGACGCTCTAAGACAATATGTCCTTTTGATTCTTCAATCGCTAACGCTGTTGCTTGAGCCCAAACCAGAACTCCAGACCTCAGTATCCCCGAACCTTTGGGGTGGATCAGAACTCTGTGGCTTGGGCCCATCCCCGGGTGGCGGCTGAAGCTAAGCGCTGAGGGGTAGGCTGATTTTCAGTTCCCTCTGGGACTTGGGAGAGATGTCGCTTGGTGGGAGAGGCTGATTTAGATTGGCTCTCGCCTGTTCTTGCATCACAGGGAGGCTTGAAAATGGCATAGCGGGTGGGGAGTGACCAGAACTCTTCCGGAAGAGCTCAGGTCATGAGGCGGCTGATGGCTCATATTTTATCCAGACCTTTCCTCCTGCCCCTTAGCAGCCCGGCCCGGCTGTGACCTTTGCATAAGGGGCGATCTTGGCTTCAGCTGGTACCCTGAGCAAGCTAGAGAAACATTGGGACAAATGGTCTTGTAGTGTCTCAAGTATCTCCATCCTAGGACTGATCACAATAAACAGCTCCTGCCGATGGTCAGAGGGAGACGTGGAATTGCCTGCTACAAGGGTCTCTGAGGGATGAGCTCCCACTTCCAAGCAATTGTTCCTCTGCCCTGGTGCTTTAGCAGGATGTGTCTTTGGTCCTTACAAGCCCATCAGCTCCTCCTGCTTATCCCCTCGCTGGGAATCAGAGTCCTCTGATGGTGACCGACGTGTGGCATCACAGCAGGTAAGACTACTTTGGACGGAGAATAAGCAGCCGACGTGAATGAGCTCTTAATACTTAGCATAATGACCCCCTTTGTGAGTCATTAGGAGGCTTTGAACCTGGGAATCCTGGCACCCAAGCCTGGACCTTTACCACTTGTGCTAAGGGAGTAGCTCCATTAGCTTGTTGTAGCAGTAGGCTTTTATCCTCTGTGCAGACCGGCCCTACTGGAGAAGAGTGTAACAATCCGCATTTTATATTCGTTCGTTCATATATTCATTTTATATTCGCTTTTCATCTGTCAATCTTTCTTTGTCTCTAGTTATAAAGGACAAAAGGCAAGGGGAAAGGCAGCGGGTACATGACTGAGAAGCTGAATGCCGTGGAGGCAGACTGCTAGTTCCCTAACAAAGTATCTGCACCTATGCTTCCCTGGGATGAATCCAGCAGTAAGCGAGAGCTTTGCCTCTCCGGCTCCTTGGGAGCTGGGGACTCTAGTGACCTGCTGGAGCAAACTGGCTCTTGTCAAGGGCCCCTCTGTGCTGATGAGAGTTAGCGTGGCCAGGAGATGAGTCTTGCAGCTGCTGCTCTGTGATGTCCTACCCGAAGCTGAATATCTTCAGGGGGAACCGGGGTGAGCTGTTCTGTGACCAGTAGGGGTATATACACCCAGCCGGCCCACTCAGGCTGCCATCCTGCAAGCAGTGCGGGTTCAGGATAATATTAACACATCGCTCTTACACCGCCTTCTTCCCGATAAGGGGACGTCCTCTTAGCCTTGGTGTTTGGCACCTGGGTTAGCCTAGCCGGCGTGCGAGCAGCCGCACTGCAAAGTTACTGCGTCCTCACGGGTGCTGTGCTTCCCTGCATGTGTCACTAGGATGTCTGTGGGCACAAACCATGGCTCACTGCACTTCACTAAGCTGAGCTGCTCGGCTACTTTCCCACTGAATGCGGGGAGAACTTGTGGGCACTCGGGGGGAATTATGGGAAGGCATTGGAGGACTGACAGCACTCATAGCATGTGTCCTCATGGCAAAGTAGGTGGGTTACCAGGCCCAGTGAAAGTGGTACCTGGGCTCTTCTCCACATCCCCAGCTTGGCCAGCTAGCCTGGGGTGAAAGCACCAAACTCAGGTGAGAGGCTTTTGTGAGTGGATGGGAGGGGATTTGGGGTGTCACCATAGTGAGAGCCTGGGCTAATTCCACAGTGAAAACTAAGAGTCGTCAAAGGAGAACCCAGGTGTGGCAGGATTGGGGTCTTCCTGCTTTGCAGGTTTACTTCCTTTGAGTACCGCTGAGTTCCCACAGAATTATGCCCCTCCTTGCCGGCGGGGCAGATGGAATTCCAAGACACCAGCAACCAGATCCTCAGCCAGTGAGGCAGGTGAGGCAGCTCCATTGAAGTCAGTGGAAGTCCTGGCCACAAGACTGTAGCTAAGGGGGCAAAAGTGTTTTTTACACCCCTCTGGTTTTCACATGCTGGTAAGTGTCATGCGGTCATAATCTTCTAGCAATTACCTTTGCCCTCACTTCCACAGCAATGGGCTGCGATGTCCCAAACACGATTAGCACATCAGGTGGGGAGTAGGAGGATTTATAAGCGGCTGTGTATCTTGTTTTCATGCTACTCTCTCTAGGTGACTTTTTTTCTTTTTAAATACTCGGGGAAGCCGAATGGGCTACACGAGCTGATCTGTGCTGGACTTCGTTCCTGCCATTGTGGCCACAATTTCAGTTGCACTGGTGAGGAACACAGGGGGCGGAGGGGAGCAGTAACACTTCCTGATAGCCCAGATCAATGGTGGCATTAACCAAATGTTGCCCCCCAGTTAGAACACTGAGCTTCTGACAAAAACTGGGGGCGAAACTTTGCCTGCAATACTTGGTAAATGATCACTTTACCAGCTGTCAGTACTTATTGCGAACTCTTTTGGGCAGGGACCATCTTTTGTTAGGTGTTTGTACAGCCCCTAGCACAGTGGGGCTCAGAGATCCCTGATTGTGCCACTAGCCATTACTGCAATACAGTTAATTAATAGTAATGAAGAGAGATCATGGTGTTTTAACCACTGGGTTGTCATAAGAACGTAAGAATGGCCATATTGGGTCAGACCAAAGGTCCACCTAGCCCAGTATCCTGTCTTCCGACAGTGGCCAATGCCAGGTGCCCCAGAGGGAATGAACAGAACTGGTAATCATCAAGTGATCCATCCCCTGTCGCCCATTCCCAGCTTGCGGCAAACAGAGGGTAGGGACACCATCCCTGCCCATCCTGGCTAATGGCCATTGGTGGACCGATCCTCCATGAATTTATCTAGTTCTTTTTTGAACCCTGTTATAGTCTTGGCCTTCACATTCCCTGGCAAAGAGTTCCACGCACAGGTGCCAACTTCCGGTGGCGCCGGTGGGGGCTGACGGCGGGCCCCGCCCCTGACACCAGGTGACGTTGCGGGGCCCTGCCCCCGCCGCCGGGCCCCGCCCCCGCCGCCGGGTGACGTTGCGGGGCCCTGCCGCCGCCGCCACAACGTTGCCCAGCATCGGGGGCAGGGCCCCGCAATGGCTCCCGGTGCTGAGGTGAGCTTGCCATGGGTCCCTGGGCTGGCGGGGAGCTGGGCACGGGCCCTGGGGATGGCGGGGAGCTGCCGGTGGGTGCTGAGCACCCACCAATTTTTCCCCGTGGGTGCTCCAGCCCCGGAGCACCCACGGAGTCGGCGCCTATGGTTCCACGGGTTGACATTGTGGGAAGAAATACTTCCTTTTGTTTGGTTTAAACCTGCTGCCTATTAATTTCATTGGGTGACCCCTAGTTCTTGTGTTATGTGATGGGGTAAATAACACTTCCTTATTTACTCTCTCCACACCAGTCATGATTTTATAGACCTCCCTCATATCCCCCCTTTAGGCATCTCTTTTCGAAGCTGAAAAGTCCCAGTCTTATTAATCTCTCCTCATATGGAAGCTGTTCGATGCCCCTAATCATTTTTGTTGCCCTTTTCTGTACCTTTTCCAATTCCAATATAATTTTTTTGAAATGGGGCGACCACATCTGCATGCAGTATTCAAGATGTGGGCGTACCGTGGATTTTCTGATATTTTCTGTTTTATTGTCTATCCATTTCCTAATGATTCCCACCATTCTGGTCGCTTTTTTGTCTGATGCTGCACATTGAGTGGATGATTTCAGAGAACTATCCACAATGACTCCAAGATCTCTTTCTTGAGTGGTACCAGATAATTTAGACCCCATCATTTTGTACGTATAGTCGGGATTATGTTTTCCAATGTGCATTACTTTGCATTTATCAGCATTGAATTTCATCTGCCATTGTTGCCCAGTCACCCGGTTTTGTGAGATCTCTTTGTAGCTCTTCGCAGTCTGCTTTGGACTTAACTATCTTGAGTAGTTTTGTGTCATCTGCAAATTTTGCCACCTCACTGCTTACCCCTTTTTCCCCAGATCACTTATGAATATGTTGAATAGGACTGGGCCCAGCACAGACCCCTGGGGGACACCACTATTTACCTCTCTCCATTCTGAAAACTGACCATTTATTCCTACCCTTTGTTTCCCATCTTTTAACCAGTCACTGAGCCATGAGCGGATCTTCCCTCTTATCCCATGACAGCTTACTTTGCTTAAGAGCCTTTATCCCGACCTGCTTTGGGCATGGTAGGACATCATAGCGGTTAAAATGCCAGAGCCAGATCTAGGCTAGAGCTCCCATCAGGGGTGTGCTTCACCAATGGTAGAAATGGGGGGGGCCCTAAATTAGATGCTTTCCAGGAAGCTTCAGAAGCTGTTCAGTCCCTGCGGACTCCTTCCTGGGGGTAGGTTTCCCCAGCCCCTTCTGCTTTTCCTTTGAAAGTCTCTTGGGTATGTCATACGGAGTGTGGGGTGGCAACAGGGGCTGCCTGGATGCTCCAGACTGCATTCTCCTCTCTCTAATTCAGCTGACGCAGCACAGACCGGAGCCTGCTCCAATGCAGCCCCCTCTCGTTAGCTTTCACAATATGCCAGCAAAAGAAGTGGAGGGGTTTTTGTTTTTTGGGTTTTTTTTTTTAAACGATTGCTAAAGTGCAGCGTCACTGGGGTCAGCCTATCACGAACGTCATCCATAACCTTCAGCGGCGACAGCTTAATCTCCTCTGCTTCCCTGCGGGCGATGCGCTGACATTTTAAACCCTGCCCGTGACAGCAGCGCTTGGAGGCAGGGTGAGAGAAGCCGAGCGCTTGGGGACGATGCAACTGCACTCTGACTTGAGCGTGTGCATTCACACACACGGGCGTGTGTACATGGGCATAGGACGCACATGCCAACATGCAGATGTGGGCATGTCATGAAGCCCTTCTTTCTGCCCCAAATCATTTGCCAACGGGCCATGTTTTTACACCTCGGTTTGATATTCGTAACCACTCGACTGACTGGCTTTAAACTAGCAAATGTTGGCTGCTGGGTTGTTCTGGAGTTGTTCATAGAATATCAGGGTTGGAAGGGACCTTAGGAGGTCATCTAGTCCAACCCCCTGCTCAAAGCAGGACCAATCCCCAGTTTTTGCCCCAGATCCCTAAATGGCCCCCTCAAGGATTGAACTCACAACCCTGGGTTTAGCAAGCCAATGCTCAAACCACTGAGCTCTCCGTCCTCCCCCAATAAGGAGGAGGCGGGATAATGTTCCCGTGATAATGTTCCTGCTCCCGGATTGGAAGACTGGAACGTTAAACAGGAGCACAGCGACTAGCCACTAGTGACTAACAAATAATGACCAGCGCACGCCCTTGGTCGTACACACAGACCAGACAGCTCATGCAAAGGACAGTCATTCAGCTACGAGTCCTGAGAACCAACCTTTCTGGGCATGAGCGGCAGCCCATTTCAAAATGGCACAGAGCAGTTTGAACCAAGCAGGTGCTCAGAACGCGAGGACAGGCGCAACCCACGGGGGCGTGTGTGTAACCAGTGGGTTACCCGCCTAAGCTACTGATCTGGCCCCCAGCCCCACGGCATCTAAGCACCTCAGGCTCTTTATTGTATTTCGCCACCCTGTGAGTAACGGAGGCAGTTTGACGAGGGGGAACGGAGGCACAGCAAGACCAAGGCCCCACAGAACGTCTGTGGCGGAGCAGGCCCCCGGTCTCCCACACACTCTCAAACACAGCTTTGGTGGGCTCCTCCATCTCTAGATGGACGCAGTAGGAATCTGACACGGAGAACACAAGTGATGAACCTTGTGGATTCTGGAGACTGGCCTGAACCAAACCCCAGCTCCAACCATCCCTGAGTGAGGCTTGGATCCCCACTCACCGGCTGACCATGGCTCTATGAAAGGCCAGACGGAAGGCCTCGCTCCCTGCCCCTGAGCTGTGGGGAAATTCAGGTCCAGACTTAGGCTCAGCTCTGTTGCGGTGCAAGGCTCTGAGGTGCCAGACCGGTCTGGATCAATGGCTTTGGGAAAAGAACAGAAGGGGCCAAAATGTCTGTCTCTCTCTCTCTCCCCCTTGTTAGGCTTCCCCTTTTCACTGCTGCCTCTGCCCTTCCATCCCCTGCTGGGGCCTGGAAATGCCCTGTACCTCGGGCGGGGGGGGGGGGGGAGGGCATGCGCATTCTCTCTTCCTGCCCCCACCACAAGCAGGCGGGTCGTAACGGGAACCTGCCTTCAGAGAACGTCAGCCCAGTTTTGCAGACACAGGCTGTTGGATAAGCGAACTTCTGGGAGTTCATCGGAACCGACCCCCCAGCTCCACGCCGTTGGGGATGTCCCAGCGCTAGTGAGGGTGGTGGGCACACACCGTGGGGGCCACTGAAGAGGCGTGAGGGTGCAGAAGACATGTTATTGTTTTTAGGAGTGACGACCATGCCAGGGGCATGGCAGGGAAGGCCCTGCAGTTGGCTCTCTGCTTCGAAGAGCTTGCCATGTAAATGGTGGGTCTGGGAACAGGATGAGACTCCAGGAAGTGCAGGGCAAGGAATGACCTGGGTCACATAGTGAGTAGCCTGTTCAGAAACCCAGAGGGATGTCTGGGAGGTTGAAATGTGGCAGGATTTGGTTTCCATTTAACTCTGCCGGTGCCTGGCGATAGCGAAACAGCGCAAGCCGCAGTGCGCCTGCCATTTTTGCCGTTGCTTTGCTGGCCATGGGCCTTGTCAGGACACTCGGTCGCCAGTTTGACGACGTTCGTGGTGCTTCCGCACGTAGCGGAGGAGACTGTGAGCAGATTGTCAGCTCCTCCCCGACTTTAATTACAATCTAGACACTATCAGAGGGGTAGCCGTGTTAGTCTGGATCTGTAGAAGCGACAAAGGGTCCTGTGGCACCTTATAGACTAACAGACGTATTGGAGCATAAGCTTTCGTGGGTGAATACCCACTTCTTCGGACATTGATGTCCCGGTGCTGCAGGATCAGGGGTGCTCTGAAGGCGGCGAGGGGCCGATATTGGAAGGGGACGGCCGGGTGAGAGGACAGTGCGGACACACTTGGTGCAGAGCGATCAGCGGGCTTGCAGCGGACGTGGCTGGTGGGCGCGGGGCAGATGGGACTGGCGCAGCAGAGCGGGTGGGTGCAGAGGGCATGACGGCGCCCCATGGCTGGCTGAGGAAGGGCAGACCACTCGAGAGGGCGGTTTGGGGGCAAGGTGCAAACAAGGAAAAGCAAGAGCTGCCTCCAGGGCTGCAAACTCCCGGCCAGCGAGAGTAGCATGGCTAAGCATCCCTGCAAAGGAGGGGAACACTTACAGACATGCTGCCCTTCCCCTACAGGGAGCAGTTACTGCTGCCCTGACCCTCTCTCTTCCAGGGTCCCCTTTCATCTTACTTTATGCTGCAGCTGGGGAGGGGTAGATCAAACCTCCGCCTGGCCAGTTGCCACATCCCCCCCGCCCCTCGAAAAGGTGCAGCGCAATCAACGGAGCGGCTGGTGAGCCGGGGTCACTCCCATCAGGGTGGAATCCTTTCAGCTCTCCAGCAAACCCCTAGTGAAAGACAATCAGGCTCGCTGTCACCGAGCTAATTCCGACCGTATAAAAGCGGTAATGAAATTCACGGCAGGATTAGCCTCTCCATCCAATGGGCCGGCACGGCGGTGACATATCTCGCTTATTGCCCGAATGTAACACACCATCTAATTTACGTCGTGTAGCGAGCGGGAATGAAATGTTCATAAAGAATTGCTGCATCTCGTCACCTTAACTGCGGCCCCGGGCTCTGAGGCATCTGTCAGGGAGAGGCGAGCAGAGAAGGAGGCGCCTGCCTCGCAGAGCTGAGACCGGGGCTCCAGGAGAGGGAAGATGAGTGTATTAATCTTCTGGGGCCGCGTGTGTGCTCCTGGGGGCACAGAGGGCTGGGGCATCGGGAAGCCGCATGTGGACGGCGGGGCGGGGGTGTGTGTGTGTGTGTGTGTGAATGGGGCAGGTGTGAGCACGCGCGTGTGTCAGGGACTGCATGGATGTGTGTGTGCGAGAGGTGAATGTGGGGGTAAACACCAGTACGGTCACAGGTGTATGCGTGTTGCTGTGCATATGTCTGGCTGTGGGGCATGAGTACGGCTGGGGGTTACCGTGCATATGCTTGTCTGGCGTGCACGCGTGTCTGCGTGTGCAAACCCCTAGGTTGCACATACACGTGTGGCTGGAGGAGGCTGCGTGGGCCCGGCCCGCTGTGCGTGTGTGGTCCCCATCTGCCCTCCGCTTTTGGCCCTGCCGTCGCCGGCGCGTTGCTTGGCAATTAATTTTCCCGGATTGTAATGGCTCGGAGCCTGCTAGGGGTTTCTCTTCCTTGACTCTTCAGTGAGAAAGTTTGCAACAGAAAAATAGCCCTTCCTGTTGTGTTTGGCGTAATAGCATTTCGGTGTCCGGAGGGGAGATGGCAAGGCAACAATAAACTTTATTAAGAGGAAGAGATTGAATTTCACTGAGCTTAATTGAAACTGCGCGGGCAGGCGGGGAGGGTCCTCGGGTTGGCCAGGCCTGCGAGGGGCTGCCCAGGTGGCATCTGGCATCAACCAGGCTTGGCCCTGTGGTGTCCTCACAGCAGGATCTCATTGGCTGATTGTGCTCCGAGGGGGTGGCTCACAAATTACCCCTTTCGGGTGTGTCTTGGACGCTGCCATTTCCCATCTGTGCCTGTCTCCAAACTCCTTGACCATTGTGCTCTCCCCACGCCTCAAGCGTTGAACCCAGCACTTGGGGCTTCCCTGTGCTCCTCCACCTCTCTGCGTGGAAGCGAGGGTCCAGGGCTCGTCATGCAGTCTGCCTTCTCCTCCAAGAGCTCCTCTTGCCTGCTTCTAGACCCCCCTGGGCCGCTAGACCCCTGCTTCTAGACCCCTCTGAGGTTTTTGGCTATCGGTGCCTAAAACCCAGGGCCCCTAATCTGGCTTCCTATCCAAAACGGACAAAGCCAGAAATGTGGTGCAGCTGATGGGCCTACAGCATGCGGGGAAGGCAGAGTCTGGAGTGGATTTAAAGTTGCAAGAGCGTGTAGCACAGGACAGAGGCAGATACGTCTCCTGATCTGTCATTCTGGAAATACAGGGCCGGTCGGCACACTCCCCCGTTTACGATGTGGGAGCAGCGCCCAGGCATGGGAGATGCAGACGGTCGGATTCTGTCCCCTCTAAGCCGCTGCCATGGCAGGAAGAGGCCCGAAGGCATTTCCTCAGTGCGCGGCCTGTTGGGGGCTCAATGGGGGAGTGGACATAGCACTATGTACTGTGCTTATTATGGGCTGTGGTGCAGCTGTTCGGAGGGGTGGGGGCTGCCGTAAATTGAAGTAGCCCCTAGAAATGCTGGGGCCCTATTGGAGGCAATATGGATTGAAACCACTTTTGTGTCCCATTTCCCACCCCTTCCTGGGCTGTGTCGGTGAGGCACCAAACACAGGCTAGCCTCGAGAGTGCATATTGTGCCTGGTGAAATTGATCAGTACCCTCCGGCCTGGAAGAATGCTCCGCAGAGTGCGCTGGAGAGCCTGTCTCCGCAGGTCCAGTGTTCAGATAGACGCAAAACAATATGTGAATTCAGCTTTGTGGCTGAGAAATTAACTAGACCCTGAAAGGTGAACATTCATGTAGCGAACCCCTCGTGTCCCATCCCCCCCTCCCGCCCACACACAGACACAGAGATACCCTTACAATTAATGATGCTTCAGGATGAAAGTGAAAAATTTTAAACAACTCACTCTTTTTGCTGGCTTGCAGTATCACACTCCTCAAACTAGGCTAGCTGGTTTCACTTTTCAGACTCCCTGCCACGGGCAAAAGGCTGCAGCGTTTGCAAACACTACTGGGGGATGTTTAAATCCAAAGCGCGCACAAACCTGCTTTAACCAAAATGCTCCCTGGTTCTTGGGTTTTGTGAAACCTGGCTCTTTCTAAAAACCTCCAATTCAGGCTTAGACTGACCTGATGGCTGCCTAACTGGAGGTCTGTGTGCCCCACTGAACACACAAAAGTCAGGAAATTCCCATTTGCTTCCCAACAGCGATGCTAACTTGTCCCACTTGTGTCTATGTTGTGTCTCGGAGTGCAGTCCATGCTAGGGTGACCAGACAGCAAGTGTGAAAAATCGGGACAGGGGATGGGGGGGGGGGGGGTAAATAGGAACCTATATAAGAAAAAGACCCAAAAATCGGGACTGTCCCTATAAAATTGGGACATCTGGTCACCCTAGTCCATGCTGTCACTCCAGTGCAATGTGGAAGAGTTAAGAATGTCTGGGGAACCATGATTTTGAACGTTCTGACATTTGGATATTTAAATTCGCAACCTTCGTGTTGCATTAACACAGACTTTAAGGCCAGAAGGGACCATCCTGAGCCGCTAGTCTGACCTCCTGCACATCGCAGGCCACAGAACCTCACCCACTCATTCTTGTAATAGACCCCTAACCTCTGGCTGAGTTACTGAAGTCCTCAAATCATGATTTAAAGATTTAAATTTCAAGTTACAGAGAATCCACCATTTACTGTAGTTCAAACCACCAAGTGACCCCTGTGCCCCATGCAGCAGAGACCCTCCCCCCCAGGGTCTCTGACAATCTGACCTGCAGGAAAGTTCCTTCCTGACCCCAAATACGGCGATCAGTTAGACCCTGAGCCTCGAGCATGTGGACAAGACCCACCAGCCAGGCACCTGGGAAAGAATTCTATAGAAACTCAGAGCCCTCCCCATCGAGTGTCAAGTGCCCCGGCCATTGGAGATATTTGCTAATAGCAGTCACAGATCGGCCATATGCCATTGTAGGCAACCTCATCATGCCACCCCTCCATAAACTTATCAAACTCAGTCTTGAAGCCAGTTAGGGTTTTTTGCCCCCCTCTGCGCCCCTTGATTTTTGTTTACTTTAGAGGGAAGAACATTTTTGCTCTTGTGGCTAAGGCAGTGGGTTGGGACACAGGAGATCTGGGTTCAGTTTAGGGGCTACCTTAAACCTCTGACTACCAGAAGCAGCGAGGGAAAGACAGGGGTGGATCACTTCATAATTGCCATTTTCCGTACACTGCCCTTGAAGCTGTGGAATGGGCCACTGTCAGAGACAGGCTACTAGGCAAGATGGACCATGGTCTGACCCAGTCCAGCAGCTCTTATGTTCTTAATTCTTGGGTCTGCCACGGATGCCCCGTGTGACCTTGGCCATATCATGTATTCTCTCTGTGCCTCAGTTTTCCATCTGTAAAATGGGACTAATGATCCATCCTTTGTCTGCCTAGTCTATTGACATCCGAACTCTGCGAAGATATAGGCCAATGCTTCACTTCAGCCGTGTGCGCAGCCCCCCAGGAGTCAATGGAGCAAAACGTTAAGTCCGTGCCTAAGACGCTGAAGAATGAAGGCCTTCAATCATAAGTTCTCTGAGGCAGGGATTGTCTCTCCTATGTGTTTGTACTGCACCTGGCAGAATGGGGCCCCATGCTAAGTAAATCGATATTTACTGTGTGCTACTTAAACATCTAATCACTGCAGCTGCTTTAATTCACTATGTGACTATCCAGACAGACACACATCGGCGCACAGATACAGCTGAGGCATTGCCCCTTGGCAACTAGTACAAAAAATATTTTTCAAAATAGCGTTATGTGTAATGCAGCTTTTTTTAGACACCAGATTCCTTCAAACGGTTCATGCCCAATCCTACCCAATGAGAGCTTATCCTGCTCCCGCTGAAGTGTGTGGTAAAAGTCTTACATCCAGGCCATACTTGTGGTTTAAAAATGAGCAGCATCATTTTTAATTGTCCGAAAGCCAAGGATGGGTCTGGGACTCTGCGCAAACGCAAGGGCCTGCCTGCATGGAGCCGAGGATTGCAGGACTGGGGCCCAAATTGCACTTTTTTTTTGTTTTTTCACACTCAGCTAACGAATTCTGTCCACCTTTGCAAAAGGAAAAAGTGAACTTTGAGAGGGGAGCAAGAGAGATTTCAGCACAAATGATCTCGTGCACGTGCGTTGGGTCGTTACAACAGCCAGAAAACTCCAGCTTACAGTGGAAGCGCTGTCTTGCTCATAACCAGAGAGGTGTGGTGTTCTAACCAATGGGCTCGGTAAGAGGCTGTATGCTGGGGTGGGTGGATGGTGGGCTTAGGAATGGCGCTTGGCTTGAGGCGTTTCCTCTCGGTGCCACTTGCTTAGATTCATCCCCGATCAGCGGTGGATGAAAATTGCTCCTGTTCTGCTCAGAATAGATTCTTATACCGCCCTCCTTGCCGTAGTCTCTGCACGCCTGGTCTGTGGTCTGGCCTTTGTGTGAAATGAGGAGATGGTCTCAGTCTAGAACCTTCTAGACAACGCTCCAGGCTGCAGAACTACCAGCTCAGGTGGTAAAACCACCTCCGCACGGGCAGTCGCAGCGTAGAAGTAACGGATTGTCTGGGCCTTGGAGACGGAACTGCTCCCTTCTCTTGTGAATGGTCCTTCCTTATGGATGTTTGTTTCATCTCTGGCTCAGAGGTCTTGTCGATACATCCTCCAGTGGTGACCTTATCCGCTGTGGGTGACCTTGTAAGGGCAGACCCATGATGGAGGTCATATTTAAAAGGCTGGTTTGAGGACCAGGCAGAGAAGGTTCCATCAGGGTGCTCAGTGCTGCTCAACACACAGAGGGAGACCCGGTGAAACACACTCCAAGGAAGTCTGGTTCTAAGCAGGGCAGATAGAAGAGTTAATACATGGATAAGCAGATGCAGCTCTAGACTGCAGGAGGTTTCCTCTGTTTTTAATTGTTGGTGGCTGGTCCCTTTTTCAAAGAGAGATTGGAGTCTTTCAACCGGGAACCCAGCTCTAGTTTGCAGGAGGATTTTGAATGAAGAGAGAAGGCAGTTGATGAAATGCACAAGAAAGGAAGACAGCAGAGGGTTGGTAACATAGAAACCCACAGGGCCCATCCCTGAAGCTCCTTATTCCAGAACGGAAATGAATGGGATCTTTGCCCGAGTAAGGCCTTTGGGATTGGGTCCACAACCTTGATCCCCTATAATGTCAGGTAACTCCCTGATTCTTTCTGTCCCAGTCATGCAGCAATTACTTTTGGACCTGAGAAGCGTAACAGGATTCGGCACAGATGTGATCACTACGTAGCGAGTGGGTATTCGCCAAGCAAACCCTCTCATGTCGTTACGATGTAAGTCAAGAGTATTTACAGGAGATCTCACTGCCTGTAACTTAAAGCTTTAGCGAAACAAATTGGAATTGCCTTCTGGAGGCCATTGTTATAAATTACAGACCCAACATCTGCAATGTCTAGACAACCCGTCTCGGATACAAGAGTGAGTCTGGGGAGGGAGGGGTTGGAGTAACAAAGGGACTACGCCAGTGCCACGTCAACCGCCCCCCCAATCTCCCCACTGAACCCTTCAGCTTCTGATCCGATCAGGGTCTGGCCCCCTTTGCGCCTGGTACAAGAACTCAGCCCCTGCACCAGCCACGAAAGGAAGCAATTTCACCAGGCTCAGAATGGGCGACATGGCCGGAGAGCCCCCTCCACTAGCGTAAGAGCCTTCCTTGTTGCGAGTCCCACTGCAATCGGTGCACTGACACCACGGATAGATCTGGCCTTTGTAGCCTCTATTCACTTCTTTATTACATGTTTGGCAGATGTCAAGGAAGCCAGTCCTTCAGGCAGGCTTGTTCCTTCCTTCCCCGGGGCCCCTGGGCAGCGCTTGCGATGGGCCCGTTAGCTGAGCGAGGATTTTTTTTTTTTTTTTTTACAGTTCCTAGCACAAACCTTCTCATTTATATGTAAAGCAGCCATTAGTCATAGCTCCGTTCCCTCACACTGCCTGATGTACAATCACATTTTGCAGTGGATGAATCTTTCCACACAGCTGCTCTGCTATGAATAATCCGTCGCCGGGTCCATAAATCAGAAAAAAATCATGCACCTTCTTCGCCTGATCCTTACACAAAGTCATATATTTTACATGAGGACAAGCTAAATATTTATGAGGCTCTACCAGGCTTTTCCGACTCCTAGGTACTTGTTGTTAGGGTTGTTTTGTTCTGTTGGGTGTCGGGGGGGTTCTTTCTCCTTTGCACGCGTCTAAACTGGGGATGGTAACCCTGTGCCCTGCCCTTGGGACTCTCATTGAAGTATCTTGGATAATGCTTGAGCTAACCAAGGAAGCGGTGAAACGGACTCAGGACTGAGGTACGTCAGCAGAACCATGTGTGAAGGTGTTCCGGGACTGGAAAAGTGAAAGGGGCTGTAGATTGGGCTGGAGGTGCATTTACAGGACTGTGTTTCGGCGACTCAAGCCTGGAAGACCAGGAAGGGCCTCGTGTCAGGATCGAGGTGCATCAGCAAACGTGTGTGTGTGGCACCTAGCAGGGGGCTGCGGGTCAGGTCTGTGGCCCGATCTGCGTGGTGGAAGCTTAGAGAGCACCCAGCTCTTGCCAGCACTATGAGCCACGCCCTTTCAAGGGCATTGAAGTCATTCCCAAATGTTAAACATTACAGACAGTGCCAATGAAAGGGAACTTTACACCCCTATGGGATGGTCAAATTCATTCAGCCTGAAACAGTCCTGCGAGGTTGGTATTCTCAGCCTCCCTTGATAAATGGGGAACAATATGCAGCAAGGAAGAGACGCACTCCAGGGCACACAGCAAGTCAGGGGAAGAACTGGGACAAGAACTCAGACACCATTCCCGGAGTCCTGCCTGAACCTTGTACGCCTTCCGTGGATCCGCGGTCACATTTCCCAGGCTTTTTCTCTGTCCTTTCACACTCCAAGCTGTTACATCTCCAGGGCGGGGGGTAAGAGAGAGAGAGAGATCACAAGTAACGGGGAGACTGTCCGCCTGGCTCTCCCTAAAGATCTCAGTCGGCAAGACGGCTGGCTGTCTGAAAAGGAGGCAAAACCCCAAAGCAACCCTTTGAGTCACCTTCCTCCCTGCAGCATCCGATCGAGCCCTGCATCTGCTGGGAGTTACCAGGCACAATCAACAGCCCTGGTGATAAAATTCCATGGGGAAGACTGTTCACAAAGCACCACAAATCTCATGAGAAAGCTGATGCCTCTGCCAGCCCGGATAATTGTGCCAATCCTGCAGTCACAAGGCACCTCTAGGACAGAGCTCAAATACTGATGTGCCACATGCGGATCGTTCTGCGGAGGGCAGGATATGTTGAACGCTCTGGGCTGCGGCCAGCTAAACCCGTGGGGAATCAGGACATCTCCCCTGTTCTCACAGCATCTCACAGCTCCCTCCCCCCCCTTTTCTTTAACCACCACTAGTCTCCTGTAGACACGTGTGGTGCTCAGGACGTTTTCCTTAGAGCTGCTCTGAGCCCAGCCCAGAGCTCTTTGGAGCAGATGGCAGATGGAGGAGAAGTTTGCCCAGGTAACACCTGCTCCTACTCAAGTCAGTGGGCGCTCTGCTGCTGAAGGGAAGCACGGGCCCTGAGTCTTGAAGCTCGGAGTAGGGGATGCGGCTCGACTGAATGGCTTTGCAGGAAACTCCCCGATGTGTTTGAATTGCCCCGGGAGATTCGCAGCTCAGTCTCGCCGGGCCCAGATCCTCCAGGCACAGATCTGGAAGGGGGAGGCGAGAAGTGACCCAGGCCCCAGCACTAGAGAGGGCATCCTTTGTCCTTCATCCTGCTCTATCTTGCACTGGCTACCAGTGGCCCTGTTCTGGCAGCTGGGGATCACTGCAGTGTAGGGATGCTTCGGCTAATGCTCTTTTTTTCCTGGCAATGCACCTGGTGGCAGGGGGCAGAGGGGCTACTATTGCAGAACAATGACCCTGGAGGTTTCTACTACA
The DNA here is from genome assembly GCA_033296515.1 of Macrochelys suwanniensis. Taxonomy (NCBI): domain Eukaryota; kingdom Metazoa; phylum Chordata; order Testudines; family Chelydridae; genus Macrochelys; species Macrochelys suwanniensis. Next base: position 141,409,096 of record CM065778.1, read on the forward strand.
CAGGCAGCATCCAACTGGGATTACCAGTGCTCTGGGCAGCAGGGGCAGAAGCAGGCTTAAAAGGTTGAGCTGGAAGAGATGGGACGTTTTGTTCACACTGCCCTTTTCAAGGGAGGCGGGGGGCTGGACTTGATGACTTCTTGAGGTCCGTTCCAGCCCTACATTTCTATGCTAATCCTTTGAGGCTTCCCAGGCCTGGCTGTCCAAGTCTAACCTTGGCCTCTCCTCCCGCAAGTGCTAGGGGGCGGGGCTGTGTAATATGGAACATTGACAATCCTTGCCCCAAAAATCTTGCACACCAAAGAGAATAACAAATCCTTCTCTTGCCAGTTTTTTCCTTCCCCCTGCATTCCCTTTATTTTTATTTTGACATGGGAAGAATTAAGGCCAGGGACTGCCAAAGAAGGCAGACGAAAATAACTCCAAACACACACAGATGGCAAGCCCACAAATTTAATTTAAAATCATCCTTTATTATTCAAAATATGAAAATTCAGGCACGAATGCCCAAAGGAGCTGCTCTGATTGAAGCGCCCAATGTCTCATGGCTGGCTCCTGCTGCTTCCTCCGAGGGTCACTGGGACAAGAAATGAAAACCCTCTGGAATGCGGAGAGAGGTAGCGAAATACCTGCCGGTAGATCATTTAACCAAACATTTATTTACTGACCCAATCATCTTCACTTAAAGCAAAGCACCAGCTGTTCCTTACCCAATTAATGACTGCCGCAGCAAATTAACATGGAGTTACACCGTGGATGTGGTCCACAGAGTCTGCCATGCACAGAGCAGTGTGACAGCCCTAAAATAATCCCAACGATAACTTTACAGTAAGGCAGCATTTTTCATCGAGAATGATCCCAAACTCGGTACGTGGCATGTGATTCAGCATAAAATGCAGCCATCTCTGCAGGGCTCAGGACAGAATATTTTTATCCCCTTGAAAACTGATGTTGTTAGAGTTCTGGCCAGGACAAACATGCTGTTGTAGAAAAAGCCATGGGCTCATTGACCACAAGTGGCGAGGACCTCACTAACGGTGATCCAAACAGTACGTTATAATGTATTTGTTTAAGATTTGCTGCGCTTTATCCTCGTGTTGTGTAGTGAGACAGGGTGAGAAAGGAGGGATGAATCCATTTTCACTTCCCCTTCATAATTCTGGGTCCCTAAATCAGGTACTGAGATCACTGTCTATCATGCTGCCCAATATTAAGAAAATAAGAACAGGCATATGAGATCAGTTCAAAGGTTCATCTCGCCCAGTATCCTGTCTTCTGACAGTGGCCAGTGCCAGGAAATGAACAGAACAGGGCAATTATCAACTTCCCCTGTCATCCACTCCCAGCTTCTGGCAGCTAGAGGCTTAGGTCACCCAGAGCATGGGGTTGCATCCCTGATGGTCTTGGCTAATAGCCATTGATGGACCTATCCTCTAGGAACTTATCTAATTCTTTTTTGAACCCAGTTATACTTTTGGCCTTCATAACATCCTCCGGCAATGAGTTCCACACGCTGACGGTGCGTTGTGTGAGGAAATACTTCCTTTTGTTTGTGCTGCCTGTTAATTTCATTGGGTGGCCCTCTGGTTCTTGTGATATGTGAAGAGGGAAATAACACTTACTTATTCATTTTCTCCACACCAGTCATGATTTTATAGACCCCTATCATACCCTCCCCTTAGTTGTCTCTTTTCTTTTAAGATGAACAGTCCCAGTCTTTTTAATCTCTCCTCAATGGAAGCTGCTCCAGCCCCGAATCATTTTTGTTGCCATTCTCTGAACCTTTTCCAGTTCTAATATATCATTTTTGACATGGGGCGACCAGGTCCCAAAAGTCCAAAAATAGGGGGAGGGATAGCTCAGTGGTTTGAGCCTTGGCCTGCTAAACGCAGGGTTGTGACTTCAATCCTTGAGGGGCCATTTAGGGATCTGGGGCAAAAATTGGGGATTGGTCCTGCTTTGAGCAGGGGGTTAGACTAGATGACCTCCTAAGGTCCCTTCCAACCCTGATATTCTATGATTCTAGGTCTGCAGGCAGTATTCAAGGTGTGGGTGTACCATGGATTTATACAGTGCATTACGATATTGTCTCATTGTTTCCTTATATTCCCTCCTCTGTCTGCATCCAACTGTTGTCTCTTGTCTTATACTAAGCCCTGGTCTACACTGGGGGAGGTGAGGAGTCAACCTAAGATATGCAACTTCAGCTACGCGAATAGCGTAGCTGAAGTCGGCGTATCTTAGGGTGACCAGATGTCTCAATTTTATAGGGATAGTCCTGATTTTGGGGTCTTTTTCTTATATAAGCTCCTATTACCCCCCATCCCGTCCTGATTTTTCACACTTGCTGTCTGGTCACCCTAGCGTATCTTAGACCGACTTACCTGGCCGTCCTCACGCTGGGGAGTCGACCACTGCCGCTCCCCTGTCGACTCCACTTGCGCCTCTCGCAAGCTGGAGTACCAGAGTCAATGGGGAGCGCGTTCGGGGATCAATTTATCATGTCTAGACGAGACGCGATTAATCGATCCCCGAAAGATCGATCTCCACCCTCCAATCTGGCGGGTAGTGAAGACCTGGCCTTAGATTGTAAACTCTTTAGGGCAAGGACTGTCCTTTTGCTCCGTGTTTGCACAGGGCCAGGCACAAAGGCATGTTGGGCCATGATTGGTGCTCCTAGGTGCTACAGTCATACAAATAATTAATCGTTTTAATAACTCACTTCTCCTGTCCAGGCTAAATGAAGTATCTGAACTCTGACTGTATCTGGCGTTGGCCCCATGTTAGACTCTAACTCTTTCTCCAGCTCTGTGCTTATGATGATCAAAAGAACTTGAGCTAGTATAAATGACAGCGGCTACAATCCAGATAGATTAACCAGCCTGAAGGGCTTTGGGACAGTGGCATATGCTCCTGCAGTATTGCACTTTTCAATTTTCCTACAATTAGGCTTGCATCAAATAGTATTGACAAATAAACCACACAATCAGAAACCATCGAGCCTTTCACGCTGTTGCAGAAAGGTTCTAGTTACACAGTCGCTAACTACACCCAAGTTTGCATCGCGGCTGGAGCACTGACACAGAGCTTGGAACACGAGGGCTCTAGGCAGGAGTGCAAGTAAGCCAGCACGGGCCGGTACGGCGTACCGGTAAAAAGTGGCCGCCAGTACCGGCCCGTACCCAGCTGACTTTAAAGCGCTGCAGCAAAGGACCCTGCTTAATGTCATTGCCCCTTTTTGCCCCCCCCCCCCCGGCCACCAATGGGGGCGGGAGGGGGCAAAAGGGGCAGCTACCCTGGGGCCCGTGATTTTAAAGGGCCCAGGCCTCTGGCTGCTGCTGCCGCAGCCACAGCAGCGGCTGGAGCCCTGGGCCCTTTAAATTGCCGCTGGAGCCCTGGGCGGCGCGGGCCAGGCAACGTGGAAGGGCTGGCTAGGGGACACTGCCCCCCCAGCCCTGCCCCTTCCGCCTGAGGCCCCGCCCCTTCTGGGGAGGGGGGGGGGGCCCAGAGCCGGCCCCCGTACTGGTATGTCTTTGCCTTTACTTTCACCTCTGGCGCTAGGGCCTGATATGGTCATGACCCCATTGTATTACACCCTCATTCACAATATATAATGCTGTAAGTGTACACAGTGCTATACAGAGCCAGGAAAATACTCAGTCCCTATTACAGTCTAATACTCAAGCTGCTGAGTCTTTGCCACTGACAAAGATTCCCAGGAGTGGGTTTAAGCAGTGCTTAATTTGTGTCGGGGCTTGCCGGGGCTGAGCCGCAGCCCCTCCAGGCTTAGTAGTTCTTAGCTCTGGCACCTCTGTGCTCCCAGCCAGCAGCCACGGCTCTCCGGCCACCCAGCTCTGAAGGCAGCACCAATGCAGAAGGGTAGCAATACACCATACCAGGCCACCCTTACTTCTGTGCTGCTGCTGCTGGCGGCGGCGCTGCCTTCAGAGCTGGGCGCCCGGCCAGCAGCCGCTGCTCTCCGGCTGCCCAGCTAGTGCTTAATTTGTGCCGGGACTTGTCGGGGCTGAGCCCCAGCAGCTCCTTCATTACAAATGAAGCACTGGTTTTAAGAAGGGGTTCAAAGAAGAGGGACGCGGTTGGCACACAGGTTGCTCGAGGCTGTTTGGCGCAGATGGGGAGGCATGAAGGAAAGCATGAAACTAAGAGGGGGAGAAGGAGGCAAAGGGCGTAGTTAGAAAAGATGATCTGGAGAAGTTATAGGATGAAGTGGCAGCAGAGAGAGATGAGGAGCAAGCAAGCAAAGCAGTGCAGAGTTGTGAGAGCTAGCCAGCGTTGCACCGTGACGTTCGGGACTCTTGAAACATCTGTAGTCTCATGTGTTCTTAAAGCTGTTGCTTTTAGGTCTTGTTCAGCCTGCTAGACGTACCTATGATCAGCTGACAAGATGGTAAACGCCACTTGTCCCTGTCTACACTGACTGCAAAGTCATGTTTAACATTCTGTTACTTCTACTGTAAGTTCTTTGTAGCACGGACTGACTTGTTCTGTATTGGTACAGAGTCGAGTACAGTGGGGTCGTGGGCCATGACTAAGGTTCCCAGGTTCTACCTCAGTACAACTAGTAAGCTGTAGCTAGCACAGCTCCTCAAAGTCATGTTCTAACAGGACCTAGTTTTCTAGTGAAGACAGGTCCTTACACAAGTAGTTAACAACCCCTTCTTCAGTTTCTTCTTTTTTTCTAACTGAGTAAAGCTGTTTGGGTGCCCCAGGGCCAGGGCAAACTTGATACACTACTCCAGGAATCTGACCTTCTGTATCCTGAAGTTCTGGAGCTACTTCTCCTCCTCCACCGTCTCCATAACAATCTGGTCTCACCATTCAGTGCATGTTGGCTGCTGCTGCTCTGAGGATTGATCGAACAGGAATACCTGACTGGCATGAAAGCAGGGTTTCTCCTCTGGTGACGTCCTCTGCTTGCGATTGTTCTAGCTGGTGTCTTGGGGCCAGTCCAATAGAGCAGAATCTGACCTCATAATGGACAGGAATGGTTATTCCTCTGGGCCTCATCCATACATGGGGAGCCGTCTGGAAATGGCAGGGGCCACAGTTCGGTCCTAGGCTACTAGGCAAGAGCAGGGATGATGAGTGGGTGACGTCTGCTCCCCAAATTCCCTTGCAAGTCAGCAGGTATCCCACAATATGCCATGAAAATTGCCCACAATTCAGGGAGCCTGGAGTCAGTGCAAGGGATTCTGGGATACCTACCTGCTCTGCACCCTGCTTCCACTGATGCAGTGTGGCACTGTGTGGACGCAAGTGATGTTGCTCTCATGGGTGCAAACACAATCGTGTGAAATCCTGAAGAGAGGGTTTCATCAGCGTATCATTACAGGGGTAAGTCACAGCAGTACAAGCACAGTTTTCCACCAGCGCCGTCTGTCTGCATTAGCTACGTTAACAGAACTGCTCAGCTGTGTGTCATAGGCCCTATACTCTTCAGCGACCAATGGAGATTCCCTTTTAGCTCAGATGACAAGGCTCTGGTTCTATCCATGCTGTTGCAGTGAAGTTCTCAGCAGCTGTGGGGTGCGCCATACTGACATTGACATCCTCTGTGGCCTGGCACTAGGCTGCAGAACTCACATGTAGGGCCTTAACCATCCCTCCTGCACAGGAGCATCATTTCAGAAAAATTCAGGGGTATGAGGCTGGTCATGGGGGGTTAGCGGGCTGGTCCCATCTCAGAGCGGGGCAGGGAGGAGGCAGCCTGGTCCTATCCCGGGGAGAGGGGATATGCTGGGGAGTGTCTCACTGGTGGCCAACAAGGGGCAGAGATCAGGACCTAACTCACTCTGTGGTCAGCTCTGGCCCATGCTACTTCTGCAGCTTCCTGCCTGGCCTGGGGGAAATGAGGGTGGTGCTGTGATTGTGGCACTGGCGAGGAGCCATGAAAAAGCAACTGCCTCTCCCCACCCCCTATAGCAAATGATGCTCCTACGCACTCCACCCCTTCAGCCATGGAGCAGGGAGGCCCTGGGCACGATGTCGTATCCCAGCGCCACGCTGGGTCACTTGTAGACGCATACTCCCAGGCAGCGGCAGCTTCTTGTTTTCATTTGCAAGGCCCTTCGTGGTCTATCCCCACCCCACCTGTCATCTCCCACACGCTGCTGAGAGATCAACTTCTGCCTCTGCTCCGCCAATGCCTTGAGCCTTTGTCACCCACTCGTTAACGTTTTCAAACGAGCACCTTCACGTTGTCTCCTATACCACTCTCGCACTTGGGAGGAGCACGTCATAAGCCTCCTTCGCTGCAACAGCTCCCTACAAACGCGGAACACCTGCTGCGCTGCGAGACAGCCGTCCTGCACTCCATCCAGCGTCGTCTCATTGTTTCCTTCTGCTCCCCCTCAGTCTGCCTGTAGCCACCTGTTGGCTGTAGATTGCAAGCTGCCTGGGGCAGAGACCAGTTCTGTGTTCTATGGCTGTACAGCGCCTAGCGTAACGGGGGGCTGGGCCCTGCTGAAGGTCCTCGGCGTTAGCACAGTGAAGATAATGGGAATTGCTAACTTGGGAGCATCAAACAGTCATGGGTCAGGCCTGGCGAAACCCCAAGACAAACGTTGGGCTGGCACATGAGCTGCCAGGCTACACCTGGCCCCGCACGCAACCTCCCTCTGCAACCACCAGGGCTAGAAACTTCCTTTAAAAAAAAATAAAAGAAGAAGACGCCAAGGGCCGCCTCATCACATGACTCCAGGATCCGGGCCTGTAAGAGAAAGATCAGCAGACGCATGGGAGTCTTCGCAGTGATACTGGACAGCCTTGCACACCTACACCCCCAAAGAGACTACAACTCCCATCAGCCACCGCTGCCCCCCCTCCGGGCTGGCATGCGCAGAGCTGCTGCGGCACCGGGATGGGCGGTCTCCGCGCGGCATGCCGGGATCTGTAGTGCCTCTGTGCCGCCCAGGCGCTTGGCTGTGCCGCGGCCGGGGACTACATTTCCCGTGGGTCTGCGGGCGGCGCGTGCGCCCTGCCGGGGGAAGCGGCGGTTCCTGCTTGCGCTGGCTGCGGCCTGCCTGGCACTGAGGGAGGGGGCGGCCTAGGCCCCGGACCGGCGGCGGAGCAGCGGGGCGGGACTATGGACCCGGCGGAGGCCGTGCTGCAGGAGAAGGCCCTGAAGTTCATGGTGAGGGGCGGCGGCGGCGGCACCTGGCGGGGGCGCCCCTGGTGGGCTAGAGGACGGGTGTGGGGCCCGCTGGGGGGAGGGGCAAGTGATGGGGGAGGGGGCAGCGCTGAAGGGCCGGGGGCGTGCTTGGGAGGGCTGGGGGAGGGGGAACTTGGGGGGGGGGTGCGGTTGGGCAGGGGGGCAAAGGGCCGGGGGGGGAGTTGGGGGGCTGAGGTTGGGCAGGGGGGCAAAGGGCCGGGGGGGGGGAGTTGGGGGGGCTGAGGTTGGGCAGGGGGGCAAAGGGCCGGGGGGGGAGTTGGGGGGCTGAGGTTGGGCAGGGGGGCAAAGGGCCAGGGGGGGAGTTGGGGGGCTGAGGTTGGGCAGGGGGGCAAAGGGCCGGGGGGGGAGTCGGGGGGGCTGAGGTTGGGCAGGGGGGCAAAGGGCCGGGGGGGGAGTTGGGGGGCTGAGGTTGGGCAGGGGGGCAAAGGGCCGGGGGGGGAGTTGGGGGGGCTGAGGTTGGGCAGGGGGGCAAAGGGCCGGGGGGGGGAGTCGGGGGGGCTGAGGTTGGGCAGGGGGGCAAAGGGCCGGGGGGGGGAGTCGGGGGGGCTGAGGTTGGGCAGGGGGGCAAAGGGCCGGGGGGGGGGAGTCGGGGGGGCTGAGGTTGGGCAGGGGGGCAAAGGGCCGGGGGGGGGAGTTGGGGGGGCTGAGGTTGGGCAGGGGGGCAAAGGGCCGGGGGGGGAGTTGGGGGGCTGAGGTTGGGCAGGGGGGCAAAGGGCCGGGGGGGGAGTTGGGGGGGCTGAGGTTGGGCAGGGGGGCAAAGGGCCGGGGGGGGGGAGTTGGGGGGGCTGAGGTTGGGCAGGGGGGCAAAGGGCCGGGGGGGGGGAGTTGGGGGGGCTGAGGTTGGGCAGGGGGGCAAAGGGCCGGGGGGGGGGAGTTGGGGGGCTGAGGTTGGGCAGGGGGGCAAAGGGCCGGGGGGGGAGTTGGGGGGCTGAGGTTGGGCAGGGGGGCAAAGGGCCGGGGGGGGAGTTGGGGGGGCTGAGGTTGGGCAGGGGGGCAAAGGGCCGGGGGGGGGGAGTTGGGGGGGCTGAGGTTGGGCAGGGGGGCAAAGGGCCGGGGGGGGGGGAGTTGGGGGGGCTGAGGTTGGGCAGGGGGGCAAAGGGCCGGGGGGGGAGTTGGGGGGGCTGAGGTTGGGCAGGGGGGCAAAGGGCCGGGGGGGGGAGTTGGGGGGGCTGAGGTTGGGCAGGGGGGCAAAGGGCCGGGGGGGGAGTTGGGGGGCTGAGGTTGGGCAGGGGGGCAAAGGGCCGGGGGGGGAGTTGGGGGGCTGAGGTTGGGCAGGGGGGCAAAGGGCCGGGGGGAGGAGTCGGGGGGCTGAGGTTGGGCAGGGGGGCAAAGGGCCGGGGGGGGGAGTCGGGGGGCTGAGGTTGGGCAGGGGGGCAAAGGGCCGGGGGGGGAGTTGGGGGGGCTGAGGTTGGGCAGGGGGGCAAAGGGCCGGGGGGGGAGTTGGGGGGGCTGAGGTTGGGCAGGGGGGCAAAGGGCCGGGGGGGGAGTTGGGGGGGCTGAGGTTGGGCAGGGGGGCAAAGGGCCGGGGGGGGAGTTGGGGGGGCTGAGGTTGGGCAGGGGGGCAAAGGGCCGGGGGGGGAGTTGGGGGGGCTGAGGTTGGGCAGCGGGGCAAAGGGCCGGGGGGGGAGTTGGGGGGGCTGAGGTTGGGCAGCGGGGCAAAGGGCCGGGGGGAGGAGTTGGGGGGCTGAGGTTGTGCAGCGGGGCAAAGGGCCGGGGGGGGGAGTTGGGGGGCTGAGGTTGGGCAGCGGGGCAAAGGGCTGGGGGAGGAGTTGGGGGGCTGAGTTTGGGCTGGGTTTCAAAGGGCTGGGGGAGCGCTGACCTGTGGAAGAGCTGGGGGAGAGGCACCTGTTGGGTCACGGGGGGGCTCCTGGAAGGGAGGGTAAGTGTTTGGGGGAGCCAGGCATCTGGGGGACCGGTGAGTGCTAAACTGTGGGATTACCAGAGGGTGGGGGATAAAGGACTGGGGAACAGGGCATGGGGAGGGGGGTGCTGAGTGGTGGGAGGCGAAGGCCTGGGGAAGGTAGTATTGGGGGAGGGGAAGGGACGGGTGGGCACCTGAGGGCCCGCAGGTGTAGGTGCAGGTGGTGATGGTGAAGGAGGTATTGGGAGTCTCAGAGGGTGAACACCGGAGTGATGAAGCATGGGGGGTGCTTAGGGTAGAACTGGGTGGGGAAATATGCCAGGGTGCTGAGTCAGGAAGGGGGCAAGTTCTGGAGTATGAGAGGCAGGCACCTTGGAGGAAGGGTGAGTGCTGGTGTGCGGGGAAGGCACCTGAGCCTTTGTAAAGTTGACCAGTGTTGGTGGTACACAGTGAGACACGTAGTAGGGCTTGGGGTATCTTTTGGTTGTGTTGCGGGATGCTAGTGATGGGAATAGGGTTTACCTATAGGAGGTGGGGTTACATGCTGGGATTTGGGTGCAAGAGCATGTGGACAAGAGACCTTGTGCTGAGGGACAGGGAGGCACCTGCAGATGTGGCAGGAGGGCACCTGCAGGTATGTTTGCAATTCTCTGGTGGTCCTAGAGATTCGAAACAAGATTTCTGGCCTGATTTGGTGGTAAGAGGTGACCCATCAAGCACTGGTGCCTGGGAGAGGTGAAGTTTTTGTTCTGCATGTAGTGTGTGGGGTGTATTAGTTTTATCTGCACATCTGCTCTCCGTAGTTCCCTCCCCCCCATCCCCGTTTTTATCCTGGGTGTGGAATTGTATATATTGACGTTTTAATCAGTTATGTTTTTCCTGCTACATATCCTTTTTAAATAGAGTGGATGTAAAGACCCTTTATACTGTGTTGGTTTATAAATTGGCCCGTGGCACAGAAAATAGCTTTGGGCATCAGTAGCCAAATCTGTTTTCAGATGTGACTGGTCTGTTTAGATTTGGGATAATATACCAAATGAAACAACAGTTATATTTCTTTTTTTAATCATTGTTGATATTCTAGATTGTTTGGTTGGAAAATAGCATCAAGAAACTGAAGCAAACAGTGATGCCAGCTTAATTGAATGCTAATTTTAGATTCTGTAAATTGTTCTGCTTCTAAGAATACATTTCAAGTGACTGGCAACATTTGTTGAAAGTTTATTTATTGTGGATTAATGATTCAGTGGCACAGAATTAAAGCTTTACTCATAAAGAACCTAAAATACAGCTAAGCTTTTAAAATGTATGCCCAATGTGGAAATATTGAAACACTAGATACAAATCTTGGCTTTCATTTGCACTTCAAAAGGTAGTAGAGAGTCTAAACTCCTAATTAGCTTCTATTTTTTATCCTGTAGAATTGGTATCTGTTTTTAAATCTCTTGTTTCTGTTCTGATCATTGAATTCTTTTGCCAGTTCCTTGTATCTTGTCAGGTTTATGGAATCTCAGGTTGAAGAGGTGAAAAAGATATTGGATGTCAAAATATCCTTGGCAGCAAAAAAATGCCCTCTCCATATGTGATTGACTGGAGGAGTGTGCCATATCCTGTTGGATATAGATCTGGCCATGGTAATGAGTGCATTTGTGACCTCTAGGCTTGATAATTACAACTCATTGTAACTAGGAGTAATGAAGCCTTGCACCTTGAAAAAATTCCAACTGTCTACTTAGTAGTACAGAGCACCATGTTGATGTTCCTGATTCTGCATTGGCTCCCTATTGAATAAAGAGTCCAGTTCAAGGTCTCTGACCTGATATTTGGAGCCTTTCATGGTATTGACCCTAGGTATCTGACGGAATACCTGACCCTCCATGATCACAGCCTGGCTATGTTCTGCTGAAACAATGAAACGTCAATGACTTGGGAGAGGCGTGCCAGTGTGGGTGAGAGAACTTTCACAGGATCTTGAACTCACTCTGAGTGTTGAGTGACCAAGGACTTCACTGCATTGAGGAATAAATGACAGAGTGCTTTGATTTTTAGTTTTCCCTAAAAGAATTCTTCACACACAGACATGCAAGACACACAAACAAACAAAAAAAGCAATCAAACAAGAAAAACGATAAACTAAGCATTTTCTTTTCTAGACTGAAAGGGGAGAGAGAGAGAGACTTTTATTTGCAGAATTGCTAACAGTGGTATGTAATCTGTCACTTAAATCCTCTTCTGTACCAGTTGACTGGAGGATCACTAATGTGATGCCAGTTTTTAAAAAAGGTCCCATAGGTGATCCTGGCAATTGTAGGACAGTAAACCTAACTTCAAAAGCAGGCAGATTGGTTGAAACTATAGTAAAGAACAGAATTATTAGCCACATAGATTATCATGATTTGTTGGGGAAAGTCAATACAGCTTTTGTAAAGGGAAATCATGCCTCACCAATGTATTAGAATTCTTTGAGGGGGGTCAACAAATATGTGGACAAAGGTGATCCAGTGGATATAGAGTACTTGGACGTTCAGAAAGCCTTTCACAGGGTCCCTCACCAAAGGCTCTTAGGCAAAATAAGCTGTCATGGGATAAGAGGGAAGGTTCTTAATGGATCAGTAATTGGCTAAAAGATAGGAAACAAAGGGTAGGAATAAATGGTCTATTTTCATGATGGGGAGAGGTAAATAACGGTGTCCCTAGGGATCCGTACTGGGACCAGTGCTGTTGAACATATTCATAAATGATCTGGAAATAAGGGGTAAACAGGTGACAACATTTGCAGATGATTCAAAATTACTCATGATAGTTAAGTCCAAAGCTGACTGCAAAGAGTTCTGAAGGGATCTCACAAAACTGGGTGACTGGGCAACAAAATGGCAGATGAAATTCAATGCTAATAAATGCAAAGTAATGTGCATTGGAATACATAATTCCAACTATACATACAAAATGATGGGATCTAAATTAGCTGTTGCCACTCAAGAAAGTGATCTTGGGGTCATCTCGCATAGTTTTCTGAAAACATCTGCTCAGTGTGCAGCGGTAGTCAAAAAAGCTAGCAACATTATGAACCATTAGGAAAGGGATAGATGGTAAGGCAGAAAATACCATGGATTTATATAGTGGCATTATGATATGCCCACACCTTGAATACTGCCTGTAGTTCTGGTCGCCTCATCTCAAAAAAGTTGTATTAGAATTGGAAAAGATACAGAGAAGGGCAACAAAAAAGAGTATAGAACAACTTTGGTATGATGAGAGATTTAAAAGACCTGGACTTTTCAGCTTGGAAGAGACGAATAAGAGAGGATATGACAGAAGTCTATAAAATCATAAATGGTGTGGAGAAAGAATAAGGAAGTGTTATTTACCCCTTCCCATAATATAAGAAGCCTGGGTCACCCAATGAAATTAATAGGCAGCAGGTTTAAAACAAACAAAAGAAAGTATTACTTCACACAACACAGTCAACCTATTGTCAGGGAATGTTGTGAAGGCCAAAAGTATAAGTGGGTTCAAAAAAGAATTAGATAAGTTCATGGACGATAAGTCCATCAATGGCTATTAGCCAAGACTATCAGGGATGCAACTCAATGCCCTGCGTGTCCTAAACCTCTAAGTGCCGGAATCTGGGAGTGGATGTTGGGGTGAATCACTTGACAATTGCACTATTCTGTTCATTCCCTGTGAAGCATCTGGCACTGGCCACTGTCGGAAAATAGGATACTGCGCTAGATGGACTGTTGGTCTCACCCAGTATGGCCATTCTTAAGTTCTTATTTATATTTGTTGTTGTTGGGGTTTTTTTTTGGGGGGGGGGTGTTATGTTGTCACCCTTCACTATAGTGTCTGAGCACTTCCCACTTTAATTAGATTGGCAAAGCAAGGTCCCTAATTAGACTTCTTGGGGTCTTCTGCTCTTCTCACATCCCTGATTATGGGGGCTGTGCATAGAACAGGCTTTTTGGAAGAGGTACAAGGGGCAATTGTACATGCCAACCGGGTAATGTTGTAAAACTAGTTTGTTGTTTTCTCTATCTCTAAATGGTTGGGAAGTGCTTAGATATCGTGATGATGGCAGCCATATAAGTACCTACATAGATCTAGAAAGATGTATTCTAGTTCATCCAGTGGTGGATCATCCACTGTATACTCTCCCATATGTCCAAGTGGATGATATGCTTGGTATACCATCACTCTGACTGACTAAATGGGTCATAGATTGGGCCGAAGTGGGCCATGCAATTAATTATTGATTTACACAGCATCTTTCACAAGCGCCAAGGTGTGCCTTACCATATCAAATATTGAGAAACTCATCATAATGACTAGACCCATTATCTGGCTTCTGGTATTTTCGTTTTGTCTGCAGAGTCGCATGTAATTACTGTTTGAAAACAGTTCTATAGGTGGTGGGATCTCTGTCCCTGTCTGTAAGATTGTTTTTCATTTTTAAAATGTTTTGTGCCTAATCGTCAACAATGACGTTGGACCAATTGCTAAGCCACTAGATGTCAGGAAGAAACGCACGCTAATTTTGTTGTTGTTTTCACACCTAGCCAGTGATGGAAAATGTTATGTTGAAACCTCATCCAGTGACTTAATGGATGAAATGAAGCCTTGTGTAAAAACAGGAGCTTATTTTTTTTCTCTGTGTCAGAAATCAGTTTATAGATTTGACATTTTGAAAAATGAAGTGGGCTCATTTTGGGGGGTTTCGGGGTTTTTTTTTTGTTGGTTTTTTTTTGAGCAGATGAGGATAGCAGAGGAAAGGAAGTCCTTGTCCCTGCTGGTTGGTATTAGCTTGATTACTTGTCAATGATATATTTATGATGCATCCAGCCTGTATCTCATATCAATTTATTAGATAAGTCTGATCATATGTAATACATATTATCTAATTTATTTTAGGTAATGACATTCTACCTACCCAAATTACTCCTACAGTTTCAAGTAGACATAATATTCACTTACAATCCTAAATTGTTGTGTACTGTTAAGCAGCCCATTCTCGGAGATATTTTAGTGGCGAGTTAAGTGATTCCCTCTGTGTAGTGTATGCATCAACCTAATCTTGTAAGGATTCTCTTGGATCCTTTTGGATGAAAACCACTGTATAAATGTAAGGTATAAAGGCAGCATGAATTGTATAGGCCAGTGCTCTGTAGCAAGTGCAGGAGGGATTTTATAGCACTGCAATCTACCTGTGTTCCCATCATCCATTTTGTGGTGTTTCTTAAATACTCTGGATAAAACAGGACTCATCATAAGGTTTAAGTTATAAAACGGTGCCCTGTTAATGCATAAGCTTAGAGGAGAATTACATATGCTCCTCTAGTTTTTGAAAAAACTTCTTGTTTTAAATAAAGCTCTGGTTTTTTTTGTTTTGTTAAAGAATATGGAATTTTAGTGTCATAACCATTTTCAAAAGTACTAAGAATGAGGAGTTCAATAAGTAACTTCCCTATTTGAATAAACTGTTTAAAAAATCTAGATACAGTACTTAAAGAATAAATGTAATAGGCTCAGCTGAGACTTTGATTAAATGTCATATAAACTAAACTATGTACGCCTGCATAGAATAGTAGATATTTTTTTCAAAGTAGCTTCAAATGGTTCTTTTAAGTGTATGAATGTTCTGATGATTATCTTTTTAATTAAAATGAGAAATCTTTGTTTAAAGTGGCATTCTTTTTTTTACAGCCTGTTACAGTCTCCGTAACAATCATTTCTTAAGTCTGAACGTTTTTAATTCCAGGAATCCATTTATATGAAACTATGTTTAGACTTAATTAAGGAATGATTCTTACAAAGCTTGTAAATAGCCAGGAAAAAAGGGACAGAAAATAAAACTGACAGTCACACTTAACAAAATGATTGTTACAAGGTATGTAATATGCTATAAAAATACAATAAAGGCCTTTTTATAAGAGTTCATATTTTTGATCCTCATTCTGAAAGGTATTTAAGAAAAATATCAAGGCTCTGTGAAGCAACATCTGTTTTCCGGAATGGACTAGTGACAACTTCAATTGTATTTAATTAGCAGTGCATGGAGCTGTACCTGACCAATTTAGGATCCTGTTTAAAATGCCTCTGCAGGCAGTATTTTAATATAGGTTTAAGTTTTACCTTCTGTTTTTCACTATATGTGAATGAGGCAATCTCTCCCCACCGGCGTTCTTGCCATGGTTCGTAGATGGGAAGATGTTGATTCTGGCATTCTTCATTGATATATTCTGTCTTCCACATATAAATTAACATTTCCCTTCCCTGGAATGGAGAGATATAAGGCCTGATCCTGGGAGGTGCTGAATACCCTTTACTGCCATAAGAATGTCAGGCCAATAGCCTTTTCAACAGCTTCTGCCTTTGTGAACTCTTCCATTACTGTTTAATAAATATACATTTGTTTCATTAACTGTACTGGCATTGATCCTCCAGGACGTTAAATACTTTGAGATCTATGGATGAACAATGCTATATGAGAGCTAGGTGTAGTAGTGTTGTTATTAAAGTGTTATGCAAATGCAAAGTATGTTATTGTTTTCCCTTGCCCATAGCGTATGAGTTACAGCAATTATGGGAACATGCTATCATTGCATTGCCAGAAAAACCCTGTGTTTCCTTAAGTTTGATGATTACTAGATTTGTAGTGACTTTTCACCTTCTTCTAGTAAGCCAACCAATAAACTAAGCTGGATCCAACATGATTTGGATCTTAAAGAATATTTAGATAGATGTATTCAAGTCGGCCAGGCCTCATTAAATTCACCTAGGGTACTTAGGGAATTAACTGAAGCAATCTCGGAGCCATTAGCAGTTACCTTTGAGACCTCATGGAGGACAAGTGAGGTACCAGAAGGACTGGAGAAGGGCAAACATAATACCTGTCTTCAGAAAGAGGAACAAAGGGCACCTGGGAATTTATAGACCAGTTAGCCTAACTTTGATACCTGGAAAGATACTAGAACAAATTATTAAACAAACCATTTATAAGCACTGGGAGGATAATAGGGTTCTAAGGAATAGCCAACATGGATTTGTCAAGAAGAAATCCTGCCAAACCAACCCAATTGCCTTCTTTGACAGGGTTACTGGCCTGGTGGATCGGGGAAGCAGTAGACATGATGGATCTTGATTTTAGTAAGGCTTTTGTCACAGTCCCACAGAACATTCTCACCAGCAAACTAGGGAAATGTGGTCTAGGTGAAATTACTATAATGTAGGCGCACAACTTTGTACCACATGGCATTTTGATTAAAAAACTAGAACAATATAAAATGAATGTGGAGCACATTAAATGGATTAAAAACTGGCTCACTGATAGGTCTTAATATAACTGTAAATGGGGGAATGATCATTGAGCAAATCTCTTTCCAAGAGTCTCAGTTCTTGGCCCCGTGTTATCTAACATCTTTATCAATGATTTGGAAGAAAACATAAAGTCATCACTGATAATGTTTGCAGATGACCCAAAAATTGGGGGAGTGGTAAATACTGAAGAAGATGGGTCACTGATTCAGAGCAATCTAGTTTGCTTGTGCCCAGTTTATGTGGTTTAGTATGGCTAAATGTAAATGTGTTCATCTGGGAGCACAGAATGTAGGACATACTTACAGGATGCGGGAACTCTATCCTCAGACACAGTGACTCTGAAAGATTTGGTGTCGTGATGGATAATCAGTTGAACATGAGCTCCCAGTGTGACACTGTAGCCAAAAGAGCTAATGAGATCCTGGGATGCATAAACGGGAATCTCGAGTAAGTTATTTTACCTCTGTGTTTGGCACTGGTGAGACCACTAATGGAATGCTGTGTCCTGTTCTGGTGTCCACAATTAAATAGAGATGTTGATAAATTGTAGGGGATTCGGAGAATGATTAAAAAATTAGAAAATATGCCTTAGCTCAGTCTAGTTATCTTAATAGGGCAGTGGTTCCCCCCTGGGGGTTCGCAAAATGTTACAGGGGGTTCTCAGGAAAAAAATCCTTAATGGCGGACAGAGCTGTCCCTAGGAACCCCGGCCAGCACGGGGCGAGCAGCCCGGAGCCCCTGGACTTCCAAGAGCTAAGCAGATCAAAGCCAGAATCTCTATCACACTGAGGAGATTTAAACTTCAAGACTCCTTATAAGAAATGGAAAGGGAGGTGGATATTTTTTGCTGTTTTTAAAATGAAATAGGCGGCTAGTATTGTTTTTTAAATTATTATGAAGAACAAGTTTAAGCTTTTTTGTAACGTGTGTTGTTTGCCTGGACTGCTCAAGACCTGAATGCTTGTGTAGGAGGAACTCTTTGAGTTGGCTTCTTAAATACCTTCCTGCTATTTCACATCTGATACTCCTTGATGAAACATAGGAGCCTTGTTTTATAAGAGGCTTATTCAAAGTTATACAAACTACAAAAGAGATATCTTGGAAGAGTGTTGCCGTTTTCATAACATAATAAAAATACTGTAATGATAATAATAGGATGTAATAAACAGGTCATAAAAAGCAGTGATCTTGGAAATATAAAATTTGTTTTTATAATTTATACTCAGGCAAAGGAGAAAATCCCTGGAAATATTCATTTTTAGGAGAGGGTTCGTGAGATTTGACGTTTTAGTGAAAGGGGTTCACAGGTTGTTAAAGTTTGGGAACCATTGTAATAGGGAGAAGAAGGCTAAGGGGTGACTTGATTACAATCTATAAGTACCTACCTACAGTAAGTCTACATTGCAGTGGAAGCCCAGGGTTAGTGGGACTTGAGTCAGCTGACCTGTGTTAGAGAACCCTGGGCTTGAGCATCTACACTGATTCTTAACCCTATGTTAAGATTTTTCAAATCTGGGCTTGAACCTGGGGTGCTGGTGTCCACACTGCAGCATGCTGACCTGAGTCAAACCAAACATATCCCAGAACCCCTAGCACCCTCCTGAAATGTGGCCACTCTAGCACTTTGACCATGATGCACTGTGGGAAAACTTCTGCTGCCCACTCTGCATGTTACAGGAAGTTTGAACAGCCTTCCAAGCAGTCATTTTAGTCTGTGTACTCCCAGATATTGGAGACAGCCTTCTGAAGAGCTTCTCTTGCTTGCACTTTCACTCCTTTGTCAGGAAACAGGCAGAGCTTCCATGAGATGCTGGTGGACGTTTCCATGGCATTTTCTGACTCATCAAAGGTACCTGATGGATTTCATCATGGAGGAGGCGGCAGAGGAGGAAGAGTACCCTGGCATGGCAGACTTGCACTGGCACATGCTGCTCAGTACAATCAGCATAGCCGCTGATGCCCCCTACATAGACCAGTGCATCTGGCGCAGAACTACAAGCACGGACTGGTGGGATCACATTGTCATGCAGACCTAGGATGACCAGCAGTGGGTCCAGAACTTTCACGTGAAGAAAGTTAAATTTCTGGAGCTTTGTGATCAACTTGCCCTGACTCTCCAGTGTAAAGGCACACACGTGAGGCACTCTTGCCTGTCCAGAAGCGGGTTGCTATAACCGCCTGGAAGCTGGCTACCCCAGACTGCTACAGGTCTTTTGTCTACCAGTTTGATGTTGGAGAGTTGACTGTGTTTAAAGTGGTGGCAGAGGTTTCTGAGGCAATCAGGAATGTGGTTTACCCCGAGGTGGCGGGCATTCAAGATATTCTGGAGGTAATTGCTGGCTTTGAGATAACGGGGTTTTGTAACTGCACTGGGGCCATTGATGGGACTTGTGTTCTTAGTTTTCCCTCCTTAAGGAGGACGTGAGTACACAGACCGCAAAGGGCACTACTCCATTGTTATGCCAGGCCCTCATGGATCACAAAGGCTGATTTATGAATGTCAGTGTGGGCTGCACTGGAAAAGTTCACAATGTCAGTTTTTCACCGTTCAGGAGTCTACATTTATGGGCAGGCTGGCACACTAGTCCCACTAAATGATATTATAAATGGAGTTACAGTCCCCACTGTTATTCTGGGGGACCCCACCTACCTCTTTTTGCCTTGGCTTATGAAACCACACCCTGATTTCAGAGGCCCTGGCAAAAGAAGGTTTGTTTACACTCTCAGCAGGTGCAAACTGGTGGGTGAATGTGCTTTTGGCAGATTAAAATCCTGTTAGAGGTGCCCACAGAGCCATTTGGATGCCAGTGTCGTCAACGCTGTCTGCATTACTTTGGCTTGCTGTGCTCCTCGCAGTCTTTGTGAAGCCAGAGGTGAGTCATTTCCCCCAAATGGACCTATGACAGTGAGGGGCTGCTGAATTGCTATGCTCAGCCAAACAGTGCACCTACCCCAGCTCGGGTTGGCTGCACCTGGGCAACAGAGGTCATGGATGTTTTGAGTTCTTACATTATGGACTTGCACAGCCCAGTGGAACAGGGGAAATGGCACTTGTACGAATGTGCTTGTGGGGGGAAGGGGCTAATTGATTTGGGGGGATGTTTGCTTGATAGCCATGCAATATACTTATGCATGACATGTTGAATAACGGATTGGGGGGTGGCGTGAATCACAGTGTAGGTTCATAGAAGGAAGGTATTGAAGTGTGAATTACTGTACCTAACCGCGTAGAGGAATAGTGTTGCTTAGTCACGTATAATTGGTCCTGATCATGTTTTTAGCTTTATCTCAAATCATGATTGTATGAGGTGATGCACTGCTAGCAATAAACTTTCTTGATAATATAAAAGGCTTTATTTGTAAACATGTTAAAACTGTACGACAGTCGCCTATTGCCACGCAGGCCAGCTGACATTACAACACCCAAAAACAAGTACCAGAAGAACATTTCCAAACAAAAATATAAAAGAGCAGGAAACAGGGCAAACATGACATAAACCCCCTGCTGCTACTTGTCCTTTGGCTCCATGTTCTCCATTCCCTTCTTTCCCCATTTTCTGCGCACTTGGTGCCAGGCTGGGGTGGAGGTATCCACAGGAGAGGGGTTCAAGAAGGAAGGCTCCAGGGGGTTTAGTTGCTCTGCCCAGTCGCTTATGGGGCTTGAATGCATGGACTGCCCCAACATGGAGTTGTCCAAAATATTTTTCTACTGAAGGTACGTTGCAGGGAGATCAGGTCATGGTGTGGGAGAGGCAGCAGGAGGAGCTGGTGCTCCACCAGCCATGATGGAGATGAGTCACTCAAACAGTTCTCTCTGAGCTCTGTCCTCCTCCCTTAGCCACCATTCCTGTTCTAGGACCTGTGTTGCAAGTGCCTGGTCCATAGCTGAAACCCTGTCTTCCCCCCGGGCGGCAAGCCTCAGCGTTTCCACCTGCCTCTCAGCATGCTGTTATTCCAGTCTTTCATCTCTGCTGCTGGTATTGGACTGCTTGTCAGCCCTCTCAAGAACTTCGACTGTAGCTTCATCACAGAAACGCTTCTGTCTGGAATGGTCCACGAAGGTATATTGGGCCAGGTGTCAAATTCTGGATGTACACCAGCCAGTGGAGATTGCGGGGCCTGAAGTAGAGGGTTATTGTCTAAAGTAGCTCAGTGGAGGAGCATAGAATTAATTCTTGTGGCATCTCAAGGACATAAAACGTAACATTTCAAAACCGAACCAAAATATATTGTGAAAGGGATGCTTCTGTCCACAGAATCTCTCTGGATACAGTCTGCTTAATCACAGTTCCAGAAGTGCAGAGACCATGGTAAGTTAAAAATTATAAACTCTTTTGGTTTTATAATAATTTTATAAGTAATTGGATTGTCGGAGGGTGGCGACAAGTGCGCTTGCAACAAAAGGCTTTTTCTGTCATTTCCGGCCTTTCGCGTTTTGGAGGACGTAACTGTTACTTGCGGTGCCCTCTTGGGAAAAGGAGATGTTATTCCAAGCTGTTGGTGTGAAATCTACACTATATGCAGCTGAAGTATTTAAACGTATAGTGACTGAACAGCACGTCTATGAGTGCGGTGAGCTAGTCAGCTACCGAGGTGGCCCTGGAAAATATGCTTTTCCCTGCAATGTGACTACCTAGCTGGAGTTTCTGCTTCAGGAAGAGTTTGCAGCTATCAGCAACCAGGCATGTGTCCGAATCCATGAAGGAATTAACAGGACGCTGCGTTAGCCTGCCCGTGGCTTACCCGTGGCTGCATGCAAACACACACAACTCCACAGCCTTCCTTCCTCCGCTTATGGCGCATTTCTGGACAAAAATTGACAGCCCAGTTGTACTTGGAAGAAATGATTTTGTTACCCATGGACTGCATGGACAACCTCTAATTGAAATGGACTAGATTTGGAAACTGAACAGAAGTTTTCCAAACATACACACACACTGAGTTCACTGTTTCTGGGTTGCTCCATAGATCACTGAGCAGTTACATTGTGGCAAACTTTAAGGCATGTCAATGTAAGGTTATGAATTGTAAACTAGAAATGGCCCTAGCAAAAATTTGAGCTTTTGCTCTTTAAATCTGTTGTTTATCGGAGTAGTTCTCAACCTCTGGTCTGAGTCCATGGACTATGTCTTAAGGGGTCTGCAAAAGACTTAGGCTATGTTTACACTAGAGAGATTACAGTGGTGCAGCTGTACGATGCAGTCGCTTTATGCCGATGGGGGAAGAGAGCTCTCCCGTTGACATAATCCACCCCCAGCGAGCACACTAGTGCTGATCCCGACATACCTTATGTCACTCAGGGCGTGTGTGTGTGTGTGGAATATTCACACCCCTGAGTGACGTAAATTTTACTGACATAAAATGTAGTGTAGACATAGCTTTAGACTGAAAACCATTTGACCAGAATTCAGCTATATGCAGAACGCCCTCGCTATAACGAACCCTTTGGGATTCAAGCCACTTATTCGTGATAGCCAGGGGTTCATCATAGCAAAAGAGACCCGCTGCACCTGCGGCGGGGGGGCTGACAGCTCCTCCGGTCCCGGGACTGGAGGTGGGATCCAGGGACCAGGTCCATTGTATCCAAAGGTTTGTTATTATGAAGGGTGTTATAGTGAGGGTGCACTGTACACAGACAATAGATTTCCAAAGGGGTCCACAAATCAAAAAAGGTTGAGAACGACTGCTTTACTGTTTGGAATTCCTGGTTTGAGCTCCATATGGGTGGGGGAGGGAAGACACCAAGGTGCTATGATACAATCTGCCATTAACAGATACACATGGTAGCTAGGGCGTTTTATAACTTTTGCATTAGTTCTCAGAGCAGAAATCCCTCCCATTACTGTAATAATAAACTTTTAAATTGGAGTCAAACTTACTGGGCTCGGGGTGGCTTCTGTCTCCTCTGGGTTTGCTGCAGGCTCGGCAGTGGGGTGTTCCTTGGGGGCGTGGGGAAGAGGCATCAAACAGCTGTTCCTGTTGATCCTGTCCCACAGCTTGATCTGGGACTGATTTCAGAAACAGTCACTTCATGCTCCTCACTCGGAGCCTGCTGCTGATTCCCATCGGTTACCAGCCTGTATTCAGGGAACAGCAGGGCACCATCCTGGCTGACCAGGTTGTCGTGCACCATGATTGGCTCTGTGCTGGGCACAGTTCCCAGCACCAGGTCAAATTCCTCATAAAACAGGCATGAGGTTGGCGAGCTGCCTGAGGTACTGTTCTAGTCCCTGGTCTGCCGGTACCCGTTCTTAAGCCACTTAATCAGCTCCCTGCACTAGTCACCAGTCCGGAGAATTTACAGAGCTGCCGGCTTTTAGCTGTTTGCTGGTATGCATGATCATTCCTGGTACTTCACTAAAGTCCACAGTTTTACTGGCCTCACACCAGAGATTCACCAGTATCTGGCTGTGCTCCCATGACCATGAAGCAGCACACTTTGGAGAAGGCTTGTTCTGTTCAGTCTCCATTGCAAACACCGAAAGCTCTCTGATGGGTGTTTGCAACTCAGTGATCAGAAGACAAATAGAAGGGGGTTAACGCTGACTCACTGAGCTGCAGCTGTACATCAGAGTGGGGTAGCTTCTGTTTTCAGTTGAATCAATTGGAGATTGTTGGGATAGAGAGGACTAAGGAAGTTAGCTACTTCTGGCGGACTCCCAGGACACAAGTCAAGCGGGGTTGCGCCAACACTGCAAAGCAATAGGGCTTGACCTTGGGTCCCAGCTTGACTCTGGCTCGGACCCTCTACTCCGTCAGGGTCACAGGTCCAAGCGTAAGGTTAGCACAATTCATCTGTAGATGTAAAGGGGCTAGGCTTGAGTCTGAGCCCGAGTGCTTATTGCATTGTAGACATACCTTCAGGGAACAAATATTTACTGATGGGCTCTTCAGTCTAGCAGAGAAATGTCTAATACGATCCAGTGGCTGGAAGCTAGACAAATGTAGACTAGAAATAAGGCATACATTTTTAACAGAGTAATTAACCACTGGAACAATTTACGAAGGGCCATGGTGAATTCTCCATCACTAACAATTTTTAAATCAGGATTGGAGGTTTTTCTAACTGATCTGCTCTAAGAATTATTTTGGGGAAGTTCTATGGCCTGTGTTAGACAGGAGGTCAGAGTAGATAATCAGTGTCCCTTCTGGCCTTAGAATCTGTGAAAGTGGTTGAAAAACTGTACTCGGAGTAGCTATCAATGGTTTACTGTCAAACTGGGAGGGTGTATCCAGTGGGGTCCAAGAGGGGTCAGTCCTGAATCTGGTACTATTCAATATTTTTAATTACTTGGATCATGGAGTGGAGAATATGCTTATAACATTTGCAGATGACACGAAGCTGGGAGGTGTTGCAAGCGCTTTAGAGAACAGTATTAGAATTCAAAATGATCTTGACAAATTGGTCTGAATTCAACAAGTAGTACTGCTGAAAAGGATTTGGGCATAACAATGCATTGCTAATTGAATATGATTAAGGCTCCGCGTTTGTCACAGAGGTCATGGAAGTCACGTGCTTACCTTGCAGAGGGGAGGGGGGCTCTGCGAAAGCGGCCAGCATGTCCTTGCAGCTTCTAGGTGGAGGGGCCAGGGGGCTTTGCATGCTGCCCCTGCAGCTCCCATTGGCTGCGGTTCCCGGCCAATGGGAGCTGCGGGGCTGGAGCTCATGGTGGGGACAGCGCATGGAGCCCCCTATGGCCTTCCCTCCCCCTAGGAGCTCCAGGGACACGAGGAGCTGGGTAGGCAGCCTGCCAACCCTGCCAACCCTCCCCTCCCCCAGCACCAGCAGGCATCCCGGGCCATGACCCCCAGCACCTGTGGAGCTCCCAGACAGCCCCCTCAAGAGCACCCACAGCCTCCCCCAGCCCAAGTTTTAGTCAGGGTTGTATAGTACAAGTCATGGACAGGTCACGGGCCGTTAATTTTTGTTTACTGCCCGTGACCTGTCCATGACTTTTACTAAAAGTACCCATGACTAAAACGTAGCCTTAACTATGAGTCAGCAGTGTGATGCAGTTGCAAAAAAGTCTAATATCATTCTGGGGTATATTAACAGGAGTATCCTATGTAAGACACGGAAGGTAATTGTCTTGCTCTACTCAGCACTGGTGAGGTCTGACCGGGAGTAATCTGTCCATTTCTGGGCGCCCCACTTTTGAAAAGATGTGGACAAATTGGAGACAGTCAAAACATGATAAAAGGTTAAGAAAACCCGACCTATGACAAAAGATTAAAAAAACCTAGGTATGTATAATTTTGAGAAAGAAGACTGATGGGGGACTTGATAACTGTCTTAAATCTGTTAAGGGCTGTTATAAAGAGGACTATGATCAGTTGTTCTCTGGGTCCACTGAACGTAGGCCAAGAAGTAATGGGCTTAATCTGCAGTAAGGAAGATTTAGGTTAGATATTAGGAAAAACTTTCTAATTATAAGTAGGCGTGGAAGGATTAGATTATTGGTAAATGTCAATAAACATCAATTTCACCGTACACACACAAATGGAAGAAGAAATACTTCCATCAATAACTGAAATTTACAGCTAGGCAGTAAGAAAAATGTTGCCTAAGAAAGTAGTAGAGTTTGCTTTAAGGATATTTACTTTGTATATTTCGACGTGATTTTGATAGTTTGTGTTTTAATGGTTATCAGGTTTTACATGTTTGAATCTCAATGTCTGCTTTCATTAAATAATTGTCTGACTCCCCCCATAATTTACTGCAACTGAAAATTTACGTAAAAATAGAAAATAATCTTAAAACCCATAATTTTGTGCAACTGTGAAAATTAAATTGATAAAAATCTTTAAAAATGCTTAAAATAAACACTGATATCTGTTGAATCCTGCTGGGCCTAACAATGAGGGTAGTTAAGTTCTGGTATAGGCTTGCAGGGGAGGTTGTAGAATCCTCCTCATTGGATGTTTTTTAAGAACAGGCTAAACAAACACCTATCAGGAATGGTCTGGAGTTGCTTGGTCCTGTATCAGCACAGGAGACTGGACTAGATGATCTCTCCAGGTCCTTTCCAGCCCTACATTTGTATGATTCTGTGATAAGTATAATTATATAAAGCAGCTGGTTGTTAAATACAGGGTTGCAGGGGTTTTTTGCATTTAAAATGACTACTTAGCGGTTTAAGTTAACTACATAGTAATCACTTTTTCCCTTCCGTTTGTGGGTTTGCTGGAATCAATATGTATCTGAATATAAACCTTGATTTCCTTTCTTCTCCTCACACCACCTGCTTTTTTGGCTGCAGTTTTTTGGTATAGGCTTTAGGTACTTCCTTAACTCACCCCTACTCTTTTTTTAATTTTTCATTTTAGCCACTTTGCTCCATTAAATGTATGCAATTATAAAAGCAAATGGAAAATTTGTTATTGCATCATTGAAGTATTTCGTTTCATAGACTTAAAAGCAGAATCTGGTGCTCCATGCCTTCCCCCTTATTATATATACTATAAACATCAGAGAGAATAGGCTGACCTTCATATTTGCTTCCCATACTAAATCGCCGCCTCGCAGCAGTTATTTCCCACTGAATAAAAAGTTTAATTTCACGCCCTGATTAGTGCTAGAATGTGCAGGTGGATATTTGTTTTATGCAGCTAAACTAATCTGCCTTGGCAAATGATTTGCCAGTCAGGAGAGCTATAATTCCTCATGAGTACTTGGTGCTAAATTATAGTTCTCTTTAGTAAGGTAAATCAAAGCATTCTAACCACAAAGCTTTGGTTAGGCCAGGGGTTTTTATTTATATTTATATATTGTTGTTGTTGGCGTCCGTTAGTCTCGAGAGACGATGGATACGCGCCCATGGGGAACGTTTAGTTGATGGTTGTGCAGCGTCTGTTGTGGCTGTGGAGCCCCACACGAGAGTGGCAGTCATATATATATATGAGTGGGGATAAATTGAGTGACAAGGACACAGCGTAGGGTCAAACTGGCATGGACTGTAGAAGGGGGTAAGGAAGGTTTCTAGGAAGAATAAAAGAAATGAGTGTTGTGTAGTAGTATCTCTATGTATACCCCAGTGAGACCATGCAGATAATGTAAACCACTCTTAGGTTGCCTAGTTCAGTAGTTCCCACTGAATAAAACAACTTAACTGTGGTCTGTGGCAGACTTATTAGTGAGCCTCAAAGAGCTGGCTGGTTGCATAGTGCTGACTCCTCGTATCCAGATGCTATTTCACATTAAAAGAAAATAAAAATACCCTACTGTCTTCTTATTCCTTTTCCATGTAAACAGTTGCCACAGGGATGTTACTTGATTTCAGTAATTGTGAATGGCAAGAGAGGTGTGAGCTGATATTTCTGTTAAGACGTGGTCCACATTATGAAAAAGTTTGAAAAGGTGATCAGAAAACACTTCAGGTTACAAATACCCATTGGCAGTTGGATGGGTCCCAACAGCAACCTCTTATTCCAGGATGTCCCCATGTTAGCAGTTTGGTTTATGTCATCATGCTTTTTATTGAAAAATACCTATTTCTGATTACAGTGGAGCCCATTTATACTTGGAAATGATGAAACGTTGGTTACAGTGATGTGAGTGGTGGAGGAATTCCACTTTCTTTTCATTTGACAAGTGCCGTTGTTGACCATATTAATTTGTTCATTAAAAGTGTGTGTGTGTATAGCACATCTGTATTTGCAGTAAAATATCCATTTGGAAGGCCAACAAAGTGTTCAGCAGCTTGATTTGGTAGCCTTAAAAATTTAATCCCAAATGAGAGAGGGGGAAAAAAAGAGAGGCTGGAACCAACTATTGCAATTTCCTCATTCCCTTATTCACTTGTAATGGATGCCAGAATCTATGCCTGTGTTTTGATGGTGGAATTTCACCCGCAAGGTGTATGTGGATAGCTACATTCAAGCAGTGTGGCTGCAACCCTACTCATATTTCCCCAACCTGACCTTTTTCTCTACAAAATTTGTTCAGCGAATGCTCAACCAGGTCACTTATTTATACAGACTTGCTGAATGTAGTATTTGTGTGTCTAGGGAAATGGAAGAGTTAAAGGAAAACTGTAGAGTTTCTAACTGCTTCATCTAAATATTAAGTGTTTAAAATATAATTAATAAGCAGTCAAACATGAAGTCATTATCTTGACAGCCTCCTGAGGCAGATTAGGACTGAGAAAATTCTGGACCCCATAGAAACCACTGAAAATCAGACCTTTTCAGAGTTGTGTTAAGCTATGTTCTGTATCTTAAACAACAGTACTTTATAGTGCGTCTTGGAGGCTCTCAAAGCACTTTACAGGAGTGGATATATATTATCCCTGATTTGCAGAAGGGAAACCGGGTCTCAGAAAGGTGAAGTAATTTTCTTAAGGTCACTAAATAAATTGATAATGGAGAAGAGTGGAGAATCCAGATCTCCTAACATACAGTCATCTGCTTCTAACCATGTTTGGGTTAATTTTTCAATTTGCTAACCACCTGTTAAGGTAACACATTTTATCATTAAAATTAATTTTAAAAATAGTTTGAAACTGTCTGGTTTTAATGGGATCTGAATATTCTTAGTCCTAATCTGTCTCATGAAATTTGTCATTCTTCTAGGAAGTACAGTGTTACATCATTAAAATATCATCCCTCCGCCACTGAGACACATCAGTCCCATTCACTAAATGGGGATACTGAAACAGTGACAAGTACTTCTAAAACATGTATTACAAATTCCTTTATTCTTTCATCTACAAGATCCACAGATCCGTTAAATTAGATATCAGGAAAAACTTTCTAACTATAAGGGCAGTTAAACTCTAGATTAGTCTTCCAAGAGAAGTTGTGGAATCCCCATTGTTGGAGGTTGGACCAAGAGTGGTCTAGATTTGCTTGGTCCTGCCTCAGCACAGAGGGCTGGACTAGAGGACCTCTCAAGGTTCTTCCAGCCCTCTATTTCTATGATTCTGTGAAATAATCCTTTCTCTGAGTGACAAGGTCCACAGATCCTACTCTCTGTTTGGAGTATTTCTTTGGCCTCTAGAATAAGACGACCCGTTTCGGTCATTCAAATGGGGTCGTAATGTTATGCTTTACAGTAGGAGTTCAGCTTATTGCTCTAGAATATATAAATTTATTAAATCCCAGTCCATAGGTGTTATCATTCTGTGCTATGGAAGTGGTCTCCACTGAAGGGCTCTTCGGTGCACTTGGGCATGCCCTTTCCTATCAGTTACGGACAGGTCTAATTCTGCCATGCAGACTGAGAGTCCGTTGGTTAAGGGATATGTGGACCTTGTAATTCTGAGGAAATGTTCAGAAAGTCAGTTTTCCTGTTCACCAAATGAGGTGGTACAACAAATTACTGCACAGAAATATTTTTTAAGATACAATTTAAAAGGAATTAAAAGTATAACCAGCCCAGCATTTGCTCTGTATTGTCATGAAGGAGATGTGGGTTCAAATTCCAGCCTTCTTGATTTGAATTGCATGGGGTGGAGATGCCCTCTCCTCTTTCCATTAAATGCTTTAAAAATATTATTTAATCAAACCCAGTAAAATCTAATTCCACTGTGTTAAATAATTAGCACATATAGATTCCATGCTGATACAAGCATGTTCTTTTTTTTTTTTTTTTTTAATGCACTTCCTCTGCGATAAGATATACAGGTGTGGCAACAATCAGATTTTTGCCTTCCATGTACCATAGAGGTTTTCATTTTATAATGATCCCACTGTGGTATAGTTATCCTTTTTTTTAATCGAAGTGGAGATGCAGATATTTAAGAACCCTTCTTGCACAAGGATCACTGTACCTGCTGGGTACTTAATTAGCACTTGTTTATGACACGGTGTCTGATTTGATTTTTAAAACAAATTGCACTGTGAAGTGGCGGATATTTAAACTGTATAGTAACCACAGCTCCAGCTGTGACTCAAATATTGTAAGCCTTCAGGGGTTGTGTTAGGCTTAGAAAATAGGAACTCAGGCCCGTAGTTTAATGTCCTCTAAAACGCAGCGTTTTGGAGGGTAAAGAAGGGGCTTCCACAGGATTTTAAAATCTTGACTCATTCTGAGAAGTCAGCCATTCCAGACCTCACAAGGGACTGTTAAATCTATTAGGTTAAACCTGGAAAAGGGGATGAGGTAACTAAAGAAGAATACAGTCAGCTGATGCTTGTAGGGAAAAGACAAGGGCAGCAAAAAACAAAATGAGTTATTTTGGTCCATTGGGTTATGGGGAATAACAAGGGTTTTAATATAGATGGGGGTTGGGGCAGGACGAAGTGCTAGAGAGAAAGTAGGCCTATTAATAAATACAAGTGGAGATTAAATTTGACTCAAAAAAAGGCTGAGATAGTGTGAACTCCTTTTTAAAATCAGTCTTCAGTGATAATGATAAGCAGCTTTCAAAGCAAGGAAGGCATTACAGATACAAGGCAGATAATGGCAGTGTCACAAAACTGTTAACGGAGTTAGCGAATCAACTTACTGTACCACTGGCAGCTATGTTTTTTAAAGTACTGTAAGATGAGAGGAAAAGAAAAAGTAGCACCAGTCATCAAAGGAAGAGAGAGAAATTATTTTGGCCGATACCACCCCAATAAGCAGGGCTTTGGAGCAGAGCTCGTGGAGCAGCTCCGGAGCAGTGGAGCTGCAGGTTTTTGCCTGGAGTTGGAGCACAGCTCCAAAGCCCTGCCAGTAGGACTAACTTCTGTCCCCTATACAATAATGGAGCAAATATTAAGATAACTCATTAGTGGAGACTAATGAAACCATGAGAAATAAGTAGCATATATTGATTAAAAAAAAGGAATAGATCTTGCCGAGCCAGTTGATTGCTTTTCTGATAGAATTGCAAAATGATTAAAACCCAGTAAATCTGAAAGATTTGCAGGATAATTTATTTAAAAGGTGATTTTAGTTAAAGTGGTGCAGCTGGGTCTTGCAGACAAGGCCTCAGCCCATACTTAAGCAACTAAATAAGTTGCCTTTTTTCCAGAAGTGCCAATCACACACAGCTCCCACTTGAGTCATTTGGAGCTGTAGTTCGATTATTGCTCATAGGTCTTTCAGAATTGCTGTTTTCCAGGCCTCCCTACGCAAACTGCTCATTTATGCTGAAAATGCTAAGTTTGGGGCCTCATTCTCATCTTTACTGTGACAACTCAAACACAACATTTATAAACAAATAGCCCATCCTTTATTTTAGCAAGCAACACCTCTTCCCAAAAATATTAAATTTCCACAAGTCAGAGCTGAAATGCTTTGACCTAACTATACTCTTCCACCAGAATTTGCACTTCAAAGTTAACAAGACTTGAGTGTAGACAAGCTCTTAGGAACACTAGTTGCACCAGTTTAGTTAAGTGGTACAGAGCCCCTAGTGTGGATGCAGTTATACCAGTATAGAGGTGTCCTTTACTGGTATAGCTTATTCCCATGTAAGGAAGAGGAATAAGCCATATTGGTATGAGGCACCTTGATAACCCTGTCCACAGTAGGAGTTGTACCCGTATAGCTACTCTGGTAGAAGATCACACCCCTAACCAAATGAGTTACACTGTTACAAAAGCGATGTTACATCTGCTGGGAGAGCAATACAGCGGTCCACAGACAATCCAGGAAGTTTTTGGAAAGTGTAGGGGACAATTTCCTGGTGCAAGTGCTGGAGGAACCAACTAGGGGAAAAGCTCTTCTTGACCTGCTGCTCACAAACAGGGAAGAAATAGTAGAGGAAGCAATAGTGGATGGGAACCTGGGAGGCAGTGACCATGAGATGGTCGAGTTCAGGATCCTGACACAAGGAAGAAAGGAGAGCAGTAGAATACAGAGCCTGGACTTCAGAAAAGCAGACTTTGACTCCCTCACGGAACTGATGGGCAAGGTCCCCTGGGAGAATAACATGAGGGGGAAAGGAGTCGAGGAAAGCTGGCTGTATTTTAAAGACTCCTTATTGAGGTTGCAGGAACAAACCATCCCGATGTGTAGAAAGAAAAGTAAATATGGCAGGCGACCAGCTTGGCTTAACAGTGAAATCCTTGCTCGTCTTAAACACAAAAAAACAGCTTACAAGAAGTGGAAGATTGGAGAAATGACCAGGGAGGAGTATATAAATATTGTTCAGGCATGCAGGAGTGAAATTAGGAAGGCCAAATCACACTTGGAGTTGCAGCTAGCCGGAGATGTTAGGAGTAAGAAGAAGGGTTTCTTCAGGTATGTGAGCAACAAGAAGAAAGTCAAGGAAAGTGTGGGCCCCTTGCTGAATGAGGGAGGGAACCTAGTGACAGAGGATGTGGAGAAAGCTAGTGTACTCAATGCTTTTTTTGCCTCTGTCTTCACAGACAAGGTCAGCTCCCAGGCGGCTGCACTCCGCAGCACGGTATGGGGAGGAGGTGACCAGCCCTCTGTGGAGAAAGAAGTAGTTCGGGACTATTTAGAAAAGCTGGACGAGCACAAGTCCATGGGGCCGGATGCACTGCATCCGAGGGTGCTAAAGGAGTTGGCCGATGTGATTGCAGAGCCATTGGCCATTATCTTTGACAAATCATGGCAATCGGGGGAGGTCCCGGATGACTGGAAAAAAGCTAATGTAGTGCCAATCTTTAAAAAGGGAAGAAGGAAGATCCGGGGAACTACAGGCCAGTCAGTCTCACCTCAGTCCCTGGAAAAATCATGGAACAGATCCTCAAGGAATCAATTCTGAACCACTTAAAGGAGGGGAAAGTGATCAGGAACAGTCAGCATGGATTCACCAAGGGCAAGTCATGCCTGACTAACCTAATTGCCTTCTATGATGAGATAACTGGCTCTGTGGATGAGGGGAAAGCAGTGGATGTGCTATTTCTTGACTTTAGCAAAGCTTTTGATACAGTCTCCCACAGTATTCTTGCCAGCAAGTTAAAGAAGTATGGGCTGGATGAATGGACGGTAAGGTGGATAGAAAACTGGCTGGATGGTCGTGCTCAACGGGTAGTGATCAATGGCTCCATGTCTAGTTGACAGCCGGTATCAAGTGGAGTGCCCCAAGGGTCGGTGCTGGGGCCGGTTTTGTTCAATATCTTCATCAACGATCTGGAGGATGGTGTGGACTGCACCCTTAGCAAGTTTGCAGATGACACTAAATTGGGAGGAGTGGTTGATACACTGGAGGGTAGGGATAGGATACAGAGGGACCTAGACAAATTAGAGGATTGGGCCAAAAGAAATCTGATGAGGTTCAACAAGGACAAGTGCAGAGTTCTGCACTTAGGACGGAAGAATCCCATGCACTGCTACAGACTAGGGACCGAATGGCTGGGCAACAGTTCTGCAGAAAAGGACCTAGGGGTTACGGTGGACGAAAAGCTGAATATGAGTCAACAGTGTGCCCTTGTTGCCAAGAAGGCTAACGGCATTTTGGGCTGTATAAGAAGGGGCATTTCCAGCAGATCGAGGGACGTGATCATTCCCCTCTATTCGGCACTGGTGAGGCCTCATTTGGAGTACTGTGTCCAGTTTTGGGCCCCACACTACAAGAAGGATGTGGATAAATTGGAAAGAGTCCAGCGGAGGGCAACAAAAATGATTAGGGGGCTGGAGCACCTGACTTATGAGGAGAGGCTGAGGGAACTGGGATTGTTTAGCCTGCAGAAGAGAAGAGTGAGGGGGGATTTGATAGCTGCTTTCAACTACCTAAAAGGGGGTTCCAAAGAGGATGGATCTAGACTGTTCTCAGTGGTAGAAGATGACAGAACAAGGAGTAATGGTCTCAAGTTGCAGAGGGGGAGGTTTAGGTTGGATATTAGGAAAACCTTTTTCACTAGTAGGGTGGTGAAGCACTGGAATGGGTTACCTAGGGAGGTGGTGGAATCTCCTTCCTTAGAGGTTTTTAAGGTCAGGCTTGACAAAGCCCTGGCTGGGATGATCTAGTTGGGGTTGGTCCTGCTTTGAGCAGGGGGTTGGACTAGATGACCTCCTGAGGTCCCTTCCAACCCTGAGATTCTATGATTCTATGATGTACGCTAGGCCTAAGTCACTTAGATGCTCTGGTGCCAAATATGGGCTAGGAACCGAAGTTTAGGTTCCTATTTTTGTAAATTTGGCCTGTGTTCATAAAAAAAAGCTCACAGTAACTTTGTTAAGCCTCTGGAAGTCTAAATAACTTTTTATTAACACCTGAGGTGACTTTATTTTGAGGTGACAAAGATTTTATGCTACTAAGAGATATTTTTAACAAAAATTTTTTTTGCTTGGTGCTGCAGACACTTGTGTACATGCTTAGTTAAGCATGCGTAGTCCCACTGAAGTCAGTAAGACTGCTCATGTAAATAAAGTTAAATGCCCGAGTAAGGGCTTGTCTTCAAATACAGCGGCACAGCTGCAGTGCTTTGGAGATGATTCTCCTATGCCGACGGGAGAGTGTCTCCTGTCGGTGTAGTTAATTCACCTCCGTGAAAGGCGGTAGCTATGTGACTGGAAGAAGCTCTCCCGCTGACATTGCGCTGTCTACACGGCGGGGGGGTTAGGTCAGTATAACTACATTGCTCAGAGCTGTGGATTTTTCACACCCCCGAGTGATGTAGTTATACCGATGTAGGTATGCAGTGTAGACCAGGCCTCAGTGTTTGCAGGATTAGGCCTTTAATTTTCAGTTTTATTTTTTGTGTTTTTGCTTATAACAGTTTTTTGTAAAATTCCAATAAGAGACTCTACCAGTAGCAGCATTTTGAGAAGAGCATTTTAAATTTAGTTCATTATATATTTTAATCAAAAGTTTCAGTAGTATGAATTTTCAAATTAGTTTCACAAAGAAAGCCTTAGCCTGAGTTTTTTTTTTAATCCAAGTGGTTTAAATAATAAATTTAAATCAGTTATTTAAATTGTCCCATCCTGGTGTGCTTTATAAACATGAAGCAGCTTGCCACTCCTATGAGGTAGGTTAGTATTATCCCCCTTTTACGGCTGAGGTGACTAAGTATAGAGAGAAGTGAAGCCATTTGCCCACGTTCTCATTGGTAGTTGGTGGTAAGTCTGGTTTGGTATCCAGGCCTGACTCCCAGCACTGTGCCTTTAGTCATAAGATCATTATTTTGGCTTAATTATGAGATATTTTTTTTATTCTTTAAAGGAAAAAGTGACTGCAGTACTTATATCAAACAGAATGTGGTCCTGTACAGCAGTGGTTCAACCAAGTGTCTGGGGCCCCCTGGGGGGGCCGCGAGCAGGTTTCAGGGAGTCCTTCAAGCAGGGCCAGCATCAGACTCACTGGGGCCCAGGGCAGAAAGCCGAAGCCTCACCACCTGGGGCTGAAGCTGACTCCTGAGTAGCTTAGCTGCATGGCATCCTTGTGGCATGGGGCCCCAAGCAATTGCCCTATTTGCTACCCCCTAACACCAGCCCTGGCTTTTATATGCAAAAAATCAGTTGTTGTGACACAGGTGGGCCGTGGAAGTTTTATAGCATGCAGGGGGGGCCTCAGAAAGAAAAAGGTTGAGAATCCCTGCTGTACAGTGCTTCCTTCTTGATACTTAGCACTTACCTTGACTAGGTAAATAGCTATGTGTATAGAAACATCAGCTAATTGTAAGATGGGTTAAATCAGTATTATCTTCGTTTTACAGAGACAGGCTAACCATCTGTCAGGCTGGTGGCAGAGCTAGAATTTGGACTCAGGAACACCCTGTTTCCAGCTATGCGCTCAGTCCACTAAAGTAGGGGTTCTCAAGCAGGGATACGTGTACCCCTGGGGGTACCCAGAGGTCTTCCCAGGGGGACATCAACTCATCTGGATATTTGCCTACTTTTACAACAGGCTACATAAAAAGCACTAGCGAAGTCAGTACAAACTAAAATTCATACAGACAATGACTTGTTTATACTGCTCTATATACACTGAAATGTAAGAACAATATTTATATCCCAATTGATCTGGGTAAAAACGAGAAAGTCTGCAATTTGTCAGTAATCATGTGCTGTGACACTTTTGTATTTTTACGGCTGATTTTGTAAGCAAGTCGTTTTTAAGTGAGGTGAAACTTGGCGTACGTAAGACAAATCACACTCCTGAAAGGGGTACAATTGTCTGGAAAGGATAAGAGCCACTGCACTAAAGCATGTTGTGTTTCTGCTATCTAAGTAGTGCATTAAATATTGCTAATGCAGAGACTCAGCTGCCACATTTGCCTACAATCTATACTTGGCAATAGCTCACCAGCACAGTCTTGGTCATTAAAACGTGTGTTTGACAGGGATTGTTGACCAGGACACTGGGGTTAGTCTCTCTTCTGCTTTTGAAAGGTGTTTAATTTCCATCAGAGGTAAGCAAAAGGAACTTAGTATTAGTAAATCTCTTTTGAACTGCTAATGTTCAGGCTTCTGTTCAGCTGTAGAACTGGAGCTGTATATGTCCTACTCCCTAGGGTCTGAAATAAAAACAAG
This sequence comes from Macrochelys suwanniensis, assembly GCA_033296515.1. Classification (NCBI taxonomy): domain Eukaryota; kingdom Metazoa; phylum Chordata; order Testudines; family Chelydridae; genus Macrochelys; species Macrochelys suwanniensis. Next base: position 141,444,838 of record CM065778.1, read on the forward strand.
GCTAACCACCTCCTCCCCATTTCGTTAAAGGTTTATTGGTCCACTGTGACTTCATTTTCTGCTTCACCCATTCTGTGTATATAATATTCTGCACTCAAGGCAGAAACAATTTATGTAAGATACAGTTTTGTCAATTTCTTAACATCTCCCACGTTGGGGGGCACTGTTGAGCCCATTAGATTGTAAAGGTACCTTTGGGTCGCAAAATAATGTTATGACAGCCTGTTTATAGCTGGCAAAAATACCAAAAAATTGTCATGTCTGTCTGTAGTATACTGGGACCAACCTAAGGGCTTGTGTTTTCCTAGACTTGACAGGGGAGGAAACAATAATTGTGTATAACATGTGGTGGGGAGGGATTGTGTTAGTCTTTAACTTATAAATGTAACTTGTTTGGTGCTAATATTTACCATTATCACCACCACCAGCCAGGCTGAGGTTGTCTCTACACTGGTGTTTTTGAAATCTCTCACCATTGTGTTATGGCTGGAGCAGCTCTACTGGGGGCGGCGGGTAGCAATGGTGGAAGTACTAGTATAGACTAGCTGCTGGCATTTTACCACTGCCCAGTGGTAAATGTGCCACCGGCTGGTCTTTGCTAGTACACCTGCCAGTAGAGCTTCACTTGTAGTAATTTGGGGGGGATTTTAAGAGAAGTGCCAGTATGCACAAGGCCATAACGTAAAATAGTGGAAAATGTTGGTTTTCATTGCTAATGAGGAAAAGTATCAAGCCCTCAGGGAAGCTGATGCTAGAATAGTGATTTTTAGCAGGAGCTTATCTGGGGACTGAAACTGCATGTGTGGCTAAAAAATTTACATTGCTTAAGATCGTCCAGAAATTAGGTTAGATTAGCCAGGTCCAAATGTAAAAGGAGGTCTCTTTTATGTTTATTCTCTCCTAGCCCCGAATACACATGCCCAAAGATGGATTCCAACTTACATCTTCTGGATACCAAGCATGGCTAAAGCAGGTTGGACTGTATTCCTGTTTCTCATCTCTTGTGAGGGATTGTGCCAGACACTTGTGCTTGTCTCATTAGTAAAGTACATGTAAAGGTCGTATTAAGTTACAGTGCTGTGTAAGCTAATATCTTGCATAGTCATATATCTGTGGGTTTTGTGTATGTGTATGTTATGTGTGCATCACCTTTTCTTCATAAATCTTAGGAATTTATACTTCTTATGAAGGAAAGCTCAAAACAGAATTGCCATAAGGGGATATGGATTGGAGTCTGAAAAGAAATCTGCAGCAACAGCTCAAATTACAGAATTAAAATGAGTCTTCAAATGTAAGGCTGTACGGTGGTGGTAATAATGTGAAGGCCAGTGGGTTAATACACCTGAGACTCACATCTAGAGCCTAATTCAGATTTGATTGGGTGAAACAAGTGTGGACATTTGCTCACATCACATAACAATCCTGTAGTTTGACACAATCTGACACTACTGGGAGTCCCTGCTCGGAAGTGGCCTAATGCTATATTACTTGAGCTATTATTAAAGGCAAAGCTTTCGATGTCTCGGCAGCTGGGCTGTAGCAGTTGCTGTCAGCCTCTCACTTCGATGAGTGTAAAATTCTCTTCAAAAGAATCTTCCTATTTTAAAATTCTGTGTATAGAGCTAATCCTTACCCATGTATCTTCATGGGAGAATCCAGTGTCCTTGAGAAGACAGAGTTAAAGTTGCTGTTTTTGTAGGAAGCCAGAATGATTGCGTTGTTATGGCAACGAAAACTGGAAAAATGAAAACAGCACAGATAAGCTGCATCCTGTTGTCGTGGCAACTAGAGTTGTGAAAATGATTAAGGGTGGTGTTGAAAGGATCTATGATACTGTGAGCCTAATAGAAACAAACAGACAAAGAGACAAGTCACTTGTGGTGGATGGGAGAAAATAATAAACAGAATAAACTTAATCTCACATGATCAATTTTATAACAGGTTTGAGTGGGGTTATTGATGGTCTTGGGTCTTTCCAGTCGTGTCTCTCTATCTTATGAGGAATAACTGAGCACCTGATCCTTCAAGGTACATCGTACTCTTAACTCCTATTGATTTCAGTGGAGTTAAGATTGCTTGAATGCTCAAGAGGCAATGGAGATTGGGTCCTATATTATTAATCCAAAGCAGTGGTCTTTAATATAACAAATGCACCTTTGTAAATTTCTAATGTTCTGAAAGGGTTCTTTGGGGCTTGGACCCTGACTATCTGAGAAACCATCTCTTTCTCCATAGTCCTTCACAGTAGCGTAGAGGGACCTCAACTTTGCAGTTAATGTCTGTCTCACAGCCCAAGTTGGTTGTCCTACAGGGCACAACATCCTTTTTGGTCCTAGGTGTGGCCTGGGAGGGTGCAGTAGGGAAAGGATTATATAGATTGTGTCTGAGGTAGATTTTCATAAGTTTTTGCCAAGTGCTCAGGTATATATGGAAGTGTGCATTTTATACATGCAAAATATAAATAAATAAAATGTACCATGTTCAGAAGTGAGCCTTTTATATGGAGACTTTCATAATGGAGCAGAGCAAATTAAAAAAAAAATATTTCAAAAAATCATTGTTTGTGGCTTTTATCTTTCAGATTTTAGTGTGCTGCTGTTGAGTATTAATAAGTATCTTCCTCTGTTTTGCTTCTCCTTATGCTTGATCCTTCAGTGAGGTTACAGACCTATGCTTGTGCCCCTCCCTCCCCCCCACATATGATGGAAATAGCTGTCACAAATTCAGTGCTATGATTTCACTGTAGGAATTACAGGAGTAAAGTGGCTCCTCTGAGGGGGTGGGGTGGGGCGGGAAAAGCCTTTTTTCAAGCACACAGTTTGGGTAAGTAGCAGAGATGGTAAGAGATTGAAGTGAAATGGATTTAGTTTTAGGTTACTTGTTAGCGTTTCCCTTGTTATAATGGCCTTTTAAAAATAGGATTTGAGTAAAAAAACCACTTAAAATATATGCACACCTAAATATTTATTCAAATAGAATGGGAGCTATGGTTATGCTCAAGTTTATTCCTCTAAGTGTGCTTTTAACATGATTCCGTGGTAATGGTTCGTTTCCTCAGTGTAGCCGGGTATTGATCTGCTGCCTTGCTGATACAGAATGTGAGAAGTATTCCAGTAACACAATGTATTAATGTGGGCTAAAAGCAGTTTATATTACAAATGAGATGGAGGAAGATGGAGTTCTGCAAGACTGGACACATACTATAAATATCCATAAAACTGACAATTTTATCTAAAAACCGTGCTGGCTACACTTGCATATTTTCAGCCTACTTGAAGTGGAGTTAATAGTTGATCACTACCTGAGCATGGGTCGCCCACACTAATGCCATTACCCTCTGCCCTTTAATAGCAAGTTTTCATATTTAATGTTGCTGTGCTGTAGCAGAGAGCTGTGTTATATGTGGCCTAGAGGAAATGCAATACAGATGACCAGAAATAAATGTTGATTTAAAGAACAGGCTTTTAAGTAATCTGTAAAGCTCCATTTTCTATCTGGGTTCCTATAAGTTCATCCATTGGTAAAAGACAAACACCTGCCGTTCTTTTGTTCACCCCTGTTCTTGATTTAATCCTCTTTCTTCAAATGGCAGCATTGTGTTTTCCAACTGTGTGGAACATCCCATCCCCTTAAAGCTGAGCCTTTTGAAAACTAGCTAAAATTGGCTTCCAGAGGGAAAGATTTTTTAGGTTTAATGTGTACATAAATATGATCAGTAGAAATATTTTGTTCCCATTCCTGTTTATATAGATACCCTATATGTTTTAAATTGAATTGTGAAGTCAGATAAATTAAAGCTGTTAATTAGCTGAAATGTCTTTGATTACATTAACAAGAAAACTAAATATCGTTTATGTGCCTGATGACAGCAAGGTAATTCAGAATTAAAACTGACCCTTACCCTTTATGTACCATTGTGCCTCAGTATTGTATCACATAAAGAGTTTAATATAATGAGCTCATCTAACCCTCCCTACCTCCCACAGTATCTTGGAGTAGAATTTTTAGAGCCAAGTTATAAACCTGTACAAATGTTTTATACTTGAAACTCTGGTGCTTACCTTAGCTAGATTGGTGGCAGCAAAGGCCACTATAATCAGATAAGATATTTGAGAGATGAATCGGCTATACGTCAGTCAAGTCAGCTGGAAAAATGAGTAATAAAAACCAGGACCTCCGTGAAATCTGGATCCATCCTGTTAAGCCTAGCTTTCCCAGAGAGATTGTTTCTGAACCTATTTTATAATATTGTCACTGACATACCTTCCGAAAGATATATTCTGTATTTCCAATGAATACCTGGAGACTTTAAATTATTTGAATTTAAAAATGCACACATTGATTTCTTGGGGAGGAAAGTTTAAAATAAGCAGCTTGTTAATATGTGGCACTCATACAGAACTTTGAAAATATACAGTGCTGTGCACATATTTAAGTAGTCCTCAAAACACTCCTGTGTGGTAGTTGCATAACATAACAATCTCTCACCATATGCTCAGTGTGCCCTAGTGATTGTATAGAATTATACAAATTGGAGATAGAAAAGACAAATCATCCACTTCATCTCCCTATCAATGTAGGTTTGTTCCCGTAGTACATATTTTTGGAGCTATAGAATTAGGGTAGATAAAAGTCCCAAGTGTGGGGTTCCCCTTACAGCCTTGATATGTCTTCACAGTAGTTTAGAATCCAGTGTGGTTAGGCAGTTGATGTGTCAGGGCTTCTGCTGCTTATTCTAAATGTGATCATTTCACTGTTACCTTCTTCTTGGCCACTTGTATTTGTCTAGCTTAGGTGCTTATCTGGGCCCCAGCACCATGGTATCTGAGCTCCTCACAATCCTTAATGTATTTATCCTCAATACACCAGGTGAAGTAGGGCAGTGCTGTTATCCCCATTTTGCAGAAGGGGGACTGAGGGACAGAGAGACTAAGTGACTGCTTAGGACCACAGAGGACATCTGACACAGAGCAGGGAATTGCACTTAATTCTCCCAAGTCCCAGGATGGTGCCCTAACTATTAGGTAATCCTTCCTTTCAATTCACTTACTGTCTTTTGTCATGGATTAAGATTTTAAGATTCCTGAGGCACAGGGACTGTTTTTTGTTTATTTTTAAATTACATGTGTGTATAGCACCTAATGCAACAGGTCCCTGAGTGGGGCCGATAGGTGCTACTGCAGTATAAATAACAAAATGGGCAATAGTTGCACAATACTTAATAACGAGCGGCTGTACTTTACACATTCAGTTCCCTGTGTAAATATTAATCAACTCCTGGTCAATTACAGCAAATGAAGGTTGAACCCAAGGTTAGTATCCTATACAGGGCATCAAGGCATGGAAGAAAGTGTAACGGTGTTGGGGAGAAGTGGACAAATGGAGGCTGGTGGTGAGGAGGAGGCACAAGGAGGGGAGACAAAGATATGAGAGTGCAGAAACAGGCAAGTTGTGAGGGGTCAGCAGTTAAAAACTGGAGCTTAATCATACTTATGTGTTCCCTTTTTGAAAAGTTTAATATTTTTAGCCAACTTAATACAGAACCTTGATCTAGGAACTTCAAATACCTCCATACTTCAGACCTCAATGAGAAATAGTTCATAAGCCTGCTTTTCCTGCGTTGGAGCATAGAACCTTTTTATTCATGTAAAAGTCATTTTGAACTCTAGGTGTAGTCTGAAAGTCTCTACTTCTTCAGTACCTCTAAAGAAGGGTATGGCATCTGCATTCATAAGAGCCACAGATGCACTTCGTGGTATTTATAAGCTCTGTGGAACAAAAAGATACAATTCATGGAAACATCAGTATCCCCTGGCACGGACGGCAAAGCTTGTAAATTCCAGGAGAGGCACTTACTCAGTTTCCAACAATTAAATTGTAAGATTCCTTAAGTAAGGTGTAGTCTCTGCTAGGTGTTTGAAGGAATTTGTAACTGTCACTGGGAAATCTTGTGCATGTTGCAATTAGGACAGGCTAGCTCCTTCTTTGGTCAAGAAACCTCTGCTCGACTTTAATCTCAGAGACCGAGGGCATGTCTGCACTAGAAATATAAGGCGACCTATGTTAGGTCGATTTTACAACCACTGCAAGTAATTACTGTAGTGGTTCATGTCCACGCTACCCTCCTTCTGTCAGTGGTGCACGTCCTCACCAGGAGCGCTTCCACTAACTTAAGAGGGGCAGCGTAGGAGGCTGAGAGACTGGGCTCTCAGCTCCACATGCAACTCCCCGCCGGGGGCCCGACTGCCCTCTGGGCTCTTGGCTCCCTGCTGCCAGGAACCCGGGTGCGAGCTCAGTGCCTGGCATTTGGGCAGATCCTGGGAGCCTTGGTGCAGCCGCTGGGCTCTCCACAGGGAGCCAGATGCCTCTGGGCAGATGCCACGCTGCGTCTGCCTGGCTCTCCACTCTGAGCTCCAGTTGCGAGCTCGGGTGCTGTCCCAAGGCTACCTGCGAGGAGTCTGGCGGCTGCAGTGAGGATCTGGCTCCCTGCCAGGAGCCTGAGATCCGCCAGGTTTCTGGACGCGGAGCTGCCCACCAGGAGTCCTGCAGTGGGGAGCTGAGAACTAGGGGGAGGGAAGCAGCCAGGCTCCTAGCGGTGGGGAGCAGGGAGCATCTGGGCAGCACCAGGGCTCCCCGCAGGGAGCTGGGCAGGCAACAGCCCGGCTGGGAGCGGGGAGCCACCCACCTGATTCCCTGACAACCCAGCTTTCTTATCAATTTCATGGCTGGAGCCATGAAATTGACAAGAGTGACTACCAACCACCTATGTAAGTAAGTCACCCTAACTACACCGACATAAGCCCAACACCTCTCATGGAGGTGGAGTTATGGTGTCGGTGTAGTAGGGCACTTACATCAGCGGGTGCAAGGCCGTAGAGTGTACACTAACATAATTAGGTCGACGTAAGCTGCCTTACGTCAACCTAACTCTGTAGTGTAGACCAAGCCTGAAAACTCCCATAATGACTCTGGGTGGGGAGACACTCTCCTCCTGGATCCCGTGCAGGTAAAGAAATACTTAGGTAATCTAAACATATACAGATCAGTCCATTCAGATGGCTATCAGCTTTGGTTATTAAGAGTATTACCTAATAAACTTGCTATAGCACTGGAAACTCGTGAAAACGTATGGTAAACTGGGAAGGTATCAGAGCATTAGGCCTTGTCTACACTACACAGTTTTGTCGACAAAACAGTGGAAGTGTCTGCAATGCTCCTCCCGCCAGTTGAACTCTCCTGCTACACAGATGACATCAAACGATGATGGCATTGAGCATTTTGTGAGTTCGAGCAACACAGTGTTAGTGTAGACACTGCATTTTCTTATGTAGCCCTAAGTCATCTTCAGGAGGTGTCCCACAATGCCCCCCATGACTGCTCTGATAAGCAGTTTCTACGCCGCTGCACTGCACCTAGGTAGACAGGCATGTGCCCCATCCCCTTTAAAGTCCTGGGAATTTTTGAAATTCCACTTCCTGTTTGCTCGGAATGCTCCCATTGCATTTTCCCAGCTGACCGTGTTGGCTTTGTGCAGCAAACTGGCACCCATGTGGAGTACACTGGAGTTGCTGAATCTGTTGGGTATGTGGGGAGAGAAGCTGTGCAGTTGCAGCTCTTATCCAGCTATAGGAACTTTGACACCTACGAGCAGATTGCTCATGGCATGGATGAGAAGGGACTCAAAAGGGACATGCAGCAGTGCCATGCGCAGATCAAGGAGCTGAGGCAGGTGTACCTGAAGGGAAGGGAGGCCAACCATTGCTCAGCGTGGTGCCAAAAACATGCTGCTTCTACAAGGAGCTGCATGCCATCCTCCGCAGCGACCCCACCAACACTGTCAAGAGCTCCATGGATACTTCAGGGGGACGGGAGGCAGCGGCCAGCGGAGTCAACCCCGAGGATGAAGTGATGGACGAGGAGGTCGAGTTCAAGGAGAATGTGGGACAGGCTCCTCTGGTGGTGTGGTGAGTCAGGACCCTTTTTTGACTCCGGAGGGGTCTAGCCAGTCCCAGCAGTCCAGTTCTGGTGTGCCTGAAGTAGGAGAGAGGAGCTCCGGTAAGTACTCATTTTTCTTTCATAGTGCATGGTTACATGAGGAAGAGAGGTCCTTTATTTTGTTACATGGTGCACGTGGGAGAAGGGATGGAGATTAACAACACTAGGTGCTGTTTGCATCTGCTTCGCATTTCCTTGTGCAGCTACACAGTGGGGACCCTTCAGAAAAGTTTGTTGATGCACACTGAGATCTCCCGGGAACCCTCCATAGAGATCTCTAGGGAACTTCCCTGCAGATACTCTGCAGTCCCTCTGCTGATGGTTCCTTGGTAGAGCTCCTTTGTTTCTTCTCCCATTGTAGGAAACTTTGCCACGCCAATTGGCAATTATTTCTGGAGGAACCAAAGCAGCACAAAGGCGAGCAGCATACAGACCCAGTATGAAGCTGCACTCATGCCGGAGATGCAGCTTTGTATGTTTGGTTACCCTCAGTAGTGTGATTTCAGCTTCGACCCCGCCTGTGGAAAACGGTGTCAGTATTCAGAATAGGGGCCTTAGGTGCTTGTACTTCTGAAAGCACCAAGACCTTTTGTCCCATCTTGCACCACCCCCTCTTTGGGCTGATCTCACCACATTTAGTGCTCTGGCTGTGCTGCGTGTTTGCCAAGGGAAAGTGAGAGAGAGAGGTGTATGTAACTTTTATGATTCAAGACTGTGACAATACTGACTCTGGGTATTGTTTCTTTTACTTCTGCAGATGTGCTCTTGAGGGGCAGCGCCTACACATTGATGGAGCGCCTCTGTCTGATAAGGAGGCAAACAAAGAGGAGTAAGGAGGACATGGTTCACAAAATGCCGCAGTCATCAGATCTGGCTGATAGCGAGCACAGAGCACGGAGAGAGACAATAAACGAGAAACTAGAAGTGGGTAGCCAGGAGAGGAGACCGGGTCAGGAGTGGATAATAAAGCTCATGGAGGACCAAACAGAGATGCTGAGGTCCCTGATTGCGCTGCAGGTGGAACACGTGCTGGCCTCGCCCTGTAGCCCATACAGAACTTCCTTCCTTGCCCTCCCCAAGCCCCCCCCACACATTCCTCTCCTCTCACATTCCCAGAACGTCTCACCAGGGATGTTTTCCATAATGACATTTGGACTTTCATGCAGCTGTGAGATCCTCCCTTCAGAGAGCGTTGCTCACTGTCATGTCCCTTGTGAGAAATGTTAATCTGTGTATTGCTGTTTAATAAAAATTTAGTCTTTCAAAGACAGTGATTCTTTATTTGTGACCTACATAGAGTGGTTGCAACAAAAATTCATACACAGTAGCAATCAGCTGATTTGCAGACTACTATTAATGCTCAGGCAGGAATCGTTACAGGGGTCATTCAAAGTGGCAAGTAAACAATGCCTGGCTCAATGCATTACAGAAAGACATGTTACTGGGGCTCATTGTCAAAATGCTGCTTCAAATCCTCCCTTATTTGAATAGCACCCTCCTTCCCTCCAGCTCCATTGAACCCCTCAAATAGCCCTAGTGTCTGGCGTGAAATCAGCCACCAGGCGACCCACCTCAGTGCTTCATCCCTGGGGAAACTTTTCTCTCTTGGCTTCACAAATGTTATACAGAGCACAGCAGACTGCTATGACCATGGGAATATTTTTCTCATTGAGGTCTAACCTGTCAAAAAGGCAGTGCCAGCGACCCTTTAATCTGCCGAACACACATTCTGCAGTCATTCTCCACCTGCCAAACCTGTTGTTGAAGCATTCCTTGCTGCTGTTAAGGTTTCCGGTGGAAGGCTTCATGAGCCATGGGACTACGGGGTAGACTGGGTCTCCCAGGGTCACTGTGGGCATTTCCTGTTGGAATCTTCTGGCCTGGAAAGATAGCCCCTGCATGTAGCTTTCTATACAGGCCAGTGTTCCTGAAGATGCGTGCGTCATGCACCTTGCCTGACCATCCTGCGTTGATGTCAGTGAAACGACACTGGTGATCCACCAGCATCTGCAATACCATAGAGAAGTATCCCTTTCTGTTGATGTACTCTGTCACAAGATGGTCTGGAGCCAACATTGGGAAATGTGTGCAATCTATTGCAATTAGGGAATTCCATTGCTGCATAGCCATCCGCTATTTCCCACACATTGCAGAGAGTCACAGTCATTCATAGCAGGAGACGATTTATGCCCCTGCATACTTGCATCACCGCTACCCCTGCGGTGTAATTACAGCGGTTTATGATCGTTCATGTAACTGAAGTCGACTTAACATTGTAGTGTAGACATGGCCTTAGAGAATATTCAGTATAATACAGGAGAAGGGAGAGTTAAGAGCAACCGCAGAAATGAATAGGAGACGGGGGGAAATCACTTTGATGGATTGAGGTATTGATAGGTATAGCAGGGCATGTAAAATTTACCAAACACCTACTAGTCAGAGGACTAAACCTACTAGCTATAGGTTGATATGAAAGATGAATGGGGGAACCCACCACTGACATCAATGATGTCAGGCTGCGGGTTTGTCACAGAGGTCACAGGTTCTGCTGGAGCTGCAAAGGCAGTGTGCAGAGCTGCCTGGCCATGCCTCTGCCTAGCAGCTGAGCGAGGGGAATGTCGCCACTTCTGAGGAACCCCCCAGGTAAGCACCACCTAGAGCTCACCTCACCCCGTCCCGTGCCCCAACCCCCTGCCCCCTCCCACACCCAAACTCTGTTGCTGGGGGGAGGGGAGCCCAGAGCCAGGTAGGGAGCCTACCGGCCCTGCCACCCACACCCCCAGCACCAGTGAGGGTCCCGGCCCATGCGCTGCTGCCCGCGCACCCTCCCCCAGCACCCGGGGGGCCCCGGGCAGCCGTCCCTCTCCCCCCCCCCCATTTTATTCACTGGTATTTTTAGTAAAAGTTATGGACAGGTCGCAGGCTGTGAATTTTTGTTTACTGCCCATGACTTTTACTAAAAATACCCATGACTAAAACGTAGCCTTAATGGTCAGTACTGAGGTTGAGAAGTCCAACCCTCTAGTGAAGGGCTAAATCAGTGTTATCCCATGAGATGATGCTCAGGTTTCTCAAGGTCCTGGAAATACACTCTACTCTCAGGTTTGTGACCTGATTCCCCCATGGGATTTAAACCTGGTCCTGTCGAAGCTCACTGGGCCTCCCTTCAAGCCAGATATTAGCATCTTGTTTCATGCTGCTTCTCTCTCAGAAGGTTGCCTTCCTGGTGGTGATTGCCTCGGCCAGAAGCGTCTCTGAGATCAAAGCCCTGACGTCAGAATCCCATTATACAGTGTTCTTCAAGGACTAGGTCCATCTGTGCCCTCATCCGGCCTTCCTTCCAAAGGTAGTGTTGCAATTCCACAACAACCAAGATACTTTTCTTCCAGTTTTCTTTCCAAAACCTCACGAAGAGAGGGAAGAGCATCTTTGCAAGCAGGCTGGCTAACCTATTGAGAAGGGCTTTAAACTAGGTTCACCGGGGGAAGGAGACCAAAGCCCCGAGGTAAGTGGGGAAGTGGGATATCGAGAGGAAGCACAAGTAGGTGAGTGCAAGAGGGGAGGGCTCCTGCCCCATACTGGGGCAGCAGGACGATCAGTGAGTTATCTTAAATGCCTATACACAAATGCAAGAAGCCTGGGGAACAAGCAGGGAGAACTGGAAGTCCTGGCCCAGTCAAGGAATTATGATGTAATTGGAATAACAGAGACTTGGTGGGATAACTCACATGATTGGAGTACTGTCATGGATGGATATAAACTGTTCAGGAAGGATAGGCAGGGCAGAAAAGGTGGGGGAGTTGCGTTGTATGTAAGAGAGCAGTATGACTGCTCAGAGCTCCAGTATGAAACTGAAGAAAAACCTGAGAGTCTCTGGATTAAATTTAGAAGTGTGAGCAACAAGGGTAATGTCGTGGTGGGAGTCTGCTACAGACCACCAGACCAGGGGGATGAGGTGGATGAGGCTTTCTTCCAGCAACTAACAGAAGTTGCTAGATCACAGGCCCTGGTTCTCATGGGTGACTTTAATCACCCCGATATCTGCTGGGAGAGCAATACAGCGGTGCACAGACAATCCAGGAAGTTTTTGGAAAGTGTAGGGGACAATTTCCTGGTGCAAGTGCTGGAGGAACCAACTAGGGGAAAAGCTCTTCTTGACCTGCTGCTCACAAACAGGGAAGAAATAGTAGAGGAAGCAGTAGTGGATGGGAACCTGGGAGGCAGTGACCATGAGATGGTTGAGTTCAGGATCCTGACACAAGGAAGAAAGGAGAGCAGTAGAACAGAGACCCTGGACTTCAGAAAAGCAGACTTTGACTCCCTCAGGGAACTGATGGGCAAGGTCCCCTGGGAGAATAACATGACGGGGAAAGGAGTCGAGGAAAGCTGGCTGTATTTTAAAGAATCCTTATTGAGGTTGCAGGAACAAACCATCCCGATGTGTAGAAAGAAAAGTAAATATGGCAGGCGACCAGCTTGGCTTAACAGTGAAATCCTTGCTCGTCTTAAACACAAAAAAGCAGCTTACAAGAAGTGGAAGATTGGACAAATGACCAGGGAGGAGTATAAAAGTATTGCTCAGGCATGCAGGAGTGAAATTAGGAAGGCCAAATCACACTTGGAGTTGCAGCTAGCTGGAGATGTTAGGAGTAAGAAGAAGGGTTTCTTCAGGTATGTGAGCAACAAGAAGAAAGTCAAGGAAAGTGTGGGCCCCTTGCTGAATGAGGGAGGGAACCTAGTGACAGAGGATGTGGAGAAAGCTAGTGTACTCAATGCTTTTTTTGCCTCTGTCTTCACAGACAAGGTCAGCTCCCAGGCGGCTGCACTCCGCAGCACGGTATGGGGAGGAGGTGACCAGCCCTCTGTGGAGAAAGAAGTAGTTCGGGACTATTTAGAAAAGCTGGACGAGCACAAGTCCATGGGGATGGATGCACTGCATCCGAGGGTGCTAATGGAGTAGGCCGATGAGATTGCAGAGCCATTGGCCATTATCTTTGACAAATCATGGCAATCGGGGGAGGTCCCGGATGACTGGAAAAAAGCTAATGTAGTGCCCATCTTTAAAAAAGGGAAGAAGGAAGATCCGGGGAACTACAGGCCAGTCAGTCTCACCTCAGTCCCTGGAAAAATCATGGAACAGGTCCTCAAGGAATCAATTCTGAACCACTTAAAGGAGGGGAAAGTGATCAGGAACAGTCAGCATGGATTCACCAAGGGCAAGTCATGCCTGACTAACCTAATTGCCTTCTATGATGAGATAACTGGCTCTGTGGATGAGGGGAAAGCAGTGGATGTGCTATTTCTTGACTTTAGCAAAGCTTTTGATACAGTCTCCCACAGTATTCTTGCCAGCAAGTTAAAGAAGTATGGGCTGGATGAATGGATGGTAAGGTGGATAGAAAACTGGCTAGATGGTCGGGCTCAACGGGTAGTGATCAATGGTTCCATGTCTAGTTGGCAGCCAGTATCAAGTGGAGTGCCCCAAGGGTCGGTGCTGGGGCCGGTTTTGTTCAATATCTTCATCAACGATCTGGAGGATGGTGTGGACTGCACCCTTAGCAAGTTTGCAGATGACACTAAATTGGGAGGAGTGGTTGATACACTGGAGGGTAGGGATAGGATACAGAGGGACCTAGACAAATTAGAGGATTGGGCCAAAAGAAATCTGATGAGGTTCAACAAGGACAAGTGCAGAGTCCTGCACTTAGGACAGAAGAATCCCATGCACTGCTACAGACTAGGCACCGAATGGCTGGGCAGCAGTTCTGCAGAAAAGGACCTAGGGGTTACGGTGGACGAAAAGCTGAATATGAGTCAACAGTGTGCCCTTGTTGCCAAGAAGGCTAACGGCATTTTGGGCTGTATAAGAAGGGGCATTTCCAGCAGATCGAGGGACGTGATCATTCCCCTCTATTCGGCACTGGTGAGGCCTCATTTGGAGTACTGTGTCCAGTTTTGGGCCCCACACTACAAGAAGGATGTGGATAAATTGGAAAGAGTCCAGCGGAGGGCAACAAAAATGATTAGGGGGCTGGAGCATCTGACTTATGAGGAGAGGCTGAGGGAACTGGGATGTTTAGCCTGCAGAAGAGAAGAATGAGGGGGGATTTGATAACTGCTTTCAACTACCTGAAAGGGGGTTCCAAAGAGGATGGATCTAGACTGTTCTCAGTGGTAGAAGATGACAGAACAAGGAGTAATGGTCTCAAGTTGCAGAGGGGGAGGTTTAGGTTGGACATTAGGAAAAACTTTTTCAGTAGTAGGGTGGTGAAGAACTGGAATGGGTTACCTAGGGAGGTGGTGGAATCTCCTTCCTTAGAGGTTTTTAAGGTCAGGCTTGACAAAGCCCTGGCTGGGATGATCTAATTGGGGTTGGTCCTGCTTTGAGCAGGGGGTTGGACTAGATGACCTCCTGAGGTCCCTTCCAACCCTGAGATTCTATGATTCTAAGACCACCGAGCAGTGTCGGCTCCATACGTTAGATGTTAGGCGGGCCCTAGCTTTCTATATTGAGAGGATTAAGCCCTTCCCAAACCTACGCAACTCCGTAGCAGAGGCGGAAAGGATAAGAGAACTGCCTGTATCCTGGCCTGTTACGTGCAGTCAAAGGTTCCGCCTCCAGCCATCGTGACTGTTCATTCCACGAGAGCTCAGGCTTTGTGAGCAGCATTCCTCACACAAGTACCAATCCAGAACGTCTGCGGAGCCGCACCACAGTTGTCGGTCCATTCGTTCGCGTCACACTACGCCATCACTCAGAAGGTCCGTGATGATGCCAGTTTCGGAAGAGTGGTGTTGCAGTCATCAGGTCCAAAAAACCCTGAGCCCACCTCTGAGGGTACTGCTTGTGAGTCACCTAGCATGGAATGGACACGAGCAAGCAGTCGAAGAAGAAAAATGGTTACTAAACTTTCGTTACTGTTGTCTTTTGAGATGTGTTGCTCATGTCCATTCCATGACCCTCCATCCTACTCCTCCTTCGAAGTTATCGGCAAGAAGGAGCAGAGATGATGTGGAGCCAGCAGCGCCCCTTATACGGACACATACATGCACGGCTCCAGGGGGCGCTAGAGCCAGTTCTACGGATACCATTAAGGGAAAAATCGACAACTGTACAGGCAGCGTGCACATCTAGCATGGAACGGACATGAGCAATACATCTCGAAGAACAACCGTTACAAAAGGGTTGAAACCTTGCTTTCTCCATAGTTCTGAGGCAGTATCCTCAGTTAAGAGTTGTCAGCGTGGAAGCCGATTGATATCCTCCTAATCATTACCTTTTGAGGAGGGTTTTGGTTCTTTTCATTTTAAAACTCTGATCTTAAAATAATAAAAAAGCTCTTCAAAAAAGGCAGCAGCTAATCAAGTCTGAATTATATGATTTTATTTATTTGATTTAAATAACTTCAGGGCACAGCATCTTGCAATAGCAAGCGAATATCAGCACTAACTGTGAATTTTCTGTTTTTTCCTATTGACTTAATTAAGACCTACACTTATTTCTTACATTTTTCTTATTTCCAAACAAAAACAAACAAAAAATAAAATAAACAACTTTCTCTAAAAGTTATAAAAGTATTAATTTGCTCTGGGCCCTTTTAGTCTCTCTGGTAAACTCATAATTAGGCAGGGTTTTTTTTTTAAGTGTATTCTCGTCTCTCGGGTATATATAACTGTTCCACAACTAGTAAATCTATATTCATATATTAGGGTTTTTAAAGGCATATTATTTACACAATTCACTGGAATGGCTCCCGTGGAAGTTGGGAGGCGCTCTCATGTAATTATGTATTTAGAATGCCTGGTATCCACAGTTTGTGTGTGTGTGTGTGTGTATAATATATATTTATAAATTTCAAAATTCAATGAAGAAGAATTTACTGTTCATTAAGTGTTTTGCAGATATTTAAAAAGCACTGTTGGTTTTCTTTTTCCATAAATGATCAGTTGCTTGCCAAATGCAGTTCATTTTTAACAGTGCTATTTTTGGATTGTGACAGAGCAAAATATGCACTGGAAACTCCTTGTTTTTCTTTTATTGAATGTTCAGATTTTTTTTCTTTGATCCAAAGGTGCAGGGATGTGTGTGCTGTTGTATGAGTATGAGAGAGGTTTTGGGGACGAAAACTGTTCTTGGCCTTGGAATTTGTACATCCAGTTTGAACCAAAGTGAATATCTATGGCTGTTATAAATCCATGGGAATAGCAGTTTATAATGTAAACGCTAGTTGACTTGTTACTGATATGTTGCCTAAAATGAGCTAAGTTCCATGGTGACATGAAAGGTGCATATTGGGTGCAAGTGGCAAAGTGATGGAACTTGTACCGTTTTGACATTGATGTGGCGGCAAAAAGGCACAGTTGAGCAGGAGTGAAGGGATATGGATATGCATGTTCTCATGCTTTTATTGTGTATGATCCATATAACAATAAAACAATAATTGGCAATGGCAAAAAATGCTCTCTCTGCTGGTAGATCACAAGCCATTTGATGTGTTTAGTCTATTATGTCGTCACCGGAATCTGTCAGCTGATGGCCTTGTGACCGTTAACCTCAATGTGTGTGCTTGGTATAATCTTAAGAGAGACAAAGTGGGGAAGATATCTTTTATTGAATCAACTTCTGTTGGTGAAAGAGACAAGCTTTTCCACCTTGCACAGAGCTCTTCAAGTCCTGATCTTAGACGGGTCAAGGCTCCTAAGCCATGTTGCCTTCATTTTATTTTTTAAAAGTATGCAAGCAATAATACTCCAAAAATAATATTATACCGGAAGAGCTTGCTTCCCTGCTGGCCAAAAGGCCACAGTATTCTGTTTACAAAGTGACTGTCTTCATCGAATCAGAAACGGGGGGGTGTTTGGTCACACCTAGTTCAATCCTAGCCATTGCATGATTGTTCTCCTGCAGCCAAGTCTCCAGGGTCTTGTTTCCTTAGTTTTAAATGATGAAGCTTTCACCGCTTCCTTTGGGACAAAAGAGCATCTACTCTAGATAGAACTCATTGTTAAATTTTTTTTTCTCCTGGTATTCTGCCTTAATTTCCCTCTGCTCAGTCTTATCTCATTCCCCTTACTTACTTTGCGCACTGGTCCAGTGGGAGCAATTCCTTTCCTTAGTTAGCATTTACACTTTCCAGACCTTAGTAGGCTGTGATCATATTCTCTCTCCACACTTCCAGTGTGTGTTTTGGGAGGTAGGAAGTACACTTTCCCATGAGAAGCAGAAGCCCTATTGCTTAATCATTTAAAACTGAACTGCACAAAGCACTGGACACTACTACGGGAGAACAATCCTGCAGTGCCTGCAGATGGAACTCGATGTGGACAAGCGGCTCGTGCCCAAACCTAATATTATATTGACCAAACATCAGGACTTGGAATAAGGAGGTTTGAGTTCTATTTTTGGCTGTGCCACTGACTTGCTAAGTAACATTGAACTTGTCCTGTAAAATGTAAGGCATTGTAGCTATACTATAGGGGCACACCTACTACAGCAAGAGATGCTGTACTGGGAACTTGAATTGTAGATCGTTGCACATTAATGGTGGTGTCTTTTAGGATGCTTCAACCTTCTTCTTTACACAAAGGACATATTTCTTCCCATTGCCTTACTTATTAGCTTTAATTCCCCAAAATTTTCTTTCTCGAATATCTAATCTTTGAACTACTATATCCTACTTTTTCTTACTATAGTGAATTCAGATTTCAGTTTTCACACCCTTTGTGTGCCCTATATTTGTAAAACAAATTGTGTTTCTGGAAATTGTCTGCTTTTTTCTCCATGTAATGACCACTCGGTTTTTCAGGAGGGGATGCATTTCTGATCTTGAACAGAATATAATAAAATAATATTTAGTAACCTCTGACATGACACACATGCTGAAAGGACCCAGAAGAGAACAAATTTGATAAAGCAGGTAGGATAACTTTGTCAAGGTAAAGCATTGTTGCCATGGTTTAGAACCTGGCTAAGAAACAACGAAGAGCAGGAATAAATTGTCAGTTTTCAACATGGCAAAAGTTAACAATGAGATTTGTATTAGAATTGGTTTTGTTTTAATATGTTAAATGATTTGGGAAGGTGGAGAGTGAACGGATAACAAAAATCTAGGTCAGTCTTAGACTGAGGATCTTCAGAGGGACCTACCAAAGGTAGGTGAATGGTCAATCCACTAGAAAATGAAATGCATTACCTTGTATTTATTCAGCGATAGAAGACACACACACACACACAAACCTAATGCGTCTCTGAGGAGAAATTGAAAAGATTGTGACTGTTTCGTTTAGAATACGAAGGCACATGAGACGGGAGTATGTAAAATAATGAATGGCCTAAGGAAGGGAAATTGGGCACTCTTATTTATCCTTTCATAATAAAACAAGGTCAAGGGGATGTCCAGTGAAATTGAAAGGCAGCCAATTTAAAACAAAAGGCAATAGTTTACTACACAATTTCTAATTAGTCTGTGGCGATCTTTACCACAAAATATAATTGAATCTAAGGTTTAGCAAGATTAAAATAAGAAAGAATTAGACATTTATATTTAAAGGACATTCAGAATTATAGTAGATATGATATGTCAGATATAAAAAAACCCATCATGCTTCTGCATTTAAACCAGCCACTAAAGGTATGTCTACTGCATTGTAAACCCAGATCTGTGGGACCTATGCTTGTGGACTCGGTGTTTCCAAACTCTCACTTCGGTGTCTACACTGCATTGTAACTCTGGGTTTACAGTTGCTCAACCCAGGTCCCACAACTGTCCTAACTCATCCTTACTGCACTCGCAGACCTTCTGACTCAGGTCTGTGGCATGAGCTGCGTCCTCACTCCAAAATGACAGGGCTTAGACCGAAGTTTCAGCAGGACTTGGGCTGTGACCTTGACCCACCCTCTTAGGAGGAAGGGTCTTAGGACCCGGTCCTGAGTGCTTGCTGATCTGAGTCATACTGCTTTGTATGTGGACAGAAGTGGGGCTTGGGGTCAAACCTGAGTCAGAGCCCAGGCTTTGTGTGCAGCGTAGATATACCCTCAGTGATGAGAATTAGGAAGAAAATTCCCTTATGGGAAAGTTGGTTTGTAACTGTCCGTTTTGGGATGTCTTACACCTTCCTCTGAAGCAGCTGGTACTGACTGCTGTGAGAAAGAGGATCGTGGAGTAGATGGACCACTGGTCTGATCTGATACTGTGTTTCCTATATTCTGTAGTAGTGGAGCATGTTCCTGTGCTTAAAGCAGACGACTGGGAATGAGGTCTTAATTTCTATTTGTCTGTGTTGTGGATGTGCTATGTGACCTTGTGCAAGTCTCTTCCCCCTGCCTCAGTTTCCCCTTCTATGAAACGGCTATAACTGTCACGTGTTGAGGCTTATTGATTTTTATAAAGCACTCTTGGGTCCAAAAGGTATTCAGAAATCCAAAATGTTAGTTTAATTAAATGCTAGATGTGCAGAGAAACTACTGTGGGTTAGGACCAGTACCTTGTGGCAATACCAAGGTTCCCATCTGGCTACAGTCAAAATTCAATGCTTCTTGCGCCTTTTAAAAATAAATAAATATAGATGTAGATTGACATGGGTTCAAGAGAAGGTTTTGTCAGTCAGTTTCAAATAGTAAGTGCTGAGGCCAGCCCCTTGTTGGTGGAGCTGTCAATACAGAATTGAGTATTTGACATCCGGCTTGGTTGGTGGCTGGGGATGGAGGATGTTGAGATTTTCAGAGATCAGGCTGTAAATGAAGTTGTTCTGTTGGGTCACTCATCTGATTTACACACAAGCTGTTTCTATTGAAACACCTGGGGCCTTTTGTTCGAGCTTGTGAATAAGCTTCTTTCAGTCCCCAATTGTAATTTAGAGCCTCCGCTTCTTTCAATGGGCAGAAAGCAAATACAGGAATGACATTTCCCCCCAATGTGTGAACCTTTGCTCTTTTAAAGACAAATGTTGATTAAAAACAAACAAACAACAGAATTCCAGTGGTAATGTAAATCTTGTTACATACATGGGAAAAATCCTAGCTGACTGGCTCAAAAGTCATGTAAGGAGTTGGTTATTTTCTGTTGTGTACTTCCTCACAGGTCAATAATAATTGAGGTCTGGACCAATATTAACTAACTAGTTTGCATATGTAAATAAGTACATCCTGATTAGCTACAAGGAGTTCTGTGAAACTGATCTCTTATATTTTATAGGGGAAGTTCAGTTTCAAAGAAAGTTACATTTTAAATGTTTTGTGATAATGGAGATAATTCATTTTTTTAAGACATACCAGATGTATACAATAGTATGTGTACCGACCTCTGCTTTTTGTGACATCAAGACTTACTTGGTCTCTGCTTCCTGTGGGTCAGACCCCGATACTGACATCAGTAAAAGTAAATGACTGCTTATTGTATTATGAAAAATAAGTGCTTGCTGCCTTTGTGGGGAAAAGAGGGGTAGCCAGGGTGGGCAGAATGATTGGTCAGGAAGGAATTAGAGGCATTCTGCTGTGAGCAGCTCTTGGACATCTCTGTAATGGGTATGTTTTAAATCTCTAGAATACGTACTTATGACTGAGAAATGCCCACGGCTGGAGTCTTTGCTTTGTAGACATACATTTCTTACAGTTTTGTTTATATTCCACTTAGCAGAGCATCTTAAGGTGTCAGCAATATTAAATGTGTTTTGGAAGTTCAATGCTAATGTTTAGCTTTGCATTAGCAGGGACACCATATCATTGTAGCTAATCTCCTGGTTACTATTAGTGAGCAGTAGGCTCAGTGAAAGCGGACACTGACAAATAAACAGCTTTGAATTGGTTAAGAGCTTTATAGATAATAAGAGTAGGTTTTGTTTTGTGATTTTTGCATTGGGATTTAGATTTCTTCTGTATGTGGGAACACTGGAGTACTGTCTGGTAGGTTAAAACAGCAGACTGAGAAGTGTGACTTGGGTTTCTATTGCTTGCTGTGATACCTGGTCCATAATTCTTGCTCTCTCTCTCTACTTAAGTTTGCCTGACAATAAAATAGATGACACTTTCCTATCTCACAGGGGGGTTGTGAAGTTAATGTTTATAAAGTATACAGATTCTTGAATTCTGGATTCTTTATCAAGTGTAGAATTTATTTATAAAATTGAGGTGAGATGATATTGGGGTAACCAAAACTTCTAAAAAGCACCTTTTCCTAGGTTAAATTCTCCAGGGAATTTGAAAAATATGTATATTTTTGGAGCGGAAGCATAAATTGGAGCAAATATCCCAAGTGACATCATGTAAACTGGTGATAAGGTTAATTCAAGTGTGGTTTTCTATATGGTAACAAATTATGAATATAGGAGGCTGTCCTCTTTCTGCCCATTTCTGGATTGGTCACATGGCTCCCGCATATTAAATTTAATGCAGGACTTTCCACTCCTCCCAGAGCAGTGAGAAATAGTGGCTCAAAAGACAGCTGCCATTTCACACCGTTACAGCTGTCCCTTCCACTCAAATTTTCTCTCATCCCCCTGCTTCTTAGAAAAAAGGCTTAATATAGTATGGGGGTGTGGAGATGAAGAATATAATGGTGTGAGATTTCATGTAACTAATCTGTCATATCCTACTGTGTTTGTAACTAGCTGCCCATTTAAAATACATTGGCATTACACCACCACGCCGGTGATACAATAAACAGTAAGTTTATGGCTCAAAAGTTCTGTAACTGATAAGAACAAGGTGGCTGTCAAAATGCCAGTGATATTTTTAACCTTCAGTGCTAGTGATTTAAAAACTATGGATATCAGAATGGAATAGTTTTAAATATCAGTGGCTACTATTTTCCTTTTTTTTTTTGTTGGATGGACTCTTTTTTTTATTTTCGTTTTTGATTCATTTGGAAAGGTGAAGAATCAGTTTGTTATGGTAACTGCAGTTTAGTTAATCAATAGCAGAGCAAGTAAAAACAGCAAACCTTTGCAAACAGTCACTGAGTTATTATTGCCCTTGGGCGATAGGATCTTCCCCCCCTCTTTCCATTCACTCTGGTGCAGGGGTGGGGTGGGAGTGTGTGGAACAAAATCTTTTCTCTTTCCCTGACACTATCCAATGGAATTTGCCATTCATTTTTCTGCTTACCTTGCAGAATCTTTCACTCTGTGGTGTATTTGAGAGGTGGCTATGCATGGAGGGAGAGAGAACTGATTAATTGGAAAGAAATAACTTTGTTTAGCGCAGTACCACGAAAACTGATGCAAAAAGCTGATTAAAGAATTAATTTGTTGGACCATAACCTCTTTTCTTCACTTTTTGCTACTGTGCCATCTAAGAGTTTCTGAGGGGACAATTCAATCAGTCGTGTGTTTCTTGAAGCTGTTTCGGTCTTAACGGCCAGCTGCAGCTGTATTGATGCAATGCAGCTAAGCCGTCAAAGTTCCTGTAATCTGTGCCATCCTGTCTCATACAGTCCCATCTCATAGTTGTCCTTTCTCTGCAGTGCTCTATGCCCAGATCTCTGTGGCTGGGCTGCTCCAGCCTGGCGGACAGCATGCCCTCACTGCGATGCCTGTATAACCCAGGGACTGGCGCACTCACAGCTTTCCAGGTACTTTCTCTCTCTCTCTCTCTCTCTCTCTCGCTCTCTCTCTCTTGTTGTCTGCGTGTGCATGTCTGTTTCTTGCTCTCGCTTGCTTGCATCCATTTATTCTGCTTCAAACTGTGTGCTTCCTCATGCCATTCAAAACGCTGACTGTCATTAAACTCATCTCATGTAGATTCTGAGTATCAGTCTGGGGCATTTTCATTGCATTGTTTTTAATATCATTTTGCTTGAATTGGTCTGGTACCAGCAACTTTTTGCCATTGGTTCTCAGGTGTATCAAAAGCATGCAGCTGAAGTTTAACAAGTGTAACTGGCACACGATATTCATCATACAGTCTCTGGTTGGGGCCTATGAACAGCCAATTACCTTCATTTTGCTATCAAAAATTTTCTTAAAACTATTAGAATTTGCAATGGGCTGGTGCAGTGGCACTGATAACTGATGCCCTGTGTTCATGTTTACTTTGTTAGATTTAATAATGGCAGCCCAGGAGCTTCAGGTACAGAAAATTAGAACACAGAAAAGTTAATTAGATGCCGCACAAAGCAAGCGGGTTTTGCACTGTGCTCTGAAGTTTGGTAGATTTTGACTCTGAGCTGTGAAGGGAAATAATTCCAAGGATGGGAAAAGGTCTACTGCTACACATGGAGTATTCAAATCTTCAGTTCTGATAGCAAGCCTGTCCATCCCAATCTTAATTGCGTCAGTATGGAGTATAGAGTGAGAGGCAATTCTTGAATAACCATGTCTCAGACCGTTCAGGGCTTCAAAATCATTGCCAATACCTTGACTTGCAGCTAGAGATGAACGTGGAGGCAGTGCAGATTGGGCTACACAGGTGTTGCTTTCGTGTTGGCACTACTGGAAGCTGATAACTGATTCTGCACTAGCTGAGGCTTCAGGGGAAAGTTCAGGGGTTGTGCCTTGCAAATCAAGCCTTGGAGGCTCAATGGCATGAATGACTGATTCAAGGTGCACACTAGAGAGGAATAGTTGCAGTCTGTTGTCCCAGGCAGATGGTGGCCAGTGGGGCTTTTCCCCAGCAGCCTCTGGGAATCGAAGAGGAATCACTGATCCAGTATGCCCCTCAAGTTATGAATCATTTTGACAAAAGTCAGTTACCTGCCTTCAAGAGATGGCGTGCAAGAAACCTGCATTTTCCTTTGGAACTGGTTTCTGGCTCCCAGGATTGGCAGGACCGGGGAGTGCTGTGGAGAGATGCTCTCAGTCCCAGGGGAGGCTTAAGTGTCTTACATCATTCTGCAGCAACCCTTCTAGCTGACCTAGCACTAGCATTGATGGACTCTGGAAGGTGTCCTGTCAGCCCTCCTTGGCTGAAGCAAGCTCCTTGCAGAGCTTTCAGTGGGGGAGGGGGAGAGAGCGTTTATATCCTTCTAAGAGGACTCTGGAGACACGGGCAGTATTTAGATTCCTACTTCTAATCCTGATTTTGCATAATTTGACTGAATCAGATGGGCCTCTTTTGGGGTTTGTGTTGAGGAATAAATATCCGACGTGTAAGTTCTGCTTTAAGGGCAAACCCTGATAGTGTGTGTGGTGCAGTTTGCATACTGAAACCGGTACCCCTCTTTCTGCTTGAACTGTTTCCGATAGCACAATATATACTTCTGTTTTTAGAAAAACCATACATTTATATAGCACCTTTTATCTCAGGATACCCCAAAGCACTTTATATTCAAGAATCATTTCACCACTAACAAAATGTATCCCCCGTCTGAAGCGGAACAAATCAACTGTGTAACAGGAACACAAGAGTTCAGGACTGGAAGTGATGATGAATACCATATCCATTTGAAAGTACAGTGAGAATTTGGGATTTAGCTACACTCAATTCCTGTGAGAAATTTCCGAGGCTATTTAATGACCATGAGTGACAGGGAACTCTGCCTCATGTGCCATCCGAAACACCTCTCTAGCAGCAGAGTACCCCTAGTCCCATGCTGGGGTACTGGTTCTGTATTAACTGGGGGGAGAAACTTTGAACATCCAGCACCAGTTTCTGCAGCATTTGCATTGTCTTTATCCCAATCACTTTTTGAATAGGCTTTGACCTTTATTAGCTTGCAAGGTCTGATGAGATTTCTTCCTTAGATTGCTCTCTATTTTGTTGCACTGATCTGAGTGCGTGTGGGGTTGACATGTCAGTGACTAGGATATCGAGATATATTTCCACCTTTTTTGGTGCTATACAGAATTTTCAATGTAGCATTTTAAGATCTATTTTTGTAGCCCAGCAAATTTTCTCATATTAAGCTACTTTTTTTTTTTTTTTTTTTAGCAAGCTTGAAGTAAATGGAGAAGAATATCAATTTTCTTTGCTTGTGGCAAGAAAGAAGGTGCCATCTGGAATGCCACTTAGTCACTGCTGAATTTGTCTAGTTATTTACATGCTTTGCCATGAGATGCTCAGACAGAAATGGCAGAACAGGCACTTTCTGAATAGTTCAGCTAACAACCTGCTGACACCTCATGGGAAGCATTGGCAAATATTCGAGTTAGAGAATTCTCTTATGTCAGATGACATCCAAGTTTCTCTTCCTGTGTTTGTTTTACTATCAGAAACATTTGTTTGAAAACAGGCTCTTACAGTCCCTCAATTCAATTTGACAACACTTTGTGACATCACAACAGGTAGAAGCAATGTCAAAATTGGAGTTCTGACTTTGCGTGGAGGATTAAGCAGCTGGAGCGATATATTTCTCTAGTGCCTCTTATCTCAGAACATCCCAATGTGCTCACAAACTGTGATTGACCATATAAGTGAAAAGCAACCAGCTCTTGATGGAGAGCAATAGCAAACTGGTACATGACATGCTGCAAAGCAGTGAGGGTAGGGGATGAAGACGAAATTTTAGCAGAGGACGACAAAAGGACTGATCCCCTACTCTTAAGAGCAAAAGTACCATCAGGCCTTTAATGTCCACGAAGAACATACCATTCCAAACTGATGGCATATTTTAGCCCACTGTGACCCTCCTAAGCAACAGAAAGCCTGTTTACATGTAGATGTTCTTAATGATAAAAATAGTCATATGCAGAGTTGTCTCTGAAACGGAATATTTTTAAGTTTCCAGGACACACACCAGAAGGTGTATTTATATTCTAGTGAAGTTTTTCACTTTGAATAAAATTGTTTACTTCCCTTATCGTAAAATACTTGCCAGAAAAGGAAGGATGCAAATTCAGAAGTCAACATATGTCATATTTAAGAGCCCTAGCTGACTGTGAACCATGACTTACAGTTAAACTTGGTGTTAAAACACAAGAGTGCAGTGAAAATGGAATGTGTCTCAAGACAGTCAAGGTTGCAAGGTTTGAATGTTCAAAAAATTCAAGTAGTCTGGCTTTTCTTCCTAGATTATTTGGGTAACAGATTTTTGGTGGTAATAGGATTTAGCACTCATCTAGTGATGGTCATCTGTAGGTCTCCAAGTGCTTCACAAAGGTGAGTAAGTGATTATTCCCATTGTACAGGTGAGGAAACTGAGAATCAGTGAGTTTAAATGACTTGCCCAAGCTCACACAATAAGTCCAAGGCAGAAGACTCCCATGCAAGTGCCACATCAGATATAGACTGTAAACTCTTTAGGGCAGGGACCATGTCGCTGTTGTAAGGTGCCTGGCACAATTTTGGGTGCTCAAAAACAAAACAAAACAAAATAAAGCCAGGGGCAGCAACATCAGTTGTAGGCTGCCAATTCTGAGATCCAGTAGCATGGTGATGGTGGCACAGAAAACAGAGAAGGGTTTGATTCCCCATGGTAGAGTCGGAAACATCCTGTTGGGTGAAGGGGAGGACTGAGACACTGTAGTCTTTCTCGACTGCTTTACAGAGTATTTCATATAAATTCCCCCAGTCTGCTGTAGTTGAGGCTGGTTGAATCGAGTACTTGAGCATGAAGCAATACACACAGAACGTCACTTCCACAGGCTGTAGCTCCTTATTAAAGATGAAGGTGGCTGTGATCTGTGCAGTTTTGTGCAAATTAGTGTGACCTTCTTATTGATGACAGAGGGTGCTGTCTTTTGATTTGGCAAAGCCCTTAGAATGAAGTATATGAGAGAGTAATTTTGACGTTAGCAGATCGGACAGGGTTAAGTTGCTGATGGCACATGTGCACCACCTCCTCTGATAGAGACCATTTTTGGAGAAGGGTGAAGGATAAAGATGCGGGATGATTGAGATGCATGGGCCATAGCCTGGTACACGCAGGCAGCAAAGAGAAAGGGGCAGCTGTTTGTTTGTTTGTTTTTTTCTCGCTTGCTTGCCACTTTTCACCATGGCTGATACTGATATATATGAAATGATTTTTCTTAAGAGGGGCATTGTCAGTAATTTATATCCCATGTTCAGCTTTCTCTGTACGTTTCAAAGCAAGTTTCCTTCGGACTATTGGCAGGGTTTGTTTAAAAAGTTGTGTTTTTCATTACTGAAAATGACTGTGCAGATATAAATATGAGAGGTAATAATGATGATATTATTGATGGCCGTAAGGTAAGTAACCCATACAAAACAAGCTGTGCATGCTCTGCAGTCATTGTGTTGGGTGCAGATGTCTGTTACAATTTGTCTCAAATGAATTATTCAGCACTGGAAAGAGCAATTATTAGTATGATAGTTTTTGTGTCTAACTGGAGGTGAAATATACTGTCTGGTCAAGAGATTCCATTGGCACGGAGAAATAGCCGCACTTGACCAACTCCTGCTTTTGTATTCCCTGCTCTGGTTCTGTTCCAGTGGCCCTGTGAAATGTGCCTGCAGGCTATTTACAGTGAGATTATAAAAGTGAATCATAATTTTGGTGACTAAGATCCAGAGCATGTGGCTCCGGCACCCCCCAGCTGGTGGCAGGCTCACCCCTGTTTATGAATGTAGTTAGGTGGCCCCCAACTGTTTACAAGACAGCAGAGGTGAGATTTTTGATTGACAAGTCAGAAATGCATTAGATCATTCCCTCTGCCAGTCTCTGGTTCATGCTGTTAAAAATGTCAGCCTCTCCAAGTTTGAATGGCAGCCCGAGGGCCTCAGAAGCTTTTTGTTTTCTGAGATGGAAACACAAATTGGATGTGTGCCTGAGCGCTTCATCCTGGGCTGTAATTTCATCTTTTAGCTAAGAACCACAAGGTACATGAGCAAAGCACCCTGTAAACAATAATACTGGGGAAAAAAATAAACAAGGTCGTGTTTCTGGTACGTTGATCCACCGGTGTCCTGACCTCTATCACGTTGAACATCTCCACTCTGATTGCTGTTCCCTTTGGCATTACAATGAGAGGGAGAGAGACTGACAGAGGAGGCAAAGATTTAAAGTTGTAGTGTTGCAGTTCCTTGTATTGGCTATGAAATATTGAACTGCCACAATGTGACACTTGGATTTTTAAGCAAAGTTTCTTATATAAGATGTTCAAAGTCCACTCCTCCTGCTTCCTTCACCCTGGCTCATTGATAAGCAGGGCCCTACCAAATCCATGGCCATGAAAAACGCGTCACGAACCGTGAAATCTGGTCTTTTATGTGCTTCTACTTTATACTATACAGATTTAATGGGGGGAGACCAACGTTTCTCAAATTGGGGGTCCTGACCCAAAAGGGAGTTTCAGGTTAATTTAGGGGGGTCGGGGTAGTGCCACCCTTACTTGTGCAGTGCCTTCAGAGCTGGAGAGTAGTGGCTGCTGACTGAGGGCCCAGCTCTGCAGGCCGCAGCGCAGAAGTAAGGGTGGCAATACCATATTATGCCATCCTTCCTTCTGCGCTGCTGCTGGCAGCGGCTTTGCCTTTAGAGCTGGGCTCCCGGGGGCCAGCAGCTGCTGCTCTCCAGCTGCCCAGCGCTGAAGGTAGCACTGCCACCAGCCGCAGCACATAAGTAAGGGTAGCAGTACCGCAACCCCCCCTACAATAACCTTGTGACACCCCCACCCCCCACGAGTCCTTTTTGGGCCAGGAGCCCTGCAGTTATAACACTGTGACATTTCAGATTTCAGCTATTTAAATCATGAAATTTACGATTTTTAAATCCTACGACCGTGAAATTGACCAAAATGGACCAATAATTTGGTAGGCACTATCGATAAGGTTGAAAGCAATAGCAATTAAATGCATGAAAGAGAATAAGCGAAATGACAGAAATGCAACCAAATTAACTGCTCGATATTTAGTGGTGTGGCAGAGTTAGAGGTTCAGGAGTCCAATGTCCAGTGGAGTGAGATGCCTGTGCACCCTAGTCTGTGATTTTTAAATGGAAGGTATGCTGCAGCGCTAGTCTAGCTGTGTGTGTCTGTGTCTTGTTGGGCTTTGGTAAACAGATACAGTGCTATAGGACAGTGCACACAACAAAAAATATTAGAGAACCTACTTGCCTAGCCCTAGGAAATTAGATCAGTAGAACTACGTCGCTCAGAGTTGTGAAAAATCCATACCCATGAGTGTTGCAGTTAAGCTGACCTAACCCCTGGTGTAGACAGCGCTAGATCGACAGGAGAATTCTTCCATCTCCTCTACTGCCTCTTGGGGAGGTGGATTACCTGTGCCACTGAGAGAACCCTCCCATTAGCATAGGTAGCATCTTCACTGAAGTGCTACAGCAGTGCAGCTGCAGTCGTTTGTGTAGACAAGTCCTAAGTAGCAAAAAGAGTGGTACAACAGAGCCTACACCATTCAACAATTCACCCCAGCATACAACAATCAGTGTGATCATTAGCATAAAAATACATTGTAACCACTAAGCTGCCACTTCTTCAACTCCGCATTAATGATCTCATGTTACTGTGTAAAACCCAGTGCTGTTCCTGGTAAGCAGAGTGGTGAGGTCTAGCATAGCAGCATTGGTTGGTTGATCAGTTTAAAAAAAACAAAACAAAACTCTTCTGCCAGCCAAGCCTGGATTTTTCCCCTCCCCTGTTAGAAGTCAGAAAGGTGTATAAAGCTGTTTTGACAAATGGCATACGTAGTGCCACATTGAAGGGATACAGGTATTTTTAAAGCTAGCTCCAGTTCTTGAGGATTGTGAACATCTGCTTAGAGGTATTGTAGAGCTCCACAATGCACTAATTGAATTACTCTTTTCTGGAGTTGCAGACTGCACTAATTGAATTACAATCAGCTATTTTGTGTGTGTGTGTTTGTGTGTTGAAATGAGCAGAGCTGAAGCCTTGGGGAGCAGGAAGGTAGTGGGAGACATGACAGATCATATGTACTGTGCTGCTATCTAATGGCTACTTGCGGTACTGCGTGGTCTCAAGGGAAGAGACAATATTTCAGTCCTTTGCATAACCTAGGGCTAAATTTAATTCTGGTGGTCCCAGGACATTTTTGAAAGCTTTAAATAATGGCAAGAAGGAAGGAAGTTTCATTCACTGGAATTTCTAGTTAACAATTTGGTTTTTTAAAAGGTTTAAAATAACTTAATTTTAATAGATGCAGAAGATTGAAGTTCCAAATATTTTAACATAGGTCTTATTTAATATCAATCTTTTTGTTGTGCCTCTAATGGCAACTTTAATGCCCCGTATTGGGGGAAAGAGTGGATTAAGCATGCTGCATCAAAATCCCTCTTAAACATTAATGCCTGCCTGCCTCTATCTATTCCTGGTGAAGTTAGTACCAGGATAGCCTATTGTAAATCACTGGGATTTACTATAATTTTGTGTTTGAAGAACTCTATGGGAAGTGCTTAAAATGTAGCCAGTTACACAAGATCAGGTTCTACAAATCTCTGCTGAACTGGCAAAGAGTTAAAGAATATAATTTTACCACAAACCTGGGAAAGTTTTGAAACACTGAAAAGTGCAATAAACCTTTCTCATCCAGCCTTTTAAGTCTCTGTTAGTCACAATTCAGTGATTCATGTAAAACAAATATCATGCATTCATAATTCCAAGGAAGAGGAACTTTAATGCAAAAACATGTAGGAAAACAGAACAACGGCTGTCCTCTTATAAAGCAGGAATTTAACTAGGCACATACCAGTTTGAAAAAAGGCCCTATAAGAGAAATGTGCTTGCAGAATCCTAAAATTCAGAGGTAGAAGGGAGACTTAAGTCACATTTTTGTCAGTTTCTCTTCTCTTGAAAAGTTGTTCCCCACAGCATATGAAAACTTCCTGGTTTATGTACAAAAATAATCAAATGTTCTATTCTTCATGCTCTTTACTATTATGAGAACCAGGCAGCTAGATATGATAGCTCAATAATTTCCACTATTCTATTTTCGCCTGTTCTCACAAAATAATTTCTCAACAGAGATCTAATAGCAGAGATAGCACTGTAGTGAGGTTTCGTTAGTAAGACTTCATTACTTTTCGAAAGATGCTAATGTAACTTGCTAGAATGCTATTTAGTGTAACTAAAACTAAATGACACTTGTCAGAATAAATAAACAACATATACAGCGATACGTGAGATCCTTTTCTATTGCATTTGTTCACTTACTTGCGATCTCTTAATATCTGGTCATCTGAATGGGTCTTCCAGTTAATTTTGTGAATCAGCAAGCTTCCACTATATGTGCAACTACGGTGACATCTCTGGTTTCATTGAGATCTGCAACAAGACAAAAGAATTCTGCAGAGTAACATTTTGTCTTAAATGCCACTTTTTGAGGAGACGTGTTAACCAAATGAGTCTGCAGAATTTATTTTGGTTTATAGTTGCTGCTCTTTAGCATTGTATCAGATTATCTGCCTTCTTGGGTTCCTTTTGAAATAGTCAATGAGACTGTTTCCAGGAGACATTGCCAATCAAATGTTCAAATAATTAATTGCAGTTCTAATGCTCTTGTCCAAATGTTACATTTGGGGAGGGGGTGTTTATTTTTAAATTGTCAGTGTAATTTGGCACCATTGTCAAACGTTCTTTGACTCTGTCCGTGAACACTGCAGTCATCAAGCCAGCCACATACATGCAGCTTTGTAGAATAGAACTTGAGATCTAGATCTCCAAAAACACAGCTATATATCCAGTAAACTAAAGGAGGATTTCTTAGTCCAGCCAATTAAAGGAACCAATAAACATATGAACATGTCTGGCATCTCACTAGTGTATGCTCTGCACTCCTGTAGCACTTTAGAAGTGATGAATTAAGTCTACAGTGACCCCATGAAGTAGGCGATATATGTTTGCCCATTCCATACTCTCTCAATACCTTTCCTTGTCAAGTTTTAGAAAAATAACGCATCGATGTTTTGGATTGTTCATAATAAAAATCCTTATGCTCAGGGAACCCCTTCGTACAGTGTCTCCTGCTGGTAGAGCCTGGAATTGGAAGCTTTTTTACAGAGTATGAATCACCTTCATGTGGCGTAGGAGTGAGCTCAGTGCTGCTTTAAGAAGCTGTAAGTGGGAATGAATCCATTCCATACAGCGTATAAAGTGCTTTTTTAAAACAATCTATTTCTAGAACCTAAATTGTCCTGGGACCAGCTCTTGATATAAAAATTCATAGAAACCTGTTTTTCAGAGTGTGGTAACTTCTTGCCATAGTGCTGTAGTGTTAGAATTCACATTGGCCAGGTTGTTCTGTAAATTAAACACTGACAGCTCCCCTCAGGGGAACAGCCAATGTATTTATGATGATGTGCTGATTACACAAAATACACTGCAAGCAGAAAACAGCTGCAGAGAACAAACCTCTTAAAAGAATACAATTACAAATAGCACCCTCAGTATTTCTAGTGGTGAGAGTAAAATACAGCATGCTAATGGAGGTTTTCTAGTCTGCTTGAAAAGAAGAAAAGGGCTATATGAAGGAAAGAAGCTAAAGTATAGTTGGATGCACATGCAGTGCCAATATAGAATGGTATATAATCCTGTTCCTGAAAGTGAGGATCACCGCAGGGCCTTGTCTACTGTAGACCTCTCTTCTTACAATGTCTTTCTATTGTAGCTCCACCATCATTGGCAACAGTGGGAGCGCTAGTGTAGGCCAGCTGCCCACATTTTAACCACCACCACAACCCTGTTCCAAATGGATCTAAGCAATATGGTGGTTAAAATGCCAGCAGATGGTCCACACTAGCACTCTGACCCTGGCTAACACCAGAAGAACTGAGACTCTGGGAAACTTCATGGAAAAGGAAGTCTTAGTTCAAAAATAACTGACCCTGATTTTATGGCTAATTGTTTTGTATATGTTTTGGGAGAGTCAGTGGGAATGAAAGGGGTGTGTTCTCTTCTGTCTCTACATGGCAGATTTAAATTGTTCTATTCTAGATGACTGTGGAGTTTGTTTTATTTTTTCACCAGCCAGAGATGTTGTACGCACCTCCCTACCCCCTCTTTTGTAGGCAATGCCCTGGGGCTGAGAGCTTACCATCCAATTTAGTTATGACAGAATCAAGGCTGCAACAGAACAATGTGGGGAGGATGGTAGAGGAAGAACTTGGCATTATTCTGCTTAGAAAGCTGATAGGAATTAGAAGAGGTTACTCTGAAGAGACTGTGGTGGATCGGCAGAGTTGTGTAGGGGGAACAAAGGATGGGGATAGTGGGGGTGCTGTGTCAGTACCTATGTGCAACCGCGAAGTTGTGGAAGTACTGATGCAACCAGATTGTGTCAAGGTTTGTCCAAGTTAGCAGAACATGGTTTTAGAATATATTTAGGCTGCATCTATGAAACATGTTTCAAATACCGTTTACAACCCTAAAAAATGTGCTGAACTTTTAGTGTGTAAATCTGTTTTTACATCTAGCTAAGGAAACAACATTGGGATTCTGTGATGAGGAGCTCTTCAGTTCACTTGCCTAAAACAAAGAATCAGTTCTTCCATCTGCAGATCCCTAGCATGTACTAATCAACCCTTATACATCTGTCCATCTCTTTTAACTCAGTTTTGAGCCTCCCTGCATTGTGTTGCTCTGCTGACATCTATCCCATGTGGCAAAAAGGAGTTTTGTATAATCACCCCACTTTAATCAATAGAATAATTGATAAACCAGATAAGATTTAAACTGATTACCTCCCGAGTAGAACTCCCCAGGGGCCTTGGACTCTCTTAATTTTGACATGTGTGTTGTGTACCCTGCGGATGAAGTGCAGTTTGAATTATCTGTTTTTATTTGCTTAATGATGGGGAGGGTGTTAAAGTCAAATGTTTAATTAACCCAGCAATGGGCTGCGCTGTCACTTACACACACATCCAGCTGATTGAGATATCTCACCAAGAATACTGAATAGGAATGATAATGTGGCACTGAGACGGAAGATTGCTTTTTCAATCCATTTGCTGGGTCACTGCTTTGAATGTCTTATTGGATGAAAGGCATTCAGCCTGGGAAAAAAAAAATCAGCATTTAAGTACATTTTGTTTCCTGGCCCCCTCCCCACCAAGAAGTTAACTAAAACAGATATGTTGTAGGTTTAATAAGCCATTCATGTCCTAGCAAAAGGCTGTGAATAGTGGATCTCAATAGCCAGTGGCCTAGAGCTGTATAATTTCCTTTAGAAACTAGCCCCAAGGTATCTGAATATGAGCTATTCTATACACACGCCCTTACCCTTCATTCTTTGGTTGCTCGATTACTCACCTCATTTTATAGTCACTGCAGCAGTGGTGACTCTTCGTCCCATCAGGGAAGCGAGAGGTGCAATTGCATCTTTGAACGCCCCCTCCAGAGAGTGCTGTTTCAGTGCTGGATTTTTTTATGGCAGAACCCAGTAGTAGGGTTTTTGATTTAAAAGCGTTCTATAGGGGTGTTTCATTAGTTTGTGCATATTTTGTTACTTCAAAGCATCAGAATAGCCCATGGGCGTTGCTCCTTGTGTTTCAGCCATTGTTCCAGCACAATGATACTGGCTAGCCAGACATTATACAGACGATCACTAGTCCCGCATCCTCATTTTCCATTGTTTCATTAGAAGGGGTACATTAGTTGCTTGCTGTTGCTCAGAAGACTGAGGCACATTTAGACACACGCATCTTTACAGTGAGTTTGTCCTTGTTAGTGTGTAGAAATGAATGACATCATAATGTACTAGAAATTAGCTGAGTTTGACCTGTAGTCCAAGGTTGGATGGGCCACTTATGTCTATCTTAACCAAGAGTAACGAAGTTATATTTGCTATCACTGGGAAGGAAGTACATTTAGAGTAGAGAGCCACTTATTTAATCAAATATTTCCCGGAAGGGATGTGGTCTAATGGTTAGAGCAGTGCGAAGGAGTCCGGTGTTCGGGGCTCTGTACCTTTCCCACCACTAGCTTACATTGCAGCCTTGGGCAAGTCACTTCTCTCCTACGGGGAGAAAATCAGCTGAGACTAAAAGAAGGGGTAAGATTATAGAGGGGTGTAAGGCGAGGATGATGAGCTTGAAACTTATGCTTTTGGATTTAAGAAGCCAGCCAAAGGGCTTGAGGAGAAGAGATGACTAGTAGCAGCATTTTTTGTCTCTATTTTGGGGAGAGCTGGGAGTGGGGAGACTAAAATCAAAATAAAAAAGGCCGCAGACAATCATGGTGTGACAGGACTTTTAGTACTGGGACAAGTGAGGCTGTATTTTTCCTTGCTGAGGGCTTTTGCTGTAAGACGTTAGGGCTGGTCTACATTAGAAAAATAGATCAACCTAGTTACATCGCTCAGGGGTGTGAAAAATCCACTCCTCTGAGTAACGTCCTTAAGATGACCTAAGTCCCCATTTAGACCCCTCCTATTGCTGTAGTAAGTGTCTACATGAAGCACTGCTGTCGTGTTTTAAGTGTAGATTTGCTGTAGTGTTTTGAGTGTAGACATACCCTTAGAAAGTAGTGCTTCAGCAAAGGGGACAGACTCTACCGTGAAACTAGCCAACCTTACAGTCCATTTATCAAAGCACTTGCAGTTCCCATGCAGATGAAGCCATAATAAATATTGAGCGAAGAAAGTTAACCTGTGTCTAGAGAATTTTAATAAATAAAAAGTTCAAAAAAAAACCCCTCTCCCCAGACCTGTTGGCTCTTGCTAACTCTTGTTAGTACTAGAAATATGTTTTTGACACCTCTTTGGGATGTTAGCTTATGTGCACAATCTTTAATGTCTGACTGTGATATTTTTCCCCCCGTGTGGGGAAAATCAAGAAAGCAGCTGGTTCAAGAATAGATAAGCACTAGTAAAAGCTTTGATTCATATTAAAAAAAACAAACCCAACAGAATGAAAGTGACTAATCCTAAAATGTGATGTTTTCACATGCTGAAATTCAGTGTTAAAAATGCATTTTTGTGTTCATCAAATGAAGGAATGCAATAAAGCCAACCAGAGAGGAACAGAGCCAAATCATTTGATTCCCCCTCCCCTTTTGAAGTGCTTCTGTTTCTTGATAAATCTGCCTCCATGAATTGTGCGTGGCGATATTTTCCAATCTTAAAGACAGATTAACTAAAGCTGAAATCGATGGTGGGACATATTAACAGAAATTTGAAAGATCAGAGAAATCATTAAGGTTGTCCTAGAGAGTGGGGACAAAGCTGGTTTGTTGGGGGGAGGAAAGGGAGAGGCAAGTGCACAGAATAAGAGACTGGAGTGAGACTGACCAAAGCAGAGGATGATTGCATAGTACAAAAATACTCTCAAGGCCAGTCCTTGATAAGTTCACTTGTCTGGTCTTCAGAAGTTTACCCTATGTTATTACTAGCATGAGTTGAAACGGGGTGTGTGGGGGTGTGTACATGTACATTTGGGTCCTACAAAGATGTAAATTGTCTTGATGTACCATAGAAAACTTGAAATACAAAATGCAAACTGTAAATACCACACTTACACCTGCCAAGGTACTAATTGATTTTATCATTCAGGAAAGAGATTCTAAAGCAGACCCTGGCTGAGCAGGGGGTGTCAACATGAACCCTTAAGGTTTCTTTTGCTCTAACCTTGTTATGAAGAATGGGGAAGTAGCGTTGCCTAATGCAGATGTCTGGGAGTTACAAAAATAACCAGATGTCCTGATTAGCAGAAGCAAATGTTCTTTCCTTAATCCACGTAAAATTATATTCAAAGGCTGTCCGGATGTAATGCTTGTGTAAATAAGGCACCAACAAAAATTGGAATATAAAGGGCCTTCGGCCAACTGGCTTGAAGGCTTGAATATTAAAAACAAATTTACCACTGTTGACTCTCTCAAATTCATACAACAGAAATGTGAAGCTGCTTCCCAGGGAACAGGGAAAGAGTGTTCTCATTAGCCATATTTTCACTCTCAGTTTTGAGAAATTTCTGCTTAAGCGAAGCTAGCCATTTAAATTCCCATGAATGATGTGTCCCCACCACCTGGATCCCTGTTTGTTAAAACAAACTTAATATTGTTGAAACTATTTCATTGTTTCATAATATCTTTGATAAATATTTGCTCTGGCTTTTAAAGATCTATGTGTTACATCAAATTCTCTATTCTGCTGGTAGTGTTAAGGTTTTTTTTGTGGGGGGGGAGAGGGAGAGCTCAGTGGTTTAAGCATTGGCCTGCTAAACCCAGGGTTGTGAGTTCAATCCTTGAGGGGGCCATTTGGGGATCTGGGGCAAAAATTGGGGATTGGTCCTGCTTTGAGCAGGGGGTTGGACTAGATGACCTCCTAAGGTCCCTTCCAACCCTGATATTCTATGATTCTATGATTCTAAGACATCCCACAACTTTACCTTCATCTTTCTAATAAATTAACAACTGATTTAATTAAAAGAATAACTTGGTCTGAAAATTCTCCTTAATTTCTCAAATTTTTTATGTCCTGTTGCTGTGGGAAGACATTCATACTATTCTGGCATTTATTGGGTTGAATACAAAGCAAGGAAAACATATAGAGCCTACTTCTGTGTATTTGAGGGGTAGACTTGTATCATCAATTTTTCAACAATTTTTTGGGTACTTTTCTATGTGCAATGTATTATAAGTGCAGGCTGAACTCTTTCTATACTTTCCTACCTTTAATTGCTAAATTGCTTGAACCTTTGATTGAAAAATTGTTTGTATTATAGCAGCATCTAAGGGACCCTCCCCAGTCATAGATCAATGCCCTGTTGTGCTCGGTGCTGTACAAATACACAAATTGTCCCTTGTCCTGAAGAGTTTACAGTCTAAGAAATTAAACACCTGACTCTGAGCCATCTTAACTTGTGTCTTTCTCTCGAACATTAATGGCTGTAAAAGAGGGGAATGAAAGCATCAATTTCCCCCCCTCATCCCACTTCTCCTCCCTATGTCTCCTTCCTTCTAATAATTAAACATAAACCCCTTGCAAAAATACCACGTAACTTTAAACTTTCGAGAGCTGGGGAACTTAATTCAGTCATTCCATGCTTCAGTCACCCCCTTGTGCCTACATACTGCAATGTACAGTGTTTTCAAAGGGGATCTCATAGCAATGAATGTTCAGAACTGCATATGCCAAAGACGGTTGAGGTATAATCCGTACCTCTGCGTTTTCATTGTTGGAGATCTCCCTGCCTGTTGCAGTTGTCGTTTGTTTTATTTACTGATCTCATGTAGAGGGTATCACTTTCAAACGTGCCCTTTTCATACTTGTTTTCCTCACAGTAACTTGGTTCATTTTAAGGACTTGCTTTACACAGGGTAGTGACTAGTCCAATAAGTGTGAATCTGAGCATGGTGTGCCACTCAGGAGCAGCTCTAAATGTGGTAAATGGTGTTCAGGCTACAATTTTAAAACTAAAATATTGCTTGCAGTCTGATGAGGCTGTGCCAGGTTTCATCCTAGCACTGTTTGAAACGGCTGGGATCTTTATAAACTGACACACAGCATTTATAAAATCAGGATGCTGACAGTCCCTTGACAATAACAATGCTCTTGGACTCATCTATCACTTACAAAGGTTATTGGAAAGGGAATGTAGGGCCTTTGCTATCACTTATTCCTCTTTTTAAATCCATATTTTGGCTGGCAGAGGCACAAAATAATTCAGGCCAGTTTTTCCATCTCTTCCATCACTTCACCTATTCCCATAGGCTGATGCAAACTAGGAAAAATCCTATTTTCTGGCATCATGGGGCAACCAAAAATCCAGATTGAACAAGTGAAACTTCCTGTCTGCGAGGTGAGCTGCTGGCCTGAATTTGAACAGAAAACAATATGCACTGGCTGGCAAATACAACTTGGGGCTGGGTGGGAAAATGGGTCGTCGTCTTCATTTTCCTTGTAAATCACAACAATCAGCAGACAGATGTATTCACTGATGTATTCACCTTGTTAAAGTGTTCCCTCTTGATTAACCCAAGTGCAGTGTGGCGTGATTGGATAAGAGTAGCCATGGCTAAGTATGCACATTTTCTAAAGTGCATTATTGGGGCTCAACTACTGTTTGATGACCTTTACAAGGAATCCGAAACAGGAGGTCAGCTTTCACTTTCAGTCTCTGGTCACTCCATGTACCTATGAGTAAGGCTATGTTTTAGTCATGGGTATTTTTAGTAAAAGTCATGGACAGGTCACGGGCAGTAAACAAAAATTCCTGGCCCTTAACCTGTTCATGATTTGTACTGTATACCCCGACTAGAACTTGGGCCGGGTGTGTGTGGCCCAGGACCCTCGTGGGTGCTGGGAGTAGTGGCCCAGGACTCCCGTGGGTGCTGGTGGGGGGGGGCAGGCAGGCTGTCTACCCGACTCCACGTGTCCCTGCAGCTCCTAAGGGGAGGGAAGGCCAGGGGGGCTCCACGCACTGCCCCTGCCAGAAGCTCCAGCTCCACAGCTCTTATTGGCCAGGAACCACAGCCAATGGGAGCTGTGGAGGCAGTGCCTGCAAGCAGGGACAGCACACAGAGCCCCCTGGCCCCTCCGCCTAGGTCAGGAGCTGCAGTGTCATGCTGGACACTTCTGCCCCTCTCCCCCCCCCGAGTGTTTGGGCAGCCCCTGAGCCAGCTGCACCGGCCGCTTCAAAAG
This sequence comes from Macrochelys suwanniensis, assembly GCA_033296515.1. NCBI lineage: Eukaryota > Metazoa > Chordata > Testudines > Chelydridae > Macrochelys > Macrochelys suwanniensis. The sequence continues at coordinate 141,484,268 of CM065778.1, forward strand.
TCACGGAAAGTCATGGAATCCGTTACTTCCGTGACAGACGCACAGCCTTACCTATGAGTTCAAAGTGGAGGTTCCCGTGAGTAACAAAGTGCGGGGAGGGATAGCTCAGTGGTTTGAGCATTGGCCTGCTAAACCCAGGGTTGTGAGTTCAATCCTTGAGGGAGCCATTTAGGGATCTGGGGCAAAAATCTGTCAGGGGAAAGTACTTGGTCCTGCTAGTGAAGGCAGGGGACTGGACTCAATGACCTTTCAAGGTCCTTCTAGTTCTATGAGACAGGCATATCTCCATATATTCCTCTGAGGAGCTTGTTCTGTAGGGAGGGAAAATAAAACATCTCACTGCTTAATGTTTAAAATGTATAAAAATGGCTACAAAAATATCTGGACAGGTAAATTTGATATCCAGGTTGTTCTTGGACTAGCAACTAATCTCATTTTAGGTTGGACACCGTGCTTCCATTCTTTACTAATGGAACTGATGTAAATAAAATATAAATAAATAATTGGAGATATGCCAATCTCCTAGAACTGGAAGGACCTTGAAAGGTCATCGAGTCCAGTCCCCTGCCTTCACTAGCCGGACCAAGTACTGTCCCCTGACAGATTTTTGCCCCAGATCCCTAAATGGCCCCCTCAAGGATTGAACTCACAACCCTGGGTCTAGCAGGCCAATGCTCAAACCACTGAGCTATCCTTCCCCCGCCCGCCTGCCCAAGAAGACGCAGGCCATGTTTACACTACCGCTTAAGTCGAAGTAAGTTATGTTACTCAAGAGAGCTCTCCCATCGACTTATCATGTCTTCACCAGACCTGCTAAATCGATGCCACTGCACCGATAGCAGTGGCACCGATTTAGCGCAGTAGTGAAGACAAGCCCTCACTCCCTTGCAATGGATATGCTTATGTCACTAACAACCCACCCAGCTTTAGTTTTGCATTTTAACAAATATGTGTACACTCACATTGGCTAGAACAAGTGTTAATTGACTGGAAGGGATCTATTTGTCTGAGAGCGCTATTAAAATATAGACTGGCACATAACAATGCATTTATAATATTTTTTGCAAAGCAAGCAACTGCTTTCTGTATTGGATGCAGATGTTAAGGCAATAGTTTGTTTTAAGGGCCAGTGCTGCACAAATTCTGGCCTTTGGGATAATGACAAGTGTTTTGCCTGCATAAACAATACATATTCTCTCTCTCTCTCTTCCCCCCCCCCCCCCCCCCCCCCCCCCCCAAGGTCCACACACACCTAGTTTCCCTCAAGCACATCATCTCTGTCAGGTTAATCAATAGGCACCGTATGGCAGAGGGTCAGTAATCAGTGTCATCGTGCCTTTAAATCGTGTTGAAAATTTGCTTAAAGCCTGGGCCAATTAACATCGAGATGATGAATGGATGGGTAGATGGGAAGAGCCTGGCGCTCAGGGGCTTGTGAGAAGTAGATGCTCAGCTGTTGAGCAGCAGACACCAGCGAATAAAATCAGCCATTCATGTTAGCTCAGTCCACCCACTCTTAATGATAATGTCAATCTAGCAAAATATATACACATTGGAGTTGTCATGAGTTCATAAATCAAAGGAGTTTGTCAAAGGCATTCAGATTAACGAGGCAGCAGCAATAACAAGTCAAATTTGCATAGAGAATTGCCCGAATCTCAGTAAATTATGATCCTGTTTTTCATTTGATTATTTGCTAATGTCTCAAGAGGGAGAATGATTACATTAGCATGCAAAATCTACTCCAGAAGTAGAAATCTGAGGTATAGCAGACCAGCACATGATGACAATTAATCAGTTTCTGCATACTAGCATAAACGTGCAAGGCCCAGAAATGAACTCCTTTTTTTATTATTATTTCTCCTTGCTACTGATCCAAATGGTTCAGCTTGACAGAGACTTTATATTGCTTTAACAGTGTTCTGAATTGTGCCTGCAGGCAAGACATAGTTATGCAGCTATAACCAACCTATCCATCTGCCAACCAGATTGGAATTCTCCTATCCAAGGCTTCCATTAACCCCCACTGACAGCTCCAAACAGGATTAAGAATTTGAAAGCATAAAAAAGAGTCGTGCTCTTTACATAGACACAGTTCTCCCCCACCCCCTCACATGTGGAAGAAGACTGCATCTGTACTGTTTTATAATTAGTGTTGGCCAAGACGGCATCAAAACAACTGCCCAGTTGGCAGGTTTCTGATTTCCACCATGAGGAGTAAGGCAGTGCTAAAGGTAGCCCTGTGCAGTTGGTAGCCCGAGTGCATTCATCCATCTACTATAGCTGAATCCCAGTATTGCGTTCATGGGTTATATGCAGAAAATCCTGCATGTCATCACACGTCAGACGCTTTAGCCTACGGACTCTGGGTGCCATGTAACACAGGGCGTGTTTGAGGTAGTGAGGACTTCATGCGGAGAGTCAAATAATTAAACAAGTTTGTGGTGGTTACTGGGATAACACGCTGTGGAATTATATCCTATTAGTTTTAGGCCAAAGTCTTAAATCCAAATTGTGTTTGGAAAGGATCTCTTGTAATAGACAGTTACCATTTTAGGGCAGATAAACTATGAAAGGCAACTACCCTTCATGGGGCCTCAGAGGAGAAGGCTAGAGAGGAGGGCTAACAACTAAAGCAGAGGTTTGGGAATCAGGATTCCCAGTTTCTATTCCCAGCATTGCCACCGACATTCTGTGTGACCTTGTGTAAAACCTGTGGCTTCTATTTTATCTGTCTGGGCAAATAGAGGTGATAATCCCAGGGGTGGGGGGATGGGAAAGTTAACCACTTAGTGCTTTGTGGGACTTGAATGAACTATGCAAAAGGCAGGCTAGTCCTAGTTTGTAGAAGATGCTCCATGCATTCCAGCACAAGCATTTTCTTGCCCTATCTGGTTTTGGTAAGGATGGTGGCCAAGAAAGGCACTGCCACTTAGAGGAAATGGGATTTCTGAATTTGCCAATTCAAGAAGTTGTTTGGGTTTTCAGCCGTGACCTGCCTTTCGGTCTGCTGATTCTGTCCCCACCCCTTCGCCCTAGCAGATTCCATCTTGTCTTTGCTACACATCAGTTACAGTTCCTGCGAACCTTTGACAGTTCTGATGCTTGCACCATCTTAATATATGAGCATCAAATGCCACATTGTAGAGCTATGATTGCAAAACACCTTTTTGATAGCCTTTTATCATCCTCCCTTGTGGCTGGAAGCATCACTCGTCATGCTGAAGCAAACTTAAAATTCTGGTCCTCAAACGGGATCAGACCTCCCTTGCATTGTTCAGCAATGAGAGACATGCACAGACGTAGTTTTCTGGTTACTGTTATAATAGTCTAACTTTACCATTCAGCTTTCCAGTGGTAACTAATACTGCGAGTGGAATTCACTTTAATGCAGGTCTGACTATTTCTGAACTATTTGGAGGCTTGTAGTACACCTGGAATGGTGATTTTTCCTATTCCTGAGAAATAAGCGGGAGTTAGAAACATCTGTGCTTTGTTTCTTAAGTGTAATGCTTTCCAGTCATTCTGTCTTCACCAAGCGTAACTTACTTGCCAACAAAAGTGCATGAGCAGCGCTCCTCCTTAATAGTCTGCTATTGGAGCTGCTGCGTGGGTACTGTAGGATGGTGAGACGCCAAGCTGTGAACCACCATATGCACTTGGCAGTCTTTGTCTGGTCTTTGTTCAGCCAACCTCGTAGCCTTGCCACCTATAAAGATAATGAATGCAAAAAGGTGGTCTTCTCGCTTTTAAAATTAGATCTTCCGTTTAAAGAAAAAGAAACTGGAAAACTTGTGACACGTTGCGATAACAAGAAATTTCAGAATAAAGGCTGTTTTTTCGCCTCAGCATTGAGTTTCCTGGCTTTTGACCTTGTTGTAACCTCAATGACATTGAAAGGCAGTTTGAGAGGCATGGGGAAGATGAGATTTCACTTTTAATAACCATTTTCTAAAACACACAACTTGAGGAAAAATAGGATTTTTGAAGCTATTAGGGGAAGGGGGATTGAATGTTCAAAATGCATCTTTAAAATAGATAAGAAAAGCAGTTCCTGGAAATACTTCAAAATCCTGTATTTCTAGCAATTACTCTGTTTTCAGAAGTACCAAAATTGAAATCCCTACTTGCGTTATTAAACTGTGCGGATAGGTACAGAGCAAGATGCATCTTAATTTCCTTTTCACACGTGTACAGTTTAGCCCTCTCTAAACCAGACTTAACAAATAACTTTCTCCTAGCTGAGGCCCTGTGTGAAAACTTCTCAAAGATTTGGGTTGTTTTACTGAGTTATCAGGCCTGTTTAGGATTGATTTACGTTATAAAACCCTGGCTACCGCTGCTCAGATCTTATTGTGCCTCCTGAGCTCTGTCTCTTGTAAAGCTCACTAGTTGGTCTGCAAATTTTGATTTACTTAGAATCCTCAGGGCCAATTTACCTTGAGTTTTTTTTTTCCCTTCTCTTCCATTTCTCGGCAAGGACATGAGCAAAGTTTGCTATCTTCCTGCTCTCTTCTTCTCCTTCAATGAAACTAGAAGCTGTAACCTACCTAGACTCTTGCTGATCACACAGCACCTTCTGCAGGCAACCAAACACACTACTAATGGCTTCCTGCAGTCTGAGTCCTCTCTACAGTCCCCACTCGACCACACTGCTTGCAGTGCACCTGCTCTTCCTTGACTGATAGATGCTCCAGCCAGTGACTGAAATTTGGGGTTGGTAGCTAGCTCTAAGGGGTTAGGAGCACTGATGGGTGAGGAGGATTCTGGGAGGTGATGATCATAAAGGGGATGCAACTTCCACCTTAAAATCCTATCCTGATCTCATCTGCTATAGCCAGAAATTCTTCCTGTTACTGGTCTAGCACTCCCTAGTACCTCTCCCTTATGCCTTTATAAACGGACTAGTCTTCCAGGTATTGAATGCAGGGGTTTGCGACCTAAAGGCTGTTACTACTGTGGTGTTCAATGCTTATTTTAGATGTGTGTACAGAATTCCTCCAAACCTTTTTAAGCAACGCAGTCTATCCTTAGCCTATCAACATGGTTGTTGAAATTGTGATAGCAACCACCATGTTTTAGTATTGCTTCCCTGGCCAATGTGGACAGGATTTTTTCCCCCCGGATAATTGTTTGCTGAATGTGTCCTAAAGACAGCCTCTGTCCTTAGAGAAGCAATAGCACTATTCCCGGACAAGTAATCCATAGCTTAAACCATAGTGTGAAGAGGACAGAAGTCTCCTGCCTAGTTTTCTGAGCCCATCATCAGCTGAGGAGCATTTCTGGAGCAGCCTCTCATGGCTCATCCTTCCTCTTCAACACCCTGTATTCCCAAATAGGTGGTGGTGGTACTGCAGGATCCTTGTCAGCTTTTCTGGAGAGAGAGAGAGCACACACCCCTCTCCCCCAAAAGGACAACACTGGAAGACATAGCAGGAATTGGTGCTATCACTAATATCACGGAATTTGATGACCTGGTTCACCACAATTTAGAGGTGAGCCAGACAAATCTGAATGTTGGTAGCCCACTAAACTCCTATGCAATCAGTCAGTATTCCTGCTAATATAAAGATACTGAAATATAGGGGGACATAAGCTTTGGTATATTAGATCAGGCCATCAAGTCACCTGCTTGGCATCCTACCTCCAACAGTGGTCAGTACTGGCAGTTTTAGAGGAAAGTCCTAAACAAACACAAACTTCTCTCCAGTATACCTATCGAATGGTGCATTATTTATCAAGAATGAGAAAAATTCTGTCTTAGTCCTAACAAGCCAGTTGGCTTACACCTGAGGCTAGCTTTTTCATGTATGTATAAAATCTAGCCTGTGTAGCTTGCAAATATTCAGTTTCCTTTCCTCCCACAGAATAATATTGGGGATAAGAACTGAATTAAAGCTTGCTTTCTTCCGCAGAATTCCTCAGAGCGAGAAGACTGTAATAATGATGAGCCCCCTAGGAAGATCATTCCAGAGAAGAATTCACTTAGACAGGTATGCAACTAGTCTCTTAAAAATACAATTAAACTTCCTAACAGCTTGAATCTTAAAACACGTTGGGAAACTAGAGTCTGAGCTTAGGTTCCTGACTTTTATCTGGCGCACTTGTCATGCTCGAGCCTGAAAGTCCTTTCTTACTCTCCTTAGTGGGAGAAGGCAAGTAGCATTGTACCGGGGAAAATCAGACGAGTTGGGCTTTTGTGCATATGAACAGGGATATCCATTTCTGAGCAAGTATAGCACCATCAGCTGGGACTTTGTATCTGAGTTTTGTTTACTTGCTGATCTTTGGGAACTCTACAGTCTTGGTCTGTAGTACTCACTCTGTCTCATTTATGACTTTCTACAATACCTTGCATCCAAGAATCTCCAGGTGCTTTACAAAGAACTACCATACCTAGAAGATAGGCTTTCTTAGAGCCATTATCTAGACCAGGGGTCGGCAACCTTTCGGAAGTGGTGTGCCGAGTCTTCATTTATTCACTCTAATTTTAAGGTTTCGTGTGCCAGTAATACATTTTAACATTTTTAGAAGGTCTCTTTCTATAAGTCTTTAATATATAATTAAACTATTGTATGTAAAGTAAATATGGTTTTTAAAATGTTTAAGAAGCTTCACTTAAAATTAAATTAAAATGCAGAGCCCCCTAGACCGGTGGCCAGGACCCAGGTAGTGTGAGTGCCACTGAAAATCAGCTCGCCTGCCGCTAGGGTGACCAGATGTCCCGATTTTATAGGGACAGTCCCAATTTTGGGGTCTTTTTTCTTATATAGGCTCCTATTATCCCCCACACCCTGTCCCGATTTTTCACACTTGCTGTCTGGTCACCCTACGTGCCGCCTTTGGCACTCGTGCCATAGGTTGCCTACCCCTGGTCTAGACTGATAACCTAAAAGTAGAACTACTTTAATTTCCCTCTAAAAGTTATAGATCTGCTCTGCCCCCGCACCCCACAAAAGTTTTAACATCTCTTCTGGTCCCTTCTCTATATTAAAACAAATTCCTTACCATCTTAATTTAAATTAAGCTCTATGCAGCAGGGAGTATATATCTTTCTGTATGTATTATATATCACTGAAAACCCTGGTGTTCAACAAATAAATGCATCAATATCCTTTAAAGAGAGCACATTTTTCCTCCCACCACCCCACCCCATCCAAAAAAATTAACTTGCCTAGCACCATCAAAAGACCCATTTCAGCGGTTCCCCCATCCTGGCTGAGAAAGGAGGACGTAGATTTTTAAACTGGCTATGTGCCCCTATGGTCAATTTTATGTGTGTTAGGTACTTCAATACAGCAGTAGTAGGTACAGTATAGATACCTAGGCATCAACCGGTTCAATAATATTGTCTAAGGAAAAATAAGATTTTATTGAAAAAGTTCTTATTTTTTCCCCCACAGTTCAGGGGAAAGGGATGCTTGTTTTATAGCTCAAGATCCAGGCATACAAAGTGTCAGTGATGTAATCTGTGGTGTACATGATGCACAGTCCTCCTGTGAGAAGCCTGTGATCTAAAAGATAGAGATAATACAAGGTATAGTGGGATCCCCAGAAGGGATGTCAGGTTACAATGTTGCATGCTCTCTCCCCCCCCGCTTTCCTATCTTTCTCATTCTCTAACCTGCTGCCCTTACATAATGTTAGACTACAGATTTTCTAAGAGGGAGAGCCCACAGAGCCTAGCAATTGATCTTCAGCCATCTTGCAGCTTTGGGGTCAGAGCCAGAACTGTCTGTCATAGGCAGAGTTGGGGGGAGGGATAGCTCAGTGGTTTGAGCATTGGCCTGCTAAACCCAGGGTTGAGTTCAATCCTTGAGGGGGCCATTTGGGGATCTGGGGCAAAAATTGGGGATTGGTCCTGCTTTGAGCAGGGGGTTGGACTAGATGACCTACTAAGGTCCCTTCCAACCCTGATATTCTATGATTCTATGACCCCACCAGAGAGCCTCCTGGTTTAGTTCTGCTTCTTCAGCTGAGGACGGGCTTTTCTAGGCCTTCCTGCTGCTTCCGCAAGGTGCACAAGCATGCTGAGCAAGCCCAGAAAGAAGAGAGAGGAAAAGATTCCCCCACGTCCTATCGTTAAATATGTTAATAGGGACCTCTGCATCATCTGTATCCTGCTGACTCGTCAGAAAAGGGGAAGAAGACGGCAACCAAGCAATACAGATTTCAAAGCTTCCTACAAAGCATGTCATTCTCCTTGTGGTTCCTTGTCTTCTACATACAGCCAACGAGTCAGTGCATGCAACAGCAGAACATGGAACAACAGCGTGGGGGAGGGGAAGGCAGTGATGATTTCTCTGCCTGGGCTCATGCCAAGTAATCGGCATGATTCCAACTCTGACCAATCCAGCATGAAAGCAAGATTAGCTGTAAGCTTCTCCAGTTAGCACAGAACTGTCTTCCCTCCTTATAAGACAAATGGGTCCTTGACTTTGTTGAGGAAGAATAGTTGTTAGAACCGGTTGAGTATCTCAAACACACATTGATGATTCTCGTAACCTCCAGCAACAGGAGCCAGCAAAAGAGCAGCCATCAAGTACCTCCTGTAGATAAGGTGAGGTGGAATAAGTCCCTCCAACAGAGAGAGGACTGGCTCTGACTCCATTGTTCTAGTTCCCAAAAGGATCAAGAAGGGATAAGGCTATTCGGAATCTAAAAATTCCTGAAAAAATGCATCAGCAAACCAAAATTGCAAGTGGAGACATTGAAATCTACCTAGAAGGCTGTCTCCAAAGGGGACTTCTTATCTTCTCTATCTCAAGGCAGTGTGTCCACATATCCTAATATGATTATCCCATTGCAGAGCCCTTCACGTCACTTTTGGAAGCCAGTATTTCCAAACTTCTATCTTACTTTTTGGCCTGATGGTAGCTTTTGCACCTGTTAGAAAAGTGCTGTAATGCCTTAAATGTGTGTTAGGACTCTGTCATCCTGCAAGTTTGGGGAATTGAAATGCACTAATCTTTCTCCCCTGTTAGAGAAGGGCAAGAAACTGTCAGATGTTTCCAAATCCAGGTGCAGCATGTCCGAGGCATGCACAGCCATATGTTTTATTCTGTCCTCCAGTATTAGGGCACACTGAATAAGGGCAATGATGGTTTGGTTTGTGGGTGGAAACATGTTATGCCTTACACGAGGAGAGAAGCAAGGGGGCCAGTTGGTCTTTCATCCCCCTTCATCTTCGCAAAACACTGCAGATTGTGTCTGTAGATTAGCTAAAGCAACATTTAGCAAAAAGTGTGGAGTACAGTAGTAGTACCCCAGTGAAAAGAAATTAACTCCGTCATTATTGTTTGTATATAGTTTTATTTTTTTTCTTTCCCTCCACGGAGACGCTGCTGATAAAATTCTGTTGTTGGGAACTGTGGACCTTCCTGCATATAAGACTAGGAAAAATTATCCAAGCTTGAAAATTTCATGTCTTCTGATAGGATTGTCCACAAATCCAACCCCCTCGGCTCTTTTGGGACCGGGGGCCTGTGATGATCAGATTCCAAGGCCAAAAGAGACCTTTGTGATCACCTCATCTGACAGGCCAGAGAACTTCCCCAAAGTAATTCCTAGAGCTGGTGTTTTAGAAAAACATCCAATCTTGATTTTAAAATGTTCAGTGATAGAGAATCCACCATGACCCTTGGTAAATTGTTCCAATGGCTAACTACTCTCACTGTTAAAAATTTACCCCTTTTTTCCAGTCTGAATTTGTCTGGCTTCAACTTCCAGCCACTGGAACGTGTTAGACCTTTCTCTGCTAGATTGAAGAGCCCATTAGTAAATATTTGTTCCCCATCTAGGTATAGACCGTGATCAAGTCACCCCTTAACTTTCCCTTTGTTAAAATAAATAGATTAAGCTCTGTGAGTATCTCAGGATAAGGCAGGTTTTCTGATCCTTTAATCATTCTTGTGGCTCTTCTCTGAACCCTCTCGAATTTGTCAACTTCCTTCTTGAATTGTGGGCACCAGAACTGGACGCACTAATCCAGCATTGGTCTGACTAGTGCCAAATATAAAGGTAAAAATAACCTCTCTACTCCTACTCAAGATTCCCTTGTTTATGCATCCCAGGATCGCATTAGCTCTTTTGGCCACAGCATGGCACTGGGAGCTCATGTTCTCTAACTATCCACCATGACACACAAATCTTTTTCAGAGTCATTGCTTCCCAGAATAGTCCCCTGCCCTGTAAGCCTGGGCTATATTCCTTGTTCCTAGATGCATATATTTACATTTAGCCATATTAAAACAAATATTTTGTGCCCAGTTTACCAAGTGATTCAGATCTCTTGGAATCCGTGACCTGTCCTCTTCATTATTTACCACTCCACTGAAATTTTGTGTCACGCACAAACTTTATCAAGGATGATTTTGTTTTCTTCCAGGTCAGTCAGAAAAATGTTAAAGATCTTGTTGTGCTTCCAGAGCTGTACATAAGCTGAAGACCATTTGATTCAGCCCGGTGGACTTTCCTACTAGAAGAAATGACATTTTCCGGTTGACTGAAATGGACTTTGTGAGAAGTTAGGGAGTTGAATGAGTGTAGTTTGGATTCCTAACACACTGGGACTGGGAGGGCTTTCCATCCATGGTGAGCAGCACAGAAGAAGGTATGGGGATTGGAACAGGGGAGAAAACAAAGTGGGGGATTGAAGCTATTATTGTTGGCAAGAACATTACAAAAAAAGAGAGCTGTGCAGAGCTCTGAAGCAAGGATGTGAAGGTTCTATTCTTGACAGCTGTTTGATATGATCAAATACAATTTTGAGATGTAAAGTGAAAGTCATGGTAGAAAAACAGCCCTCAGAAAAACAATGACAAGTGGCAAAAGTTTTTGGCAACTTTATTTACGCTAACAAACGAATTTTCACACTGCAAAGTTATAAATTAATTTTAATAGGCCGATCCAGATGGTCCATTTGGAAAATGGATAGCTTGATCTGTTGAAAATTAAACTAAATTTATCTCTCTCATACTTCAAACTGAAGCAAGCGTGAGAAGAGTGCCCATTAAGTCCAGCACATACAGATGGACCGGCAGGTCACACATGGGACTAATCTGATTCATTTTAAAAATAAATGCATGAGTTATTGAATCAGGTTCCTGTTTCAAGCCGTGTGCATTTGTATGTGTGCGCGTGTGCAGCCTTTTCAAAAAGACTCACAAATGCTTCAGTGCCTTTTTAACCTGTGTGTTTCAATTTTAATTCAACCTCCTTGCCAAAAAACATAATTAGTTTTCGGGGCCTATCATTTAGTGTTAGACCCAAATGCTAGATTGATTAGGTCAGGCATTTGTTATTTTAAGGGCTACATCTCCATTCTTCATTTATGAAGAACATGAGCTCAATAGTCTTGGGGAGAGAACTGGCCTTTAGAAACTGTGAAGCTCTCTGGGGGCCCCTCAAGCCTTTTAGCTTCTGGGTGTTTTAAACAGAGCCATGAATGCAGATTTGTAAATTTATTGCAGTGCCATCTGGTTTTTTTGCAGGAACCGTATTGTTGTTGGCTTGTATCTGTCTATTGTGGTGGTCACTCCCCGGGAGCTTGCCCTCATAGTCCTAAGGAAAGTGATGAATAGTGGGGGTCAACATGAGTAGGTCACAGGGCAGCTGTCCAGGGCTGCCCTGAACTTGATTACCCCACTGTTCTTTAAAAAAGACAGGCACAATGCAGGTTGTTTAAAAAACCTCCCCTCCCTCTCTTGAATGGAGTAATAATGAAGTGCCTTTTGCTGCCATGATTCCTTCTGTGGGCGGGCTGTGTGCAGGGAAAGCGGTGTCAAAGGTGTCTTGTGGGGAAGTGCTGATGGCAGCCGGATTGCTGTCATGTATGTCATGCTGCAAACCAGACTCTGGACTCCATCTTCCAGGTGGAAGTCAAGAAAAATACAACCTTGCCTGCCAGCCCACTCCCCAAGTCCCTCCACAGTTTCAAAAACTTTCCCCTTCGGCTTCGCAGCATAGAATATTACTGCAGTTCAGTCTCACGGATTTGAGATGATGATTTTTTATATTTTTTTTTTGTAAATGGGTGAAGCACCCCCTACAGCATACTCTAGGCACTATTCAGAAGGTAAAGCAGGAATGGTCCCCAACCTGAAGAGCCTGAAGTCGAAGTGTAGACAAAGCACAACAAAGGAAGACAAACAAAAGAAGAGCACGGGAATGGGAAGACAGGGGATAGCAACAATCGGACACCTTTCTTTTTAGTCTGTGGTTTTCCTTTTTGGGACTTCTCGCCAAATGAATCTCTGATGTGCAGTGCATAGTCCCATGTCTCATCTACTTACTGACTGTTAGAAAGGGAAGCATACAGGTGCTACTGGTGATGCAGCTTCCTCTCTTAATCTAGATCAGCTATTTTGTAGTCCAGATTTTCCTTCTTCTAGAGAGTGGACAGGGCAGGGGGAGGAGCAATGTTAATTTTGTAGTATCCTATTGAACTCATCTCTCACTATTGCAAATGTTTGCTAGGAAAAAGTCGTTGGGTGAAAAGCTTTGTCAAAGTAATAGAAATACTTCGTAGTCTATAAAAACTGCTTTCTTTCATCCCGTAACTGTTGCAAAACTAAAATGACTATTTGCCTTTAATTCGCATTAAGCATTATAAAGTGTTAGTGAAGACCATGTTTGTGCTGAAGTCCAAGTTAAAATGAAAAGTGGTGCCTTGTGGCACCAAAGCGACTTGGTTCTTCCAACATTAGTGCTAATAGGAGCTGTCAGCCTTGCTGCATTCCTCTGTAATTGAGTAAATTGCAAGTGTTGTCTACTCCCCCTGCCCTTTGTGTTTGTGTCCACTTACCATCGGAAGAACGTGGGCAGTGATAAATAAAGCACTGAACAGGGCTCTCTCAGCTCTTTGAAAGCAGCATGTTGCCAGCCCCCTAGTTATATTTCTTTAAGTGTTTACGTTTTTCTGTATTCTCTCTCTTGTGTGGCTGGAACCCCGGGGATCCAAAGCCATGAGAGAGGCCAAGGAGCTAACAAAGTAGCTGTCCCCTTGTTAGCTTGTTCCTTTCTTCTTTAAAAAACAAGATGAAAACCATCTGGCTCAGGGCATTACATTTTCCTCCCCCATGCACCTCTATAGATGAAGAGTTTCACCTGCAGCGAGGGTTTACATTGATTAGGGAGGGAACAGTAATTCAAGCCTCCATCCACTTCAGTGATACTTTGCCGTCTTTAAAGGTGCTGACCCATTGAGTTAAACTGTCATGGGAGGATAAAAAAGGAGCTTCATCCCAGGAGGTAACAGCTGCCAGGTTTTCAACACCTTGCGCGCTGCTGGAGAAATGTCACAAATTGTCAATGGAAAGAAAAATCACTTGGCTGCCATCTTCTCTTAATGGTGAGCCTGATAAAATGAAGGATTTAAACCTTTTAAGATCAGCAAGTAGTTGTCAGAATAATAAATAAATAAATCCAGAGGGATTTTGAACAATGGCACGGAAAAGCCTTAGTTAAAATAGCCTGATGTGGTTGGGATAGGCATATGGTTATCTTTGCACAGCTGGACAAGAGGGAATGAAAGTAGCAGCAGCCCAGAAGTCCAGCATTAGTTTGTCTATATTTAATACCAAAAAAAAACAGAGAGCCTGATTCATAAGCCAGTGAACTGAGAGAAGATGTACTGTATTTCTGCTCTTTTGAGGACAATTTGTTTTCAAACAGCTACCAGATGGCTAAATACCACAACATTTCTTTTCTTTTCTTTTTTTTACCACGAGACATCCCGTTTTCCTTGCTCTTTGTTTTTGTTTTTGTTTAAATGCTTTTACTCCGTTGAATAGCCCTGTGGTGCTTGGACATTGTGACACCCTTTTTTCCTACTTTGATAGATGAGGAAAACAGGGTAAGATTTAATGAAGATTCTGAGAACAGGCAGGGTGGGGTTTATTTATTTATTTCCTGTTTGTTATGGGTTAGTCATTTTAATTGTAGTGAGTAATTAGGAGGTACATGCAGCCACAGGAGCTTTGTTATGGTAATTGCTCAAGAAAACCCATTCCCTGTCTACCATGTGTTGAGACACTTCTTCCCTCTAGTGGCAATATTAAGGACTCTGGCTTTGCACTAGGCAAGGTGTAATTGCAATATGACAAACTACGCTTTAGGGACAGTCTTGCAAATGTTCTAGTTTTTTGTTTGGCTATCTTATATTTTGTCTTATGACTTCCCACAGAGACCCCCTCCCTCAGCACAGTGGGCTTTTGATAGCAAAAATGTAGTCTTAAATGTGCTTTAAAAAAAACCCACCTCCGCAATGGATTCTGGGTAATGTTTTGCAGCTTGACTTAATTTTAGTCTTCTGTTTCTTTAATTACCTATTTATAAAAATGCATTTAAGTTTGTAGACATTATTTAATACTTTCAGGAGGAGCACCTCATTTGAAATAAATAAATAAATTTGCGTTTATTTTAGATAGTCCATGTGAAAGACCTTAAGGATAATTAATGCAGGTCTCCGAAGACCCTGTAAGTGAGATGAAACTGATCTTTCCAAATCTTCTGGAGTGATTTGTTTATATAACTTCCCACTTCTGCTGAATCCTTCGGAGTCTAATAACTTTTTTTTTTTAACTGTTTGGCAATTTGTGCTTAGCTACAAAAGCCCTTGTTTGAAAAGAAGCAGTTTAATAATCTGCGCTCTGAAAATGATTTGGAGGAAGGCTATGGGTTTTGTCTTTTTGTTGTGTTTTTATTAGTGTTAGCTTTCTCTGATAAATCATGTAATTATTAACTAGTGGAAAAAAATCTTATTGAACTTCTGGGTTGTAGTGTCTATTAAAAAGTGGAGCTTCATTCAGAGACTGGCGATTCTCTGGATAAATGGCCAAAGAAATGACTTTTCTACTGGTTGAGATCCTTATGAACACAATTCCACTTTGCATTCAGTACTTCAGTCTGGCATTCCTTGCTCATCCAAAGCTCCATCGACGTCTGCACTGCTTTACACTGGGGTCATGCTCTCTTTTTAAAAAGGCAGAAGTCTATCAGACCCCGTCACATAAGCATTAGAAAAATCTAATCTAAGATACTCATGGAGTGAGATTAGATATGTTTAGTGAACTATGGTCTAGCATCTGTGTGGCATTTTAAGCCCTTGGCTAAGAATGAATGCAGCTTTGTGGTTCCCCTTTTCTGCACCACATTCCTGCTCCTGACATGATTTGATGCTGCCATATATTTGTAGACTTTTTTTTTTTATTAGAGCTTGTTTTGCTATAGGGCTGCTTAACGTTCTTCTCAAACGGCTTTTGCAAGGTTAAAGGAATGCAGCTTGGTAACAAGTTTGTGTCATTTTAAATATATACCTCCTAGTAAATAAGGAGGAGTCTGGCAATCAATCCCTTTTAGTGTGTTATATGTTTCACCTGACAACTAAACCCTCTATTGATTAGCCATTACTTTGTTAGATAATCCTATGTCAGTGAAGCCACTGTAAAAATTAAACTCTTTAAAATGTTTTACCCTAGCAGCAGTGTGAAAATTGAAAACTTGTTCAGAATTACAGCTGGCTTTCGGAAAGAGGGTAGCTTTCAGCAAACTGGTTTATGTTTGCATGCTTTATATGCAATATAAAAACATATTAAAGCACTCCAACGCAAAGCTATATGCCTCTGGCGTAGAACCAGGCTACCGTTTCCAAGTGCTCCCTATGCAAAGAAACCTCTTCTCATGACTCAAAGTGAGGGGAGACTTGAACAGGGTGGGTTCAGACTAGAAAAGATTCTTACTAGGGTCCAATTTTAAAGGTGAACTGAAAAAGTTTTTATCTTTTAAGACCTGGGTTCAGGGTTTTGTTTCTCCTGGAACCGTAGCTGATCGCCAAGGCACCTCAAACAGTGAAGGGAGCTGTAATACCAGAGTCCCTCAACTTCAGATGTCATGGAATCATAGAAGATTAAGGTTGGAAGAGACCTCAGGAGGTCATCTAGTCCAACCCCCTGCTCAAAGCAGGACCAACCCCAACTAAATCATCCCAGCCAGGGCTTTGACAAGCCAGGCCTTAAAAACCTCTAAAGATGGAGCTTCCACCACCTCTCTAGGTAACCCATTCCTAGGTCATCATGTGTTTCAGTTGAAACATAGAGCTCTGAACTTGGGCATGGGTAAATAAGTAAAGGGAGAATTTATGGCACTGTGTGACATTCACTGTCAATGTAAATGCGTGCATTGCTAGTGATTCAATATCCTAAACTTTTTGTACTGATTTAAAAGAATACATAGATCACTCTTAAAGTTTTAGCCTGAGACCTTGTTGAATGTGCTGCCGGGCATGTGTATATCTTCTCCAGATTGCAGTATGTTTATTCATTACACAAGATGAATGCATTTCCACATCCTTAACAAAGAAGTTATATACTCCTTGAAGTTTCATTTTCCTTCTCATCTTTTGTGGAAAGGTGAGGAATTATATGGCTGTTTTATAATTTAGCACTTACATAGAGCTTTATGCTGTCAAAGTGCCGTGAAAATCGCCCTGTGAGGTACGTAGTACTATCCCCATTTTATAGATGGGGAAGCTGAGATTCAGAGAAATTGGATGACTTGTTGTCCAAGGCCACAGAGAGTCGTTGGGACTAGAAACTCTTGAGTGTCCCTGTCCCTTGTCTGTGAATGAAAATAATGGGAGTTGTGCAATGCTTTGGAATAAGTGTTCTTTATTTATACACTGCCTTGATGTGGTTCTGTGTGGTTATGATAGAGGTCACCCTTCCTGCTGAACAAGTTCTAGTTTTTATGTTCTGCTGCATGGACTCAAAATGGAATGTTGCTGATTTTGTATTCAAACAATTAGTTCTTTCCCATCCCCATAGTTATTAATCTGGTTATTGGGTAGAATATTATTCTAAGGCTGACTTCTGAAAAGTAGGCTTATTCAGCAGGCTTGTATACTTTGCCTGAAAGAGAAATGATTGGACCA
Organism: Macrochelys suwanniensis; assembly: GCA_033296515.1. Classification (NCBI taxonomy): domain Eukaryota; kingdom Metazoa; phylum Chordata; order Testudines; family Chelydridae; genus Macrochelys; species Macrochelys suwanniensis. The sequence continues at coordinate 141,501,198 of CM065778.1, forward strand.
GGACTCAAGAACTGGGTTCAAATCCTGGTTCTGCAACAGACTTCCTTTGCATCCTGGGCAAATTACTTAATCTCTCTCTTTCTTAGTTCCGATCTATAAATGGGGAATAATACTTTTTTTGTTTGTTGTCTATTTAGATTGGGTCAGGGACTGTCTTTTAATATGTACCTAGCACTTAATTTATGCAATGCCTAGTAATACATTCTATCATATATTCCTATACATAATAATGGATTTGTAAATTGGGGGGAAGTCAGAGTGGAGGAGATGTAAGTATAAAACACGGCAAATGCAAGATACAACAGAAAACAGTGAAAAACCAGGTGAGTAAAAAAGAAGAGAAGCTCAGTTATGAATGATGGGGAAACAAAGCATCTATATGTCTCTCTCTTTTTTTCCTCTCCCTCTCTCAAGTTTTGGACTGAATTTAGTGAATGTTGATGCTTATAAAATGAGGTTCAGATAACACTTGCCGGAGCAATGCATAGAGCAAGAAAGTGCTGTCCAAATTTCCTCGTGACAGTTAGGTCAGTGCATCTAAATCATGATTTATAATGTGTTTATTCATTCTGATCTCTCTCCTGAGTAGGAAGTGCTAAACATGCCAAAGTGGTGGTTTTATGATGTGGGCAAATGTCTGCAAGGGCTAGTTTGAGGCCATCAAATGCCTGTTTGTGTGTGACTTTGTCCCAGTTTGAATCTAGACACCCTACCCACTGCTGAAAGACCTAGTGCATTAGTCCACATAGCACAGAGCCATTTGGAAGGATTAATGTGTTTTGTTTTGTTTTTCAATTTCTCCTTCTTTTGGATCAAGTATCAGAAATTGCTGACTTCTATCCTTACGCTAACCCCAGCCACTCTCAACAGATATTGGTGTTATGATTTGTAAGGAGAAAGGGGTGAACCAGGCAATTCTGCATTCCTTTACTGTAAGCTTCTACTTACAAAATAAAAATATATCCAGGCAGGATGGGGGTGGGGGGGATGTTTTGTGTCGTCCCCGTCCCCCCGCATCCTGCATAGATTTATTTTATAGACTAGTTTGAGTGGGATTCGAAACTTCATTTCACCCTGTTTTCCTCTTTTTTGTTTAGGAAAGAGAAGTGATTCCGAAATGTAGTAGAATGGCTTCACAGAGTTGTTAGAGTATCTTGCACCAAAAAGCTGATGCCTTACAGCAAATTTGTGTGCCTCTATTCTGAATTTTTTTAATCTTTCCACAGACCTACAACAACTGTGCCAGACTGTGCTTAAACCAAGAAACAGTATGTCTAGCGAGCACTGCTATGAAGACTGAAAATTGTGTGGCCAAAGTAAGTAATGTTGTAGTTCTGTTATCTTTGTGAGCAGTACGTTTGTTTTTCAAAAACTAATTTTAACATACTTTAAACAGAAAACAAGTAGTTTGCTCAGGCCTTCTATCTTTCACAATCGTAGTATGGGCTGACCTGGCAGTGTGCCGCTTTCCCCAGACTGTGATAAATGGGAGTATGGGTCCCCAGCCACCCAGATCAACAGGATGGATGTCCTGTAGAAGCAGTAACTGTTCCCATTGTGTCGTTGTCTCCAGTACCCTCTGCTGGTCAATACCCAGAGTTACATGAACATATTTTGGATGGAGGCTCTTCGCAACCTGGGGCCTTTTGTTGATTGGTGAAGAGGAAATACAGAAGGAACATTGAAGGAAAAACCTTGTAATTCAAAGAACAAACCTAACACACTATTTGGAGGGAAGGGGAAAAGAGAAAATCGGAAGAAAAAGTGAATATGTTCATTTTCATATCACTGCATCAGATAAGATACATTTGTAGGGCAATATAAAAACTGGGGGGGGGGGGGGGAGAAAGAGGTGAAATGTCAGTAACCACGCAGCTCCCGGTTTACTTTTCCTAAAACTAAGCGTAAGTAGTCTAAAATAAGATTTATACATGCGGGATTGTCAGCGAGCAGAAAACATCCCAGCCATGACACTGTATGTATAAAAAGGACTGCGTAAAACAGCCTTGCATAAGCTCCATGTTTCCGCTGGAAAGAAGTTCGGTGGGCATGCAAGACAGATCAGAGAATGCAGCAATGTGTTACTGAAACCAGCTGGCAATTTGTTGCTCTTCTGTCACTATAAAGTGACCAATAGAAAGCTTGCTCCCTCTTCTGACTTATTCCTTGGATCTTCTTGAGATTCCCCTTTCTCGGAGTTAATTCTGAATGGCAGTTAAATCTGCCCCGTCTATTCAGGACCCACATTTCTGCTGGCCTTTGAAGCTGCTCCTGTCACTGTGAGAAGATGGCGGTTCCATCTGTGAACTGTCCCATTGCACAAATGTTGGCTTTCATGTTGCACACAAGTGACCCAAAGTGCAGCATGCAGTCACCCTCTGTTAGAGAGGTGCAGCCTTGTGCAAGCTACAGATCCCAGCGTGAAGTGCAGCTGCTTGCCCCTTGCTGCCCAGTGACCCTCTTTGATCAAGACGTACAGTATTGCGTGCTGCCACCTGCAGTCATGCCCGTTATTATACAAAATGGGTGAAACTGACAAGATACCAGGGTGCACGATTTGCAGCCCTCAGCAAAATGCCCTTGGTATTTAGCATTTTTCATCTTGGGGTCATGATGCCGGTCACAAGCATCCTACAAATAAGCCAGTGTACAACTACTACCAAGATAGCCTCAGGCTTCCATTCGGGGCCCACCTACCATGTGACAGCTCCTTTTGACCTGATCAACTTGGTTTTGAGGAGGTGGTGTGGTAGAATTACAACTATTAACTTCATTTGTGCCCCTCTGAATTGAAATGGCCCCTTTCAAAATGGTAGGGACAACAATGAAATCACTCCTTACAAAAATATTTTTAGTGACAAGCAACAAAGAGAGAGTGCCAGAGACTGCAAGACTCACTTTATGTTGTAGAGGTGGAGCTGAATTCTGGCCCCAGACATGGAAAAGCACATGTTCTTAATACTGCATCTCCAGGATATATTACCCTGGAGATGGAGTATTTATATATATTTTGCATTGGTTTTGCATTAGCTTAACAGGAGCTTCTTTGAGCACGTTTCCCTACTACTTGGGGGTAATTGCTTTCCCTTAGTAGTGGTTTCTGTCACTGACAGGTTACTGATGCCGTTGTTTTGTGGTTACAAAACAAAGTGAAATAGAAGTTGGCTTTCTCAGGACCGCTTACAGCTCCAGGTATAGCAAAGCACTTTATAAATTCCCTGACCAAAAAAACCAAAAAACTTCATTCATGCAGAGTTAAGGTTGTTTGGTGATATCTTGCAGCTTTCCAGAATGTCATGTTCAGTAAAACTCAGAGCTATGAAAATTGGGTAATAATACAGAGATAAGGTACACACCAATGCAACCTTAACTCTGCCCTCCTGGAGCTGACAGAGGCCACTGGGAATTATCTGTGTGCACTCTAGCTGCATTTGCTGTGTTAGGTGTAGTTGTACTGAATGGAGATGGCATTAGTTGGAACAGATTGGCAGAGCTGTGATTGTGATATGAGGCGATCTGGGTCTGAGACCCCATGTGTGATGAAAGGAAGGAAGCACTTGTGTACCTTGAAGGATCCAGTAGCCATCATTTCATTGCTGTGTTGTGTAGGTTGTCAGTAGCAGGGCATAGAGGTCTGCTAACCATAGGTATTGTCAGCAGTGAGGTGGGATATGAGAGCTGTGTGTTTAGTGATGGGAAAGTGAAAGTCTTGTGTGTGGTGGAATCCTGTGAGTAAGGGAAAAAAGATTGTAAAAGGAGTGAAGAAATTGTAAAGTTTAACACATGTGGGGTTGTTTCTGGGGAGGAGACTCAGTGTTTGAGTGTAGAACAAGTGTAGGTAGCTCTTGTTCTATACAGCTTCCTAAAAACAAGTTTTACTTGGCAAAGAGAAGGTGTTTGACTGTGCTACAGTTCTCATGTGCCCTGTTCCCTGCATGAGATGCACTATCTGCAAAGGCAGAATGTGAATGTGTGCTATGGGCGTACTGCATCATTGCTCAGAGGGCAGAGTTAAGGCTGCATTGATGTGTACCGTAACTCTATATTTCTTTGTTTTCAGAGGTTTAGTTTTGCTGAACTTGACACTCTGGAAGGGCACGAAATACCATCAGGCAGCCTTAGCTCTGGGTTAACAAAGGTTTTTATCAATGAATTTGCTAGTTTTTTGAAGAGAAAGAGAGATGTTTGTTGTCAGAGTTAGTGGTCATTTGGGCAGTTATAGTTCTCATTTAGAGTTCCATTTGACACATACTGTAGCTAGGTAACAACAAAAAAAGCTAGCATTTATATAGCACTTTTCATCAGTAGATCCCCATTTTAGAGGTGAGAAACGGAGGCACAGAAAGGTGAAGTGACTTGCCCAAGGCCACTCAGGAGGCCAGTGGCAGAGCCAGTAATTCTGGTGGTGTCTCCATTAGACCATATAGTTGCTATGGGATTCCTGAGTGCTCTTCCACCCTCCTGTACATTTTGTTCAAGTGGGATGGAGATATTGGTCGTGCTTTGAAATACTTGCGCTGTGTGGCGGCTAACAGGGCCAGGGAGAGAAATCTCCCACATGGTCTGTGTCACAGAATTTTGACCATTTTATTACAGGGTTGCTACAGTAACTTTAAGCAGGAGCGAGAAGACAAGTGTCTCTCTCTCCTTGTCCACCCCCTACCCCCACCATTTCCTGCAACATGTAGCAACCCTGCCAACATTTGCAGCTCCTGCTCGCTTTCCTGTCCCATTAAGCCATTCATTAGCACTGTAGAAGCCATTGCAACCTGAGCAGTTGGTCCTTGCTGTCTCCTGCCTGGTGTTCCTGCATACACACATCACATGCAGTAGCTTACTTGAGGGCTGTGCATTTCCTTGATTATGTCACCGAGCCCGGGCCCCTCACCCACGCTACGCAACCCCAGCTGGGCTTCCTGCCCCTGCTTCAGCCAGGTTTCATGGGCCGTGCCCTAGCTCCACCCAGTTCACCCCCTTCCAAACTGGTCCACTCACACTCTGGCTAGCCACCCCCACTGACACACTCCACACAGAGGTGGTATGTACCTTAATGATTAATTTCCTGGGTTTCAGATGTTTACATTTGTTACCTTCCCCCGCCCCCCCAACTCACATGGAGAGGGGCTCAGACACTTCAAGAGGGGCAGGGTTCCCCAAATCCCAGCACACATGGACGAGGAGATTCAGACTGACAGGCTTCCACTTCTAAGCCCCCAACTTCCCCTGCCACTCTTCCCATTGTCCAGTCCCTCCTGTTTTCTCTCCTCCTGCTCCCCTAGTCCCCACTCCTTCCCCCTTAGCTGAGCCCCCAACCACTTTTCCTTCCCCTACCACTCTATTGCATTTATCTCCCTCCCCATAATACCCCATCCCTCACTTTAGACCCTGCCCCTATTCTCACCTACTCTTCTACCCCTAATCACCCTGCCTCATCCAGTGAGCATTCACATGTATAACATATTTTCTTTTCAGAATAGGTTGAGCACTTTCTGAATTACAGGGGAGTCGCATCTTACGCAGGGGTTTGGTTCTAAAGTCAGCGCGTAAGGCAAAAATCGTGTATCGTCAAACTCTCATTGAGTGGAATGGCGGGCGGAATCATACAGTATTTAAATTGTTGGGTTTTTTTGCCGAGCACGTATAGTTGAATTTGCGTAAGTTAAATGCGCGTATGATGCGACTCCACTGTAGTTACTCTACTCAGATAACATTTCTTACAAAAAATACCTTGACCGAGGCTTGTTTTTCCCAAACATTAACAGTTCATTCTCGGCTTTCTGCTCAGGGTGGGTTTCACAGGCCAAAGTTGCTAGAATCTGCAAACATTGTGAAATGCTGGGGTTTTTCTAGAGATATCTCGGCAACCTCTTGGTCAACTGGGCCCAAATTTGGGTCACTCACCCTACCCTGCATTTCCACGAGACACAAAATTTCAAGAGAATCCAGGCATGTGGATTTTAGAGCACTTGGAAGAGTCGCCCTTTAAACAGAAAAGTCTTCCCAAACTTAAGTGTAGCAGAACTCGCACTCTGCTATGATACTGTATGAAATTAGTCATCTGCTATATCCAGATCACCCACATAGGATAATACTGAAAGAACAGGAGGCTCTGGGAGGTGTGATGGTCTCAACCCCATGGAGACAAATAAAGCCTGAAACAAATCACTCTGAGGTGTGTACTGCTCTGTTCATGTCGGTGGGTGTTCCCCATCCTCCCTTCCCAGTGCTTGAGAAATGCCCGTTCTTAGCCCCTCACTGCAGTCTCAGCAGTGCGTGTTCCGCTGCATGCTTCCAGGTTGACGGTTCTTGGCTTCCCCAGATGCTGACTCTCATGCAGGGCTCAGGTCCCTTCAAAAGGAAGCAGCAGCCTCCCAGATCTTGGCTCACATGCAGAAGGGCTCTGACCCCCTTTAGCACCACAAAGCTCCCCAAATCCCATGATGTGGGGCAGGGAGGGGGCTCAGACACCCCCAGAGGGACAGGGCCCCATAGATCCCAGCTCATATGAAGAAGGGTGTTTGGGGGGCATACTACCATATAGGGACAGGGCCTACTCCCAGATCCCAGCACACACACACACAGGGGAGAGAGGCAATGCTCCGGTATTCTAGCTCATATGCAGAGGCAAGGAGGGAGGATCAGACCCTCCTAGAGAAACAGGTGGCTCCCACCAAATCCCAGCACACACCCAAAAGTGGAGAGAGGCACTCAGACTCCACAAGAGAGGAAGGCCCGCTCCAGATCCTGGCACACACAGGAGGGGAGAATGTGGGGCTGACGGACACCCCTGCTCCTATTCTCCCCCAGTGCCCCTGCCACTCACATCTATGTCCCCCTTCCCAGTCTCCCAACCCCTCTCTCCTCCCCACCCATTTCTCATTTAACCCCCACTCTTCCACCCCCCCAAACCCACTTCCCATCCAGCTAGCATTCACATGCTTATTTTTTTCCAAAAATAGTTTGATTACATTCCCCCAAATTAAAAAAACAAAACAAAAAAGCTGACAGAATTTAGCATTATGCCTTCAGACCTTTTCCAGATTTCTGTCCTGAGACTTGAAGTGAGGCTGGCTGAGTGAGTCAGGATCCAAGGACGACTGCTTAGCACCTTGAGCTATCCAGCTGCGGTGAGACACTTCCAGATACAACCTACAAACCCGATAGGCTCCTCTGTCTGCATGCTCATTGTAAGCCATTCACTTGTGAGCATTAGCGGTGTGCCTACAAGGAGAGCTGAACTCTGGCTAGCGGGTGGCATGCACTCTATGAGGGTAACGTTTTGAGCAATTGAGACCCTGGTGTGGTGATCCCAGCCTTGGTTTGATCCCTGTCTGTGAGCAAAAATATTTTGGTAAAATCCAGGAAAACCATTGAGGTGTGGGGGACCATGTCTCAGGAACCCCTGGGTCAAATTACCCAGGTGTCACGGAGTGTGGGGGAGTCAGCGCCTGTACCCCTCTTCCTGGGATTCATTGGGAGTCTCAGCCAGCCAGTAGAACAGAAGGTTTATTAGAGATGCCAGGAACACAATCCAAACCAAGCTTGTCAGTACAACCAGGACCCCTCCTGCGGGCCCTTCCGGGGGGCAGGGAGCTTAGACCCCAGCCCGGGGGCTCCCTGCATTTCACCCCAAAGCTCCAAACGGGGCAGGGAGGCCAGACCCTGTCTGCCCCTCTCCCCTCCTCCCCGGCCAGCTCCCAACTGAAACTGTCCAACCCCTCCTCTCTCCTTTGTCTCCTTCCGGGGCCAGGAGGTCACCTGATCCCTTTGTTCCAACACCTTCAGCTCCCACCTTTGCAGGGGAGGGGCCCAGATCATCAGGAGACAGGGTGTCGGCCATTTTCTGTCATCACACTGGCCCTCTAGGGTTCTGCAATCACACACCTTTAGCCCACCACCTAGAGACTTAACACATGCCTCGGGGAAACTGAGGCATAGAAACATTAAGAACAGTCCCATTCCGTCACACCAGGCACACCAAATTTCAAGACTATGGGTAACTGTGCGGATTTCAGAGCACTTAGAATCAAGCTTTAAACAGAAAGCTGATCTAAACCGTAACTATAGTAGACATGTTGGTCCACTGCAATCCAGTTAGCTGTATACCAAAAGTGAAGTAAACTGAATGGCAATGGAGCAACTGTTCAGTGCACTAGGGTGAAGGACTTAAGTGGGACTTCTGGAGTTCATAGGCCATGTGCTAGCTCTCAGCACAGGAGTGGATTTCATCCTCCATGATTGATACGTCTCATAGGCTTGGATGTTACAACGTGTTTTGTTGAAAGGGGAATGTTGGCAAGGGTGAGTGGGTGGGGTTCCTGCATGTCAGTACTCTGTGCCTAAAGTCCCATAGGATTTTTAACTTCCGTTTAGACATCCAGTGGTGAAAGACTGAAGGGATTAACGTCTGATTCCAAGGATGGCACCTTTAACCGTGTGATTACCCTTTCTAGTACTGCACTGTAATGTCAGCACTGGGTAAGAATCAAGTCCTAGGCGCCACGTTGGAGTCATAATTCAGTCTCTCGTTCATTTTTTATCCCGCTTTTGCACTATTCAGCAGAAACGTTGTTTGTGCACCACTGTGGCTGAACTTGACATTGTTTGCCGGGTTTGCACTTGATGTTTATCTGATCTGTATGGTGGCTGATCTGCAGTTCCATCTAAGCTTGCAGGTAGAGTGACTTCCACATCCCAGAGAAGCTTTTGTTTGCCACTGTCCAGCCAAATCTGTCTCTAACTGGTATCTTCTGTGCAGCCTTTCTGCTGTAATTGACCTAGTCAGTGCTCTTCTTCCTAATTCAGAGAAAAATAAAGGATTTTTTTAAAAAAGCTTTAAATCTTTTTTTTTAAAGCGTGAGGCACTGCAGCATGGGGATACCACCTCCAGGCTCACCCAGTGTGCTGTCTGGATCTATTTTAAGACCTTGGGGACTCAGTGTTCTGTATAGTGCAGGAGGTCTCACACTTCATTTCACCGTGACCCCCTTCTGACAACAAAAATTACTACACGACCCCAGGAGGTGGGACCGAAGCCTGAGCCCACCCAGGCCCTGCTTCCCCGGGTGGGGAGTGGGGCAAAATTGAAGCCCAAGCCTGGCTGCCCCAGGTCAGGGGGCTGAAGCCGAAGCCTAAGGGCTTCAGCCCCAGGTGGGCAGCTTGTAACCTGAGCCCCGCCATCCAGGGCTGAAGCCAAAGCCTGAGCCCCACTGCCCAGGGTGGTGGGGCTCTGGCTTTGGCCCTGGGCCCCAGCCAGTCTAATACCAGCTCGGGCGATCCCATTAAAATGGGGTCGTGATCCACTTTGGGGTCCCCACCCACAGTTTGAGAACTGCTGGTATAGTGCTTTTCTCACTGTACTCAAGTAATCCATAGCCTGATAAGGACCAATGATTGTTTTTGACAATGAGATGCTCTGGATTTTACATATGGGAGTTCATTCTACTCTTCAAACAAACAAGCATTGGTGATTTTACTGCTGTGCTCTGTCCTGCTTTTTTGGCATGAATTTATGTTCTGAAACTCCACCATGTAGGAACTTGTCCATATTTGGATGCAATGAATTAAATAAAGAACAGACATGGTCTTTTTTTTTAGACACATTTGAAATTGAAGCACTACTGGTGGAGTAAATCACAGTTTACTGTAAGGTATTTTCAGTATGTAGCTGTTACCTACAGTCCACTATTTGTTACTTTGGTTCTCAGGAGTAACTCCCATTGATCTTTGCCATCTTATCCTCTGCCCTTGGGTACATTACACAAAGATGGCGTTGATTCTGATAATTTTTTTGCAAAGGATATGTGTGTTAAAAATATATGCACCACTTCCTTAGGGTTTAGTTTCCACACAGACCATAACATGATTGGGAAATAGTTCCCCGCCCCGAACCTCTCATGCTGCTGCTACTGGTGTGCAGCTACAAGTGGACAACCTCCCCAGGAGTTGGTGATGTATGGTTAAGTAGGGTAAAGACTTAGCATGAGCTGCAGCTCCGAAGACAAGATGTTGATTTATAATGAGGTTTATTGAAAGTTGGCCGAATGAGCATCTGTTCCTATTGTTCGTTCCATATTTTATAAGCCAGCATCTCCGAGCCAGATAGCGATGTTGGTGTGTGCTTCACCCTCTACTAGAGTGATGCATGTTAAAAATCCCCTGGCATCTGGTATGCCACCGTGTTTTCTGTAATGCACTTGGATGTGCAAATAAGGTTTCTCATCGCTGTTCAGCATCCTTTCTCATTTGCTTTCTGCTGCTGACCTTGACCTCTTTTTCACTACCTTTGTCCATTTTATTCTCCCTCTGCCACAGAGGTGATCTGGTTTAGTTTGGCTCTTCAGGCTTCTACCAACTGCCGGCTAACTCAATCTCCCTGGCTGCACCTTTACCCAAGATGGCGCATTTCCCTTACTCAACAGGAAGGTCTTGTCTTTCAACCTTCTCATAAACTGGATTTCACTAGACCCAGCTCTCAACCCCCAACCCCTTCCCACCCCCGCTCTGGTAGCTTCCTTTCTAATTTGAAGGGTTCTTTTAATAAAGGGTTTGCTTGTAAGTTGATACCACAAGGTCCCAATTCCACCATCAACCCATTTTTCTGTATTCAGTTGGCAATTCCTGTGCTTTAAATTATCTGCACCTAGTTCAACCTCATACATATGTGCTGTACCAAGTGTTCACTCTATTTAATATTCCAGGGTACTTCTTCCTTCCTAGCTTTCTGGAACATTCTATGCTACCCACATGGCATCACTCGTTCTTTTCAAGGTCCCTTTTCCAGCCCCATTCTGGCACAAAACAAGCTTGTATTTGCACTCTTGGTTTGGCCTGTTTATGATGGGGAAAACTCCAGTTTAGACAGCGCAGTAGAAGGAATGTGCTTTCTTTCTACTTTCCTGATGTCGCACGTTATGCTATGATTGTGGGTTCTTGATTTCATATACAGCTTACTAGGTGGTAGTCAGTGGTTTTATCTAAAGCACATTGTTTGTTCTGGGCATTGTCCTTTTGGGCTGATGCTCATATTTATTTATTTTTTAGAACCTTAGTGAGTATAGTGGTTGAACAAGGGACTAGGTGTCAGGATTCCTGCATTCTGTGTCCAGCTCCGCCATTGTTTCTCTGAGACCTGGGGCAAATCACTTCACCACTGTGTCTCAATGTGCCCCTCTCTAAAATGGGGCTAACTAATACCTTCCTCATAGGAGTGATATGAGGTTTATTAATAAGATGCTTTTGAGATCCTTGGATGAAGACACCTATCTATGCACAAAGTAGTATTTTGCCAGCCCGTTTTCTGCATATGTGACCTAGTTAACTGTTCTGGCTCTGGAATAATAGAAGGCTGCTGGATGTTTTCACGTGGCAATTTTCTTTTGGGAAGGCTTAGTTTGAACTAGTTAGTTTCACCTCCTGTGTTCTGAAATGACCCAAGAGGTGAATAAACAAAAGAAGCAAGGAATGGAGGTAGACTTGCATTCCGCCATCTTTTTCAGGCTCTCTGCACCACCGCCTATTTAGAAACCTTAAGCAAATAAGCATTCTCCACTGCAATCTCCTAATGGTCAACTCTTAGGCCTGGTCGGCTCTAGAAAATTAGGACATTTAACTATGTCAGTCAGGGGTGTGAAAAATCCACACCTTGAGAAGTTGGAGTAACAACGCTGAAGTCTCTGTGTAGACAGCACTAGGTCAACGGAAGAATTCTCCCATCAGCCTAGCTACCACCTCTTGGGAAGGTGGATTATCTACACCAATGGGAGAACTCCTTCCATCTGCATAGGTAGTGTCTATACTGAAGCTCTACAGCAGTGCAACTGTGACATTAATTTTTTAACTGTAGATGTGCCCTTAGACCGGGTCTACACTACAAGGTTAGGTCAACGTGAGCTGCCTTGTGTCGACCTAGCCGTGGAAGTGTCTTCACTTAAATTTGGCTCCCACTGATGTAAGTGCCTCTCTACACCGATAGTAACACCACCTCCCCAAGTGGTACAGAGTCATGGTCAATGTAGGTAGGTCAACGCAGTGTCAGTGTACACACTGAGTTGCTTACGTCAGCTGTTACTGGCTTTCAGGAGCTGTTCCACAATGCCCCGCACTGACAATACAATCAATATAAGCGCTCCTGGTAAGAGCGTGTCATGCCAACCCAAGGAGCCAAGTGTGCACACCACGCAATTTAATAACTGCAGTAGCTGTATGCCGACATAAGTCAGGTCAGCATCATTTTGTAGCGTAGACATGGTTTGAGGCACAGAATTTTTTCTTGCATTCCAAGTTGAGCTGCAGATACTCTTTAAAATCGAACATTTAGGGTTCCATGATGAATGCCTCAGATAATGGTAGGAGGGATTGATCTTGTGTATTTGAAATTGCCCTTTTGTATTGTTTCTGGTCCCTTTAAGTCACAGATTGCTGGCTCCTGTTCTTTGAGACTGTCCGAGCATTCACTATGCTCGAGACATCGCAACCACCACCACAGAATTCTGCTTCACCGGTCGTGCGGGAGGGGTGTCTTTTTTTTTCTTAAACAATGCAGTTTTGCAATGTTGTTAAATCTTAAAATACATAAGAATCAAAGTAGAGAAGGTTAATCCTGAATTCCCTGATGAATTCAACTTGAATAATTACATTTTTTCCCTAATATTCTCTCCTCAGTTTGAATCAGAAAGTGTGTTCTTCAGCTTCTTAAATTTCTGTCCTAAACCCCTGTGTAATATTGGGTGCTCCGTCCTGAATGTGGCTGTATTTACATGGTGATTAGTATTTCCTGTTTATAGTTTGGATACAAAGTGTTTTGGGATGAAAGATGATAAAATCATCATGTGAAAGAATGAGGATAGGGTTAGGAGTTGGGAACTGAGTTAATTCCACCTCTGCCATTGACTTGTGTGATCCTGAGCAAGTCACTTTGCCTCTCTGTGCTAGACTTCCCATCTGTAATATGGAGATGACATGTACTGCCTGCTTTACAAGAATGTCGCTGAAGATTGATTAATATTCAAACAGTGCTTTGAACATGTAAAGAGCATCATAAAAATCTCAGTATTTTAGATCTTTGAATAGCAAAGAAATTCAGAGGTGCTTATAAAAGCTTTGCTGTGATAGTGATCTTCCTTTCATGACCATGTGTCTGCCTGGGGTTTTTACCTTCATTTGGAGTTTCCTGCCTTTTGTGAGGTCAAGGCAAGTTTTTTTGCTTCAGCTTCCCCTCAGTCTAATAATCTCTTTGCAGATGACTGACAGAAATGTGTGATATTCTCCCTCCCCCCACACACCCATTCTCCAGCTTTTGATAGACTTGTTTTATTTATTTCCAAAATTATATCCGCAGGAAACAAGCTGTTTAAATTCAGATTATGCTGAAGCAAAATGGTCCTAGTATGAGAAGCAACGTGCTGTTTTATGAGCGCAGAGTCCCTTTTCTCATAACTGATTGATAGTAAATATTTTCCTGAAGAATTATTGCCAGCTATGAACAGTGCAACTGTTTCACTTTTTTTGCCCTGCTACTTGCTGTACCAGCCATTGTCTGTAATTAAGATCTACAATTCACAATGCAGACGTTTGCACTTCCTCTGGGTCTGAGCTATTTATAAGGCATTTCAGCTGTTCAGAGTTTCTTTTGAGTGTTAAACTACATGTTAACAGGCTTCTTTAGTCTCCAGTGATGCAAACACTGTCAGGCAGTCTCCTCCTTTACTCCCCCCCCCCCCCCCAAGCCATTTTATGTCGGCAAAGTTATATATCAAATAAGAGTTAAAAGTGCCTTTTTGAATAGTCTTTGAGAAACATTGAAGCAATATACTAATATAATACTTAGCACTCAAAAATCATCTCTCAGCCAAGGATCTCTGAATGCCTTACAATTATGAATCCTCCTAAACTCTTCTGTGAGGCGGAGCTAACTGTGTCTTTTAGGGGGAGGTTAATCTTGATATAATAATTTCAGAAATTCAATCATCTTTTCGGGGATGGCTTACTGGTTTTAGCATCAAGTTTGAAACCTCTAGAACTAGAAGTTCAAAATGCATTACCATCAGCTCAGCCCATCTTTCCATCACTCAGATGGAGGAAAACTGAGTGTTCTGCTATAAACTATTGAGTCTTCCTCATGAGATCTTAGAAATTGAGCTTCTGCCTTCTCTGCCCGGACACCAAAGATGCAATGGGAATTTTGTGAGAATAAGAATTTACCCTGGTATCCTTGGCCATAATCTCTCTGTGTGCATATGGCTGTGCAATATGTTGTGCACTAGTTTTTTGAACCACTCCACCCCAGAAGTGGCTGCATTAGACATGTAGTCACATTGAACTAGATAGGGCTACTCATCTGAATAAGAGCTGCAATCTTGAGCCTGTAGTTTTAAAGTGCTTTGGGATCTTTCAGGATAGACCTGTAAAATATTATGAGTACATAACCAAGCATTTTAAACCCTAGGTGATTGTAGAGGCAGACAATCCATGTCAGTTCAGGGGGCACGAAAAGCAGTACCATTTCTGAAAAGTTCTCTACAGGGGCCGTGCCAAGACAGGAATTGCCACCACAGATGGCAGTGATGGTCTGTGCCAAGATGGCAGCATCGACTAGACTTTTCTTAGTATGTTACCCAATTTAAGCCTTCAAAGTAAAATGTGTTTGGAAAACATGAGAATTCTTTATGAATGCTTTCAGCATGAACATGTGACTGACCTGCTTTGATTGCAACCCAGTGCAGGGACACCACTAGATACATTTGAGTGAGGTGCTTCAGAAGCTAAAATTACTTCTTGATTTTAATCTAAACAAAGGAGCTAAGACATTTGAGTCAGTCCTTTGTAGACTGATCTAGATTAGTGTGGAGGAGGCTCTAGTGTCGTCTTTGCTGGGAGGGGACAGAGAGGAGAAATCGTCTAAAGCAAGTTCATCATCAAGCATGTACTGCAGCGCTGCCCACTGATGCATGCCGGATCACCCGCACACAGAGATCACATGGCTCCTCCAAAAGTCAAACGATCAATTCGCCTCGTTTTGGCTCTGTACTTAATGCACAAACAGTGCGATCTGCAGGGCTGTAATTGCATTGTTAGGGCCAAGGAACAAGCCTGTGCCTTTTCAGCAGACAGCTGGCAGGGAAAGAGGCATGTTGTTAGGAAAGAGAGAGGCAAGGCAAATAAAATTACTGCTAACGCTCAGAGATCGGCAGGAGTCCTACTTGCCTAATCTTACCGGTGGGAGCAAGCGGCTGTTGTAATCCAATTATAGCAGCATAAGCAATTTGTTAGACACTCCGCATAATGTAACAATTTCCCAATAAACTCTGACTTGTAATAACGTCGGCAAGAGCCCACATAAATCTGCCCGAATGGTGGGGGCTGGAGTGTTCGGCTGGGGGCTTGTAATTTGTGCCATCAGCACGTTTTGCAGAGAGTAGTATGGTGCAGGCTTTCAGTGCAGGAATTTTAAGGAGAAAAGCATGGCACGCCCTCAAAGAGAGATCCATTAGAAGGGGGCAAAAAAAAAAAAAAAGGCCAAGCAAAGCAGGGAATTAGCTCATAGAAAGGAGGAAAAATTAACCCAACAAGCTAAACTCTGCAGCAATTCTAAAGAGTTTTTAAATATATATATATATATATATATATATATATATATATATATATATATATATATATATATATATTAAAAAAACATTAATGAAAATTATCTTGTAAATTACAGTAAGAGAAGTGAGGAGACGACAGATTTGCATCGCTTTTGGAGGGAGAAATAATCCCTTTTTTTATATAAAATCTGCTTAAATATAAAAAGCTTAATTCTTGACAGGGGGCTCAGCACTGTGCAAGACACACAGGAATTCAGTTCCTGAGCTGAGCAATTCATAATTGTGAGAGGCAAACAATTAAACCTTACCTGGTAGCCAGTTACCTTTTTGTCCCCTTGTGATTTCTAGCTCGCCTCATGTATATTGGCACAGCATCTTGGCAATAAGCCTGGGGGATAAAATGTAGGTCTAGAACTAGTCACTTTGAATTTACCCCAGTGGATTTAACTTTTTTGGCACAATGACGAATGTTCCCTGTGGTTCACCCAGGTCTACACAAAGAACTAATCTAATTTATATATTTATTTAAATGTAGAAATCAGTTGCCTGAGCTCTGCCCATCACTCCGAGGGCATAGTGAGAGTTACAGGATAGCAAGCAGCGGTTTGGAGTTTATATTTAGCAGGGTTTAAGCTATCATATATACTTGTTAATCCCCCATTTAGCATTTCCCTATACTAAGATACAATAAGCAGCAGCCAGAACAATACAAATCCCTTGCTAGCGTGAAGGCACTCTATATATACAATATAGATGTCAAATGGTTCTGGACTTGAGACACCCTTGGTATAAAAACCACCACTAAAATACTTCATTTAGCTGGAGAGTCCTTGGAGGCTCAGTGTGAAATAACATTTTCTGCACTGACTGACTGACTCATTCCCAAATTGTAGCAGCACGATACTTTTCTGTAGGAAAAGTAGTTCCTGACTACTTTTGAGACCATGTCTCTGTATCGTATCATCTGGAAATCCCGCTAGCAGACCCTATGTTTTGACTCTGTTGACCTTCAGGGAACCGTGTAGGCTCCTCTGTTTACTTAAAGCCAAATCTTTGACCTTGTGTGCTGCCCGTATAATCACGGGCCCACCAGCCTTGCCTCTATGCACCCCTTTGAACTGGTAAATAGGATTTAAGTTGTATTTGCGTATGTGTTCATAGTCTTAGTGATGGGCTCGTTTCTGTGTCACTTGTAAAGTAGCAGCTGAGCTATTCAGACACGCTTGTGTACAGATACACTGTATGTTCTGCCCTTCCTAATGTGTAACCTAGACTTCCATTGTTTCTAGTCTGCATTGTACACCAAGGTCCCAAGATAACTGCAACAGGACAGCAAGCATCCTATTGCCAAGAGTAGCATCCCAATACATATTTCCTTTCTACATAAATGTTAAAAAAGCATGTTTAGACAAGGCCGATATTATCTTAGTTTCCAGAAGCTGCATCAATAAACTGCAGTGTTCCTAATAAAGCCACTCAGTGTCTAGGTTTAACTAATGGCTGATTTTCATGGCTTTGACAGTGAGCTGTGTGAGTTATTTTCTCCTGATATTGTAAAAATAATGAGAGCAAATTAGAACAATCAGTTTACACAGATAGCTCCTGATTGGAGGTGATGGGCAATATGGCAGCGGGTAATCCATCTTCGGGCTCCTGTCACATTAACTTCAGCAGTGTGGAAAAGATCAGGCGGGGCAAACCGGAATCCTGCCCAATCAGAACACTGAAATTAATGAGAAGAGCATTGTTCTGTGATCAACCTTTTAATTAGCAAGACTGGCGATGAAGGGAGTGATGAAGCTAGCAGCACAGCTGCACAATGGCAGGCATGTTTTCTGTGAGGGGGGAGGAAAAACATGGGTTTTAAATTATCCCTTCTGTGCTCCCTGTACACCAGCAGTGTGTCTCCATTCTAAAGCCCTTTACAGATCTTGACAGACAAACAGCCGCATCCAGGGTAATACTGCAAAGCATGGCTGTTACTAATGAGTAGTTCAGTACCGGCTCCTAGCTGGGGTCATTCAGGAAAATGTTGATCACTGTTTTAAAAAATAAAAATAAAAAAAAATCTCAGTAGGTTACATATTGGATTTCAAATTTCACTCTTTCTAATCAGGAGGGGTCGGGTGGATAAAACAATAGCAAGGATCTCCCTATTGTATCCCCTTCCTCTTCAGTTTCCCTTTAAAATTAGATTCCCCAGTCAAGAGTATTACCCTGATTCTGTCCCTTTCAATAATCAAAAAGAGAGTGGGAATCAGATACTGCATTAATTTCCTAATGCTCTCTTGTTCCCTCTCATGCAGCTGCATGTTTTTGTTCAGCTGTTTTCACTTTTCAGTGTGACATTATTATTAAAGGGGTTTGACTTAACTTCATATGTAAGATGAGAAGATCAATTTGATATTTTATGTAGGGGGAAGAGAAAGAAACTCAAAATGGTTCTGAAGTGCACACTAAAAATAAAAACTAAAATTAATGATTGTTCAAACGGCAGGACCCACCTTTAGGACTGACCTTTATAAAAAGGGGGAAAAGTATGATCTTGGTGAGAGTGAATTCAGAGAGGGGTATATTCTGAGGAGGAGGAAGATAGCAGGAAAATATTGGAAAATAGTATTAGTGTTGGCACCAGGGTAAGGAAACTGTGGCAAGAAGCAGTAGATCTCTAGTACTGTGCCTGTCTTTCCCTAATATCTTCATGTTTTCAGACACTGTTTTACTCCTTACACCTCACCTCTGAAGAAGGCCAAATGATGGAAAAAGCAATGCTACATGTTTATGTTTTCAGTGTCTCTGCTAATTGTCTTTTGACAGGATCATGAGACCATGATGGCCAGTTGCAAAACTGCAGTGATAGTGGCCACCATGTTGGATCCATATTTGGTCATTGTTCTCAAATTTTACATTCCTCTGTCCTTTCATATTCACACTGAAATCTCTTTTATGCTAGCTTCGCTGGGTGCACACCACTTACTATTCCAGGAATGTTTAAAAGGCTGCATGTTTTATTTTTTTAGCCTGTTTTCATTTTTTCCCATCAGGACTTTTTATCCTTCATGGTGTCTGAGAAGCCTAAAAAACAGGATGAGGGAAAAAGTATGTCCCAATTGTTGCACTGAGTGCAGAATAAGTGTAAATATATTTGTGCTTAATTACCGTCTAGAGCATCTGCTTTAAAACAATCATGTGACTCTGTGTCGGCCAATGACTAATTGGTTTGGATTAGATTTGGATGCCAAAAACAGTTGACCAGTTTAGGAAGGCAGCAATACAAAACTATTCTGGTGGACATGTCTCTCTCAGCTAAAATCCAAGGATGTAATAGCTGATTTATAATGAGAGGCATCAGTGTAGTAGCCGTGTTAGTCTGTGTCAGCAAAATGAAAATAAGAAAGAAAAACTTGTAGCACCTTAGAGACTAACAAATTTATTTCAGCATAAGCTTTCGTGGGTTAGTACCCACTTCATCCGATGAAGTGGGTACTAACCCACGAAAGCTTATGCTGAAATAAATTTGTTAGTCTCTAAGGTGCTACAAGTTTTTCTTTCTTATTTTCAATGAGAGGCATGGTAGTCCATGGGCACTGAACTGGGAATTAGGGGACCAAGGTTCCATCCTCAGTCCTGCCCAGTTTGATGCCTGTTGCATCCTTGGCTAGTTGTTTAACTTCTCTGCCTCACCCATATGTAAAATGGGGATAATGATTCTCAACATTTCTTTGTAAAGTCTTTGGAGATCTAGGGGCAAAAAATGTTACATAAGAAAGTAGTAGTAGTAGTATACTCTAGCATGATTGTTGGTAGCGCAAACCTAAAGGGGCTTTCCACCCCCACCCCCATGGGAAAGTTTTAGATGAAAAATGTGTAGCTGAGAAACTAGTCCGCCTGAAAAGGCTAAAGAATTCTTGTTTGTTTATTAACCTTACATGGAGGGCTAAGTCCAAGAGAAATTAGAATTTTTCAAAACCTGCCGTTTTTGAGCTGAAAGCACAAAGTGGTGGGGAATTTTTTTTTAATAAAACACACAGCCTCGTAAATTGGCCCTTTAATTCAGTTTAGAGAGTGGCAAAGTGATTCACGTGCGGGCTAAGACTAAATGAGAAATTTACTGCCCCAAAGTAATTTTTATTCAGAGAAGATGCTAACAGGGGGGAGGAGATATGTCCTAGAATGTACTGGCTCCTGACACCATAACTATGGAGTCACTACCGTGACTCGAGAATGGAATATCCTGGCATGGGGTAAAATATTGTAAATAGCGTGAATATTCTACATGTGTATTAATAGGCAGCCTAAGGAGTGTTAATATTTACATATATGTGAAACTGCACATACTGCAATTCTTGCTCTTCTTTCTCTTGTGGATCAAGTTTTCCTTGTCTGACTTCTGTTTAGCTTTAGCATCTGGCTGATCTGTCACTGTTCGATATTCTTGGTGGGTTTTTGAAACCGGGTTTTCAATAATTTGTCTGAGATTGTGATATGTTTTGCATGTTTAATCTAGTTGGAACACTGGCTGTACTTCCATGGTAACTTTTTTTGGTGCCATTCCTCCTCCCCCCCCCCCCCCCCCCCCCCCCCCCCCCCCGGGGGGTTTAAATGTTGCTTGGAGACTTGTAGATTTCTGTGGTGTTCTGTCAGGCTGAGGCAGGACAGTTCTCTGTGCTGTTTTGTTTTCTTTTCCTGGATAGTTCTGAAGTTTTTCTCTGCTTTATTTTCTCTTTTCTTAACTTCATTACTTTAATTTATTTTAAGGTATGTGGAGTAGTATAAACTAATGTCTTTCATCCCAGGATCACAGCATGCTTAACAACAAAACCCTTATGAGATAGGTATGCAGTATTCCAAATGTCAGTGTCGCTCCCACTGCAGGTGCACATGCGCGAAACCGGAGATGTTTTATGTCAGGGGTTCTCAAACTGGGGGTCGGGACCCCTCAGGGGGTCGCGAAGTTATTACCTGGGGGATTGTGAGCTGTCAGCCTCCACCCCAAGCCCCACTTTGCCTCCAGCATTTATAATGGCGTTAAATTAAAAACACTTTTAAAATATATTTATTAGGGAGGGTCGCACTCAGAGGCTTGCTATGTGAAAGGGGTCACCAGTACAAAAGCTAGAGAACCACTGTTTTATGTAGTAGTGTCATCGGGGCTGCATGTGCACCCCGTGCCACTTCACGTTTCCATGTGACGGCAAAAGAATAGCCACACCTTCTGAATTTCTTCCGAACTCCTTTGCTTACCTTCATCTTCAACTGTTGTGCTCATATTGATCCGTCTTGACCAAGTCTTGATGGCTAGACTCCTCCTATGTAGGCCTCATTAATATGGCAGTCTCAAAACCCGTAGGCTTCAAGCCCTGTCCATGGATGGATTAGCTCTCTTAAAGAGGGACGTAGTAGGTGCCTCTTTCTCTTTAGGGGAATCTTACACAGCTAGCAGATATTTTGTTTGCCTGCCATTTTATGCCAAGACGTGTGAGATGCCAGGCTCAAACTCCACATTCTGGAACAATACACAAAGGTCTCAACAGACCCTGAGGAGACAAGTGTCAAGATCCTGCTAGTGGACAAGCCAGCATCATCTAGTGCTCTGTCCAGCAGACGGGCTCTATACAGAAAAGCCTGCACTGAGAGAGGAACTAGCATCAGCACCAAAGACGGCATCTGTAGGAGAGCAACAAAACAGACACCTACGATGTCAAAGTCTAGCACTGACAGGGACCATTCTAAGCACAGAGGCAGAGACTCCAGGCAAACCTGGGTGTCCTCCCATAAAGACAGGCAATGCAGAGCCTCTGGAAAGAAGTCCATCAGGCCCTGTACAGAGTCAAGCGATGGGGAGAACATGCAGCCTACAGCGTTCGACACCCCGCCTTCACTGACCCCTGCGCTGGGACTGCCCCTTTCAGCATCATTGATGACCATGGAAGACTAGGAGAGAATTGGATCATCCACCAGTGCCAAAATATCTGCTGGTACAGACCCCGGAACCAAGAGTGCCAGTCACATCAACATCACCCTTACAAGACGTTTCCTCATCATCATTACCGAAGCATGGGTTCTCCCCGTCTTCAAGCTCTGGAGCCCTCAGCTACCACCGGTTTTGAATTGCAAGGGAGCTGAGGGAGGGTTGTGGCTGTTCTACCCTTTAAGCCCTCATATGGGAGCACAAGGAGGCCCAGGGCACATGTGCAGTCCAGATGGATTCAGCTAGAGATGCACGGGATCCAAACAAACTAAATCACCTTGAAGAGCCATGGTTACTGGCATTGTAATCTAGTGGGCAGAATACTGGACCGAAGCCCAGGCGGCTTACGTTCTGTTCCCAGCCCTGCCACCTGCCTGCTGGGTGACCCTGGGTGAGTCTCTTCACTTCTCTGTGCCTCCATTTCCCTCCTGTAAAATGGGAATAGTGATACTGCTCCCCTTTGTAAAGCGCATTGAGATCTACTGATGAAAACCACTATCTAAGAGCCGGTTGGTATTACTATTATTATTTATTAACCAGTCATTCTTCATCATGCTGTGGTCCACAGATCAGCTACAATGGGTACTTCAGCCTGCTTGCATGTTGGGGCAGAACCAGCCCTGTCAGTCACTAGCTCTCCCAGCCCTGGCTGCTGCAAAGCTTTCCTGAGGGAAATTCCGCACTCGATTTCCAATTACTGAGCCAAAGTGTCAGTCAAAAAAAAGTGTCTGATTCCCAGCCGCGCCCCAGGGCTGCATTTGCCTTTAGGTGGTTATGTCTCCTCGGCTCCGCTTCCCCTTCTGAGGTGTTTGTAGCAGCTGGTGTGCCTAGAGGCTTCAGGGAGGGAGTTAGGCCAAGAAAAGCCAGAGGTAAAAGGATGGATCTGTGTCCCCTGCTCCCCCACATTGAGTGCCTCACTGGGGAGCTTGGATGGCTCAATGAACTGAGCTCAGTTCCCCCATCCCCCATGCAGATGGGGCCAGCTCAACCATGCATAATCTCATACTGAATTCATGAGTTGTTCAGAAAGGTTCCCCAAATTGTCATAGTGGGCACTGGACACTGGCATTGGCAGCATCCCCGCTAAGAGTACGGCAAGTTGCCTTTAGGCCTAGCTCTCTCTCGCTGTTGCCACCTTTATAACAGACTTCCCGGGGAGGGTTCTGCAAAATGACCAGGGGGAATGCAAATCCATCTCTGGTCAGAGTGAATCCCATGCAATAGAAAGGGGTTGAATGGGGAGTTCCTTCCATGGATAACAGACTTGTTCTGGTTGTGATGGTCAATCTATCTGCTGGGTTTTCATAAATAAACTAGGAAGGATGTGATCATCCCTACTCCACTGAGAAAATTAACTTCTCTCCTGTATTAGGTGGGGTAAAGTTTCCTAACTCTACATGTACTTCCCATTGAGAGGGAAAGGAGCACCAAGACTTACATGGCAGATGCTGGATTAGCAGAGTGAAGCCTGCATCCAGAAATATCCTCACTCATCATAAGTCAGTTTGGTGGGTTGGTGCTTGACTTTGCATCTGAAAACAGCAATAAAGAGACCTGTGACTTCTCAGCATGTCAGGACCTGTGATGTGAGGTGTTGACCTTATAAAGCTGGGTGATGTCTCTATTATATGCCGTCCCACCTATTCAGCTACTCCACAGGACCGTACGAAAGATTGGAATAGGGGAACAGCAATATTACTGTTTATGCATTTGTGTCTGAAGAGCCTGTGGTTCTCAGTCCTGATTAACTATTGGGCTTTCTTACATCTCGGGCTTATAGTGAAGGTCTTCCGGTGCAAAAAACAACCCTCTATCCAGGACGAAACAGTTCAGAAGGGCACATGGATTAAGTGATTGTCACTCTCTTGGACCCTAAAAAGAAGTCAACAGATGGAACTTATTCTACTGGTTGGTGAAAAATCCATATTTTAACTACTAGGTTAAACAAGTAAAACAAGCCTTGAGTTCCTCCAGGTGGACTTTAATGTGTAGAAGACTGCCAAAGCAAAAAGGTCAAGTCTCTGGCCATTGGAAGATGGAGTATATATAATACCTCCTTTGGATGTCCATATTTAAAGGTTTCAGTGTAGTAGCCGTGTTAGTCTGTGTCAGCAAAAAAAATAAGAAAGGAATACTTTTGGCACCTTAGAGACTAACCAATGAAGCGGACTGTAGTCCATGAAAGCTTATGCTGAAATAAATGTGTTAGTCTCCAAGGTGCCACAAGTATTCCTTTCTTATCATATTTAAAGGATGCTCCTGCTCCCCCTTTCCCTGCCCCTCCCGAAGGCTTACATGCAGTGAAAATCTGTGGATCTTAGCCCGATGAAGAATAGGAACATTTCCTTTATTTGAGTAATGAAGTCCACCGATCTGGCCTGTGCTGAAGACAAACAGATCATCCAGATGGAAATGGACAGTCAAAAATGTGGATTTGTTTCATTATGGGGAATTTGTCATGCTGTGCAGTTAAGATAAATTATATATTTACCTTAAAGTAATCAGTAATTTTGGAAGTAGAATTGAATATCCAACCTATAGAAATAGTCTCAAAAGAAGGATGTTTTAGGGAGCAGGGCATTCCCTTGCTGCCAGTGACTGACGGCTGTAGTTCTGCCTCCAAGCTGAACGGAGACACTGAAGTGTCCCTTGTGTGGATCTGTGAATCTTATTCTTTTAAGAAGGGCAATTGTCAGGTAAGTACAGATATACCAAGCATTCCTGAAAACACTGTGTAATGAAATCGCATTCCACCCGAGGAGTGGCTCCCTCTTAGCAGTGACGTAGTTTCATAGAATCATAGAATCTCAGGGTTGGAAGGGACCTCAGGAGGTCATCTAGTCCAACCCCCTGCTCAAAGCAGGACCAACCCCAATTAGATCATCCCAGCCAG
Organism: Macrochelys suwanniensis; assembly: GCA_033296515.1. Taxonomy (NCBI): domain Eukaryota; kingdom Metazoa; phylum Chordata; order Testudines; family Chelydridae; genus Macrochelys; species Macrochelys suwanniensis. Next base: position 141,525,649 of record CM065778.1, read on the forward strand.
GGCTTTGTCAAGCCTGACCTTAAAAACCTCTAAGGAAGGAGATTCCACCACCTCCCTAGGTAACCCGTTCCAGTGCTTCACCACCCTACTAGTGAAAAAGTTTTTCCTAATATCCAACCTAAACCTCCCCCTCTGCAACTTGAGACCATTACTCCTTGTTCTGTCATCTTCTACCACTGAGAACAGTCTATATCCATCCTCTTTGGAACCCCCTTTTAGGTAGTTGAAAACAGCTATCAAATCCCCCCTCATTCTTCTGTTCTGCAGGCTAAACAATCCCAGTTCCCTCAGCCTCTCCTCATAAGTCATGTGCTCCAGCCCCCTAATCATTTTTGTTGCCCTCCGTTGGACCCTTTCCAATTTATCCACGTCCTTCTTGTAGTGTGGGGCCCAAAACTGGACACAGTACTCCAAATGAGGCCTCACCAGTGCCGAATAGAGGGGAATAATCACGTCCCTCGATCTGCTGGAAATGCCCCTACTTATACAGCCCAAAATGCCGTTAGCCTTCTTGGCAACAAGGGCACACTGTTGACTCATATTCAGCTTTTCGTCCACCGTAACCCCTAGGTCCTTTTCTGCAGAACTGCTGCCCAGCCATTCGGTCCCTAGTCTGTAGCAGTGCATGGGATTCTTGCGTCCTAAGTGCAGGACTCTGCACTTGTCCTTGTTGAACCTCATCAGATTTCTTTTGGCCCAATCCTCTAATTTGTCTAGGTCCCTCTGTATCCTGTCCCTACCCTCCAGCGTATCAACCACTCCTCCCAGTTTAGTGTCATCTGCAAACTTGCTAAGGGTGCAGTCCACACCATCCTCCAGATCGTTGATGAAGATATTGAACAAAACTGGCCCCAGCACCGACCCTTGGGGCACTCCACTTGATACCGGCTGCCAACTAGACATGGAGCCATTGATCACTACCCGTTGAGCACGACCATCCAGCCAGTTTTCTATCCACCTTACCGTCCATTCATCCAGCCCATACTTCCTTAACTTGCTGGCAAGAATACTGTGGGAGACTGTATCAAAAGCTTTGCTAAAGTCAAGAAATAGCACATCCACTGCTTTCCCCTCATCCACAGAGCCAGTTATCTCATCATAGAAGGCAATTAGGTTAGTCAGGCATGACTTGCCCTTGGTGAATCCATGCTGACTGTTCCTGATCACTTTCCCCTCCTTTAAGTGGTTCAGAATTGATTCCTTGAGGACCTGTTCCATGATTTTTCCAGGGACTGAGGTGAGACTGACTGGCCTGTAGTTCCCCGGATCTTCCTTCCTCCCTTTTTTAAAGATGGGCACTACATTAGCTTTTTTCCAGTCATCCGGGACCTCCCCCGATTGCCATGATTTGTCAAAGATAATGGCCAATGGCTCTGCAATCACATCGGCCAACTCCTTTAGCACCCTCGGATGCAGTGCATCCGGCCCCATGGACTTGTGCTCGTCCAGCTTTTCTAAATAGTCCCGAACTACTTCTTTCTCCACAGAGGGCTGGTCACCTCCTCCCCATACCGTGCTGCGGAGTGCAGCCGCCTGGGAGCTGACCTTGTCTGTGAAGACAGAGGCAAAAAAAGCATTGAGTACACTAGCTTTCTCCACATCCTCTGTCACTAGGTTCCCTCCCTCATTCAGCAAGGGGCCCACACTTTCCTTGACTTTCTTCTTGTTGCTCACATACCTGAAGAAACCCTTCTTCTTACTCCTAACATCTCCGGCTAGCTGCAACTCCAAGTGTGATTTGGCCTTCCTAATTTCACTTCTGCATGCCTGAACAATATTTATATACTCCTCCCTGGTCATTTGTCCAATCTTCCACTTCTTGTAAGCTGCTTTTTTGTGTTTAAGACGAGCAAGGATTTCACTGTTAAGCCAAGCTGGTCGCCTGCCATATTTACTTTTCTTTCTACACATCGGGATGGTTTGTTCCTGCAACCTCAATAAGGATTCTTTAAAATACAGCCAGCTTTCCTCGACTCCTTTCCCCCTCATGTTATTCTCCCAGTTTCCTACATGTTCAACCTATAAAGTACTTTGGGATCTTCAAGGGTTAAAAAAAAAACTGTGGAGCAAATGCAACGTTGCTGTTTCTCCTAGGTAGGGATGGAGAATTGACTCCTGAATACAATAGGATATAGGCTATTTGCACGGTGTATCCACAGAGAAATGTACTCTTCTGGTAAAAAATATTGATTGGATTTATCAGGCATAATAGTAAAACCGTCCTCGTTGTACACTCAAGTTCAGTTCTGCTTTCAGCTGTGCACACTTCCCATTGGCCTGAGAGCTGCCCATTGCTTCTGAAGACACAGAATGGCCCTTAACAACAATGGTCACATATTAAGAATTTAGTTGAAATATCAGTTAATGATTAAAATATGTCAGCATGAATTCTTCTGACCTCAGGTTTTTCTGTTAATTCCCCTGATTGCTTTTATACCTGGACTGAGCTCTCCTATATAATATCCATTTAGGAGAAAATAAAAATGAAAAATACCTCAATTAGCAGCAACACCACCAAAAGTTAAATTGTTAATTGAGTGAGGCTTGTAATTTCTTAGCAGAGCTGTCTGATAAGCCCTCCTTGTAAGGCTTTGGTTGTAGGTAATAAAACTGTTGTTTGTTTAATGCCAGTGGGTTTTTTTTAACCTCTGGATTTTACAAAATTGAGTGGAATGTGTGAACCGAAAAGTGGAATCAGATTGCTCTTTTATCATGTTAATTTAGGTCTGTCACTCCCATTCTAGATCATGATTTACTGTCCCAACAGTTATTAAGTGAGTTGCAAGAGAAGCACTTTACTACCATCTGAATTCTGTCTTAGGAGAAACCAAACATGATTAGGCTGCGCAGTAAGTTAATGCATCATTGTTTGAGATCTGGGTTTCAAAATTAGCTTAGATCACAGATGGAGATGAGTTTGGAGTTTAATGTTTCATAGAAGACATTAGTCACAATACTGAACCCTCACATATAATTTAACACAATTAACAGATTTGAAGATTTGAATAGGAGGGGGTGCTATAAGTCAAGACATAGAGCTGTCTGGAGGTCCAGGTGTGGGTCAGGAAAGGGTGTTTCTGGACAGGCCTGAAGGGCATTAGCAGAACAGTTTGGAGTCGAATATAGGAATAGTAGGGCTGCTGCAAGGAAGGGTTGAGATGCATTGGTGGAGCTTTGTTCGGCCCAAATTGGAGCAGCCCAGTATCTTTTTTCATGTATTATATAATGCACCTTTCAAACACAAGCTCCAAATTCGCTTATAATGAATAAAATAAAAACATCATCATACAGCCGATTAGCCAGTTTCAAACAACCTAAATAACTTTTTGCAGCGCTGTTGGTCCCAGGATATGAGAGAGACAAGGTAGACTGGCCATCAGGAAGTTTAGACTTGAAATTAGATGAAGGTTTCTAACCATCAGAGGAGTGAAGTTCTGGAACAGCCTTCCAAGGGAAGCAGTGTGGGCAAAAGACCTATCTGGCCTCAAGATTAAGCTAGATAAGTTTATGGAGGGGATGGTTTGATGGGATAACATGATCTTAGTCAAAGGTCAATTAATTGCCATTAGTGGTAAATAGGACCAATGGTCATTGATGGGATGTTAGCATTTACTACAGAGAACTTTTTCCTGGGTGTCTGGCTGGTGAGTCTTGCCCACAGGCTCAGAGTTCAGCTGATTGCCATATTTGGGGTCGGAAAGGAATTTTCCTCCAGGGTAGATTGATAGAGGCCCTGGAGGTTTTTCGCCTTCCTCTGAAGCATGGGGCACAGGTCACTTGCTGGAGGATTCTCTGCATCTTGAAGTCTTTAGTTTAAACCATGATTTGAGGACTTCAATAGCTGAGGCATAGGTGAGAGGATTATTGCAGGAGTGGGTGGGTGAGATTCTGTGGCCTGCCTTGTGCAGGAGGTCAGACTAGATGATCATAATGGTCCCTTCTGACCTTAAAGTCTATGAGTCTATGAGAGATAATATCTTTCATTGGACCAACTTCTCTTGGTGGAAGGTATAAGCTGTCGAGCTAAACAGAGCCGTTTTTAGGTCTGAAAGGCTCTGTGTAGCTCCAAATCTTTGTACCTTCCAACAAAGGAAGTTGATCCAATAAAAGACATTGCCTCCCCACCTTGTCTCTCTCGACCTAAATAACAGTAAGGAGTCCCCCTTCCCTAAAGTTTGGGTAAGCAGATGATCTTTGACCTTCAGGGCATGCTGCAACTAACTTGGGCTCTCTAGGGCCAAGAGTGGAGTAAATTCCAGAGTTGAGTCCTTCATTGAGAATGATTTGTCCCTCCCAAATCAAGAACATTTTAGGAACTGTCAGCTCCCAGCTGACCTCAACTGCTAGGGGGGAAAAAGACAAGCAGGTTTCTACACTACCTGCAGCTTTCAGTTCATCTCTCCCTGTGTAGCCCCCAGCAAAGCACATTGAAGTAACTCAATCCAGAGGCAACAAAAGGTGGGAATAACTGTGGCAAAAGCTTTCAGAGTGGTAACTGTGTTAGTCTGTATGCGCAAAAAGCACGAGGAATACCTGTGACACCTTAAAGACTAACAAATGTATTTGGGCATAAGCTTTCGTGGGCTAAAGCCCACTTCATCAGCTGCATAGAGTGGAACATACAGTAGGAAGATATATATACAGAGAACATGACAAGATGGGGGTTGCCAGATTAATCAATTAAGGTGAGCTATTAGCAGGAGGGAAAAAAAACTTTTATAGTGATAATCAGGATGGCCCATTACAAATAGTTGACAAGAAGGTGTGATTCAGTTTGTGTAATGACCCAGCCACTCCCAGTCTTTATTCAAGCCTAATTTAATCGTAGCAGTTTGCAAATTAATTCCAGTTCAGCAGTTTCTCGTTGGAGTCTGTTTTTGAAGTTTTTTTTGTTGAAGAATAGGTCTGTTACTGAGTGACCACAAAGATTAAAGATTCTCCTACTGGTTTTTGAATGTTATAATTCCTGATGTCAGATTTGTGTCCATTTATTCTTTTGCGTAGAGCCTGTCCGGTTTGGCCAATGTACCTGGCAGAGGGGCATTGCTGGCACATGATGGCATATATCACATTGGTAGATGTGCAGGTGAACGAGCCCCTGATGGCGTGGCTGATGTGATTAGGTCTTATGATGGTGTCACTTGAATAGATATGTGGACAGAGTTAGCAACGGGCTTTGTTGCAAGGATAGGTTCCTGGGTTAGTGTTTTTGTTGTGTGGTGTTTGGTTGCTGGTGAGTATTTGCTTCAGGTTGGGGAGCTGTCTGTAAGCAAGGACTGGTCTGTCTCCCAAGATCTGTGTGAGTGAGGGATCATTCTTCAGGATAGGTTGAAGATCTTTGATGATACGCAGGAGAGATTTTAGTTGGGGGCTGAAGGTGACGGCTAGTGGCGTTCTCTGTTACTTTCTTTGTTGGGCCTGTCCTGTAGTAGGTGACTTCTGGATATTCTTCTGCCTCTGTCACTCTGTTTCTTCACTTCACCAGGTGGGTATTGTAGTTTTAAGAATGCTTGATAGAGATCCTGTAGGTGTTTGTCTCTGAGGGATTGGAGCAAATGCGGTTGTATCTTAGAGCTTGGCTGTAAACAATGGATCATGTGATGTGTCCTGGGTGGAAGCTGGAGGCATGTAGGTAAGTATAGCAGTCAGTAGGTTTCTGATATAGGGTGGTATTTATGTGCCCATCACTTATTAGCACTGTAGTGTCCAGGAAGTGGATTGCTTGTGTGGACTGGTCCAGGCTGAGGTTGATGGTGAGATGGAAATTGTTGAAATCCTGGTGGAATTCCTCAAGGGCTTCTTTTCCATGGGTCCAGATGGAAAATGCACTGCCACTGTCTGGATATATAGAAGCAGTCAAGGATCCAACAAGATCCCACGGGAACATGAGTAATGAGAGAGGAATTCATGCCCGCCTCCCCTTCCCCCCCAGATATAGACTCTGCCATATCCTGCAGTTGTGCCTATCAGTAGTATAGGTGCAGTGGCAGGACTGTATGAGGTGAGCTCGGATCTAGAATATCAGAGAACTGTCAGTCAGGACTGAGGGGCATTGACAGGGTAGTGTGAGGAAGTTTTAATGGTTTCTGTGCAGCACCCCATAGTACAGAGGTTCTCAACCTTTTTCTTTTGGAGACACCTCTTCCCCCCCCCCCCCCCCCCCAACCACCCCACACACACACACACATGCTATAAAAACTCCACTGCCCACCTGTGCTGCAATAACTGGTTTTCTGCATATAAAAGCCAGGGCCGGTGTTAGGGGGTAGCAAGCAGGGCAATTGCCTGGGGCCCCATGCCACAGGGTCCCCCCTCGAAGCTGTATTGCTCAGGCTTCAGCTTCAGTCCCGGGGCTCAGGGCCCTGGGCTTCAGCCCCATGCAGTGGGGCTTCGGCTTTCTGCCCTGGGCTCCAGTGAGTCTAATGCTGGCCCTGATTGGAGGCCCCCCTGAAACCTGCTCAAGGCCCCCTAAGGGCCCCGGACCCCTGGTAGAGAACTGCTACCATAGTAGACTTGGCTTTAGTTATTATTTTCAATCAGTCTTTCTCACTCCATCAGATTCTTAGAAAAAAGAAAAGAAAAATGTAATTGTGGCTATCCTAATGCATCCTGTTCTATTTATCACCTTTGCTATATCTCTGAATGGCAGTAATATTCATCACTAACGTCCAAAATTCAGCAAGTCCCCTGGTGGTTAAATATTGAACTTACTATGATAAGTAAGGTGACTTTACTGAAGTGAACCCTCTCTAGGGCACTTCTTTGAACTCAAGGAGAATTTGTTAGCTGGCTTCATATTTGTATTGATTTTAAGGCGGTCAGGATACAATGTGTCTTTCAGAAAAAGTCGGGAAACTTCAGCAACAAAAGTGGTGTTGTTTTTTACTTTGGGGTTTTGGTCCTAGCTTTAAAGGCTTCATAAATGATTGGCATGATTCAGCAGATTAACTGCAACGTATAGTTGTAATTTAACTAAAATATTTGGATAGTCTAGGACATGCCACTGGTTAAGAGTTTGGAAGCCTTCATAGATGGTTCTTAGCGACAAAAATATCAATGTACCAATTGGTTTATAGTGCTTGAGGGGAAGATGCACACTTAGGGGTATATGTGAAATGTTTGGCGATGCATGCCCTTCGGGTGGAGCACCTTTCACCTGAGTACTATGTACCTGCCTGCGAGATAAATGGTTTTATGTCATGGCTGTTGAAAAAATGGACAGCTGAAGCAAGGAGAAGTGAAGTGATTGTCCCAGGCTATGCAGCGAGTCAGTGGCAGAAGTGGGAGTATAACTCGGGAGACCTGACTCCCAGGTCCCTGCTCCGGGTTGCTACACCATATCATGAGCATGGAGCTTATCAGTGATCAATAAATAATAACCTCTGACTAGAAAGATCTGCTTTTGTTCCTATCATTAGCTATTTCCATGTACAGAATTAAAGGTAATATGGTTATACCTTTCTAGTCTCACTTACCCCAGGCTACTTAAAGCTCAGTGTTGAAATGAAAGCACCTCTTTTGGAAACCATTCCTGAACTGTAGGTGACCTGCCATCCACCTGTGGAGGATGATTGATAGCCTGTGAGAGGAGAATAGGTGATGACAACTAGTCTAATTTTCACTACTGGGAAAGTAACGTTTTTAATTGTCTGATATTTTTTAAAGTAACTATCTGCATGACGCACATGGCCGACGTGATCAAAACAGATCATTGAACAGCCCCCAAATCACAGGATTTTAAATGTGCTTCTGTACCTCTAATAGCAAGCGGAGTATTTTTAAGCTCTTTGACTTTTAGAAAGAATTCTCCTCTGTCGTTTGTTTTGCCTGAACTTCAGAGAAACTAGTGGGGCAGCCTATTAATTATTCATGTGCCAGCAACACTTAAAGCCAATTAAAATTAAAAACAGCAACATTGTAGCTCGCTGGAGGCATCACCAAATTGTCACAGTGGCTGTTCTATTATGAGAGTGCTAGAGGGAGCTCTAACCTTGTTCAGAGGAACAGTATAGGAACCGTGCCTTATATTTATCTAGCTGGCTCGCTGGCAGCAAAAGCTGGATTCACTTAATGTTTAATTTTGTTTTGTATCAGAAAGTTGCGTGTATCTTTCCCAAGACTGATCTCTTAATGCTAGGGCCCTACCAAATTCATGGCCATGAAAAAATGCATCACGGACCATGAAATCTGGTCTCCCTCCTCCCATGAAATCTGTTCTTTTTGTGTGCTTTTTCCCTATACTATAGAGATTTCATGGGGGAGACCAGCATTTCTCAAATTGGTGGTCCTGACCCAAAAGGGGCTGCAAGGTTATTTTAGGGAGGTCACGGTATTGCCACCCTTACTTCTGCACTGCTGCCTTAAGAGCTGGGTGGCCAGAGAGTAGCGGCTGCTGTCTGAGGGCCCAACTCTTGCCGGCAGCAGCGCAGAAGTAAGGGTGGCAATACCATTTCATGCCATCCTTCCTTCTGTGCTGCTGCTGGCGGCGGCGCTGCCTTCAGAGCTGGGCTCCCGGCCAGGAGCCACCGCTCTTCAGCTGCCCAGCTCTGAAGGCAGCGGCAGCACAGAAGTAAGGGTCGCAGTACCGCAACACACACACACACACACACAACTTCTTTTGTGTCAGGATCTGTACAGTTACAACACAGTGAAGTTTCAGATTTAAATAGCTGAAATCATGAGATTTACGATTTAAGTACTATGACCATGAAATTGACCAAAATGGACTGTGAATTTGGTAGGGCCCTACGTATTGCTCTTCCTAGCAAAGGAGAGGCAAACTGTGTGTTCTCCAATACGATGATGCCAGGCGTAATGCATTAACTGCCCCAAGACAGAGAAGAAACAAGGGAGAGACGATAGGATAGAGGAGGTATTTAAATGAATAGTGCAGAGAAGGTAAATTGAATGGTTCAATTTACTCATTCTCACAATACAAGAACACACCCAATGAAATTAAAAGGCAACAAATTTCATACCGATAAAAGGAAATGCTGCCTGACTCAATACATAATGAATCTTTGAAATGCGCTACTTTAAGATGTTTAGCCAAAGACCATGATAGATTTTGAAAAAAAAGGATTAACAATTCTTGTGAATAACAACACGTGGAGTTGCACGAGACAGGATAAAAATCCATGAGAGATACCAGCCCTCTTGTTTTAGGACATAAGGCACCGCTTTACTGCCTGGGATGGATGAGTTCTCACATGGATTTGATGAGCTACATGACTTAATTTAATCCCATTACTCTTGGTACAAGGGAGTATAACTAAGAGGAATGGGGTGAAATCAAGAAAAGGAAAGTGTAGGCTGAGTTAGAGGCAACAAACTTCCAGACTGGAGACTATTGCACAGTCTAACAGATCTCCTGGTCTAGGCTGAACATAATCCTAGACAATAGACTATGGTGAATAATACTGTTCTGACTACCAGGGGAGGGACTGAGTCGGAGCTAGGAGGTCCCTCCCCGTCCAATCTGATTCTGTTACAGGCAGTTGCACTCAGGCTATCTCATTTTGACTGACTCTCTTGAGGTGGGTATAACTCTGGTAGGGTGACTATGTTCTCTGCTTCAGAGTGTCTTGATTTATTCGTAGTGAAAAGATAGGAGTCAAGGAATATAGGGAAACGTGTGACTCTCTGGGCCAGAGTTAGGAGAGATCTGTAAGATTTTCTGGTTGCGAGCAGAGGTTTCTTATTGTTTTAGCTATATGAGGGGGACTCCAAGGACCCACTGCCTTTATCGCTTAAATTGTAAACTCTGGGGCAGGGGCCATCTTTTTGTTCTGTTGTACAGCGCCTAGCACAATGGGCTCCTGGTCCGGGACCATGACCCTTAGGCCTACAGCAGTGCAAATAATCAATAAGGATGGTGATGAAGGGAGCCCTCTTCAGTCACGATGTTTGGTTATGTTTTATGGAAGGAATACTCTGGAAAGAGATGCTTGCTGATGACTGGAAGCGATTCATTCCCAGCCTTTCTCAACATCTACGCTTCTTCCTTCCTTACCATAGAGCTACAGTCTACATGCTCTTCTTGTCTAGTCTTTAATTCTTTTGTGATCTGGCATATCCTGGACCAACGTATTCCTCTCTAAAGATACATTTATATTTGGGGTCGGGAAGGAATTTTCCTCCAGGGTAGATTGGCAGAGGCCCTGGAGGTTTTTCGCCTTCCTCTGCAGCATGGGGCACGGGTCACTTGATGGAGGATTCTCTGCATCTTGAAGTCTTTAAACCATGATTTGAGGACTTCAGTAGCTGAGACATAGGTGAGAGGATTATTCCAGGCGTGGGTGGGTGAGATTCTGTGGCCTGCATTGTGCAGGAGGTCAGACTAGATGATCATAATGGTCCCTTCTGATCTTAAAGTCTATGAGTCTATATAGGGGATGTGGGAGAATTTCCTTTGCCCACACATTTGGAGGCCAGAACCCAGACCATCCTCTATCAAGGAAAGGATGTGTCTAGTCCTACATAATCCTGAGACATGAGTGGTAAAGTCAGCAGAATGACTGAACAAGCAAGATACCATGTATGCTGATGGATGATGAAAGGCTAAGAGATGAACCCATGCAGATTTTGGCCATAGTCTGTTGACCAACTTTGACCTGAAACCATACAATAGTTCCCAGCCTTTTTATGTTGGAGCCACCCATACAATGGTTTGGTAGATGGGCAACCCAGCTCCATGCTCCCTGTGCAATTGCCCCAGCACAGTTCCCACCATCCCTCCTTTTCATCCCCATTTCTCGGTTATTTCTTTGCTGCTTCCCTCCCTGTTTGTCCAACTCAAACAAGTGCTACATGCTGCTCACAGCAGGGTGGAGACATTACTTGGTGCCACCTATGACTAAACAGAGTGGGAGTAACATGGACAGAGAAGTATCGGGGTAGCCGTGTTAGTCTGTATCCACAAAAACAACATGGAGTCCGGTGGCACCTTAAAGACTAACAGATTTATTTGGGCATAAACTTTCGTGGGTAAAAAACCCACTTCTAAGCTAGCTAATGTGCAGATGAATGTGAGCTGTTCCTGTAGCTAACTGAATTAACTGGCCATTTCAGGAGCAGGAAAGGTGATGAATTTCACTGAGCAACTTGTAGGAGCGTGTTTGCAGTGGGAGGAAGTGTGGATCAGGAGTCGTGCAGTTTTCCCCTAACCCCACTGCTGTTTTTTTGTTTGTTCTATAAAAGGGGGAAACCTGGGATTATCTGATGTTTAAAAGGCCCTGGAGTATTCTGGCCTCTAATCCTAGATGGGCCACTAACTCTCACTGTGACCTTGGGCAAGTCACTTAAATTCTTTGTGCCACCTCATTGCAAAAAGTGTTCAAAAGCAGGAAAGTCACTGAAAAGTAATGCCACATCTGAGCTGTGGGAAATACCCAAGTATCTTAGAGAAGGCTTTAGTTTCTTGATGCTAAAAGTATATTAAAGCTTTCCATTGACAAGACCAAGATGTTCCAGGTATCATGATCCTTTTATCCGGTGCACCCAGGCATGGACATTAGACCCATTCGGTCACCCCCTCTTTTAATGGGTTGTCCAGTCTCATTTTAAATTATTCACGTTGGCCTGCCCCCCATTACGCTGTTTCCTGGTGGCTTTCTGTCTGGGTTAAGTGAGTACACGAGGGGAGAAGGAAACTCTTCAGTAACACCCGTAAAGGGAACTGCCATTCAGTCAGTAGTGTATGTGTTTACAAGTGGCTGTTCTAGAAAACTAGAAAACTGCTGTTTGGAGCATAGTCTACCCCTTGTCATACCATTAATGAGCCCTTTGCTGCTCCTGGTAAAGGCTGACTTCAGTAGATTGTTCTCCAAGTAATAATGTACATATTGCTCCTTTCCCTTAACAGTAGTAATATGTAGTAGTCCCAGCTGTCCGAAGCTGGGTCAGGTAATGTATACGAAAGGGGAAGTGTTTCTGTTTAACTAATTAGAGAGTTGCTCTTTACCTGTCTAAGAGTGCCTCTAAAGTATGTGTAGGATTTGGTCATTTCTAGCATAGCCCTCACCATGGATTCTCCGTGTTTATAGGGAAGAGAAGAGGGTTGTTAATGCTACTGATTTGTTTTGCTCCCAGTAACTTGATTTCGTTAACCTGGGGAAAGTGTGGCATATGCCAGCATTGTCCAGGTACTGCTGTCATGAGATGATTCCTCACCGGTCCCAGTTATTTTCAGAGGAATCCTACAGAGACTGATCAAACTTACAGTTAAGGTAGGGGGAAAACTCCCCATTCACTTCCATTTCTCCCAGCACAGACATTTTATTTTGGTGGTTTTACCAACACTTAAAATCCAGATGTGAGACTGATATCAAAGGAAAGGTATACAGTCAGAGCCACCGGATTCCAGACAATTAAACTTTATTAGTCTGTCTGAAACATCAAGTATTAGCTTAAAAGAACAGTGTTTCATCCGCTCTCTCTCTGTTGCTGTTTACTTTTTAGCAGTGTGGGAGAGGAGCTTCTTCAGCCAGCCAGCATTATTATTTATGTTCTTTGTATAGCAGGTGTGCAAGCGTGCATGGGTCAGTCTTGCCCTCCCCAGTCCCTGGAGAGATTCAGCACATTACATCTGTGGTGCCTGCAGCTTTCTCTGGTCCTAGAAGAGCACAACCTTGTCTCTAAATGTCACTCCTCTGATTTGGAGGTGACGTCCTTAGCCAGGCACCCCTTAGCCCAACAACGTATCGTATGTAGTTAGATGGTACCTCTGAGAACTGTTGCCCCCACAGAATCTCATGAAGCACAGCAGCCTGGGCTTCTCACTCCATTGACCTTTCATCTAAATGCATCTTTTTTTTCTACTGAATTTGCCGCTGTGAAATTAGAAGCCGGATGTGAGCAAGCAGCTAACAACCAAGTGCAGGCAAAATTGTTACTACATTGGGTATCCAGGGGGCTGTTCATTTCAGTTGGTGTTTTTTGAATTTCCTCCTAGAAATAAAATCCTGGCTCCTTTTTGTGGGGCTTTCGTTTGACTCAGATGTGATGGGTGGCGATCTACTCCTAGGTTGCGTTGGGTTTTGAAAATGTTTCAGTGAGCGTTGCAGTGCAGAAACTGTAATTCAGTACATGGCAAGTAAGCCTATGTATGTGCTAAACTAATCGTTAACTTTCCTGGAATCTGTTGTGCGAGATGGAGGCAGACGAAATGGGTAGCTTCTAAACTGAGCTTTTAAAATAAAAGTAAATGGACTGAGTTGTTTAATGACCTAGTGTTGTAGCTTTGAGTTCTGTCAAGTCAAAAAGAGGAAAAACAAGTTCCAGCAAAAGAGGGCAGCATGAGAAATGGACTGCCCTTCTGCTGTCATTCCAGTTCTGTGGCTCATTGGCCCTTGATTCTTTGTGCTAACCCCTCTTATGTGGGGATGGTTTTACAGTGTGGACATTCATCCACTGGGAGCTGGACGAAGCCCTGCCTCTTCCAACCCCGCCCTTCAGAAAACCCCATTTTTTGTTTTGAAGTGGATTGTTAATTTCTGGCTGAGCCCTACAGGTCCTCATGTTACACCCATGCTCCCCAGCCGCTCTTGGGCATCCTCCTTCCAGCTCCTCAAACAATGCAGTTAGAGAGGTTAATGGTAAGTGACTTCAAAACATGTCCATCCTCTGTCCCAGCCCACTAGGGCTAAGCAATCTACCTCTGCAGCCCTTGGTTATTACAGGCCCAAGGAAGAAGAGACAAGCCATGGGGCTTGGGCCTGGGTGTCCTGCTGGCTCTGCTATGTGCTGCTGATAGGCCACTCACGCAAATCCCCTTCCTAACTTGATTTTAAAGTGCTAGTTCTTATTAGTTTAGGGGTCACATGTGGGGCATTGGGGCACATTCAGTGCTGCAGCTCAGCACTTCCATTGCTCCAGTACGTCAGCGTGCATTGAGTGGTATGTGGTTATGGGCAAATGATTTCGTGGCCACAAGGTGGCTTGAAAACCCAACAGTGCTGGAATTGTTGAGCTGACAGTGACGTCTTCAGATCTGAAACCATGGAGAGAGAGACATCTTGCTGCTGTAGCTGCACCATTGAATTCCTCTGCCTTTGCCACCCAGCTTCTACAGTGCTCCAGAATATTTGAGCATCACTTGTGCTGCTGTTTAATTCAGTTATTTGTCTGGATTCATTAGATTTTTTTTTAATTGCTTAACTTGAAGTATATTTCAGAACATGCACATGGCCATGACTTTCCTCTCAAGGTTGTTTGCTGCCCTCTCTCTGTTCCCCCCCCCCCATCCGCCCCCTCAGCGCCCCCCCCCCACACACACACACACACTATCTTTTTCTATTGTGCCACTGCTTTGACTTTCCCCAGTGTCTTTTATCTTGTGAGCAAAGTTTGAACAGTACGCAGAAAGTTAACTGCCTGGAGTCTTTTAAATATAAGTAACACGCACCCAGTAATAAGCTGTCGGTTGTTTTTTTGCTGCCTGCAAAGAAACATAAACACAGCACTCGTTTCTGGCAGGTTTTTACTGTCAGAGTTTCTCCTATTATATTTATCTTACAATTTGCCAGGGGGTGAAGTTATTAAGTTTTAGCAGCAGCCATCGATCAAGTTCACAAGTTAACACGATAAAGGCTCTGAGCCGCTCCGATCCAGGAAAATGATGATCCTCACTCGGTAATTAACTAAATGAGAAAGTTAAATCTTACTTGAGAGCTGGGAGAGATGAAAGAGAGGTGTTTGTCAGTTTCTCAGTGGAAATTAGAAGCAGTTTTCTGCAATTCCCTAAGCTGCTGCTCTGTCATATTTTACATAAGCACTGGGAAAACGTCTTGTAATTAGTGCTGTCAAGGAGGATTTTTTTTGCTGAAGGATGTTGGAATAATTCATTAGATTATCAAGAACGGCTTGTGTCCTGAAATGATTAGCACAGTGAAATTTAAACCATTAACGATAACAAGTTTAGAGCTTGCTGCAGTGCAGAGGCACCCGGGGTATGTCTGTACCTATTTCAATCATTTCTTATAATTAAACATTATGTCCTTTCTCCCCCCCCCCCCCCCTTTCAGTAGGACCCATCCAAAAATGCTGTTAAGGTGGCTCTGTCTAGATCAGCGAGTTTACTAGCACTGGTGGTGCACATAGTAGTGAAAAGATACAATTGCAAATAAGCAACACAAAGTATTTGAGTTTGAGAACCAAAGAACGCATGACCCCTGATGCTCTTTTGTGCCCATATAAGTGACTAAGACATGTTAGAGCTGGAATATCATGGAATGCCTTTTCCTCCCCTTTGGCTGTAGAGAAACTCAAGTGAGAAACTTGCAGCATTGTTTTATTTTCTCTGAACCTTTTTAGAGCTTCACAGACACAAAGGTGCATTTCTTGTAGAGCTAGTTGTCGGGTTTTTTGAGCATCCACACTTTGCAAGACACAGGACTGTTCCTATCACAAGAAGCTTACGGTCAGAGTCAATCTGTACCCGAAAAGACCTCGAACGTGGTTTTCTACAGTGAGTAGGGGACATCTGTGTTGCAACCCTTTAAAAAAAAAAAATTTCTGGTGTGGCTGGAAAAGCACGGATGCCTGTAATAGTAGCTGAGAGCTGTGCTTGCATTTGGCTGTAGAAGGACCCATAAGCCCCATCTATACAACAAAAACAACCTTTATTGTTTGTGGTCCAACCATGTTATGCCGTGGTTATTTTTGTTCACACAAATTTAGACTTATCCAGTCTTTGTTTATGCATACTGAAATGTTGCCCCTTCTTGTAGATGTAAGCTATTATTTAGACTCAGGTCCTTTATTCTATTAGTTCTCTCCTACCTCTTTGTGCATACAAATAGGCTCTGTTAATTGTAGCCACTCAGAAAAATGGCCTTGTAATTGTTCTTTGCAGTGTTATTGTAGCTATGTTTGTCCCAGGATATGAGAGAGAGAAGGTGGGTGAGGTAATATCTTTTATTGGACCAACTTCTGTTGGTGAAAGAGACGAGCTTTCGAGCTCCACAAAGCTCTTCTTTGGGCCTGAATGTCTGACAGCTTCTTCAGGCCTGAAGAAGAGCTTGTAGTTACGGACAGCTTACTAAAACGATCTGTTCCATGCCACGATGTCTGATTAGAATTGATGGGATGCCTTGAGTATTGTGTTCAGTGCTGGTCACCCCATCTCAACAATGGTATCACTGAAATACACCGCTGCAAGTATAAAGGTGCCACTCTCAGAAGCTACAGGTTCCAGCATGTCAGGCTGCTCGGATCAAAATTAAGCACTGAATGGTGGCCCCTATAGGTCATGCCTCCATATTAGAACCGGGGAGGGAAGAAGAAAAAGGTGGAGGACTGGGATCTGCTCCACTTGGGCTAAGTTTGGGCGCTTTCCCATGCCATCCACAGATGCATCTTCTTTGGGTAACATGCAGTGATTTTGTGGTTCCTGTTGTCTGTGGTTAGTTTTGATAGTGAGGCAGGTAATACATCTTCATCCCAACAAACAGTAGAAAGCTCTGGGCTGAAAACCTTTTGGGTGGTACATTTGTATGAATATTTAACTTCATTTTATTCTCTGTATGTCTGATAGCACTGCCTCTTCTGGAGGGGCTTCTTGATTGTAACAGAGAAGAGGGCATTTAATGCTCCAGCAAATAGTGACTTATCACTGAAAGGAGGAAACAAAAGGCAGAAGGTACAGGTTTAAAACCCATGCTCTATTGAGATAGCCTGCTGTAAGATTGGCTGTGCAGCAAATGAAATGAGAAATGAAATGAGGTCAGGCTTGTAAAATACACCATTTGTCAACGATCTCCAGCATTTCGTGGGTTTTTCTGTTTTGCAAACAGCTAAACTGCAGTAAAAACAGCCAGAGTCCCTCAAGGCTGATGTTCAGTACAGCCCATCCTTAATCTTTGTATGCCATGCCATTGCCAGGAAAAATCCAACCTTTCATGCCATGGAGTTCATTCCCACAGTTGCCTCCAAGATGTCAGCATTCTACGTATAAACAGTCCAGAAGAGAGTGTGTTTCTCCTCCCTCCAAATATCCCATTTATGGGACACTATTATCTACATGATGAGTGAATATAAAACCATAGTACAAGGATTTTATACTCTGCTGTTAGTTTGCAACTCTGCCACCAGCTATTGGCCATCTTTGATGATCCTTACTGAATGCTCCCAGAAACATTCCCCAGTGTTTGAGGACTCTCGGCTCCATTTTGAGGGGAATGAGAAAAGTAAGGAAAGAAAACGAGTGTTGCAGACCAGCTTGCTCTTGATGCAAAGCTGAGCAATGATGCAGTCTGATATCCTTGTACCGTACTATGGTCTCAGAAAATCAGAGTTAATTCAGACCATAATACAGAATATACTTTTTGTTAAAATGGCTGCTACTTACCATGGCAGTTTTGTAAGAAAATCTATCCAGCCATCTCTGTTAGACACTGGCAAGTAATTTAGGCACTATATTTAGATTCTGGTGTCTTATGTATAAATATACAAAAAACAAATGGTGAAAAATTAAGTAGATTTTAAAGCATTCTGTCACCTTTGGTAATCCAAGGTGTGGGTAACACAGGTAAGGATTTTAGGTGGACAGGGAGGTGTGACCCGGGGTACAAGCTTGGGAGCTAGGAATTCCTGAGTTCTTGTCCTAGCTTTGGTAGGCACTTTCTATAGCCTTTTAGCAAATCACTTAACATCTTTCCATTGATCCTTCCTCCCAGTAAACAGGTACTATGTATCTTCCTCTTAGGTAAGAACTACATGTAGAGCGTGTACAGTCTGGTTATTTTCTTTTAGATTGACTAAAATATCATTAATTGTGTTAATGCACGTTGTGGTGTAGCAAGTAAGTGAAACTGAAATACTACATCACAAAATATAACTTGTATTTATTATGATGGGTGCAATTTGGTTTTAATTGATACTTCATAATGCAGGAGCAAATGTAGACTAGAGTGTTTTTGTAAAAGAAATGATCTAATAATGTGAACTGTCATTACAGTGCCGTCTGTTATTAAGCTTTGCTGTGACGTAGGGCTAGACACCGGCTTTTAGTAAGAATTATCAGGTTTGCAGATTACTAAAATGAGACTTATCAAGGTTCCATGGTACATATATCTTGACAATGTCCCTTTAAAACTTGTCTTGGTTAAATGTAAGACCATCGTACTTAGTTTTAGATTATTCTTTTTTTTTAGTTGGGGCAGTAGAATCCTAAAAATAAACAGACATTCCCTTAGTTTAGTATTTAATAAAAGCTATTTAGTAACCAGCATGGGAAAACATAGATTTCCCAGTTGACAGCTAATTTGGCTTGGGATGTGCTCATGGTGTGATACGTGTTCTTTTCTTCTGGTTAAATCATTAAAAACAAAACTTCCGTGCATCTTGCTTTTAGGGGATAGAGAGAAAAGTCTGTTTTCTCCTGTCCCTGAGAGCTCTTCTTCAAAATCAGACTATGTTGAGACCTTCTGGCAAAATATTAACAGTGACTATAAAGTTTAGTATTTGATTCTTTGCATGAAGTACAGATGAGCACCAGATGTTGGGGTGTTGATTTAACAGATTTTACTGTATACTATGTGTATTATTAAAATGATCATCGTGCAGTTTCTTATCCATCTCATGTATTTTCTATTAATTTTAGCAGCAGTCCATTGTAGCCCTGAAGCAAATACTTTAGAAGAGAAACAAAATACAAATGCAGTCTTCTGTGGTGCACTGAAGTAGCTGATAATGGCAAATTAGGAATCTGTCAGCATTTTACTGTGTATAAAATGTGACTAAAATGTGTTTGTATTAAGCTGCCACTCTTGTTCTCCCATCTAACCATAGTCCTTTGTGTGCGGCTCCAGCATGAACTGTACTGTCCTCCAAGGTTACAAGTTTCTGTGGCCAGTTGCAGACTGACAGCTGCAAATGGGATATGCAGACTCAGCCAACTTTATATAATGGAATGTTAGCGTCCCAAGCTTTATTTCATGTTTTCTTCTTTCCTTTCAAGACAAAACTTGCCAATGGCACTTCCAGCATGATTGTGCCCAAACAAAGGAAGCTGTCTGCAAGCTATGAGAAAGAGAAGGAGCTGTGCGTCAAGTATTTTGAACAGTGGTCCGAGTCCGACCAAGTGGAGTTTGTGGAACATCTCATCTCCCAGATGTGTCATTACCAGCACGGACATATAAATTCGTACCTCAAACCTATGTTACAGAGGGACTTCATCACTGCACTGCCAGGTATTTCCACCCAGTTGGGGGAAGGATCTTCCATGTTGTCCTTGAAAGAACTATGGTGGGCGTTCCCTGGGGGAGAGTGTTCTTCAGGGAGAAGTTTTGCGAAGTAGATAGCAGCAGATTGTGAATGAAAGGCTCTATAGATGTGCGCAGTAGTAGTAACACTTCACTCAATATCTCTCCCCTTTTGATTGAAATAAATGGAAGATTTTACCAAATGTCTAGGGCACAGGACACAGAAAACAGTGCACCTGATTGTCATTAAGACCGTAACAGTGCCTGAATAACAGAATTTTAAAAATTGTAATTACTTTTTTTCGTATCTGGTTTTCCCTTGGGATTTTTTCATTCAGAATTTTGACCATTTTTTATTAATAAAATATTTTCCTGTAGCCACTGATTTGAATATTAATTACCTACAGTGAACAACATACCAAGATAAAAACTGGACGTGATAATGTATTCATATTTTGTACTTCTGTAGTGCTTTTCATCTGAGGACTTTGACCTCAGCTACATGTTTGGATACTGTGGTGAATGGGGGTCACAGAATTACCTAAGTAGATGAAAGCACTGAACAAACAATTCTGTCAGTATCCCTGTGAGGGAGATACAATTATTTTCCCTGTTTTACAGATGGGGAAACTGAGGCACGGGATGGTAAGTGACTTGCCCAAGGTTATGCAGCAAGATAGTCTCAGAACCAGTTTTAGAATTCTGGTTCTCAGTCCCAATCTCAGACGATTAGATCACACCTCCATAGAAGTTAGTGTATTATAATTCAAATGGCTTTGTTCCTGAGTCTCTGATGGAATTAAGTAAAATGTGTTGCAGTCTTTATTGATGACTCTGAACACTTAGTTGAAGAGAAAATTGTTTGGAAGAATTTCTCTCACATATTGTTTATCTAGTGCAGACCTTTGAAGAGCTGCTCAATTCCTACGTGCTCCTTCTTTCCAAACATTTAACTTCTAATGGGATCGTTCCACTTGATACTTAAATTCTAGGGCTGAAGATGGAGAAAACATGTTTGTTTTTTAATTGTGGATCTTATAAAGAATAAAGCCATCATGGGAGTGTTGCTAGGAAATTAAATACACAGATTCCTGGGATTTTATAAATTATAACTGCCTCATAATCAAATAGGTAGACCTTGAAAAAAATCTTTGTTGTGCTAAGTGTGTTGTTGTGATGTTAGTTTTTAGAGGTCTAATGGCAATAATCTCATGTACCAGAGCAGCATTATAATGTGTGGAACTCTTCTGTTACACAGACATAGGGAGCAATTTCAAGAGGCATTTGCCTTTCCATAGTTAAGATTGAAGCACGCTTACTTTCTGTTATAAACCCAATTTTTTTCAGTCTTTCTCTGCCCAACTTCATCAAAGCCAAACAAATCCACCTCATATTTCACCCGTTAATCTCGCCCTTGGGACCTTTTTCTGCAAAGTTTTGGCAAGTGGCAGAAGTCATTTCAGAAGGGGTTTAAAAAATTTTCTTTGAGTGGTTACAGACACGTTTTCCATTCAGGTGTGCGTGTGCCTGGCGCATCCAAGCTGGAGAATTTAGCCTAGTAGTACCCTTAGGGGCAGCACCCATGCCCTGTATCTCTTAGCTCCTCCCCAGGCTATTTAAGGGTAGTGCTCCTCCGACCCCCCTCAGTTCCTTCTCGCCACTCCTGAGTAGAGTTGGAGCACTTGGTGTGGTATTTTCTTCACGCTTTTCCATCTCCGTCTCTCTCGGATTTTGTTGTCTATATAGTAAGTTAGTTTAAAATTACTTCTGTTTTTAGTATATAGGCGTTAGGATAAATATCCCCTCACCAAGGTTTAACTATTGTCCAGTATTTGGGGTGGCTGTTCCCAGCAGTGACCCCCACATATGGTACTTGTTGCTCCTGGGAGAAGGGCACATTAAAGAAAGGTGCTTCATCTGCAAATCATTCAAGAACAGAGGTGGTGAGGGACTTGCACCTTATGGAGCCGGCCATGAGGCCCGCTTTGGCGCTGGAGACCCGCGTGGATCGTTCAGCCTCTCAGACAACTTTGGAACCAGAGCGAGCCAGTGTTCCTTGACCAGACTCTCATGCCTCCCCCAGGAGGAAGAGAGAGCATTCTCCTTCCTCAGGTCCTCCGGACTGCAGAACCACTCCAGAGATTGGAGAGATTCAACCTTCTCTTCCAGGTGGAGCGTAGACAATCACCGTGATTCTTCTGATATGTGGGGTGGAGCTGGTCCATCCACTCGCTTTCCAGTACCAAGGAGGCATCAGTTGGACACTGTACCATTCATGGGATGCCCATTGAGTCCATTACCAACAACATCAGCACCAGCTATTTCCATGCCATTGGTATCCCAGACAGCATCAGACTTGCTTTGCCCCTCTGTTCTTGCTCCCCAGTTTTTGAGGAGCATTCTGCTGCCTGGAGTACTTCTGTGTGGTCCTCTGTGCCACCTGAATTGATTGCAGACTTGTCTCACTCAACAGCACTGTCTTCGGCACTGCCTAAGACTCAGAGTACGCAGTCGAGGTCAGCCTCCCTATGGGTACCAAGGGGCAGGTTAGCACAGCTGCTATCTTCAGCACTGATGATGACTGCAGTGCAGACCACATCTACGGGATCGGTACCAACTCTGGCTGCAGAACCATTTTGTTTTGCTACCAAGTGGGAGTGCAGTGCCCTTGCCTGTCCTCAAGACATAAGCTTCTCTCTCTGCTCTGGTAACGATGCAGCCAGCATCTTAGGCATCGGACAATGCTGGACGTTTGTTTGCTGGACCTGGGGTGGATCACCCATTGTCTTCAGATGACTTGTGGGGGGCGGGGGTGTCATCGAGAGCAAGCTCAGAGGCACCCTCTCCCTCATCACCAAGACACCATTCTCAGAGTTTGTCAAGACATCCTGTGGATCACGATCAGTACCAAGATCAGCACTGCTCCTGCAATAGGGACCGAGGGTGTTGGCCCAGTGCCGACTGCCCACCTATGCCATATCCCTATATTCAGTGACCGCCTTGGAATCTATGGACCGTTTCTCAATCTGTGAAGTCCCGATTGTCAGTCCACTCCAGGGCAAGGTCTCTTGACCACCCCCGGTATTCCCTCTTCAGTCACCTACATTGCCGACTCAGACAGAGGTGGTTTCCTCAGCGCAGGTTCAGCCTGAGCCACTCATACAGGGACCTGTGCTGCCACAGGAGGTTCCACAGGCTCCACTTCCTTCATCTTTATCACCCTCTGGTTCTGCAATACTGGACTCTTCCTCTTCAGTGGCTGAGGATTTTAAATCCCATCAGGATCTCTTGCGGTGAATGGCTTCAGCCTTGGGTATTCAGGCTGAGTTTGAGCAGGAACATATATACAAGTTGGTGGAAATTCTTCAGTCCTTGGACGCGGGGAGAGTGGCTCTCCCTATAACGTGAAGCATTGTTAGAACCTGATAAGACTTTGTGGTGTACCCCAGCTTCCTTGCCTCCTATGGCAAAGTGTACTGACAAACGATATTGCATTCCTATGCAGGATTTTGAGTGCTTCTATCCTCCTCTGGTCCCTAACTCTCTTGTAACAGCAGCTAATCAGAGATGGTGGCAAGGGAGGTATAAGTCCATGCCCAAGGACAGAGAGTTCTAACAGGCTGGATCTCTGAATTTATTCGACCTCATCCTTATACGTGGGCATTGCAAATCGGCAGGCACGGTTATTGAAATATAATTTGAGGAACTGGGAGTCGATAGCCAAACTCACAGACAAGTTGCCTGAACCCTCTGGGGAAGAGTTCAGAGCGTTTATTGCATACAGTTGTCTGGCCGCCAAGACATTTTTGCAGTCAGCACTGGACATAACAGATGCCACTTCCGGAGTTATGGCTTCAGCGATCACGCTAAGAAGGGCCTCATGCTTGCAGCACTCTGGCATAGGTTTGGAGGTCCAGCTGGAGCTGCCAACCCTCCAGGATTGTCCTGGAGTCTCCAGGAATTAAAGGTTAACCATTAATTAAAGATTATGTCATGTGATTAAACTTTCAGGAATATGTCCAGCCAAAATTAGCAACCGTAGGTCCAGCAGAGAATAGAAGACCTACCTTGCAATGGTTGATTTTTCTTTTTTCTCTGAGAAAATGGCTGAGACTTTACTTTCATTTAAGGACTCAGGAGCAACTGTACATTCATTGGGGGTTTTACCCCAGCCATAGAAAGGTGCCAGCTTCTGTGTCAGCAATGGCAGCTGCAATACTGTCCCCAGTGGTGCTTCCAGCAGACATCTTACCCATCGAGGCAGCAGGACTACTCCTGGAAGGGGCATAAGTCGCAGAGAAGGCGGCCTCCTGGGTCTAACCTTAACCAGCCAGCCTGTCCTCCCCCAGCTTTGGGCAAGCAGCCATTTTGACTGGTTGGTTAACACCAGGTGTGAACTTCCCACCAATCGGGGACAGGCTTCCTCACTTGCACAGTGCTTGGGAAGTGATAACCTCAGACAAATGGTCCTAAGCACTGTGGGATCGAGTTATGCCATCCAATTTCCACTCCCCCCCCCCCCCCCCCCCCCCCCCCCCCCCCCCCCGCCCACACACACACACACACTCTCTCTGCCTTTTCAGGGGACCTTCCTCATGAGTCATGGTTCCTACAGCAGGTCCAGACTAAGTGAGCTTTGGGGGCTATAGAGGAAGTCCTCCTTGCAGCATTAGGGGGCTGGGGCAGGAGGAGAAGGATTCTACTCACAGTATTTCCTGATTCCCAAGTCCAAGGGAGGCATAAGACCTGTTCTCAATCTCCAAGGTCTCAACAGGCACATCAAGCACATGAGATTCTCCATGGTTATCCTAGCTACCATCCTCCCAGCTTTGAATCACAATCACCAGTTTGCTGCCCTGGTTCTTCAAAACGCCTATTTCCATGTGATGATTTTTCCCGAGTCACAGGAAACTTCTGAGATTTGTAGTCACAAGTCAGCATTATCAATACACAGTGCTCCCCTTTGGCTGCTCCTCAGATTTTTGCCAAATGCATGCCTCGTAGCTGCTCATCTCAGGTAGAAAGGAATACGTCTTTCCTTACCTCGATGATTGGTTAGTGAGGGGCACGTCCACAGATCAACTCCTTGACCATGTCCGGTTCAGACTGCATCTCCTCAATTGGCTGGGTCTGATCGTAAACAAAGCAAAATCAACTTGAGTACCACCGCAAAAAATTGAGAGCATTGGGCTTCTACCAGATACTATGAATTTGTGGGCATTTCTGCTGAGCTGTGATTTCAGACAGTTCATTGTCTGGGACTGTCCCTCCAGTCTCTCACTTCCATTAGGATTCATGTGTGTCTGAAGTCGCCAAGTCATATGACCACATGTACTTGTGTAGATCAGCATGTGAGGTTGCGTCTTTGTCTCTTCAGACTGGCTCAAGTTGGTATATCGCCCAAATGGTCAGTTGTTGGACTGCCTAGGGCGAGTGCTGCCACCCGTCCTGCGGTGGATGGATTGAATCAGTTTTTGTAAAGGTGTTCCCTTCACCCGTCCTCTGCTGTTCATAACAATAATGACTGATGCCTCCACAAATAGGTTGGGGAGCGCATCAGGACTTTGAAAATTCGGGGCTGCGAACAGATCAGGAAGCCTCTCTTTGTAAGAGCCATCTACAGTGTGTACTGGACATTTCTGTTGCATATGAAAGGCATAGTGGTTTGTATACTCACCACTACCACAGTGTATTATGTGAACAAAAAAGGTGGAACCCACTCCAACCACGAGGCAGTAAAAAGTTTTGGCAATTTTGCATCAGGGAGAACATCATTCACATGGCCATTCACCTACTGGGGATGTGGAATTGCTTAGCCAATCACCTCAGCAGGGGCTTCTTTCAGCATCACGAATGGTCTCTGAAGAATAGTTTGTTTGAGGTCCATCTTTAAAAATAGGTCATTCCAGCTATCAACCTGCTTGCAACGAAAGACAACAAGAAGTGTTGTCAATTTTGTTCCTGAACGGGCTTCAGGCCAGGCTCCTTCCACCTGAGTGGGGATTGGTGTTCATGGATGCCTTCCCCCAATTCCACTCATCCTGCAGGTCATTCTCAAGCTGAAGTTGGATCTTGCCAGAGCGATTCTCATTGCACGGGTGTGGCTAAGACAGTGTTGGTTTTCCAGCCTCCTCAGTCTGTCGGTTTGACTGCCCATCTCTCTGCCTCTATCCCAACTTACTGACCCAGCACCAGAGTCAGATTTGGCATCCAGTGCTGAGCAACCTGCACCTCACAGCATGGATTCTTCATGGCTAAATTAAGAGGAGGGACGATGTTCGGAAGCTGTTTGACAAGTGTCACTTAATAGGAAACGCTCGACTAAGGCTACTTATTTGACCAAGTGGCAGCAATTTTCAGTCTGGTCACTAGCGTGGGGAATTCAGCTCATGCTGGCCTGCATTCAGGACATTTTGTAGTACCTGTTATACCTTCAGGCTTCTAGTCTGTCGCTCAGCTCGTCGAGGGTTCTCTTATCAGCGATCTCAGAGTTTCATCTGCCCATCCAAGGGAGGTCAAGTTTCTCAAACTCCATGGTGGTGAGATTTCTAAGAGGAGCCATTCGTCTCTACCCAGCTGTGAAAGAGCCAGTTCCCTTGTGGGACCTTAATACTGTCTTAGCTGCCCTTATGGGGTCTCCAATCGAGCCCCTGGCAACCTGTTCTCGGTCCCTCCTGTGCCAAAAGACACCCTTCCTAGTAGCTGTAACATCTGCAAGGAGAGTAAGAAAAGCTGCAGGCCTTAATGGCAGAGCCCCGACACTCTGTCTGTCAGAGACTAAGTGACTCTATGGCCACATCCAAAATTTTTGTCGAAAGTGGTCTCACGGTTTGCCCTTAACCTCATGATTTACTTACCGGTGTTCTCTCCTAACGCGCACTTCAACACGGATGAGCAGAGACCTCACACATTGGATGTGAGACCGTGCTTGGCATTTTACCTGGAGAGGACTTAGCTTTTCGGGCCCCACCTCATCTTTTCGTCTCCCATGAGGATCCAATGAAGGGTCAGGCGGTCTCTGGGCAGACAGTTTCCGGGTGGATAACTTCCTGCATTACAACTGCATGTGAAGTAGCTCAGACGGTGCCGCTGCTGAGATTACAGGGTCATACAACGAGGGCCCATGCAACAATGATAGCATTCCTCAGAGATGTTTCGATATTGGACACCTGCAGGGCCACTGCCTGGTCTTCTGTACGTACTTTTACAAAGCACTGCGCAGTTACCATTGTGTCTAGGTCAGATGCAACCTCGGGTAAGGCAGTCCCACAGTCGTTTAAGTAGACTCCAAGCTCCACCTCGTGTAAATACTGCTTTTGAGTCACCTGACTGGAATACACATCTGCAACCACTCGAAGAAAAAGCACCTACTTACCCGTACTGTAACTTGTTCTTCAAGATGTGAGTGCAGATTTATATTTCATGACCCACCCTCCATCCCCTCTGCATCGGAGTCTCTGCTCTTGGTATGAAGGAACTAAGGGGGTTGGGATGGCACTGCTTTTGAGCAGCCACGGGAGGTGAAGGGCCACAGGGCATGAGCACCACTCCTATGGGTACTACTAGGCAAATTTCTCCAACGTTGGTGAGCTGGGCACACGCACACCTGAGTGGAATGCTTGTCTGCACTCACATCTCAAAGAACAACAGTTACAGTACAGGTAAGTAACTGTTTTTTCCTTGTCATACACTATTTGTATCCATGAAACAGATCTACCTTCAAACTTCACTTTTTGTGTGGTACTGAACAGGTGGGAAGGGCCTTTCTCTAGTTTGCCGCATGTAGATAGCAGTTATTCCGTTATTTAAATAAGCCCACAGGGGTAACCAGGCATGTATGTGCATCAGTTTGCGTGTTTGCAAAGTGTGTATATCCCAGCACATGTGGCCTGAATGACAAGGAAACTGAGGGGCATGTAGTTCCAGTCTGTACAGTGCACAAGCAGAAATGTCACATGCAGGACAAGGGTACCAGTAAGGAGAATAGGATGTGAGAAGCCATGTGAGGAGGCAGAAGACTGTCAGGAACAGAATTGGGCTCATCTGTGGGCAGCTTGCAAAGACTGCGGTGACTCTCCTTATCAGACAATTGTTAAACATTTTTTAAAACCTACGGAAATTTTCAGAAAAAAAACTTGACCAACCTGGAATTGTGACTGTCACCTCACCCAAAAAGAACCCACAGGAGAGCTTTGTAGTTTTCTCACAAGTTCAAGCTCTACTTTATCCCTCTCACCCCCTTGCCCCCACCACACACACACAAAATACACCCCAAAACCCTGAAAGTGGGCAAATTCTAATCCAGGTTCACCAGACCACCTACTCTGCCCACATAGTATTGCCTCTTATCAGTCAATCAGACACATTTATTAACTTGGAGTAAAATTGTATGATTTTTATCCTGGTGCTGTGGAGGTCAGAGTTAAGGTTGGTTGAGTAACTTAAACTGTATATTTATTTGTGTACTTCGTTGAGGCTTCGCTTTTCAAAATCTAAACTTGGAATTTCCAGACTGTTTAGAGCATGTGTGTGGTGTTTTGGGGAGGGAAAATGCATTTTTTGCATCAGGTTTTTGTGTCTGAAGTAAGTGAACGATTCTTTCAGCTTCAGGAAAACAAAGCTTTTCGGCCTAGGACTATGTTGTAAAACCAGTACTGTATTGAAAGATAATTTGATATGGAAGAATAGTCAGCTAATCACATTTCAAGTTAATTTGCCATAATTTTTGGTGAAGGAAAATGTCCATTTTAAAGTGGCTTCTCTAAAGAAGAAATTCCTTAAAATTTATACTATAAATTAATTATGCTGTTTCTGGGGGCGGGGGGGGGGGGGGGAATTAGAACATTGGATTTGTAACCATGCCACTTGTTAAAATAGGTTCTGCCTCTTTCCCTTCCCCCCCCCCCCCCCCCCCCCCAATTTATAGTAGAAGCAAGGCAGGGGGGTTGTATGATGGTAGTTTTCTCTGACAATGGTCAGTTTTCTCTCTATAAGAATGGTCTAAAATCAGTGATCTGGGTCAACTACTGTGATTGAAATATGCATATCACAGCAATGAAAATTAAAAACCAACTAAAGATGGCTCCATTTGGGGAGTCGGGAGGTGGACAACTAGAGGGATGATCGGTGAGGATTGATTAGGAATCAGCAAACAGAACTTCTACAGCGTGGGCCCATTTCTTGCTGTCCTTTCTCCTACCTTCCTCTTTTCCTCGTGCAGAATTCCTATGGAGCTCAGTATATTCACTTGAAACTACAGGTGTCAACTCTCGGGGTGGACACGCAGTGTCTAAGATGTCAGTGGAAGCTTCAGGGAGTGGGAATACAAACTGACATCACCTTTCCCCACTAGATGAGGTTTGTGACACATGACTAAGGGGTGGCCAAAGGAAACACTCCCCATCCTGCACCTGCTCAGCTGATAAACAGAGGACTTCAGCCTTCAGAAGTGTCAATCCAGCTTCTTTCACAGAGTTTGTAAAGAATATCTCTGTATAAACTGAAACTGTACAATTGGGAACCCTGGTGGGTTAGTACTGCAATATAGCACCCAAACGCTGCATCGACGTAGACACGTTTGGGCCTCTTTCTCCACCACCTGGTACCTTGTGTCGTCATCTGCATGCTCTTTTTTGCACAGGTGTAAATTATACGAGGCGTTGGGCAGTGGAGGATCGGGCCCAACGCATCATCAAATTGTTTCTCTGCATGTGGCTAAATTTTAAACTGTTGCATTAGGAATAAGAGAAGGAATCAGGATCCATGCTGTTGTATCATTTTCATGCATGAGGAGCCAATTTTGAGATCTTTTTTAACTTATCGGTCCGACACAGAAGCTAGAATAGATAGTGTCCGGTGAACTCGGATAAGACTCAGCTGATACATGCCTCACTGTCCATCTGCTTAAGTATGGACATGTGACACAACCGGTCACAATTCATTTACTGCTTCCTACTTCAGTGCTGCTGACAAATGGGGCTCAGTCTTAGAGGCTGATGTAATAAGAGTAAGAAAAGAGGTATTTAATCCCACTCCGGATGCTTAGTGGGTTTCGTTAGGGAGAGGAGGGAAGTTGCATGTAATACCGATCTGGCATGCTTGCTCTTTGTTGGGCAGAACTTTGTGCTTGGGGGAGGGAGGACTCCTCTGAACTACAGCTTCTGTGAAGCCTCTGAAATGTGATCTGTGAAGAGCAATAACCCCCTCACTGTTGCTGTCTCACTTGTGAATTAGAACAGCAGCCAAGAGAAGCTTTATTAGTGCAACCATGTTATTTTATAGGCATCTTATTCCTCTGAGGCCTCTGTGCAGATTAGGTTTGAGGGGGTGGTAGAGAATTTTAATGGATAAACCCATCCACTTTAAACAGCGCAGGGTGAACCCCCCACTGTATTCCAACATTTTATCCTATTATATATCCGCTGGAGTGTTAACCAGGCTATTGGTCCAGTGCCCTTTTATTTATTTGAGTCAATTGTCTTGCATTTGACTGCAGCGCTATTGAAACACAAAGCAACCCTTCTGGTATTCACACTGGAAAATGTTTGCAAATGACACCATGTTGGTGTATACTTTCTTCCACCTACTGAAATAAATGATACCAGCAAACCTGCTTCATTCTCTCCTTAGACTCTCTCTCCTCCATGCATCTGCATATCCTTCCCCCCCTTCTATGTCTAAAGGTACCACTACCCTTCAGGGTACACATTGGGAATATATTTTTTTTTCTTCATTACGTTCAAAAGCGACTGCTTTAGCAAAAACAGCTTTTGAGCCGTTGGAACATGAGAACAGCTGTAGCAGCAAGATGAGAAATGGTCCTAATATAGAGATATTTTGGGGGCTGCGTCGCTGAGTTGGAAATGCCATCCATAGACTATCCCCCTAGTGCTAAAACCCATAGAAATAGATTGGAATGACTTCCTGGATTCTTTATTATTTTTAATGCCTTGTTGTGTTTGATCCAAAACAAGTTGGGAAAACACTGTTTGTTCCTGAACTTAGCAGCAAATACTCTTCTGTGAATTTGGTCCAACTCTGTGTACAGGGGAATGGATGAGCAGTGATAGGGGAAGAGACTGGATCTCCATAATAGACAAGGGGAGTTGTTTAAACTGTCTTACGATCTCCCCAATGGCTAATGCTCTCTTTTCTTTTTTCCAGCTCGGGGTTTGGATCACATTGCCGAGAACATACTGTCGTACCTGGATGCCAAATCGTTATGTGCCGCGGAGCTGGTGTGTAAGGAGTGGTACCGGGTGACATCTGATGGCATGCTGTGGAAGAAACTTATTGAGAGAATGGTCAGAACAGACTCGCTGTGGAGAGGGTTGGCAGAGAGGAGAGGATGGTGAGGGAACTGCAAATTCAGCTTTCTTACCCATCTAGGACAGTGGATGGGGTGTGTGTAATGCTACATTTGTAGTCAGCCCCCGTTGTTTTTAGTTTGACATTTGTTTGCAGCAAAATTCAGGGATTGGAGCGGTTGGTCATTTTTGGTTCTACCACCAATTTTTGGCATGTTTTTCCATGCCCATCTCATAGGTGCTCCAGTATCTCAGTAAAGAGTGAGAGATAAAAACTTAGAATCTGTACACCCAGCCTCTCATTCAGTTTCATATTAAGAAGCTGCATATGCCTAAGAAGGGCAATAAACTCATCAGCAGTTGAGAGCAGAAAAACATTTTTAGGATTAGGAGCTGGGGCATGTGGTATGAATTAGTGTTTCCTCAGCAGACTTACTTTACGCTGTATCTGTGCAATCCTCAAACTGGAAGCCGAGGGTAGGTACCGTGGAGAGTAGGGGACTCTAGAAATGCAGATAGATTACTTAATAATCAGCTGGAATAGCCTTCCGAGGGTCTCGCTTGAGTTTGAAGCTGCTCTGTTAACACTTCATTAGAACTTTCCCTCTCTAGGGTAAGCCCTTTAATACATAATTTTCTTTTCCAAGGGTGTCCCCAGGATGTTAGCTGCAAAAAAGCTGGGTATGAATATTTCATAAACAAGATAAAAGTGACAGCTTAGGCATTTTAGTTGCTATTAAAAAGAAAAAAAGATACAAAGTTGCAAGCAAAAATTCTGTTGTGTTTTGAAGTTAATTTTGTTACACTATTTGTCGCTGATTATAAAGACAAGTAAATCATGATTATGAACTATCCTTTAAAAACTATGCAAATCTGCTTCCAGGAGCATAGTGATTATCAGAAGTGTTCAGTACCCCTTTCCGTGATAGTATTAGCTGCAGACACAAGGGGAAATGTTAGAGAAATCCAATGATTATCTCCAGTCCTTTATTTCATTCTATATTTAGAATTTTACATTGATGCCCATTGCTGATCATATGGGTATTTGAAGGTCAGCAGTACACTCCTCCTCCCCCATCATCATGCTGCTCCCCCAGGATTGCACTGTACCCTGTTTAAGTTGGTTGAAGGATGGAATTCCCCAAGCATGTGCTTCCAGGGAGAATACCCTCTGATAGGGGGGAGGGGACATATGGGTGGGGAAGAGAGGCAGGCAATATCTACTTTAACTTGGGGATCTGCCATATAGCACTTCGTAGCTTGGAATCAGTGCTTTGGATGGTACAGGGAAGTGAATAGATGGACAGTTCAGAATGATAGATGACTGGTGTCATTCGCTTATAGCTCTTCACTTAGCTTGGTGCATGGACCACTTGATTTCATCACTTGCTTCCTGGGACCTTACAACAGGAGAGCCCAAACTCTGCAATGCAAAGGACTACACTGACAACTTGCCAGGAATGAGTGGGGTCACATGGATTGGCACAAGCATTTATATAAAATTTGCTATAAAAAAACAAACAAACCTGGGCATTGTTTGTGTCTGTCTAAATCGGAGGTCGGCAACCTTTCAGAAGTGGTGTGCCGAGTCTTCATTTATTCACTCTAATTTAAGGTTTCGTGTGCCAGTAATACATTTTTAACGTTTTTAGAAGGTCTCTTTCTATAAGTCTATAATATATAACTAAACTATTGTTGTATATAAAGTAATTAAGGTTCTTTAAGATGTTTAAGAACCTTCATTTAAAATTAAATTAAAATGCAGAGCCCCCCCAGAACGATGGCCAGGACTTGGGCAGTGTGAGTGCCACTGAAAATCAGCTCGTGTGCTGCCTTCGGCACGTGTGCCATAGGTTGCCTACCCCTGGTCTAGATAGTGACCACAATACGCTCGGCTTTCTAGTCATCCAAACCTGCAGCTGATTAAGTTCTTTTTCCCATATATATATATAGAGAGAGAGAGAGAGAGGGAGAGCGCGAAAATATGGTTACATGTCCCTCAGGCTCTGTCCTTGGGGCACCCCTGCAGTGTCCCATTGTCCTCAGTCGGGGAGGGGACATGAAATAGTTACTTTGATAAAGAAACTCTTGCATGAGAGCTCACCTGGGATGCAGTGAAAATTCCAAGCACTTCTTTAGCTAAACCACAATTGATTCTATTTGAAGGCCAGCCCAGATGTAACCTAAATATTCCAGGGTCTGGTTCAAGCATTCCCCCCACCTCCAAAGCATGTGCAGTTTCCAAGAGCCTCCAGTACTCCCCAGGAAGACTTCAAAACATTGCCCTTGTGGGTAATCTTCACTCTCCTAAAAGCACTCCACGTGTGCAAATACTGTACCAACTTCTCTCTGCAATGATTAGGACCTGTACCCACAGTTGCCTGCTTGCATGCATGTGCCTACCTGGTCACGTGCACACATCCTGGAGAGTAAGACTGGAAACACAAACCTTTATTCCAGTGCTGTTAATGGCTGATACTACTTATAGTCTGAAAATCCGCAGGCTCCTAAGTATGGAGCTGAAACCTGTTCTGCCCCAAAACATGAGTTTAAACTAATTTCTTAGGGAATTTAAATATATGCTGGTCCCCTTGTGTGTCTTTCAAATGCTTGTTCAGCGCTATATTTTGTTGTCCTTGTAAACTAAAAGCTTCAGATCATTTTTGTAGCTTCTCTGATGCTACGTATCACTGGGGCCCAGGCTGTCAAGGTGTCCTGTAGTTCCAAGGTGCACTGTTAGGAAGGGACAGACGAGAAAGGCACATGGAGATGTGGAACAATTAATCATGCTGTAATGGAGTAGTGGAAGGGAGGAGCAGAGAGCTGGCCCAGTGTAAACGCCATGCCTCTGATGCCAGGATTACACTCCGAGGCATTTGTGCCTATCTCCACTTTGCAAGGCATGTTGCCAGGCAAAACAGCAGTTAGTACGCCCATGGTGGGGTTTGCCAGCTCCCACACCGTGTTTGGTGACTTCTTAACTTCAGGATGAGGAATTAAAGTTCTTTACACAGCAGGAAGTGATTGCCGTTTACTGGATTTTTTTTGAAGCAAAAATCTAGCTTGGGATATGAGTATTCCAAATCTGTGTTGAAATGAGGAAGGAGCCACTAATGAAATGTTGCTTACCAGAATCTAGCAGCAGCCGTAAAATGTCCATGTGCCAAAGCAGATGTCACTCCTGCTAACGCAGCTTTCAAGCCCTGGGCACGGAACATGTTTTGGGGGGGGGGCCTGCCTTCCTTAGTTTTCTCCCATTGCTGGCCTTCCCTGCAGACCCTCCCCCACCTCATTGGCAGTGGTGAAGGTTTGATCCCCTTCTTTTAGAAGTGACACTCATAGGAGATACACAAGCCAGGGGACGTATGAACCACGATTGCTCACATACTGGGCAATAGTGGCTCGTGCCCTGTGTGCATAACATATTTGCAATTCCCTAGGTGTCTGCTAATACCTGTTTTGAATTTGTCAAGTATCCAGATACAACCCAGTCACAGTGCAGGTCAAACAGTGCTTACTGAGCCCACCATGCCTGAATGCTAATCAGTCCCCTGCCCCTACAGTCAGCAATGCATCCAGTAAAGTGCCTTAGAAACCTTTGCCCAACACTGCTGAAACATGGACTATGAATGGGAAATGTTTCTTGTGTTCCAGGGGACAATATCTATTTAAAAATAAGCCACCTGATGGGACTGCCCCACCCAACTCCTTCTATAGAGCACTTTATCCAAAAATTATACAGGACATAGAGGTAAGAAACAAACATTTCATTTTGTGTGGTTTTTAACTTTCTGATTTGTTAAAATGTCAGCAAAACCCTCACACTGGTTTTGATAAATGTTGCACGTGGCATACATATGTTTTGCCCCAAATTCACATGTTTTGGAGTTGTCATATAAAGATCATAGGGCTTAGCGACTCCCTTCCCTGAATGTAGTTGCATGAGCTGTCGGACGTATTTAAAGTAGCAGATTCTAATGAATCTGCACAGCGAACACGGTGTCATAGCAGCAGCTGGACAGCGTTCAGGCGTCTCATGGCTCTTTCTATGAAAAAACAGTGAGGCCTAGTGAGAGGTTGTGGTGAGGTGCCAGAGCTGAGCATGGGAGACCCGGGCATTGCCGGAGAGGATAGTCCATGAAATTCAAAGAGAAGGGCATCAAACGTGGCACCAGTTCTGTGCAAGGTACCAACCCTTGTCTGTGCTTGAACTCTTAATTGCAGGAGCGGGGCTCAGCTGCTCTGATCACGGGGGCCATTTAAAGGTGGATACCACCTTTCGCTCTTCTTTAGTCACTGAGCGTCCTCTTGTTGAAGGCTTCAAAGAGTCACAGAAGTTAGAGATGGAAAAAACCTTTTACGTCAGCTTGCGCATCCCCAACATGGCCCATGCAACAACATCCACCACGCTATATTCTCCAGCACTTTGTCATTATAAATTACTCTAGCCTTAATTCCCCTACCGCCACTTCCCTTGGGAGAGCGCTGTATCATCTAATGGGCTGCCTTGTTGGGAAATGTAACAGGACTTTCCCTAATTTGCTTCTCTTTCTTCTCTGCTCCCCATCCCCAAGACAATAGAATCAAACTGGCGGTGTGGAAGGCACAGCTTACAGAGAATCCACTGCCGGAGTGAAACTAGCAAAGGGGTTTATTGTTTACAGTATGACGATCAGAAGATAGTAAGTGGCCTGCGAGACAACACCATCAAGGTGAGAACTCCCCAAGGTGGCCAAGCTAGGGTGTGTAAAGCAGGCTAATTTCAGTGTGGGAGGAAGCAGTTGGTAAGAGACTTTTTAGAAGGTGCCCTAGCCCAGCGGTTCTAAACAGCCGGTCCATGGACCAGCGCCAGTCCCTGAGATCTCCTTGACACAGTTTGGGAAGGCAACAAGCTGGTCCCTGGTGTCAAAAAGGTTGAGAAACAATGGACTAGCCCAGGCGAGTTTTCCTTTGATGCACACTAGCCTTCCCCCAGCAAAGTGTGTAAATCTGTCTCATCTGGCAAGAAATGCTCTGCCTCCTTATAGAATGGACTTTGCTAGCAGCATTATTGGTCCTCCCGTCATAACAGGCTACCCTGTTCCCTGATGAGAAGTGTAGAGCCTGTATTCATATTAAAACCAGAGATATTAAGAATGTTTTATATTGCACCAAAGCGCCTGTGGAATAACAAAGTGCATTCTGTGCTGCTAAGGAAGCTCAATCCACAAACAGTATGTAATAAAAACCGAAACAGCCAACCCAGCAACGTGCACCGTTTACACAGTGATGAACATCTTACTTACCAGGCTGTTTGTGACTGTTTGCCACCCTAGATCTGGGACAAGAATACATTGGAATGCAAGCGAATTCTGACTGGACACACGGGTTCCGTCTTGTGCCTACAGTATGATGAGCGGGTGATCATTACTGGATCTTCTGATTCAACCGTCAGGTACGTACTTCCGAAACTGAGCTTTGTGCCCTCAGACGGTACTGAAAAGATTTTTCTAATTGTTCTCTGTTCAGCCTTTTTCACTGAGTAGTTCCAGTGAACTCCTTTCCAACGAGAAGCCCTACTTGTTTAAAAATCAATTTTCCACTCGAGTTTTGCTGCCGATCACCGGGAAATGGAACATAAGCAAAGGCTGGAGATTTCCAAGCTGGGTTAAGGAGACTTTTGTGAATTTTTACTAAGAATTTGCACAGCTCCCTGGGATAGAGATTGTTAAAGACCTTGGTTAGGTTTTCAAAGTCATGTATGAGTTTGTTTTTCCATTAGATTTAACACAAGATGCCTGGCTAGATCCCCTGTGTGTCTTTAATACATTTCAACTAAATGTCTTTTACCACTCGATGACCTTGTTCTCTTCGCTCATCGCCAAACCCATGCTGCAAGGCTGGACAGTTCAAGTTAGAATCTACTCTCCAGATGGGAAGGTCACGAGGCATGGTTCAGGAGACTTGAGTGGGCAAAATTGTAATGATTTGACTTCATGAAATGAAAATATCTGGAAATACACATTCAGCTGGTGAACTAGACTCACCAGCTCACTATTGTGTATAACAGGAAGGGGAGGAGGGGCATTTCTCCCTTGGCTGGGGAAGAGGGATAGAGCTTGGCCAGAAGAGTAGGTCTCCCTATGCCGGTGTGGGTAGGAGGTCCCCTCTTTCTGCCTGAGTATGAACTATGCAGCTCCAAGCCGCACTGTTGGAAGCAGGCCAAAAGCTATGGCAGTTGCCTTTCCTGCAGCGTTTGCCCTCGTGCTCCTGTTCCCGTGGCTTTGGGCTCCTCTCTAGTCACCTAAACTCATTTTGAAGCCACCAGTCATAAGCAGGTGACCCTAAAAGTCAACCCCTGCAGATTGCACACACAAGTTTGTGGTACTAGGAGTTCTGCTGGTTCCTGCCATTTGCATAAATCCAGAATTCATGCCACACCTCTTACTGGGACATTTAACCAGGACCGAGATTGGATGGGGCAGTATGATGTTTAACTCTGAGGACAAAAGAAAAGGCCGATCTCTGTGACAGACTCTGTCGTTTCCCAGTCCAGGGTGGGCAGGTCAAACTGCAGACTGGGTACTTGCCTAGAATACTTCATTTCAATAAACAAACTAGGGAAATGCGACCTAGATGGAGCTATTATAAGGTGGGTGCAGAACTGGTTGGAAAATCATTCCCAGAGAATAATCAGTGATTCACAGTCATGCTGGAAGGGCATAACGAGTGGGGTCCTGCAGGGATCGGTTCTGTTCAGTATCTTCATCAATGATTTAGATAACGGTATAAAGTACACTTATAAAGTTTGCGGACAATATGAAACTGGGAGGAGTTGCAAGTGCTTTGAAGGATAGGATTAAAATTCAAAAAGATCTTGACAAACTGGAGAAATGGTCTGAAGTAAATAGGATGAAATTCAATAAGGACAAGTGCCTGCCTAGGAAGGAGTACTGCGGAAAGGGATCTGGGGGTCATAGTGGATCACAAGCTAAATATGAGTCAACAGTGTAACACTGTTGCAAAAAAAAGCATACATCATTCTGGGAAGTATTAGCAGGAGTATTGTAAGCAAGACGCACGAAGTAATTCTTCCGCTCTACTCTGTGCTGATTAGGCTTCAACTGGAGTATTGTGTCCAGTTCTGGGCACCACATTTCAGGAAAGATGTGGACAAATTGGAGAAAGTCCAGAGAAGAGCAACAAAAATGATTAAAGGTCTAAAAAATATGACCTATGAGGGAAGATTAAACAAACCCAATTTTTTCAGTCTGGAGAATAGAAGACTGAGAGGGGACATAACAGTTTTCAAGTACATACAAGGTTGTTACAAGGAGGAGGGAGAAAAATTGTTCTTAACCTAAGAGGATAGGACAAGAAGCAATGGGCTTAAATTGAAGCAAGGGTGGTTTAGGTTGGATATTAGGAAAAACTTCCTATCTGTCAGAGTGGTTAAGCACTAGAATAAATTGCCTAGGGAGGTTGTGGAATCTCCATCACTGGGGATTTTTAAGAGCAGGTTGGATAAACACCTGTCAGGAATGGTCTAGATAATACCTAGTCCTGCCTTGAGTGCAGGGGACCGGACTACACGACCTCTCGAGGTCCCTCCCAGTTCTGTGATTTCCTGCTGTATCTATAAATATGTGCACTGACCCCAGAGGCTCAAGGCTGGAACACTTTTAGCCCTTGAGAAGAGGGGCTTCATCCAATTGGTTGTACAGATTGACTTTAACATTTCTCCAATACAAAATCTTAGGGACCCACCTGCCCAGGTAAGTCATTAGATCACCAGCTCCTGCTCAATTTGGCAGTCCTTTCTGTATACTGCTGATTTTCTAATGGGGCATTTCTGTAGTCCCTGACCTTCGTTCCTTTGCATACTGGAGTCGGACGTCTTTGTGCTTTCCACCATAGACTGGTGTCTGTCTACATAGCCTGAGACTCCATGATTTTCATTGAATTGGTTACTCAGAACTACTTACCAATTTATCTATCTGTGCAGGGCTCTGGGACAGTGATTCTTGACCACCAGAACATGTGCCAGTAGGTGAACTTCAGGCTGAGTTCTTTAGATTCACTTGAGTCCTAGTGCATAGCTGCTATCCCCTACCATTTAGCTGTGTGCTTTATACCCTGCAATAAAGTGTGGGCAGTTTATGGATGGAAATAAAGGTGCACATATGCACACGCACGGACTGTGCAGTACGCCTGGCTCCCCACGAGTGCAAGAGAAAGGCCTCCCCTGAAGAATATACTTACTGCCTAGCTCTTCCTGGCATTTTTCGGATGTCTGCTGGATGGAGTGATATTCTTATGTTGTTCTGCAATGTGAGGGTGTGATTTTCACGGGAGTTTCGTAATGCTAATGCCTGGTTCTAACAGAGATGCTCACATAACTCAGCGATGAGCACTGTAGACATGCCTGTAAATAAATGCAGTGGGAAGGCGTGTGGTTTCCATACCTTTGTGCAGAGGTGGGAATCTTGTAAGTTGTGTTTTCAGATTGCAAAGAATGGGCACAATGGATGTGTAAATGTAAGACTCCAGCGGCGATGTGCATTTTCACCAAATCGCATTTCCATTGAGGAGCAGTCACTCACAGGACAGTGGGAGTGGGTTCTTTCTGTCTGTCTGTTAAATTTTCCAAGCCAGCAATAACTCTTATCCTGGGCTCGTGCGGAGCAAATTTTGCCTTTGGTAAGCACCAAAGGTATTCCTACACAGCAGCTAGTGTACTTCACAGCATGGCCACAGCGGTACAGGCAGCGCTTCAGACTACCCACCCTGGGAGTTGGGGGAGTTTGTACTCGGGTAGCTAGCCCAAACTGCTGCCCAGGCCATTGTGGCCTCCTATTTTCAGCGTGCGAGCTCGAGCAAAGCTAGCGTGTCTGCCTGCCTGCACTAGGAAGCACCCTCCCAGAGCTGTATGGACATATCCCAAATGGCAGGTGCAACGCTGCCTGCAGTGACTCAAAAGCATGGGTATCAACCTCCGGGCACCCTGTCAGGAAGCAGGGCACAAGCCCCAAATTGGCTGTGCATTCTCTACTTAGATTTCACCAACTAAATATCAGAGAGAAACTCACCAGGCGCTATAGCAGCCTAAACATGGAGTCACAGACAGTCCTCTTGGGTGCTCCGATCCAACTCCCCACCCAACTGAGCCTGCCTTCGTTTTACACCAAGGATCACAGCAATATTCGGATTACTCCATCCCAAAGGACCAGTCACTTACCCCAGGTCAGTCGCACCTTAGATCTCACTGACTGTGCTGGTAGCCAAAGACTACTCTAGTAGCCAATCCTACAATAAACTACCTACAGATTTATTAAGTAGGAAAAGGAAACGAGTTATTTACATGGTTAAAGCAGGTAAACAGAGATGCATAAATGTGTTACGATCTTAAGTGTCAAAAAGTAATAGAAGCTTCTCTAATCAGCAAGCTCTATATGACCTTTAGGGCTAACCCAGGCTGGGCACTGGGGAACTCTTGCTTGTGCCTAAAAACCTTGCCTGAGTCCAAGCAGAACAGAGATCCAGTTCCTTCTTGTTAGGGGTTTATTATTCCCTTCCCCACCATGTGCACTGAACTGCAAGCTCAGCTGATGGGAGGAATCCACTTGCATGGCTCATCTTCATGGAGGGTGGGGTGATGGGATGGACAACAAACATCTTTTGTCCTCTTTATCATCCCTCAGTAGTCTGTTGGGTGTCGATGGACCTTCCCTGTGGGACAGGACGCAACACCTTCGGCTGGAGATCAGCACTTCCCACTAGTTAATGTCTCTCTCCTGTCTGGGGATTTACGGAGTCACAGAGCCTCACAATACAACCACTCAAATATTACCTTGCAATAAGGGATACAGATGCTATAAGTAAGATTAATGCCGGCAGCCACTCGCAAGCTTTCAGTAAAGTCTAAATACATTCTTACCGTTCTAATGCGTATTTGAAAAATACTAACACACAGGTGAGGCAGACTGATTCCAGGTATATGTCAGTGTTCAGCTGAGACATCACAGCATCACAGCAGGCATCACTTTGCATTTTCAAATAAGCTTGCCCTGTGACCTCCAGAGCCTACTAGCAGAGGTGTAGCTTTAAGAGGGGCTAATGGGAGGTGGCATGCACTCTTCAAAAACCCCTGGTTTTTAGGACTGAGAGTTGCTGCAGCCCAAGTCTCATGATGGGTTCGAGCACACAAAGCACAGTGGGCATTGTTACTGTAGCATATGAAGCAACCATTTGTATTTCATAAACATGAGTGACATTTCTCCTCTCCTGCACATCCCTGCCGTGTTTAATTGCAAGCTTCGTTAAGGGAGGAGGAATTCAATTTCCACAGCCTTTTGCTATTTGATAATGCAACCATTATGCTGCTGGAGTTTAGTGTAGCTGAGGTTTAGGGTATGATAGTGCTGTAGGAAGCTGCTGGAAGGAATTTTGCCTTGAGGTAAAGACCTTCGCAAACAATGCACCAAAAGGAACTGTGTTGCTTTTTTAAACTTTAATATCCCCGACTCACGTCCTAGAAGCTCTTTAAATTGAGCATGTACCTGATTCTTTTAACCACAAGTTATCCTTTGTGTGTAATAGACTATACCTATTAATGGTCAATTGACATAAAAACTCTATATTAATTTGTGCCTCGTCAACAAATTCCTGAAACGTAGTAGTGTTCCTTTGTGTGTGTTCAGGATAAATAATTTGCTGCTGTTAGAACCCGATCTAACCCAATAGTGTAATATTTTTAATGATTCTTTTAGATTTGCTTACAGAGAAAAAGCATACTCTGGTCTTCTGCTACTATAGAAAATTGTCCCCCTTGTTGGCAGTGCCAGCAGAAAGGGCGAAGATTGAATGGGCCGTGGGGGGTGAACTTGCCTCCAGCATTGGGTCTCCCCAGTTCAGGGTAGACAGGCATAACTTTGGGGGTGGAGAGAGCTGCAGGCAGAGCTAACAGGGGACTTCAGTCTCCAGGGCTGTCAATCTGGTACCTTTCATCAGCACTAGACAGTCACTTAATTACAAAACGCTTTGCTGTGTTGTTGTTATGGGGCTAATTGCATTGCAGGTTTTTTGGCTGCTGGACTCCTTTAATATTTTTGTAATCAGCTGGTTTGTATGATACATCTTGTAATGGACTAACAATTCAGCAGATTCTAGGTTTAGTATGTGGTGTTTGCTTGTAATAGAACCAAAGACTTGCTTTTTCTTTTCCTGCAGAAAAATCAAATGTAATTTCTTTCTCACCCTTTTTCCCTTCCATTGCTTTGAAATATTGTGTGAATTTCAGGGTGTGGGATGTAAATACAGGCGAGATGCTAAACACGCTGATTCACCACTGCGAAGCAGTACTGCACCTGCGCTTTAACAACGGCATGATGGTGACTTGTTCCAAAGACCGTTCCATTGCCGTGTGGGACATGGCTTCCCCGACAGACATTACCCTACGAAGGGTCCTGGTAGGACACAGAGCTGCTGTCAACGTAGTGGACTTTGATGACAAGTACATTGTGTCAGCATCAGGAGATAGGACTATAAAGGTGAGACATTTCAAAGGCTGTTTATTTTCAGCACTTCTCATTGTTAACCAGAAAGAATGACCAGATTCCTGAGAACATAAGGGTTGGTGATGTTGAAACTCAGAAAGAAGCCAATTCGTACATAAACTATTAATCGGTTTCAAAAGGGCTGTCATTTAATTTGGGTCAAGTCCTAATATAATGCAATAAAAGCTCTATGTTTGAGGAGTCAGTCTATTAACTGTAGAAGGCCGTAGCCGTATATCACTGGTCAGGTAGTGTTCCCTATGTCAGCAATAGTGTTCCCTATGTCAGTCAAGTGTTCCCTATGTCTTGAATTTGACTTGTAACCTCGAGGTTGTGATGACTTTTGACCAGTCTGGACACACCTGTCCCTCCCCTCAGTTAGTTTCCTCTTAAAAATTAGGCCCTGTGTGTTTTCTCTCCCCATCTCAGGTCTGGAACACTAGTACCTGCGAGTTTGTGCGCACCTTAAATGGCCACAAACGAGGCATCGCATGTCTGCAGTACAGAGATCGCCTAGTAGTGAGTGGCTCTTCAGATAACACTATCAGGTGAGAGGCAAGCTCCCATCAGGGAGCTCTGCGCACGGTCTTCTCGGTTCACTTGGGACATGCCGAAGGCAGATAACCGAAAAGGTCTGTGCCCGTTTCTCCTGGAACTGGGCTGCCTTTGCTATAGAATGCTGTGAGCTACCGAAGAGGGGTATAGAAAGCCATTTTTCTGCATCGCCTTGTAGCCTCTCGATCTCAGGAGTGCCATACTGATCCGTGAGTCAGACTGGTTAGCCAGGTTTACCACTTTGCATGATGTCCTTTTGTGATATTTTATTTGGCCTGTGTGACTAGTTAAAGGGTCAGACATGCAATAAGAAGCATTTAATCCTCTGCAGAAATCTCCTGGGCTCGCACCAAACTCCTCTGGTGGTGCTTGGCATCTGGTGTAGTTCGGAACAGCTGGTGGAGAGCGTGAAGTTCAGTTTTCTCCCTTTTGCACTTTCCTGGCTGCCCTAATGGCAGCCTGAGATTTAACCCCTTTCATGCTGGGAGTCAGGATTTCTTGGTAAATCATGCAGCTGCGGCTAGAGAGATGTACCATTATCTCCTTAACTAGCGGTGTTCAGTACACTTGAATCAACGTTTCAACACGAGAAGTCATTCTTCCGCTCTACTCTGCACTGGTTAGGCCTCAACTGGAGTATTGTGTCCAGTTCTGGGCACCGCATTTCAAGAAAGATGTGGAGAAATTGGAGAGGGTCCAGAGAAGAGCAACAAGAATGATTAAGGGTCTAGAGAACATGGCCTATGAAGGAAGGCTGAAGGAATTGGGTTTGTTTAGTTTGGAAAAGAGAAGACTGAAAGGGGACATGATAGCGGTCTTCAGGTATCTAAAAAGGTGTCATAAGGAGGAGGGAGAAAACTTGTTCATCTTAGCCTCTAAGGATAGAACAAGAAGCAATGGGCTTAAACTGCAGCAAGGGAGGTTTAGGTTGGACATTAGGGAAAAGTTCCTAACTGTCAGGGTGGTTAAACACTGGAATAAACTGCCCAGGGCGGTTGTGGAATCTCCATCTCTGGAGATATTTAAGAGTAGGTTAGATAAATGTCTATCAGGGATGGTCTAGACAGTAATTGGTCCTGCCATGAGGGCAGGGGGCTGGACTCGATGACCTCTCGAGGTCCCTTCCAGCCCTTGAATCTATAAATCTATGAAAAAAATGTGAAACTGACGGTGGTAAGTGGTTGGATCATACAAATGGGTGGTCGGGCTGCCTCCCTTTTACCCTTCACCTGCTGGTTTAGAGGAGGACTTTGTCCTGCAGCTGAAACTTGGGAATGGACTGTCTGAGCAGCAGCCAGTCCTCTGTTGTCAGTGGTGAATACAGAGGCTCTTGTTTGCTGGGCGCCTTTCCTCACAACCAGCCACCTTTTCCTACTCCGAATCCCACAGGAAGCTGACACGCCTGTCTATGAATCCCCAAAGCGATTGAA
Source organism: Macrochelys suwanniensis (assembly GCA_033296515.1). NCBI lineage: Eukaryota > Metazoa > Chordata > Testudines > Chelydridae > Macrochelys > Macrochelys suwanniensis. The sequence goes on from CM065778.1 coordinate 141,569,676, forward strand.
CCAATTGTGCTGTGCCAAATTTTGCATGCTGTCTGCTTGATGGCATGACCTAGTAAAAGGACCAGCCAGATTGAGGGAGCACTGACTCCTTCTTCCTTTTACACAGTGAAATGGGGGGGTGATTACATTGTGCTGTTTTTCTAAAACGCCCCTAAGTGCGGCAAGAAGATTGTGCACTTTGAATTTGAATAAATCCTTTTTTGTACAGTACTTTGAAACTCAGAGCATTTAGAAAATCAGCTAAAATACCACTTGTAATAACCAACAAAAATGTCAGTACAGGCGAGTCTCATCTTACACTGGGGTTACGTTCCGCAGTCAGCGCATAAAGCGAAAATCGCATATAGTCAAAATGACATTGAGTGTAATGGCAGCCGGAATCACCCGCACTACAAGTAAAGTATTTAAATTGTTATTTTTCTCTTTTTTGGGTTTTTTGTTTTTGCCGACCGCGCAAAGCTGAATTCGCACATGTTAAATGCGCATAAGATGAGACTCGCCTGTACAGTCATCAACCTAAAGAGGAATACAGTTACTCTTGTTCTTACAGTGAATAAAATTCCTAGTTGATAGATAAATTGTGATAGAATTTCATGAAAGTTGGCAGTGAATCTTAGCTGAACCCAAGTCCAGTGGCCCTTAAGGCATGGTGAAAGGTTTACCTGCTCACTTACTCGGCCAGCCCTCCACAAGCTTTGGTTGAGGGTGGGTATCTGTGGGAAGGTGATAAGAGGGCAGCTTACTAAGTAATCTGTATGGATGACTTGATGTATGTTTGATTTTAATTTACGTGAGATACAAGATGTTGGTCTTCAATTGGGTGAAGCATGATGTGAAATTTGAAGTTTATATCTTCTGAAATCTGCTGTCCTAGAGGTTGAAAACCTTTAGAGTTTTTTTTCAAAAGGGAGTGTTTTAAATGATTTTCCAATTCTGTAAATATAGAGTGTACAAAAGAGTAGGAAATTAAAGTTTGTCTTCCTTCGAGATCTAGTGTATCTGTGGGATTTCAGGTCAGCTCTTCAGGTGGTGCAAGTCAAATAGCGCCATTGACATCACCATAGCTGTCCTGATTTTTCAGCTGAGGAACTGACCCTTTGTATTTCAAGTCATTTAAACCCCAAAACTCCATACAGGAAGCCATTGAGGCCAGGATATTTCGTTGTTCCAAATAAACTATCAGTAGAGAAAAGAGAAGAAAGATCTAGTGGTGACTTGATCATGGTTGTAGGAGTCCCTTCACAGGGAGAAAATCATGGATATTAAAGAACTCTTTCTTTATTCCTGAAAGGCATAACCAGAACCAATGACTGGAAGTTCAAGCCTGGCAAATTCCAGTTAAAAATAAGGCACCAGTGTTTAATCGTGAGGATGATTAGCCATTGGGAAAAGCTTCCAAAGGAAGCTGTGGATTCTCCTTCTGGCTTCAAATCCAGACGTGGATGCCTTTCTGGAACCGGCTTTAGTCAAAGACAAGTTATTAGCCTCAACACAGGGGTAACTGGGTGAAATTCTCTGGCCTGTGTTGTACAGGAGTTCAGGCTCGATGATCTATTGGCCTCTCTGGCCTTAAAACATGAATCATTCCGCCAGCACCCCCGTGCACTAAGGCTGCACCTCTGCCTCTGTGTAAAACATCCCACCAAGCCGAGCCCTTCTCAGGCGGCAGCTGTTTCCTGGGTGGAGAGATGCGCTTTGCGGCAGTGGTGCTGTGCATCCTCCCCCAAGAGTTGCAATGTGATTGGACAGATTCGGAGCCACTGCCGACTGTTCAGAGTGGCTGGCTTGCCATGTGTCAAGTCGCTTAACCTCATGCCCACTAGAACCGGAACGTATCATGACAGGGTTTTCTTTGAAAAATATGCTCCAGCTGAGCGGCAGGAAAAAGGTGGTGGGCTGTGGGGTGACGGATTCAATATCTTCCACATTGGCACCGTCAGAATCGTTCTTTCCAAAGAGCCCATTGACCAATTATAGTCTGAGACCAAACATTTCATTGCAGTAACAGATTTTCAGACCTTCTCTCCTCTTCTTCCTAATCTCTTCCAGGTTGTGGGATATAGAGTGCGGGGCATGTTTACGAGTACTGGAAGGCCATGAGGAGTTGGTGAGATGCATACGCTTCGATAACAAGAGGATAGTCAGCGGGGCATATGATGGGTGAGATTGCTAACGAGGTTCAGACACCGAACATCGCTCTTCCTCCCCCGCCCTCAAAAAAATTAGACCTGTTGTCAGTTGTGCTAGTCTCACACTTATGGCCAATATATGAGAAGTGTGTTGCGTTCTCCTGGCCTTTCCCTTTTCGGGAATGAGTCTTCTGTGGTGTGTGTTCTCCAGCAGTTTCACATGGCAGATCCATGCAGAACTCCTCATGCTTGAATCACCGACAACCAGATCAGCTAGTTCTCTGCCCAGGAATGTAGTAGATCATAATCCACTGAGTCCATAAGGTCAGTGACTCGTGTCTAGTAGTGGCCAGACTTGAAGCTGCTTTTACTACAGCTCCCACAATTCCTGCTGTTTGTTTTGTACAACATAAGTGTGTGTGCGCATGTCTAGCTTGCTCCCTTCCCCTTCTGCCCTCCATGTGGAGGTAAGTGGTCACCCTAGTACTGGTCTGCCAACAGCAGTGTACACGATACAGGACAGCTTCACAAAGAGTGTTTCCTCTGGATCTGCGAGTCTTTCCATATGCTTCCCTTCTGCCCCTGAGTCATTAGCAGTAATGCCCTACCTGAGCTAGACTCTCACCAAAGGGTGGCATGCATCTCTAATTATGCCCCAACAGCCCCCTTCTCCACCCTGTCAGAGCCTGGAGGAAATGGAGCAAGACCTTCCAGGGCGGAGCCAGCCTTCCAAAACTGAGACTTCCCCAGCAACAGTCAGATGTACCAGTAATAGGGCAGGGAGAGACCCAGCCACGCCCCTTTGTTCCCCCACAACTCCTGGCAAGACCTTCACAGCTCCTGGACGCCAGCGATGACAGCAAACTACTTTTACTGTTTCAGCTCTGAACAGGATTTTCACTCTGCCAGTTGGTTGTTTGCCCCAACTCCTTTGCTCTTGTCTCTCCCTGAACTTCCATGTTTCTCTCCAGCCACCCCTCCACCTCAGGATTCCTTGTGACCTCCTCTTTTGCATCTACTTACTGCCTTATTTCTACACCCCGTAATGAACTAAATAACAGATAGATAAATAGAACTAAGACATGCGTCCATCGTTCCTGATCCCTTTGCTTGTGTGGTAGATCCCTTCCCCCCGCCCCTTGTCTGGGTTTTGTCTCTTTAGGCTGTAAGCTCTTTGGGACAGAGCCGACTGTACCTGTGTGTTCAGCCTGGCGGGATCCTGCCTGGAGGCTCTGGGCACTACCTCGATATAAATAATGGAGCCGGTCCCCTGTCACTGGCAGCCCATCTGGTGGGGTACAATTTCAAACTGCCGGACAGGATGTTAGCCCCAATGCCCCCTGACTTGTAACAGGAGTCACGTAACTGGAAGCGCCTGCTGTTTGAGAGCTCAGTTGAACCAGGTCACTCAGAGCCAAGGGAAGGTTGGGGTGTGTGGGGGGGGAAAGGGGAATGTATTTGGGGAAACCTCTCAAGACCTGCCCCTGTAGTGTAGTGTAGCTAGGTGCTTCTCACTGCCACATGGCTGCTGCCATTCCCCAAGACCTACTCCCTTCCCCCACATAACTGAGTAGTATAGAGAAGTGAGCGAGCAGACGCACAGCCAGTCAGAGAAGGCAACAAAGTGCAACAGGCGGACTGAAAAGCGCACAGTGAGTGTCTTGGTCTGGAAACGCCCGTCAATAATCTAGGGCAATGTGCTTAACCAAGCACTGCTGCTTGCGCTGTGAAAGGGACTCCAAAGAGCAGGGTCCTTCTCCAGCACTCTCCACTGCAGCTAGCCAGCTTTCCATGGCATGGGGAAGAGGCTTTCTTCACTCCAGAGGTTGTGTTTGCTATGGTGGGCCAGTTTCCTGGTACATTGCTGGTGTCCAGGCTCCCTTGGGGAAGAGCTGACTATCCGTTTCCAGGCTTGAATAACTCTGAGCTACACTGGGGTCTTGCGTACCTAATTTGGATAGCATGTCCCCTATGCTACAAAGTCAGCTTCCTTCTCCTGGGCAGGGAGTCCCTCTACTAGTGTATAGAATCCCACTCTCTTCCAGCCCTACGCCTGCAGACTGGTTTAAATTAGGGTGCGTGGGTTCCCCACACTTCATTCTCCCCCATCCTGTTGTTAGAGCCCTTTGTACTACGTTGTGCATGTGACTGAACTCTAGGGGTGACCGTATGGCTTAAGGGCAAGGGAAGTCTCCAGCCCAGCCCCGTTTGATTTTCTATAATAAATCTGACATCACGATTTGGTGCCGTCTAATGCTCTGACATTGGTGTCATCACCCCAGCTTTGCAGCTAAACCCCAAACCTCTAGCAAGCTGGATACCATTGCCGTGGCATGCCTGGGCTGTGGAGCAATGGAGATGCGCCTTTTCCTCCTCACTGAATGTGTCCTGTTTTCTGAAATGCTTGAGCTCTCGTGGTTCTTGTGGAACCTGCCTGTGGCTGCCCATAGCAGTAGCTTGCCCGGGCGGAGCAAATCTAGCCTGCCTGCCTACATTCTAGGAGGAAGGAGCGCGCCGGTACCAGTAGAAGGAGGGGATGAATCCATGCTGTGGAGACTTAGACACGCTTTCCTTCTTATACAACAAGAGGCTTTATGGTAATGTGTCACATTATCTGTGTATAAACCCAGATTCACTCACGCAGCTGTGATCACTCCGTTTCATTGCTTTTGGCCCGTTTGCCATTAAGGAGGAAGTGTCTACATTAACCTTCACCCGGGCGTCTACATTACTTACTGTCACCAGCTTTTTTATGTAATTCATTTGTATGGTAACTGTATACTTCCCCCTGGAAGATCAGCAGGCTTTACCCAAGAGAGCATGTGAAAGCCAGGTGTCAAGAGCAGAAAGGTTTCTCTGCCATTCCGGGAGCGGGATGTATTATCTAAGCTGTTAACTTTAATTGCTGGTGAACCATTTACACTTTTCTCTGTAACAAAGCTTTGGTGCTTGTCCCTCTTTCCTCTCCAGGAAAATTAAAGTGTGGGATCTTGTGGCTGCTCTGGACCCGCGCGCTCCAGCTGGGACCCTCTGTCTGCGAACCCTCGTGGTAAGAGCTTTTGGTTGGGGGGGGGGAGGGGTTAAGGTGTGGGGGACAGGCTTTGTCAAGGCTGTATTACGCCATGAAAGCTTGAGCTGTTGTAGACAAAGTTCAGAGGAAGTAGACGATGATAGGCCCCAAAGGGCAGGCTTGCAGATGTGTCTGAATGTAAGGTATTATGGGATCTTTCACCCGGAAAGACTTTCAAACCAGAGCCTTGCAAAAAGTGCCGTGGGACCTTTAACACAGCCAAGGAATCAATTTTACAGCCTCTCCGGCAGCCCCTAACGATACGCCAGGGCATCAGCTCAGTGCCAGTCCCAAGTGAGAATGTTCCGCTCCTGAACGCCCCCGTCGCCACGTCAGATATTGGAAGTCAGTGGAGCTGTGATAGTTTGCACCAGCTGAGGGTCTGACCTCAAGGGGATGATACCCTCTGCTGAGCATCCCTATGGAGTCTGCGTAATTTCTCTGCTACTGGGTGATCAGGACTTTTCCTGGGCCTCTTTCTTCTCTGTTGCCAGACTATTTTGTTAAAAGGGGCAGTTAAAAGGTGCTTTCATCCCTTTTTAAAATGGATTTTAAGTTCATTACTGAAATCTATTTGTGACAGTTTCTCTTTAGCACCCACATGCTGGGGTGTGTTTATTGTAGGGTCGCTCGTGAGGAGGAGCTGCTGGCATCGATTATTAGACAGCTCCTCATGGCACATCACAACTGGAACTAATTGGCTCCCTTCTTGGAAATCTAAGCAGAGATGCCAAGGATAGAATGGGCCACAGACACGGAACCCCCTTCAGCCTTGTCTACGCTAGCATTTTTCTTCTCTCCCACTGGTGCTCAGTGTGGGTTTAAATGATGATGGTAAAAGTGCCCTTGGCTATTGCTTCAGCATAGGCACACTGGTTGTAGAGTAATAGGGGAAGGTTTTAAAAAAAAATGCCAGTGCAGACAAGGTCTATGGGGTGATCCCTCTAGGTCAGAGTTGAGCTGTATTAGCAAGAGGGCAGAATAAGCTTGACCTACTGCTGTGCTTTTTCTGTGGCTTTATGGAGGGGATCAATCCAGCATCCAATTCACTTTGAAAAGTCAGAGAAGGGGAGATTGAAGCACTTGCTTTGGGGAGAGAAACTCTTAGGCTTCAGTGGAGTTAGTGTACGTCAAACCTGGTCATATTTCTGGGCTCTATGGCCATTTCCTTGGCTGTAAACCTTCAATGTATTGAAGCTCACCGGTTCTCAAAGTCAGTGTTCAGAGGAATCTCCCGTGTGTTGCTGAATGGCATGTCTTCAAGCAATACATTGGAAGCTCCACTTGTTAGGACAGTAGAACTGCAAATAGTGCGATGGCTCGTACCCAAAAAACCCCTTTGTCACGTGTCAGCTGCAAATCATGGAGCGGCCCTGTGCCTATGAATATACAGACCCAGAGAGTCTGAGACTTCCGTACATGAACAGTGTTGATACTGTTCCAATCTTAGAGCACTGGGTGTTTCTGCTAACCTGGGAAGCTTCATTTAACTAGTGCAATTCCATCTGCATTTTCTGGAGGTGAAAAATACAGTACCCTGAATAATTGCAATATAAATCAGAAATTGTAGGATGAAATCATTGTGGGAATCTGCGAATGGATGCCTAGAAATCCCCGTTTGTAGGAGTGAGTGACCTAAAGGGGGAAGACAGGGCATGGAGCATTACTTTTAGGGTCTTTCATGCCTGTAACTGCACAGCATCCTAGTATCCGCTTACTCATGCTCTTTTTTCTTCCCTCGGCCTCCAAACTGAAACCGCAATAAACGTCGCAAGCCTCCTGCTGTTTGTGTTCAATTTTCAAGCAGTAGGAGAAAAGTCTGCAGATAACAAATGCTCGCTGCATGCCAGTTCCTTCCATTTTTCCCTCCTTCGGATGGAGCAGCAGCCGCATGAGCTTGACAGCAGCTTCCCAAGCCGAGAAATAAGTATGGCGCGGCTTTACATTTCAAGCTAAGGAGGCCCAGGTTCTTTTGGCTTTAACTCGCCATGTGAAGCGTGCATCACACCAGCTGCCCCTGTGATTTTAAAGAGCAAGTATAGTGATTAGTGCATAGGATCTTTAGGGAGAGGGATCTCATTTAGTAAACACTGATTGAAAAGTTCATTGTCAAAGCGGCCTTTCGAAATACCTGCCTCTTTCCGTCTCCTAGTGGCACCTGCTATTGTAGTGACTTTTCTCAGCAGGCGCTCTATTCTATTGATGGAAAGGGCACACAAAACACCTTTCCTATTTGAATACATTGAAAACCAGACTCTTGGAGTGTCGGTTTCATTGACTAGAGTTTTAAAACTAAGGATGCTACTTGTAAGACCAGCCTAATATAAAATTAATTTAAAACAAAATAAAACTTGCCTTATCACAACTGTGAAATGGTCCTTTTTCCATGCGTTCAAAAAGGAGCTGCAGTTCAGGGTCCTGCTCTGTCAAAACAGCAGCCTCCTGTTTAGTGGGGGACTGTTCCGTTGATGAGTATATTTGAGAGACTGCTCATTTTTTGTGATATAAACTTAAAACTAGCTGTCGTGGTTAGAATCTCTCATCACATTCGGTTTTGTTTACACCACGTCTGGCAGCGTGGGATGCGTGACAAGGAGCCATGTACTGATGCAAGAGCCAGGAGGCATTGCGCTGGTTTTGTTTGCACTCCCTTTTGACCAGGGAAGCTGCTGCCTACGCCCGCAGCAGGGAGCACCGATAACAGCTTGCCAGCACACGTGGGAAAGTGTAGTGAGTTGTGCTTTACGATGTGCAGGATCTGGCGTAGGTCGCCATACTGTTTCCACTCAGCCTCCTGGAAGGATACAAACTGCCTCTGAAGAAGGGCCTTTCCTGTGGCTACGTTTAGAATGGCTCAGGAGGAATCATGACAATGTCATTTTGACTTTATAATGGTCCCCTTTGTCTCTTCCAGTTTAAGCTGTTCCCTCCTTCAGCAGTAGCAACAGTGCCAAGCAGGAGACTCCGGATCAATTCATAGATAGAATCATAGAAGATTAGGGTTGGAAGAGACCTCGGGAGGTCGTCTAGTCCCACCCCCTGCTCAAAGCAGGACCAACCCCAACTAAATCATCCCAGCCAGGGCTTCATCAAGCCGGGCTTTAAAAACCTCTAAGGATGGAGATTCCACCACTTCCCTAGGTAACCCATTCCAGTGCTTCACCACCCTCCTAGTGAAATAGTGTTTCCTAACATCCAACCTAGACCTCCCACACTGCAACTTGAGACCATTACTCCTTCTTCTGTCATCTGCCACCACTGAGAACAGTCTAGTTCCATCCTCTTTGGAACCCCACTTCAAGTAGTTGAAGGCTGCTTTCAAATCCCCCCTCATTCTTCTCTTCTGCAGACTAAATAAGTCCAGTTCCCTCAGCCTCTCCTTGTAAGCCCCCTAATCATTTTCATTGCCCTCCGCTGGACTCTCTCCAATTTGTCCACATCCTTTCTGTAGTGGGGGGCCCAAAACTGGATGCAATACTCCAGTGTTCTTGCCAGCAAGTTAAGGAAGTATGGGCTGGATGAATGCACGGTAAGGTGGATAGAAAACTGGCTGGATGGTCGTGCTCAACGGGTAGTGATCAATGGCTCCATGTCTAGTTGGCAGCCGGTATCAAGTGGAGTGCCCCAAGGGTCGGTGCTGGGGCCGGTTTTGTTCAATATCTTCATCAACGATCTGGAGGATGGTGTGGACTGCACCCTTAGCAAGTTTGCAGATGACACTAAACTGGGAGGAGTGGTTGATACGCTGGAGGGTAGGGACAGGATACAGAGGGACCTAGACAAATTAGAGGATTGGGCCAAAAGAAATCTGATGAGGTTCAACAAGGACAAGTGCAGAGTCCTGCACTTAGGACGCAAGAATCCCATGCACTGCTACAGACTAGGGACCGAATGGCTGGGCAGCAGTTCTGCAGAAAAGGACCTAGGGGTTACGGTGGACGAAAAGCTGAATATGAGTCAACAGTGTGCCCTTGTTGCCAAGAAGGCTAACGGCATTTTGGGCTGTATAAGTAGGGGCATTTCCAGCAGATCGAGGGACGTGATTATTCCCCTCTATTCGGCACTGGTGAGGCCTCATTTGGAGTACTGTGTCCAGTTTTGGGCCCCACGCTACAAGAAGGATGTGGATAAATTGGAAAGAGTCCAACGGAGGGCAACAAAAATGATTAGGGGGCTCGAGCACATGACTTATGAGGAGAGGCTGAGGGAACTGGGATTGTTTAGCCTGCAGAAGAGAAGAATGAGGGGGGATTTGATAGCTGCTTTCAACTACCTGAAAGGGGGTTCCAAAGAGGATGGATCTAGACTGTTCTCAGTGGTAGAAGATGACAGAACAAGGAGTAATGGTCTCAAGTTGCAGAGGGGGAGGTTTAGGTTGGATATTAGGAAAAACTTTTTCACTAGTAGGGTGGTGAAGCACTGGAATGGGTTACCTAGGGAGGTGGTGGAATCTCCTTCCTTAGATGTTTTTAAGGTCAGGCTTGACAAAGCCCTGGCTGGGATGATCTAATTGGGTTTGGTCCTGCTTTGAGCAGGGGGTTGGACTAGATGACCTCCTGAGGTCCCTTCCAACCCTGAGATTCTATGATTCTATGATTCACCAGTGCCGAATAGAGGGGAATAATCACTTTCCTCGATCTTCTGGCAATGCTCCTACTAATGCCGTTAGCCTTCTTAGCAACAAGGGCACACTGTTAACTCATATCCAGCTTCTCGTCCACTGTAATCCCCAGGTCCTTTTCTGCAGAACTGCCGCTTAGCCAGTCGGTCCCAAGCCTGTAGCAGTGCATGGGATTCTTCCATCCTAAATGCAGGACTCTGCACTTGTCCTTGTTGGACCTCATCAGGTTTCTTTTGGCCCAATCCTCCAATTTGTCTAGGTCACTCTGGACCCTATCCCTACCCTCCAGCGTATCTCTCTCTCCCCCCAGCTTAGTGTCATCCGTGAACTTGCTGAGGGTGCAATCCATCCCATCATCCAGATCATTAATGAAGATGTTGAACAAAACTGGCCCCAGGACCAACCCTTGGGGCACTGCGCTTGATACCGGCTGCCAACTAGACATCGTGCCGTTGATCACTACCCAGCTTTCTATCCACCTTCTAGTCCATTCATTCAGTCCATACTTCTTTAACTTGCTGGCAAGAATACTGTGGGAGACTGTATCAAAAGCTTTGCTAAAGTCAAGATATATCGCGTCCACCGCTTTCCCCATGTCCACAGAGCCAGTTATCTCATCATAGAAGGCAGTCAGGTTGGTCAATTGCCAAACTGTCCCCTGTTCCCCTATAATCCACTGCTGGGGGAAATGCTATGGAGGCAGTGCAGAGCTGTATACTAGGAGTTACGAGGCTACCGCTCTGTCAGCCACACCTAGCCACTCTGGAGAAGAGCTGTCCTATGAGGAGTGCTCAATTTAAGGGCATGGGGCTCGGGGAACAATGCCTCCATGCAGGTGTCTGCTCTGGTGTACGCTCCCTGCTGAAGGGCCAGGTTCCAGATATGGCAATCGTACTTCTACGCAACTTAGCTTGTACCACAGAGACAGTGGCACACAGTAGCCATATAGGGTTTACTGACCAAAAACCGAATCAATTATTAATGTTCAACACGCCTTCCTAGCAGCCAGGCAGTCTGTAAAGTAATCCCTGCTGTCTCTCTGACCCTCCCGGTTAGGAGCATTCTGGGAGAGTCTTTCGACTCCAGTTCGACGAATTCCAGATCATCAGCAGCTCGCACGATGACACGATCCTCATGTGGGACTTCCTGAATGACCCCACTGCCCAAGCAGAATCGACCCGCTCCCCGTCCAGAACGTACACCTACATCTCCAGATAAATGACACTACACTGTACCTCACGTGCACAGGTAAAAACAAGGTACAAGGGATTGTGGGCACTGGGGTGAAGACTCATAGACTTTAAGGTCAGAAGGGATCATTATGATAATTTAGTCTGACCTCCCGCACAACACAGGCCACAGAATCTCACCCATCCACCCTTGCTATAATCCTCTCGCCTATGTCTCAGCCATTGAAGTCCTCAAATCATGGTTTAAAGACTTCAAGATGCAGAGAATCCTCTAGCAAGTGACCCGTGCCCCATGCTGCAGAGGAAGGCGAAAAACCCCCAGGGCCTCTGCCAATCTGACCTGGAGGAAAATTCCTTCCTGACCCCAAATATGGCGATCAGCTGAACCCTGAGCATGTGGGCAAGACTCACCAGCCAGTCACCCAGGAAAAAGTTCTCTGTAGTAACTTCTAACATCCCATCACTGGCCATTGGGCCTATTTACCAAATGTGGAGGCAAACGTGAAGCTGGAACGATTCGTTTGGATGGTCAGTATCTCCCATCTTGGCTGGTGGTAGTTATCCTGCCAGGAGGCAGAGAACCTTTTGGTACCTTCGAGCAGGAGTTGTTGAAGGGTTCCTGGCATGTGGCCTTACACCCAATTCCCCTTTTGGCCCAGCTTCCCCAACAATTAAATGGGCAGTTGTTGCTACCCAGCCAGGAGTGGCGGGGTGGGGGTTCTTCAGAGTTTATGGAGGAGCTGCTGCTTAACACGGGGGTGCAGGTAGTTTGACACTGGGCTGTTGTCACCAAGCTAGAAGGTTCTGCCCAATCATGGCAATTGCAGTTCCTCCTAGGTAGTGACGGCGCCGTTCTCCCAATGTTGGGGAATGCAGGCTAATGGACTTGGCCAGTAGAGGAGGCACAAACAAGCGAGTCCAGCCTGGTTAAATGGAAATTTGCTGATGTATAGTGTTATCTATTAATAGGGCCCAACACCGTAGCCGCATGAGTTGTAGGCTGCTAACACCTCTGTGTGTGTGTGTGTGTGTGTGTGTGTGTGTGTGTGTGTGTGTGTGTGTGTGTGTGTGTGTGTGTGTGTGTGTGTGTGTGTGTGTGAGAGAGATATATATATATATATATATATATATATATATATATATATATATATATATATATATAACCCTCTAGCTTTTATCCCGGCAAGGAGAGTTACCACTTGTAGGCTGTTATGGGGGATCTTAATGCATGACCAGATTAATCATAGAGCTGGATTTGACTTGGAAGGGTGTGGGGCATTATGGAGGGTGCTGCTTAGGATGGGCTTGGGTTGTACACTTTGGTTAGCGTGTCTGCCACCCTTGCATTTGGGGCCCTGGGTGGCAGTTTCAGTTTCACCGGTGAGGGTGAGGCAGGTTCTCTGTAACACTGCATGTGAGCAGCAGTTTGTGTCACAGCCTGTGCTGTACTCTCCCTGTTCGGTGTGTAAATACACCTGGACTCTCCAGGGCTCTCAACCCAGCACCTGAATGACACGGGGCGTAAGAGGTTTTCCTTAAAATGATGAGTTTGGTGCACAAAAAGGTTCTTCTTTTTCCTTTTTTTCCAGAACTCGTTTAAGCTGCAGTATTTAAATTATCTGCCAATGCCGGGACAAAAGAACTATCCACGTAACCAATCCTTGCGGAAGAGAGAGGCTCTCAGATTCATTTCTGGAACAAAGTTGGCATGCGGTTGATCTCCGACAGGGTCTGCTCAGCGCAGCTGACTGCTGAAGTGCTGCTATATCAGAAGATGTCTTCGGTCTTTCGTGGACGATTAACCTTTTTAAACCACCCCTCTTCCTTTTCCCCTCTGCCCAGCCACTCTTCTCCCCGCTCCCCTGTTTTTCCCTCTTGCCCCAGCCACAGATGTCCTATAAATATATTTAACGTGTTGCCAGAATTTGTTGCTTTGGTGTTAAACAGAAGACTCTGCCACGGTGCATCCTGCTGAGAGTCACTTCCGGGTTGGGGGGAAGGGGCTGCTGCTTAGAATAATTAAACAACATCATTGCTGGGCTTTTGTAAGACTGTGTAACTGCTGACTCTGAAAAGCAACAAACACTGTGCTGGAGAGGAGGCGAGAGCCCCTGCCGCCTTTGGGCGTTCTGTCTGGAAACCTGGGCTTGTGGAGCGGACAGTTTGGAGCCAAATCCGCCTCTTGCTTTCTTCTCTTGCTTGTCCCTCTAACCCTTTGAAGGCTGGATGTGTATTGCAATTTCCCTCCGCAGTCATTGGGCTGCCCGTCTGGGCAGTGCCAGTCAACAAAAGGTTTAAACTGGCTTCTGCCAAAGTCCCAAGCCTGGGGGTGGGAATCCGTTCCTGAAGGGCATGGGGCAGTATTTCACTATCAAAGGTATTATCTGTACCCAGGGCAGGGTTCTGTTTCTCCTGCTATTGGCCCTGAAGACCATATGGATTTTGTTAATGGTTTAAGATTTGTACTTCTGATTAGATAGAAACATGAGGCCGGGGTGGGGAGAAGACTCTGGCACCCTCTTTCCTCCTCCCCCAGGAGATGTCACAGCCGGAGGATGGAAGAGGGAGCTGCAGAGGACCTTGTTAGCCCAGCTTTGGAGGGCTTTTGTGGCTGGCCACATCCCTAAATAAGAGTATAAGAGCTGGTGTAGTGGGTCAGATGCGTGGTCCAACTAGCCCAATCTCCTGTCTCCGACAGTGGCCAGCGTGGTGCACTGTGGCTCAGGAGGGCATGGCTGGGTTGAGACCTGTGGCTGATAGGGCGGGTACAGCCAGTTGGCTGGGACAGGCCTGCGTGTTTTCTCATTGATTTCACCAGTGGGATTGGCAGTCTTGGCCCGCTGGCTGCACCTCTAGGCCAGCCCTGCAGTATTCCTGGGGCTGGCGCTGCCAGTCCCCAGTGTGGGCGAGGGAGATGAGTCTTGTGACCTTCCTGAGCCTCAGCCTTCTCTGCGCTGCCGCTTAGGAACAGGACGATAATTAACCCGTGTACTGATAATCACACTGAATCTTCACGCACTAGCTGAGACCCTTGAGAACCACTATGGCTCAGAATGGAGAGAGCCCTGCTGGTAGGCAGGGCATGAGGAGTGACTCTCCACCTCTCAGCCAGTGAGCTAGACCGGAAGGGCCAGTGGGGGACCCCGCAGGCGTTGGCTTCCCCACTGCAGTGGGAACAGCCATCTGAGAGGCCTTGCTTTTGGAGGGTTAAATAAAATAATCTCCCGTCAGTCCAACCTCAGTTTAAGGTCTGTCAAAATTTCTGGTACAAACCTTAGGCCCAGTTCTCCCACTGCAGGTCTTGAATGGCACCCATTGCCTTCACTGGGAGTTCGTCCTATCCTGCACTGGGAAACTAGAGCCCTTTATCGCCTCAACTCTAAGGTTGGAACTTGGCAGATAGGAGATTTGACTGGTACGTTCTCGCCAGCCTCTCTCTGCTGGGGGGTGACGATTGCGTCACTAGCTTGCTTTGCCGTCCTTTTTCCACCAGCGACGTTTTGCAAGTGACTATCCCAACATACGAGAATCGCTCTCGGTGACGCAAGAGGAGGTAACAGATGGGAAGGCAGTAGAGACATTGGAAGGTAGCTGGTAGAGCTCAGAGTACTCAGAACAGCTCCAAAGGAGCGTGAAAAGAACAGGCGTACTTGTGACACCTTAGAGACTAACAAATTTATGTGAGCATAAGCTTTCGTGGGCTGCAGGCCACTTCATCAGATGCATAGAATGGAACATATAGTAAGAAGATATATATATACATATAGAGAACATGAAAAGGTGGAATTTGCCATACCAGCTCTAAGAGGCTAATTAATTAAGGAGAGCTATTATCAGCAGGAGGGAAAAAAAACTTTTGTAGTGATAATCAAGATGGCCCATTTCAGACAGACAGTTGACAAGAAGGTATGAGGAGACTTAAGATAGGGAAAGCTCCCATATGGCTTCAGGAGGGCCTAGGACCCAGAGCGACTCTAAAGAGCCTCTCTTGGTCAGAGCTGATCATTGACACGCCTCCTACTTTCTATTTGTTTAAATTACTATTGTAAAAAGAGCAAAATAAATGAACTCCACTCAGATAACATTCATGGGCTGACTCAGACTGGCAAAAGCAAAGAGATGCTGAGTCAAGACCGAAAGCGTACCCTTAATACTAGGCTGAGCTATCGCAGAGGTCACTGGCTGCTGGGCGATCAGACCGATCAGGCACACTGGATCCCCAAAGCATGAGGGGAGACGGGTGGATCCTATTTTTCACCCTGAATTGCTCCTGCTGAAGTGGAGTTCCAAGTCTCATCCTTAATGTTGTCTGAACACGGCTCCTTTTGGTGCAGTTGTTACAAAACTGCAGTATGGCTGTGTGAGAGTGGACATTTATATGAAGCTGGCTGCAGACTCAACAGCTTTTCTTTCCTCCGTTTGTCTCTGTCTTTTCGGCTACAGGCTGCTAGACTATCATGACTCTTCATCTTGGATGCTACAGAGGTTCTCACTGTTTTATCAGCGTCCTTGGGGGCGGTGCCTGCTAGCGTGGAGTTTGTTTTGCGAGTTATGTGGACTTGGGGAGATCCAGAATGCTTACTGGCCAGACATGGAGACAGCATTGTTGCAAATCATTGTTGGTTGTCCTAGCCCTGCTGTTCCTTGCTGCTATTTTGAAACTTCTAAGCACTGTTGGGTTTTTAAGTGGTAGCAGAGTTGTAATTCTGCTGTATCATTCTGTTTGTAAGGTACAGTGTGTGAGCAACTGCTGCAAATTTATTTTTGTGTGTGTATTGTAGAGTGTTTGACTCTTCAGGAGGGACTATGTCTGGGCACTTAAATACAAAATGGCTCAATGAAGAATCCTACCCCAACCCCCAAGTTCCTTCTGATGTATAAGAAGGAAACTGATCTAAGAAACTCAAATCTGCCACAGCTCCCAGCCTTGGGGTCATCTGCTGTTCAGCATAGGAGGAATAATGTGGTTATTAGACCTTCATGTCAAGATAAAGGTGGCTTTCTACCTTCTCCACTAAGGATCTGTGTGTGAAGATTTCTATGTGAATTGACTGCATAATCCCCAACAGGGCTGGAGTAAATGCAGCATTTAAAAGGAAAAGAAAAATGAAATTAGCCTGCTGAAAGGAGCTAGAAGCAAGGGCTAGAGGTGTCCATGGACTTCAAGTGCTGCACATCCCTTTGAAATGAGATACATCTGCTGCATCGAGACGGTCACTTCTCCCATGATAGTCTTGCCTTTTGGACCTGGGGATTGGAAACTGGAGGTGGGATGTAAGAGCAAGACAATCCATTACAGTGCTGCCCACGCCTGTTCACAACTCCAGAGCAGCTAGAGGTCAGGAGGGAGCCTTGCTGCGAACACGCATGTTTCTGATCCCAGCTCACTTCAACATATGCAAACTGAAAATGGGCGTGAAGGAATTTGCAGCCCAGAGAACATTTGCAGCTGTCCCTCTGTTCCCTGGTACCTTTCAGGGATGGACACGCTGTTGGAACTGAGGGTTTCAGGTGGCGAGAGTTGAGGTCTCTGATCATGGTGAACATCGAACTGCTCTAAACTTGTTTCTGAACTGGAAGACGGTGTGGCCCGCCGTGTTTCGCCTTCCCATCCACCTGTTCCTGCATTGAAAGGATCCTTTAGTCTGTGTTTTAATCCTTGTACACTCAAAAGCTGGAGAGCGAGGAGCATGTTTCTCCTCCCCACGCTGTCTGAACAGAACGTTGGGCCTGATGCTGAGACTCTCGTCACCCCGAAGTCCGGTTGGGAGTTGTGGGGGTTCTGCACTTGTCAGGATTGGGCCTTTCACTCAAGTGTCCGTTGATCTCCTTCAGCTCCCTTTTAGGTCTGCTTTTGTGACCCGGGATTCCTGCACGGGTCCATGGAGCATTTGGTCGGATGATGCTAGCTGCCCCTCCTCCTCAGCAGCTGATAACGGGGCAGAGGCGCCAGCCTGGCTGTTGCAGGGATATGGCCCGTTTGCAAATGAGCTCTCGCCTGCAGGACGGGAAGGGAGGGGAGGGGAGGCAGCCCAGGTGATTGGAAAGGGGAGGGGAGAGTGGCCCCTCTGCGAAAGTGGGGACTACACTGAACAAAGGTCATGGCCCTGGTGTAGATTGTGCACTGCTCTACAGTGTGCAGTTGGTTTAGGACGAAGGAGAGTCTTCTGTGCAGGAGAGGGTAAAGAAACCTTGTCAGAAACAATTGCTTCCTCGAATTGGCTGATTGGTTGACTCCCTGGTTTTTGTACCCTTTTGGGGTCGGGAGGACAGTCTTCTGAAATGCAGTCATTGGAAATACCAGCTGCCAAAGAGAACTTTACCGAGGGCCTCGTGGGGCATGCAGGAAGCGTTTATCTTGTTGTTACCCCCACCCCACCACAAGCAACAAGATTTCCAGAAAGAGAGGGTAACTTCAGGTGACCCCAGCTGCACCTCCAGAGGCAGGGCCTGCATGTAGGGTGACCAGACGTCCCGATTTTATAGGGACAGTCCTGATTTTTGGGTCTTTCTCTTATATAGGCTCCTATTACCCCCCACCCCGTCCCGATTTTTCACATTTGCTGTCTGGTCACTCCTGTGACTGCCTGCTGGTTTTCGTCCGTGTGGTCCGCAGTCGTCCTACCCTCACTACGGAAGAGTGCTGCCCAGGGAGACTACAGGTCCCTGCATGCTGTGCTCCGTCTTGAGCCAAGCAGCCATCGCTTGGGTTGAGATGGAAGGATGGCCGGCTGGGACCTGTAAGCTCTGACAGCTGCACCTCTGTGTGGAAGATATTGACACTTCCACGCAAATAGATTTCAGTCCCCGTTAGCTCTTGCTCAGTTACAATTCTGTTAAACAGACGTCCTTAAAATTAGTGACACTTGGGCTGCCCTACCAGCGTACATCGGTGTGACTACGTCCCTCAGGAGTGTGGAAAATGCACCCCCCAAGCGACGGCATTATACCCACCTCATCTCGGTGTAGACAGAACTATGTCGGTGAGGGGGCTTCTCCCATTGCCCTGGCTACTGCCTCTTGGCGGGTGGAGTCCCTATGCTGGTGGGAGCAGCTCTCTGGGCTGCATAGTAGCATCTTCACGAAGTGCTACTCAGCTGCGCTGCTACAGCGCTCGTAAGTATAGACAAGCCCTGTGTGTGTGCACACCCCCTGACAGGCGTAATTCTCAGCTTGGGGAGACACACACGGACTATGGCCGTGTCTGAGCAGAGTCCAACCAGACCCCCACCCCCCCGGGCTGCCACTTTTAGTTACAAACTCGAGCAGAGCTAGCGTATCCGTCTACCCATGCTGGGAATTACAACTCCTAGCTGTGTGGACGTAACCTTAGCGATGCATTGCTCACCCACCAGCCCCTTACAATACTGCACCTGGCTACTGGTTACTTTTTAGCAATGGACCACCCTGAGACTTTTTCAAATTCCTTTTCAAGTGTTATGGCCAGAAGAGTGACTTGGTAAAACCTGATCCTCCTTACTCAACATGACTGCTGCCTGCGTGTCTTTGTATCCTAGTTGCTGACTTCACTGGTAAAATGTATTGATCCTGTTAGCACTGTAGAGCTGATTAAATTATTAGTAAAGTTCTACTGGCCGAATCATTACTGCTGGAAGAGGGTGACCCACCTCTCTGATTGTCGGCTCCCAAGCTGATGTCCGTGCTAGTGAGCTGGCTTGTAAAAAGGATTTTTCCTGCTGTGAAATTGAGACGATCAGTGTTGTCACCTCAGAGTGTAACCCCACTTTCAGCTCCTTTCCTTGGTATTCCAACATGAGAAGCTGGGCTGCTAATTCCAGCCATAGTTATGATGCAAACGGCACGGGTAACCAACAACATGTCATTGACCCAGTAACTTGTCATTACTTTTACAGCATAGCTTTTTAACGCCCCCGAGCACCCAGTCATCCAACCTGTGTTGCATCACTTTTAAACTGTTCAGATGGAGTGTGAAAGTGGACGGGATGGGGTAGAGAGAACATGGTCTCTTCAGAGTTTTCTGTTTGTTACTCTGCTATATCTGTTCTCTAGATTCTTAAGTAACGAGTGCTTTGAATTTTGTGATTATGTTACGGTGATGTGTAGTTAATGTACTAATGTTCCCTTGAACTAGGATCATGGTAACCGTGTGGGTTTTTTTATTTTAACTGTTGAGAAAATAAGTTAAATACAAGTGTAATATTAAGCTGTGAATGTGTTGTTTTATTTCTGGTATGGCGAATGTAACCCTAAATACAAAACGTCTCAATTCTTCGTTGAGTCTCTGTCCACGGGAGTCCCTCTTATGGTCTGCCTATGAACAAAACATCTCAAACCACCGTTACTGTAAGGTAAGTAACTGTCCTTTCCCATGTTGCCCTGCAGTCAGGATAAATATGGCCTCTTATGTAGCACACAAAACCTGTGGTTAGCTAGTTACTCAGCAGCCAGTTGTCACTCATTGATGAATGAAGCTTAAAAGAGTGCTCTGCCAGTCAGAAAACAGCATATTCGTAAAACCACAGCATACTTTTTAATTAACAGACTGCCCGTTCATGGGTGATGGCCCCTGGCTGGGCACACCAGTCCGTCCTGTAAGGCAGAGAATGAATGCAGCGGGTGCGTAAGAGCTGAAACCCATCTTGCCCATGTAAAAGAGGGAACCAGAGTGGGGGAGACCGTAAAGAATTTGTGCTTTTCTAGATAATCTTGCAAGATCCCGGTTGGAAAAGCACAAATTTCTTTTATAAGCTAATCAGAATCCAGCTGTTCAATAACGAGTGAGTAATTGACATATCGCAGCACCAACATATGACACAGTGTTTAGGATGCTGTTGTCATTATAACTGGCCTAAAATTTGACTTTCTCACCCTGAAAATACCTTTCTTTTTTACATGTCCCTTTGATCTTTGTATCTTGGTTTTACTTAGCAGCCCCTTTTAAAACAAAGGCTACCACCGGTTTTAAGAACCTAGCTCCTAGGGTGGTGAGAAAACAAACACACACTGCACTCTTTGCTATCCATCTCCCTCCCGCCTCCATTCTTGGGAGCCAGCAGGGGATTTGAAATTGCTAAAGACTCCTGCTCTCTGAAGTGCTGGGAGCAGGAATCCTGTCAATTTCAATCCCCTTCTGTCTTTGTGACACAATTCCCAGTGGTTCTTTATTTGGGGGTGAGGGGGGGTTAGATTTACACCATTTTAACCCTTTGTATTTGTTCTGATCTTTCACTTACGATACCAGGTTTGGAAGAGGAAACTACTGTCGTCTGTTTAAACAGCTTCCAATCACTCTGCTGGTTGGCAGTGTACCTGCTGCCCTGGCATGCAAAGAATCAAACCTCTTCTAGTTACTACACAACCCACTTCTTTTTCAAAGGTTCTGTTGGGACCCAACAGAACGTTTTCCCACCGATTGCCAGACCTGCATGTTTCACTTCTGTGTGCATACTATGACCCTGCCCCAGCCGCCAAATATCAAGCCAGGCCAATTTGCAACCAGTATTCACTCTGGAGCCGCTCCTAGCAATTCCAGAGTTAAGATCCTATATTTCAAGCTGCGTTTTCATCCCCTCTTCTCATCTGTAGAATTTTAATAAATCTTCTTGGCTTGAAAATGGGTAGACCAGAGCCGTTTTGGAGGGAAATGATCAAACTGGTTTTCTTTCTTTCCTTTTCCTTTTTTTTTTTTTTTTATTAAGGCCAGCAGGCGCCATTGTTACCATCTGGTCTGACCACCTACATAACACAGGATAGAACATTTCACCAGAAATTCCTCCATCAAGCCCAGAAACTTGTGCTAGATCCTGTCTTCTAGAAAGAAAAACAATCTCATTTTTAAAGATTTCTAGTGATGTGGAGTCTACCACAACCTGTGGTACGTTCCAGGGGTTAACGCCCCTCACTGCTAAAAATGTGTCTCTTATTTCCAGTTCAAAAGAATAGGGATAAAGTAAAATGTACCCTGGCCTCAAATTAACATAATCTGATGTCATCACTAAAAATGACTTCAAATTTGCATGTTAATGGTCTCTGAAAACCAGCATGTGGGCTAGTTCTTGGGGGAGGGGAAATTGGCCCAATTCGGACCTGCTATATAAATAAGTGTAATTCCCAGAAGAAAGTTTGCAATAAATAAATTGATCAGTAAGGTGTCTAGTGCTCTAATTTGTCAGTTTGACATGGGTTAGGAAAACAGCCGTTTGTTGAAAAAGCAGTGCGGGTCTAGGTATCCTGGGTTCTGTTCTCTGCTTTGTAACCATGGGCTAGTCCCATGCGCCTCTCCCCCCCCCCCCCCCGTGCCTCAGTTTCCCCTCTCACCCTTTGGCTGTCTTGTGTATTTAGGCTGTAAGTTCACACTATGGTTATCTGCAAGGCCCCGAGCAATGGCCCTCCGATCTTGGTTGTGGCTTCTAACCGCTACCATTACACACATAATACGTGCAACAATAAATACTTCTGTGGCAAAGTGGTGAGACTCGTGTTGACTTGGCCGTCCCGGTTGTGAAATTACAACCCTGGGGAAAGGACTTAAGTAGCACAAGGCCTGGAGGGGTGTCCACGGGAAATGTCGGTGGGGTTGGTGTGACCGTGGTGGGGTAATGCCTTCAACCTGCTCTTTGGCAAAAGGAAAGAATCGGCCCAGCAGATAACTACAAAAAGTCAGATGAACACAAGTGGCTTCCAGGGCTCTTGTGACACATTCATTTTCTGCCACATAGGGCCAGTTGGATGTGGATCTCTGCAAAGCATCCACAATTCTGCGCCGGCGTGCCAGTGTGCTGCCAAACAAGTTGGTTACACCGGGGAAGAGAATGCACGTCTCTTTCCCCACTGAGGAGGATTGAGCGAGAAAGGCCGAGAGAGATTCGGGCTGTCCCTGCGTGGGCTCTGAGGTGTGGTTCTCAGTTCTGTTAGTCCTGTCCACGGGCAAGCCCGGGGTGTTTTCCTCCTGAGCCTGGATTTCTCACCTCACCAGTAAGGTCAGGGCCTTCAGCCAGCCCCGAACACTCGTCATCGGACAGCCTGGTCTCTGGGTTGCTCAAAGGGGAAGAATCAGTGTATTTCTCTCTGACGGTCACCTCTGGGCATGTGGCATTCTAGCCCTCTTCCCCTGGAGCCATATGTGACTCTCGGCTGCGAGGCAGTGTTGAACCTATGGCCCAGCATGGTGCTGGGTGTGTGGTGAAATGGAAAACAAAGGTCCTGCCTGCTCAGTAAGGTCTTCATAGCCCCTTTAGCAAATCCCCCCGTCCCCCTCAAATGGTCCAATTGCCAACTTAGGTACCAGCCATAGAATCCCGTTGCCATCTCAGTCGGGCACAATGCTCCTCATTTTGTCCCTCACCGGTTGTGCAGTGTTTGGGTCCACTGTTGAACCAGGTTCCTTATTCCACCCTAGAGGTGGCGACACTTGAGTTTTGGATGAAACAATCCCTATGTAGAGAGAACTTAAGTGCTTCAGGGGCCTTCTGGATGGAAGATGCAGAGGAGTTTCCTGGGAATGCTGCCTTTATGGGTTACCGGACAGTAATAACTGCAAAACATCGCCAGGAGCCAATTCCTGGGGAAGTGTCTTTCGAATGCAAAGACTCAAATGGCATCTCTTGCTTCCAAGACCTGCAAATCAAACTTCCTGGCACCCTGTTGCACCAGCAACACCGCATGCCCTGGGAGAGTCCCGGAGTTGGTGGGAAGGGTAAGATGGTTTGAAGAAAACAGCCCTCTGCTTGTGTAACTTCTCTCTGCACATCCAAATAACCAACTAACAGGCTGCTCCCCTCCCCTCTGTGCTTGGCAAGAGCAGCTGTGGGGCTTTGGAGCAGAGATCCTATGGTGAGAAAGAGCACCCGCCGCGTGTCTGCAATCACGAGTCTCCCTGACAAATGAGTGAAGGACACGCTCCAGGGATGGTGTAATCTAATATGCACGTGGCATTCCAAGCGTACAAGCGGGGATTGTGTTGAAGCAGATACCGGGGGCAGATGAGTGTTTTTCTTCCTCTACATCACCTGACTCCCTGCAAGGAGAATGGAAACACTTTGACTTCTTAGCAATCCAGAGAATTTAAGACTTTTATAGGAGAACAGCCAATAAATGTTTGGTGCTTTAAAAGGGCCAGTTTCACAAGGTTGGGAACAATTTCTAGTCTTGCTGGGAGGGAGAATGTAATCAGAGAAATGGGAATGATAATTGGGAATTGCTTAAGAACACTTTGCTAGATGCCCAAACAGCCACAATCAAGGAGGAAGGTTGTACTGGTTAAAAATCTGGTTTTAGAGGGAAGTGAAGGCATCTATAAAAAGAAATTATGTATAACAAATGGAAGAAAGGGGACGATGATAGTAATGAACATAAAACAGAAGCTGGGAACTGTAGAAAGTTGATAAGGGAAGCAAAAGGACACAAGGAGAAGTCTATGGCCAGCAGAGTTAAGGACAATGAGGAGTTTTTAAAGTATATTAGGAACAAAAAGTATCAACCATGGTACTGGTTCATTACTAGATGGAAATGGTAGAATTATCAATAATAGTGCAGAAAAGGCAGAAGTGTTCAATAAATATTTCTGTTCAGTGTTTGAGGGAAAACAGAAAGTGTAGTCGTATGATAATACCCTTCCCATTCTACTGATATCTCAGGAGGATGTTAAACAGCAGTATTAAAATTAGACATTTTTAAATCAGTGTGTCCAGATAACTTGCATCCAAGAGTTTTAGAAGAGCTGACTGAGCTCTCTGGACCATTAATGTTGATTTTCAATAAGTCTTGGAACACCAGGGAAATTCCAGAAGACTGGAAGAAAGCTAATGTGTGAATATTTAAAAAGGGTAAACAGGATGATCCAGGTAATTACAGGTCTGTCAGTCTGACATTGATCCTGGGCAAGATAGTGGAGCAGTTGATTCAGGACTCTATTAATAAAGAATAAAGGAGGGTAACAAAAATGATGCCAATCAACATAGGCTTATAGAAACTAGATCCTGTCAAACTAACTTGATATCTTTTTTTTATGAGATTAGAAGTTTGATTGATAAAGGTGATAATGTTGATGTGATACTTATACTTCTTCGAGTGATTGCTCATATGTATTCCAATTAGGTGTGCGCACGCCGCGTGCACGATCGTCGGAAGATTTTTACCTGAGCAACACTCGGTGGGCCGGCTGGCGCCCCCTAGAGTGGCGCCGTTGCAGCACCTGATATTTACCTCAGCCGGCCCAGCACCCTCTCAGTTCCTTCTTACTGCCCGTGACGGTTGGATTTGTGGAGCGCAGCATGGCTGATCTCCACCTCCCTAGCTTAGTTAGCACTCGCCTTCCAACGCGTCTCGTCCTGGATCACTCGTGCATCCGGGCGGGTTATGACTTGGCTGGTGTTCCCACCATGCACCTTACTGCCCACTCCACCCGAGCTCATGCCTCATCCTCCGCCTTCCTGGCGTATATACCAATACAGGAGAAATATGGGGCAGCAACCTGGTCATCGGTGCACACCTTTGCCCCTCCTTATGCCATAGTCTAGCATCCCAGAGAGGACGCTGTGTTTGGTTCAGCAGTCCTGCATTCTGCGGTATCTCACTCCGACCCAACCGCCTAGGCAAGGCTTGGGAGTCACCTAATTGGAATACATATGAGCAATCACTCGAAGAAGAGACGGTTACTCACCGTAGTAACTGTTGTTCTTCGAGATGTGTTGCTCATATCTATTCCAAACCCGCCCTCCTTCCCCACTGTCGGAGTAGCCGGCAAAAGAAGGAAGGTAAATACTCGGTGGGCCGGCTGAGGTAAATATCAGGTGCCAGCCGACCCATCGAGTGTTGCTAGGGTAAAAATCTTCCGACGATCATACACGCGGCGTGCGCACACCTAATTGGAATAGATATGAGCACCACATCTCGAAGAACAACAGTTACTACGGTGAGTAACCGTCTTTTCTGTAAGGCCTTTGACTTGGTACCATGTGACATATTGATTAAAAAAATCGAAAGATATAAAATTAACATAGCACACATTAAATAGATTAAGAGCAAATGTAATTGTAAATGGGTATATTTCTAGTAGGGTCCCGCAGGGATCGGTTCTTGGCCCTACAGCATTTAACATTTTTATTAATGACCTAGAAGAAAACATAAATCTATCAATGACAAAATTTGCATATGACAAAAATTGGGGGAGTGGTAAATAATGAAGACAGTCACCGATACATCGACCTGGATCGCTTAGGAAACTAAGTGCAAGCAAGTAATGTGTGCTTTAATATGGCTAAATTTAAATGTATGCGTATAGAACCAAAGAATGTAGGCTACGCATAGAGGATGGGGGACTCTACTGTGGGAAGCAGTGACTCTGAAAAAGATTTGGGGGTCATGGTGGATAATCAGCAGGACATGAGCTCCCCGTGCAACACTGTGGCCAAAGGGTACTTGGAGGCAGAAACGTGGATCTCAAGTAGGAGTGGGGCGGCTATTTGATCTCTGCATTTGATGTTGGTGTGACCACTGCTGGAATCCTGGATTCAGGTCTGATAGTCACCATTCAAGAAGGCTGTTGATAAATTGGAGAGGGTTCAGAGAAGAGCCACAAGAAAGATTCACACCTCACAGTGAGACTGGAGCTCAGTTTATTTAGCTCAACACAGGGAAGGTTAAGGGGTGACTTGATGACAGTCTATAAGTGCCTACATGGGAACAAATATTGAATGGGCTCTTCAGTCCAGCAGAGGATGGTCTAACATGATCCAAGGCTGGAAGTTTAAGCCAGACAAATTCAGACGAAATAAGGCATAAAATTGTAATGCTGGGGGTAATTCACTGGAACAACTTACCAAGGGTTGTGGTGGATTCTCCATCACTGACCATTTTTAAACCCAGATGGGATGTTTTTTCCCAAAGCTCGGCTGTAGGGATTGTGTGGGGCCGGTCACAATGCTAGCAGGGTATGTAACACCCCTCAATAGGGTTTGAACGTGAGACCTTCGGAGCCATACCACAGACCCATCTACCTCTTGAGCTAAAGGAATAGCTCCGTTAGCTGGTGGCAGTAGTAGGCTGTGATTCTCTAGTGGACCAGCTAGACACGCGCTAGGCTTCGTCAGGCTCTTATAGAAGCACAGTCAGGATATCACCCACCGTTATCTGTTCTGTGGGACCTCAAGGAGACAATGGCCACCTCAGTCCACCAGCTCCCCCGTGGCTAGGCCGTGCAAATACGTGCTGTGTTGGTGAGGCAGGAAATGACGACAGCTCTCCCAGCTGCCAAAGAAGTTGGCTGGTTGTGGAGCTGGTCTCTGGGGGGCTGGGAAAGGGACCCAGAGCAGGGAGGTGCTGAGCAAACAAGTCTGGGGTGAAAAGGATTCACCTGGGCAGGTAAGTGGCACTCCCCCTCAGGGCCAGGAAGTGGAGATGGGGGGAGGGCGCTGGTGGACAGCCCCTTACTGCTGTTCCAAACCATTGTGTGGCCTTGCTGGATACTGTTAACAGCCACTGCATCCCACCCTAGAAGTGGCTGCATTCAGCTGAAGGACCGGTTTCCTGGACAGTTTGCACAGGGGGCTTGGGAGCCTTCCAGCTGCACCGTGCTGTGAGAATGGGGAATAACATCCGCCGGGCATGCAATATTTTGTGGGGAAGCACAGCTGAGTTCTTGCTGGAGCCCAGCATTCCTGAGGCAAGCCCTAGGTCGTTCATGCAGCTGATGTGGTCCAAGACTCCCAGTCACATTCTCAGGGCATCCTGCCATGCCTTGCAAAGGAAAATCAAAGGCCTCCTAACTGCATTTAGCATGGTGTGGACGATGCTTGACGATTCGCCACTTTTTGGGTCTCTGCTTGAAAAGGGGCGGCTTTGGCAAACTCCAGGCTGACCTTTGCATGCTGCTCAGATGTGTCTCGTTAGCTCTGCTTGAAGATCAGAGGCATCAGCTGCTTCCCAGCGGAAAGCAGAAGATGATTTCTCTTCCCAAAGGGCCTAGGTTTCCTAGGGGAGAAAGTGACCGAGTGGGGTCTCCAAGTCGCAGCCGACACAGCTCAGTGTATTTGAATCTGCTGCGTTTGCTGACCAACCACCACCTTTCGGCTACGGTCCAGGGTACTAACAGGTCTAACGTGTCATCCATCAGGGACTGTGCCCTGTCCTAGCAGGGCGATGGACTCTGTCTCTACTGGGTCTCTTCCCCCTAATGCCTCTGATCCTTGCAGGAAGCCCTCCGGATCGCCAGAGCGCCTATGCTGGCCCTTTAAATTTCCTGGCAGCTGTTTTAGCTCTTCGCCAAGGGGAGCGCTGGGTTCATAGTCTGGCCATGCCAGAGTCTTGGAGGGGCAGCCTGGGCTGGGAGCCAGGACCTGGGCTCTAGTCCCAGCTGTGCTGCTGCTCTGGTCCGTGTCCATGGGCTGCTCGCTCTGCTTCTGCGCCTCCCTTTTACTCGCGCCCTGTGCCAGTCGTGCCTATGCAGGCTGAGCTCGTCGGGGCAGGCTCTGTCTCCTGCGGGCTGGGCAGTGCTCATGCCACGGGCCCTGAGCTCTGCTGGGGCCCCTAGTTGCTCCTATAATACAAACCTATTATACTAGTGACGGTGCTCAGCGTCATAGGCCGGGGAAGCGGGACCGCGGCAGGGTCTAGAACCGGCAGGGTCCCTTGTCCGTGCGGCGACCCACCTATTAAAATGCCACCGCTCAGGGAGTGGGAGGAGAGAGGGATTCCAGCGGAGCAGGCAGGCTCAGGACACTGCCACCCCCGAGGCAAGGCAGAGAATCTGGTGCCCACTGAGCAGCCCCGCTCTGCGGTCTCTGTGGGTTTGCCCTGCTTTCTTCCACAGCGCCCCCTTCCCGGGCCGCGGCGGGGGCTGGCTCAGGCGGGATGTGCTTTTGCCCAGAGCCAGGCTCGGGAGGAGCCGTGACACCGGTAAATTATCCAGACGAGCCCCCGTTCAGCAGGGAACGGCAGGCGTCTGCCACGGGCGCGCGCCGGGCGCTGGTGTCGGCGGGTCAGGTCGCAGGAGTGTCTCCAATTATCCACGCTCCCTTAGGGCCCCGAATTGTCACCCCGGGCCGTTCCGTGCTCCGCGTCCCTCACCTGAACATCTGCTCGTTTCGGCTCCTGCTGGGCCCTGACACTGATAACCCAGATTCAGCCTCTGCGTGCCCCCCCCCCGCCCCCCCCCCCCCCGCACGTACCAGCAGGCGGCTGCCTTGCAAGGCCTTGGCGGCCCCCTCCTCTCTGGTGCTGCCTCGTGGAGATGGTCTGGCTCTGCTTTCCGGCACTTGCCCTCGGCCCCTGCCCCGCCAGGGCCCCCCCCAGCTGGCTGGCAGGATTTCAGGGACAAGCGAGGAGAATGGAGGATGCAGCCACAGGCCCCGCTCTTGGGGCAGGTTCTCCTTCGCTTCCGCGGGCGGGCGGGGGGGGCTCACGCCACACCCGAGCTCTTTTCCAAGCCTGAGCCCAGCGGGTCAGCGGCAGCGCAGAGAAAAATGGGGGGGCCCTTGGCTAGGCGGAGGCCCCGTTCTCCTCCACCTACCGCCCCACAACAGCGAAGGTCGGAGAACGCTCTTCGGGTGACGAAAGACAAGCCCTCCGAAGCGAGGACCCCCCAGAGAAGGTCGCCTTTGCCGCCTAAATCCGGCCCCCTAGGGCGCGTGCGTTCTCGGACGGTCTGCAACGCCCTGGGCGCAGGCGATTTCTCCACCCCCCCACCCCCCCCCCCCGCTGCATTCGGTGCCCGCTCAGTGAGCCAGTCGGTGTTTCGGTTTCTCCTCATTCTTCGTCGTGGGGCCCCAGGCCGGTTTAAGGGGCACTATTCACACCCCGCTCTGCGGGCACTATTCCCTGCCCCTGGCTTTCCTATGGGGCTTGTCACTACAGTACCTGAGGGCCCCATGAACAATGTATTTTCACAGCCCCCACCACCCCACCAGGCAAGAGTCTGCCTCAGTTGCCTATCGGCCCAGTGGACAGAGCATAAGGTCAAAAGTTTCCACTAATTTTGGGGGGGCCAATTTGAGGCTCCTACATACGTGGCAAGTGAATCTTCTGTGTGGGGAGGCCGGAAGCTCCCTAGAAATTGGGGGGGGGGGGGCCACTGGTGCCCGGACCGTGGCCCCAGCCCCACTCTGCCTTTTCCCCTGAAACCCTTCCCCCATTCTGCCTCATCCCCTGAGCCCCCCACCCCTCTCTGCCTCCTCCCCCAAGACCCCCCAACCCACCCCTCTCCACCTCTTCCCCAGAAGGCTGGCCTGCCTGCCTACCGCCATGGAGAGGAGCAAGCAGCAGGAAGGGGCGGGGCCTTGGGGGTAGAGGCAGAGCGAGGGCGGGGCCTCAGGGGAAGGGGCGGAGCGAGGGCAGGGTCATAGTCCGGGTGCCGGTGACCCACCCATTTGTAGGGAGCGTCACTTCCAGCACTCCAAAGATGGCAGGCCGGCACGCCTCCAAAGGGAGGTAGCCCATGCCACATCCATGGCATTTGCCCAGCCTCCCCCCGCTTCTTATACGCACCCCCCACGGGTTCCTAGGACCTAGTTTTTCAGAGTACTTGGCATCATATAGCTCTCCAGCCGGGCACTCAATGTGGAGCACGCTGGTAGCGATCATCCGGGAGAAGCTGGGTTTAAGTGACTTGCCCGGCATCCGCACTGGAATTCTGTGGCAGAGGCAGGGACCGAATTCAGTTCCCCAGCACAGCGTTCGCCTGCCTTGGCTGTCCTTTCTCTCCCTGCTTCGCTCATTACACGCCAGCAGCAAATGAAGCTGGAGATCTACAGAGAACAGCCTCCTTCACTGCACGACCTGAATTCATCCCCAGAGCAGGTCCGACCCGGGTACTGAACGAGGCAGGGAAAAAAGGCATGCGGTCCTGTCTTTACAGACTGCATCATAATCCATACTCACGATGCACCAGAAGTCTTAATACTGGCTTTTCCTGACTCCTGAGTGCTTGACTTTGCCTCCTTAATCATGGTCTTTTAACTGATTTTTTTTGTCTGTGATTTTTCCTAGGTTTTAAAAAAAGCCAACTGAGAAAACAGCAATTCCGCCCTGAGACGCCGTATTCCCTGCCCCAGGGGTCGGCCGCAGCATTGGCACCCTTAGAGTGACCGCGCAGACCTGTGCCGCGTGAGCGAACGGCGTGACTGACAGCAGTAGGGAGTTGTCATCCTCGGGGTGGAGCAGCGGGCGAGGGGGTTGGGACGCGTTGCCGGTGGGTTTCGTGGATGTTTGCTGACCGGCGAGGACGGGTGCAACTCAGGAACGTGTTTCAGGTCTCCTGCCCGTTCCCCACCCTGCCTGACCCTTCTGTCCTATCCCCCCTAGCCAGTCCTGTCTCTGCCCCATACCTGGCTCTTTGTGCCATTCTCTTGGCCTACCCAGTCCCAGTCTCACTCCTCAGGCGTCTTTCTCCTTGCAGCCAGGCCTGAGTCCCGCCACCCCGGCTCTCTCTCCACATCCCGATCTCCCCCTGCTCACCTAAATTCTCCCTATAATCTCCCCCCCACTGCTTCCTAGTCCCAGTCTCCTTGTCTGGCCAGTCCCAGTCTCCTCCCCTTCCCCCAAGCTACTCATCTGAGCTCAGTGTTTCCTTCCCCCGTTCCCAGCCAGCTGGCCCCCCAATCCCTTTGTCCTCCCACTCGCAGGCCGCCCCACCCGGGTGTGAGCTAAATTCCAATCAGCGCTTTTATACGGCACCAGTACTTGACCCCCAGGAATCGAGCTCGGAAGGGCCCCAGGCCCGCCCCGGCAGGGGCTCTGCACAGACGCGCCCCACCGCCCAGGGCGGGGAGAGGAGGCGCGTGGGGCTCAGAGGAATCCAATTTCCCGGTGGAAGCAGCAGCCGCCGCCAGGAGCCGCCTCCCCCGCTGCTAATGAAGTGCCTTTAATTAGCAGCCTCATCAAAATCGCTTCATTTCCAAACAGCCCCTCCAAAGGACGGGGGGCCCCACAGCTCCACGGGCTTAAAAGGGACAGGCCCCAGCCAGGCTGGCCCCACCACCTTCGCTCCCTGGGCATGAGGGTGAAATCCCTGCTGGGCCCAGGCCTCTCCCCTGCCCCAGGCAGCCGGGGTCCAACCCTCTTCTTCGCCTCTGCCTTCTAGCCCACTCGGCCCCTAGAGAAGCCACACCAGGGCATGCTGGGAGGGGTGTTTGGGGAGTGCCGGGGGGCATGCAGGGCCGACACTGTCCCAGTTCCATGCCTGGCTATGGGGGTTCCCGGCCACCTGGGACAGACCCCCCCCATTCCCGTACACACCAGCTCCAGGGTCTGTCTAGCCTGGAGGGGCACCGGGGGAGAGCGTTGAGTAGCATGTTGCTTGCAGCCCCGCGATGTGAAGCCGAGTCAGCGGGATTCGGGCGCCGTGAAACAGGCATTGTTTGGGGCTAGGGTGAGGAGCAGCCCTGACCTGTGAAGAGACTGGCCGAGGAAATGACAAACTTTGCTTCCCCAATGTGAGCGTTAAAGGGCAGGGATCGAGGAAACTGCAGTGGATTACAAATGAGCCACCGCTGGAGCCCAGGCCTGAGCCTGGGGTCTGAGACACCCACGTTCAATTCCTTGCTCTGTCACCAACTCCCAAGCCACTTCGGGCTTGTCTCCATGGGAAAACTTAGCAGCAGAATTATACTGCCTTAAACGACAGCTAGATTGGTACCGCCCCCGGTCGGTCCTCTGCTTCTGGGATGAGCCTGGCTTTTCCCGGCGGGGTCCAAAGAGCCCCGAGTGAAACTGGAAATCTCCACTCTTACCTACACCTGCACAGGGAGTTACCGCAGCATAACTATTACACCAGTCTGATTCTGCTGGTACATTTCCCCGTATAGACCAGTCCTCTGAATCTCCCAATACCCCAGCTGTGCCGTGAGGATAACAGCCCTGCTTGGCGGCGGGAGATCAATAGATGGGGGAGGGGGTGCTCGGATCCTGCGGGAATGGGGGTCAGAGTAACACCTGAGAAAGATTCGCTAGTAACAAGCAATTCATAGAATCTCAGGGTTGGAAGGGACCTCAGGAGGTCATCTAGTCCAACCCCCTGCTCAAAGCAGGACCAATCCCAACTAAATCATCCCAGCCAGGGCTTTGTCAAGCCTGACCTTAAAAACCTCTAAGGAAGGAGATTCCACCACCTCCCTAAGTAACCCATTCCAGTGCTTCGCCACCCTGCTAGTGAAAAAGTTTTTCCTAATATCCAACCTAAACCTCCCCCTCTGCAACTTGAGACCATTACTCCTTGTTCTGTCATCTTCTACCACGGAGAACAGTCTAGATCCATCCTCTTTGGAACCCCCTTTCAGGTAGTTGAAAGCAGCTATCAAAGCCCCCCTCATTCTTCTCTTCTGCAGGCTAAACAATCCCGGTTCCCTCAGCCTCTCCTCATAAGTCAGGTGCTCCAGCCCCCTAATCATTTTTGTTGCCCTCCGCTGGACTCTTTCCAATTTTTCCACATCCTCCTTGCAACACACTACCCAGGTGCCCAGCACAGCGGGTGGCTCCGTGCCTGCAATTGACCATGTCGCAGTCGCTCGTGGCTCTCAGTACAAATGGCGAAGCCACCTGATGACAAACCACATCCGGGAGCGTACGGCAGACACCCCCCAGCTGCAGTGATGAAGCTGGAGGGGGGGGGGGCGTGTGCGCGAGTGCCCCGGTTTGCAAGGGGCCGCAGTGGGTTGGTTTGGGAGGCTGGAAGTCAACGGAGCAGGTAGTTCGAGCAGAACGGGTGGGGGTACGTCTACACGAGCTGGGAGGTGCGACTCCCAC
This sequence comes from Macrochelys suwanniensis, assembly GCA_033296515.1. NCBI lineage: Eukaryota > Metazoa > Chordata > Testudines > Chelydridae > Macrochelys > Macrochelys suwanniensis. The sequence goes on from CM065778.1 coordinate 141,602,403, forward strand.
TGTGACTCCAGTGTAGACGTGCCCTATGAGGACAGCTACCATTCCACGGATGTCCCGCGGGAGCTTGGCTTGACGAGCAACGTACACATGCAGATGACCTAGGGTGACCAGATGTCCTGATTTTACAGGGACAGTCCTGATTTTTGGGTCTTTTTCTTATATTGTCTCCTATTACCCCCCACCCCTGTCCCGATTTTTCACACTTGCTGTCTGGGCACCCTAAGATGACCCAACAGGTAACTTGTCTCCTGATCAGGAAGCTGACAATACTTGTCAACGGTTTGATGCCGCCTTTCGTGGCCTGGTGATACGGATGCCCGGCAGCCACACGCCACCATCCGCCCGCCCCCCCAGCTGAGCGGGGAAGGAAAAGCTGGCCGTGACCCGATGGCAGGATGGGGTGTTGCTGAGCGCACAGAGCTACCTGCTGAGCGGGTGCCGGGTTTGGACAGCCCCCGCCCAGCAAGTGTGCCGTCAGCCTGAGCCCCATCCAGCGTGGCAGGGGAGGCCGTCGGGTTTGGGCTGAGAGAGGCTGCTGTGATTTCCTGGTTTGGGCGCAGGCGGGACTCGCTCGGCACCGCTGAGCCCAGACCCAACCGTCTCCCGCCGTGGAGACACGTGACATCTCCACAATCGAACCGGGCCCCTGGTAGCCTGTGATCCTCCTCCCGCTGCAGCAATCCAGGGCACAATCCGCAGGCAGCTGCTTCAGCCTGGTCCCTTTTACGGGACCTCAGCCGGGGGCACCGAACGAGCTGCTGAAGGAGCCGGGGGTGGCCGGCGGCGTTCGCCAGGGCAGACCTCCCTGGGGATGCCTCAGTGCCCGGAGGGTTAAACGTGGCAGGGTCCGGCCCCTCCGACTAACGGGCTGCAGCATCTCCCTCCTCCCAAAAGGCAAAGCAAATCACGTTCACCGTCATGTGATTCCCTCCGGCCGGGCACCGCGCCCTGCCTCGCCCCACACAAGGCCTCTGGCCCCTTCTGCCCGTCAATCAAGCGGGGAGGCCCCAGGGCCCACCTCCCCCTGGCTGGGAATCCTCCAATGGCCTCGTGGGCATCGAGCGATCCCCACCCCCACCCTCCAATTTTTCCTCCCTGCTTAAAAATCAAATAAAGTAAGTGGTGAAATGAGCGAGCGCGCTGGAGTCAGGCGGCCTTCCTCCCCGCTGCCTCCCCCTCCTCTGCCTCGCTAGGGCCTGCGTCGCCCCGATGGAGGAGAAACCTGCCCTGCACGGCCCCCGACGGATCACCGGGGTGAGTGACTTGGCTGGGGGAGGGGGGCTTCTGGGCCCCGGGCATCCCTCCCTCGCCCCAGCCCACCCGCTGCCTCCCCGCCAGGCTCGCTGTGCCGCCGGCTGCCCCGGCTGGCATTCCGGGGGGGATTAGGGGGATTAGAGCCACACGCGATGTGGACAACCCGGAGCAGGCTGCAGCACCCAGCTCCCGGTCCTGGGGCCGGGGCAGCACAGGGGTATCGCCTGCTTTGCTGGCGTAACCCCCCTGGTGGCTGCTTTGAGGGGGGAGAGATCTCAATTTGTCAGGACTCCTGGGTTCTATCCCAGCTCTGGGAGGGGTGTGGGGTCTAGTGGGTTAGAGCAGGGGGGCGGGAGCCAGGACTCCTGGGTTCTATCCCAGCTCTGGGAGGGGTGTGGGGTTCTAGTGGTTAGAGCAGGGGGGCGGGAGCCAGGACTCCTGGGTTCTATCCCAGCTCTGGGAGGGGTGTGGGGTTCTAGTGGTTAGAGCAGGGGGGTGGGAGCCAGGACTCCTGGGTTCTATCCCAGCTCTGGGAGGGGTGTGGGGTCTAGTGGTTAGAGCAGGGGGACGGGAGCCAGGACTCCTGGGTTCTATCCCAGCTCTGGGAGGGGTGTGGGGTCTAGTGGTTAGAGCAGGGGGGCGGGAGCCAGGACTCCTGGGTTCTATCCCAGCTCTGGGGGGGTGTGGGGTCTAGTGGTTAGATCAGGGGAGTTCCTGGCTTCCAGCTGTGGACATGCTGTGCAATGCGGAGGCAGACCCGGCACTGCTCTGTCCTGTGATGTCCCTGGCTAGGAGCCAGGGCTGATACTGAGCTGTCTCCCGGGGGGGCCAAGGGGTCACTCGGGCTCAGGAAGCAGTTGCACTAAGGAGAAGCTGCTGCCTGGGGGATCTTTGCATAGGAGCCTCCCAGGCAGGCCAAGGCTGGGCTGGGGGTGCTGCAGGCCCATGGCGGGAGGGTCCCCAGAAACATGAGGTGCAGCCGGTGGGGTCCTTCCCGGACCCCCAATCTCCCCCAAGAAGGAACTTGCTCCCTCTTCCTGCACCTTCCCCCTCCCCCAGCCCCATTGGCATCTCCCACCCTTTCAGCCAGGCTGAGTTAGACAAGGGACCCCCCCAACTTTTGGGCTTCTGCAGCAAGGGCCATAGGGAGGCACTGCTGAGCCCCACCCCATTCTCTCCCCACCCCCCACGTCGGGAAGGCTGCAGAGCCGTGGAGGTTTAAAACAGTGGCGGAGAGACGGAAACGGGGCCCAAGAAAGCGACGGAGAAACACCAGGGGGTGGGGAATGAGGGGGCTGGAAAATGCCCAGCGGGACCGAACCAAACAGAGCCACGAAGGGACTTCGTCCTCCAGGAGCTTATTTTTAATTGAGGAGTGTCAACGAACTCCTGTTTGTGACAACGCCCCTCCCCCAGGACCAGCTGGGCTCCTCATGCCACATCATCCGCCTTTTTCTGCTCACGGCAGCGGGTAGCAGAGAAAACGACGCTTGGCCAAGTGGCATCCAGCGACCGACAGCAAGGTGCTGGGGCTCCCCCCCCTGCTTTTCCATTTGCAGCCTTTGCCTAGGCTCTCCTTCTCTGTCTGTCCTCCGCCGGCGAGGCGGCCTTTACTTCTGACGCCATGTCATGTGTCCAATAAGGACGGATGACTGGGCTTCCGTCCCAGAGAGAGACACCAGGTCCTTCTGTGCAGCGCCGGGGCGAGCTGTTGCATGCCCAGAGACGCTGTGAGGGAGACACGGTGCGGGGAGAGAATATCTTTGATCGTCCCCACGTCTGTGGGTGAGAGAGACGCGTTTGTCTCTCTAATAGCCTGGGCCCCACACCGCTCCACCACCACGTACGTCGCACATGGTGCCAGTCCGTGGCTGAACATTGTCGCACTCGGTTACTAGAGTCCCTGAGGTAGCCCAGCCCACAAAAGACCTGCTAGACCAAGCCCAGAGCCTGGCATGGGACCCGGGAGTGAGCTTATGGGGCAGGGGAGCTGCGGGGCTGGGGGCCGTGGGGCTGCCTGGGCCTCGGGGGCACTCCAGCTGGGAGAGGCTGGAGCCATGCTGGGTGCATGGGAGCATCCGCTTTTCACCGCCGGGGCTAGGTGCGTGTCCCGGAGTGGTGGGGCCCCCACCTGGGTGACCTGTGGCCAGAGACACTCGACTGGCAGTGGGGTGGAGCTCCAGCCGCTTCCCTCTCCTCCTCGCTGCCCTTTCCCCCAGGCCGAGTGGGAGCCAGGTGCCCCCCATCCTGCAGGTGGGAGCTGCTGTGCTGGGAGCACAAGGGCGGAGAGATGAGACCCCCGCGGCTCATCTCACTTGTGACCTCACCGAGAGGGGCTGGGCGCAGCTCCCTGGGGCGGGGCGAGCAGCTCCTGGCTCCGCCCTCTTCCCCCTCCTGGCCCGGGCTGCACTAACGCCTGCTCCTGTCTCTCCTCTCTCCCAGCACCTCAGCTTTCCGCTGCTCGCCGTCACCCTGCTGGCTTCCTTCGGCTCCTCCCTGCTTTACGGCTACAACCTGGCAGTGGTGAACTCGCCGGCCGTGGTAAGTGCTGTGCCCGTGTCTTTGCGGGAGAAAGTCGCTACATCCCCGGACTGGGAAATCCTAGGCTGGGCAGATACCTGGACCCAGCGGGTCTCCGGCAGGCCGATGAATTATACTGACCGGGGTGCGGCCACCTCTGGGGTGTGGAGCAGCAGGCCTAGGCGCGGGAAAAGAGAGGCAGCATCCAGGTGACGCTGCAGGGGGAAATGAGGGGATCAGGATGGGATCACCTGAGCCGGGAGGATGCCCTGCTCACACCCCGACTCTGACGAAATGCCCCAGGGGATTTTACTGATCACGACCAGGCGGGGCCAACATTTGACCCACCCCCACAGCGCCCCCTAGCACCATGGCTCAGCGCTGATGCGGAAGGAGGAGCCTCCCCATACAAATGACCTTTGGGAAGTTCTCATGCTGGTGCTAATGGGTCGGATCACAAAGCATTGTAGCATCATATCGGTGGGCTTGGTTACCCAGCCCCCCGGCACAGGGAGGGGCAGAGTGGGATGAAGATTTCCCAGGAGAACATTTTTGCCGTTTTGTCGAAATCTAAACTTCCCAGGGGAAACGTGTCTTTTTTGACGACGTTTCATTGGGAAAAAACTCTGAAGCAACGTGTCGGCCCCGGTCAGACTGTTCGCTTTGACCTCGCCGGAACGGCCCGTTTCCACTGGTCACCTGGAAACAGCGTTTTCCTTTGAAATCCAACGTGGTTGTGGACAATATAAAAGAACTCGGAAGGGAATCTCGCGGCGTCGCTGAAACGGGCGGTTTCGAAGGCCTGAAATGATGTATTTCCCGGAATTCCCTGGCGCGGGACATTTTGAAATTGGCCGTTTTCGTTCCTGGTTCGGGACGGAAGCGAAGTTTGAAATGTTGGGATTTCCCGCCCCAAAAAGTCCTGCCGTTCAAGCCGCTCTCGGGTGAGGGGAAGCGGGACCGGCTCTCTGAGGCATTGGGAGAAGAAGCCCTGAAATGGAGGGATAGCTCAGTGGTTTGAGCATTGGCCTGCTAAACCCAGGGTTGTGAGTTCAATCCTTGAGGGGGCCATTTAGGGATCTGGGGCAAAAATTGGGGATTGGTCCTGCTTTGAGCAGGGGGTTGGACTAGATGACCTCCTAAAGTCCCTTCCAACCCTGATATTCTATGATCAGGAGCTGAGTGCGTGACAGACACATACAAAGACCCCGTGTGGCGGCCGGCAATCCAAGCGGCTGGTGGGTCTGGTGTGCCGTGGGCACCCCGCCCTGCTAGCTCCCGTCTCTCTACCTTGCAGCACATCAAGGCCTTCTACAATGCCACCTGGTCCCAGCGCTACGGGCGGAGCCCGAGCCAGGAGCTGCTCACCGTCATGTACTCACTGACCGTCTCGGTCTTTGCCCTGGGTGGGCTGGTGGGCTCGTTTCCGGTTGGGATGCTCGTGACTCAATACGGGAGGTGAGGAGGGGGGCAGTGCAGGGGGGGGCCCTGTATCCTGGCTAGAGGAAGCAGGGGGAGGATGGCGGCTTGTCTGCCCCGGTGCCAGTCATGGGGTGCCCGCCTCTAGAGCCGGGGGACACCCAGCAAATTAAGTCCTGCCAGGGGGAGAGGAGAAGCCAGCCTGACACATGACCCCACTCTTATGGGGGCCAGGGAGAGCTGCCAGAAATGCCCCCCCCCCAAGCTCCCCATGGGGCTGGGATGGAGAAGAGAGGGGGACAGCTGTTGGCTGGAGGAAGAGAGCACGGGGGGGCGTCACACCCTGCAGAAGGGAGGGGCCCGTGCCAGGCGGAAGGCTGACGTCCTGCCTGTCCCCCCTGCTAGGAACGGCACCCTGGTGCGGAGCACACTGCTCGTCTTCCTGGCCGGCGTCCTGATGGGCTTCAGCCGCTCCCTGGGGTCGCCCGAGATGGTCATCGCCGGCCGCTTCGTCACGGGGCTGCATTCAGGTAGCGCCCTGCGTGGGTCACTCCGGGACTCTGCCAGGCTCCGGCACCCGGCCAGACTATCCCTGCCCCACCCCTGGCTAGCCCAGAGCAGGGCGGTTTGGCAGCTCCCTCTGTGGCAGGAATGGGAGCCGCGGGGACCGGCCCAGAGGTGCATGTGGCCACGGCTCCGTCCCGCAGGGGGTTGGGCTGCTGCAGAATTGCCCTGTCCCCGCCCGGGTGGGGGGGGTGGGGGCAGGACGGACCCGCTGGGGCAGTGCCCATCGCCGGTGCCCTCCTGGGGAGCAAAGTGGCTCATGACCAAGAAGGGTGTCCCGAGATTGGGCAGCCAGCCCGAGGGCATTCTGGGAGGAGGGGACCTGCCCTGGGAGCTCCCCCTCTGTCCCAGTTAGGATATTGTCTAGGGGGAATCCAGAGAGTCACTGCCTATTGCCCAATGTGACCCCAATTCTCTCCCCCCATCCCGCGTGGCTGTTCCTTGCCCTGCCCCCCCTCCCCTCTGTGTCTCCTTCTCTGCCCCAGGCATCTGTCTCAGCGTGGTGCCCATGTACCTGGGCGAAATCGCCCCCAAGAACCTGCGCGGCTTCCTGGGCCTGGTTCCCAGCATCTTCATCTGCCTGGGGGTCTTCTCCGCTCAAGTCCTGGGCCTGCCGGAGCTGCTGGGGGAGGTCGGTGCTGCTGAAACGCCCCTGACACGCTGCTGCTTCCTCCCAGCCCCCAGCCTGCTCCCAGTGAGCTCCAACCCCGTGGGAGGGGGGTGAGGGACGGGGACATCTCCTGGGGTTCTCCAGGGGCCCGCGTCTCCTGGGGTTCTCCAGGGGCCCGGGTCTGCTGTGCAAAGTGCTACGCTTGGGGAGGAAAAATCAAATGCATGGCTACAAACGGGGGCAGCCCGGCTCAGTGGCCAGGCTGCTGTGACAAGGATTTCAGGGTTACAGCGGATCTGCCAAAGAGGCTAATATCAGTCCGGGGAGTATTAACCGGAGGGCTGTACGTCCAACCCGGGAGGTGATCATCTCGCTCGGCTGGAGTCCTGTGTCCAGTTCTGGGTGCCGCACTTTAGGAAAGAAGGGACGTCCAGCGGAGAGCAACAGAAAAGGGGTTTTGAGCAGGGGGTGGGACTAGGTGACCTCCTGAGGTCCCTTCCAACCCTATTATTCTATGATTCTATGAAAGGATCAAAAGTTTGGCAATGCTGACCTCTGAGGAAAGGTTAAAAACCTGGGCACGTGTAGTCTGGAGACAGGAGGGCTGAGGGGGATCTGAGAACAGCCAGTGCATCTGTGAAGGGCTGGTATCAAGAGGACGGGGATCAATTGTTCTCCATGTCCACTGAAGGCAGGACAAGAAGCAATGGGTTTAATCCGCAGCAAGGGAGATTTAGGTTAGATATTAGAATCGTAGAAGATTAGGGTTGGAAGAGACCTCAGGAGGTTCTAGTCCAACCCCCTGCTCAAAGCAGGACCAACCCCAACTAAATCATCCCAGCCAGGGCTTTGTCAAGCCGGGCCTTAAAAACCGCTTAAGGATGGAGATTCCACCACCTCCCTAGGTAACCCATTCCAGTGCTTCACCACCCTCCTAATGAAATAGTGTTTCCTAATATCCAACCCAGACCTCCCCCACTGCAGCTTGAGACCATTACTCCTTGTTCTGTCATCTGGTACCACTGAGAACAGCCGAGCTCCATCCTCTTTGGAACCCCCTTCAGGTAGTGGAAGGCTGCTATCAAATCCCCCCTCACTCTTCTCTTCTGCAGACTAAATAACCCCAATTCCCTCAGCCTCTCCTCGTAAGTCATGTGCCCCAGCCCCCTAATCATTTTTGTTGCCCTCCGCTGGACTCCCTCCAATTTGTCCACATCCTTTCTGTAGTGGAGGCCCCAAAACTGTACGCAATACTCCAGCTATGGCCTCACCAGTGCCGAATAGAGGGGAATAATCACTTCCCTCGATCTGCTGGCAATGCTCCTACTAATGCAGCCCAATATGCCATTAGCCTTCTTGGCAACAAGGGCACACTGCTGACTCATATGCAGCTTCTCGTCCACTGTAATCCCCAGGTCCTTTTCTGCAGAACTGCCGCTTAGCCAGTCGGTCTCCAGCCTGTAGCAGTTCATGGGATTCTTCCATCCTAAATGTAGGACTCTGCACTTGTCCTTGTTGAACCTCATCAGATTTCTTTTGGCCCAATCCTCCAATTTGTCTAGGTCACTCTGGACCCTATCCCTACCCTCCAGCGTATCTATCTCTCCCCCCAGCTTAGTGTCATCCGCGAACTTGCTGAGGGTGCAATCCATCCCATCATCCAGACCATTAATGAGGAAAGGTTAAAAAACTGGGCATGTGTAGTCTGGAATAGGCGCCCGAGGGAGGCTGTGAAGTCCCATCACTGGAGGTGTCTAGGAAGGAGGTTAGACAAACGCCCCTCGGGGATGGTCTGGGTTGACTTGGTCCTGCCTGAGCGCCAGGCGCCAGCCTAGATGACCTCTTGAGGTCCCTTCCTGACCTTGGGCCACCCCGGGAGGTGGCTCCCTGTCCCCGTGCCGTTGCCCAGCGAGCAGCTGGCTCCCAATATTCAGCCTACGTTTCCTTGGCTTTGCTTCATCCCGCTGGTGCTAGGGCTTCCCCCTCGCCACCCATCTCCCTGCCTGGCTCGTTGCAGGACGGATACTGGCCGCTCTTCCTGTCCCTGGTGGTCATCCCCGCCCTCCTGCAGCTCCTCCTGCTGCACTGGTTCCCCGAGAGCCCCCGCTACCTGCTGATTGAGAAGAACAACGTCCAGGGGGCCACGGATGGTGAGCGGAGCCCTCCGGGCGAGGGGGGGGTGGGGCTGATGTATCCCAAAGGGCCAGGCTGGATTCTGCACTGACGCAAATCAGCGGCAGCTCTGCTGAGTCCCGCAGGAGCGCTGCCTCGCCCCTCCCGGCCCCGCCAGCTGCAGGCAGGCTCCCGCCGGCTGACCTCTCCAGGGTCTTGGGTTCAAGCCGCCGTCTGGGCGCCTCCCATCCTCCTGGCGTTAGCCTCCCACCCCGATGGGGCAAGGCAGGGCCTGTACCAAGGGGAGCTGCGGCCCAGGCAGCCCAGCACACAGCTGGGACTGGAGCCCAGATCTCCTGAGTCCCAGCCCAGCGCCGTAGCTCTGCCCCACTCTCCCCAGCGCTGCGCCGGTTCCTGGGGCAGGAGGACGTGCGGGACGTGCTGGAGGAGATGCGGGAGGAGCAGCGCTCGCTCTCCTCCGTGGAGACCGTCTCCGTCCGGCAGCTCCTGCGGGACCGCGCCGTCCGCTGGCAGACCCTCTCCGTGGTGGTGATCAACGCGGGCATGCAGCTCTCCGGGATCGACGCGGTAAGTGCTGCCGGGCCCATACCCCACAGGGGAGCTGCCCCGGGCCCCCCACGCCCCCTGCCCCGGAGGGGAGCTGCCCCGGGCCCCCCACGCCCCCTGCCCCGGAGGGGAGCTGCCCCGGGCCCCCCACGTCCCCTGCCCCGGAGGGGAGCTGCCCCGGGCCCCCCACGTCCCCTGCCCCTGAGGGGAGCTGCCCTGGGCCCCCCACATCCCCATACCCCGGAGGGGAGCTGCCCTGGGCCCCCCACGCCCCCTGCTCCGGAGGGGAGCTGCCCTGGGCCCCCCACGCCCCCTGCCCTGGAGGGGAGCTGCCCCAGGCCCCCCATGCCTCCTGCCCCGGAGGGGAGATGCCCCGGATCCCCCACGCCTCCTGCCCCCGAGGGGAGCTGCCCTCGGCCCCCCACGCCCCCTGCCCCCGAGGGGAGCTGCCCTCGGCCCCCCACGCCCCCTGCCCCCGAGGGGAGCTGCCCTCGGCCCCCCACGCCCCCTGCCCCGGAGGGGAGCTGCCCTCGGCCCCCCACGCCCCCTGCCCCGGAGGGGAGCTGCCCTCGGCCCCCCACGCCCCCTGCCCCGGAGGGGAGCTCCCCCAGCCCCTTCAGTCCCATCCCGAGGCAGGCTTTGAACCGGCGACCAGGGGGCTCCCGCAGTGCCGTGGCCAGAGCCCCCACCCCTGCTTGTGGTTCCTGGGTCCCGGGGGGGGGCTCTCTTCCCCCAGCCTCGCTGCTGACCCCCTGCTCTCCCCCGCCTCGGCAGATCTGGTTCTACACCAACACCATCTTCCAGCACGCCGGCATCCCGGGCCCCGAGATCCCCTACACCACCGTGGGCACGGGCGCGGTCGAGGTGCTGGCTGGCCTGCTCGGCGTAAGTGTCGCCAGCCATGCGGGGGGGCCCACTGAGCAGTGTTCACCGGGGGCAGGGAGGGGGTCACAGTGGGGGGCTGGGAGGGAGATGCAGGTGGAGGAGAAGGCACTGGGGGAGGGGTCACAGTGGGGGGCTGGGGGACAGGAGGCAGTGCTGGTGGGGGGAGGGGTCACACTGCAGGAGTTGGGGGGTGGCAGGGGTGCAGGTGGGTGTAACGATGCTGGTTCTGGCGGGACTTAACTGAGAGTGCCAGTTCAGGACAAATTGCTTCAAGCAGGGCAGTTACTGCCCAAGGCTGGGGTTTTTCCACCTCTAAGGCACCAAACCAGCCAGACAGAGGAGACTTTGATTTTACCCCACTGGCTAACCACAAGTCATCCCAAGCAATCCCAAGTCATCCCAAGCATCCCAAACACTCCAGTTTCCCAGTATCACCACCAGTGCCACTCGTTATGGGGACAACTGGCCATGAAAACCAATGCCCCAGTAAAAGAAAAAAGGTCCTCCCGATCCCAATGGACCAAGGCCCCAGATCCAGGTCAATATACAAATCAGATCTTACCCACAAATCACGCTGTTGCCAATCCTTTAGAATCTAAAATCTAAAGGTTTATTCATAAAAGGAAAAAGGTCTAGGTGAGAGCTAGAACTGGTTAAAAGGAATCAATTTCATACAGTAATGGCAAAGTTCTTGGTTCAGGCTTGCAGAGATGGAATAAACTGCAGGTTCAAATCAAGTCTCTGGAGTACATCCCCAGCTGGGATGGGTCCTTCAGTCCTTTGTTCAAAGCTTCCATTTGTAGAAAGGTTCCTCCAGAGGTAAGAAGCCGGAATGAAGACCAAATGGAGATGAGGCAGCTGCCTTTTATAGTTTCTTCCAGGTGTAAAGACACCTCTTTGTCCTTACTGTGGAAAATCACAGCAAAATGGAGTCTGGGGTCACATGGGCAAGTCTCTGCCTAATTTGTTGAGTCACAGATGTGTCTGCCTTCCCTCAATGGGTCCATTGTATCGCTGATGGCTCTTAATGGGCCATCCAGCAGGCCTGGCCGAGCTGATAGCTTGTCCTGGGTCCCAGAAGCCCAGCCCCAGTTTGAAATACAGCCAGTATAAAGCCAATATTCATAACTTCAACTACAAAACTGATACATGCATATAAATGGCATAATCATAACCAGCCAAGCAGAACCTGGTCTTAGACACCTCATTTGACCCCCTTTATACAAGATTTGGTGCCACTACAGGACCTTGGTTGTAACAATGATCTATATGGTCGCAGTTATTGTCAATAATGTCACAGTGGGGGAGGGGTCAGATTAGGTGACTTGGAGCGTGTCGGGGGATGCCAGTGAGGGGAGGGGGTCACAGTGGGTGAGGTGGGCGGTGACAGGGGGTGCAGGTGGGGGAGGGGTCACAGTGGGAGTGGCGGGAGGTGGCGGGGAGGGGTCACAGTGGGTGAGGTGGGGGGTGGCGGGGGTGCTGGTGGAGGGATGGGTCATAGTGGGTGAGGTGGGGGTGGCGGTGTGGGGAGGGGTCACAGTGGGTGAGGTGGGCGGTGATGGGGGTGCAGGTGGGGGAGGGGTCACAGTGGGTGAGGTGGGGGTGACGGGGGTGCTGGTGGGGGGATGGGTCACAGTGGGTGAGGTGGGGGTGGCGGGGGTGCTGGTGGGGGAGGGGTCACAGTGGGTGATGTGGGGGTGACGGGGTGCAGGTGGGGGAGGGGTCACAGTGGGTGAGGTGAGGGTGACGGGGTTCAGGTGGGGGAGGGGGGTGCTGGTGGGGGGATGGGTCACAGTGGGTGAGGTGGGGGCGGCGGTGGGAGGTGGCAGGGGTGCTGGTGGGGGGAGGGGGCAGTGGGTGAGGGGTAGCAGGGGGGCCAGTGGGGGGAGGGGGCAGTGGGTGAAGTGGGGGGTGGCAGGGGTGCTGGTGGGGGGAGGGGGCACAGTGGATGAGGTGGGGGTGGCTGGGGTGCTGGTGGGGGGAGGGGGCAGTGGGTGAGGTGGGGGGTGGCAGGGGTGCTGGTGGGGGGAGGGGGCACAGTGGATGAGGTGGGGGTGGCTGGGGTGCTGGTGGGGGGAGGGGGCACAGTGGATGTGGCGGGGGTGCCGTGGGGGGAGGGGTCACAGTGGGTGCAGTGGGGGTGCCGAGGAAAGGGGTCCCAAGGGCTCATTCTGGCCATACTAACTTCTGTGGAACAGCCCATAATAACCCCTGGGAGCCGAGCCTGTCGCGGGGGGGGGGGGGCTGGTTTACGGCTTTTCCCCTCAGTGCCGAGCCGGCGGAGCTAGGAGCCCCCCCAGCCCCCGGCTCCCCCCCCAGCCTGACGTAGCCGGAGAGTTAGCGCCGCGCCAGGCGATTGGCAGCCCGCGGCCCGTGGGCGCCCACCCAGCCGCTGGGGCTCCATTCGAGGGGCGGGCGGCCCCCAGGCAGCCTGGCCTGGGCGAGCAGCAACGCCGGGCAGGGACCCCGGCTTCCCAGCCGCGAGCAGGCCCCTGTGGCGCCCCCGGCCGCCCAGCCGGCGGGACTCCGCTGGGCACTCGGGGCAGCTCAGGCCTGGCTGGTGCCAGCGTGAACCCCGCTGCTCCAGGTCACTTGGGCCCTGGGATTCCAGCCCATGAGCGAAGGGGACGGGCGGCTGCTCCTCCATCCCCTTTCAACGTGCAAGGCCCCAGCATGCTGGTGTCCCCCGCTCTAACCACTAGCCTGCCCTCCCCCTCCCAGGGCTGGGAAAAGAACCCAGGAGTCCTGACTCCGCCTGTACCACCCCCCTCCCTGCTCTAACCACTGCCGTCCCTCCCAGGGCTGGGAAAAGAACCCAGGAGTCCTGACTCCGCCTGTACCACCCCTCTCCCTGCTCTAACCACTGCCGTCCCTCCCAGGGCTGGGAAAAGAACCCAGGAGTCCTGACTCCACCAGTGCCCCCCGCTCTAACCACTAGCCTGCCCTCCCCCTCCCCCTCCCAGGGCTGAGAAAAGAACCCAGGAGTCCTAGAGGTTACCAGGTAAGTGTCCCACCCTCACCCTCAGGCACTTGAGTCAGCCAATGAGAACTGGGTCTGGTGATGGGCTGCGCATTATTGGCTGAGCGGGGGGTGGGGTGTTGGGGGCTGGCGGGTCTGATGCCCTCTCCGTGCCGCTGGCCTTTCCCTGCAGTGCTTCACCATCGAGAAGCTGGGCCGCCGGCCCCTCATCATCATCGGCTTCTCCTTCATGGGCGTCTGCTGCGCCGGCATCACCTTGGCCCTGCTGCTCCAGGTAGGTCCCGTCCCTCCCAGGCAGCGCTGGGGGGGGGGGGGGGGTGTGTCACCCTGGCACCCCCCTCTCAGACCAGCAGGGGGCCGCGTGCTAATCATGGGTACCGCCCCCTCCCCTGGGAGCGCAGCTGGGCTCCCATAGCCGGCTGTCTCGGGCCGCTTGCTGATTGGCGTGAGGCCGGAGCAACCCACTGGCATCCAGGCAGAGCAGCCGGGGGCCGGATCCTGCTCTGGGGCTCAAACCGAGAGACGAGCTTCTTTAGCCAAAGGCACTTTGTGTCTGGTGCAGGCTGAGAGAGAGCTGGGTGTGAAGGGGGGCTGCAGGTCGGGAGTGAGGGGCACCGGCCGAGCTGGGTGGGCAGGGCTGGGATAGGAGGGGGCTGCGGGTCGGGAGTGAGGGGCACAGCTGGGTGGGCAGGTTTGGGATAGGAGGGAGCTGTAGGTCGGGACTGAGGGGCACCGGCACAGCTGGGAAGGCAGGGCTGGAATAGGAGGGGGCTGCGGTTCGGGAGTGAGGGACACCGGCACAGCTGGGTGGGCAGGGCTGGGATAGGAGGGGGCTGCGGGTTGGGACTGAGGGGCACCGGCACAGCTGGGTGGGCAGGGCTGGAATAGGAGGGGGCTGCGAGTCGGGAGTGAGGCTCACTGGCCGAGCTGGGCGGGCAGGGCTGGGGCTCAGGGGACTGCGGGTCGGGACTGAGGGGCACTGGCCGAGCTGTGTGAGGACTTTGCGTGGCTGGTTGCAGCTGGTTCTCTCTCTCTCAGCCCTTCAGTTTCCCAAAGAGCAGCTCCCCAAATGTGCTTTGCACGGAGGCGGTAACGGGGCTGTTAGTCTAGCCGCCTACAGCCACCCCCAGCTTCTGCACCTTCCCTCCCCAGGCTACGGTGCCCTGGATGCGCTACCTGAGCGTGGCCTGCGTCATCGGGATCATCGCTGGCTTCTGTATGGGACCAGGTGGGTGCCGGGGGCCCTCCCTTCTCTAAAACCAACCACCGAATGGCGGGGGGCTGCAGGTCGCCATTGAGGGGCACCTGTGTGGAAGGAGGGAGCCTTAGACTAGACTTGCAGGCTGTGGGGGCTGCAGGAATCCAGTGAATTGGCAGAATCGGGTGGAAGGAGCTTCCCAGGTTCAGCAATGGCCCAAATACATGAAGGGTCCGGATTTTCCTTCCTCGGAAACATCAGGTGTCGGCACTGATGGGGACCGGGCCATTGAACCGACACACCAGCGCCGGATACAGCGCGGTCAGGGGCACCAGGCTGGACTTGGTAGCCCAATGGTTTGATCTGGTAGGGTAGGAGGTGGCAGACTTGGCTGGGCCAACGGTGGGACCCAGGAGGCAGGATCCTGGGATGAGACCCTCACACACCCAGATCCAGGGAGGGCAGCGATGAGATCGCTCCCCTCCACATCCCCCCTACATTTAGCAAACTCCTCGAGACCCTTCTGCACATGCTAATAAACGTCTCTTCCTTACTTAGTAGGGGAGGGGTTTTCCGCCTTTAAATAAGTGTGGAAGTGAGAGCTCCCTAAAAATGATGAACGAGGCTTGGAATGGTTTACCCGACTGATGTATGAGTCAGGCTGCCAACAGATCTATAATTCATTCTCAGCCCAGAATTTATTTGCTGTAATTACATCTTTAATTAGGATTTTAATGGCTCATTGTTCACAAACAATGATGAATCGGACTTAAGAAAATATATATATATATTTATTCCAGGCGAGCTGTGAGTAACGGTCCATCAGGGGCTGCTTTTCCGCATATTAAATATTTTTGCATTAAGTATCTTTATTAAAGAGGTGCATATGACGGCTTTCCTACTCTGGGAGGTTCTGGTCAAACCATCATGCTTATAATATCATAAGTGCACATATTGCAACAAACCCAAAGTCCCCTAGCTACTCAGGGCTTCAGGGCAACCCTGTGGTTAGAACTTGGCCTCTCGTGCTCCAAAAGCACAGGCCTCAATGCTTGAGCGAAAGGAGAATCTCCCTCAATTATTATCAGTATAGGGCTCATGAGACACAGTGGAACAGTTATGAGTTCACCCACTAGATGGCAGTGGTGCATAAAGCCCCATCTTTTCTCTATGGTATTTTTAAATTCTTTTGAAATATTGTTTGAATTAATCTCTTGTGGTAGCTAGATGTCTCAAATTGCTTTCCCCACGGGGTTGGATACAGGGTCAGTAATAGGATGCAGTCCTTCATCTTTAAGTAGCCAGATCAAATCCACCCACAGGTAAGCAGGGCCCAGCCGCCCTCACCTGGAATGAACAAGTGGTCTCAGTCCAGTTCTTGGTGGACAAATTGGGCCAATGAAAAATTTCCCATCAAAACTGTTTTTCAACAGCAATTCGTAGAGCTGGTCAGAAAATGGCATTTCCGTCCCACAGGAAACTCCAGCCTCTGATAAAATTTGGTTTTGTCCTGAATTGGGCTAAAAAGTTGGAATGTTTCACAGAACGAACCATTCCAAAATGTTGTATTTGAAAACACCTTATCAAAATGTTTCACTTGAATGTTGAAATGTAGTATAACATTTTAAATATATCTAAGTCCTAAACAAAATGAAACAAAAGTTGGAATGAAACAGAGTCGAAAGGACACATTCCTTTGGATTTTGAATAGTTTCTAAACTATTCAAACTGGTCCATCAAAAAAAAAATGTCAACCAGCTCTAAAAATAGCATTTTCTACAACAAAACTTCATGAAAAGCGTCTGCTTTCTGCACAAAACTTAATTTTCCATCAGCAAATGGAATACCTGAAACCCAAACTATTTCAGCTGTAAAATCCTGCCCCAGTGTCTCATGGGAGTTACAGTTCAGTTGCCCCATGTCCACTTTCTACTCTATGGGCTCAACTCCTCAGCTGGACTACATCTCCCATGGTGCACTATGGCCAGGGACTCCCAAGATGCACCACCTGCCCTCCAAAAGGTGGTGCATTATGGGAGATGGAGTCCGACAAGGGAACCTGGCTTATAGAGGAGAATGAGCGCATGAGAGACCAATTCCCATAAGGCAACGCAGTGGAATTTCCAAATTGAATTATTTCCGTTTTCTAACTTCGGCCAAAAATCAAAGTGTTAAGAGGAAAATTTTAATAAAAGGGATTTTTCATTTTTGTCAAATTTTTCTGCAGAATAACAAACCTGTTGTGACCAGCTTTCTGGACCAGCACCGCCCCCTCCCCCCAGCCCAATCAGCCTCCTCATTAGCAGCCTCAGCAGAGAGGCCCAGCCCTGGGGCTGAGCTGGGGTGCATTGGTGGGGGATGGAGAAGCTTGCCCTGCTCTATCGCTGGAGCCCGTTAGTCTCCAGGGCACCTTCGCCAGGGACCAGCCTGGCCCTTGCCAGCCATGCTGGCAGGAGGGGGCAGCAGCTGTGTGATGCCTGAGACGTTTCTGGTTCTGGGAGGGGCAGCGGTGATTCAGGGCAGGGCGCTGTGCCGGGGATTGCAGTCACTCACACGCCTTTCAGGCCGGCGTCACTCCTGGTTCACTCCCCAAACCTCGGGTTTCACATTGGCCTTTTCCTGGGAGGCTCCACAGGCCGGCACCTGGCTACTGATGCTCTTCACCCTCTCCCTCCACTGGATGCAGCGGGGAGGCATCTGTGGGGCGCGAGCCCAGTGGCACCTGGTCTCCTCATGGGCACCCACCGCAGAAACCGTTAACCCTCGAGTTGCTGGATTGCAATACCAATGCCAGCACACGGGGAGTTTAACCCGCCTCTCACCCGCCCAGCTGGTGTCCCCTTCCTGATGACCGCGGAGCTCTTCAAGCAATCACACCGCCCCGCTGCCTACATCGTGGGGGGGTCCCTGAACTGGCTCTCCAACTTCACCGTGGGCTTCGTCTTCCCCTTCCTACAGGTAATGACCAGCCATGGATGTGGCCTGGGGTAGCACCCAGCAGCCCCAGTCAGGGTGCCAGGTGTTCTCCACGCACGCAGGAAGATGGTCCCAGCCCTAGATAGATAGCAGCCCAAGCATAGACTAGAGGTGGATACAGACAGACGGAGGAGCATGAGGGAATAATAGGATGAAATCAGAGGGCAGCAAGTTTTTAACAAGCCCAATGAAACACTGTCTCATGCAGCATGTTGTTAACCTGAGGAACTCACTGCAGCAGGAGATGACGTCCAGATATATCACTTCTGCTACACCCCACTGCCCCCTACACTAGGCCTGTCACCCTTCACAGAAGGAAACTAGGTTGGTTGGACATGATTTTTCCTTGACTGTAATGTGTGACATTCCCCAGAGTACAATCTGGATCAATGAAGAGCTGTGTCCCCTCCGTTCTCCAACCTTTGCACTGCTTTGATCTGAGAGCTACCACTCCTGGTCTGCTCACACGCAGCCTCCAGCATGTAAATCACTCCCGAGTCTCCGGTAGACTGTACGAGTGTTGTAGCCAGCCACTCATGAATTACACTGCAGAGCAGCACCAGCAAATTCCTGGTCCCAAACTTTCCCCTAGAAATGTATGTCTGGGACTTCCCAGCATCCTCCTGGGCAATACCAGCTCATATAAAGTCTGTCATTTATTAATAGAAAATCATACGCACCATTCTTGCTACCTCAAATACAGTTTCCCAAACACTTCAGTTCGAACACTCTGGTTTAGACAAAACAATAAAACAAGTTTATTAACTACAGAAAGCTAGATTCTAAGTGATCACAAGTAATGAGGCATAAAAGTCAGAACTGGTTACAAGAAAATAAAAGTAAAATGCAACTAATGCCAAACTTAACAAAACTAAGTGAATTCAAAGCAAAGGTTATTCTCACATGTCTCATCAGTCCTACTGGCTGAACTCCTTCCAGGCAGGATCTCTTCCCCAGTCCAATGCTGCTTCCTTGTTCTTCAGCTGTTGCTGATACTATGGGTAGAGGTGAATTAGTACACTTCTACTCCTTTCTTCCCTTCTTTGGGAGTCATCTCCAGCCGAGGTTCAGGAGACAGAAAGTCTGTGTGGATGGGAACGGCAAGCTGTTCTACCGTCAAGGTGTAGATTTTTTTTCACCCACACCCTCTTTCCTGCCAAAGCATGGCCATTTAACCAGGTGATGGCCCGTTTAATCTTGTTGACACCTGACTGAGGCATCGGCCAGCCTTTTGTCTCTGAGGAACTGGTTTGTGGCTGTTCCCCAGACTTAGAACATGTCTTAGCAATACCATATGGTAGAATCTTATAACTAGACATACAATGTTGCCACACACATTTTATCAGAACAAATATGATCAGCAAATTATGAGTTTTCAAATGATACCTTGCAAGCCATACTTTGTACGAGATTTATCATAGGGGTTCAGACTGTCACAAAGTCCATGCTGGCAATTCCTTATAACTCTACTATCTTCCAGGGGCTTAAAATTGATTGTTTAATAATTTATTCAGTATCTTTCTAGGTCTTGAAGTTAAGCTGACTGGTCTGTAATTACCCAGGTCCTCTTTGTTCCTCTTTTTGAAGATAGGTTCTATTGTTTGCCCTTCTCCAGTCCTCTGGGACCTACCCCGTCCTCCCTCAAAAATAGCAGCTAATGGGGCAGAGATGGCTTCTGCTAGCTCCTTAAATACCCTAAGGTGAATGTCATCAGGCCCTGATGACTTGAATACCTCTAACTTAGCTAAATGCTCTTTAACCTGTTCCTTCCCAGTTCTGGCCTGAGGTCCTTCCTGGGTTGTTAATTATCATAGAATCATAGAATATCAGGGTTGGAAGGGACCTTAGGAGGTCATCTAGTCCAACCCCCTGCTCAAAGCAGGACCAATCCCCAATTTTTGCCCTATATCCCCAAATGGCCCCCTTAAGGATTGACCTCACAACCCTGGATTTAGCAGGCCAGTGCTCAAACCACTGAGCTATCCCTCCCCCCGATAATAATTGTGTTAAGCAGCTGGTCACCATTAACCTTCTGAGTGAAGAAAAATATTGTCTGGGGGAGCGGTCTTGTGCTACAGGGGTCCCTCTGAGGGATTAAATCACTGGCCAGGGACATCATGGGGGAGGCTCCACCTTCCTCTCTATTGGGTTTGCCCTACCAGCCCCCATCACCTTGGGGCAAGGGCCTCACCCATGGGAACAGATTTCCCCTGGCAACCAGTCTGGTGGGTCAGTGCCAGCACCCCATCATGAACATGGCAAATGGAGGCATAGAGAGGTTAAGTGACTAGCCCATGGTCACTCATGGAGTCTGTGGCGCAGCAGGGCCTTGAACCCAGGTCTCCTGAGTCCTGGCCCAGCATGTTACCCACAAGCCCAGCCTCCCCCTGCGATTGTAAGGCACCAGCCCCTGCTGAAGGGGTGGCGCCCGAGGCTCAGTGGGGTGGGAGGCAGGGAACACGGCTAGGGGCACGAGTGGGCTGGGTGACTCCGAGGTGGAAAGCGGTGCTAGGTGGTCCTGGGGCCGGTGAAGCTGTGACAGGAGGCCAGAGCTGTGCTCGGTGGCCCCGTGGCCGGCTGGGCCTCCCTGCTGAGCCCCCGGGCCGCGTTCTCTCGTTGCCCCAGATGTCAGCCGGCGCCTTCTGCTACCTGGTGTTCTGCGGGGTCTGCGTGCTGGTGGCGCTCTACGTCTACATTGTCATCCCCGAGACCAAGAACAAAACGTTCGTGGAGATCAGCCAGATCTTCGCCGCCCGCCGCGCCTTCCTTGCTGCCCCGGCCGGTGCCGTCAAGATGGTCCCACTCAGCCGTTACGGAGCCCTGGAGAACAGCTCCCTGGAGCTCTCGGGATCCATCCGGGTGTGACCCACCCCAGCAGCCGCTGGGTGACTGCCTCTTTCCCCTGGTGTGGCACCCCAGCCCTGGCGGGTCAGGCCGGGACGGGGGCTGGGCTCAGATGGGGGTGGGGGGCACTTGCTGAGGCTGTGGGTTAATTCACTTCCTTTAACCTCTTCCTGCCTGGCGTCTGGCTCGGTCCCGTGGCCTTGAAGGGCCGTGCGCGGCTGGTGGGGTTGGTGCCTCTTGCCCAGGCTCTCTCTCTCCCCAGCCCACCAGTTGCCTTCTCCTCCAGGAGTCCCAGGGCAGCTGCTCTAGCTCACGGCTCTCCAGCCCTGGATCACCCTGCACCTTCCCTTCAGCTGCTGCCCGCTGTTCTCATGGTCAGGGGAGAACCCCCTGCTCCCCGCAGGGCCACGGCTGCCCCTGGCCGGGAGCCGCGTGGGGGCTCATCCCCGGTCTCCACCCCTGGCGTTAGATTCTTTCCTCCCCCCACCACGCGCCCCCTGGGTTTGCCCCTTAGCCCCGTGAGCCAGCGCCGTGGGTGGAGCAACCCCAGCTGGCCCCGCCTCTGGAAGCGGCGACATCACAGTGGCTGGCAGGTGCCGATTGGCTGATGCTGCCATTCCTGGAAGGACCGCCCTTGAAGAGGCGGGGCTTCTTGGAAGGCCCTGGTGCAGGGGGGAGGCGGCTCCTGCCCAGGTCTTGACCCCTGCGGGAGGGAGATCCTGGGGTATTTAATCAAGGAAATTGCCTGTCCAGGCTGCAGTCGTGTGCGGTGCTGGGGGCGGGTCATTCCCTCTTCCTGATTTGGGCTCCACATCCCCACAGTCCCCAGAGCAGGTGTCTCATTAGACACTGAGCTACATCCGCAGATCTATGCGGGGGGGTGGGGCCGTGGGTCAGGACTGAGGGGCACCGGCGGTGCTTGCGGGGGGGGGGAGCAGGGAAGGAGGCCAGGGCTGGGATAGCAGGGGGGCAGTTTGGCAGGACTAAGGGACCCAGGGGGGTTGTGAGGCTGCAGATCAGTTTCGTGGATTCGCCTCTTGCTCAGATCTGCTGCGGCTGTCCTGGGCGGGGGGAGGCCAAGGCGGGGTCAGCCGGAGCTGCCTGGCGGCGCCACCCGGGTGAAGGACAGACACACACACCCCGTGTGCCCCTCGCTGAGCCAGCTCCTGCAGGGGTCAGATGAGGATGGGAGCGGAGCCCGGCCCAGTCTCCTGTCTGCTCTCTGGGGACATCCTGCCTGGGCAGCGGGAGGGGCCGCATGTTGCATTGGCCGGGCCCTCGCTCGGGGGTCCCGGTGCTCCAGGGTAGACGCTCTCACCATGGGGATGTGCCGCTTTGTGGTTGGTCTGGTTGCTGGGATGGCACACGCGCCGCATCCCGGTACCTGTTACCTGCCTGGGAGACGGATATGGAGTGTGACATCACAGCACCATAGACAGCCTTTTGCACTGAGGGCACTGGTGCAAATCCTGAACAGTCAGAGCCTGGCTGCATTGGGCCACAGGTGGGTTGGTTGTTCCAGACCAGACCAGTGTCTGTGCCACAAAACCTGAAGGGGGTTCCAAAGAGGATGGAGCTTGGCTGTTCTCAGTGGTGGCAGATGACAGAACAAGGAGTAATGGTCTCAAGTTGCAGAGGGGGAGGTTTAGGTTGGATATTAGGAAACACTATTTCACTAGGAGGGTGATGAAGCCCTCGAATGGGTTCCCTAGGGAGGTGGTGGAATCTCCATCCTAGGAGGTTTTTAAGGTCAGGCTTGACAAAGCCCTGGCTGGGATGATTTAGCTGGGGTTGGTCCTGCTTTGAGCGGGGGCTTGGACTAGAACCTCCTGAGGTCCCTTCCAACCCTGAGATTCTATGAAAACCCCCTGGCACTAACTGGAGAGTCAGATGAGTGAGTGGCCCAGATGTTTCAGCTCTCTCCCATCTCCCCCATAGAGGATCAGGGTGCTGCAGCCTCTCTTCCGGCCCCCACACCCCCATGCTCTACCTTCCGGCCCAGCCACTCCCCACAGCAGCCAGGGCACCCATTAGGCTCACCAGCAGCAGCACAGGTTGTGGCCCCAGCTGGGTGAATTAGCTTGGCCTCAGCAGAGATGCCACGGACCGAATGGGCTGTAGAGGCTGCTCTCTGCCCCCAGTGTGGTCTGGGCCAAATGGTGGCAGGATATGGGGCTAGTCCTGCTGCTGCCCTTGTTCTGGGCACGGAGGGGGCCCCGGGGACTTGTCTACTAGCACCGAGATCACGTGTATTTAGGGCTGTCGGGTTTTGCCTTTCGAAAGGTATTTCTGGGAACCTCGGGCTGGGGAACGCACCCATGCCCTGGCTGACTGAGTCACGGGGGGACACGGGGAGCCAGGCTGGCACTCAGCAGCTGGAGGCCACCCCAGCACCTGCCTTGCCCCTGTTGTGCCTTCTGCTGCCCCAGAGACCATCACGGCAAAACCCCTTCTGGGTGCTCCAAAGGAATTGCAGCGCCTGGCGATGCGACTCCCGCGCTAGAGATCAGATGTTGGCGAAGCTGATTACTGGTGCTGGCTGACGCCCTGAGCCAGGCGCATATACTCAGCCTTGGCGAGCTGGGGGCAGGGGATCAGGACACAGATTCGATCCCCCTGTTTCAACAGCGAGGCTGCTGGCAATCAAAGCGGCTCCGGAAACGGCCATCCAGCGTCAGGCTGTCCTGTGAGCGCTAGGAGCAGGGAGGGCAGAAGACAGCCCGGTACCAGGAGGAGCAGAACCAGATTTTCAAATGGTGGAGGAGCTGCGTGTGTGGGATGGGACGATGCTTCCAGGCCAGAGAGCCGTTGTCTCTCACCGTGTTCCGGCGGGATGTCAGTGCAAAAAATACCTGCCTCGCTCCCGGGTATTGACCTCCGTCTGAGACGGGCGTGAGAGCACGTTTCCTGGCCAGGAACGAATGCACAGCTCTGCTCCTTGATAGAAGGGAGGCGTGGCAAACGCTCCCTAAAAGTCGGGGGCCACCGGCATCCAAACCATGGCCACGCCCCCTTCCCCCAAAGACCCGCCCTCACTCTGCCTCTTCCTCTGAGGCCCCGCCCCCCTGCTTTTTCCTCCCAAGACCCCATCCCCTGCTCGCTCCTCTCTGTCCCCTCCCTCCCCCCCCTCACTTGCCCTTATGGCTGGTAAAAAGGATGCAGCCCTCCCACTTTTAAAAGTGATGGGGCCATGACACCCTGGCTCCCCCTGTCCCGGCGCCCCTGGTTTGACACCCGCCGGCCATGTGAGAACCGCCAGAAGAAGGAGACTCTGTTACCACATAACCAGTCCACCTGGTCATGGGAAAAGGTGGCCGTGGACTTCCTGATCGTCAAGGAAAAGCAGCTGGCAGGAGCACCCACCATGGGAGCAGCTGGGATCGGTGTCTGCCCAGCGCCAGCGTGGGTGGCACCGTGACACCTACTGGCCATTGCTTTGTGACACTGGTGTTCTTGCACTGGAGGTGAACGCTGGGGTGTCACTAGGGACCGGAATCAGGCCTCTGTCATACTGATGTGACTCCAGAATAACTCCATGAACATCGCTAGTGACTTGGGCTTGCTGCTGGTGTGATGGGGATGAGGATCCGGCTGCTGGGCAGCAGAAGAGGTGTGCTGGGGTCTGTTGGTCCATGTAGATGGTTGCATCCTGCTCCCACATCCCATGTGGCGACTCTCCCATCCCGTTCCAGGTCAGGAGCCTTTGACACTGGTTTCCCCGCAGCTCAAAGCATGCCGACGTCCGTCTGTAAACGCCCTCAGTCAAAGAGGGGGCGTGGGGTGGGGGGGGGCAAACCAGAGCCATACTGGCGGCGTCTCCCTCCGACTCAGCTCTGCTCCACCGCAGAACAGAGCGGTAAATATGTGCCGCATTACATATGTATAATGGAGTGTAAATAACCCAAAAAAGTGCATTGTAAATAGACTCCAAGTTTATCCTTTATTAATGAACCACCGAGTGCCCTGCTGTTTTAGAGCAGCGAGACTTTCATAATATCAAAACCTAAATTACACTTGTGTCTCTCATTCCCGGCAAACGACAGTATCATTTCAGGCCTCTTTGCCGCTTGTATTTATTTATTCTTTTATTTATTTTTGCCGGCGCGTGTCTGACGTGCCGCGCTGCAGTTCAGGGCAACGGTGGGGCCTCTGCAGGCTGGAATGAACCCCCTGGGAAGGCCTGCGTCACAAGGGCCCAGGCAATGGGTGGTCGATACTAGCTGGTTGCCGTCCGTGTGCCTGATCTGCGTTTTCCAAGCTAAGGAGCATAAGGCCTGCTCCTGCTGCGGATGGGAGATCCTTGTGGTGGCGAATCCATGGAGACGGTGCCTGTGGGGGCCACTGGAGTGTTGGCTCTCGGATGAGACTGAAAGTCACTTCGGGTCATGAAAAATCCCAGGGCACTTCTAGTATGACCCAAAGCAAAATAGCTGCAAATAAGGCTCATGATTTTTGGGGCCAAGCTTGTGATTTTGAGGGGTTCGGCTCAGGATTGTTGAGCTTTGGGGGTTGGTGATGCCAGGGGGAGGAGCAATGGTTCTACAGTCTGGCTCTCTCTCCTTCCTTACCAAGCCCAGAGCTGTCCCTGCCCTGCCAGGGGATAGGACCTGTTCTTCTGGGGACGTCTTTCCCCAGCGGTGCTCAGGACCTGCGTCCACTCCAAACCCTGCCCCTTGAGAGGAAAACTGGTTAGAGGGGCGACCCACAGGGTGTCCTGGTTCCCCGCTCCCCTGGGTGCAATGGGGGATTGGGCTGGACAGACACAGTTGGTCCCTCTTTGCCAGGAGAGCCCCTGGCAAGCTCGGAAGCAGGCCTGGCAGGGATGCGCCCGATAACGAGGCTTGGCGTCGTGCAGAATGCGGGCAGCCAAGATCGTCAAGTGACTTCTGACACTGGGCCCTGAGTCCCAGAAGGTGCTGAGCCTTCACCCTGTGAAAATCAGGCCCCTTCAGGGGTCCTAAGTTGAGCCCCCCCACCCCCAAATCACTAATCATGTTGGAAAACCTTGACGCCTTCACACACGAGCAGGGTACTGCACTCCGTTAAAATGGCATCGAGGGGCGACTCATTTAGCTGCCATGCTAGAGCAGAAGAACAGGGTAAAGTGCCCACAGAATGGCCTCTGGTACCCGCTCTCACCTGCAAAGGCCTGGGAATCCGCCGGGCGTGCTGTTAACACAGGCCAGGTGAGCCACTTCTCCAGTGTTTAGGGTCAATGAAAGGCATCATGTTGAGTCTGCTTTCTGGCTGAGGGGCAGCGGAAGAAGAGGAGGACCTGGAGCGCTCTGAAAAGTGAACAAACGGCAGACAAATTATTTCCAACTCGCCATTGGACTGAAAAGTGAATCGGATTCGGTTGCCGTTGGCTTCTCATGAGCGTTCAGCCTCCCAGGTATCACAGTGATCATCAGATGCTAATTTCCCATTGCACAATCAACTGTAAAATGTGCAGTCACTATTTTGCAATTCACCTTGTGTTGACTTTTGATATAAACTGTCCAATCAGGGAACAGAAATCATGCCCCGTGATGCATTTAACCAACCAAACATAGTGCAGGTTACATCTATGCACAATCCAGCTCCAGATCAGAATTTTTCACTGAATCCTTTCGACCGGGAATATATCTGAGAAGCATGTCGACAATTGGAAGAAAACGCAACATTTTCTTATGAGCCAGAAACTGGACTCCTTTGTCCAGTTCTGGTGTCTGCAACGTTAGAAGGATGTGGAAAAATTGGAGACAGTGCAGAGAAGAGCCACAAAAATGATTTGAAGGCTAGAAGAATTCCTTAAAGGGAGAGACTTAACGAGTTCAATCTTTTTATCAAAAAGAAGATCAAGAGCTGACTGGGTTACAGTGTGTAAGTATCTTGATGAGGTGAAAATACCAGGTACTAAAGGATTCTTTAACTTAGTGGTGAAAGATAGAACATGAACCAACAGCTGGAAGTTAAAGCAAAATTAATTCAACTTGGAAATAAGGCAGAAATGTTTAACGGTGAGGGTAATTCCCAAGGGAAGGGGTGGATTGGATGCCTCTCTGGAAGGTTTGCTTTGGTCAAGATGAAATTCTCCGGTTAGTGCTACACAGTCAGTCAGACAAGGTCATCTTGTGGTCCCTTCTGGCCCTAACACGGATTGATCGTACGTCAGGTAACTTATTGTGAGTTATTAGCCCCATCCAAGTTCAGTGCGACGTATCACCAATCCAGGTATGAGATACGTAACTCGGTATTGGCATGCTGGCTATGGAAATGACTTCTGATACTCAGAGCATTGCAAATGGGACGGCTGATGTACGTATCTCTTAATTACGGGAACGTCTCTATTCTAAGTGGGCATCTCACGCCAAGTGCTCCAAGGGGGCTCAGTTATTTCATGCAGAGTGGCTAAGATGTCTAGGTTAGACCCTCTGCTCCTTGACTTCAATTGTCAATTAAGCCCATTGATGCCCGCTGAATTATCCGGTCCTGTGTGTGAATGGCCCAGTCTGACCAGCATGTACATTCCTCTTCTTTATACATATTTCCATCTACCCTATGATCTGTCCCAGAACTATGACACCAGCTTTGGGGGTCAATGCCATATACAATACTAAAGAGCACAGCCTTTGCTGTGTGTATCTAGCAGGCCAGGATACGGCACAATATGCCAGAGCAGTCAAGAACTTGGAGGGGTGGGGAGGTGACTTTCTGATGCTCCTGTTGAATTCAAGGGGAGCGAGGAGTGCGGAGCACCCTTCAAAATCAGGAGGTGCATAGAAACAGGCACTGGAAAAAAATTATTCCACCCGCGTTGGTAGCCAGTGCAAGATTGTTCCCTGCTGCCTGTCTTGCTTTAAAATTCCCATGTCCTGAGGTTTCCACTGATCTATTTTACACATGAGAATTCATAGAATCATAGAATCTCAGGTTTGGAAGGGACCTCAGGAGGTATCTAGTCCAACCCCCTGCTCAAAGCAGGACCAACCCCAACTAAATCATCCCAGCCAGGGCTTTGTCAAGCCTGACCTTAAAAACCTCTAAGGAAGGAGATTCCACCACCTCCCTAGGTAACCCATTCCAGTTCTTCACCACCCTACTAGTGAAAAAGTTTTTCCTAATATCCAACCTAAACCTCCCCCTCTGCAACTTGAGAGCATTACTCCTTGTTCTGTCATCTACCACTGAGAACAGTCTAGATCCATCCTCTTTGGAACCCCCTTTCAGGTAGTTGAAAGCAGCTATCAAATCCCCCCTCATTCTTCTCTTCTGCAGGCTAAACAATCCCAGTTCCCTCAGCCTCTCCTCATAAGTCATGTGCTCCAGCCCCCTAATCATTTTTTGTTGCAAGGCCAGAGAGAAACCTGATAAACTGCTAACACTCCCCCGGTGTTATTTTACGTGCTCTGACAATATTTCCTCTTAGGAATTCCGCAAGGTCTTATCAGACGGGTGAGTCCCTGAGCTAAGTACAGGTAGTACTGTAATTCGACACCCCACTAGATGGCGAACAAACCACTATATAAGCACATGGCTACTTGCCATGCACCGCTTCTCTTGAGGGATGCTGGTACGCCACCGATTTACACCGTGGAGTAGGGTGACCAGATGTCCCGATTTTATAGGGACAGTCCCGATTTTGGGGGCTTTTTCTTATAGAGGCTCCTATTACCCCCCACCCCCCTCCCGATTTTTCACACTTACTGTCTGGTCACCCTACCATGGAGTGAAGGGCTGGGCTGGCTAAGCCAGGAGATGCCAGCAAGTGTGTGTACACACTGGAGATTTGCGTGGTGTTGGTGGCAATATACAACCTTTCCCTGTTGCTGTAGAGAGCTTTTAGGTGTGTTGTTGTAGCCGTGTTGGTCCCAGGATATGAGAGACAGGGAGGGTAGGTGACGTAACCGTTTACTGGGCCAGTGGCTGATGGCAAAAGAGGCTGCAGAGAGCTCTCCTTCAAAAACCTTGTCTCTTGCCCCAACAGATGTGGGTCCGATAAAAGATACCCCCTCACCCACCTCTTCTCGGTCCATCGGGTGGCATTAAAGCTAGTATTAGCTGTCCTTTGTGGAGCGGAAGAAGAGAAATTAGTTGAGCTAGGCTGGAGCTGCTGCTGGAGGAGTCCGATCCTGTTTTCTTTCAGACGAAACCAAGACCAAGGGGGAGCGAAACAAACAGCACCGGGAGAAAATTTTTGGTTCATGGGCAAAAAGCCTGAAATCTCCAATTTTCAGTAAAAAAAACCACAAAACATGTTTTGGTCTTTGAAAACCAACTATTTTTTTTCCCAACAATGAGTTTTTGAAAACTGACTTTTATTTCTTTATTTTGGCTTTTCGATGAAAATCTGAACATTTCTCAAAGAAACCATTTTTCATTCCCTATGAGAAACAATTACCGTTTGCCGTCCAGTTCTAGTGTCGACGCTCCCCCGACACAGGCCACGGGGTCAGCTCAGAGAAGGGGCTCAGCTGCCCTGAAATAGACATGAAATAGATCCGCAGAATTATTTTGGGCAAGTTCTCTGGCCTGTGTCCTGCTGGAGGTCGGACCAGATGATCACAACGGTCCCTTCTGGCCTTGGGATCTCTGAATTCCTTGCGTGGCGCAGGGTGTTTACACGGTGGAGTCTAGCTGCCCGCCCAAGGTTGTGTACCAGCAGACGGCACTAAAAGAATTTATTGCTACAGCAAGCTGCCTCTTGGAGCTCACTCATGTAGGAGATGTCCTATTATATGGGCAGTTGACTTTAATAGTCATTGTGTGCTTAAAGCACAGCAAAACAACAGTGGGGGAAAAAAATCCCTTCTCTGCTTAGATGGCCCTTTTCCCCCCAGCCCTGATAGTCTATTTGTACAGTAAATTAAAAATATGAATCACTTCTCCCTATTGCCTCCCCAAACACTCATCCTGTCAGACGCTGTGTTGTCTTCATTTGTATTACCTTAATTTAATGTTAATTATGTTCTTCATTTACAAAGAACAAGCATTTACACTCCCCGTCTGGGGATTTTCCGCACTTGCTGTCTCCACAGACTCGGCAGAGAGGGGAGAGGCAGAAACCGGCGTGTGTGTGTCTGTGTGTGTGGTGGGGCTCGTTAGCATGCCACTCAGAAAGCCGGGCAGGGGGGCTGCGAATGGCAATCTCCCCCCCCCTCCCCCACCCCCTAACGAACCGACTTTCCTGATAACGCCAAGCGCGATTGCCTTTCGATTTATGAATATCGGTATTGCTCTGGCTTCTAGAGCCTCTTATAAATCTTTTTAAAAGTGCTCAGCCGCTGGGAAGAAATGCATTCTTCTTAGGGGGGCGTGTTGCAGGGGAATTCCTGTGCTTTAATGGCAGTGCTTGGTTTGGACATGGGGCGAGCTCCCCGAACGGGACTGCCAGACACCACTGATGATGGAAACTTGTGCCGCGGCTTTCCACAGACAAATTGCACAAGGCTGTCTATCCGGGCTCTTCCATCAGAAACACCACGGATCGCGGCTTGCCCTGAAGGCCAGCGGGTTGGGGGACAGCCAGAGGGCACAGCTGGGCCCTGTATATTTTAAACTTTAAAACGCCCCGGCTGCTGTTGAGACCCGGAGTGCTTCAATGGCTTGTTTCCTTTCTGCACTTTCACTGCATCACCTTGACCTGGGATGCTAGTCTGGTCTGTTTCCGTTTGTTGCTTCAGTTTGTTGCTCCCCGTTACTCCTGGGGGAATGCTGCGCCGAAACCTTAAAAATTCTGCGCACAATATTTTAACATTCTGCAAAATCCTGCATGTTTTATTTGTCAAAATAATAGAATCTAATCAGGTCAGTTTCAATTATTTTGGTAACTTATTTCAAAGTATCTGTCGGCAAGTATGTCTGTGACAATACAGACCCCCCCACAAAAAAAGATTCAGGAAACGTTTTGACAAATAGATTCCTTACGAGGCACATTAATACAGATCTTTGAATAGTAATTCATTTAAACTGCAATACAGAAACATATTTCCCGCACCCCTCAGAAACAGTGCAAAGGGTTGGGGGAGCCAGGGGTAACAGAGGAGCTGAGGGAGAGGGAAGGAGCCTGGGAGTGAACCTGGAGGGTTGTCGGGTGTGTGTGGGAAAAGTATGGAAGAAGTTTTTTGGGGGAGGAGAGGGATTGTTAGGGAGTTGGGGAGCCTCCCCCATGCAGACCCTGGCTGACCCCTAGCCTCTCCCGTTCAGTCAGGTGCATCTTCCCCTGTCCCCATGTGTCCCTGCAGCCCCCATCCCCATGTGTCCCTGTACACTCCTACTCCCTGTGATCCTACAGCCCGCCCCCTCCAATTCAGCCCCTGGCTCAATGCTGCCACCCCACTAGCTCCTCAGCCCAGGCCCCAGTCTGTCCCCCTGCCACTAGCCCTTCTGAACCCCAGTCTGGGACCCTGCCAGCAGCCCTGTGTGTCCCACTCTGGCCTAATCTGGCTCTGTGGGTAGGGGCGGCCTCTGGTGGGTGAAAGCGGAACGGCAGCACCTCTCAGGCAAAATGTATTTTCGGCAGAAAAAAAAATTCTGTGCCAGACATGAATGCTGCACCTACACAGTGGCGCAGAATTCCCCCCCAGGAGAACCCATTTTGGAACCATCCCATTCCGGTTTAATATCCAGACACATCCCAGACATTTTTCCCAAAGATGGGAGTTGTTCTGTTTTGTTTCAACCCCTTCAGGGTTTTAAAGAGGCATATTTCATATCAGGCCAAACCCATCCCTTGGGGGCGCCCTGCAAACTGTTTTATTGCCTCATTGTTTAATTGTTAACACCCCACCCCCAGATGTCTGAAGTCAACTGTTGTCTCTTGGCTTATATTTAGATTGTGAGCGGTTTGGGGCAGGGACCATCGGTTTGGTCTGTGTTTGTACAGCGCCTAGCACTGTGAGGCTCTGGGTCATGTCTGGGGCTCCCTGGTAATGATAAATAATAATATTAATTTACTATGCGTGATGTTTTCAGAAATGACTTAGGAGTCCAAATCTCACTGATGTTCAATGGGGCTTGGCATGGGGCTGGATTTCTAAAGGGATTTTGGTTGGGAACTAGGTGACTCCATGGCCTTTGCAAGGGTTGCCCTGTATGTTTGTACTGCATAACCTGACCTTATTTGGCTTCCAGGTTCTGCATACCATGCATGGCAAATGACCCTAGTAACCTGGATTCACTAGAGATCCCCAGGGGGAATTTGGCCTTAGAAGATGTTGTACAATCATATTATTTTTTAAAATCACCAACTTCTAGGGCTGGAGCCCTGCAGGCTGAGTTCCCTTGGTCCGGGCCGTGTGACGGAGCATGGGCCCTTTTGGCCGGGCGTGGGCATGTGTTGGAGGGGCGGGAAGAGGTGGGCAGCAGGGAACAGGCCTGATTCTGGGCTCTCACACCGTTCGCTTTGCTCCCGATGTCCTCGGGTGGGAACGAGAGCTGATCAGACCACGTTGAGCTCTGCAGCGTCTCCACCCAGCCCCGAGCCTTGCAGCAGAGGAAGGTCTTGTCCCCCACTTGCTGGGGCAGGGGAGAGCTGCTTACCCCCGCCAGGGAGGAGATGGGGGGGTCTCTTTGCTATAGCAGGGGTGGGTCTGCTGCTTTCAGTAGAGCGTGAGAAAGCCAGGGCCCAAAGCCAGAGATAGCAGCGCCCGCTGGGAACGGAGAAGCCTCTGAGGACATAGTGGAGACTCGGGGCTCACCCACCACTGGGGACCCCGACAGCCAAGGCAACACATGGTCTCAGCATCCGACTGGAGCTGCTGCTGCTTCTGGGGGCTCGTACAGCAGCAGGGGCCAGAGCACCTCCCTGGGGCCCCCCACCTGGCTGGTCTATTGCAATGCCCTCGGCCTAGGGGGGCAGCGTGGAAACGCTGACTCCCTGCACGCCACGCCGGGTCCCTGCACACTTTCCCTTCCAGCCGTTGCCCAGGGCCGGGGCCCGGTTCCCTCGGAGACCTTCCCCGCTCGCCTCTCGCTGCAGCAGCTGAGATCAGGGGGGAGGTCGATGCTGGAGAACCGCCAAGCGAGCCCGGGTCGGCCTCGGCAGTGTGCCCGGGGCTGTGGGTGTCAGGCCTGGGAATCCAGCCAGGCCCACACCTCGCCCCCCGAGTGGGTCTTCCCTGTAGAGGCGGATGGAAAAGGTCCGGGCTGGCCCAGCCTGGGCTTGCCGAGCCTGTGACATGGAGCTCAATGGAGCCAAACCATCCTGGCTTTCCCCGGGGGGGTGGCCAGAAACATCCCCAACAGGCAGGTTATTTCCCGTAGTGTCTTGCGCCCTCCTCCAACGCCGGCCCCAGCTGCAGGGAGGACACTGGGGCAGTGGGACGCTGGTCAGAGGATTCCTCTGCGGGTGGGACGCAGGTTAATTGCCCTCCCAGCTCCCGGGGGTTGGGCCTGGGGGCCCTTGCTGCATCTTCGTCGAAACCTGCGGCCGGTGCCCTCTGCCATGTTCTGCCCCGCGCTTTGGCTGAGGGAGGCCGCGTGGGGGGCGCAGGCTGCGCGTGTGTTTCCCGGCGAACGGCTGGGCCTCGTGAGAACAGACACCTCGGGCTGCCCGGCTCCGTCCTGCTCTCGGGCCGGGCCTCTTTCTCCCGCTGCCGGCAGAGGGATCCGGTTACAGGCCGAGTCTGCGCCCTCGGGACTGGCCGGCCCGGCTACCCCAGCCTAGGCCTGTCCAGGGGTGCACGCCACTGGCGGATGGCTGCCCTAGCACTAACTGGCAGAAAGGGCGACACAGGCAGCCTGCGGGTCTGTAAGCAAACTGGGGGCGGCTGTGGCAAGCCCTGCCCCACGGAGGCAGCCGCTAAGGACAGGGATTGGGGCAGGGGACGCCAGGAGCTCTGGGTTGTTCTCTGGCCCTTTGACTTTACCACAGGCCCTGACGGTGGCGTGATCAGCGGCTCCAGGGCTGCAGCCTCCAGCCCTGCAAGCAGGGTCCGTGCCCCGCTAGCCAATAACCCCCCATGGGGGGAGCTGGCTGCCTCAGTCCCGAACCTGGAGCCGCGCGGCTCACGCCAGCAGCGCCCGCAGGATCCTCGGCCCCGGGCACAGGCTTGGGTAGGAGGCAGCTGCTAGCGAGTTTTGTCCTTTCACGTGTTTATAACCCGGCTCGCGGGGGCGGGGGGAAGGGGGGGCTGAGCGCGGCCTGAGCCAATGGGGGAGCAGAGCAGCTGTGCTGACCGCAACGGATCTGCTCACGGAGCTAAGCTGAGCGCGTCAGGGCCGGGCGCCAGGCTGCCACTTCCCACCGTAACCGGCCTTTCAGTGTCCGGTCGGTAGACCTGACCGGACATGACCCGGTTCCCTTTTCGACCAGCCAGTCCAGTCGAAAACCGGACACTTGGCAACCCTAGGCCCGGCCCTTTGCCAGCTGAGCTTTTAAAGGGTCCCTGGCAGAGAGCAGGGCCGCCAGGCATTTGACAAACAGCCTTCGCCTGCCTGGCTCCGGGGCCGATGCCAAGAACCCGACGCCCCCCTGTCACTGAAGGCCGCTTGTCCCCGTGTTGCACGGGGAGCCCTCAGGCCGGGGGGTGACTTTCATTCTCTGCCCATGGCCCGTTTCTCTGGGTGTTTCTCAGGCAGGGAGCAAAGCACCCGGCTCGGGGGGTGGGGGGGCAGCTCCAGGGGCAGGTGAAAAACCAACCAACTTGTTTTTATTTCACTGAAACGCATGCACAAGGGCAGGGAAACCTGCCGGCGCGGTACCCACCTGCCCCTGCCCCTGCTCCACCTTCCGCAGCGAAGGGTGCCCCTAAAACGGGGGGCGGTGGGGGGGCTTCTGCTGCCTTCGGCCAGTCTCATGTACGCATCAGGATCCAACCCGGAAAAGGGGCGAGAGCAGCCCTGGGCTCCCCTAACACCCTGGTGCCTGTGGGCGGGGGGGGGGGGGGAGTGTGTGAGGCAGCTCGTGGGGAGAGAGGGATTGGGGTTGGCATGGGCAGCCGGCCTCCCTCTCACTGCTCTCCATCATGCCGCCCTCCCCGGCTGGCTGGCAGGAGAAGACCCAGAGACGGAGGAAGGGGAGTGGGCGGGGGGGCTGGCATGGGCCGTTACAGCGCTATTCCTGGGGGGTGAGGGGCCCAGCAGCGGGCTCTGGAAGCGGGGGGGGAAATGGAGTGGGTGGAAGGGGCATTACAGTTTTGCTCCCCCCAAGGCCGTACCCCCAGCGCTGCCCTCTCAGTGAGCAAAGGGGGGGCAAAGGATCACTAGCTCCCCAAACCAGGATAGGTCTGTCTGTCCTGCAGCCCCCTGCTCGTCCAACCCGGGGCTTGCTTCCCCCCGCTCCCCCACCAATGCCCCCACTCACATCCTGCAGCCCCCCCCCCACCCCCCACTATCCAAGCCTCGGTATCCCCTCACACAGCTCTGCCGGTGCCCCTCACTCCTAACCCGCAGGCCCCTGCTATCCCAGCCCTGCTATCCCCCCACCCCCCAGCTCTGCCGGTGCCCCTCACTCCTGACCCGCAGCCCCCTGCTCTCCCAGACCTGCATTCCCCATGCCCCCAGCCCTGCCGGTGCCCCTCAAGCCCGACCAGCAGCCCCCTGCTGTCCCAGCCCTGCATTCTCCATGTCCCCAGCCCTGCCCCTGCCCCTCACTCCTGACCCCCAGCCCCGTGCTGTCCCAGTGCGTCTGAGGAGGAGCAAATGCCCCCTTGGCACCACGGGGCCAGGACAGATCTTCCCACCGCCCCCTCTCCCTGGCCTTGGGGCTGCCACATGCCCGCGCTCCCTTATCACCAGCGACCCGCCGACTGCATTTGCTGCGGGTTCCCCAGCCTCACCTCGCTTGTCAAATGTGTTTCAGGAACGGCTCCGGGCCCTGTTAAAAGGCCAGATGCGCCCAGGCAAGGGGGAGCCGCCCCGTGGGGGCCAGCCAGACCCGCCCGCGCGAACGTTTTAATTAATGACACCGGCGGTTCTTCCCCGCCACCCCCCCCACCCACCCGACTGCGCATGCCTGGCCCCGGCCGGGCCCCACAGCCATGGAAATATTAGGTTGACGGATGTGCTCTGTCGCGGGGGCTCCCTCGCCGGGCCCAGCTGTCAGCGCGCCGCTGATGACATTAACGCGGGCAGAACGTGATGACAAATGCCCGTGATCAGGGAACGAGGCCGGTGACAAATCGAACGGCGCCTCCCGAGCAGCCCCATTACGCTGTAATAAAAAAAGACGGATGGCTCCCCGCGCCGGGGCCCGGCGCTAATGCGATTTCGCCTGGTCTCACCGGGTTCCAATTAAGGCAGCGAACAGAGAGCGACCAGGGGATCCGAAGGCCCAGCCCTGCCCGCCCCGGCCCCGGACACCAGCTGCCCTAATGGAAAGGGAGCAGCGCGCGCCGAACCGCCTGATTACCTGGCTCAGCCAGCACCCCCCCACCCCCCACTCCCGGCCCCTGCGCCACGGCTGGGTGGGAGCCAAGTCATGACTGGGGCGGGCGCAGTGTGGACAGAAGCTCTGCACAGATGGGGCTGGGCCAAGGTGAAAGGATGTTGTGGGCCCCCCCACACACACACACACCTGCCCCCTTGAAGGGGGGGGGGGGAAATCCCCCCGCTCAGCTGCTCCCAGCGCGGGCTCGTCCAGGTGAGCTGCTTAATCGACCTCACAGCTGCACCACCCGGGGAGGGGGGGGACCAGCAGGGTGGGCGGGGGGGGGGGGGGGGATGACCAGAATGAAGAGCCGTCACGCCCGGACAAATGTCACCGCTACCAGCCGCTACCTGGTGCATCTCGTGGGGACCTTGGGCTGACATTAATCCTGGCTGCCACCAGGGGGTGCTATGCTACCTGCCCCCCCACGCCCACCGCGCAGCTGTGCTGTCCTGCCCCTGCTGCATGTGGTGTAGCAGAGCAAGGAGGGATTGGGGGGGGGGGGCATTGCCCCATAGGGCGAGGCGGACGGGAGACGTTCCCCATGTAGAGGAATGCTTGGGGATGGTTCAAGGCCATGTGGGCTGGGGGTGGGGCGGGTTTCAGTGCCCCACAGGCAGGCGGGTATCTTGGAAGGGGGGGGCAGCGAGTCGGTGCCATATGGACCGGGCATTGGTGGTGAATTAGTGCCTTGTGGGCAGAGCCAGTGAGGGGGTGGGCAGTGCCCTATGGGCAGCGATGATGGGGCGGCGCAGGTGAGGGGGGGAAATCAGTGGCCCATGGGATGGGACCATTGGTTAGGGTGTGTCAGTGCCCCGTGGGGCAGTAGTGATTGCTGGGGGGGGGGCATTGTCCTGCCGGGGTGGGGGGGAATGATGGGGCAGGTTTGGGCTGGGGCAAGGCGCTCAGGGGCCAGTGTTGCTATGGGAGCCAGCAGGGGCTAATACCTCCCCCGCCCTCTGCCCCAGGGGCCCCCCAACAGCCCCATCTGCAGGCACCCTCCTGCCCAGTAGCCCTGGCTCCCCCCCCCCTCCCACTGCAAGCCCCTTGACTTCCCAACAACCCTTCCCCTAGCCAAGGGGTGCAAGGAATTAGTGCCGCCCCCCCCCCCCCCGCCCCCCGCCCCGCGCTCGGCAATGGGCCGGGGGAGGGGGCAGCACTGCCCCAGACACCAAACTCATCCCCGGTGCATTTGCAGGAGGCATTTACGGCTGTGTTCCCCGCCCCCCGCCCACCCCGAACACCTATCCACGCTGATAACAGGGCCTGGCCTGAGTGAAACAAGGTGATTACTAATAACGGCACATGCAAATTAGGCCGCTCTCTAATTTGCATTAAGTGGCACACTCAGTGCTGAGTGGCGTTGCAACCTGGCGCCGGGGGGGCGGGGGGGGGGGGTGTCGTTGGGGGGGGGGTTGCCTCATCATTTTCCCTGCCCCCACCACGTTATAGTCCGTCGGCACCCTCCCCACCCGCATGTGTCTCCCCCGCCCGGGCCCTGCAACACGCGATCCCGCTACCGCTCCCACCACGGGGACGCGAGCTGGCGGGGCAGAGCCTTTGCTTGGCGCTGCCGGGCCTAGCCGGGACGCCGGGCGTTACAAACGCTGCGGCTGGTGAGGGCCGTCCCCGCACCCGGAGAACAGGTGGGAGCTTCGCGCGAGTGACCCCGCGTGAGGCCCAAGCCCAGGGACGCTAAGGCCGTGTCGCACAGCTCAGCGAGGCGCATCTTGCTGGCCCCCAGGGTAGCCCCTTAAGAGCTGGGGCAGCCCATGGCCCATCTAGCCCAGCGGCCTGGCTCCAGCAGCAGCTGGTACCAGAGCTTGAGGGGCATGGCGCTGACTACGGCAATTACCGTGAGCTCCTGCCGTCTTCCCCTTCCGGCTTCTGACCATCAGAGGCTTAGCGACACCCAGCACATGGCTGGGGCCCCTGACCATCACGGCTAATAGCCACTGATGGCCCGCGCCGCCAGGAACTTAGCCAGGTTCTTTTAAGACGCCCACTGCATGGGCAGGAATTCAGCCCCCAATGTGCAGCACCCAATGCCTTGGAGACCCAGCTGAGCAAATAAGGCCGGGACAACGCCGTGGAAGCTGACTAAGGACGTAGCGTGAGGAGCAATGGCCACCAACGAACACCAGGCCTGTCTGGCTTAGCTGGAAGGAACGCGTGCCCAGGGAGAGCCATTAGCTGAGGAGAACGTGGGGAGGGCGGCCCCGAGGGGCCATCAACAGCTGCATTCAAAAGGCGATTAATGCAGAACTGACTCCCTCCCCTTGACCCCTCAGCTGCAGCTCCCCATACCCAGCCGCTGTAGAGAAAAGGCAAGCCCAGGGCCGCCCCTGCCCTTCCCTCCCCACCCGTCCAGGCCAGTCGCAGCAGCGGCAGCGCTCACGCTGTCCGGCACCTGCCTGTGGTTCACGGCTGGCCGCCATATTGGCCAACACGCCAGGGACTAAATGAGGGGCCGGCAGAGCCGGACGCATGAGTTTTTCCACCTTGTGCCACAGCTCCCCAGCAGGGGCTGAAAGAGGCGTGTAACCGCTCTGGACCGGGCCGGTGCATTACACGGGGGCTTCCGCCCCAACCATAAGGGCTAGACACGGCCTTTCCTTTCAGCTGAGAACGCGGAGCAGCCCCCGACTGCTCTTGGCAAGCAGGGCGTCCAGGGCCGTCACGACACGTCGCTGAGCGGACGGTTCGGGTCGCACCAGCAGCTTGGCCCCCTGGAAGGTGTGTGCTGTAGGGCAGGGAGCTGGAGGCGGAGCGGGATGAGATGCAGTGGAGCAGGGGGCTGTCTAAGGGAACGCTTAGACTCGCTCTAGCCTTGGCCTGAGCGTCTGGAGCGTCTGGTCCAGCCTCGTTTCAGGCCTTATGTCCATTCCTGTAGCAGGGACGATTCGCTCCCTCGTGGCGGCGCTGGGCAGGTGACAGTCTCTGGCCTATGCTCCGCTGGAGATCGGGCTTGATGAATGGTCCCTGCTGGTCTCTGAGTGCGTCCGGCCTCTTCTGAAGTGTCAGAGCCTCCTCCAGCCCACCCTGTGCATGTACCAGACGGGGTGCGCTAGGCAGATAGGGGAGCATCAGCATCACGTGTAGTGAGAACCAGAGACAGAGCAGGCCTGGATCAATGTCATTCTGCATCCGCCCATTCTGGCTCTCCCTGTGACTGTATTGGCTAGGAACTGGTCGCTCGCTGGAGCGGGCGACGCGTCCCCCGTTTAAGGAATAATTTGTCATTCCTGCGTGGTGACGAGAGTACAGGGCTCTGGGC
Source organism: Macrochelys suwanniensis (assembly GCA_033296515.1). Lineage (NCBI taxonomy): Eukaryota > Metazoa > Chordata > Testudines > Chelydridae > Macrochelys > Macrochelys suwanniensis. The sequence continues at coordinate 141,640,958 of CM065778.1, forward strand.
TCTGGAAAGGCCTCGTGTGTAAAGGGTTAAATATTCCCAGCCCAGCTGCCCCAGTCCTGCTGGCTTAGGAGGAGGGCTTGGATGAGGTGTCAAGGGACGTGAGCCCACTGGAGAGAAATAACTAATCAATGATAATAAAAATCACTCGGAAAATAGCAATGAAGATTTCCCCAGAGCTCCTACACCGCTGCCCCCCCCCGCCATCCCATCACCTTCACACAAGGACCAACTCACTCCAAGCAGACGCCTACCCCATACCCCCCCAAACACACCCACACAAGTGTACAAGAAGCAGCCAGGAGTCAGCGGTCATGAGCGACAGCCCTGCACTTTTATTAAACACACGCATATTCAGCTCAGGCCGAGTCTGCTCAGGCGTCTAACGCTGCAGCTGGTTCAGCTAGAGCGTCATGATTTAATATCATCACTTATCTCCCTCGCCCCAAGCCCCTTCCCTAGCAGTTGCAATGAAAGGAGAATTGTTAATTTGAAACTAAAGAAACAATTTTTACAAGAAGGAAACATTTTTGCTTCAGTTCATTTCGTAGAAAAATTCCATAAAATCTTCCAAGCTTATTCAAATTCCCCACAAATTGTTTCATTTGATATTTTTCATGGGAAATACCTACCAGTCAAACCAGGCCCTTTCTGAATGGTTCCTTTAGCATAGTTAGACTGGAATGAATTTTGCCAAATTGTTTATCATCCTCTGGAATTCTGCTTTGCAAAGTTATTGCGATTGCTTTATCTGGATCAGTGAGTGAACCATCTTTTTGCAATTTATGTGTAATGCTGATACTATCTGCTAGACCAGTTTTTTACTTTTTAAAGCACAGCATTACTACTTGATGATTACCTGTTCTGTTCATTCCCTCTGGGGCACCTGGCATTGACCACTGTCAGAAGACAGGATACTGGACTAGATGGACCTTTGGTCTGACCCAGTTTGGCCGTTCTTACGTTATGTTCATTATGTTTCTTTCTTTCTCATGCTAGAAAGCTTGTCTAAGTCCTTTTTTAAGTTCAGCTTTTTATTCAGTCTATCTTCTGCACCTTGTAACCCTGCAGAGATGTCTTTGCCAACCTTTTGAAACACCGCAGGAGCAGAATTAATCCCAAATGGCAGTCAAAATACTTAAATTGTGTATTAAAAGTTACTAGTTTGGAGCCTAACTGACCTAACTTTATTTGTCACGTTGCATATCCTGCATCTAATACAGAGATTACTTATGCTTCTGAGAGCTTAGCTGAACATCCTTCAGTTGTTTCCATTGGATAATGGGTGCATCATATGACTATATTTAAGTGACATTGATTTAAAGTTAGCCTGACTTTATTTGGCTTTTTGACTATAACCACAGAATTGGCCCCGTCTGTAGGTTGTTTTACCTCTTCAGTAAGGTTCAGCTTCTCAAGTCCAGTTTTTATTTTATCTGTGAGGCCAAATGCCATTTTTCTTGCTGGACGGAGCACTAATGTTATTACTCCATCTGTAGCATTCACCTTCCAGGCATACGACAAGAATTCTCTCAGTGTGTCATCCATGCTCCGTGCCTGTATTTCCGTGGCATTTACACCCATCATCTTTGCAACTAACCTGCCCATAGCTAGGCAGGTTTTCATCCCTAATGCAGGAAATGCAATATATGCATTTCGTTATTAATTGATTGTATTTCTTTCAAGCAAACTGAAACAGTTATTTGCCCTTGTAGCAATGAGTGAATCAATAAAAAAAAAAAGCCTAATTCTTATATAGCACTTTTCCTCTGTTGATCACTTTGAGATCTACTATCTTTAATGTATTTAGCCTAACAACACCACTGGGAGGCAGCGAAGCATTATTATCCCCATTTTACAGATGGGGAACTGAGTTACAGAGAGGCTAAGTGATTCACCCAAGGTCACACAGGAAGTCCATGGTGTGACATTCTCTTCTGGTGTTATCTGGACTGGTGATCTGCTAGGTCACGCCAATCCTTGACTCTGGGAGCCAGCCTTACCCTGCACTGCTGTGAGAACCCCCACTCCTGGGCTGTTCACACACAGCCTCTGGCATGTGAGCTGCTCCCAGCTACTTGCAACCAAATGACACTAGCCAATATCTCCGGTCTCAGACACAACCCTAGTAACCTCTGTCTTGCAGTGTCCAGTTGTGCCCGCTGGACACTGCAAGCTTATATGAGTTTGTCAATTTAACAAAGAAATTGATATGCACCAGGCTTGTTATCCGAAGGGGAGTCTCTGACATGCTTCGAACCAAACGCACTGCTTCGGGTAGAACAAACCAACAGATTTATTAACTACAAAGATAGATTTTAAGTGATTATAAGTCAAAGCACAACAAGTCGGAGTGGTACCAAAAGAAAAGAAAATAGAAGCCTGCAGTCTAAACTCTCAACCCTATTAGACTGGGCAGCAACTAGACGAAGCAGTTTATCTCACCCCACTGAATGTTGCAGTCCTTAATATACAGGTTTGTTCCCTAAATCTGGGCCAATCTCCTGTATTGGAGTCTTGTCTTCTTCTCGGTGTCTTGGTTGCTTGCAGTATAGGTGAGGGCAGGAGAAAGGCCCAGTATGTGTCCACGCTGCCTGTTTTATACCCTCAGTCCATGCGCTTGGGGAACACAAGTCCAGGCATGTCTGGGGGCATTGCTGAGTCTCTCCCAGCAAGACTGAGCAATTCCCCTGGTGTGGTCCCCCAGGGGAGTCATTGCATTGGAGCTCCCTTGCTGGACAATGGCTGTTGATGGTTGTTTGACACCCCGCCCGGGCGTTGGTGACTTTCCTTGCTGTTGCCTCTGGGGAGCTAATATCCAGCTGATTCCCCAACTTACAGCATGCTTTAGTGACCACCATACAACACAATTCTCATAACTTCATATTCATTAATGATACACATATCTGGACAGAGAAATGACTTTCAGCAGATCATAACCTTTCCCCTGATACCTTACAAGGCAGGCTCTATATGTGAGATCATGGTGATATGAAAACGAGGACTATGGGGGTTACAGCTCCCCCAGGATATAGAATGTCACTCTGGGAATGAGCCCAGGTCTCCCACATCCTACGCAAGGACCCCAACCACTGAACCATCCTTCCTCTTAGCCAGCGGACTGCTAGTTTACATCCTGCCCATGAAGCGAGCGTTGCATTGGATTTCTCCATGGGGGGCTGCCTACTGACTGTAGTATAGATTTGCCTGGGGAAAACACTGAGTTGTGCTCCCCTATCCAGTTTAAAGGCTACGACTCTGACACTAATGGTTAGCTCTGTTTGCCCAAATGGAGCACTTTGATTTGCACTCTCTGTCCCTACCTGAGAGGTCGGCGTGACTGCTTTCCCCTCTCCAAAGAACAACAGATGCTCTTGGCTTTAATTGTGCAGCGGACCTGTGACAAAAACATTTTTTTCTCACTTACACAAGTGGCATTTTTGACCAAATCAGGGCAATTTCCTGACTCGGGAGGTCTCACCCACCCCGAGTGCAGAGGAAGTTTTGCCTATCAGCAACCCTGTTATTCCAGTTTTGACTCCCTTCTTTTCTATCTTTCTGTCTCTGACGTGATACAACATCAATTAAGTGCCGAATGAGCAGCTAGATCCCACATCACCTCTAACAGCTATCTGTGGCTTGGGTTACGGGCATGTAGCGTAGCAGAAATGGATTATAGCCCTTTAAATAGTTTTGGAGACCTCTCACGTTTCCGAGGCCACCGGACGCCTGCCAGAGGAGCCGCGTGCGTACGTCACTGGGTCTGGCCCGTTGTGTATCATTAATAACTCTGGCCCTTTGGATCCCGCGGTGCATGAGGTATTATTCCATAAAGAGCCGAAGACATGGCAATCGGTGACACGGATGGGACCCTAATCCAGGGAGAGTGACCACGGAGGGCTGAAAATGCAGCCGCCGAGGCAGAGTGACCGGCTCATTTCGGGGGGTGTCTCTGGGTTCACTCGCTGCTCGCGGCACCTCCTGCTGGCCAGCTTGGAAATCAGCTCTGCCGGCTGGCGATCTCCCTCCGTGGCCCCGCTCACTCCCAGATCAGCAGCCTCCTCTTTGTGGCTTGGCACCTCTGGCCAGGTCGCTCAGGCCCTCCCCTTCCGGGGAATTCACAGCCTTTCCAGACCCGCTGGCATCGCCAGCGCCCTGTGCCACTCCCCAGGGGCTGGCAGGGGAACGCAGGCCTGCCCTCTAAGCGGGGCTTCAGCCCAGGGACCCTATAACAAGCAGCCAAGGTCTCTGCAGGGTCCTCCCCATTGCTGCTGTTTCCCTGGGCTTCTTCCTACCTCTCTGGCTTCTCTTCTCTCTGGGTTTGCCAGCCTCCAACTCCCACCATTCAGAGAGTGATTGAATCCTACTTCCCATCAGCAGTCCCGGTCTCTCTGGCTTTATACGGCCCCACCTGTTCCAGCACAGGTGAGCCCGTTCCTCTAATCAGGGCTTTCTTCTCAGTGTTCAAGCTGCTGGGTTAATTGGTCCATCTGGCCTCCATTAACCCCTTCCACTCCTCTGTGAGGTGGACACTCCATCACGGGGGCGGGGGAAGGGTTTTAAAGGTGGCAGTTTGGGGGAAATGGGACTTGTTTGAGAGCTCAGTCGAGGACTGGCCCACCTCTATTGCGAGACTGGAAGCTACAGAACAGCTGCTGGCATCACTGATGAGAAAAAGGGGGCGGTTTTGCTCATGGTAATAGAGGCTAAAACGTCCAACCTGCGGCATGCCCCGGTGCTGCTTATCAAGCTGATAAACGAAATATTTGCGGAGATTGTGGAATTTCTACAACAACCCCCTGCCCCTAAGGAGACTGGGGCATGCACACGACACCGCGTCCACGTTTATCAATGGACTCCAAAGGAAACGGTTTCCGAAGACGTGGCTGGATTGCGGGAATGAACAGCGCGTTCCCAATTCACAAAGATCGCACTCAATGGATGCGTTAAGGGGCCAGCTAGCACGTGGTGTGTGCAACGAAGCAATCCAAAACCACAGCTATCGCCCGAGCTGGACTTTGCCCTTGAATGTGGCGTGTAAACTGCTCTATCGATGTAGACAGCTAGAAAAGATGCCAAGGAATTGCCACAGCATCCTGGTATCTGTGCAACAAATAACCTGGCGTCATGCAGAAAGGCCAGCGCGCCAAGACTGTGAGCGGAAACTGCCTCACAATGCAAATGAGTGTTGGTTCAAGGACAAACCCTCTCGAAACGGTAGGAAAATGCACAGGTCAATGCAAAAAGCATCACCTCTCCCTGCCCACCAGCGCAATACCAGAGAATTGCCGATTCATCCCTTGCCAGGGGACAACCGGGAGAATGTTAGAGCATCCCTACCATTGGTTAATTAAGATGATAAAAACACAAGCTGAAGTGTCAAAACGACTGTTTTCAAGGCTAGGCGTTCCTGAACGGATTGCAAGGGACAACGGAACTCAGTTCCCATCAGAATTTTCAAAGGAAACGTGTCGAGGAAACGGGCCGAGAGACGCCACATCAGCTCCTCGCTCCCTGCCGCAGATGGTTAGCAGTGGAAGGTTGACGCTGATATTCAAGCAAGCGAGTCCCGCTCTGGCTTCCACCACCGCAAGCATCAGCATCTTCGACCGCAGCGCGTTCCCCTCCAAATCGGCCGCCAGCCCCGTTGCATACGGGGCGTAGTTTAAGATTTGCCCTGGACTGGTTGAAGCCCGCGCTCTGGAGGGACAGGCTTGGGAAATGGTGTGAGCAAACAGCCACTAATAGCCCTGGCAGCACACGTTTCCCATGGGACGAAAAGAGAGGCCGGAGATCATTCGTGGCAACCTGGCATGATGGTGTCACAACCTAGTTGTCACGGACTCACAGGTCAGGCCCACTCTTGGCCCGTACGGTCCCTGGGGGGGAACCCCGTTCAGTGCGACAGCCCTTCTCGGGGGTCTGCTCTCTCTCGGGGGTTAAGCCCCTCCACCTCCTGGAGCCGCACCTCTCTGAGCCTTAGCACGCCCGTCTCTCGCCGTGGGCCCCCTCAGAGAGTCTCCTCGCTCTGGCCCCCAGGGCCTCCACTCTCAGAGGGAATAATGCTCCCTGTCCTCTAGCCCGGAGTGACTCTCAGCCAGTGTAACACAGGAGGGTTTAGTGAGCGTCTGAACCCAGCACAGGAAACTCTCCAGGCCTCAGGCCTGGCCTTCCTCAGCACCGTACATCTAAGTCTCTCCTGCATCTAGGGGGGCTCTGCCTGCTCCCTCCCCCTAGTCCTGAGCCCCTCTGCTTCCCAGCTGGGCATCTGATATCACGGGCCCCAAGCCCCACCTCTGTCCATTGTCTTCTGTCCAGGCAAACAGGGTCACCTGGGCCTCCTCTCAGCCCTCCTCTGTCCCCTCTGGCTGGAACCAGCTTGTCAGGTCACTGGGGTCCTCTCTCCGCAGCCCATTGTCCTCCCACCGGCCAGAACCGGCTGTGACTCCTGAGCTGGGCCTCCCGGTCACCAGTCGCTGTGGTCTCCATTCTCCAGGCCATTGGCTGGGGTCCCAAGTCCCCTCGCTGGTCCTCTGTACCAACAAACTCCCTCTCCCATCACCGCGTTAAACCAGTAACACCCAGGGAAACTGTGTCACCCGCCCGCATGCAAACCATTGGAAAAACCAAGGAAAAAACAATAAAAAAACCCCACTTCATCACAACCCCCCACTTCGTCACACTAGTCCTCTGCCCAGTTGGATAGAAGAGGCACCGAACACGTGGCGGGGAAGACCCGTAACCCAGCTTTAGAGCAAAGTTCTGCAGGACACGCTCCCCCAGCGACACCTGTGGGAAATACCGAGCCGACCACACCGCCGCAGACAGAGACTTCCACTAGCGGGCTGCACCAGAAAGTACAGCCACCGCTCCAGCCACCGTTGGGCTGCCCACGAGAGCGAGAGACGCCACCATCCGCCTCTCAGCCTGCGTGTGTAGCACATTGCCAATCTACCACTTTAAAAACAAACGTGTCCTTTGCTACAAGAGGGGAAGGAGTGTAAATCACTTGTGAGCCTTCTAGTGACACGCACTGTCTTGTGTTCCAGAAGCTACCAGAGCAGCTGTGTGGCAGTAGCTAGCCCTGGCCGTTCATCTCTAGCTAGTAAACACGGGTCTTTGGAACCCAGGTGTGCCTGTATGGTTCCTTCATACCTACAGGCTACCTGATCAGCCCACGCCTGGCTCACCCACCTTCTGTGTCCTGTGTACAACCTGCTCTTTTCTTCAGGGGGGTCCCAGCATTCCCCAGAAGCACACAGCTGGGCTGTGAGCCAGGCACACACACCGTGTGCCGGCCTTGAGGGTGAAGAAAAAATCCTAAATGTCTCTCGGTGACACCAAAAAGCAGAATGTGGAAAACTGAGCAGAGGAAATATTTCCCCTCAATGTCCCAATCAGCCTGCGGAACTTAGCGCCACAGGGTATCAAGGCCGAGATCTTAATAGCGCCACACAAAGAGTGGCTGCTTAGCTGGAAACACGAATATCCAGGGTGGCGAGGGTGAAAATAAAATGACCCCCCCCTCAAAACTGGAAGGAATAGAAAACCTCCTGCTTCAGGGCATAAACCAACCACTGGCTAGCGGGGTCAGGAGGAAACTTACCCATATGTGCAGATTAGCTCATCCCCTGCTCTGCAGCTGTTGGTACCAACTAGAATCAGCGGTGTCCAATAGAAATTCGATGCTAGCCACACTTGTGGTTTTGAATTTTTCTTATTAGCCACATTATAAAAAAGTCACGTGCATTAGCCACAATTCAATAGCCTGTTAGCCACATGTGGCTAGGGGAGAACGTATTGGACACTGAGAGCTGGACCCGGGCCGATCCAGTCTGGCAGTGCCGACAGCTTATAAATAACAGCTTTGTCTGGGGGAACGGCCCCGCTCGGATGGCTCCATACTCTGGGCTGAATCCTCTTAGGCTCTTAGGGCTGCTGGGTGCTGGGCCAGCTGCCTGCAGAGGTGGTGCGTAGCTGCTTTCGCTGCGGCCCCGGTCGTGCCATGCCAATCCTCGAACTGTTCCTCCTGGCCTCAATCCCAGCAAGCCGTTACGTGCATGCTGAAATCCAGCTGTTCAGCAAAGCACGGCGCGCCCTGCCGAACTTGGCTGTGACGTCAGTGAGAGCGAAGCCGCTGCTTAAAGTCAGGCAGGGATCCCAGGGCTTTGTCGGATCGCTGAATCTGGGGGCAAGCAGCGACTTATGGCCCAGGGTTCCCCTTGCAGGCCTCGTGGCGGGAAGTTGTGCCATCTGTGGATCAGTAGCACGTCTCGCACCTCAGAATGGTTCGTAGGTGCTCAGGGGGCTGGGGCATTAGAGAGACGGCAAAGCGCGTCCCAGCACACGGGCGGGCGCTGGGAGGCAGCTAGGTTGCACAGAGCACGCTCAGAGGCGTAGCACCGGCATTCGCAGAGCCCATAGTCAGTCCCATCGGCCCATTTCCTGACCCGGTTGCGTGTCACCACGTCTCCTGACCGGAGCTTTGGGAGGAGCGCGGCGCTGTACCTCCCCAGAGCTGGCTGCATTTCAGCAAAGTGATTCCTGGCGAGGGTTTGCCCAGGGCTTTGGGCTCCTGAAGAACACATGGGCTGGACTTTAATTCCCACTTGGCCAGGTCCCCCCAGACATGGGGCAGAGGGAAGCTAGGGGAGGGAAAGGCCGAATGGGGTTCACCCGGGCCGTATCCCGGCCACGCAGGCCTGGACCCCATTGTAATTAGCCCCTAGTGTTCTGTCTGGTCCTGCTTTCATTGTCTCAGGCAGTGAGTTTTCCACCCCCGCCCCCGGAAATCACAGAGGATGATTGAGGGACAATCCCAGCTGTCCCTGTCCGAGTGCCCACCAGGCGCCCGGCGGTAGGGCAGGGCAGGGCAGGGCAGGGCAGCTCCGGTTCCTGGGCTCCTTCCCCTGCTTTGCCACTTCCCCCCCACCCCCCATGGGACCTTGGGCCTGTCACTTTGACACTCTGGGCCTTAACCCCCCCGACCGCCCAGCTGTCCCCTGGGGTGGGTGATCCTGATTTACTCCCTTCCTCTCCCGTGGCTAGACAGACGGTGAGCTCGGGGCAGGAGCTGGCTGGCGCTGAGTCCGTGCCACATTGACCCATTGGGGCGCCCGCCTCAGCGGGGGCCACACGGCCCGGCCCGCTATGAATAATGCAGAACAATAAATAACATCACACACTAGGCGCTATTGGTCAGAGCGTCCGGGGGGCAGGAGCCCAGGGAGGGAGGGGGGTGCACAGCGGTGGGGTGGGTGCTGGCGTGTGTCTACACACACGTGGCGGGGGGCGGGGGGGCTGCGGGGTGAGAGACGGAACCGCAGCCTCCCAGGCTGCCCCACGCACCGCCCTGCGCCCAGGCGAAGGCAGCGCCCCGGGGTTTCACGGGGGCCCGGACCCAGAGGCTGCTGCGGGCACCCGCACCCTGTGCCCAGCCACTGCGGGCTCGTGGGCTCCATTGTCTTGTCCTCCGGCTCCCTCTGCTGCCAGCAACCAGCTGCTGCCGCCGAACTCCCACAGCAGGGCCCGGAACCGGCCGTCCCGGCTGTGGGGTCCCTCGTGCCCCAGGGCAGGTGGGTCACAAGGTGCCGTCTGCCCCCTCCCCCATCAGGAGCACCACTCTGGGTGCGTGGAGTAACCCAATTGTCTCCTCTAGGGTGTCACCCGCTGAGCTGCCCCGGGCAGGGAGGTGCCGTGGAGCTGGCGCGGGGACCCTCATTCGCGGCTGCCCGGCACCTTGGGCGCGCCCTGATGCCCGGACACAGCGGGCCGGCCGTGCCAGCGAGCCAGAACCGCCCCTTCGCACGAGGGACTCCGCAAAGTGCAGGACGATGGAGAGTCGGGCCCTGGGCTTTTAAAGGCCGGCTGGAAATTTGCACACGTGTTTCTCACCGAATCCTCAGGCCGGGGGGCGGGAGCCGGGGAAGGGTGTTAAGTGGCCCATGCCAGTCCATTACGCTACAGGGAGGGGGTGGGAGAAGGGTCCAGCGCTCAATCCCCAGCAACGCCCCCCTCCCAACGCAGTCCCACCTACCTCCCAGGTGAGCCCGACATTCACCGCAGCTGTCAAACAGGTGAAAATTAACGCCCCCACAGCACGGGGCTTTTAAAAACCTATTTTAGCCATCAGATTCAATGCGGACAATAGAAGGAAAACTGAGCCGTCCCCTCTTTTCCCCTACCCCAGAAGAGCGGATCAAACAAGTATTTGAAATTAAAAGGCAGGACAGTGAGCATCAGCCCCATGGGAATGTTCCGGTATCTGGCTCGCCCTGGCCCTGTGGAACTCAACGCCACAGGAAGCTGATGTGCTGGCTTCTGCAGCTGAACAATACAAGGTTTGTTTTAGGAATGTGGGACTCACCAGAAGGCACCAGACCTGCCACCCCTCATGCCGGGTATCCTGCCTCCAACGGCGGCTGGCACCGGATGCTTCAGACAACCTCCATAATGGACAGACTGGCAATAACCAGCCCGTATAAAAGTACCAGCCTCCCCAGCGGGGAGGGTTTATCACCACTCGGCTACGTTCTGATCCTCTCTCCTGTAATCGCTTATTATCCAGCGAAGTGCCCAGTTCTGGTCTGAATCCCGCTCGGCTCTTGTCCTTGCTGAGAGCTAGTGGCAATGAGTTCCACAGGTTAACGACCCATTGTAGAGCTAAAAAAGCATTTCCGTTCCAGTGTTGTCTTTCCATTTCATGGGCTGCTCCCCCTTGGATATATGATGAAGCTGGGTGATGGGGAGTTGCCTCTTTCCCGCCTGTGAGTATTTTATAAGCCTCCTCTCTCACGCCCCTTCTTGGCTAAGTTTCGCTGGTAAATGCCTGGGGGGCGGGGCCTGCGTGCGGGGGCTGGAAAGCTCCATGCCCAGCGGGGGCGTTCAAGCCACAAGTTAATAAGGCAGTAAACGGAAAAAGTAAATAATTCTGCTGTGCCCACACTGGGAGCATGTCGTCCGTGATGGAGTCAGAAAAAAGCAACCGAGCACAAGGAAGGGGCAAGCGGGGACAGAGTGAACTCTACAGCCCTGACCCTGCAAGGACCCTCAGACAGGCCTGGCGCCCATCCAGGGCTCCACTAAGGACCAGCCTTGAAACAGATCTCAGCCAAAGCGGGGCACTGGACGTCAGCTTGTTTTCTAGCATGGCTGGTGCCCCGGCGTGAGGGCAGTGCTGGGTGTGCCCACCAAGCCGGGAGGTGCCCCCAGAGGGGTCACGGGAGTGGGATTAAGAACAGGGCAATCTGCTCTTGGTGAGGCCTGAGAGGCTGCGGCCTCGGCTCCCAAGGGAAACGCGGGGACCACCATCGCCTGCGGCATGTCGAGTGGGTGGCTGAGGCCCCAGTGCGACCCCGGAGCTTGCAAGGATGGTGCTAGAAGCAAAGGTTCCAAAGCCATCAGGGAGCCCGGCACGGCACCGGCCGTGGGACTGCCCCCAAAATCCCTAGAGCGGATCTTAGGAAACAGCCAATCGGGATTTAACACTCGCCGGCAATGGTGAATCCACCACGCCCCTGGGCAGAGCGCCCCGTGGTTAATCGCCCTCACACTCACTGCTCAAAAATGCTGCCTCGTTTCCAGCCCAGCTCTCATGGCAACGGTGCTACGCCAGCACCTCGCCCGACGGGCCTGGCTGCCCGGCCTCCCCGCTCGGCGTGCTAGACAGGCCCACGGCACCAGTGGGCGGTGGGGCTCCTCGAGGCAGGCGGGCTGTCGAGGCTCAGAGGGCCAGGTGCGGGAGCGGGTGGGGGCACATGCCCTGGAGACCCAGCGCACGGCGTGAACGCGGCTGCCCCATGGCCACGGCTGCCCGCCTGCCCAGGGCCGAGAAAGACAACTGCTCCGGCCAGCCTGCCCCCAGGGGACCCATTAACCCTTTATTAACATGGCCGTGGGGCCCACAGCATGGGCTCACATGGCAGTGACTGGTAGGAAGCCAGGCGATGCTGCGGGATTTGCCTCAGTTGCTCTAAATATGTTTCAATAACCGGCCAGACCCAGCCACACAATACAGGCGATGGAAACAAACAGTTTAAGCTCCTGCTTCTGGGGTTGAGACCAGGATGGGGGGCAGAATCGCTCACAGCTGTTGCTGGGGTGTTCTGACACCTTCCTCTAGCTGCTGGGACCAGCCATCTGGGTTTGGTCCTGGGTTTTTAGGGGGGTGGCTGCAGACACAGACGCCAGACACGCTCAGCCGTGCACACACGGGCAATTTATAGAAGCCGGCCTATTTCTTTTCAAAACTTGGCACGGGCAGGTAAATTATCCCCAAGTAACACATTTACCGCGAGCCGGAAATATTGCTGCTCGAGCGGCCGGCCTCCATTTCCCGGGCTGGCTGAGGCCTGAGTTATGGCCCTGCCGGAAAGACAGCGGGTTTGTAAATGCTTCTGTTTGTGCCGCTTGCCAGCGAAATGAGAAAACATTGATCACCGTGGCCGAGTTTGAGCCGGGAAAGAAAAGCAAAATTGGGAAATGCCGCGAGAGACAGACAGCTGATAGATGGGCCTGGGAACCTCCCCCGGCGGCTACCCAGACCCGGTGCCAAAACCCACGGGAAGACGGGCAGTTTTGAGAGCCCCAGCCAGTGCCCACGGCCCTGCCCACCGTACCAGAGGGGCGTCTCTGTCTTCACTGGGCTTTGGATCAGGCGGCTAGAAACAGGCAGAGAACAGCAGTTCCCCTCTACCCAGGGCCTGTGCCCCGTGCGTCCCTGAGCGGGGAGCGGCCGAGCACCGAGGGAAGCCGGGGCGAGTGCTAGCCGCCAGGGCAGCCCCCTGAGCCCACGAGCTCTCATCTGGTCAGTGGGCCGCTGTGGGAGGGGTCAGCGGGTAGAGGGGTGGGGCTAATGGCCAGGTACTAAAACCGCCGGGGCTGCCGGGCTGGGTCCGACCCTCTCGTCCAGTAACCTGCCTCCAACAGTGACTGGTGATGCAGTGACCAGAACAGGGAAATCAGGGCGAGATCTCCCTCCGTCGTCCCTTCCCAGTTCCTGGCAGCCAGAGCCAGGGACAGCCGGAGCACAGGGCCGCGTCCCCACCCATCCCGGCTCATCGCCGTCGCTGGATCCATCCTCCAGGAACTTGTCTAACCCTTTACACTCCTGGCCTTTGCAACATCCCCGAGTCAGAGCCCTGCTGGCGGGCGGCAGGTCCTGTGCCCACCGTGCATGCCCAGCGGCAGCTGGCACCTCCCCCTGGCCGCAAGCCAGGCGTTAGCATGCAGAGATCCACACGGTTTAAGGCCGGAGGGACCGTTAGACAATCCAGTCTGCGCCCCCGGCCAGCCCGGGACATCCCGTTCACCCAGCTCCCCCGGACGCAGGCCAGTCACCCGGGTTTCCCTGAAGCGTCTGCGGGCAGGCTCTGAACCCGGCACGTCCCCTGGCGGTTTGCTCGGCGGTGGAGCGGCCCCGTTAGAAACTCATTTGAAGGGTCTGGCTTCGGCTCCCAGCCCCTGGTTCGTGCTCTGCCTTTGTCTGCGAGATCAGAGAGCCCGTCGGGGTATTTCCTCCCGCGCAGGGGCTATACACCGGCGTCAGCTCACTGGGGCGACGCGAGCGACCGCTAATCCCAGCCCTTGAAACCAACCCCCCCCCACCGTGCTGCTGGGAAACAGCCCAGTGGGCTAGTCAGGCCCTCGCTCGCTCTAGATCCGGTCCCAAGACTGGGCCCCCTCCCCACTTCCCCCGCTCACCCTTAGCTAGGGAGGGCTCAAGGTCCCATTGGGACAGGCCCTGCCCCGAGGTGCTCGCAGGCTAAACAGACAAGACAAAGGGTGGGGAAGGGAAACTGAGGCACGGAGCGGCGTCATGACATGCCCAAAGCAGCAGCAGCAATGCCAGGAACAGAGCCGATGTTTCCTGCCGGCCGGTTCAGGCCCCGCGCCACAGGACCGGATTCTGCCCTCAAGCCCCCCCACGGGGCGCCGCTGAAAGCGAGAGGCTGACGTGGGTCTTCGCTGGCGTGCCAGGCTGGCGCTAGGCCCCGGCCCCGGGGTGAATTTCACCCACGAGCGCTGGGCGGGGATAAAAAGGAACCCGCCGCTCGATTCTACCGAGCATTTTCGCCCCTCCCCTGAGCCTACCCCTAGGGCTGGTCCAGACACCGCGTCAGGTCGGCCCAATGCCGTCGCTCAGGGCTTTGAAAATCATCCCGCTCCAAGCGCGGCTGTTAACCGCGCTAAGCCCCGGCGGAGACACCCCAGGATTGATAGAAGAATTCCTCCGTGGGCCTAGCTCACGCCTCCCACCCTGGTGTATTTACCACAGGGAGGGGTGTGACGTTATTGACAATAACTGGGACCGTATAGATCATTGTTGCAACCAAGGTCCTGTAATGGCACCAAATCTTATCTAAAGGGGGTCAAATGAGGTGTCTAAGACCAGGTTATGCTTGGCTAGTTATGATTATGCCATTTATATGTATGGATCAGTTTTGTATTTAAAGTTATAAGTATTGGCTCTATACTTCTGTATTTCAAACCTGGGCTGTGATTCTGGGTGACACCCCAGACAGCTTGGCTTCAGCTCTGCCTAGCCTGCTGGATGGCCCATTAAGGGCCATCAGTGATACAATTAACCCATTGAGAGAAGGCAGACACGCCTGTGACTCAGCAAAGTATGCAGGGACCTGCCTATGGACCGAACTCTAAGGTTTTTTCTTGCCATGTGCCCCAGTGCTTGTCTTTGGAACAAAGAAAGAGAGACCACATGATGAAAGACTATAAAAGGCTGATGCTTCATCTCCATCTTGTCTTCAATCCTGCTTCCTACCTCTGGAGGGACTTTGCTACAAACAGAAGCTCTGAACAAAGGACTGAACGACCCATCCCACCTGGGGATGTTCTCCAGAGACTTGATTTGAACCTGCAGCTTATTCCATTCCTGAACCAAGAACTTTGCCATTGCTGTATGTAATTGATTCCTTTTAACCAATTCTAGCTCTCACCTAGACCTTTTTCCTTTTATAAATAAACCTTTAGATTTTAGATTCTAAAGGATTGGCAGCAATTTGATTTGTGGGTAAGATCTGATTTGTATATTGACCTGGGTCTGAGGCTTGGTCCTTTGGGATCGGGAAAACCTTTTTCTTTTACTGGGGCATTGGTTTTCATGGCCAGTCATCCCCATAACGAGTGGCACTGGTGGTGAGACTGGGAAACTGGAGTGTCTAAGGGGATTGCTTGTGACTTGTGGTTAGCCAGTGGGGCAAAACCAAAGTCTTCTCTGTCTGGCTGGTTTGGTTTGTCTTAGAGGTGGAAAAACCCCAGCCTTGGGCTGTAACTGCCCTGCTTGAAGCAATTTGTCCTGAATTGACACTCTCAGTTGGGTCCCGCCAGAACCAGCATTGTTACAAGGGGCGAGCCCATCCCGGCGCCGTGCGCTGAGCCCACGCTGCCGGGGCACCGATGTAGCCCTGTAGTGCCGCTAGTGTAGACACAGCCTGGCCTCAACCACCCCCCTTTAAATAACAAGTGCTGGCAAAACGCACGTCCCAGAGAACGGCCACCATGGCACATCCCCAGCGCAGAGGGCACCACTGTGCAACGCACCCATGGGAAGAACGGTGACGTTCCCGTGTACCGGGCTGGCTGCACCACAAAAAGGGAAGGTATCAGAGGATTCAGCCAAAATACTGTATATATACGTGAAAGGACTATTTTCTGCTGCGGAAGGATACACTTATTACAAAGGTTGCGCTGCATGATTATAAAAGTGGGTCCTAAGGCCCCGGCCGGCCGGCTGGCCTGCGAGCCCATCCATTTCCCCTGATCCTACACTGAGCCTCGTTACCTCGTGCTAATTACCGGTGCCACCTGCGGGGCTGAGCATCCTGAAGGCACTTGGTAGGGGGGATCTCAGCCCCTAGGGTGACCAGACAGCAAGTATAAAAAATCGGGACGGGGTGGGGGGTAATAGGAGCCTATATAAGAAAAAGCCCCCAAAATCGGGACTGTCCCTATAAAATCAGGACATCTGGTCACCCTATCAGCCCCCCTCACAACCCTTCAGCTCCTCACAGGGAGGAAAGCAGCATCCTCCCCCAGGGCGGGGGTGGGGAAACTGAGGCACAATGCGGTGACGAGAGGAGGAGAAGGCCAAAGCGGGAGCCAGGCACTCTCGGGCCCCAGGCCTGCCTTCTTTGGGAACGGGGACGCTGGAGTGTCCCGCGGGTCCTTGGCCGGGGCTGGGGGGGGGGGTTGCCAGCAAGCCGGGGCCCATGTGTTGGGTTTGTGGGTCTCCTGCAGCCAAGGGGCCAGCACAGATCCCCTCAGCACCCCACCGCAATCAGTGTCATTCTTCCCACCTCGCCCACCCCCCCGTGCCCGCCCCCCGGCTGTTCGGAACGGGCTGGGCTGGCAAACGAGCCCGTTTCACCCGGGAGCCAGACAGCGGAACCCGCCTGCTGCAAGAACCCCCTGGGCCCCCCCACACCCAGGCACCCGCCCACCCCGTGACACCCCCGCTGGCAGCGTCCACGGCTGGATCCCGGCGCTCTGCCTCCATCGCTGCAGCCCGGCTCCGGCGTGGGGCGGCCGTGGGGCCCGGGCTCTGCTCACTTGGGGCTGGCCCCAGGGGCCTGGCCGCTCGGCGTGTCGCCGGGGTCCCGATTCTCCTCTTCCTCCAGGCACTGGCAAAGGCTGTCCACCAGGGAGTCCAGGCCCGCGGGCCCCTGCGGAGACCCAGGCGGGAGGTGAGTTACCGGCATGGGAGGGCCCCGCTCTGCCCCGCCGCGGGGCCGGGAGCTCACTGAGCTCAGCCCCGCCCCACCTCCCCCCAGTCCCTCTGGGAGACCGGCCCCAGCCTGAGCCATCCCGCCAGTGCCCACACGGCCCAGTCCTAGCCCGGGCGGCTGCCCCCCCCGTGCCCGGCCGACCTGGGACGGGGCCAGCAGCAGGCGCAGGCAGGTTCTCATGCTCTTCCGGAAGGCGTAGGGGTCCTCGCCGCTGGACAGGCCGCTGGGGTCAAAGCAGACGCCCTGGAGGCAAGAGAGGAGTGTGGGGAGGAGGTGAAACCCCACGGCGAACCTGCCCCCCTCTCCCAGTCACCCCGGCCCCACCGCCACGGCCCTGGCCAACAGATCATAGCCCTGAGCCCCCCGCCCGCAGCACAGCGCCCCCTAGGAAGCCCCCTGCCTGCCCCTCTGAAACACAGCACCCCCTAGGGAGCCCCCCGCCTGCCCCTCTGAAACACAGTGTCCCCTAGGAAGCCCCCCACCCACCCCCATGCAGCACAGCGCCCCCTAGGGAGCTCCCCACAGCATAGCGCCCCCTAGGGAGCCCCCCGGTCCTCCTGCAGCACAGCGCCCGATAGGGAGCCCCTCACCTGCCCCTCTGAAGCAAAGCGCCCCCTAGGGAGCCCGCCACCTCCCCACCCCCGCAGCACAGCGCACACTAGGGAGCCCCCGCCAGCAGCACAGCGCCCCCTAGGGAGCCCCCCGCCTGCCCCCCTGAAACACAGCAACCCCCTAGGGAGCTCCCCCACAGCACAGCGCCCCCTGCTGCAGGGGACGGAGCGGGGGGTGGGCTGTGGAAAGCCCCCGGCACAGAGACCAGCGGGCGCGACGGTCCCGGGAGAGGAGTGAGCCCCACCTGGGCGGTGCAGATCGCAGCCGCGCCGATGTCCCCGGGGTGGAAGTGGTGGCGTTTGCAGAAGCTCAGGAAGCTCAGCACGTCCCGCAGGGCTTGGGCTCGCTCCGGGCCGGGCCCCTCGGGCGGCCGCCCCACAGCTGAGGAGGGCAGAGGAGACAGATCAGCGAGCGGGACCCTGCGGCCCCAGTCTGCCCGGTCATGACCCTCCCTCTCCTGGGACCAGGGGACTGCCCCCGGCTTAGACTCGGGGACCAGAAATGTGGCAGGCCACCTCCGCGTCCCAGCCAGGACAACCAGCCCCAGCTCCCAGCCCCAGGGAGCCCGCAGGAGGAAAGGGGCTGCCCAGAGAAGCGCCACTCGGCTGGGATCCCGCCCCGCACGCCTGGGGGCCCCACGAGCCCACATCCTGCCTCTGGGAGCCGCTAGGCACCAGCCTCTCGCTTGCCTCTCCAGGGTCTCAGGCTTTCCCAGAGCCAGACCCTGGCCCTGCTCGGTGGCAGACGGGCCAGGACCTCCTCAAGGCTATTCCAGCCCGACCCGGGCCGGGTGCTGGGGATCTCGGCGCTCGCCTTCCTCCCTCCCCTCTGTTAACGGGACGACGGCGGGAACCTCTCGGCTGCAGCCTGGCGCTCCGCAAGTGCCCACGTGCTGTCCCCCCCGCCCCATGCCCGGCCGGGCGCTCACCACGCACGTCCCTGTCCTCCATGAGGTAGAGGATGGAGCCGTTGCGGTCGTACAGGACGGCGTAGGGCACCAGCAGTGAAGGGTGAGGGGGCAGGAACAGGAAATTGTGTAACATCTTCCTCCAGTCGGAGACCACGGGCACCTGGCAAACAGAGGAGAGGCTGAGACCGCGCCCTGGGCCCCAACCGGCATCACTCCCGACCCGCAGCCCCCTGCCAGCCCGGCCCTGGGCTCCCTCAACCACAGCTCTCCCGGGGCCCCTCACTCCTGACCCCAGCCCTGGGCTCCCCCTGAATCCCGACCTCCAGGATATGCAGAGGTCTGTGGTTTGCAGGCTCCTCGGGGCAGGGAACCGGTCTCAGTCTACATTCCCTACAGCCCTGAGAACAGGGGTGCAAATGCCCATTCCTGACCCCTCCCGCCCCAAACGTGCCTCAGCTCTGGACCGAGGACACCCCACTCCGACCCCCTCATTCGGGCCAGGCCCTGGGCTGAGCCGTTGCGAGCCCGGAGAAGCCGAAGCTGGCTCTTCCCCGGAGCTAAATCTGGCGCTGGTTTCCAGAGGCCGCCGTCGACGGCCATCAATAGCGCTCGGTTAATTAATTTGATGGGAACAGCAGGGACCACGCTTTGCATTTAGTGAAGTTCCGAGAACTTCCAACCTCATCTTCATAATTGGCCTCATAAATTTGAGGAAAGAGAGAAATCAGCAAAGCAGGAGGAGGGAGAGGGGAGAGGAACCGCAGCACGCGGCAGAGAAGAGAAGTGGCTCCATTTGGCGTCCTTATTTAATTTTATTGCACAGATCCATCTTCCCCCTCCCTCCGCCAGCCCCCGCGCTCCCTGCTGGATTGACCTAATCATGATAAATTCATATTCATTTCCCCGCCCGCGCCGGCGGGGGGAGCACGCTCGTTACGCCCGCCCGGCCGCCATGCCATTAGCCCCTGCAAATATTTACTCATGAATATTAAGCTCCGCCATTAACATGCAAACCCCGCTGATGCCCCCCACCCCCAGCTCCCGGTGTCCCGGGCGCCAAGCAGGTGTGATTAAAAATGGAGCTGCTTGGAGGAGCCGGTGATTAAGGCTCGGGGCTCCCCGGGGATGGGGAGCAGAGAGGGCATGGGGGGGGGGGGTCCGTGTAGATCAGGCCCTGGGAGGTGCTGAGGAGAAGCTCAGAGATTTTGCATCACCCTCACCCCCCATCAGCCCAGTGGCCTAATGGCTAGTGCTGGGCTGGGTAGCCCCACTGCTATTCCTGCCCCTGGCTCCCTCTCGCAGGCCAGGGGGCTGCGCGTCGGGAGTGAGGGGCAATGGCAGAGCTGGAGGGGGGGAGCCCAGGGCTGAGCTAGCAGGGGGCTGCGGGTCGGGAGTGAGGGGCACTGGCAGAGCTGGGGGAAGCCCAGGGCTGGGCTAGCAGGGGCCTGCGGGTCGGGATTGAGGGGCACCGGCAGAGCTGCGGGGGCAGGGCTGGGCTGGCAGGGGGCTGCGGGTCGGGAGTGAGGGGCACCGGCAGAGCTGGGGTGGGGGGAGCCCAGGGCTGGGCTGGCAGGGGGCTGCGGGTCGGGAGTGAGGGGCACCGGCAGAGCTGGGAGGGGGGCCCAGAACTGGGCCGGCAGGGGGCTGCAGGTCGGGAGTGAGGGGCACCGGCAGAGTTGGGGTCGGGGGAGCCCAGGGCTGGGCTGGCAGGGGGCTGCGGGTCGGGAGTGAGGGGCACCGGCAGAGCTGGGGTGGGGGGAGCCCAGGGCTGGGCCAGCAGGGGGCTGCGGTTCGGGAGTGAGGGGCACCGGCAGAACTGGGGGGGGCGGCAGCACCGCAGCAGCAGGGGGCCGTTCCCAGCCCCAGGACCTCCCACTCCATTTTCAGCTGCTGCAACATTTGGTTTATTTTTAATTTTCAGGATCATCAGATTCACAGCCAGTGGGGGAGGGGGGGGGCAGCCCCTTCCCGGGAAGCCGGAGCCAGGAGGCTGCGGAATGACAGCGCATTCAAGCCGCGTAATGTCCTCATCGCTCACCGTGGGCCGCTCTCCCGGTCCCCCGCCCGCCATGCCGCCCCTCAGAGGCCACGGCAGGGCTGTCTCCTGCCGGCCGGAGCGGGCCTAGCCCCGGCCCCCTCACCAGGGCGCCCTGGGGCGCCGGACAGGGCAGCTCCTTGGCCACGTACCTTTTTCATCAGCATGCTCTCCCCGGTGACCCGGTCCCGCGCTCGGAACCAGTGAGCTGCCAGCTTCTCTGTGACGTAGAACTGGCGGCCCAGAGCGTAGTACAGGAAGAGGCTGGAGTTGGGAAGGGCCGTGGCCAGCTTCCGCCCATCCCGCTGTAACGGAGGAGGCATGTTAAGAACGTACCAACGGCCACACTGGGTCAGAGCAAAGGTCCATCCAGCCCAGTCTCCTGTCTGCCGACAGTGGCCAATGGCAGGTGCCCCAGAGGGAATGAACAGAACAGGGAACCATCAAGTGACCCATCCCCTGTCGCCCATTCCCAGCTTCTGGGAAACAGAGGCTAGGGACACCATCCCTTCCCATCCTGGCTAATAGCCATTGATGGACCTATCCTCCAGGAACTGATCTAGTTCTTTTTTGAACCCTGTTATAGTCCTGGCCTTCACAACATCCTCTGGCAAGGAGTTCCACAGGTTGACTGTGCGTTGTGTGAAGAAATACTTCCTTTTGTTTGTTTTAAACCTGCTGCCTATTAATTTCATCGGGTGACCCCTACTTGTGTTTATGGGAAGGAGTAAATAACACTTCCTTATTTACTTTCTGTACATCAGTCATCATTTTATACATCACCTCAGTCATACCTCCCCTTAGTCGTCTCTTTTCCAAGCTGAACAGTCCCAGTCTTATTAATCTCTCCTCATACAGAAGCCATTCCATTCCCCTGATCATTTTTGTGATTTCTGAACCTTTTCCAATTCCAATATAATTTTTTTGAGATGGGGCGACCACATCTGCACGCAGTATTCAAGATGTGGGCGTACCGTGGATTTATATAGAGGCAATCTGATATTTTCTGTCTTATTCTCTATCCCTCTCTTAATGATGCCCAACATTCTGTTCGCTTTTTTGACTGCTGCTGCACATTGAGTGGATGTTTTCAAAGAACTATTCACCATGACTCCAAGATCTCTTTCTTGAGTGGTAACAGCTAATTTAGACCCCATCATTGTATACGTATAGTTAGGATTATGTTTTCCAATATGCATTACTTTGCATTTATCAGCATTGAATTTCATCTGCCATTTTGTTGCCCAGTCACCCAGTTTTGTGAGATCCTTTTGTAGCTCTTCACAGTCTGCCTGGGACTTGACTATCTTGAGTAGTTCTGTATCATCTGCAAATTTTGCCATCTCAGTGTTTACCCCTTTTTCCAGATCATTTATGAATATGTTAAATAGGACTGGGCCCAGTACAGACCCCTGGGGGACACCACTATTTACCTCTCTCCATTCTGAAAACTGACTGTTTATTCCTACCCTTTGTTTCCTGTCTTTTAACCAGTTACCAATCCATGAGAGAACCTTCCCTCTTCTCCCATGACAGTTTACTTTGCTTAAGAGCCTTGTTAAAAGCTTTCTGAAAGGCCAAGTCCACTGTACAGACTGGATCGCATTAGCCCTTTGCCCTGGGAGCCCATATTTAGCTGACTGTCCAGCACGACCCCCAGATCTTTGTCAGAGTCACTGCGTCCCAGGATAGCGACACCCCCACCCCTACGGCTGGCTGAATTCTCCGTTCCTAGACGTCGACAGTTAGCCACATTCAAATGCATATTGTTTGCTTATGCCCAGCTCGCCTGCATCGGGGACCTGTCCTCTTCATTACTTCCCACTCCCCGCAGCGTGTGTGTCATCGGCAAACGTTACCAGGGAGGATTTTCAGTTTCCTTCCAGGTCACTGGTCAGAATGGTGAGTGGTGACCCTGAACCTCCTCCAGAAACACCCCCGCTCCGTGACGATTCCCCGTTTACATTTTGAGAACCATCCACCAGTTTTTAATCCACGTCCCGTGGCCATGTTCATCTCATATCGTGCTAATTTTTTAGGCAAACTATCACGCGGTATCAAGTCAAGCGCCTGACGTGGCTTTTGGGGGTGAAAGGAACCACAAGGGTCTACAAGCCGGCTGGGAACCACCGGGGAGCGCCTTACGTCAAGCCGCCTAGAGGTACATGAACGTCACGGAGAAATCAGGCTTCAGGGCATAAACCTGCAGGGTCAGGAAGGAATTTTGACAGCAGCTGTACAATTAACCAGGTGCATTATGGGGATTTGGCCTGATTTGGATCATAGGTGTGATGCTGGGAGACCAGGCACCAGCTCACCTGGGCACTGGCAAATACACAGCCGGAGTCCGGCTCACCTGTGGGTTCATCCTGCTAACACAGGTATTAGATTGATGCTGTGAGTCTCTGTGACTGCCAATCGCCGGACAGGAGGGGGCATTAACCAGCGCGGCCAGCGCCAGCTGCTCCAGAGGGAACGAAGAGCACAGGGCCGTTGCCGAGTGGAGGGAGCTGGCTAGCCCCTGTTTGGGTCCCTCCGGGAAACCAGCAGGAGGCTTGGCGTGAGCCGCAGGACTAGAATGGCCGGGGGCTGTGGGTTGGGATGGGGATACTGGGGGGGAGGGGGAGGCTGTGGGTCAGGATCAAAGGGCATCGCAGAGCTGGGGCAGGGGGAGAGGGGAATATAGGGCTGGGAAAGCCGGGTGTGGGGGGAGCTTCAAACCGATAATCTCTTTGGATCAAAGACTGTCCTTTCCTAGCCGTGTACCGCACCTGGCACATTTGGGGCACTCCTGTAATCCTGGGGTTCTCAACCGGCACCCCCTCCCCCATCCAGCCAAGCTCCCTGCCCCCCAGAGCAGTAGGGGACACCCTGGCAGAGAACCCCTGCTGGGGGTCACAGTTACTAGCAGGCTCAGGGGCGCAGGGCAGCAGCTGGCCGCGGGCACGCGGCAGAGGGGCTGGGCCCAAGCCCGGTTCCTCGCCCCCTCAGCTCCCTGCCGGGCAGCAGCAAGTCCCGCGAAGGGCACTCACCATGAGCAGGACGGCCAGCCCCAGCGCCGCGTGCTCCTCCACTCGCCCCAACAGCAGGCCCGAATCCAGGAGCGAGAAGCAGCCGCCCTCGGCGTCCAGGAACGTCCGTCTCAGCTCCTCCAGGAGGGACAGGCCGCACGCCTTGGTGAGCCTCCCGTAGGCGTCCTCCACGGACGTCTTGGTGGGAGCGCTCGCACCCGCGGGCCCCACGTCCCCGACGCTTTGGGCCTGGCTGGCCGGCTCCCGGGAGACGGGCTTGCTGCTCTCACGGCCCGGGCTGGTGGAGCCAACAGAGCTCCCGGTCCCCGGCCGCCTGCCCAGCTCAGTGCCCCGGTGCTCCTCCTCTGTCCCACCAGGACCTCCCCGTGGGGCTGCTGAGGGGGGGTCTGGCTCAGGGGGGGCACACGGGGCCAGCCCGCTCCCCACCGGATGGGGGACATCCCGTGCCCCTTTCCGGCCGATCACCGGCTCCCTCGCACCCTCGCTCCGCGCGATGCTGCCGTCCCACCGCGACTCGGCCGCCGTTTCCGCCGTGGCATGGGTGTCGTTCCGTGCGCCCGCCCTGCCCGCCGAGAGGCCGAGCGCCGCGCCGGGAGGGACGCCCGCACGGCCCTGCTCTTCCCGGAGAACACGGAGAGTCTCTGGCGGAGACGCCTCCCGTCCCGGCTGCACGGGGAAGAGCCGCGCCTCAGCCCAGGGGGAGCAGCCTTCTCGGACGGGGGGCTTCTCCAAGACCGAGGGGGGAGCCGTCCCATCGCCCAGCCCTGGCTTGGTCTCCGGGCCCTCCCAGAGCGCTAGATCCAGGCCTTTGAGGCCCCCGCACCTCCCTGGCTCTCCCCCGGGCCCGCTGCCCAGCTCGCCGTGCTGCAGCGGCAGGTGGGGGTCTCGGGGCGGGGGCGCGGAGTTGGTCCCGAAGCTGAACGGCAGGGTGGACTGGCCAAAGCCCTTCCCTGGGCAGGTGGCCGGGAGCAGCTTGGGGTAGGGGGCGCTCCAGAGCCGGCAGCCGGCGCCAGGCTGGGGTCCCGTCCGCAGCTTCGAGAGGCCGCAGCAGTGGCAGGCGGCGGGAGAGGGGGGGCCCTCGTAGCCCGGCGCGGGCCGCGCCCCCGTCTCGCTGACGGCCGTCTTGATGGCGTGCTGATGGCTCCGCGTCCCCCCCGAGGGCAGCAGCGCGGCGGTGAGGTCGATGTCGGTCTCCGTGGTGATGGGGGACCCGGTGCGCTGCATGGTGACCCCGCGCAGAGGGTGGCTCCCCGGCAGGAACGGTCGCTGGGCCCCTGCCCTCGGGTCCAGCCCTGGGAAGAGAGAGACAGGACAGCGGTGACAGGCGGCCTGTCCCTGACCCGTCCCCTGAGCAGATCTGCCCAGCCCGGGGCCGAGGAGAGACCAGGGGAAGTTCAGGGTCTGGTCCCAGCCCTCCTGGATCCAGGCCTGGGCACCCGGTGGATTCTCAGCCACGTAGCAGGGGCTCTCCACTGCCCCCTGGGTGCCCCGCGTGTGTGGGTGCTGGGTGGGCCACCTACCCCGGCCAGCCCTGCAGCGACCCCTCAAGGGCAAAGCAGGGTCGGCCCCCTCTTGGGGTCGCCAGTAAGGGGCCTGGTTAGTGCCCGGCGCGGGGGCTGTTTGTATGTGGACACCCATGGCCTACTAGGCACAGGACACCGCTGGCAGTCCCCCTGTCCGGCAACCTGCAGAACGTGCTGCCCCGGAGGCTGGAGGGGGCTGATCGGCGGGGAGCTGGCAGGGATCGGGCCCCGGGGGCTTGGAAACGCACCAGACTCAGCCTGGGAATGCCACCAGCCGCACCTGGGCTTGGCAGAGCAGCCACAAGAGGGCGCCGTTCTCACACCGATGCTCACGGGCCGGGGGAGCTGGGCACGGTTTGCCATGGCCCGTATGCGGGGAGTCCACGGGACAGCGCCGTAGCCAAGGCTGGGAGCCGGAGGGGGCCAGGCAGGGCCTGGGGGCCTCCGCTGCCAGCCTCAGCCCCGTCCTAACGCTCTGAGAGCAAGAACCGGGGAGCGTCTGCGCCGCAGGGCCCCGCGGCCACCCCGGCTGCGAGCTTCCTCCCCGCAGTGCCCTGCCAGTAGCAGGGTCGGTCCCCTGCCGGGGGCTGGGTCTCCGTTACCTGTGAGCCGCCCCCGCCCCTCCATCGCTCGCGCTGTTCTCAGCGTTTCTTACCGGATTCTCCCCGACCTCACTGGCGCCCGGGATCCGCCCCACGAGGGCACGCGCTCACGAGCCGGGGGTCAGCTGCAGAGAAAGGGGGGTGTCAGTGGGGGAGGCGGCTCCCGAGGGGCGGGCGCTCTGCACCGTGTGCCCTCCCTCAGCCAGCGCAGGTGGGGCTCAATCCTGCCCATCAGAGCAGGGCCCTAGCCAGATCCAGCCACCCGCTGTGAGCTCCAATGCCGTCATGCCCCAGCTCGGGCCCCTTTTCCGGGAGGCCAAGGTGGGGCCCTGCCTAAGGCTCGTCTGGTTCCAGCCTGATGGGAAGTGCCCGAGAATCCCCCCCCCCACACACACACACACACGGGGCCTATCCTCACACCCAAGTGTTCAGGGAAGTGTCCGAATCCGAGCCCCAGGCTGCCTGCACCAGAGCCTCACTGCCCCCTCCCCTGCCCGGTTCCCCAGGCTCACTATCAGTCCCTGAAAACCCCATCAGTGCCCATGTGACCACCCCAGTACCCCAGGCTGCCGAGCAGACAGAACTCCGCTCCCCTCCTGCACAGGCTCCGACCCCAAAGAGAATCCCCATCAGCTGTCGGCAGTACAGGGCCGATGACGCACAACAGAGCAGCTCCAGCTCCCTCCAGCAGAGGGCGGCCGTGGCCCAGCACCCTGGGTGGCTCATTGCCACATTCTCCCCTCACCTAGGGGCAGCCCTTTGCTGTTTTCCAACCCGAGCGCACGGCCCCAGCTCCAACCCCCCTACCCGACCCCCAAACTCCGGTGCCGGAATCTGCTGCTCAGATCCAAGGGCCTTCTCTGCCGTATCCCCGCCTGGCCAAGGGCCTGCATGAACCCCCGACCCGGGGAAGGCCCGTTACCTCGGCCGGAGATCCTTCGGCCTACGTGCCGTAGCCCAAGCCCGAGCGCACCGGCTCTGCGGCAGCCCCCCCCAGCTTCCTTCCTCTCCACACCGCCGGGGAAAAGCAACAGCGAGGCCGAGAGGGGAGGAAGTGCCGCTGTCAGACCCTAGACCGGCAGCCCCGGCCGGACGCCGCCCCACGGAGCCTGGCCCGCAGGGGCCTGTCCAGCCCCCGACACACTCCAAGCCGGGGCAGCCGCCCGTCCCGGGGGATCGAACCAGCTGGGGGACATCGGTGCCAACCCAGCGCAGCCCGCGCCAGCCCCCGTCAGATGGAAAGTGAAAGCGGCTCCCTCCCGTGCGCGTGTGCAGCCGACTCCGGAGGCTGGGTTTTGCCAGCTGCCCTGGCTGCGTACCCA
Organism: Macrochelys suwanniensis; assembly: GCA_033296515.1. NCBI lineage: Eukaryota > Metazoa > Chordata > Testudines > Chelydridae > Macrochelys > Macrochelys suwanniensis. The sequence goes on from CM065778.1 coordinate 141,667,733, forward strand.
GCACTGGCCCACGGCTCGGGAAGGGCCCAGGGCGGCTGCATGGGCAGCGTCGGGTGGATGGGGTCAGTTTGCCGATAGCTCCGTCGGTCGCGGGATGGAGTTAGTGCCCCCCTGGGCTTGGCAGAGTCTGGGACCCAAAGAGCAAAGTGATGGGCCCTTTAGCAACGCCTAGACCGACGCCACAGCAGGGTAGGGAGCCCAGGCCTGTTTCTGCCCAGACCGTCCCGGTGGGACAAGTGCCGACGGGGGCCCAGAAAGGCCGGGAGCATCGCCTCTCTAGCAGGTTGGCATCTTCGCCCAGAGGGGCCCGGCCCCGAAAGGGAACTCAGGCGACGTTGCCTGGCTAGTCTGGTCCCAGGGGGCGGAGGGGCTGAAATCCGCCTGCTCCCTCCACCCCCCGCCCAGCCGCCCGGGGGGGTGAAGCGGGGGGCCGCCGAGGAGCGAGATGTGAGATTGGCTCATTAGTGAGGACACAGCAAACTCGGAACAGGCCTCGGCCCCAGCATCTCATGGAGCGGCCCGAAAAGCTGGGCACGTAGCCCCGGCTGTCCTGGCGCCCCGGGTCCGGAGTCACCCCAATGGCCGGGGGCAAGTCCCCCGCGGGGAACCGGGAGGGACCTGCCGGGCCAGCGCCCATCACCCGGTCACAGCCCCAGGCAGACGGCTTGGATCGGATCCTGCCGCACGGGGAGAAAGGAGCGGAACGAAGACGGACAAAGCTGCTGCGGTCGCTACGTTGGGCGTACGGCCCCCTCGAGCCAGCCCCGAGGGCTCCCACCTTCCCGGGAGACATTCCACGGAGACAAGGCCGAGCCGGGGTGGGGGGGGACAGCAGGGAGGTTTGCAAAGCCCAAGGGGGGCAGCTTGGCTCAGCCCTCCCGCCCCGGGGGACCCTGCCACCGGGGGGCTCCCTTCATGGCAGCAGAACACACACCCCCCGCCCCCCCGCACAAGTGCTGCGGGGCCAGCTGCTTTCGGACTGTACCGCAGCCGGCTCCGTGCCCAGCCACGCCCTCCCTGGGCGCCGGGGGGCTCAGATCCGCCCACCCAAAGGTCTGGCCGGTCCCTGCGCTGGGCCAGGGGGCCCTGGGCCTCTCCCCCTCCCCCCCAGCAATGGGAAGAGGGCGCAGCCGCACAGCTTACCCCACTCCCAGCCATCGCTCGCCGCCCTGGCTTCCTGCTCCCGCCCCCGCGGCCGCTCACAAACACCAGCCGAGCCGGAGCCGAGGAGCCAGCCTGCGCTCGGCCGACATGTCGCAACGCGCAGCCTCGCGGAGAGCCGGGCAGCCCCACGCGGGGAGGGGAAGGGCCCATGGGCCAGGTCCGACACCCCGGGGGCTTCTGGCTCCATCTCCGACTCGGTTCAGCTCCTCGAAGGGCGTCGTGGGAGAGGCTGGGCTTTCCGGAGGGGTGTGAATGAACACCCGGCAGCACGAAGAACTGATGGGGCAGTGCACCTCACTCCCGACCCGCAGCCCCCTGCCGGCCCAGTCCTGGGCCCCCCTTCCAGCTCTGCCGGTGCCCCTCACTCCCGACCCGCAGCCCCCTGCCGGCCCAGTTCTGGGCCTCCTTCCCAGCTCAGCCGGTGCCCCTCACTCCTGACAAGCAGCCCCTGCTCGTCCGGCCCAGGGCACCCAGCTCAGGTTCCTTGTACATCCCCCGTAGCTGTGTCACTACCTTGCACTGGATCCTGCCTCTCAGGAGAGCGGGGCAGTCCCAGGGGCGAAGGTGGTGCTCAGCAGGGTGATTCGCAGCCCAGGGAGCTGTGGCAGCTTCTCCCCTGTCCCCAAGGGGCAGAGCGAATCGGTCCCACCCAGAACGGGCGACCGAGCCCTTCCAGGCCTAGCCGGGGACAGCTCCGAGCACCCAGAGCCTACCAGGCCCCCCGACACAGCTCCCGTGGGACTGGCTTCCAGGGAGCCCAGGGGCATGGTGTTGCTAAACTGGCCCTGGCAGGAGAGCGCCAAGGGCCAGCTCGGGGTGGGGGGCGGGGGAGGGTTCGGCAGCTACATCCACACAAGGAGCTGGGGGGTGGTTCCCAGCGTACGCGCACTGAGCTCCCCGGGTCCCAAGGGCAGCGTAGCTGGGGTAGCAGCAGCGGAGGCTCGGCTGAGCCGTGAGCATGTCACTCGACACGGTTCGGCCGGCCTGCCCAGGGCCGGTCCGTGAGCAGGGGAGCACACCCCTCACTCGGAGACGTAGGCTGCCGCTGAGCGTTCTGGGGGAGGTGAGGGACTACGCCCCCGGACCCCTCCAGGGGACACCGCCCAACACCCCGGCCAGCCCGGCACTCGCGGGCCAAGGCGTCGCTCTCCACGCTGGAGCGCGTGGGTGAGGCCGGCTGAGAGCCAGCTGGGACCCGTGGGACGCTCTGCCCATGTCCCCCGCTCTCATCCCCCGTTGCTGGTGTCCTGGGGGCAGCAGACAGCCGCAGCCCGGGCCCCAAAGAGTGGCCAGGATAACCCAGGGTGAGTGATCTGGCTCCCAAACCACAAACTCAAGGGATGGGACCCACGGCTCCTTCCCTCTGCCGGGCTGGGGCCGGCCAGGGCCGGGTAAGTGTCCACTCAGCAGCGCCGCACTGCGCACAGAATGAAGCCGGCTGCTGCGGAGGCTGCGCCCCACACACCGCGCTCCCCAGGAGAGGGGGCCGGCGGGCCAGGCACTCGCCTCTGCACATCGGGCCCATCTTTGGCCAGGCAACTCTCGGGGCCAAACTGCTCCTGTGACCCCCTCGCCTTGCCCCTCCTTGTGGGCCAGCCCCAGGGGGGACCTCGCACAGACAAAAGCTTTTCCTTTCTCTTTCCGAGCCGGTTACTTTCTAACCCTGGGGTGGGGGCGCTGCCAGGCCGGGGAGGGGCAGGCCCATGCACAGATGACATTACGACTTCGGCAACGACGTGTGACCCCGCAGTGCGAATTCTCTCACGGGCTGGATCCGCAGGGGCACCTGGCCGCCCCTCCCCGGGACAGAATCCATGACAAAAGGGGCTGGGCTGGGGGTGGGGGGAGAGCCTGGGCGCTCCTTCTGGGGGCTGGGAGAAGTGGCCCCCAACAAGCTCTGGCCGCTGTAAGAGCAGCAGCATCCCCCCGGCTCCGTCACACACCTGGACGTCTCGGCCCTTTGTTGCCCGCTCGTAAAAGCCCTTGTAACTCCCCGGCGGGGCTCTTTGATGAGTGGCTGCCTCTGGTTGGCACCTGGGTGTGAATTTGGCTCTGCCCCCCTCCGCCGAGGGACTGACAAAGGGCGGGGGTCCCCAGCCCCATCGCACATTCCCAGCCAGCGAATACCTCCAGGGTGCAAGACCCAGGTAGGATGACTAGACAGCAAATGTGAAAAATCGGGATGGGGGTGGGAGGTGATAGGAGCCCATATAAGAAAAAGACCCCAAAATCGGGACTGTCCCTATAAAATCGGGACATCTGGTCACTCTAGACCCAGGGCAGGTGCAGAGTGGGAATGTACCCCGCCCCCACTGCCCATGGGTCTCCCCCGTGCTGCGGAGGGGGCGTTCTCGCAGTGAGGCAGTGCTGGGGCCCGTCAGGAGGTGCCCGGCACAAAGTGAGTGGAGAGGGCATTGCCCGGGGCCTTGTCCAGTCTAATTTCATGTCCCCCAAGGGACTGGTCTCCACAGCCCCACAGATCTCACTGCGGGGGCAGCTGATCTTGCTGGTTACTCTGTTTCTCCTTCCTTTTTCCACCCCCTCCCCCTCCAGCTACACCCCTGGAGCCCCTCAATGGTCCCTCTCCATCCTTGCTCCTTTGAAACTCACTTAGAATCATAGAATATCAGGGTTGGAAGGGACCTTAGGAGGTCATCTAGTCCAAGCCCCTGCTCAAAGCAGGACCAATCCCCAATTTTTGCCCCATATCCTCAAATGGCCCCCTCAAGGATTGAACTCACAACCCTGGGTTTAGCAGGCCAATGCTCAAACCACTGAGCTATCCCTCCCCCCCAAGACAGACACAGCAGTTGGTTCCACCTGGCCTCGCAGGGCCCCCATTTTCACGCCATGCCTCTGCTCATACTGCCCCAAACCGCAGCCACATGGCCGCCAGTTAACCAGGACACAAGGACTCACTCTGCCCTGGCCAGGGGAAGGCTCTGGTGACCCGCTGGGATCAGCGACCTACCAGTGACAGGGCGCTGACCCCGGTCCCCTTGCCTCACGCCCCTACAGCCCGAACACTGGCAAGCGGCAAGAGGGGAGCCGAGCCCCCTGGGCTGGGAAGGGCTGAGGCAGGTGCTGACTGAGCAGAAGCAGACGAGAGCTGATCTCTGGGTTACGTACTGGAAAGGGCTCCGGACAGCAGCTCGGCTCCACTCCAGCCCTAGAAAGCCCAGGTGCCCGAGGCCAGCCGAGGGTGCTGAGCTGTTACCGGGATGAGGGTGGGACAAGAACGTGGACAGACCAGAACAGAACAAACTTACGGACACCAGCAAAGGAGGAGAGCGGGTGGATTTTATTGTACTTCCCTTCCAGGAACCCAGTTTCCCAGGGTCGTGGCAGATTCTCCACCAGGGAGTTTTGAAATCAAGCTGGGCTGTTCTCCAAAGCGCTGCGCTAGGGATATCTGGGGGCAGGTTTCTGGCCGGCCGCACAGGAGGTCAGACTAGATGATCACAGTGGTTCCTTCTGGCCTTGCAATCCACAACAGTAGCAGCCCCGCTCTGAATCTTCAGTGAGCACCGCACAAGGGCACCGATCCGCCTCCACCAGCCCACTGTGGGTGGGAGCCAGCAGCTGTCCCGAAGAGCCCAGCGGGAAGCCCCAGCACCTGCAAAGCAGCACTGTCGCTCGGTCGCTTTCCCGTCCACGCCGACTCTCCGGGCGCTGCTGGAGAGAAATCAGCGTGTGGCTCACAAACCCGCGTCCGTCTGCATCATCGGAGCGAGGCACTGGAGAGCTTCTGGAGAAAACCGGAGCGGGAGACGAGGGATCCGCCACACGGGGGAAGGCACGGCTCGCCCACGCTGTGGGGTCTGGTGAGCTCACTGGTAGTTCCACGCTCGCGACACCGAACCCCACCCCGGGGGGAGCGCAGAACTGAATTCACCTGACCTCGGGACACCCCCCAGCAGCGTTACCTGTACGGCGTCAGACGCGAGCACCACGAACTAGCAGCTCCCGGGGATGCAGAGCAGGTTTGTGCGTCTCTACGTCGGCTGGTGTGTAACTAGTGAGCTCCTGGGATCAGAGGTGCCATCACACGCACCCCCACCCCCAGGGATCCCAGCCGGCCACTGAACTACATTCCAGAGCTGGTGATCCACCAACTCCCAGGCCTGGCTGGACAGACAAAGTGCCACAAGCAGCAACAGCGGCCCCTGTCGATTGGGGCACCTCAGAGCGAGCCCGCATAGGAGATTAAGGAGAGCCCCCCTTCAGTGTCTGACAGGGAACCCCCCTACCCTGCCAGGCAGCTGGTAGGCTGCCCCCATGACACCCCGGAGGGCAGGGTTGGTTCCAGCCCCATCACCAGTCCCGCTCGGCGGGCTCCCGGTAGGGCAGCCCCAGCAGCGCGAAGACGTCGCTCTCGGCGGGGGTGGGCAGGACGAGGCCGGGCCCCACCTTGCGGCCGCCGGGGGCACGCACCACGCCGCCGTGCAGCGCGTGCTCCGACAGGCTCATGCCCTTGCTCTTGGCCAGCGCCCGCATGGAGCGGTTGAAGTGGGCCGAGCCGGTGAAGTACAGGAGGGCGCAGGCGAACTCGCCGTGGGGCACCACGATGATGTCGAGGCGCCGGTGGCGCCGGCCCGGCCCGGGCAGCCGGCACACGCCCAGGTACTTCTTCTGGTTGCCGCTGTCTTCTTGGCTCACCAGGTCGTCGGTGAGGAAACCTGCCAGAGGAGCAGTGTGAGAGGAGGGGCCAGGCTGTGACCCCGCCCTCTTCCCTGGCTCCTGCTGAAGTGTCCCAGAATCCACTGCCCGGGTCCCTGGGCACCTCCGAGGAGCCTCTGGGTGCAGCAGGAGCACTCGCCAAGCCGCACCCGTTGCACCGGCAGCACCGCTTGGCCGCCTTTGAACGATACTGGGAGCCGCCCCCGCCACAGCACCGATCCGGCCAGCTCACCCCGAGTGAGAACGCCCCTAGGACCAGCTGGGGTCCATCAAGACGGGGCCAGGCCCAGATGCTGCAGAGGAAGACCCCCTGCAGTAGGTACTATGGGGCACCCACCCACAGGGAAAGTCCTCCTGACCTCCAAGGCAACAGACCGTCCTGGATTCAGCCCTTCAGTGTCTGATCCCCAAGCAGGGCACATGCCACTCACCGGCCGCTCACACCGACACACACCCCTTCCCCTCCCACGTCAGGAAGTGCCTGCCGGCCCCAAGCGCCCACGTACCGCTCCGCCGGAGGCTGTCGAGCAGCTTGCCGAAGACGCCGCGGTGAGACTGCCCATCCGGGTGGGTGACCAGGACATCCACGTCGCCGCAGGTGGCCTTCCCCCGGCGGTACGAGCCGCACGCCACGCACACCAGCCCAGGGTTCAGGGCCCGGGCTACTTCTCGCACCTTGGGGAAGAGTCACAGGAGAGGGATCAGGAACCGGAGACCAGCACTCGCCCCCCTAATGCCCTGGCCGGGTCTCCAGGACTCCCCACACAAACAGCACCACCTGCTGGCCAAAGCCCAGTGCCCGCACCTAACCTGTAAAAGGTTCAACGCCGCTCTGCCTACGCAAGACAGCACAGACGCTCGACTCTTCAGAGCCCACCTGCCTCCACACCGGGCGACTGAGGGTACGTCTGCGCAGCAGCTGGGCGCTGCCGGGTAGATGGACCCAAAAAAAGGCAGAGAAAACATGGCCTGCAGTCACGTGGCGGCCTCAGTGAGTCGGGGACGGGGATGGATTGGAGTTCATGGGGGATCTTGGCAGCAGAATGCACAAAGGTGGTGGGCACCTCATCAGCCTACAGATAATTTCCCTGTGGCTGCCTGGCTCTGCGGCTGCAGCTCTATGCTGAACAAAAGCTCAGGAGAGCAACTAAGGCCTGAGCAGGCAGAGTTCAGCAGCAACTCACAGGCAGGCAGGAGAAGCAGCCCCAGCCCAAGGGACAGCCCCAACCCCCAGCTAAGTGATAAACAACGAGGAAAGAGACAAGGCCCAGAACTAGGCCAAAGGCCAGAACGCCCCGCGGGGCTTCTCACCAAACTGCTGCGCTGTGGGTGTAGATTTAATGCATGTCCCTCCCCAGGCCTGCTAGCCAAGTGCACGGCCTGGCCTCTACCTAGCAGGGCTCCGGAAGAACGGGTCTCTGGCGTGGCAAAAGCTGGCCATCTAACGATACGTTTGCCATTAAAGTGCCACTTATTTACAGCCCCTCCCGTCCCCAAGGATCCCAGAGAGCCTTACGGCGCACAGACGTTGGGATTGCTTCGCCTGCGCACTGAAATGCAGCCACCTCTGGGGCGGAACCCGGCGGCTATTCTGCATGGGCGATGCGAGCCAGCCACTTCGGATGGCTTCATTCCCGAAATGCTGGAGCAGTGCGAAGGGCTAGTGCGGCGTTATTCTGCCAATCACCCTGACAGCCACAAATCATTCCAATGCCAGAGACAATCCCAGCCTGTCCGGGACACAATGGCCGGGGCAGGGAAAGCAAGCTGGGGCTCAAAGGGGGGTGTCAATCTCAGCTGTCCTGAGTCAGTCTCCAGGATCATCCTTCATTAGGGAGAGAGAAACCCATTAACCTTTGCCCCAGAGGTGCTCTGAGAAGCCAGGCAGCTTTTCTCATGCAGAGCGACCCCTCCCCTGCTCCCTTTCTCGCCTCAAATGAAGATTTCTAGAGAACTACAAGCCCCGGCTGGAGTCTGAAAGCTCCTCAGATCTTGGTGTGAGAGGCAGCATGGACGGTGGCTAATCCTGTCATTCTCCTGTCTGTCTCCTGGGGCCCAGATCCCAGGTCGGGGGGGAGACACGTAATCCCCTCAAACCAACAATAGCCCCACCCCTCCTCCCTAAGGGCCAACGCTACACCCTAGCGGGCTTGGGAAAGAGGCGGCTCGCTCCTGAAATAGCTCTAATCCCGCAGTGGGGATGGCAGTGCCGGCAGGGGCGTATTCTTCGCAGCCAGGCCCCGTGGCCGAGTGACAGCGTCGCACTGGCCGCTGCTTCCATGGTGATCACAGAGCAGGCGGGAGCAATGACGGAGCGAGCCCTCCCCCAGATCTCTGCTTGTGCAGGGGCAGATTGGGAATTCAGGGTGGCTTTACCCGCCTGGGACCAAGCGTGCCCCCGGGCTGAGCCAGCGTCCAGGGCAAGCAAGGTGAGGCCTTGACGCAGAGTAACATTCTGGGGGGTGGGGAGGGGCAGATACAGCCCATTGTGCTCATAGGAGGATTTTTCATCCCATTATGCTGAGCCCAGCCTGGTGACCAGTAATGGCTGCCCCCCACGAGGCACTCCCAGAATCCTTTGCAGAAGAAGTGCCAAGGAGTGGGCACAACCGTTTCCGTGGCTCAGGAGGACCTGGGTGACGGCAGCTGGTTCCGTGGGAGATCAGTGACAGAGAACAGGCGCTGGGGACTGTTCCCAGCCCTGGAGGGTAACGTGCAAACTGCCCCCTGCGTAAGTTACAGGAGGGATTAGTGCCAGGGACAGACTTGTACACACACATCCGGCCCTGCTCTGTTGGTCAAGGGACACTTCACCAGCTCTCACCCCTCCTGCCATCCTGGATTACCAGCGCCAGGGATTTCAAGCACAGAGATCCCTTTGAATCACAAACCCAGCACCCACAGCCCAGGGCTGCTGCAGTCTAAACCACCATGGCAGGGAACGTTCCCAGCTCCCATTGCTCCACGGTGTGGATTGTCAGGAAGGCCGTTGTTGTTGGGCTGTGTTCAGCACCAGGCAGAACCCAGAGCCGCTGCAAATCAAAGAGCTTAGCCACATGGAAAGGGGCATGACACTTAACTACTCCGTGCCTCGGATCTGCATTAAGCTGGGAAGATTATACTCGGGGGATGGGGGACAGGCACTTTGAGATCCTCGGATGGAAGTCCCTGACAAAGCACTCAGCCCTTGGCGGCGCCTCCGAGCAGGGCAGGGTATCTGATGCACGAAACGTCCTACGCCTTTGCTGGACGCAGGAAATGAACTTCTCTAAGACTCACAATGAGTCTGGGTCCCTTTTTTGTTTCTTTTTATTTTCATTGCTGCCCCTGCCCTCTCGCCCGGCTTGGGACCCAGAGTCCCAGCTCTGCTTGGGGACAGGCTGGGAACCGCCTGAGAAGCCCAAGAGCCTGGGAACCTTTGGGTATCAGCCCCCAGCTGTGAGTCCCTGTTATGGCCCTGGGGCTGGGCTACTTACAGTCTGTTCTATTTCAGTAGCCTCCTCTCGCGGCATACGCTCCAGGAAGTCTTCATAGTGCTTCAACCCTATGGCCTGCTGGCTGGTCAGAGGAGCCTTGGTGCGGATATCGTCCAGGGTCCGGAAGCCCTGCCCCAGAGCACATGGAGACATTCAGACAGGGGATCACTGCAGGGACTTCGCACCTCCAATACCCCCACCGCGGGTCTAGGGGGTGTCACGGCTCAGGCGACCAAAGCGGCTGGGCCAGGCCCAGCCATTACCCAGGGAAGTCACCCTACTCATACGGCTCCCCCTGCCCGTGGGGGGTGGGGAGGGGCAGATACAGCCCACTCATACAGCTCCCCCTGCCCTAACTCCAGCGCTCACGTTAGGCGTGCAGCCTGGACGTCACGACGACGAACGCTGCCTCACCACGCATCAGCACAGCGTCGCCGCAGGCCAGCCTGTGAGGTGGGTGTCAGTCTAGCACCCAGCCCAAGCCTGTTCAATCCCAACATGAAACGCCCTAGGCGGCCTCTCGCAGGCCAAGCCTAGGTTCTAGACCCCCCATGACAAAACATTCACAGGGCAGCCCGGGATACACCAACAGCCAAGCCACCGGTGTGTGAGGGTGAGCAACCCTCACACACCGACTTTGCTACATGTCCTAAAGGCCAACAAATACGGGCTCTGGCAAACCAGAGCGGAGTGGGGAATTTCAAGGTCCTTCCCAGAGAACGTCCTGCCATCAGCCCCCGCTTTTATAATGGGGGGCTCCTGCGATCTCAGCTGTGGCAGTACGGCCTAGGGCGAGGGGTCTCTCACACACATACAGCGCTGGAGCCATTTAGCCCACCGGAAACACCCAGGCAGCCAGCGCAGTTCATACAGCCTGAAGTCAAGTGCTCCCAGCCAGACACACTGCTTCGCACGCAGGCTGCACCCACTGCAGCTCAGACAGGATTTAAGCAGCAGCCGCATGCTTAGGGCGTTATGAGGGGCTGATCTTGGGGTGACGGAGCAACGAGGGGAATCCTCCGCTTGCAAAGAGACACTTCTGGGCAGCCACGTTGAAACACTGCAGGCAGGTCAAACCCTGCCCGCTGCACGCCGTGGGAGGGAGGGAGTCTCTGCTCTGGCCCGACAGGCCTGCTCTGCTCCCGGTGTCTGAGAGTACACACACTCCACCGAAAAGGAGGAGACCATGACCTGTTGGTACCACATCTGGGCTGTCTTGGCTCCCACTCCCCAGATGTTGGAGAAGACCTCCAGCACTGCCACGCTCTCGCTGATGTGGTCCAGCTTCCGCAGGTGACCGCTCTCCAAGATCTCCAGGATCTTCTCCGCCATCCGCTTTCCGATCCCAGGAATCTTACAGGCTTCCTGAAGGCAAACACAAAGGAGCAGCCGGCTCACGGGCGAGCTCCCGAGCTGCCCCAGGGCTCAGAGACGGGAAAGCCCCGGGGGCCGGTTCGCCCCTCTGAGCCAGGTTAGCACTCGGGCAGTGGGTGTCAGCACAGGAGCCGGGTGCGGGCTCGGCACACCTCTCGGCCAGTTTAAGGCAGGCTGACCAATTGCCACCGTGTGGGACACAGTGTACCCATGTAACATTGACCGGACACATCAGCAGCCGCAAACGTAGCAATTGCCTCAGCACGTCACACGCACATCCTGCTCTGCCACTGGCCAGTAGCTGAGGCTTCAACAGAAGGAGAACGGCCCCTCCCTGCGCTGCTGCTAACTGAATGAGGCAGTAACATGGGAGGGAAATTACTCCAAAGCGGGGCCCGCCAGCCTGCAGACACTCAAGGCTCCAGTCCCCTTCCTATCGTCTTACTCCAGCTTGAAGACTCGAAAATACCACTCATGCTCAATGAATCATAGTCAGGCTGACTGAACTGCTCACGTCCACAGCCTCCCACGGCAGGGACCAACTCCAGGGAACTGCTCGGCTGGAGAGAGGACCTGGCAGCCTTGTGATTAAGGCCCAGGACTGAGTTAGGACGACTGGTCCCTATTCCCAGCTCTCCTGCCGATTTCACCCTGCTCACAGGGTAGCGGGTTTGCGGTTACCTGGTAAGAGGTGACTGGTTTGTGGTAACTCTTGAGCACATTGATGGCTTTGGAGTAGCCCAGAGCCCTCCACTTGTCCCCCTGGAAGGTGTAGGCTTTTCCCAGCACTTCCAGCTTCTCTGTGATGTGCCGGTTGTGATTCTCTTTCTTGCTGTCAGAGGACTGAGCACAAACCCACTTGCCAGCAGCCGGGGGCGCTGTGGTACAGCTACCACTGGGCGGCCCCGATGAGGTGTCAGGGCAACGTCCCGAAATTAGTGCTTCCAGGTCTCCCTGGGTGATGCTGGTCTCTTCCCCTTCACTTCCTTCATCATCAGAGGCCCTCTTCAGGGAGAGACAGAAAAGCAGCAATGAAATAATGCCTGTCTCTCTCAAACACTTCCTTGGCACTGGCCCCAGCATTCCCTGGGGCAGGAAATCACCACAGCACTAAGGGAGGTGGGTAATCTCCAGTGTGTGAGGGAGTCATGTTACAGTAGCGGGAAGTGGCCGTGTCTACACTCCCACCCCCAATCACACCTAAAGCACAGGGGAAAGCAGCAGCTGCTTATCAGGGGAGTGATTTGTGCCCACGGAGTGTAAAGGGCTTTGGAGGTGACTAGGATGCAAGGGGTTCCACAGATGTGAGAGAATAGTGTAACCAGCAGCAATGGAAGGGTCTTGATGCGCTATAGGCGGCAGCCACTAGAGGGTGACATTGTCACCTAATCAGAGCCGACACTCTAGTCCAGGGGTCTCAAACACGCGGCCCACATCTCTTCCCTGCGGCCCGCCGGGCTCCCCGCGCTCCCCCCACCCAATTTTTTTTTTAAAACCCCCAGGCAGTTCCTGCCGCCAGAACAGTTGTTTGGCGGGGAACTGCCTGGGGGTTTTAAAATAAAAAATTAAAAATGGGGGGGCGCAGGGAGCCCGGTGGGCCGCAGGGGAAGAGCTTTGTGGTTTCTGGGAGGGAGGGGGAAGGAGCGGGAAGCCGTGCGCACAGGGGAGGAGGCGGAGAAGGGGTGGGGCCTAATGGAAGGGGTGGAGTGGGGGCGGGGCCGGGGGCAGCAAGGGGGCAGGGTCAGTGATGCGGCCCTCGGGCCAATGCACTAGTCCTCATGCGGCCCTCGTGGTAATTTGAGTTTGAGACCCCTGCTCTAGTCAGTGGAGGGCAGAGATGCACATGGTGGGTATTAATGCAAAAAATGGTGTTACTGGAGTGTTACGGTTGCGCAGTTAAAAAGTCAGGCAACGTAAAAGGTAGCGGTCAGAAATCATCCACCAGCTGTGTGGCACTTCCTGGCTATTTCATGCCATGCAGTGTGGCAGAGTTGACGTTGTTGTTGGAACATTACATGACAAAAAGCCAGGGCGTGGGAAAACGCCAACTGTGCATCCCTAACATTTCACTAACACCGTTTTATTGCATTTTATTTCCTTGGGAAAAAAATGAACGAAGCCTGGAGCTCAGAATTGGCAACAAGACTTGTAAGCTCTTTAAAGCAACCTGTGCAAACTTCACTAGCCACCCCTGAATGCACAGCACACATCCCTCAAGTGCACACTTGTAGCCTTAGTCAGTCTGTGATTTTCAAATGCTCATCTCTTTGCTAAATCAAAACGTTTTTTCCAAACCTAGCAAACAGCCTATGGCTAAATGAGGGCTATTTCCGAGCTAAGATTCCAACCTCACCCTTTCCTGTTATACTTGTGTCTTAAAAGAATGGTTAGAACTTTCTTTAAAGTGTTTTTTTCCTCTCACCTAATCCTAAAGATGACTCAAGACATTTTGCTCAAATGCTTAAAGAGTCTCCTTCCCTGCACAGACCAGGCCTGGACAATTTAATCACACAAGGTAACTTTATGAAAAAAAGTGACAAGTCTTTAATCAAATCTCAACCGCAGCAGATGCTGCCAAGCGACCCCTACAATAAAACTCCTCACAGAACAGGAGGCCTGCAGTGGAATCCCGAAGTCTATTACAATTGCCCCTAATAGTGGGGTTCGTTAATAGTGAGGATTACTATGTTAGCAAGTGATGCAAATAGCAGCAAAGAGGGGAATGCGATGAAGGGGCCTGCAGAGATTGGAAATATGGGCACAGGAGATCGTGCCTGTAAATAGACCAGCTAATATATCTGGGGACAAGAAGGGAGAAACCTGAACAAAGAGGCAACCGGTGGACAGCAAGTTAGGTCCTGGCTGCAGTGTTCTGTGCCAGCGCACGGCCATGGTAACTGGGGGCAGACACACCACACCACAGTGCAGAGAAGCAGCTCACTCTCTAGGTGGCCCTGGGATGACTATGCCGGGTTTGTGTCTCGAGAGCATCTCACCAAAAAGGTGTCAACAAACGGGAGCGAATTCAGAAAAGGGGGAAAAGACAACATAAGGTCTGGAGAGGCTGCCTCTGTAAGGTATTATCTGACCCCATTACTGTAGTACCTGACACGTCGCAATCTTGAATGGATTTATCCTCAACACTCCATGAGGGCAGGGCTGTTATCCCTACTATGGGGAACTGAGGCCAAGAGGCTAAGTGACTTGCCCAAGGTCACACAGGAAGTCTCTGGCAGAATACAGACTTGAACCCAGGTCTCAAGTCCCAGGCTAGCGCTCTAACTACTGGATCATCCTTCCTTGCTCTGAGACTGACTCACAACGAAGGAGTCTAACAACCCGATATGTATATTCTGAGTGCAAGTGATTGGGTGCTGGGAAGCAATACGATCTCTTGTAGCTGTATGGGTGTTTGAAGGGGTAACCCCATGGAGTGGGGAACTGGTTAGGGAGGGTCAGGGTGAAATATGGGATGAAGTATCAGAGAAAGCTTCCTAGTAGGGAGATGTCTTAGGCTGTGGAAGTCTCCCCAAGGATGCAGGGGAAACACACTGGAGTTTTTCCGGCTTAGCTTGGCCAAAGCCCTGGGATTTGTTCAGCTGGGAATGGTCCTCCAGGGACAGACACCTGAAAGGTGTTTTCCCACCTCTAACATCCAGGAGAGGCAGAGAGAAGCAATAACAATGCCCCTAGGCTGAACCTGTTGGTGGCGCATCACTGAAAACCCCAAACACTGCCGCCGCCCTGTTGGCTGGGGTAGAAACTGACACTCATTAGCCTTGCTAGGCTAGCACGAGCCCACAGAGCAACCGTGCAGCGTGCGTTTGGGATGACACCGACCTGTGTTTGAAGGCTTTGCTCCTCCACATGTTGCCGTACTGAGGTGGCTGGGCCCTGGGGCAAGATGGCTGCTGTCTGTGCTTCAGCCTTCAGCTCCAGTGCTTCCTTCCCTGGCTGGGGTTGGAGAGTCTCACTCCCCAGGAGCTGCTGCTGTCCCATGGGCAGATCCCCCTCCTCCAGGTACCTGCCAGGGGCCGACATGGAGCTGAGCAGATTCACGCACGAGGAACACGAAGACTTCGCAGCCCAAACCCCAGGCTGGGAAATCCTGTCTCTCGTTTGGGGATGGGGCAAACAGCTAGTGGTAGCTTTGCTCACCCATGCTATAGAGTCATTGCTCTGGCTATGCCTGACTCCCTCACACCTGCCACGTCTACCCCTTGCTATTCCAGCCCTGGGCTCCTCCTACGGAGCTCTGCGGCTACGCCTCAGTCCGCTGACCTGCAGCCCCCCACTATCCCATTCCCGGTCCGTTCTTGTGCTGAACTGCCAACCTGCTCTCTGCTTTCCACCTGCCATACGCAGGAAATGGTCTTTCCTTGTTAATCGTTCTATTAAAAACACGCCCTCGTTATCTCTAATGAATCGGGACTGTCTCTAGCAGTTAGAGCAGGTGACTGAGAATCAGGATTCCTGGGTTCTATTCCCGGCTGTACTATGGACTCACCGTGTCACCTTGGCACTCTGTGCCTCAGTTTCCCCATCTATGACAGGAGAATGATATTGACGCCATCAGCAAGGGGGTTGGAGGCATCCTATGTGCTCTCTGGGTGAAAGGTCAAGATCTCCGCCCAGTTCAGGCAGGGACAGAGCTGGTGCAGGGGGAGCTGAATACCTGTCTGGGATGACGATGCTGTACCCAGTGGTATCCAGCAGCTTCTGCTCTCTAATGCACACGCTCAGCCAGGCTGCCTTCACCAGCTGGATCCCCCGGGGAAGCCTGGCCAGTCGGAGGAGGCGAAAGGCCCGGTCGCAGTCCATGTCTTCTGCCACTATGACGTGCGTCACCTCCGAGGAGAGCTGGCTGCAGACGCGACCCCCCTTCTGGGCAATCTGCTTGTGAAAGATCTCTGCCCTGGCCCGCCCGATGCCCGCGGGCAGCACGTAGGCTGCGACCGGCTTCAGCCATTCTACAAAGAGGAGGCACAAGGGCAGAGACATGGAAACGGCTTCCCAAACCGAACCGGTTACACACCTGGCATGACATCACTGGGACTGCCAGCAGCGCCTGGCCCCAGGATGACAGACACCATGGGGTGCCCTGGCTTGACACACAGAGTTGCCTAGCCACAGCCCCCTCCCCTCTGCTCCCCCCGATATCAGGGTTGCTTGGCACCGAATGACCTGATAATGCTTCAGGAAAGATCTCACCCTACATCTGCAGTTAATAAACAGGGACATGAGTCTGACGGACTGCGTGACTGCTCTTAAAGGAGAGGGGTGGGGGCGGGACCTACCTTCAGTGCTCCCAGTTTCCTCCTCTTTCAGGACCTTTGGAGGGACCTTCCTCTCTGAGTCATCCCTCATCTTCTTCCTCTTTGGAAAGGCTTTGACAATTCCCCTGGGCTCCATGGATTATCATTACAGGGGGTCCCCTCCCTGGGCAGGCAGTTAAGGTTCCACTCACTGAATACCAAAGAGAAAGACAAGAATCGTTTTGAATGCCACCATGTGGGCAAACATGTGTTTCCCTAACCGAGTGCTCACAAACGGCTGAACAGTTTTTACTGAAACGTTCCAAAAATATTCAGCCTGAGGCAGAGACCCGTAAAGGAAAATTTCTGCTACAGTTTGGCAAAGTTATAAGCAACTGAAAAGAGGTTCTTATAATGTACCATATCAGATAACTAACTGCAGGCATCACTACCAGCTCCGCATATAGTAATCACCTTATAGCCACTTCCCAGGTTAGACAGAGGAACCGATTCCTCCAGCACTGAAATTCAGCCACCTCTGGGGTGGGATGTGGCAGCTGTTTAACACTCAGACACCATGACTACCTAGGACAGCAAAAGAAGGAGAACCTGGTCTCCAGCTTCAGCTGCAAGTGAAAATTAGCGAGGTATAAAGTAACTAACTGAATTAATATTTGGTCACACCATGAGAGTTAACACCCCAAAAATAACATTGGATCTTTCCTCAAGGCAGGGGGCTGGACTACACAGCCTTTCGAGGTCACTTCCAGCCCTACATTTCTATGCATCTGTGATCTTTAATGACCATCCAGAAGTGACCAGGGCCTTAGTTTTCATCCCATCCAAAAGCCAGAACTCTCCGGCATCACAGTCCACTAGCACTATGCTGGAGCTTTGATTCTGTATGGACTCTGGGAGGGTCCAATCCCTGCAGCCCCTGAGTTTTGCTTAGAGATCTCTCACCCAAGTACTGAGGCAGCCCGACCCCGCGCGGCTTGCAAGATATAATAAATCCACAGCCAGTCTGGTTCGAACAGGAACACAAGCTAAGTTTCAATACAAGGCCAACACAACCCTGTATTTGGTTTTCAACACTGCATGGAAAGATTTAATTTAAAAAAACAACTGTACATTTAAAAAATTCTAATTCATGAAAACATTTCTGATCCTCTGAAGTTTTGTCAGACGCTTCCTTTAAAAAATTACATTCTGTGGCCTGAAGTAAAATCCTCTTGAATTCTTGAGATTTTTTCACCCCGTTGAAAACAGACCCGACACCTCTGAGATTGTTATGGGCAAAGAATATTAGGAGTGGGGTTGCCGCACTGATCCCAGATTGAACCGCCCCACACCCCAGTCAGGCAATTCAGGGCAAAGAGCAAGGTGCTATGATTTTGGGGGGAGGAGGAGGGAGCAGCGCCAAAGCTCACTGCAGGCATTTCAAAAGCAACCAGCAGGGTGGATAAATAAAAATCAATGATTTAAAAAAAAATTAAAAATCAGATTTTTTTTGATTAAATGCTTTTTTTTTTTGAGGAAAAAACCTATCTAAAATAGTTTTAATTAAGATACATTATAGCACAAATATCTCATCATGGAATAGGGATTATAAATTCTAATTCTATAGTATAAGACAATATATTCATGTAATGTTTAAGAAAAGTTTTGTAAATGAGTTCCAACAGTTCATGGATTAGGGACCCAATTTTATGGGGTTCCAGAGGCTCCTGTATAGATTATTTAGGTTAATCTTTTCATCTACCAAATGGGACTCAGTGCTCAGTCTAGAAGATACCATTAGAGATGCTTAGTTTTGCACTTCTCAGACTGTGGATTTATGTCTCCAGCGGTAACATGCTTTTTAACAACAAAAATGTTTTTAAATAAATAAATAATATACAGAGGTGAGAAATAACAGACCTCAACCCTATTGTCCCCAGGGCCGGTGCACCCTAGGCGAAACTTCCTTGCACCAGCCCTACGCCCCCCCCTCAGCTAACATGCCCCCACGCGGCGGCTTCCCTCCCTCCCCTCACGGACCGTCAGCTCAGCCCCCCGCCCGCGGGCAGCCTCCCCCCGCCCGCAGAGCTCCCCCAGCTCCCGGCTCAGCCGTGAAGCCAGGAGGGCGGTCAGCAGCTGCGGCCAGGCACCCCCCTGGGAAGCGGGCGGCAGCCGTAGCCAGGCACCCCCCCCACCCCACCCCCCCCCGGCTCCGCAGCTGAGTTGGGAAGGCGGGCGGCAGCCATGGCCAGGTGCCCCCCCGGCTCCCAGCACCCTAGGCAACCACCTAGGGTCGCCTAGTGGGCGCGCCGGCCCTGATTGTCCCTCTGCAAATTTGTATACACAGGGCTGGTCTACACTAACCCTCCAGTTCAAACTAAGATACGTAGCTGAAGTCGAAGTATCTTAGTTCGAACTACTAGGTACTTACCGCGGGTCCACACGCGGCAGGCAGGCTCCCCCATCGACTCCGCCTACTCCTCTTGCGGAGCAGGAGTACCGGCGTCGACGGCGAGCACTTCCGGGATCGATTTATCGCGTCTAGACAAGACGCGATAAATCGATCCCAGAAGATCGACTGCTTGCCGCCGAACCAGCGCGTAAGTATAGACGTACCCACAGAGTCAATCCCTTACCTCTTTCTAAAAGTGCAAAGTTTCAAAAAGTTCAATGACTAGAAGATTGCTGTGGTCATCATAGATCTGGACAAGGAGAAGACGTCTGGAGATAAAAGTGAGACGCGAGGGACATATACATGTTTTCTTAAAATATTATATGTTTTCTGTTGAAGAAAAAAATCCAGAATACTTAACGCTGTTATTTTAGTTAACTAAAACCATTTAAATGTCTGTCTGGTGATGTTCTCCTCCTAATACAGCATGGCAAGAAAACCCTCTAACTATTAATGATTAACCTCTTGAATTGGAGATATTTGTGAAGTCATTGGGAGGTGAACTATCTGCTTCAATTACCTTTGGTCAATGAAATAACCAAACCATCACATTCATTTTCTGATACAGCTGTAAAACCAAGCTGAAATTTTCAAAACAAATCGCTGTTTAACAACGTAGAGTTGTGCACCCTCTAAAAATGAAACCGACATCTATCCCTGAGTGGTGAAGAACATGTATGAAGGTTATAACAACCAACAAGACTGCAGTTTCGTGGAGAAAGCCACGATTCAATCGAGTCTCCCTGACTAGTGACAAGAGATTTAAATCAAATCCACCCCGGCACCAGTGATTTGGAGCCTCCATCTCCAGGGGTACCAACCCTGAGCCGGGACCAGACCCCTTTGAGGGAATCTCACGCCAGGGCCCCAAGAATGGCCCTAGAAGCCCAGGCTGATGGGCTGAGCCACCCCCACCCTTGGTTGCACCCCCCCCCCACCCCATTCCACCCTCGGGGGGGGGGTGACGCCCCAAAACCCCACGGTGGGACTGGGGCAGGGGCACCCCAGCGTCCCAGTAAGGCCGGACAAGGGGCCCCAGACCTACGGAGGGGGAGGGGAGAAAGGACCCCTGGTCCCCCACACTGGGGGGAGGGAGGAGAAGGGGCCCCGTACCCCACACTGGGGGGAGGGGGCCCCGTACCCCACACTGGGGGGAGGGGAGGGGCGGGGAGAAGGAGCCCCAGCCCCCCAGCCATGGGGGAGGAGGGAGGGGCCGAGCCGGCCCAGCGCGGGGAGGCGGGAGACCCCCTCCCCCCGGGCGAAGGAACCAGCCCCTCCCCCGCCACTTACTACTCGGGCGGGCCCGGAGGAGCAGCCTGCGGAGAGGGCGGGGCCTCGCGCGCGCCCAGCGCTTCCGGGTCCGGCGGAAGCGTGCCCGGTTGCCATGGGGACGCGGCCTAGCCGCCATGGCGGGGCCGAGCTGGCCGGACCGGCTGCGCGGGGCCCGCAAGAGCGCGCTGCTGCAAGACGGTACCGGGGGGGGCTCGGGCCGGGCGGGACTTGGAGCCACGGACACCCAGGGCGGCGGGGAGCGCCCCCCCCCCCCGAGCCCATCCGCCAGGCCCTCCCTGCACGCGGGGGGCGCTGGGGCAGGGCGTCGGGGGAGGGGCCGGGAGAGGTGGGGATGCTGGGGGAGGAGAGGGGCTGGGGCCAGGGCACGTGGGGGGAGGGGCTGGGGCCAGGGATGATGGGGGAGGGGCTAGGGACAGGGCACGTGGGGGGAGGGGCCGGGGCTGATGGGGAAGGGGCTGGGGCCAGGGCTGGGGATGATGGGGGAGGGGCTGGGGCCAGGGCACGTGGGGGGAGGGGCTGGGGCCAGGGATGATGGGGGAGGGGCTAGGGACAGGGCACGTGGGGGGAGGGGCCGGGGCTGGGGCCAGGGCTGGGGATGATGGGGGAGGGGCTGGGGCCAGGGCACGTGGGGGGAGGGGCTGGGGCCAGGGATGATGGGGGAGGGGCTAGGGACAGGGCACGTGGGGGGAGGGGCCGGGGATGATGGGGAAGGGGCTGGGGCCAGGGCTGGGGATGATGGGGGAGGGGCTGGGGCCAGGGCACGTGGGGGGAGGGGCTGGGGCCAGGGATGATGGGGGAGGGGCTAGGGACAGGGCACGTGGGGGGAGGGGCCGGGGCTGGGGCCAGGGCTGGGGATGATGGGGGAGGGGCTGGGGCCAGGGCACGTGGGGGGAGGGGCTGGGGCCAGGGATGATGGGGGAGGGGCTAGGGACAGGGCACGTGGGGGGAGGGGCCGGGGCTGATGGGGAAGGGGCTGGGGCCAAGGCCGGGGCTGATGGGGGAGGGGCTGGGGCCAGGGCACGTGGGGGGAGGGGCTGGGGCCAGGGATGATGGGGGAGGGGCTAGGGACAGGGCACGTGGGGGGAGGGGCCGGGGCTGATGGGGAAGGGGCTGGGGCCAGGGCTGGGGATGATGGGGGAGGGGCTGGGGCCAGGGCACGTGGGAGGAGGGGCCAGGGCACGTGGGGGGGAGGGGCTGGGGCCAGGGGAGGGGATGATGGGGGAGGGGCTAGGGACAGGGCACATGGGAGGAGGGGCCAGGGCTGGGGGTGATGGGGGAGGGGCTGGGGCCAGGGGAGGGGCTGATGGGGGAGGGGCTGGGGCCAGGGCACGTGAGGGGAGGGGCCGGGGCTGATGGGGGCAGGGAGGGGCTATCCCCTGGTCTGGCCTCACCTTGCCCCTGTTGTGTGTAGGGAAGAGGAAGGTCCATTACCTGTTTGAGGATGGGCTGGAGATGGCTGAGGAGTACGACCTGGAGACCAGCCAGCTGCTGGGTAAGGGAGAGGTTCCCCCACAGCTCCTGGCCCCTGCGCTGCCCCTGCAGTTGCCCTTAGTAATAATTGATTCAGTGCCATCTCAGAAAGAAGAGCTCCTGTAGCTGAGTCACTGACCCCGCTTGCTGAGTTCAGCTGCATGGGGAGCAGCTAGCGATCATCTGCCCCTTGGGGGAAAGGACTGTGGTGGTCATGGGAATGAGACCCCATCAAACCCCTAGTCTGACGCAGCCAAGGCTCTGGCTGAGGTAGTTGCTGGGATTTTTCACCAAAGAGCAGCTTAAAGAAAAGGGGTGACCCTTCTTCTTTCCTCCACAGCTAGAAAGTGGCGAGAGAAGAATGCTCTGGGGAGCTGCGGCAAGTGGCAGGTTGAAGTGGGAGAGCCGCCCATGCACCCCGGGGGAGCGCTGGAATCGGAACTCATAAAGGAAAGCAGCTCCAATGTACGTAAGGTGGTCCTGCTCACAGCAGTAACTAGACCTCTAGCCTCACGAGCTGCTGGGAGGCTGAGGTTCTGGCTCATCTCCTTGGACTTGCAGGGCTGCCAAGGTAGAACACTAAACTCTTGGGACACCCCTCAGCTGGGTTCGGACTCAGGTCTTCGGCATCCAGGGAGAAAAGGGACTTGTAGGTTTCCTCAGCAGCGGAATCTCCTTTATTGCCCTGCTGGCTGCCTCAGTTTCTGTGTCTTCGATGAAGCAGCTTGAAAGGGCACCTGGAAATTCCAGTGAGCGTGAAGCACTGAGAGGGTGACCGCTTCAGTGCCTGCTATTAATGTGTCACACATGCAGTGCTTTATGCTGGTTGGTCAATCCTCCTGGGGGGTGGTCAGTCTTTGTCTCCATTCTACAGCTGAGGAAATCGAGGCCCGCAGACATGCCCTGGGCAGCACAAGGTAGTGGCAAAGCCAGAACTAGACTCCAGCAGTTGTAGATTTTTGCCCACGCTGCTGCTGTTGCCCTTCCCACGAGGAAAGGCAGTGGGCGGTTCCCGGAGAGCCAGATTTCCTTGTACCAATGGCAGCATAAGTCTCCCTGGCCCACCTACTCAGGGGGAGAGTGGTCTAGAGGAAACCTACCCTCATGGGCCCTGCTCAGCAGCATACAGGTGCTGCCATGGGAACAGGGAGAAAGAGTGCAGAAAACTCCCTGGGTGCCTCACCACAGGCTCCATATTCACACTAGAGTGCCTGACACTCCTGGCCCCATTCAGTAACCTTAGCCTGTAACCTCGGGAGTCCCATCGGATGTGTCTGTGTTTGCTGTAGCCCATCTTCACGAGGAGGGACACTCAGACCAGTTTCCAGTGGCGAATCCGGAACCTGCCCTACCCCAAAGAGGTCTACAGCGTCTCTGCGGAGAAGGAGCAGCGCTGCTGTGTTGTCCGTACCACCAACAAGAAGTCAGTAAGCACAGCACTGCCTTCACCGAAACCTCCTGGCTTGTTTTCATTGGAGTGGGCTAGAGCTAGAGGGGGGAATAGGTGATCAGACCAGGGAGATGTTCTCTCCACCCTCTGCGGGAGAGTGGGTGGCCCGAGCAATTTCTTGGCTGATTTGTACACATGGCTTTGCAGACCCCCTCATCCCCACCACTAGTCAACTCTTGGATCCCCAAACAGTTCTGCTGCACCTCAGTCCTGTCCTGCAGCACCCTCTGGTATTCAGGCCTGGGTCCCCTGACATACCATAGACAGCGGTTCCTCCTTTCCTCTTCCCTAGACTGGGGCCACCCCCCCAATGAATGCACCTCAGGTATAACCTGGTCAGAGGATTCACTGATATCTCTTCTGAGGCCAAGCTGCATGGCGAGGAGGGGGCATTATACCTATGAAAGTGTAATGCCTTTTGTGCCCCAATATGGTGGAGCAAACTGCAGAGTGCGTCTGTAATGGATGTAGCCAGTCCTCCCCCAGAACAGCTCTCCCTGCCCTCTGTGGGGGAAGGCCCTCTGGGGGCACTGACTGTGAGAGCGTTGCCCAAGGAAGGGCTTCCTCTACCCTCTCTGTCCTCTAACAACCCTCTAGTGACCATGAGATAGAATCTAGGGCTGGGGAAGACCCAGGACCCCTCCCAGCCAGCTCCCTGCTGCTTGCAATTCTCCCCAGTTCAGGAGCCTCTTCAGCTGTCAGTAACCTGGGGCTTGCTCCCTCTCCTAGATCACCGCTGTAAAATAGGCCCTACCCTGATCTGGGGGGTTCCCTCCCCTGGATACATCCCCGTAACTTGATACATCCCCGTAACTTGATAGTGAGATGCTAATCAAATTCATCAAGTCAGGGTACCTGGAGCCACAGGAGGGGACTGTACACACGGGCCATTGGGGGTGGGGACGCAGCCAGCTGCAGAAAGGTGTCTCAGTTACCCCAAAACAAGTCAACTTTCTGATCTAGAAGTAGAGAATGCAACCCCTGGCGAAGCCAGCCCGGATCTGCTATGGGTAGGGAGGAGCTGTCAGAATAAAGGGAAGCTTAAGTCTGTCCACACGGCCGTGGGGAGCGAGCCCCCAGCCCAGGTTGACACTCACATGACCTAGGCTTGAGCTAGCACACTAACAGCATCAGGGCCCCTCAAGCCCACCCGAGCCCCTGGCTCTGAGCAGGGGTGGCTAGCCCAGCTATCCCCTGGAGCCACAGCGTCTACACTGCTGTTTCTAGCCGGCTGGCGCACGTGTGTCTCCTCAGTGTAGACATACCCCTTGAGACCTATGGCAGCCCCGGGCTTGTTAGATAGAATTTCCTGCTGTATAATGACATGGTGCTTTGTGCACCGACTGAGACAGGCTCTGCCCCAAAGCGCTTAGTCTGAGTTAAGCTACGGGCCTGCAGTCATGGGGAGAGAGGAGGAGAGTTCAGACAATGGGGAAGGAGGGATCTGAATGAAAATTTCCCTCCATGTGCGAAAGGGCCTACTTGCAAATCGGGGACAGTCCATGGGTTGCTTAGCTGGAGCTGGAGGCAGCTGCCTTGTTCTGCTCTTCTCCGTCTCCCAACACTGTCGCTGTAGACAGAGAGAAATGAGATTACTGGGGAGAAACTCACTCTGGAATTGCCCCGCATAGCACCCAAGCCTTCCTAGTCCAGCTCCTTGTAACTGGCTGTAGGTGGCGCTGTTGCCAAAGAACTATTCCTCTCTCTTCGATCCGCCACTTGTGACATTAGCAAGGCCTGCACCGAAGCAAAGGAGAACAAGCGGCGGTAGGTAGTAACCCTCCTCTGGCAAGTACCCCCAGCAGTCACAGAGGGGGGACCCGGGGGGATGCACTAGGAACAGGGCATGACCACCCCTCATCCTTTAATAACCATAAGGTCGGTAGGATGGGGGTAGAGGTGCCTTTGCTCCCAAGGAAGTGCTGAACATTTGGGGAGGTGCAGGCTGAATCCATACACCTGGGACTCAAGGGGGAAGAGTGGCCCGTTAGACAGAACCACGTCTCGGGTGATGAACTGATGAGCTGCCTCATACACAGGCTCATCTTTTCCACCAGAGCTCAACATCACGCAGCTGAGGTTTGTTCCACCGGCTTGGGCACTGAGCAGGGTTCAATGTGTGTGTTTGTAGAGGGGTTTCTATGCAGAGGCGGCAACCCTTCCTTTTGCCTCTGGAGAGCTGGTTGAGTGACAAGAATGGCAACATTTCGGCTGCAGGCCAACCTGTGCCCGTGCGTAGAGTTTTGCACGTGCGTGTACATTTGTCACTTTCACCTTGAAGCTTGTTCACCAACTGAAGGGGAGAGAGGGGGCGGGTGGACAGGGACATTCACAAATGCTTGGGATAGTGTGAGTGTTTGTGTGCACAGTAGTACTGAAGAGAGACAGGCCCTTTCATTGAGCTGGAGGGAAGGATACTCACTGAATGGGCAGCGTTAGCTGACCACTGCTAGGACCTGGAAGCGCTTTCAGCAGAGCCTCTCCTGTCAGTCACTTAACTAGATTCATAGATTCATAGATTCTAGGGCTGGAAGGGACCTCGAGAGGCCATCGAGTCCAGCCCCCTGCCCTCATGGCAGGACCAATTACTGTCTAGACCATCCCTGATAGACATTTATCTAACCTACTCTTAAATATCTCCAGAGATGGAGATTCCACAACCTCCCTGGGCAGTTTATTCCAGTGTTTAACCACCCTGACAGTTAGGAACTTTTTCCTAATGTCCAACCTAAACCTCCCTGGCTGCAGTTTAAGCCCATTGCTTCTTGTTCTATCCTCAGATGCTAAGATGAACAAGTTTTCTCCCTCCTCCTTATGGCACCCTTTTAGATACCTGAAGACCGCTATCATGTCCCCTCTCAGTCTTCTCTTTTCCAAACTAAACAAACCCAATTCCTTCAGCCTTCCTTCATAGGTCATGTTCTCTAGACCCTTAATCATTCTTGTTGCTCTTCTCTGGACCCTCTCCAATTTCTCCACATCTTTCTTGTAGCCTTGGAGCTGAAATTGGCCGTGTCCGACTTCTTATCTAGGGTTCGAGCCAGCTCCCCTTCAAATCAATGGGCGACCTTCCCTTCGCTGCAGGGTGCTCTGGCTCAGTCCTTGGCTGAGCACTGGCCGTGTGCTCGGTGCTGTACAGTAGAACACCAGAGTTACGAACTGACCAGTCAACCACACACCTCATTTGGAACCGGAAGTGTGCAATCAGGCAGCAGCAGAGACCAAAAAAAAGGCAAATACAGTGCCGTACTGTTAAACATAAAAAATAAAGGGAAAGCGAATTTTTTCCCTGCTTAGTGGAGTTTCAAAGCTGTATGAAGTCACTGTTCATTTGTAAACTTTTGAAAGAACAACCATAGCGTTTTGTTCAGAGTTACCACCTCCATTCCCAAGGTGTTTGTGACTCTGAGGTTCTACTGTACAATCACAGGGCCTGGCTTTGCAAGAGGCTGAACACTTTTGGTACTCCCCGTTTTCAGTGGCACTCAGAGGACCTCTGGCAGGATCACAAGCCTGTGGAGGACAATGTACTAACAAAGAGACGGTGCTACGCTCCAGGCAGCACATGTTCTGAAAAGGCGACTTCTCCTCCCACAGCAGTGAGAGTCAGGAGAGACTCGATTCAAGCCAGTATGGTTACAGAGCTGTAAAGCTAGTGAGAGATCAGAATCACCCCCAAGCCAATACAGATCAAGTACATCCATGGGGAAGGGCGTGGACTGTTATTTGTGTTTAGTGGGCGGGTTATTGGGGCAGTGTGGTAAGGAGGGAGCTGAAAGTTGTTAGCCTGCAGATGGAACTTCAGGTCGCTCAGAAAAGGCTTATGTTTAAAACTGCCACGTTACCTCAATGACAAGTAACTTGGCCGTAGCTGAGAACCTCGCTATGGAAATAAAGGGACTGTCTACACTGCGACGTTGTTGCCAAAACTTTTGTCTTTCGCGGGTACTTTAAAAAGCCCCCCGCAAAAGACAAAAGTTTTGCCGACGGAAGCAGCAGCGTGAACGCGGCTTTGTCGGCAGGAACACTCTCCTGACGACAAAGCTACTGCCGCTCGCGTAGGGTGACTAGACAGCAAATGTGAAAAATCGGGACGGAGGTGGGGGGTAAAAAGAGCCTTTATAAGAAAGAGACCTAAAAATCGGGACATCTGGTCACCTTAGGCTCGCGGGGCTGGAAGTATTTTGTGCCGACAAAATACCGCAAAAGAGCGTTCACACTCGCTGACCTTTAGCGACAAGGCTGTGTCAACACAAGCTGCGTAGTGTAGACAAGCCCAAAGTTTTAAGGATCTGAAAATTGCTCTCTTTAAAGGACCATCAACTACACTGACCACGCTGCAGCTGTGAGCACAAGCCAACCTGAGTGGGATCAGCCAAGAGTTTTACAGCTGTCGGTTTTGTGCTTTGGTTTTGAAATTAGTTTTCATTTGTTTCCTGCTTACTCTACAACAAGCTTGTGCAGGGAGGAGCTAGGAGTAGTAGTTCTGGAAGTAGCAGCAGCTGAAGCAAGTTATGGAGCAGGCTAATGTCCCTTGTGGACAATTTGGATAGATCATTTGGTCCTAGGCCCCTGGTGCCCGATTCTATCCACCATAGCCAGGGGAGCTCCATCATTGACTTCAGTGAGAAAGATCACATCCCTCCAGGCACAATGCCTTAGATAGATGAATTCTTCTGGATCCAGACCAGGTGGTTAATGCACCATCACAGGAGAGAAATTAACCGCCCAAGAGTTCCCATAGCACTTGGCATTTCAGTTAACTCATACAGGGGAACACAGCAGTTCAAAGGGGAGAGGTTCTGGCTGGGGCGCAGTCACTGCTGAATGTCTGGACTCTCTGGCTCTAAGTCCTCAGTAAAGGGTTTCATAAATAGAATTCTCTCTCCAAGCAAACCCATTTCAAAACAAGACTAGCAATGAATTCACTTAAGCAACACACCACCTCTGCCAGCATCTAGTCAAGGAGTGGCCCGAGCGTGCAGTTCCGACCTCTGCCACAAGGTGAGAGCCAAGGGCAGAGAATCCCAGTGGCCCGAGCAGGGCTAACAAATCCATTTGCTGGCCTCTGAGAAAGAGCCACGCACCCAAGGCAAGGGGTGCTGGTCGCTTCCGCCCAGTCGCTCCCCTTCCCTCTGGCCACGGGGAAGGCTGCTCAAGTGGGATTTGCCTAAAACCCCTTGCTGTAAAATCAAGCCATTAAAGTAAATTCTGAAAACAAAACCGCAAAGCCGCCTCCGCCCGCCCGCCGAACCTGATTCAATTCTTGAAGCCAGAGGTAGCGGTTATGTTACAAGGAGGAGGGGGATGGCCAGGCAGATCTGGTTTCCTTTGATCTTGTCACAGATTTGAGTTTGAGGCCAGTCAAAGCCATTCTTCTCCCCTGCTCCTTAGTCCTGGGGCAGCAGGCTGGTGTTTCCATTGATGGCTCCCGAGCCCTTTCAAACAGTGGGTTTTTCTGTGTACTGCGGTTTTTGTCTAAGCGGTAACACTTCCTTACCATGTCTTTGTGTTCATCTAATCTCTGCTGTTTAACCTTTGACACTTCTCTTATTATCCATGTCTGCCACCTTTCCCAAATACCGACAGCAGCGACAACACAGAATGGTTTGAGCCCTGCGGTAACAAACCGCTTGCATTCCTCCTGAGCGGGAGAGCCATTTGCCCTTTGTATCTGTTTTCCCCAGGACTTGGAAAATAAACTAGCTGCACTTGGGGCAGAGGTAGAGAGACGCCGGGCTTCATGCAAAGCCAACTTAATGGAGGCGAATCCCTCATGCTCTGACAGTAGGAAATAAACTCTTTTCCGGTCGGTTCGGGGCACCTTGGGGCCAGAAACGTGTCCGTTTCACAGACCAATGGGGCTGCAGGCCTCGATGGAGGACAGAAGACTGAAAACTCAACAAGGGCTGGAGGGGGGATGGAACCATCTCCATGGAGGGAAAGGATGGCTCAGCGTCAGCCAACAGGCTGCAAGTAGCGGGGGGCTTGTGGTTAAAGCCCCAACAGTGGGAGCCACCAGAGTGGAGTTCCCCGCCAGACCAAAGATCCATCTAGCCCAGTATCCTGTCTTCCAACAGTGGCCAATGCCAGGTGCCCCAGAGGGAATGAACAGAGCAGGTGACCATCGGGTGCCCCATCCCATCACCCCTGGGGCTCTGTGCCTTACCTCAGGCAGGAAAATGAGGCTACCAGGGCTAATTAGTGTGTTAATGGGGCATGTGCACCTACCTCCTTCCCTTCCTGGAGAAGGCTCTGCTCCTGCATGGAGCATAAAGCTCCCCAGACGACTCCGTGAAGCTGTTCTGGGTTCCGGCTGCCCAGCCGAGAGGGGGCAAAAGAGCTGGCTGCCGCCCCTTCACCCCCACGCTGGCCCAGACGCCCTCCGCTGGAATGCAGGGTTGCGGTGTGCGGTGGGACTGCACGGAGAGAGGTCAAGAAGCAGGCTGCCCACAGCCCCTTTTTGTAGGGGGCCAGCGCGATCACCCCTGGAATCCTGTGTCCCGAGAGCGGCGCCACGGCGCCAGAGAGCCTGCCGAAGTCCGGGCAGTTCCGAGGACAATAGAAACGATTGGGGGACTGGACGGCTTGATTCAAACAACGGAACGTGTATGGCTCCCGGAAGAGACGGCCAAGCAGGGGAGATGCTGCTACAGCTATTTCAAGAGGAGGAATGATTTAGGCTGGGCCAGGGGGAGAACTAGGCGGGATGAGATGGGGCGAGTTTGAGGTTCAGTAGCAAGGAGACCCTGCTGAGCCACCAGAGCGGACACCTGAATAGTTCCCCAGGGGCTGAGCGCTCCGGCCGTGGGGACATTTAAAGCAAGATGTGACCAAACACTTGACTGCGTTGGAAGGCACAAGCCTGCCCTGAGGCCCAGGTGATGGGCTAGTTGGGACCCAAGGAGCTTTTCATTCGGATTTCTGTGGCTGTGACTATAGGTCCTGAAGCAAGCCCCTCCCTAGGCCGGGAGAGAGCATAGGGACCAGCTTGAGGAGCATCGGGGGCCTCTTCCCTGGGGAGCTCCACTGTCCCCTCTGCGCTGAGCGGACCCCAGCGGAAGCGCGAGACTGTACTACGTGCACCTTGCCAGTGAAAGCCAGGGAGGCATCACTCCACCTCGGAGCCCTTGTGCCGAGGCAGTGGGAAGCTCAAGGCCCTGCCCGCATCGGCCCCTCGTTCTCAGAAGCTCGGGCCGGGTTTGGAGACGGGAGGTGCAGGCAGGGCTCTGGCTGAGGGGCGTGGGAGCAGCCCGGCCCGCCGAAGGGCGGCGTTATCGCCTCGCTGGTGTGCACCGTTTGTGCAGGGCAGAATTTCAGCCTCTCCCCTCTCTTGTGCTCACGTGCAGGTATTACAAGAAGTTCCCCATTCCTGACATGGACAGATACCAGCTTCCCCTGGACGCGGCTGCCCTGAGCTTCACTTACGCCAATGCCACCCTGATCATCACGGTGAGATTCCAGCCCGCGCGGGAATACGCGGCCCCCAGCTTTACATCCTCCCTGTCACAGCTAGGGAAAGGGAGGCCGAGAAGAGAGTCGCCCGTGGTCACAGAGGGGATCCAGTGCCAGAGCTGACCTGCCTGTCGGGGGGTCTTTGAGAGCCAGTGTACGTGCTGACAGTCCGCCCATCGCCAGGCAGCCCTTGGGCGCAGGGCCATGCTCTCTGCCTGGAGAATAGCACAAGGTTTACAGAAGGGCCTTGTCCGATGCTGCCCCCGAGGCCTGGAACACTCCCCTTCCTGGGGTAGCAAACTCGTCCCCTCTCCTTGTTCAGACCCGCCCCGCCCAGCTCACTTTTCCCGGGAGGCCCATCAGTGTTACTCCCAGGTGCGGGGCTGCTCTCCTACGAGGAGTCACACACGGGGTCACCCGGCGCTTTGGGCACGGGAGGACGTGCCAGGTCTGCAATGAGACACCTGTGGGCAAACAGAATCGGAGCTAAAGGTACTCACCAGCTGCGGGGGAGGGAGTGGCTGCCTGCAGCCATCAGAGGCAAACCGGTCTCCTTAAGAGCTGCAGCTCCTTGTCTGTCCCAGACTGAGGCGGCCAGCGACCCGCAAAGTCTGCTGGGAAAGGATCCTGGTCGAGAGTGAACTCGCGGCAGCGTTCAGGGCTCCAGCCGGAGCATCCTGTAGCTCGTCTGACCCGCCTGCCGCAGGCTAGGGCATTTCCCCACTGAGCCCTGCATCCAGCTCCTTAGGTTGGAGTTGAGGGAGCTCCCAGGGAGGTGTTGGCTCCGGGCTGGGGGCTCCACTCCCTGCCTGCCAGCACCAACACAAAATCCATTACAAACCTCAGTCAAGAATTCACATGCAGTGAAACATTCCAGCCTGCCGCTTCCCGGGGCTCTCCTGCTTCGCGGCTCGCTGCGGTGCCCAGGGAGGGTCCTTCCACGTGGCCCGGGCGGTACCCGCCTGGGGGAAAAGGAGGAGCTGCAGGGCTCTCGAGGTCAACCTGACACCTTCTGCCTGCACTATAAAACCCACCCAAATTGTGGCCAATGGTCCCTAGAGAGGGTGCTGCCCCCTTGCCCCAGCGGGCACCAGGCGGATACAGGCAGGCAGCAAAAGAGGCACATTTCACGTAGCTTCCCGCCTGGATCCACGCGGCCGGGCAGGGAAGCTGCTAATGAAGATGCTTCTCTCATAGTCTCAGCTGAACTAAGCTCCTTGAAGTGGCTGGCCACGCAGTGCCGGTCTGACGGGCAGCACTGAGCGGCCGTGTCTCTCCCCTGCAGTACCAGAAGCCCCAGGAGATCCTGGCTGCGGAAGAAGAGCTGCAGCAGGAGCTGAAGAAGATCAAGGCAGCTAACGCTGGGGATGGGGAGTGCAAGACTCAGTAGGCAACAGCTGCGGGGGCAGGGGGAGGGTTGGGGTCCTGGCAGAACCGCGCACTATTTATTTTGCTGCTTTTTCTAGTAAAATGATTTCCATGGGGAGGTTGCTCGGTTTGCGAGAATCGTTATGACTTGGGCTCCATCGGCCACATTGCACTCGGGTCTTGGAACACAAACCTCAGGGGGGTTCCCACCCCATTCGGACGGCTAGCACTGAGCTACGCAGTCCCTCCGGCAGCTTGGGATGCCACCGTAAGGAAATAATGCAGCAAACAGCTTTCTCCTCCCCGGGAGCAGAAGCTCCGAGCTCCCCCTGAACGCTGCTGAGCGAGGAACGTCCGCCGCTATTTCTATATGGCTCACGGCGGCGCTGACCCAAAGCAGTCAGGAGGGTTGGGATTAGACCCTTAGGTTTGTGCCAGGAAGACCAGGCTTCACAGGGGCTCCCCTGCCTGGTTGTGCCAGAGGAGCGACCATCGTTCCAGGGAAGCTTTGGCTGTCTCCCCGTGGCCCCGGCTGTGAGGGGCTGGTGTCCGCTCCCTCTAGCTGCGCACTTAGGAAGATGATCTTGGGCCTTAACCACCTTTCCAAACAGTGCCAGGAACCGCCTCGCCACAACCCAGAGCAGTGCGGCCACGGGGAGGAGGCCAGGAAGTGGAGTATGGTGCACGTAACTTGCATTGCAGGGAGAAGTGACTAGTTATTCAAAGTGCGATTTGGCCAGCACCGTGGGGCCGATACACCTGCTCTTTCACATAGCACATGGGGACCGTAAGTGCTCAGAGGCAGTTTCCCAACTCCTCTGAAGTCACGCTGGGCCCCCGGGGAAGAGCGGCACCTACAACTCTGCTCACTTCTCACACCCCACCACATCCCTAGTGCCCTCCAGCTGCCAGCAGGCTCACCACGGCCACCCCTCTAGTTCCTCCCCCCAGCATGAGGTGCATGCCTCCGGCCAGGTCAGCCCTGTAGCGGTCTAGGTTGACTTGGTCCTACATCAGAGCAGGAGGCTGGATCTGATGACCTCTCGAGGTCCCTTCCAGCCCGACTTTTCTGAGTCTATGAAGACAACCTCCCTCTCCCCCAAGTCCCAGGGTCCACCCCTGCAGAGAGTTCACGTCTGCAAGACCTACAGCTGCCAACCCATCAATATAGCACCATGCCCACTCCCATATTACTGGCAGACCCTTCCCCTCTTAAAGGTACCACTCTCTGGTCCCCCCAGCAAGGCATTTCTGATTGTTGCCTCTTCAGTTATAAGCTACACAGAGTAGGGACGGCGTTATTAGTTATAACCCCTCCTGCCTGGGTTTCCTTGGCCATCGCCCATCCAGACACTGACCACGTCCATGGCTGTTAGCACGTGGGAACGGACAAATACAGCGGGAGGCCAGTCGAGCTTCCTAGGGACAATGTCAATGTTCAGAAATCACCTATGGTCGCCCCCCCTTCCACCTCAGAGTTTGAGTTCTTTGCCCTGGCACACAGCCATGATGCAGGAAAATCCCTCGTCGCTAGGCTGACAAGTCAGCGGGGATGTGCACTCGAGGGCGGGCAACACAGACTGTAAGACAATGAGAAATGGGCAGGGATGGTCCAGAGAAGCAAAGACCACCACGGGAGAACCACCGCCTCCTTGCGGGCACCCCATTGTTAACATTCCACCATGCTGAAATGTGACCCTTCATTCCTACACAGCTGGCGGGGTCTTGGCTGGTTTCTGATCCAGGACAAAACTTTACCCCTCACCCCATGGCTACTTATGGTTTCCTTAACAGCCTCTCACAAGGGACTTTGGCAAGGCTTTTTGAACGGCCAAATGAACTAGATCCCCCAGTTCTTTCTCCACTCTTTCACTGAATTCTAACCCATTAGAGATGCGACTTTGTCCCAGTCACTATCACACAGAAGTTGTGTACTTCTGTTACTCCCAGTTTGCCAAAGTAAGGCTCACCAGTTTAATTCACAGTAGCTTTCTCTGTGCCGTTACGAAACGAAAAACTCCATTTAGTAGCCTCCAACCTTTGGGTACAGGAGCTGATGAGATTTCCTACGTGTTAGCAGCGCAGCCCCTTTAACCCTGAAGTGCCTTTAGAATCAGGGGCTCTATCCCATCCGGTCCGGTGGAGCTACGCTCTTCAGTTCATTGAATTTGTTGGAGCAGGTCCCTCGTTCGCAGAGAAGACCTCCCCGTCGGACCGCCTCGTCTTGATGCTCCGAAAAAGGAGCAGGTCACCCCCCGGAGGATGTTGCGAGGCGAGTAAGGAAAAGACCGGTCAGTTAGTGCTGTTACGATTGGTGCCTCATTGGCCTGGAAGCAAGGCCGGCCTGCCTGGCGGGAAATGCAGGCAGGGTTGTGTCCTTTCAGCTAGCTCGCTGGAGCCCTCTCCTCCTGGTAGCCAATCACCACAGCTTACACGGGGAATTCGTTACTTCTATCAAAGCAACGCGGAAAACCGGCAGCCGCAGGGGAGGAGTTTTATTCACCTACAGTATCAAACCAGCGAGCCCCCAAGAGGTGTCTCGCCCAGGGGCTTGGCTCGGCTGATCACAGCACAAAGCTTAGCAGGCTTCTCCTTCACATCAGGGATACCCCAAAAGTATCTTGACTGCAGAGGTGCAGCTCACAGAGACAGGTCCCAGCATGCAGTGCTCCAGCTACTTAAAGACAGAGCAATGCATGCTGGAATCTGTAGTCTTTGTAAGATGCAGCTTTAGTCCCAGTTAGGGCACCTGCAATCTACTCCATCTGATGCCACTTAGGTGTGGCCCCTGGGCTCCTGTGTGGCCCCTGGGCTCCTGATAAGCTGCCCATGAGGCCCTACCTTTGGAGAAATCGGATTTGCTGCTGTAGTACCCGCAAGGCCAGGGAGGCTGAACGGCTTCAAGGCAAGGCAGGTAGCGGTAAGTCTCTCCTGTACCCCCCATCCAGCTCCAGCAGGGACCTGCTTTGAAGGTGAATGGCAAAGCTTTGGTTAGAAAGAGGTCCCAGCCCGGCAGGTTCCGCACGCCCTGTGCAAGAGAGCGGAGCTGCCCGAGGCACTGCTTGCCCCACTCCGGGTTGCAGGATCGGGCTGATACATGTAGAGGTTAGGGGCATATTACGGGCTTGACAAAACATCCAACATCAGTTTTTGCATCATCTCCCCCTGAAGGCCCAAGGGCAGGATTCTGTGAGCCCCTTTCCTGCCCTGTGATCAGTGTTAGCACCGTCCTGAACCAGTGCTAGCGAGAGACAGGAGCCCGGACGGGGTTTGTGGCAGATGAGGAGGGGGTGGGTTCCAAATCTGCAGCCCGCTGCACATTTGCCATCTACGCCCAAGGAGTGAAGATCCCGGACAGGTGCCCAGGCTAGAAACACTTGGGCCGCTTTGCATGTACACGGCTCAGGCAGCTGCATTGGGAACAATCAGTCCCCGGTGCCTGTTACCAATTCGGGAGCCTTAAGCGGGTTCACAGAACTGAGTCTCTTCCATTTCCCTTTAACATTTTATTTAGCAAACTCAGACTGCCCCAAGCCAACCGACCGCGCACGTCAGTCCCCGTTAGCGGCCGGCAGAGCCGAGCTCTGGGAGGATTCAGGCAGAGTCTGCTGAGATTCCAGCTCGCTGTTTCGGAGGCCGTAACAAAACGCAGTCAGGACGGCAGGGGCAGGTTGTTCAAGGCTCTGCTCCTGCCTCCCAAATCAAATGCACCGCGCACAGTCCTCGAGTCGCTCAGCCCAGCTGACGGGAACGTCTGCGCGGCTCTCCCGGCCGACCCGTTACCGACACAGACGCTGCGTCCGCAGGAAAGAAAACCAAACCAACCTGAGCTGTACAAAATAAAAAGGAGTAAAAAGGACAATTTGCCTTTATTTAAACTAAAAGGCAGGTGCGTCGGAGACAATCTGGCTCTCCCAGCGCTCAAGGGAGACGCTTTCTGGCCGCTAAGGAATTCCTTGAGACGTCTCCATGGCCGTTTGCCTCTCTCCCGCCCTGCAATCCCTGAGCTGAGCATCAGAGGAGTGGCGAGAGGCAGCTGTGGTGCGGGAAAGACCTTCGCCCTTGGCCAGGGCATCAGGGGGCGGTGAAGTCAAGGGCGTGCAGAGCAGACGCCAGGGCGGCATAGAGGTGGGTGGTGCTGAAGCGGAGGCAGTACACGGGGCTGCTGGTGGGGGAGGACAGCGAAAAGCTCTGCAAAGAACGAGACGAGAATCACTTCGACGAGCAGCCTGGTCTGAGTCAGGTACCCGGCCGAGTCCCCGGGGGCTGCCATCGTGGCTAGCAAAGGGAATTGGCACGACGGAGACAGGACTCTGCATAGGTAAGTATTCCCATGGAGGGTCCCCCTCAAAGAAACCCAAATTCAGGGCTATCAAACCGAGGCCTCTCAGCAGCCCCGAAATCCTCTGCTGGGAGAGGAGGCACAGCCGGGCCGTGGCAGCCCAGGCTTCCGGCCTGTGTCCCTCCGCCTTGTTCTGCAGACACAAAGGCGAAAGGGGGCCTGGTCTCTGGGGCCAACTGGGGGGGGCAGTTTCTGCAATTTGGGAAACTGCCGAGACCCACAGCTCATCGCACGCAGGCAGCGCGCGGCCATCGGATGGGAACGACTTCCGGTCCCCACCCACCTGGGCCAAGATGGAACCTGGGACTCCGGGGGGGAGACCCCGAGTCCAGCCTCCGTACACTGGGTTGTCCGGTCGTCGCGCGGCTCTCGGGGCTGACTGAAAAGCCAGCAGCCTGGCCCTGCGCAGGCAGGGTTAGACACCGAACGGGCACCGAAGGGAGGCTCGTGGGCCAGGGACAGCCAGGGCCCGATGTCCCGCCTCACCTGCAAACACCTGCTCTGCCGCTTGTCCCAGAGCCGCACCACGCCGTAATAGGCGGAGCCGCTGGCAATCATGTGATTCCCGTCACTCCTCACGCAGTACAGGGCACTGTCGTGGGGCTCCTCCCACTCCATGACGCACTTCCTGCGGGTGGGAAAGCAAAGCAGAGGTCGCTACATAGCACCTGGCAGGGGAACCCGGCCGGGGGCTGGACTCCAATTCCCTCGGAGGAGTTGGCCCAGCAGGCTGCACAGCCGTAACCAAGCGCAGCCGCAGGGCGTTTACCTGGTGCTCGCGCGCAGGTCCCAGGCCCGGATGTAGGTGTCGTAGCCGCAGGACAGGAGGGTGGACGGCGTTTCGTAGACGACGTCCAGGACGCCGGCTCCTCGGTGGAAATCGGTCCCTAAGCAGGTCGCCAGCTGCCCGCTGGAAAGAGAAACGGGAGGGGATTGATCAGAGCACCAGGACTCTGCGTGGTATCACGCGGCGGCCGGGCGCCTCTCCCCAGTGACAGCGGCTACTGCCATGGGACTAGCAAGAGCCCCTCAAAGTCCCCGGGACTCAATGCCTGCGGAGGGGGAGCTGGCCCTGGCTCCACCCTGCCGTCTCTGGAGCTCTTCACACTCACCCTCATCAGCACTGGCAGGGGAGATGGGACCCAGCAGGGCTGTCCCAGCTCCAAGGTCTAGCTGGTAACAGCCTGCAGCAGCGTCGCCTCCCCAGACACCAGACAGGCACGGAGTCTGAGCTACGCTGTGTCTCCACTGGGTCTGTTGGTCCCGGGGGGAGAGGAAGTGCCACAAGAATCTCAGCCTTGCAGAGAGGGACAGGCTGGGGGGACTCCCGGCCAGGGCCGGATCCATCCCTACAGCACGGCCTGGGCTAGTCCCATCCCCCTCCGCTGGGGAACCCTTCCCCAGCCTTGGTCTCTTGGCCTCAGGAAGCTGCTCCGAGGACACTGACCCCGCCTCTTCCGTGTCTTCCTTCCATCCTGCCAGCCCTCGCACCCCCCAGACTCGTTCCTGGCCAGGTGTGATCCCCACACTTCCCCGCCAATGGCAGCCTGCTAGGCAGCCCCCGCCTTACGCTGCACTCGGACAAGCTGCCCGTTCCCTCCAGCCCCCACCTCTTCCTCGCTGCTCTTCTCTGCACTCCCTCCAATCCCTCCTCGCCCCACGGCGCTCAGCACGGAGCACAGGTATCCCACAAGTCACCCCAGGTCCATCCAGCGGGGAACAGCCCCGCCACGCCCCTCTGCAACCCAAACCTGCACTGGCCCGATTGTATGGCTGGATTGGAGCAAAGCAGGAACCTCGCGCTGCCTTTCCCACCCTCAAATCCAGCGCAGGCCGGACAAAGCAGAGGGGTTGTTCTCGCTCTCGGACACCGACCCCCCAGAGCCATAGGCCAAAGCGGGCGGGGAGTAAACGAACGGCTGCGAACAGGGAGCCGCCCAGGGCTGCCGAGGAAGGTGGCTTGGGAATACCTGCTGCCCCAAGCGCAAGGAAGCCCCGAGCGGCTCCCGGCGTGTCCCAGACGAGGGCTAGCTCATCTCAAGCTCGACCCTGCAGCCCTCCTCCGCCCGCCCCACAGGCCAAAGACACCAGCCAGCCGCAGCTTCTCGGCCACGCTGGGGAGACCCCGGCCAGCTGCTCGGAGGGCCAAACCCTCCTCTGCTTCTTTCTGGCGGCCTAATCCAAACTGGACACAATGAACCTCCAAGCACCTGCTTTTGAAAGCCCGCCGCACGGCCACCGTCTGAAACAGCCTCTTGGTTCCCAGGACAATGAAGGGCTCTTGAAAGCCGAAAGAATGGGCCCCGCCGGTGGGGTCACTGGCAGCCCCCCCAGTTATTTTGTTACTTTCTGCTCCTTGATCCAGTGTCACACAGTTCTGAGGCATCCTAGCCAAATGCCTTAATTCCGTCTGTAATCTGGGCTAAAGCCGCGTCGGGGGATAAAGACCACACAAAAGGCGGAATAGAGTCCCGGGAGATGTTAAAACAAGCAAACACCTTTGTGTCCCGGGAGAGAACTAGCTGCTAAAGCAGATTAGCGGCTGGAGCCGTGGTGTCCCCCAGATCAGAAGGCGAGCCCTGCCCCGATCTTTGCAGCCAGCACGCTTCTATGATCACAGCGCGGGCTGCATGCTGGGGCCGGCCTGTTTCCCCCAGTCGCTCTCCAAAGAGCAGATTATGGAGAATAACAATTTCTTTGTGGCTGTGTAATTCCCTCCGTGACCGTGACTGTGGGCAACTACACCGGCCCTTGATGCCAGGCCCCTAGCAACCATTTAACGAGGCCGGCCGGCCCTAGTGATGGCCCCCCCAAGCAAACCTCTCGGACAAGCTTTAACATCAAGTGCATGAATTAATCCCCCCCGACATGAATCCAGGGGTGCTGGGTTATTGGACTTTGTGTTTCTCCAGGCGAGGGATCTGGGGAATCCAGCCTTCAGTCCTCGCAATACATTAACCCTTTACAAGCTGGGTTTCAATCTGCCCCGTGGGCAGGTCGGGAGTGTTGGCGGACTCCGGGCGGGGGGTGAAGCAGGAGCCGTGCTCTGGCCTGGCCGTGTGACTCCGCCAGGACACACCACAGAGCTTTGGCGTTCTGCTCCCTTCCCAAGGGCGGCAGCGTCTCTATCCTCCCGGCCACAGCGCTCGCCCCCACAATCCCAGACCGCTGTGCGTTAGCTCAAAGGGCATAGGAGAGAGAGGGAGGATGCTTGGCCTTATCGGGGGAGATCTGAGCTCCTGAAAGACCTTGGACAAATTACGTAATCTGTGCCTTGGTTTCCCCACCTGTAAAATGGGGGTGATACGTCCCTGCCTCCCAAGAGGGTCTGCGAAGCATCTGGAAGGTGTCAGACAATGCGGTGCAGGGGCCGCAGAGAGGAAAGACGGAGATCCCTTTCCTGCTTGTTCCAGTGCCCCGGGCCGCAGCTTGGCCTCAGCTATTTCTGGAAGCAGTGACCCCAGCTCAGAGAGCGTGGGGCTCGGGGAGGTTAGAGGAAAGATGCAATCCTGGGCCTTGGTCTCCAGTTGACGCGCTGGAGGGCTGAGGTGACAGCTATGGGGCACAAGAGCAACTGTGTAAATCCGGGACTGCTAGGTGGGCGTCTCTCTCCTATGAGCTCCAGCCCAGCCACTCGCGGGCGGGGAAGAGGGCCTCTGTCCTGAGATCGCAGGCCTTCCCTGCTTCCAAACGGGCTGGAAATAAACAGCCCTTCCTCCTCGGCACACAAGGGAGGTGTCCAAGGCCACACAGCGAGCCCGGGCAGAAAGCAAGAGCCCCATCTCCGAATAACATGCCCTGTCTGCTAGCCCCTGTAGCCCCCACATACCCGGAAGGAACACATCTCCCGCCGTGAAATATACTGAAGGGAGGGAGGGAAGGAAGTCAACATTTCAGAGCTTCCCAAGAGCTTGGAACTGGGAGCTAATTCGATTAGCTCCGAAATTGCCAGCCTGTCCCTGCGCTGTGTAGACCCCTTTCGAGTCCCAGACACAATCCTCTCTGCTGGCCAACGCTGGCTCTTCACCCCCTCGGCCCGGCTGAGAGGAGACAGCCGAACGAAAGCGTGCAGCGCCCTCGTCTTCAACCCCGTCCCGCAGCCAGCCCCGTCCTGCAGCCAGCGTCCCTGGGAGGAGACCGGCCCAGCAAAGCACAGCTGGCCGGCTGATTCGATGGAGACAGACAGCATCTCTAGTGAGGATACTTGGCCCTGATCTCCCACTTCACCCCTTCAGCACGGCAGCAATTAACGTAGTTACTGAGGGAGAAAAGCGTTCAGCCCCAAGTGTCCTCCTTTGCTGGGTCCCTGGGGTGTTTTGGGGTCACAGCCAATGGGCTGGCTCCTAGAGGGCAGAGATCTGCTCTTCTTTCCCGCTCCTGGCGCGTGG
Organism: Macrochelys suwanniensis; assembly: GCA_033296515.1. Classification (NCBI taxonomy): domain Eukaryota; kingdom Metazoa; phylum Chordata; order Testudines; family Chelydridae; genus Macrochelys; species Macrochelys suwanniensis. The sequence continues at coordinate 141,707,900 of CM065778.1, forward strand.
TGTGTTACTAAGGAGACACGGCCGGTGGCACCTTCCCCAGGCTGCTCTCTCCCTCCCAGGCGAATGAACGGCTTGGATGAAGGCGAGCAGCCTGGCCCCGCGCTGGAGGAGCCTGAAGGGAGGCCGGGGGAAGGAGGGCACAGGTTTGCAGTGCAGTGGGGGGATCACCACCCGGCCCCGCAGCTCCAGCTGATCTCCTCGCACATACACACGAGGGGACAGATGGAGGGAGGCCAGAAGGGAGCGGTGTGTCATCCGGTCTGACCAGGGAGGGGGCATTTCCTGGGATGGACCCGCTGCCTCACGAGGCGCCCAAGAGGCAGCGGAGTCCCTGCCCCAGAGCGCTCGCAGCTGCAGGAAGCCCGGATCAGCAGCCGCGAGTGCCCCTGGGTCCCAGGCCTCGGGAGGTCGGTACGGGAGCCAGCAGCCATGCCGTTCCTGGCAGGTGGGAACCCGCGCAGCTCGGAGCAGTGCTGGTGCGCAGGCAGGGAGAGCTACGCAGCCAGGGCCATCCTCGGCCTACTGCCGGGCTCTTCAGTGCCTGCTGCTCTGGAGCTCCCTGTCGCGAGCTGCCCCTCCGTCAGCACCTCGCTGCTCCACCAGCCGGGCCGGGCAGGGCAAGGGGGGAAGGTGTTGGCAGACGGGAGCCCACTCAGGCTTCTCCGCTCAGACTTGAACCTGAGCCCTGCCAACGCCGAGGTGCGAAGGCGACTATCACTTAAGGGCTCAGCGACACCTCCGGGGACAGGCGGGGAGCCCCGCGCTCCGGCACCAGATGCCCAGGCTTCTTCCCGGGCAGAGGGCTCCTGGGCGGTGGGGAAGCAGGCAGCCGGCTGGGAGAAGGGCAGCGCGCAGACCGCTCGTCAGGGCTGCGATCTCCGGGCAGCAGCCCCAATCCCCGAGGCTCTGAGCGCCCCCCGCTGCTCAAGTAATCCCTCACCGGCTCTGGGACGGCTCAGCGTGGTTGCTTGCGTGTCCGCTGTCCCAAAACCAGCTCTTGGGGAGACCTTCCCCCCTCCCCCTGCTCCCGGACAGACGGACCCCGCACAAACAGGAAGGGACAATTGCCAGCTGAGACTGTGCTGGGCCAAGCAGAGTAAAGCCCCCCCGCCCTCCCCCACACATGTGGGGTGCTACCTGCCTGCCTCCAGCTAGCACAGCTCAAACCACCCTCCCCCTTCTGAGCACAGCACCGTCCTCTGCTCCGGGCAGAGTGGGGGGCACCACCCAGCAGTGCCACCCCCGAAGGCCAATCCCTGGAACCCTTTCAGGACTGGGAGGGTTTTATCTGACCATCACAGGCTCTGCCCGGCGCTCTCCTCTCCCCCTCGCTGTCCCTCTATCTCCCCTTCCTCCATCCAGTCCTTTACCGGCGCTCACCCGACCGGGGGGGCCCTGGCGAAGCCGAGCCCCCCACTTCTGCCCCAGCATGCTGGGCATAACCCCTCCGTCTCGGTCGGAGGAGGCTGGAACTGGCGGGGAGGGGGAATCAATGTTCGGATCAGCCTCCCTGCTCAGTACGCTCCCCCCGAGCTTGGAGACGTTCGCCCCCGTCAGCACCTTTCCCACGACGAGCACCCCCCCAATCTGATGGCTGATCGGTCGTCAGAGCCCCCGTCTCCACGCCACCAATGGTCGTTTGCAAGCGGGGCCTTGGTGCCTTCGCTAGCGCTCAGCCCACTTTCAAGTGGCATATTCATTGCCCCGGCCCGGCCCGGCCGGCCTGCACACATTTGTTATTGTGCAGCCGCATTCATTAGTGAACATCTGCTGCCGCCGGGCCCCCGTGCTACCCGGCCCGCGCATGTTCGGGGCCGCTTGTTTGCTTTTTATTTCCCCCGCTGTTTGTTGTTTTCCCCCCCGCTAATGAGCCTTTAATGTGCGGGTGGCCGGGCGTGCTCTCCGGGGCGCTTGTCTGGGCTCCTCTGTATAGGTTTCGTTTATGTTTGTTTGTTAAAAATGGGAGATGAAAGGCTGGGGTGGGGGGGGAAGGAGCCAAGGGAGATGCACTGATAGGAGAAGCAGCCAGCAGAGTGGCAGGGGGCCTGACACCCACTCCCCTTGGGATCTACTCCGGGGGGGAAGGTCACCAGCAGGTCTGCTGCACCACCAGGGATAGACCCCGGATCCGACTCGAAGCCCGGCTGCTTCCACCAGCCACCGCTCGCGCCTTCAGGTGTGTATTGGGAGCCCACTGGCCATCTCAAGAACATGGTCTCTGCAGCAAGGTCACTGCCCAGGCTGAGCCTCCGTCACGCAGCTCCCAGCCCCTGGTGCTGGGGACCAGCATCCCGCCCGCAGTGAACCCCGGCCTGGTCTAGCCAGGCAGCGCGCTGGGGACTGCTCTGTCTGGGCAAAGGGATCAGCGAGCGGCCTTCCTGTCCCTGGCCCCCAGCCCCGCGTCCGCCCCTAGCTCGGGGGACTGGGCTGAAGTGACGATGCTATTGTCATCCCCAGCCTTGCTCTACCCTCACTCCAGGGAATGAGAGACCGGCCGGCTGCTCTCCTGCTTTTGGAGCCGCTTCCCGAGGGAAGGCTGCCTCCGAGGTAGGTATTTCTACATCGCCCCATCACTGCAGCACACAAAAGCAGAGCTAGGAAGTTCCCCTCTCTCGTCCTTCCCCGCCCGGTGGGGAAATCCCTCCGTTAATTACAGCTTTGGGGGCAGGTGGCAAAGGAATGAGTGTCTGTCAAAGTCACTAAGAACGTCCAGACTGGGTCAGACCAATGGTCCGTCTAGCCCAGGGTCCTATCTCTGACAGCTGCCAGGGAATGAACAGTCAGGCGATTATTGAGTGACCCATCCCCGGTCGCCCATTCCCAGGTTCCGGCCGTTGGAGGTTTAGGGACACCCAGCGCATGGTCATCTTGGCTAATAGCCATTGATGGACCTGTCCTCCAGGAACGGATCCAGTTCTTTTCTGAGTCCAGTTACACGTTTGTCCTTCACAACATCACCTGGCAAGGAGTTCCACAGGTTGTGCATTGCGAGAAGAAATACTTCCTTATGTTAGTTTTAAACCTGCTGCCTCTTAATTTCATTGGGTGACCCCCTGGTCCATGTGTTAATGAAACGCAAAGTTGCAGCGATAAGTTTTGCTGTACTTAGTTCTGCAGGCTAATGAGCAAGAGGTCCAGGGCCCATGTCCCCAGGAAGGAGGAATCGACAATATAGTTTCCTGCATTCTAAGAAGTGCAATTTAAAGTCAGAAACCAAACTTCCCTATCCAGAATTGGTACCTAGCCCGTTTATGGAACTGGTACGTTTACTATTGTATGGTGCACCAGATCTCAAAGGAAACAGTTCCCTCCCTGGAGCCAGGATACAGCAACGCCTGTACCTAATCCAGTGTAACATTTTACCCGCCCTGTTCAGCAGAGTGAAGATGTTTCAGGAAGCTCCTGGCCTGGGGCAATTCAGTAAGATGGACAAGGCCTCTGCGGATGAGAGCACGCACGAATGCACACCTGACTGTGCTGTGCGAATGCGAGACAGGAAAGGTAATGCGGAATCTAAGCCCAGCCCACAAAATCACAAGCCTCTCATTCATCTAGCAGACGTGCCCGTCTCCTAGCCGGACTCAAGTTGTTAAAGGGTAAAATGCTCCCCTAATTTTTAATCCCCCCGTTTTAGCTCTTCCACAGACTGCTCCTGCTTTCTCCCAGGGCTGGTCTACACTGGCAATTTACATTGGCACAGCCACCTTTCTCCGGGGCGTGAAAAATCCACACCCGCGAGATATGGCTAAGCCGACCTAACCCCTGATGGAGACAGCGCAGTGTCAACAGATGAATTCTTCCATCGACCGAGTGCCTGTCGGGGAGCTGGATTACCGACATGACGGGAGAACCCTTCCCATCGCTTTGGTGAATGTCTACACTGAAGGGGCCCCGGTGACTTTCACAAGCCATTCTCCTCTTCCCTTACACTCAGTCAGGGAGCAGAAACCATACCAGTTGGCCAAGGTGGCCGATCATGCGGCAGTAGAAATGAATAGCAGCAAGGTGATATGGCGCCCACGGTTTGCCAACAGCTCGTCTGCTGCCACGTTTGAGCAGCAGGAACAAGGTTCAAGAAAATCAAACTCAGTTAACAAAAAAATCACAAACAAGACGCATGTGCCACATTCATCAGATAAGCCGATTGCTGCCACAGTTCAACCAGTCTCCCAGAGCCGCTCTACAATACACCTGCTCTGTAAATCTTTCGGACAAACGGTTCTACAGAGAGTCAGTTCAACTAAAAAAAAAAAAAAAAAAACACTAAATGAAAGAGAAAGTTAAGGTTGTGAAGCCAAGCACTCAAAAGTTAGGAAATGGCTGAGTTAAAGCTGCCCGTGGTGCCTTAACTCTGCCCCCTTGTGCATGTACAGTATGATACAGTCAGTTATTAAAACACCATCCGCTGCTTCCCCCTACAGGACTCCTGCTTTGTTCAGGGCACCGGATGGGCATTGCTCAGCGAACGAGGCCGCAGTCAGTATGATGTTCAGGGAGTGATCTCATCCTGCACATCACCCAAACCCAGCACTACGCAAGAACCCTTTTCCTATAGGCCACCGTAGCACCTTAGCACAAACCAGACAATAAGGCACTTCTCTTTGCAACACTCCTGGGAGGTCAGGAAGCCCTGTCCTTATTTTGTAGGTGTCGAACTGAGGCAGACACACACTATGTGACTCAAGGGCCAACAGGCAGTCTAGAGCGGAGACAAGACTTGAACCCATCTCTCCTAGGTCCCAGTCCAGGGCCTTCGTCCCAAGGCCATCCCTTCCTGTGCACCTGTCTCATTCACTACACAACTTCTGCAGTTTATCTAGCTCGCAGCTCTCCACAGTGCCCATCACTAGTTTCTAAAGGACAGATTTTCAAAGGTATTCAGAGCCTAAAGACGCAGGTAAGGACTTCTGAAAAATCCCCATACACACCTATTTGCATCTTTGGGCCCTGAACGCCTTTACAAATCTGGCCCAAGTGCTTAAGAAGGCCGGGGTGCTGTGAACCTCAGCCCAGTTCACTACAGCACCCTGCAGAATGGTCTCCCAAGGGAAGTGCTGGAAACCCTAGCACTTGGGCAATGTAAAGACTTTGGCCTGGACAAGATACTTTCAGGAACAACCCTGAGCTGGCCCTAGGGGAAATAGACTAGGTGAGATCCAATCACCTCGCTCTTTTCCTGATTTAGTGGATGTTGTCACATAAGAATATTCCGACTCCTCTGCTTCTGGAACAGGTCTTTGAGACATCTAATGGGAACACGGTGCTAGTGCTCTGGGGCTTGGCGAATGCATCTAAGAATTATTAAGTCCAGACAGGACCAACAGCCCCATGGATGTTAGATAACCCTGGATGCATTTCCATTAGTTTAGAATCCTTTGGACAAACAAACATTTTTATTGCATTATTTTTAAAATATTCCAGTGGGATTTTGTTTTGTTTGTAACTCTTCCCTTGTGTGGGAGCACTGAACACAACAGCATTACTAGGTCATGAGAACCAGCAACTGAAAGTGGCCAGGTGAGTTTCACTTTTCCAGTTGGGTGAAGTACAGAAAAGCAAATAGTAGCAAGGACGAAAAGTAAGTTAGAGAATTGAAAATGAAAGATTGGACATACCTAAGGATACAATCCACCCTTGTTAAAATCAAGAGGAGTTAGATCCATCTACCCAAAGGTAGAGTTAATCCATCATGAAGCAAAAGTTTCCTAAACTCTTCCAAGGAGTGATAATTATTTCCTGTAACTGTAATGTCTGGATTTCCAGAAGATCTTCTACCCACTATAACCAAAACCAAGCAATCATCTACCTCTCTGCACTCTGTTCTGCTGCTTTAGGTCTTTGCCAGGTGTTTCTTTGGGACAAGTTTAGCCCAGCTCTTGGTTTTAATGCTACAAGCAATATTCCACTCACTGGTTCCGACTTTTAGATTAGGTTGATTTGTCGGCATCCACAGCCCCTGTATGTTCACTTTCTACAAATATTCAGCATACCAAATTTGTTGGTAGGAGTGTTCAGAGAAACAGTTAATTGTATGCAAAACAGAGAGTGTGTGCCAAAAACAAACATTTGAATTTATAAAACAAATAGTCACTCTGGAAATCAGATTCTATGAATTATGCTCATCCACCAACCAAGGATGAAAAGTGATTCCATGTAACCTGCATCCAATCAACCAACCAAGGCAGCTGGAATGTGGACTTCAAATAGCAAAACACTTGCAACCAACCAATTGTGAACGATCTACAGAATCATAGAATATCAGGGTTGGAAGGGACCTTGGGAGGTCATCTAGTCCAACCCCCTGCTCAAAGCAGGACCAATCCCCAATTTTTGCCCCAGATCCCTAAATGGCCCCCTCAAGGACTGAACTCTCAACCCTGGGTTTAGCAGGCCAATGCTCAAACCACTGAGCTATCCCTCCCCCCATAAATAAACAAAATGATTCAGTGCAAATGATCTGGATGTTTGAACACATCAATTCGAGAAAGTCATAAACTGGCCCTTCAATAATGGCCAACAGGGGAAGGAAGCAAGATTCATCTAATAAAATTACGCACAATGTAGCGTTTGCCCAATTCTAGTTAGTACACTTGGAGAGAGCACCAAAACTGCCAAGTGACCTGCAGAGGAGAGCAATGGGGACTGCAGACAAGTAGGGGAAATACAAGCTGAATAAATGCCAAGGAGAGGCAAGGCCTAGACATACAACGAAGGGATATACACCAAGGAGCCAAATCCGTCCGACACCCAGATTATTTTCACTGCATCTTTGCAGCGTTATCCCGACGTTTCTTTTTTCACATACCCGAGGCCCAGCCGGGAACGCACAGGATTAGGAGTCTATGGAAGCGTTTCAAACTTAAATGGGCCACAGTAGGAAGAAGTGTTCCAAGGTGCGGAGACTAACAAAGGGAAGGAACACACTGAGTTTACAGAGACTGTTTTGATCCCCACGGTGCCCTGTTAGCAAAGTTCCCAGAGCCAGATGGAGGGAGGCAAGCTTTTGGATACAGGGGGCAGTAGGGGGGCGGTGACACCAGAGGTGGAGGGGATGGGGAAAGAGTTTTGCCCTCTTTTCTTCTGCTTTCTCTGAATTGGCCCACACACACTTTAAATGGTCCAATAAAAAGATACAATTTCTTTACCTTGCCTGCTCTGGGACCCTGTGAGTTTTTGTTGTCCGGGTTCCCGTAAGGTTAAGTTCAGAGGATAAACTGACACGCTGGGCTATGGGAAAAAGCCAGTTTCTTCAAATAAAGCCACGACGGTGCAAAAGGGACCCCGCTGGGGCTTTTATTTGGGAAAACAAACAGAAGTGGCACCAAGCCCTTCTGCTTTACGGACCAATTTAACTATAAAACCAATGTTCTCCCTCTCGGGGGTGAGGAGGGGAGAGAGACGGGGACATGACAATAGCCCGAAACCTTGGGGGGAAAAGGACAAAAAAAGCTGTCTGTCCCCTTGTCTTTCTTGTCCCTGGCTCCTTTTCTTAGCACACGTGTGTTCTTGTAAAAACGATTAGATTGCAATTTGTATAACACGGTGACCCCCAAATTCAGACATTTAACCCCTTTTCTCTGCAAAGAATGTCAAGAATGTCTCTCTGTCTTTCTTTCCAGCGGGAGGAGTGGGGGGGAATGCTCTCAAACTGTGATTTCTGGGCAAAGAGAAAAAAAAAAGCCAGGGGAGGAAAAGAGAGGCAGGGAATTCTCAGAGCTTCTTGCACCACTTGTGTGGGAATAAGCTTGTGTATGGCTCCTTTCTGGACAGAGCTCTGGAGGTCTTCTTTAGTGGGCAGACAAAAAAAAATGGAGAATCCCAATCAAAACAAAGCCATCTGTTTAAATGAGCGAGTGCTGACCAGCGGCAGAGGGGGTTCCTCATTCACTCCTTTCCATTCTTCTCCCCGGCTTCTGTTGATTCTCTCTCAACCCAGGGAAAAATAAAGATTGCTTGGGCTCCTGGGGATGAAACTGATCAATGCACTAGGCACTTTCACCCCCCCCACACACACTTTTGACTTGTTTCAGATGTTGTCAAGTTGTCATAAATACGTCTGAAGGGGAGTGAAAGGGACAGTTTGTGCTCTAGGACACACACAAATCCAAGGGCAGAAGTTGGCCCCATGTTTGTTTGGAATAAGACGTGGTTGAAGCTGCAGTGAGAACCTAGGACTATAGGTTGTTTAGCCTAAAAAACTTTAAACTGTGCTAGTGAGGAGGATGCATGGAGAGCCACAGGACAACACTGGTAAGGGAGGAACCTATAAACCTGCAGCCAGGGCCCAGAGAGGTTAAAATCACCATCAACAGAGAACAAAAGAGCCCAGAACTGGTTCTGGAGATTTTATATAGACCACAGGAAAACAAATCACCTGTTCAGACAAGACTCAGCGCTTTGGATACAGCTAACGGAGAGATCGCAAGAGGGCTGCACAAGAAGCTGCTGCCCAAGACACATGGGATCTGATAGCTGGCCCATCAAACCCAGCATCCTGCCTCTGACAATGACCAATGCTTAGATGCCTCAGAGGAAGGCAAGAAAAACTCAGGTAATGCCTTTGGGTCACCTGGGGAACTGGCGGCGTTCCTTCCTTCCTGAAATTCCTTCCTGATCTCTCAGGCAATCAGTTCATGCCTGAAGGCAGAAGATCCATCTTCATTCCTAAAAGTCTCAGTCTATTTTACTTTTGACTAGAACTAAAACCTGGATCTGATCTCTCCATCCAGCTGCGTAATGTGTCCTTTTTGTTAGGACTATTTGTATTGCAGTGACGTTGGAAGGTCCGAACCAAGATGAGGGCCCCGCTGCACTGAGCGCTGTACAAAGCACCCAGAGGCCCTGCCGGGAAGAGCTTACAGAAGGGAAGGGAACAGAGGTGACATGACCTACACAAGGTCACAGAGCAAATCCAGGGGACAGCTGGGAGAGGAACCCCCACTCCACTAGACCACATTAAATAAAAGGGGGTGGTGGGGTGGGAGGTAGAGTTTTGGGGACAAGACGGGACTTCAGTTCCCCAAATAATCCAAAGGACACACAACGTGGCATTAGAATCTGGGACTGTATCGAAGTAACCAAACAAACATACTCCATACCCAGCATGGCATAAACCCAGGCAATAACTAATCAGCAAAACCAAGGTATGTAGGAGGTTGGGTGAATTCTGTGTCTACAGCCATTTCTGAGTCCCTGTCTCCAGAGCCCGAAAAGGTGACATCCATACCAGGATGTTTACCATCCGACAATATCATTCCCTCCTCTTGGCAACCTCTATCCATTTGTGACGATCTAGAGGGAGCCGGCTTAAGTGGCTGACTCTGGTGGGAGTTTCTACCAGCGGCCTCTCTCCCCGTTTGGGACGCACTACATCAAAATTACTTCATTGGTTTGCTCCCCTTCCCCCTCCCCCCCAGTCCTAAAATCCTGGAGGATCCCCTAGGGCTTGTTTAAACTCTGCAAGCTGTAAGGTTTCGTTTTCCGCAGGAATTGGTGGAGTTTAACAGACGAGACGGATCTAAAACTTCCATGATGCACCAACCCCCTATCCCTCGACATTAAAACTCTCTCTGTGAAGAGTTAGAAATACGGCTTATAACTCGGATCTGATCCTGCAAACCCTTATTCTCCCGGGTACCCCTACACACCGAACTGGTCCCAGTGAATTAGCGGGGCTACACCAGGTACAGTCTTGCAGGACTGGGCACCAGGCTTAGAAAGACTGGATTTAAAATTGGGAACCATCAGTAATGGTCAATTTCTCTCACTATGCCTAAAGCGACTAAAGCGTCCGTCCTTAATCAGAACATCCAGGCAGGCGAAGACACAAACGTGAAGACGCACCGTCCCTGCTGACCACTTCTCTGGTGGCTGTGGTCTTGATGTTAAAAGCTACAAACGTAGATGGGATTAATATGGTTTGAGACGGAAGAGACCTGTTCGTGCCTCAGCCCCACTCCCCTGCGAGAGCTGAGGGGGACCTGGCTCACGTTAACCGAACAGATCCTAAACCGGATCAGGCAACACGCCTAGCAGCAGCGAACTCAGCAAGCTGCCCGTGCAGCTCCTTCGGGTGGCATGACCTGCCTGGCCGCTCCTGCATTGTTTTCATCGCACTGTGGCCTGATCCCGGGGACACACACACACAGGTGTATTACTGAAGCTGCCTGACCTGCAGAAACCTTCCCCCACCCTCTCGGCAGCGTGCACGGTGCACACACCTGGAACTCCCCCTCTCCCCTATTCCCAGCAGCTTTTGTTAAGCCCCGCACCTTTCGCCTGGCTTTGTGCACGGTGCTAGCTTCCCACTGACATCAAAGGGGCCCTGCCTGGAACACCTGAAGAGGAGGCAGGGCGCAGGAGGCCTGACTGGGGCAAGAAATGCAACTCTGCATCTTCCCCTCACTGCGCCCTCTCCCTCGCTCTTTTTCATCCCTTTGAAAAGGTGGCAGAGATAAATGGAGAACAAAAAAGCTGCAGCCTTCGTCCACACCACCCCTACCACTTAAGGGGGAAGGGACCTTTCCGAAAAAAAAAAAACCACCCCCACATGTGCTCATACACAATGGCTCAAAAGGCCGGGCAGCACCAGCCCACTTTGTACTGCTAACAAGGGAAACCTAATTACAGGAAGAGGGCGAAGAGGGACAGATAAAAGGGATACAACATTTCAACATCTGTTGCCATAAAGGGATAAGAAGTGGGGAAACGCAAAGTGTCAGTTTGGTGTCAGAGACGGCGTAAAGCCGATTTCAAAGGGCTCGGGAGACGGAGGGACCCAAAGGAGAAATTAGAGGGTTCTTTAAAAAAGAAAAGAAAAGAAAACAAGCTGCCACCGACGCTTTCAAAGGAAAGAGTTCGGATATTTAAAAGGGAGAGAGAGGCAGCGGCTGTTTCCACCTTAGCACAGTTAACATGCCTTCTCCGGAGTCTCAGGGCCCGGGTGCCTCTGGGGGAGTAGCCCGCTGCAGGTTTACAAAAGGACAGCGTGGTGCTTTGCATATCAGGACACAGGGACAGCTACCCTGGGTCAGATCAATGGTCCCTCCGGAACCAGCTGCTCCCCGGGCTGGTGCAGAGAACCCCAGAATGGACAGATGTGGGATAACCTGCCCAAGGGGTTTGCTGATGGCTATGCCTGGAGGCAGGCAGGGTTTCTGTTCTAAAAAGCTGCGGGACAGATCATGCCTCACGATCCCAGAGGGTGTAGGTGTGATTGGGCCAGTCGTGACCCGGGGGCTCCTTCCTTGCTGAGCAGTGATGCTGTTCCAGACAGACAAGCAGTCCTGGGCCACGTCCCAGGGAGTTCAGAATCGACACCCAGTGCGCTGGGAGACTCGGAGGAAGGCTCCGTCCCACAGCGCCTTGCCCTTCAAATGGGCTGGTGACAGTATTTTTACGGCGACATGTCGAATAAACAAGTTTTCGGGAAGGGTTTAGCACAAAGCGGGCATGGGCAGCTGGCATGCTGGGATAGAGAGGGAGCTCCCGGCGTAAGGCGCAACATGGGAACAGGCGAGAAGGGTCATACCCCATATAATGGGCAGAGAAAGGTCAAGTGCCTTGCTAAAGGGAAGTCAGCGGGAATCGGCGGGACAGCTGGGGTTAGAAGTCAGGACGGCCTGGATACCAGCCCTAGCCCGCCTCCCGAGGCAGAACTTCAGAATTACTGATGCTAACGAGAGGAAGGGCTGGAGCATGGAGTCCTGGTGAAGGCAGGCCTGTTCCCTACCATAGTGTCTTTGCCCTCATTTTTGGCCACACGACGAGAAGCCCCGTAACAGCATTTCTCGTAAGGACGGCGCTGTAGCCGTCCCCAGTGCACTCAGACCGGGTGGAGTGGAGCGACCCGCCAGGATTTCCATGCAAGAATTTCGTGGGGTAATTCCTATCATCCCACCTCTGCAAAGGTGAGCTTGCAGGGCACGGAGAGCCTCCCCAAACACCTTTGGGACCCAAGTGGCAACAGCGTCAAGCTGAAGCAACGGGGCGACATCCAGTCCCTACAGCACAAGGCGTTAAGATGCCGCGATGTCCTGTATTTGTCCCGGAGGACAGAGTCTAAGGGAGAGTCTCAAAATACTGCAGCTGGAATGCCAGCCGGCAGTCAATGACTGGGCATTCCAGGGTCATTCCACTGCCTGCGACTCAGTTTTCCAAATTTCCTGTGCGGCTCTGGTCCGATGCCATCAGCTGAACATGTTCAGAACTGAAGATGGACAGTGGGGAAGGAGGGGCCTCTCCTCCCCCAACAAATATCTTCACCCCAATCTCCATCCAACCCTGTGCAAGGCTCCGAAGGAGTTTCCAGGTGAAGGCATCGTCCTCGGCGCCATCCCTCAGTGCGACACACCAGACACCCCAGAGAACAGAAAAGGCCCTAATGCCATCATGCCAAGAACATCAGCTCCAAGTATCAGCCAAGGATTTATCCAGTCTGGAACGAAGACCATCAGGATTCTCCGGTTATTTAGCTTTAAATCTTTGGTAGCGAGTCCCAACGCTCAGCTGTGGAGAATTGGAGAGGCCACCCACCCCTAGGGAACAGGAATTCTCAGGAGACCACCACAGGTTAGCGTCGGGTGCTGGACAGCAGGAACAGGACAACTGGGGGCTGATCCACGCTCTGAGTTCCTGGGGGTCTCACTGTGAGAGGCCTGCCCTCGGATACACACAGGCAGCTCCCACCAACCTGTCAGGAGCAGCAGCATGGCCGCCCCAGGTCAGCAACCAGCCCCGGGCACTCGCAGAGAGGCGGTCAGTGATGACTGTATTCCCACCCTGCCGGACTGCTGGCAGCCGAAATGCTCTGCGCGGGGGCTGCCTGTCAACCCTCACCGAGAGCTCTGGGCGGTCACATTTGACACGCCCACTCGAGAGGCTCTGCCGTGTCTAGAGAGCCAGGGACTTCGTTGCCCTGGATGGTCTCTGGCGTCCGGAGCCAAGCAGGGCGGGCAGTGCTGCGGAGACAGCGTGCACAGACCCTGCCGGAGCGGCCCCTAGCGCTCCCCTATGCACGCTGCTGCTGGTCAGCACAGGAGCGACACCAACGGGCTCGGAAACGGGGTCCCAAGCAGGACCGTGACTGGGGAGAGGGACGTTATACGGAGAGGTTGAGAACTGCTGGGGGGTGAGATCTTCCGGCCCACCCCACCGCCCACGAAGCTGCTTTGCTTTCCACCCTAGCCACACATTTCACTTGCTCTTCCACTGGTGAGCTCTCCCTCCAGAAGCCTGCGTCAGTGCATCCTCACAGGACTCCGGCCCACCCTGGGGCTCTCCCGCGTGCTCCACAGACAGGGCCCACCGTCGCACTCCAGCTGGGACGGGTGAAGGGGGAAGAATCGGCCCGATGCGCTAGGCCCATTGGCTAGGCTGTCCCAGCTTTCTGCTCTGCCTGTCAATCAGGCTTTGGCCTTATTGAAAGATCAAACTCCTTCATGCCTGTTCGTCACCTTAATCCTATTTTCTGCACCGCTTTGTTATCTGTTCGGGCTCCTCTGGGATGGATACACGCTTAACCCTGGAGCCTGTCCCTTGCTCCTGGCAGATGCTTCCACGCGAGAGGATCCAGGAGACGTTCATGAGCACAAGAGGCCACAGCACCAGCCAGGGTCTCAGAGCCCATCAATGCACCTTCAGTATCCCATCACCTCAACTTCTAAGCGCCAGTGTGCAACTGAACAGCTCACCACAGAGCATGTGCCAGGGTTAATTCTGGACAGGATCAATGATGACAGGTCCTTTGTTTTTTTCTTTAAAGCTATAATAAAACTGAAAACTTAAAGCATCAACTACAACGATAGAATAGCAGCGTATCCAGCCAGCTGGGACAGACCGCGTCTGTAAATAAAAGGCAGAATTGCTTCTCTCTCGGCCCTCAAACCTAACCCCCTAGCTCTGCTAGTGCATCTCAGTCCTGACACACACCCCACCCATTTCTCCAGCCCTGGGGGCCCCACAAACACAGCTCTGCTCATGCCCCTCAATCCAAATCCACAGCCCCCCTGACATTTCAGTCCTGGATGACTGTCCCCGCCTCACCTTCCGCTCAGCCAGCACCCCTCAATCCTGATGTGCCAGGCCTCCCTCCCTGCTATTCCAGGCCTAAGCAGAGCACACCCATCACGTACAGCTGAGCTGTGCTATTGTGATCTTGTCGTGGATGTGCCATTCACTCCTCAGTACACAGAGACCCCCAGGCGGTCAACCTCAAACTTCCCTTCAGTGGAGTTCAGTTGCAGGACTGGAACCCACCCTGCCCAGAGTCCGAAGGCCAGTGCTTCACCAGACGGCATCACACCCCAACAGCCTACATGCCAAGACTCAGACCATTCGCCTCTGCCCCTTATTAAGGCTGAAGGAAAAGACACATTTAGGGGATCACATGAAATTACTAAGTCACTATTCAACCCTTCACCATGGTGAACTACAAGCAGAAACCGCTAAGCGGAACTAAACCTCCAGATTTCCCTGTGCTCGGCCCCTGGCATCTCAACAGCAGAGAGATGTTGGCAAATTGGAAGGAATTCAGACAAATGTAACTAAAATAACACAACTGCTTGAAAGGGCGATTTAGCTGGAGAGAGACAGTATAGAACACCTTGCGTCCGATGAAGTGGGTATTCACCCACGAAAGCTTATGCTCCAATACCTCTGTTAGTCTATAAGGTGCCACAGGGCTCTTTGTCACTCCTTCTGACCTTAAAGTCTATGAGTCTATGATGTAGAATAATCTGCCCCCCAAGTCTCATCCTGCTCTCTGTCAGAGGTTGATTTAAGCCCTTAAAATAGGCTTTAATACCCCTTCCTAAATGTGTTATAATTCATTATAACTGGATAGTCTTGATATTCATATAAATGTCCAATCCCTTCTTGAATTTTGTTACATTCTTGGCCTCGATTACTTCCTGCGGCAAAGAGTTCCACAGGCTAATTGCATGCCTAAAAGTGTTTCCTTTTATGGGTTTTGAATTTCCCACCTTTTTAATTTCATTGACTATCCCCCCTTGTTCTTGAATGAGCTAAATAAACTACGTCAACTGGTTCTCCTTTATCTGCTCAAGAAAAAAATTGCAGCCAGTCTGTTCTTTGTACTAAACCAAGACAGGACAGGCAATCCCTTTCACTGGAATGTTAGAGCACATACATGCTGAATCCCTGGCACAGGGGAAGAAGGGGACTTCCAGGGCCAAAGAATTTGCATATTAACACCTGAATTCAAGTACAGTAAAAAAGAGTTTCACACCATCTCTGCTGAACTGTGTTCTGTGGAACAAAATCTGAGGGTATTTCCTACTCTCTGCACAATATCCATGCCTTTCTCTTTATCTTCAGAAGCTGGAAGAATATACAGGAGTTGTATGAGAGAAAGGGGCTTCTGAAATGTTCAAGTCACTAAACACACTGCCCTCTAGGATATGGATAGGAAAAAGGTTATTGGACATGGTTAAGGAGGCATTAGGTTTGAAGCTCACAGGCTCATAGGGGACAAAGGTGAAAGAAGCCCTTTTAGATCACCCAACCCATCTTTGCTGATAAAGAATTATCCACAATTACCGGATTTCTAGCGCTTTGTCCAGTCATTTTAAGAGTCCCATGTCTCAGTTCCCCACTGAGATCTCAGGATGTGGAATACTTTCCACAGGGAAGTTTTTTAGATGTCCAGCTTAAGTTTGTGTCATTCCCCCACTCCCTGTCTCTGACATCAGACCCCCTCCGTCCCTTCTCCCGCACCCCGATTATCACCACGCTCCCAATCTTGGCCTCTTCTCTGCACACTCCCTCTTGGCTCAGGGTCCTTCTTTCAAGCTGAGTTGCCCCATATCTACCCTGAAACTCTCACCCTCACCCCTTATTCTGAGGAATCGAAAGTCACTTTTCTTGAGATCTCACCTCCACACCTTCCTTTGCCCCAAGGCTGATAAATGACTAAGTTGGCAAACTGCAGACAACAGTCAGGTTACAGGCAGCCTCAGCTGTGCCTTTCTCCTCCCCCTCCCCCCCAAAATGAAACATGCACAGTAAGGTCTGGCCGCATGCTTACCTCTCTAAGTCCCAGATTCTCAGAGGAGACGTGTGTCCACAGCAAGCTGTCCCAGTCACGAAGGAACTGTCAAAAAACAAAACAGCATCAGCCATCTCCCTTCGGAGCGTGAAGAAGAGCTGCGTTCTGTGGAAAACATTTCTAATTCAGAGCAAGAAACAGCAGACACACCAAGAACATTGTTATTCTGTTTGCATCATCACAGTGCCTAGGAGCCCCAGCTGTGTGCTAGATGCACGTACAAACACAGGAGCTCGCAATCTAAGCGTAAGACAAGAGAGAACAGATGGACACAGAGAGACCGACGGGAGTACAAGGAATCAATGAGAAAACATTGGTCAGCGTGACAGGTAGTGGTCTCAGCACACCAGGAGCCTAACCATTGTCACGTTTTTTAGACGCATCGTGGCCAAGCAGAGTTGGGAGGAAGAATCTGAAGGAGGAGAATGGCTGGTGCTGAGGAGGTCTACCCCGGATCCCCACGAGTTGGCCAAGACACACAACACTGCAGAGGAACCCAGGACTGGAACGGCAGAGAACGGTGACGGGGAGGGTCAGGACTGAGGAACGTTGGCAGAGCTGCGTGGGGACCCCGGACTGGAAGAGCTGGAGTGCTGTAAGTTATAACAAACGTGGGACAATGACACTCGCACAATACTCCACGTAACTGTGTATAAACCCAGCATAAACCCCACAGTTACTTTCTGGTCATGCACGGATCAGCCAGCAAAAAGAATATGCAGCACGTTCACAGCAGCTACAGACCAGAAGCCTGTTAGAAACACCCACCATGACAACGGATTGGACTCTCCTGCCGTATAACTTGGCTTCATTTACACTTTCCTACAATGTCAGTTCAAAAATCCCAGGTGATGAACACAGACCCGCTGATGTACTTCTGGGCTCCAGAAGTCACTCTACCAATCCCTGGTCTTGAACCAATTTGATAGGGCAGAACCCAATCCCGGACCTCTAATTGCAGAAACCCAGTCACGTGGCAAGTCTCCACATTGCTCATTTTGTGCCAGCCTCCAGCCTGAACAGGAAAATCATCAACTTACAACACGATCTGCTATAAATTATCTTTCAGAAGGTCTCATTTATTACAAACTACCAAGAAGATACCCCAAAAGCACAGCGATGGGCATAGCTCAAATGCAGGAAATGGAGTCTCAGCTTTCAATCCAGACTGGTATCAAGCTGACTTTAATGTACTCTGGAGTGGCACAGGATGCAGCTGAAAGGACAAACCGGAATAAGAAACCAGGTGTTTGTGAACAGCCAAGCTGTTAAAATAGCCACAATAATTTTTTAAGAAATCCCTTGGATTTATCACAGTTTCCACCCGGGGGAGGGTCTCTGAGTGCTTTAACAAACTAATTAATTCACCTTCAGCCTTCTGTGAGGTAGGCAAGCGTTATTATCCTCATGTTAGAGAAAGGGAAACGGAGGCACGGAGAGGGGAAAATGACTCGCCCAAGTCACCAAGCAAGTCTGTGGTAGAACTGGATTGGAACCCAGGATTCTCTGTTTTCTTGCTCTGTTTCAGCTGAAAGATCAGCCTTCCCCTGGCCAAATATATTATCAGGAAGTGGTGGGGACCCGGCCCCACGCACACTCCAGCAGTTACAGGAGGTGGGGGGAATGCCTCTTTAAAGTAACTGATGGTGGCCACTATGTCACTTTAACGTAGAAAAATCAGCACAGCATTTGTTTTTCAAATGTGATCCAACATCACATGCTCTTGGACCGATACGGTGAAGGCCCAGGTTCCCTGCCCCATGCCAACCCTCACCGCCCAGTTCCCTGCCCCATGCCAACCCTCACCGCCCAGCTTCACCGATACGGTGAAGGCCCAGCTCCTTACAGAATAGCCAGGAGCGGTGTTAGAGTGGAAATGCCAACAGGCTGTTAAGTACAGAGCGGCACAAAACAGAGTCACGTCAACAACTCTGCAACTGACCGCCAATTTCGTAGGCAGCATTTTGGTCAATGAAGCCTAGAACTACAAAGCTAGGTGTTGGGTTTTGTCTCTTTTTTCCCTTTAACGTAATCCATTAATAACTAGTAAAGCCAATTACTGTGGTTAGAAACATAATAGCAGCTCGGGAACCAGTCAAGCGAGCAATTAGGTTCTTAAGATTTTTTCCTTTAAAAAAACCCCCCACACACAAGAGAAGCCCCTTGCTTTGCAGACACAGAAGGTATGCAACAAGCCCCTTTGACTACGGCCACAGGTCTAAATTAGCATGGAGGTAAATCAATAGGAAGAGAGAGGTGGGAGGAACCGCGAGCTCTAATCCCTGCCATTCTGACCGCCAACCAGCCTGTGGTAGGGATTAGAGATCTCTCACTGGTCCTCTTCTCCTTACTCCCAGTCGCCCCAACTCTCTAAAGCATCATCTAAAGAGAGCTGCACACTGTCGCTCCCCTGCAGCTTTCCAGCTCTCCTGGGCCGTTCCACTCTAGTGCTCTCATACTGGATTGCAGCCGGAGGCTCCCCTACCCTGGCAGGGGCTTCCAATGTTCAGAGAGACTTCAGTACCCACCAGCCTAGAAGGACACACCAGATTAACACCAGTTACAGAAAAGTCTCAACTGAAAACAGGAGCGGGATCGAGATTTCCCCCATGGGAGGCAGTGTGGTTGGGGGACTGTCGTCGTGAAGATTAAAGAGAAGGATCGATATGGCGTCAATGGGACCAGTGGAGGAAGCAGACCCTGTTAATGACTGCTAGAGGCCAAAGAGCGAATTGAGCTCATGCAGATCTTCGATGATGTAGGGCAAACCACTGCCCTTGCCCTGTTGAACCTGGTCTATAGATAGAGGCCTTCAGGCTTGTTAGTCCAGCTCCCCTCACCAAAACTAAACTGCACTCCAGGTGAAAGGACAACACTGCAGCCAATGAAATTCAGTGTTGAATAAATACAAAGCAATGGATATTGGGAGGAAAAAAAATAAGCTACTCGGATATCTTACAGGGTTCTAAATTAACTATCAGCTCAGGAAAGGGACCCGAGGGTCACTGAAGAGAGACAAGAATGACCAAGGGCTGGAAAAAGGCTCCTATAAAGAGAGTGAAAAGATGGGGATTGTTACCTTAGAGCAGAGATATTAAGAGGAGACATGATATCCTCTCTAGAAATGCAGTGTTCTCCCTGTCACACAACACAAGAACAAGGCCAAGGGGGCATTCAATGAAATTAAACAGAGGGGAAATTCTAAACTGATCAAAGGAAATATCTTTTTCTACACAACACGTAATTAGACTGTGACATTCACTGCCCCAGGGAGCTACTGAGGACAAGAACTGAACAAGGTTCAGTAGGGACTGGACATTTATGTGAATAATCAAGAATATCCAGAGTTATATTTATAAGAATTTTGCAAGGGAGCTAAAAAAGCCTTCATGTTTCAGGGCTTAAGCCCATCTCTACCTAAGGGAAGAGGTGAGACTTAACATGGGGGCAGATTGCCCCACATCGGCTGTTTCAGGGGGCTTACATCTTCTCCTGGAGCACCTAGTTCTGGCCCCTATCGGAGGCGGGACACTGGACTAGATGAACCTGGGATCTGATCCAGTCTGGCAATTCCACAAACCCAGACATTCAAATGGAATTTCCAACAGAGACGGTGCCTCTCAGGATGTTCCTCTTTCACAGGACCGTGGCAGTGCCAGTGGGGAAGACTCTTCAGTCCCATCCAAGGTGCTCCCTCCAGAAGTGCGAGATGAGTGATTCATAGATAGATTCATAGATTCTAGGGCTGGAAGGGACCTCGAGAGGTCATCAAGTCCAGCCCCCTGCCCTCATGGCAGGACCAAATACTGTCTAGACCATCCCTGATAGACATGTATCTAACCTACTCTTAAATATCTCCAGAGATGGAGATTCCACAACCGCCCTGGGCAGTTTATTCCAGTGTTTAACCACCCTGACAGTTAGGAACTTTTTCCTAATGTCCAACCTAAACCTCCCTTGCTGCAGTTTAAGCCCATTGCTTCTTGTTCTATCCTCAGATGCTAAGATGAACAAGTTTTCTCCCTCCTCATGACACCCTTTTAAATACCTGAAGACCGCTATCATGTCCCCTCTCAGTCGTCTCTTTTCCAGACTAAACAAACCCAATTCCTTCAGCCTTCCTTCATAGGTCATGTTCTCTAGATCCTTAATCATTCTTGTTGCTCTTCTCTGGACCCTCTCCAATTTCTCCACATCTTTCTTGAAATGCGGTGCCCAGAACTGGACGCAATACTCCAGCTGAGGCCTAACCAGGGCAGAGTAGAGCGGAAGAATGACTTCTCGTATCTTGCTCACAACACACCTGTTAATGCAGCCCAGAATCATGTTTGCTTTTTTTGCAGCAGCATCACACTGTTGACTCATATTTAGCTTGTGGTCCACTATAACCCCTAGATCCCTTTCTGCCGTACTCCTTCCTAGACAGTCTCCTCCCATTCTGTACGTGTGAAACTGATTGTTCCTACCTAAGTGGAGCACTTTGCATTTGTCCTTATTAAACTTCATCCTGTTTACCTCTGACCATTTCTCCAATTTGTCCAGATGCTGCCGGGCATTCATGTTCACGTCGTGACTGCCTGGTAGGGCCCACGAGCCAGCAGTGACTGCATTTCCATTTCTGCACGGGAGGGTCGGGGACTTCACTTGGCATCTGTTCCCAATTATTTCACAAGCTTCGCACCCCACCTGCTTTCCAATGGCTAAAGCATAGGAGCTTCTTTAGACTGATGAAGATTTTTATACTTAACACGGAACACTGTGGATGGGAAGAAAATTCAGGTGCCCCCAAAAGCACAGTCCATCTCCAGCTACAAACCCTACCTACCACAGAGCTGGCATTTCATGGGAGATCACCCCCTCCACAAAACATTAGAGGGAGAGCATTCTGCTGCTACCTCTGGAGGAGATACAAAACATCTCACTGATTTGTGGTCATTAAAGATCCAATGGCATTTTTGGCAATAGTTGGAGTATCCCAGCTAAATTCCAGCTGGGGCGATTCCATTCTGCCTCTTTAAATTCCCCCTGAGGTTTCAACTAATCACAGTAACTCTCTTTACTTCCTCTCCTAACCTGCTATGGAGCATTGCTGTGAGCTGTTAAAATGACTGGCCAGAGGTGGCTACATTTCAGAGGGAGGGGAAGCGATTCCAGCAGAGACCGTTGGCGAAGCTCTTGGGATCGGTCGTGGCTACAAAGGCGGAAGACCCCTTTGCTGAGCCATACCATGCTTGCAGGATCAACTCCAGCTGGCTACGCGAAGACCTTCAACAGCCCGAGGTGAAAACCCCCTTTTTAGCATCCAACCTAACACCCTGTTGATCCTTCTTTTCTAATGCTCCATCGTGCCCCAGGCTTATGCCCTTCCCCTGTACTATAAACAGATTGCTTCCTCAGCCCCGTTCTGCCCTTGAGGTATCTGGATTCCAGAATCCAGTGGACACGTGCAAGCTCCATTTCTTTCCTTCTCCCCCGCCCTCTGGAATTGGGCGTCGTTGTTCCATTTTGGAGATGATTATAAATGGAGAACCATCGAACCGGGAAACAAAGGAGTTATTACTCCCCAGAGCCTGGCAGCTGGGAACAGGGAGGGTCAGGCAGGGAGCTGTAAGCCGATTGTGACACAGAGACCGGGGGCGGGGATGGGACAAATGAAAGGGGAATAAGAGGCATATGGGGCGGAAGAGAGTCCAGAGAGAAGGGGAGTGAGAGTCCCAGACAAGAGCAGAGAACGCGGGAGAGGCGCTCGGTGCTGCAATGCTAACCACACAGGTCTGTAGGTTGTGTAGCCTTTGGTTCAGCACTGACACGCTTTGGCAAGGGAGCCCACCAGAGCTGTCAAACCCTTCACCAACGTGCCCATCAATTGTATTCAGCTCTCCCCGACCCGCACTGGCATTTTAATTACTGTTGGGTAAACTAATTTGTACAAATGAAGGCAACTCTGCCTAATAGAATATGCAAGCTCTCTGACCTCTGACAGGCAATGACACAAGATACAAAGGAGGCAGAGGAAGGCTTTTTATCGGAGCCTTATTACTCTCTATTACTCCAATTAGTCAAGCTCCAGTGCTCCTAATTGGGGGAAAAAATTGCAATTAAATCAATTTTTGATGGGCTGAAAGTGGGTTACCGAACCGCCCTGCCTGTGAAACACTGATATTATAGCAGCAAAGGTCAAAGTCTTTGTCGGCACCTGTGGGGCCCCCGCCTTCCCACCCCCTTCCCCCAAACCACTCGACGCTCCCCCCTACACGCAGCCTGCTAAGCCTTAGCGAATCATTAGAACATGTCACGTCTGATCGCTGCTGCCGCCACTAGCCGACTAACCTAATCAGTTGACATCATTATGGAAGGTAACTCCTAAAGCATGAATATAGTGCTAAGGTCACACAAACTCGGTGCAGCCCCTGCTGAAGAGCTGGGGAGGGGGAAAAGAAGGGGGGTCTGGGAGAAGCAGCTGCAACAGTAACAACATTGTGAAAGATGGGAGGGGAGGAAAGAAGAGGGGGAAAAAATCTGCATAGGAGATTCCAGCACCTTGGAGCATGAGGCTTTTCCAACAGGACGGACGCACACAAAAGGGAGAGATGCAGAACGGCCCGGGAGAGAGGAGGCTGCTTTCTCTCGATGTCACAACAGCCTTTAATTTTATTGATTAACTGGCTTTCCCGCTCCACGTGGAAGGGCATGCAGCAGTAGTCCAACGGCGGCGACTGCGTCGGATGGACACCGTGGCGGGCTCCCTCAATTTCTCACAACATAAGCACTGGACTGGTTGAAGGCAGCAGCCCCCATTTAGAAATCGACAGCTGGATTCAATCAGCACATTTGCACGTGCAAACTGGACTGTTATTAAAAGATCATCCCCATGCGCTGCGCAGCTCGGGTGTGTTACTGTAGGGTGGGTCACAAGTGCTAAGCTGCAAGTACTAAGTGCTAAGCACTCGTGCATTGTCGATGCAGATCTCATTGCAGGCTTGCAGCTTGGCACTCGTGACCCACGCTGCAATAACACCGGTGCATCACGTGTGTTATGGCAGGGTTGATTTTGAAGGCAGGGTTCCACACACTAGTGTGATGTGGTAGGATACTCAGGAAAGCGGGGCTGCACACGGTGCATTACTGTAGAGTTGCTGGTCCCTGACACCAATTTATTTAAGCTGCAGTGATATATAGGAGGTCAGACTACATGATCTGGTGGGTCCCTTCTGGTCTTAAACGCTATGACTCAGTGGCTCTTGCAGAACACAGCTTCCCATCTCCTCCACGGTCTAGGGCACACTTTGCATAACCAAGCACATGCTCTAGTCCTCCAGTGGCTCCCAGTCCCCTTCCACTCCCAGTTTAAGGCCTTGGTCTAATCTTCCAAGCCACTAATACGTCAGGTCTCAGCTACAGTGGAGACTGCATCCCTAGCAATGAACTGCAGCTCTTAGGACACTTGTGGTCCTCTAGGACAATGCAGATCGTAAAACCCCAAATGAAGGATGTAAGAATGGAGGACAAGCCAAGCCAAGCCAAGGATCCAGCTGCGGAGAGCTTCCAGAGGACACTGCACAAGTCCAGAGCCCAACCACTGCAAAGCCTTCCACTTTGACAAAGCTTCTCCTCCGTGACCAGAACATTCACAACCAACACCCCCCAATGTCTCCAAAGACCAACCTACTCCACCCAGAGCTTTCTAAAGTCGCCAGAGAGTCCTAAAAGTGCACTAGAGCAGCGGTTCTCAAACTGTGGGTCACGACTCCATTTTGATGAGGTCACTAGGGCAGAAAGCCCCAGCCCAGCTGAAGGCCCGAGCCCGGAGGCCCCCGAGCTGGGCTGAAGGCCCGAGCCCCAAGCCCAGCAGGGCTGAAGGAAGAGCGTCACAATTTTTTCTGGGGGTGGGCGGGGGGTGGGAGGGTTACGATTGTTTTTTTAATCCAAATGGGGTCACCAGCACAAAGGTTGAAAAACACTGCACTGGAGGCTTTGCTATTGCCAGTCTAACCAACATAGAAGGTGCCCAAAATGACAATAGAGAATACATACATACATACTCAAAGTCGACGAAGTCCCCTTAATCAGTAAGGAACTAACTGAAATATATTCAACAGAGAAATAAGGCAAAATGTAATGAAACCCTCTAGCATAGAGAATGGCCAAGTTACTAAGCCAAAGGTGATGGCACTGAGACAAGAGGGTATTTCCCTTATCATTCACTATGAAAAGAAATGTATCCTTCAGGCTCTCCTCTGGTGCCC
The DNA here is from genome assembly GCA_033296515.1 of Macrochelys suwanniensis. NCBI lineage: Eukaryota > Metazoa > Chordata > Testudines > Chelydridae > Macrochelys > Macrochelys suwanniensis. The sequence continues at coordinate 141,732,212 of CM065778.1, forward strand.
GCTCAAGTCAATGAGAGTTTTTTCCCCATTAAATACAGCAGAAGTAGGACAGCAGGTGAACAGGCCCGGAGCTGTCCTTTTGCTTCCAACAAGATGACCTCACAGGAAGCGTGGAAAGGTGCAGCAGCAAATGAAAAGAACCTGTTAGTCCTTTGGCCTTGATTCGCCACACCCACTGTGCTATGCTCAGACAGAGCGAGTTTCCCCTGCACAGGAGCGAGTCTCCACCAGCCATCTCTGGCCAGGTTAAGGCCACTTTGTGCAGCATAACTAGCCCAGGTGGTCTTGGTGGACCAGAGAATCATCAGCATTGGGAACTCTCACGAAGGACCATCAATGGGAAGGGTAGCTGTACTGAAAGCTTGGCAGCGGTTAGTAGACCCAGTTACCCCTCTGTGGAAGGAAACGGAACAGAAGCCTGTTTAGGACAAGAGAAATAGGAATGAAAATGCTGGATGAGTTGATGGCACATGACAGAACTGGCCAGAACTTGGAATAGGCTAGCACCTGCCTGCCTGCCCGACTTCCTTCACTGCTCTGCCAATGCACCTCCAGTTTCAACAGCAGCAGCCCCTGCTTCACAGTGTTGGGTTCCCCACAACGCTCTGCTAGTGTACCTCAATCCGGAGCCACTCATTCCAGTGCTCGGGCCCCAAGCACGGCTCTGCCCACGCACCTCAAACTCAGCCTGTAGCCCCCCCTCGATATTCCAGTGCTGGGCCTCCAGGACAGCGCAATTCTCTTCTTTCATTTTAATTTGCTTGGCAACGTACTTCTATGTTATTTAGCACCAAAGGGTGGCGGCAGCTGGAGCCGAACGGCACGACTGGTCCCATGAATGGACCGGTGGACGTTAGGCATGTTAGAAGTTGCTCCCTGAAGCCCTACGCAAATGTCACAGTATTTCCACAGCCAGCCAGCCAGCTCGGGGTTGACTCGCGCTCCCCGACATGCATCATAAATTGCACACAGAGAGGCTACAGAAGAGCTCTGCCCAGTCGCTATCGGCATCCCGTCCGGGACTCTCAGCATAAAGAGGAACCAAAGCATGTGCGAGGAGACCGAGTGAGCTCTCAAAATTTACAGCCTCTTCTCCCCACAAGAGGAAACGCTGCGCTCCGGTAGGGAGCACTGAAGACACAGGCATGGAGAGACAGGCTAATAACTCACTCTCTCGCTGCGTTCTGCCCCGCACGCCAGGCTGGAAAGCTGGTCCCCAGGACGCGGGCATTTGCTTTTCGTACTGAGAAGTACATTGTGGAGATGCTGGGAGCCATCACCTGGAGGTCTGAGCTGGAACAGAGAAGCCTCACATTCAAGGCTGGACTCCAGTCCATTCGAGAAATGAAACCCTTGCTTCATTGTTTCCTGGTCGGTTTAATGCAGACGGAGTTGTCGTCTTGACCTTTCCATGCCTCCTTTTCTTCTCTTTCGCTGTCTGAGTCACTCTCTTGGTCTCTAGCTCCCATCACTTTGTCCCTCTCTGGGTCTCCATTCCTCAACAAAATTTTCAGAGCGCCATGGACAGGAGGGCCAGAAGAATCTCCACATAGCCCATTCACTCTGGCCCCCAGCACTGGGAAGGACTCAGACTCAGACTTTAAGGTCAGAAGGGACCATTAGGATCATCTAGTCTGACCTGCACATCGCAGGCCACAGAATCTCACCCACCCACTCCTGGAATAATCCTCTCACCTATGTCTCAGATATTGAAGTCCTCAAATCATGGTTTAAAGACTTCAAGACAGGATCCTAATGTTATTCCTATGCGCCGATTAACAGAACCCCAAATATCTCCAGCCTCAGGTCCTCAACCGTCTCCAGCGATAATTCATCCCTGTGCTGCATCATTCTCCTACTGCTCCATTTTCCTTCGCTTTGTGCCCGAATGCTTCCAACTTCCGGCTTCAGGCCATTGCTCTTTAGGTCACCATCCACCATGCTAAGCCTGTTCCCGCATGGCTCGCTGTATTTGGGAACACTATGCACAGGGAGAAACCATACGTTTGGCCCGGTAGCCTGCAAGAAGCAAGTCAGCCAGTGTAATTCCTATTGGACTGCAGCAGACACCAGGTGCTACTCAAGCTCTCTCTCCACAATATGGAAGCCCCTTACACATGGCTACTGAGCCATAAAGCCACTTCCCTCACTGCCTGGAGGTCTCTCCCCAGCAATCTCCTCTCCTGCAACGCCAGTAAGGGATCAGTCCATGTAGGAGGACTAGAATGGGAGTCCAACGATGGGTGGCACTTGATTTTATTTTTCGCAAGGGCAAACTTCAGTTGTTTGCATTTATTATATTCCTTCCCCCCCCTCCCCCATGCTCCTGGATGGCATGTGTCTTTTTAGACAGTAAAGTTCAGGGGAGGACCCCGTTTGGACAGTACCCAGACAACGGGGACCTGACCTGTTCATCTGGGAACTCTTTCACACGAATATCTAGACAGTGCCCTTCACCCTGCTATCTCCACCCTTTAGAATGTCTAAAAGAACTCCGCTAGTAGGATCTGCCCACACTAATCCTGCTTCTAGCCAGCAACAGTTACTTAAATTCCCTTTAAAATAGCTTTGATGTATGAAAGTTTATCATACATGTATATACAAAGTCTGATATAACCAGTTTTCATATATGGCTTGAAGTTCTTGCACAGCCTCGTGGCTGTATTGTACAGAATATATGTACTCCTATGGCATCTCCAGCATCCCATCCTCAGCCACAATCCCACCAAGTCTTCTCCAGTCCTAATTTAAGCCCTTTCTCTCACAGCTTTAAGACGTGGCAAATCTCTCCTAGGTAGGATATCCCATTCCACTTCATCCCACACCCACCTCCTTTCTCTCCATCTTCTCAGCCTCTTCCAGGCCTCATCTCCACTAACCCACCCCTTTTCTTAACCCTTCTCCCCTCACCCCAAAAAACCAGGTATTCCACTCTCCGATCTTCCACTATTTTCTCCATCAAAATTAAGATGTTACTGCATTTACAAAAGGAGACAAATTCTTAACCAAATGTGAGACAAACTTGAGTATTTCACCCAGGTGCTGGTTTGAGTGCCAAGTACAGAAACACTACAGAAAAACCTGCACAAAAATAGTCCATACTGATATTCCTTTCCCCATCCCCACCACCAACTCCTTTAAGTAACCCTGGCTTTCACCTTGGACATGTCCACTGAAGTTATGGCTCGCAAATTTCACATAAGGAAGTCACACCTCTTAGCTGGGAAGCCACACTCAAATCCAACAAAGCAAATATGAATAAGTTACAGTAAACCACACAATATTCGTCTCAAATTATACCGACATATCTAAAATCAGATTTTTGGAAATCAAGAAAGGCCATTAGAGTTTGCCTCCACTAATCTGCCCTCTCCTCACAATCTCCTTACTTCCCAACCCCACTAGTTTGCTTATTGACCTTATGGTCTGTTGTGATACCTGGGCCTACAAATTGACCCTACTTGTGAGCTCACCTGTGAAAAGTGCCTGTGAGGTCATACAACCTCACAATAACCTGTAACAATTGTCGATGGGAAAAAGATGCAAAAGCGAGACAAAAAGATAGTAAGTCCAAACAAAAAGGCCTCCTGCTATAACTCCAGAACTGTGTTAAGATCATGCCTGGGAAACAAGAACAGTGTGGAACTGAAAATCAATGAACCAAAACTAGTGTGTCAGAAATTAGGTCTAAGTGGTGGAGAAAATAATGATGGGATGAGTCATTCCACCCATCACTCCCTTTTGGGGGCCTTAAAGAAAGAGCCTTGGAGAACAATGGGCTGCTGAAGGAAGCTCCACCATCATGGCTGCCACCCACACTGTCCCCTGGGATCCCAGACCTGCATCATTTCTGAGAGATGTTCTAACCAGAACAGGCCAGGGAGAGGGACCCAGATGACACCACCACCTCTACTGGTTCCAGCTGAATCCCAAACACAACGGGGGATGTGAGACTTTGTGTCTCTTCCCACCACCACCCTGCACCTTCCCCCTGCCGAGAGTCCTTTTCCTTCCCTACCTTATTTCTTCTCTTTCCCATCCCTCTCCTTTTGCCTTCTGTGTCATAAGTGTCTGGCTTAGCCGACCAAGACCGCTTATTTTGCAACACTGCTGTGAGCCTGTCATCAGAAAGGCAACTAAAACCAATGCCCTAAACAGCCCAACGCTGGTACGAGTTTGCCAGGTCTCGGATTGGCTGATCAGACTGGGCCCGTGTTTGTCCAGCAGTGAGGTTGCAAGTGAGGGTCAACACTAGAGCCAGAAGCTGCATTTTCCACCTTTTCTGTTCTTTTCTCTTTCCTTTTGTGTGTGTGTGTTTGTCTTTTTCTGTCTTCTAGGAAACTGAATTGGATTTTAACAATAGCCACAACAGCTCCAGCCAAACTCAACTATCTTCTTCTCTTTTCCCTCAAAAAGGACAACTATTACCATCTTTGATACCACCTGTGAGACTGTCAAACAAGAGGGGTTTTCCTTCTAAAAATTCTCTCCAGCCAAAGGGGAAGGGACAAGGAACGTTACAATAAAAGCCTTCATTAGCACTTCACATTTCAAATGCTTTAACTTTTCCCCCCCCCTTCTTTGCTGTATCTTTAACAAAAGATTTAAAAGCGGATTTTTAATGCTGTGTGTGTCATAGTCCTAAGGAGACTGAGGTCTCTGTGCAGCAAAGCCCGAACCTGGTTTAAAGTTGTTTAATGTTGGACGGTGACTTGGTCATGTTAACACCTTTGGTCCATATATTCCATCTATATTAATACAAAAGGTCAGTCCATTTTCAAGATTTTGCCAACACTTAATATCTCCACACAAATGCCATGTCATTGGAGTTACGGCTGAAAACATATCAGTATCTGACGAGTTAAAACCACCTTACAAGACAGTTGTAGTTCTCAAATAACCTACAAGACTGACTTTCTTGGGTTTCCAGTGTTAACGTTGAACTGAAAAGAAACCTAAACATAAGGAAGTAGGGAAATGAAGGGCCAGAGATGGCACGCAAACAACCTTAGCTCTGCTCTGTAACACTGCAGCGGAAAAACAAAGCAACAGAGGCAGCCTTATTCCTCCATAACAGCTTCCCTTCATCCACTAGAGTGCTCTGTCCTTTCCACCTTTGTGCACTGTCCACAGAGTCATTTGAATAATCTCCCAGTCGGTAAATTGCACACCGAAGGCCACTCTCCAGTCGTCAGTATGGCGCCATGTGTCACCAAATAGACAGGCATTGGTAAAGGCAGGGTTAGCGTACCCACATCCAGACAGAAACCTCAGCCCCAAGTGAGCAGAAAACCTGAATTAAATTATTTCAGTGCAGTTCTATCGAATTTCCTAAGGCTGGTATTTTTAAAAGATAAAACGAATAGTAACCAAATTCCATCATGCGACACTATGTGCTGAAGAGCAGCAGAACGCGGCACCCTAGCCAAGGTGCGCAGAAATTACTTGTTCCATATGCACTGTCCAGCATCGCATGGGGTGAGGCAGGGTTCCTCCAGACCACGGCATATCTCCCACACACCCCAAAGCACTCAGCCCCCGACGCCCACCACAGCCACCCACTCCCCTCCTCCTCTGGGGCTCAGCCCCCAACACTCCCCTTGCTCCTCCCGCCCTCCATGGGCTCAGCCCCCAATGCCCACCACACCCACCCGCTCCCCTCCTCCTCCAGGCCTCAGCCCCCGACACCCCCCTCTCTCCTCCCGGGGGCTCAGCTCCCAACGCCCATCACACCCACCCGCTCTCCTCCCCCCACCCCCCGCAGGGCTCAGCTCCCAGCGCCCACCACACCCACCTGCTCCCTTCCTCTGGGGCTCAGCCCCCCAATGCTCACCCACTCCCCTCCCCTCCCCCAGGGCTCAGTCCCCAACGCCCACCACACACACCCCTCCCCCAGGTCTCAACCCTGGATGCCCATCGTGCACCCCATCTCCAGTGGCTCCCCACTGACTAACCACTGTTGCCCTCTCTTCACACACTGCATCTCCGACAGCACCCTGAGCCCCCTCACACACACCGCCGGTGGATCCCAGGGCTCAGCGCCCGGTGCCCACACACACACAGGCGTACAAAGAGGCTCTGAATTACATCGTTCGAGTTTCCCAAGCCTGCCCAGGTGTAAAGCTCCAGTGATTCCTTTTTCTTGATTTACTTGTCATTTTCCCTCTCCCCCCTGCCCGCCCCCCCAGGCCCGTTCAGGCCACACAATGAGCGGAGAGGTTGGGGTATGCATTGAGAGACAGAGCCATTCCTTGCAGCCGAGTTCCCCATCATGAGAAAAGAAAAAAAAAAAAAAAAAAAGGGCGGGGGGGGGGGCTGTCAAATTCTAAGAAACCGTTTCTAACACCCCCATCCCCTCCCATGAAATGATTTCCATTAATTGCCTGGTGGGAATGACTTATTTGGGGGGGGGGGGGGGTTTCTCCCTCCACCCCTAATTGGTTTATTGAAGTTTAACAGGGCTTTCACCTGGAGAAGCTGGTAATTATTCCCTTCCCTTCCCACTCGTACCTGTAGCTTCACACTTAGCCCCGGACTCGCTCGGCAGGGAGGGTTTTGTTCCATCTAACTGCAGTCCCCGCACAAATGGCCCCAGCAGCGAGAGAACGAAGCAAAGTGGTAATTTCCAGCCCGGCGTAATTAGCCACGGTCCTTTCAGCCACGGCGGCTGAATGGCAGGGTCCGCCGGAGAGGGTGCGCCCTGTGGGAATGGCGGGCTGGGGGCTGTGCTCAATAGGCAGACAAAAGCATTTCGGGGATCCAGTCTGGTCCACACTGGAGCAGGGGGTGGGCATGCTGGCAAAGCAGTGACCCCCTCAAACCATGGCGTTTACTCACCCCCACCACATGTACCCCTTCCCTGGCCTTTAGCATGGGCAGCAGCAGAGAGCCCCACAACAGGGACAAAGGAAGAACTCCTGAGAAGAGCCCACTGGGAACGCCTGGGGGTTAACAGTCCTACAGAGAGCCTTGTTGTGTGTACCCTCACTTCCAAGGGGCAGCATTTCTGAGCATTTCAGTAGCTGACTGTACTGCAGAGGAGCCAGGCCTGCGAGGGATGGAGGAGAACACGGGTCCCATATAGGACAGTGATGATACGTAGTCTGGGAATTAGTGACAACTCTCAACCAAAGCGTACCAAGGGACCTGGTGGCAGGGTGCTTTGCATCCTCCAACTTCAGCCCCAGGATCTCTGGTTCCCATCTCCAATCCAGTTTTTCGCTTGGTATGGGGAGATGGAACTCAGGGAGATACTAAACATGGAATCCTACTGCCTTGTTTTTACTGAGACAAGCCGGTGAGGTAATGTCTTTTATTGGACCCGCTTCTGGTGGTGAGAGAGAGAGACAAGCTTTCAACCAAAGAGCTCTTCTCCAGGGCTGGGAAACGCACTCTGAGGGGACGTCTACCAGGGAGAAAAGCCCGGCGGCACAGCTGCGACTGGCCCGGGTCAGGTGACTCAGGCTCACCGAGCTCAGGCTGTGGGGCTAAAAATTGCTGCGTGGACATTCAGGCTCTTGAGACTTTTCACCCTTGTAGGATTCCAGAGCTTGGGCTTCAGCACTAGCCTGGAAGTCTACCCAGCAATGAAAGAGCCTCGCAGCCCGAGTCAGCCGGGACAGGCCAGCCATAGGTCTTTCTTTGCTGTGTAGGCATACCCTTAGTGTCTAGCAAAGTTATGAATGTAAGCTCCCAGGGTCATCTTTTCAAGATGTTGTGCAGGTTTCCTCAGAGGAGGAGGACTGAGAGGTCAGAGAGAGAGAGATCGCTTTGCGAAAAGTGTTCGCCCACAGGTGACAGGGCGTGTTTGTCTTTTATCATTTTTCTGTGCGAGTTCATTTGAGAGCGAAGTGATTGTCTGGTTTCACCCGCATAGTTGTTATTGGGGCATTTAGTGCACGGGAGGAGGTACAACGCGGGTTGTGATAGCATGTGTCGGAGCCATGAATCTTGAAAGGTGTGTCGTTGGGGTATTGATTATCATAGCAGTGGAGATATGTTGACAGGTTTGGCATCTGTTGTTCTGGCAGGGTATGGTGCCGCTTTGGGGTGGTGTGTCCTGGTCTCTGAGGAGCTTACTTCTGATGACGAGCTTGAAGAGGTTGGGGGAGTGGTTTGAAGGTCAGATGAGGGAGTTCATTCTGAAATAAATCATCCTGTCGTCCCCATTGAGTATGGGCTGTAACTGTTTGATACCCCGTGTGGGTTGCAGTGCGGGGTGGTAGGTGAGAATTAGGGTTGTGCGGTCAGAGGGGGATTTATTTCTGTTATTGAAGCAAGTTCTCTCAGGGTATTTGGGTAGCCCATTTCATGACACGATCTACTTCTCTGGTGGTATCCTTGTTTGGTGAAGGCAGTTTACGTGTGTTAAGGTGTGTATCGAGGACTTTCTCCTCGGAGCATGTTCTGTGGTGTCTGAGTGCCTGGCTGCAGAAAACCGATTTCTTCGTGTGTTTGGAGTGGTTACTGGACCTGTGAAGGTAGGTGTGGCGATCCATGGGCTTCTTGTATATAGTTGTCAGTTCCATTGCTGAAGCAGATTGTGATATCCAGGAAGTTGATGCTGGTGTGTGTGTGTTCTAGACAGAGTTTAATGGATGGATGGCAGTTGTTGAAATTGTGGTGGAAATCTGTGACGCAGTTTAGGTCGTCTGTTCACAGGATGAAAATACCATAGATGTTTCTCAGGTGTATCATTGGTTTTGTGGTGCATCTGTCCAGAAATTCTTCCTCAAGGTGGCCCATGAAGAGGTTGGCATATCCTGGGGAGCTGGGTGTGATGTTTGTTAAGGATTTCGCAGTCAATTTTTTCCTGAAGCAATCGATATGATAAAGAATGTGGTATCGCTGGGGACTGGCTATTGTGGGTGGTCATTGTTATGACAGAATTCTTTGAGGCAGTCAGTGGAACAATTCTTCCAGTTCTCCACATGTTAGTATGTCATCTGGGTCTGTGGTGGGGTTTTTGGTTGTTTTTTTTTACTGAGTTGCTTTTCAGAGTGGCACCTCACTTATCTGGATTTCGTTCCACTGTTGGCTTCCGGACCTGTGGGATCTAGATATTCCTAGAATTACAACTCATTAAAAACTATTTGAAACCAACATGCTGCAAAACAAATGTAGACAAGACAAATCACACAGTTTTCAGATGCATTCCTTTCCCCCTCTGGTCGCTTATCTATATGTATTTAAAATGGACCCATCACCATGGTATTCAGGCACCACTGTGGTTACCTAAGCTCCTCACTCAGCATTTTGTAGACCTGTAGTTATGGGCAAGTTTAAAAAAAAAAAAAAAAAAAAACGCCTCAGAGCTGGTGATCCTAACTGATTCGCAAAACCGGTCTGTTTCTCTGGGATTTTGCTGCCTTTTCTAAGCAGCACAAGAGCAGAAGCAGCGTAATCTTGCTATATTATGAAGTTCTAAGGATCTAATCTAGCAGCCCTTGTGGGTCACGTCTTCCACTAGCAAGCAAAAGATGTCCTCATTTGAATGCTCACTCCCTGTCATGCAATGAGGACCACATACTCAGCCTCTAGGTGAAATGGGGCCCCTTATTGCAATGCTCAGCAGCTTATCCAGGAGTGGTGAAGAGGGACCTTCAGAAAGCTATGACTCGTCTGCAGGGGGGTGGGCTGGGCATATAGGGGGAAGGAGAGAGATCTTCAGAGGAGGTCCCCAGAAACCAAAACATTTAGTAGCCAGGCAGGCAGGGAGATTGAACATCTTAGGCACCGTGTTTTGGTTTGTCTGTCCCCAGCAGCTCCCCCAGGTAGTACCTGTACTATGCCCTGCACACAAACACGATGATTAGCAGTGTAATCCCACCAGCAAGCCAACCATTTGCTCCAGGGCACACAAAGCATCAAACATAAAAGTTTTGTAAAACTCTTTTGTTACAGAACCTAATACCGGCGGGGTGGATTCTGTTAGGTTCCGTGGGCCCCCAGCTCTTCCTGAAAACTACATTCCCAGCATTGTTGTTCTTCAAAAATGTCAATGAAAGCAGGGTTTTAAAAAATAATAATCTGCCATGACATTAAATGACTAAACACCCACAGTCTTATGCTAGTGACAGAGACTCCGGAAGTGTAAGTTACTATAAGCAGAGAGTTAAACTGACCAGCCTTGTATCACTACCCAGGCCAAGCGAAGAGCTGAAAGCAAACCCGCCATCAACAGGGTACAGTGAATTATGCAGCCTTGCCTACTCTCGTGATCTTATCACAAATCTTCCAATATCTGGTGTTTTCCGTAAAGCCCCAGGCATTTCCTTAAATGCTTGGAGTCAAGGGATTAAATGAAACTCTACGTTTAATTAAATAAAATTTAAGTTTCTATACCTTATGGTTGTGGAGAAACACTTGTGTCATGTTTTTAAGCCTAACTGAAGGAGTCAGAAACCATAACACAAAGCAAACTCCCAGAGTGTATCATTTTAAAAAAATCTAATGGTTTTGTGAAGACTGGCATGATTTTTAAATGCTTGGGGAAGGTGATGCTGATTGTTTAATATTCTCTTAGGTTTAGTAATTGACAGTGTTACGAGTATGCAGTGTTGGTATAACCATGTCGGTCCTAGGATATTAGAGAGACAAGGTGAGTGAGGTAATATCTTTTACTGGACCAACTTCTGTTAGTGAGAGAAACTTTTGAGCTACAAAAGTTTGTCTCACTCACCAACAGAAGTTGGTCCAGTGTTACTAGTAACAAGTTTGTTCGGGATTTTTTTGTTTTATTTTAAATTATGCTATGAGAACTGGTCAAAAGTTTTCCATTAAAACATGTTTGACAGAAAATGGCTTTTCAATCAGACAAAAAAACCTGGAAAGTTCTTGTTTTCATGTTTATAGGAACACCTAATAATCCCAAAACGTTCAGTTTAAAAACTTAAAAATTGTTTTTCAGTTGCAAAAAACACTTAAAAAAATTTTTTAGGGGGAAGTGAAGTTTTGACCAAAAAAAATTTGTTTGATTAAATTTTTCATGGGAGTCAACCATTTTCCAAACAGCTCAAGCAATTATCATCAGCCAGCCAGTAAACAGAACCAACGGACAGTCATTTTTACCATACATAACGGGGACAGAGGCAAGAGACTGTACTAGCTCCAGGTCTACCCAGAAATATTTGATCACTGATCTCAAATTTCTCCCCCCACTCCATGATACTCACGTTATTCCCAGAGGAAGATTAAAAGAATTTCCCCCTGCTGGATAAGCAAGTGTATTGGGCTCAAAGAAGGTCTTAAGAAGCAAAATGACCAGAAAGGTTAAAGGTAATGTGTGTGTGCGCACACACACACACACAAGTCCCAAGACAACGAAGCATGGAGACACAGGTGATCCTGTGGAGGAGGTGAGTAAAGCTTCATCTGTGTTCAACTCAGCCATGAAATGACTGCTAAAGCCTTCCTGCTCCAATCATAGCAGCCCTGGTTTCCCTTTTCCATCAGTTCTATAGAGCTTAACACAGACACATTCAGGAGAGCCTCCTCCCACCAGCTCCCCAGCTTCTGGAAGGGAATGTCTAACGGCGTTTATAGTTTGTGAACTTTTTCCCTTTCCCCCAGTTGCTAAACTGGAGGCAGAATCCTCTTTTCCAACTGCCTCGTCGCAGGCTCCATTGCTTGTTCTCCATGTTCACTCCACCTGTGGAACTACTCCCAACACGGGTGCACGTTCTGCATATAAGAAGAGCGCAGAATATGCCAGCACAGGTTGCAGAGAAAAACCATGCCCCGCATCCAAAGGTGGGCCACTGAGCTAACAAACAATCGAGGCACCAGGATACATATTAAACAACTCTGCCTGGACCAGCCAGCTACGAGCCAAGACAGAATGTTTGGGTCGGACACTGCTCCCGCTGAAGTCAATGAAAGTTTTGCAGCAGGCGCCAGTGAAGCTAGGATCGGGCCCTTTACCTCTAACAACCGGCAGTGACACAAGTTGTGCGGTACGTGAACTAATGCAGATCAGCAGCATGGGCCCGGTTCAAAATGCATCTGCAGTCACTTGCTCTGGTGTCCCAGAGCCATTTTAACGGATTTCAATGTAAGGATTTCCGGTGACTCCTGTATTGCTACCAAAGCTCGATCAAAGTCGGGGACCTCCAGGGGCCAGCAGCTTTTTGATAACCAGAACCCCATATGCTGCGTCCAGCAGCTTTCAGAGCCAAGAGCCTGAATGATGTGCTCTACTCCCACGGGTTTCAAAGCCCTTCAGCGCTACTGCAGGTGAACATCAAGGCAGAATTGACTTCTAAAGAGCATCCCCCGCCCCAGGTTTTCAGGGACATAAAACAAACAATGGCAGGGTTATACCAGGGGCTTAATTCTGCCGCCTTTATGCTGAGCAGTGTCTTCACTACACACAGTCCCACTGAAATCAAGTCTGGGTGGCATAAGTGGGTCCCAACGCAAAGCAAAATAGGTGATTATTTCTGGAGTGCTCAATGCCGTGGAGTAAGTCATTATAAAAAGTGGCTAGTTAGCTTGCACATCCCTCTGATTAAGGCGTGCCTTCCAAGAGAAACGGTCTGGGACGGATGCTCAGGAGGCAGCGGCTTTTACACCCCAGCAAGAGGTCAGTTACTGGTCAAGTCAATATGGAATGGTGGCACATTTTGGGTGGGGAGGAGGAGAGCAGAACAGGTGTCAAAATCCAGAACTTTTTTCCCCTGAATCTAAAGTCTTTCATGTTGAAGTAGCACAGACACCCTGACAGGGTCACCCCATTGTCACCCCACGATGCTGTCGCCTTGTGAAGCAGATAAGCAATTTTCCCAAGACAAAAATAAACCTGGGAATGTTATAGGCAGGGCTGGCAGCACTACTTAAGGTCGCCTGACTCTTCCCATTGTAAGACCCTGTTTTCAAGTTGCTTGAAGTCTGGCAAACTTTAACCTTTTGGGCTGAAGCTGACCATGTTGGGTATCTGCCTCAGAGTCAGTATTTCTGGAAAATGTAAGCCAAAACAGGTCAGCCGGTTCCACGAATGAGAAAAGGGAAAAACACGTTGTTTTGGCCATATTACAAATTCTAGCGACCTTTTCTCTGAAAAGCCCAAAAGCCCCCATACTTTGGAGTTGGGACTAGAACTTTGTCAGGGGGTGGCCTGCGTGTTAGGGATGTGCCTTTTGCCATCTCTGAGAAAATTCACCCAATTCTGACCAAGACTTTGAAAAAAAAAAAAGATCACCCTGGGCCTGAGCAGGACCTTCCCTGCAATTGGAGTTCTGCTGCGGGCCATGCCAAGTCCAGGCCCCTGAGAGCATTCCCCTCTAGTGCTGACCCACACAGAGGATGACAACCTACTACTGCTCTTAGTTACTCTCTTAGCTCAAGTGGCCGAAGTTGTAGGGTGGATTGAAAGGTTCCAACCTTGCTAATGAACCGTGTAGGTGTTAATATGATGCTATGTGATGGAATTTGTTTTTTCAGTTTTCTTTAAGTACCGAGGAAATAAACACACACAAAACTAGTCTCAAAGAATATTAGGGTCTCAAAGTCCAGCATTCTAATGTTAGGATATGCTGAATTAAGGTTGCCTGTGTAACTTTAATTGGGCCTCCTTGTGTGTATACATTATCACACAGTCTTTCATTTCATGATCATATACTTTTTCCACCTCATTCAGTGCACAGGCTGGACCTGCTCTGAGGATGAATCCCGGTTGGGTGTAGGCTGTTGTTTGTAGGAGTCCCCATTCATTTGTTGCAGAAACTGGAAGGTTTGCAGCGAATGAGACGGAATTGCAGGAAGAAAAAGGAGATTCTCACGGTTCAGGCAGTCGAATGCTGCCCTGGAAAAATTGATTTTATCCCTACCTCTGCCACAGAATTACTGTGTGATGCCAGGCAAGTCACTTAAACCAGACTTCTCACAGATGGTCACTAGTTGTGTGTACCCTATTTTCTGGGTCACTGATTTGAGACCCTGGGGTCTGATTTGCAGAAGCGCTGAGCACTAACAGCTGCAACTGAAGTCAACACAAGCTGTGCTTTGAACATATGCAGTGCTACGTAATCTCAAGTTGGGCACCCAAAATTAGTGGATACTTTTGACCTTAATCTTTCTATGCCTCAATTTCCCATAATCAAAATGGGATATACCACCCATCCCCCTCACCTCACAGGGGTGTTGTGAAAATAAATTCATTACTGTGTGTGAAACACTGAGATCCTTTAGTGACGAGCACCACAGAAAAGCCCATGAGGAAATTAATAATTCTGTCTTCAGAGCAAGGTTTGACTAGTGTGTAGTAAGGCATAAGGCAAGGGACCAAACACTAAATGAAAACAAAATACTGAATAGGTGCTCATTAAGTGAACACATTCCATCCTTTTGCACCGAATGAGGGAAGAGTCCTGTGGAAAAAACTAGTATGTGATCATGTAATTGTAGACTATCATAATGCACATGCATAAGGGGGCAAATTAAGGTTAAACAGGCAGCCTTAATTCTGGTATTTCCCAATCTGAGATCTTGTAACCTTCTTTTAATGTAGACAGGTCCTAGGATGGTCCCATGAAACTATGGCTAGGCTGCTTCCCTGTGGATCCTGCAGTCTCAGGACAAATGTTGGAAGGACACTAATACAATCTCCAATCTTTGTGTGCCACCGATATATATACCCTGCTGTGACCAATTCACTTCAAAACACAACTGGCCAACAGCAGAGCATTCTGAATCAGTTTGTTACCGGCCACTTGGCAAGAGACCATCAGTGCTGTCAAATGAGGGAATGCCCTGGAGAATGAACAGAGACACACACACACTGCAGGCAGCCAAATATCTCCCTGAATTAATAACTGGTAAAAGGGTTCCTGATGTCAGACTCCACATGCGGGAAGAGGGTGGAGAAAGTCATTGGATACAGAACAATTTTAATTGAAATTCTGAAATGGGAGAAATTTTGGGAACAGGAAGTGTCCCTCTGATGTACCTCCATCTGGCCCGACGCACTGGCCCATTCTTGGTTGACCCTGAAGTCAACCTTCCTGCTTATACACCAGACCTCTTAGTCTCTCCATTCTCCTTAAACTGATTAGGCTGAGAAATACCTGGAGAGCACTCTCTGTACCTCTATCACCTTTCCCAGTAAATTATTCCAAAGGGATATAATTCATCTTAAGTACTGTCGTTCTGCTCAGGTTCTCTACTTATTGAGAGGTAGTGATATAGAAAGGTTAGAGATGGACCAGCGTCAGGACTCCTGCATTGTATGACCAGATACTTGGGCCAACTTAAACATTCTGGGCCTCAGTTTCACCATCTGAAAATACCAATTCTACCTAGCACTTATATGGAAGTTTTCATGTTCCTACTGCTTCAAATACACCAAACAATGGCGATGCTCCAGATTTGCAATGTTGCAGTAGCACAATTTGACCCAATATCCAACAAATCCACTCAAACCCCATGAAGTAAATATTATTCCCCTTTTACAGATGGGGAAAATGAGTTGGACAAAGTAACTTACCCAACGTCACAGAGGAAACCAGTGTCAGAGCTCGGACTATAAATCTAGGAGTTCCTGGCGCCAAGTCCTGAGTTCAAACTACAAGACGCCACTCACATTAACTAGCATTTTCAAAGTGCTTTGAGACCTTCAGATGAAGGGAAGAGATGTCTTACTGCCTTCCTAATTTTGGATTCAGATAGCCTAGTTTTTCATCGTTCTAACCCAATGCATCCCTGGAGCAGGAACCCCACTGGAGAGGCTAGAGATGCAGACCGTTAAGGGAGTGTTTGGGGCGTACACTGCTGCTGATCAATACAGAGAACAAACAGAGAAAGGAAACAAAAACCAAAGGAAACAAATTGTGTTGGGCTATCCTGCCATGTGCCCAGCCCTCAAACATGCTAGGATGGGAGAGACAGGCTGCAATACAAAGCGCAGGTGTAAGCTACCAAACAGCTGCACTTCACTTTTAAATCGGGAGGGAGAGTTCCAGCAAAGCAGTGGTAGGGGCCACAGCTATGCTAGGTTTCATGATCTGCTAATTGCTTCCTCTGATCATCCTATTTCTTTCTTTTGCCTCTTATTTTGGGGCAGGAGAGGGGGAGGGGAAGGACACAAAGACAGTCACTGGATTTTTCTTTGGTTTCATTTTTGGATGGAAACAAGCTGTCAGCTCTGGTTTTTAAGCCCCCATCTCACCCCCGCACTAATAAATCTCCAGGACCATCCGTCACCTTGGCACAGACCTCTCTCCTCAGAGGAAATGGGCTCTCTCTCTTCATTAGCAGCCTGTGTCTACCAACCATAGCACGGACTCATTTCAAACCCCCTCTGATAGACGGGGAGGCTTAGGGGAGCATGTAGCGCTATCGCAAGAGAGGGTGGTAGGAGGAGAGAGAGCAAGGATCTACTAATTAGACATGGCAACAAACAGCAAAGGTTAGAAAGAATTAATACCTGGCTCCAAAATATTAATCAAAATCATCTGAAAAAGGGCCAACATGCTTAAAAGGGTAGGTATACACACCCCATGTGTGACTATGCACGGAGCTTATCAGGGTATCATCTTTAAGACCCAGCACCTCTTTGCAATATGAATATTGTGATGGTCTGTCTTCTCTAGCTTACCTGCCACCACCAGGCATACTAGACGGAGCTTGTTTAGTATTGTATAGTTGTAGGAAAGTTGGGTATCTTGCTTCCCAACCCCTATTCGGTGTGCATAGGTCACGCAAAGCTTTGAGGGCAACACCAAAGGTCGGCAACAAGGGTGCCAATGAAGCAGCATGTGCTGCGTTGTTTGGGCATTCCAGGTATCAAGAGACCTCTGTTACCATTGAATGATACATGTCAATTAGCTTGGGGATGTTAATGTTTGGCTCTGTGCCAAGACAGAGCTGTGGCAGGGGTTGGGTGATGCCACATTTTAACGCCAACCTGCACTAGGCATTTAATAGCATGTGGGAAGACGACTTTATGGAAAGTTCTAACTCTTTAGAGAAACAGGTCCCTTTTGACACCTCTTGCCCCACCACCACCAAACTTACCATCCCACTGCTCTCACTCTGTTTGGGTCTCCCTCCTGACCCAGCCTCTCAGCCATTCCCTCTCCTTCGGTCTCTCCACTTCCTGCCCCCATCCACACCAGGATTTCAAAGCAGAGTTTGCTAATCCGAGACCAGATCTGGTTCTAAACCAGATCTGGTCTCTGAGATGTCCAGGATCAAAGCACATTCACAACTTTTTCACGAGCCACACTTGGTCCAAGTTCTAAACTGGCTGGCGGGCGTAAGGGAGGAAGCTGTGTCTGAATCATGCTTTGAAGTGATTTTCTACCGTGCTTCCTCCTGTGCAGAGGGGTCTGTGGGGGCAACAGAGCTTTCTGCACTGTACAATGGTGGAAGTCACTGGCTAAGCACTAAGAGCCAGAGTTTGCTGAAGGGCTAAACCAACTTCTGACAGCTGTAGCCTCTTCTGCAGGCACAGAGAGAATATTTTCTTCATTTCAGTTTATTCAGCTAGTTCAGTTCAGTTCAGTGACTAATTCAAAGTTGAGAAACCAAGTGGGAGTTGAAAAAAGGAGGGAAATGTTTTCTTTTTCCAAATGATAAATAAATACTCTGTGTGAGAGGATGAGATCTGCTACTTCTAAAATCTTGAAGGACAGAGTGACCAAAAAACAAATCAGTTCAATTCACTAACTACAGATAATACTTCCTTTGTTTAATAAATCAGTCAGTTTTAAATGCAAACCATGATTTGGCAAACTTACATTTTTCCTCTCTCATGTATCCAGCATATTTAAGGTTGTTTTATTTAACTAATAAAAACAATTTTAAAATGCTGGTTTTGTGCATTTTTAATTGAGTTCCAATTTCCATTCAAACGCAGTTTGACACAAGTAAAAAATTAGAAATCGAGAAAAGAAGTGCATCCTTCACCACTTCCTAACATAAAAAAATGCTTAAACACTAACAATCTGAATAAGTGTATATTAAGCTATATAACTGCCTAAATTAATGTGTACAGATATAGTGTATCCTTCTGGTTAGCAAAAAGAAGTTCCAAATTATACCAACTAATGGGAAGAAACTTTTCTTTAGGAAAATAACTAAAAGGTACAAATGAAAAACAAGATTCAAAGCGATGATTTAAATTCAAAATTCCCAGCTTGCTGATTTAAATCAGAATGAAAATCAATGATTTAAGTCACTCTGATGTAAGCCAATGCACCCTGCAGATAAGCACGTTTCAAAATGCTTATTGTGATATGAATCCACACGCCTGCTACTGATCCCCCATCTGTACTCTGCCGTGACATATAGTGGGAGAGGGAGGAAGGTTAGCCTGTAATACAGGTTCTCCTAACATGGTTTAATTTCCACCTGTCTAGGGTAGCTTCCAGTCCTACCATCGCTTAGCAAGCATTTAACTGTACTGTGCAAGCAGCACACTGACATCAACAGAAGTACGCCGATGAAATAAAGTTACAAGTTTGTATAACCAGTGCCGTACAATGGACAGGGCTTTATATAAAACTTCCTCACGCTCTAACGGTCCAACCCTACAAACCTTTGTCTATGTGAGTAGAGCCTGCGTTGCTTTAGTTCCCAGTCTGAGAGAGATGGAAGAATAAAATGACCAAGGTGATGTCAGACTAAAATCTGTTGCTTTTGTAACCTTGCGCCAGTCAAACGCCAGCCCTGTGTGCTCAGATTCTGGGCTTTTTAGTCAAGATCAAGTGTAGTATCAGTTTAAACATCCCATGCCTTCTTCTCGAGGCCATACTTGATGAGCAAACGAAGTGTTTCCATCACAGCTTCCTGCAATCCCATGATCCTCCAACATAGAGGCATTTAACCTCCTGAACCAGGGCCTTGAGAGTTTATGGATTACAGCGCTAGCGAGGTGGTGTGTGCTACCTACACATGCACGTCTTATCTTTTCTAGTAGTCCGTGTTCCCGTTTAAAAAGACAGTTGAAACGGTGCTTATCCAAAACAAACACCACGGTTAGAAACGAGCCAGTGCCAATAACTGCAAATCACAAAATAGTCCAATTCCTAGTGACAAGATTTCCTACTGCCCCCAGCCACAGAACAAACTCCTTATTTTGGGAGGTCAAGCCACTGCCCTCTCCTCATTTACATCCCTTCTTCTGTGACGCCCGCAGTCAATAATAGTCACGTAGGGCTTTAACTCCACCCTCCCTTTTCTTTTTTTACATGTACATGACTTATCTGAACCACCAAACTGGGCCACCTATGTGATCTCCACGCTGTAACCCTTCACCTGCTCCTCCTGGTCATGTCACAGCCAACAGAAAGGCCTTGTCTCTGGTCAGATTTGCAGTGGTTTAACAAAAGGGATGATTTAAACAGTTACCTGAACAAGTGAGAAGCAGCGGGGGAATGGAGTTTGATTTAAGCCAGGCTTTTGTCAATTTAAGATGAGCTCTGCTTTAAAAAAAAAAAAAAAAAAAAAACCACACCTTTAGTCAAACCAGTGCACTTTGAAGACAGACAAGGCCTTCAACTGTAAACTCTTTGGGACAGATACTAACTATTTGGTGTGAAGAGCTTTTTCTTTTTTTTTTTTTAATTTTTTTTTACCTGCCTAAGTCTCGAACAGGTTATTTTTCAAGTTTTGCCCATCAGAGGCAGGGACTTTAAGATCTGTCTCCACTTCTCTTCTGCACACTGCTCCCCATGCACCAAGAACTGGGATCTAACTCTACCACCTCCATTCCTGATGTACTTTTAAAGCACTAACTCAGACAAACTCACTCCTGCCCCCACTCCCTGATTCTCTCCCAAATATATTTTTACTTTTAGAAGAACAAACAAGGGGAATGAAATTCCCCTAAGAGGCCCAGGGCCCTCTCCTTCCTTGTAATGAAACCCTGTAATGGAATGCCCTGCACTCCAATTAGGAAGAAATGCTAATTTTCTCCAGTTGAGCACCCCCTATAGATGTATCTAATTTGTTTCAATGCTTTCATCTCTCCCCTCCACCGCGTTTTCATTTAAAGGTTATGATCTGTTTGTGCCCTTCATGCCGCGCCCTGACAAGACACCCCTATGAGAGGGCTACATGCCCCCTGCAACCTTTCTAACCCCCGTCCTGAACAAAAACCAAAGCTCTTTTTTTCACTGCCTCTTTAAGAAGTGCTGAGAGGGGAGGGGGTGCGGGAAGGGGGAACGTCTGAATAAAATCATTTAAAAATAAAATCTCCTGCCAGTTTGGATGCTGGTAATTTTTCTGGCAGGGTTAAGATCTCTGCACTGTGAAATCTACCACAAGGGACGACGCTGAACTGGCTGGGAGAGTCAGAGTTGAAGGGCCCTATTCCCATAGGTCTTTTCTACCTTAGATTGCTCAATGTATTACAGTGAGGCTGGCAATGTGATGAGCCCCACTGCAAAGGGTTTCGCCGTATGGAATGGCTCGGGCGCTGGCTATCTGAGTCGGGGTCAATTCCGGCCCCTCCAGCACCAGCCCCTACTCTAAAAAGGGAAAGCGTTGGGGAGCAGAGCCAACGCGAGGAGACCTCTGATTCAGAGCTTGCTTGCTGCTCCCATTTCATCTGCCAGAGACAATATAGAGACCTTCCGGGTCCTCTGCAAGACTCCTCCTTTCCCAGGCATTTTGGAGGGAAGTCAGGGTGGAAATGTTCTGGGGCAGGGGAGTTTGTTTGGGGGCCTGGGGTGGTTCTTTCTGAGATCTATGAATTGGGGTTGCACTGGAGTGTAGGCAGCACCTAGACACTATGCCTATCGGCAGCTCTCTAACTCCCCAGGCCAGAACTAGCGCACGACGGAGGCACGTCCATTCTCAGATGAGCCTCAAGATGGCTGTCCCTGTACACACTTGTGAGACAGGCACTCAGGATACTGGGACTGGATTCCTCCCAGTTACATCCTTTGTACCACCCCGGACTATCCTCACCCTCGGAGAGCTCTGAACTAGGCTGCCATGATGCTCCTATAACTGGCATACGTTGGGGCAATCTTATTTCTGACCAGGGCAACAGACTCCCTAGAGCCAGACTCAGTGTTCGAGACACAAAGAGACTCCGCCTTTGGCCAAGAGATCTACCACCGGTTCTTTAAGTGTTCAGTCCCTACCAGCCCTTGCCCTTTTACTAGTGTTCTTCTTCGCACTCCCTCCAACTGACTAGGGCTTACGCGGGCAGCAAAGCCATCCAGTGAGGTCATTCCTTTGCAGAACAGTTGGACTAGCCCAGAGATTCGAACTCGCACCCTGCAACATATGGAAGCCACGTGAGGACGTTCATCCGGCTGCCCGAGAAAGGGAGTTCCACCAGACCCAGCCACTCCATCGGTAGGTTCAACTGGGCAGCTAAACCCAAAACACCCACTAACGAACTCCTGCTACGCTACCAGAGAGGCAGCGTGGTCTAATGAATCCAGGACTGGAAGGCAGCAACTCCTGGGTTCGAGGGCCAGCGCTGCCACTTACCTGCTTTGGGCAAGTGGCTCAGTAACCTCTGGACAGCGAGGAGAACAGCAGCTGACGAGCGCTGTAAGAACGTTCACTGTTATGAATGGGCACTTTGCTAATGCTGCCCACGATGGACAAAGCCATCTCATCCATATGCTACATTACAAACGACGGTATTTCCTCTTTATACCCACTGCGCCTACAACGACTTTTCCTACGAGCCCTCGCTGGTGACATGAATCCCCACAACTTGGCTCTGCAGGCGCTCACTGGAAAACGGGGAGTGGGCAAGAGACGCAAAGCTTTGCTCTTTGGAGACGTGGCCCATTCCCCCTCGTCCCCGTCCCCCCCCCCTTCCTATCTGGTCCATGCGAACAAGCCCCGAGTGGGAAACAGCCTTCTGAAGGGGCCTGCCGTCTGGGCCAGCCGCCTTTCATCGAGAAGATGCCTCTTCCCGTTGGAAAATACAAGCATTGTGTGCAAATATTTTAATATATTCATGCACATTCCGATAGCTAGCCGGAGCGAGTGGGTCCCGGCGCGGCTCCCCTCCCTGCCTTCCAAATGATTTTCACAGGCGCCAATGAACTGGGAAGGCCACCTGTTTTCTCGCATGCCCGCTAGTATGTAAATGGTGGGAATATGCAGGCCAAGCGCTGCCGTTTTATTGTGCTGCCGAAAGATTTTACTAATTACTCGCCGAAACTCCAAAGCAGCGCGCATGCTTTTTACAAAGCAAGAGAGTGGGGAAGGGGGGAGGGGAAGGGGAAAAACCTAAAGGGAAAGAGGGGGAGAGAGAGAGAGAAAGAGAGGGAAAGAAAGGGATGCATTTCAAAGTTTCGCCAGCAATTGGAGTGGGGGGAAGAAAAGCTGGGCCCAATGTGAAATCATAGAGGTCAAAGGTGGGTCTCCCTCCCTTGTGAGAAAGTGGTGAATCAGGACGGTTTATCAAACGATCATCTTCTTTTGAAACTGGGAGGCAGTGGCTGGGACAATTCTGCAGATGTGCTTGATGAGTTCGGGACAAAAATGGGCCACCTCCCCCTCCCCCCCCCGCCCTCCTTTAAGGTCTCCCATCAGGGGTTGCTTCTCCCTCCACTGCCTCCAGGACCCTCCCCTCCCTTCTTCAGTGGTCAGCTGAGACCCCCACCCACTGATTGCCTTTGTATTCTTGGCCTTTGGACACACTGACAGGGTCCTTTATGAGACCCCAATCAAGACCCCCATGTCACAGGTACCTAGTAGAGATACCAGACCCTTTCAAATGAGGAACAACAAGGAAAATATGCTGGCCTATTGTCCCCAAGCGGCACTAAGGGAGATGAAAGGGGCTGGCTGCTCCCTCTCCACAGACCGCCTGCCAATCAACCCCAGTTATTAAGGTCACGATGTGGAAATTCTTTTGACCTACACCTAATCAAAGATGCACCAAGCCTTTCAAAACAATGTGGGGGGAGGTGGAAGCATTGGGGGGAGAGGGGCAGGGAACAGGGGCAGACCTTTTCCCCCCCTCTGCGCCCGTAAATACAGTGGATCTTTCAAAAAAATAAAATAACATTCTAGCGGGAGTTCCACTTGCGCTGGAGTGGGTCCGGAGTGGCTGTGCTGAGGTCACAGGACTTACGCTGGCATAAACAAGAACAGAATCAGGGCCCACAAGGGTTAAAGCAGAGTGCAAACAGACCAGTGTAAGGACGGACGCAGGAGTCTAGATTCCAAGCACTGAAGGCCCAAATCCTGCAAGGTGCTGGGCATCCCCCATGCCCGTGGACTTGATTACCTTTCACTGACCTAGCACTTCGCAGGGGCGCTCAGCGCCATGTGACATGGAACCTTGAATAGGTATAACGGGCTGAACAACAGCTCTCTCTGAGCCTCCGAGTCTGGAGGCCTCAAGGAAGGAGAGGACGGGGTTATGGTGGGGCATGCAGCAATGGGATGAAGTTCTGCTTAAGATACATATCGGGAAACCTTTCTGAACGACGAGAGCTATCAATTCGGTAGAACTGTCGCCCCAGGGATGCGGCGGAAGCCCCGTCACCGGAGTCGTCTATTAGACTGAATGAAGCACCTGAGTATGCAGCAGGGAACAATCCCGAACTGGCGGAAAGTGGGACTGTGAATTCCAGGCCCGGATGCACAGACGAACAGGTCTGTTCCAGCTAGGGTGACCAGACAGCAAGTGTGAAAAATCGGGACGGGGGTGGGGGGTAATAGGAGCCTATATAAGAAAAAGACCCAAAAATCAGGACTGTTCCTATAAAATCAGGACATCTGGTCACCCTAGTTCCAGCCCTCAGCTCTACGGTTCCTAGTCTCAATGACAATAAAATCATCTACACTTAAGAGCTGTGTTACTCAGACAGTACTTGGCAATATACCACACTAGGCTGTGCCATTGCTAGTCATACAAGTAACCAGGTCATACAGGTAACGTCAATCCAATCCACTCCGTGTGCTTGAAATGTACACAGGAATGGCCAGCCCGGATCAGAGCAGGAGTAAGACAAAGGTTAAAAAACAAACCCAGAATGGACAATGACAGCGTTTCCTGGCTTCAGGGGAAAGCTTCTTGAAGTAGATGATTTTGTATCTTGACAACGTTCCTCAAACGGGTTTTGTGCTGCAAGCCACAGTGTTGAATGAAACCCACCGTGCTATCAAATGAGGCTCTCCACCCTTGAAGATCTTGCTTTCACGTTGCATTTTTTTCCTCTGTGCCACCCAACCCTTCCCTCCCTCTGCGCCCCCATGCCTGGAACACTATTCCGAAGCCATCGCTCTCCCCCCCCATTCAGGTCCTACCTCAAGACCCTCTTCTGACACAACAGCGACAAGAAATCAGTCAAATATCTATTTTCAAAAATTCATACCAATAAAGCCATGAGCCTCCCATCACCCTGAATGCTTTTTACTTGTATGCTGGATCACTTTCCCCCACCCTGTGTCTGCTTTTAGACTGAACTAGTCTTCAGTGGGCAGTCCACAGAGGATGACAGTCTACTACTGCTGCCAGCTAATGGGGCGGGCGGGAAGAAGAGAAGGGGAAGAAGGGGTTGTAATAGAAGATCTTAGGGCACCGACTGTACCTTCTTATGCATTTGTACACCATCTTGCACGTCTTTGGTTCTACCCTATTACAAGTAATTACTATCAAATTCTAAGCCTTATAGTTCTGAAGCTGTGATCTATGGAGAGCTGGCGCTGTCCCCATTCCCAGCTGCTTCGACAAGTCTCCTCGGAGCGGGGACCGAGCAGAAGTCAGCCTAGCTGCCTCTCATTAAGTGGCCACCAGCACACAAAGAGGAGAGGCGAGGAAACAGGGATTGGAACCAGCACTGGGAGTGCAGCTGCTACCCACCCACCCGGAGCTACCAGCGAGAGAGGGGAACCACGCTGCAGGTGCTGGGGTGACAAGAAGAGGAGGACCAGACTGCAGGGAAGCATGTGCAAGCCAGGGAGAGAGAACAGAACTGCTGGGAAAGGAAGGGAGAATGAAGAGCAAAAGCAGACAGCGGGATTGGTGTTTTCCAGAAAGGATGCAACAGTTCCCTGAGATCACTCAGCAATTGCTCAAGCGGCTGCAGGGAAGTGGCACGTTCACACACACAGGGCAGCCAATGGGCAGGGTGGCATCCAGGAGACATGGCCCACACTGTGATAGTGGTTGGAGGAGCCCTTGCAGTCGAGATCAGTTCAGCGCCTGAGCCCGGTCTTCCCAGAGCTGTACCCTACCGGCCATAAACTCCAGCTCTGCCCCAGATGAATCGCAGACAAGGGGAGTATTAGTGGTGGTCCTCCAACTCCACCTCCCAAGCCTATGCACAGAGCAAGCTGGCAAACTTTCACCTCCTTTTACAGTAAGCCACTGTGCTGTATGCAAGGGCATCTGATCAGGTTAGCTGGAACCGCAGGCTGAGAACTCACGGTACATGGGTTTCCCTAGCCATCCTGCCACATCAACACTGCCCACTTACAGATGGCACTTGGTGTGGCAGAGACAACCCAGGGGAGGGGAGGGTCTGATGGTCACCCAGACCCCCCCTAAAGATCAGAGAGGACCTGTTACTGCACTGGAAAGTCATTGACTAGGCAGGCCTTACAGCTTTTGTGCTTTTAAACCAGCCAAATCACCAGCAGAGCCCTGCGCCTGCTTCCATGACAATCCACTCGTGTGCCACAACCACGCTGTACAGCCTCACAGCACACACACACACACACACACACACACACACACACACACACACACACACACTCCGTAACAGCACAGAACACAAAGGAAAGCTTCTTCCCTTGGAAAGGTCCCTTCGGTGGAGTCCCAGAGGACCCCCAATAATTCTTCCCTTAACAGCCTGCCCCCACCACAGCACCCCGCATGGCTAACACCACCAGCAGAACACAGACCAGCCTCCAGCTCCCCTGGATTTTAATTTTTTACAAAGGAGACCAAGATGCTAATTAAGGACATTGCAGCTTGACTTCCCACCCTGTGGCGAGAGCTCACATCCTCGACACGGGTCCCCAGGACTTGCTGGGGAGGAGAGCAGAGCGCTGGGAGTTGAACCTGGTTACAGGCATTTGCACCTGGGGCTCTCACACAGCAGCTGAGGCCTAAACCAACTCTGTTCCCCTCCCCTCTTTTTCAAAGACAGCACACTCTTTAATTGTAGGAGTGAAACCCGCATCCTGCTGCAGGTCTGTCTCCGATTCTCTTTGAACCTCTGGTGCAGCTTGTCAGGTCGCTGCCCTCCCCAGAGGAAGATCAGAAAATACAGCAATGATTACTATTGTACACTCGGCTTGCAAGCAAGAGAGATAGCTGCCTTGCATGTGTCAGGCCATGAAAGGGTTGTGACTCTGAAGCCGCCTGAAAAACAAACCCTTAATTTAAATGTTAATGAAAGTGCTGTAGAGACATCAGAGGCTCGCGTTTCTCTGCAAGAAGCAGAATCACCAGTACTAGAATTTATGGCCCCCCTCACCTCCTTCTCTGCTTCATCAGCCAGAGAAGTTGGGGCGGGGGGGGGGGGGCAACTAATTTTAACATCAACTCCACACTTCCACCCTGGGATGCAATTGCTAAATTATCTGCCGGCAGGACACTGATCAAAGGTGGAAAAACAAAGGCACGCTGTACAGCCAAGCAAAAGTAAACAACAGCCAAGGTCCAGGAAAATTACCTTCTCTCCCCCTGGAAGTTTGAAAAAAGAAGACAAAGATCACAAATTGGAAATAGAAACTGGAAGACTTAGGACTGCCAGAGCCCTGGACTGTAATCAATGTGACATGAGAAAACGAGACAGCCACATTTTCTCCTTTCTTGTACTACTTTGTAGGTTATACAGAAAAGATGTTTCCCCCCAAGCTCTCAGAAACAGACTTCCCCCTTAAGCACCAGGGAAGAAACAAAAATACTCTCAATCGAACACGCAACGGCACTGCATTAGAAATGGAGGCATTGGATAAATTCAGCTACCTACTTGATACAGTGAAACCCATCCAAAACAGACACCTGATGTACTAATTTCTGCAACACTTGTAGTAGTAAATATTATAGTAGCACCTAAAGGCTGCAACTGGTAAAACCTCGGCAGCTACCGGAAGGATGGCAGGAGGGAGACTATGAATTAAAAAGGTAAGGAAGGTAGCAAAATGCATAAACCAGCATCTGTAGGTGTGTGTGTGTGTGGGTTTGGGGGAAGAAGGAGAGGGAACTCATATGTATGTGTGTTCACTCAAGTGGAGAAAGCAAAATAGGGAATCAATATCACACACTAATTAAGAAAATGGAACAAGACTCGATCTCACCAAAACCTAAGCTATTCCTTCCAACATAAGGTGAGCAGGGTCAGAGCACACAGATGTGGGCTGGAGGCCCCATTTTAGCCCCTGAAGGGAGAAGCAGAGAAAGAAAACTAGCAGAAAAACCTCCCAAATTTTATTCTTAGGTAAAGAAAAGCATTGGGTTAGTTTTTTCTCCATCACAACTCTGTCAAAAGAGCATCATGGCGCTCCATGTTCACTGCCTCACGGACTCCAGCGCCAATCAGCACCATTCGTTGGTTGTTTTACCAACTGTCAACTCTGCAAACCCAACCAGGGATCTGAGAGTCAAGCAGGTTTCTTCCTGCAGCCAAGAGCACCACTTCCTACATTCCTAACTCTGCTAGCAATTCTAATGATGGTGCATGAGCCTGCCTAAAATCCAGCTCCTTCTCCCACCACCGTTTTGGCTCTGCTGAATGAGCAGTAGGAAACAGTGACCAAAAAATATTACCCAAGTCAGCAGATCTGATTCTGATACACGGAGAGAGAAATCTGCTGAGGAAGGTGGTGCCATTTTTCCAGAGTCACTAGTCACAGGAGAATCCACCTTAAGAGCAGTTCCTCAGCTGTTGGGAATCGTCACAATAGCTCCATTGATTTACACCAGGTTAATTGAGAAGCTTTGGGATATCAAAAGAATAGATCATTTCAGACAAGCTTCCAGCTGAGGTGGAGTCAAGTAGGATTAATAGAGCCAAGCAAAAATTAAATGATGAATAAATTAAAGCGCTATTAGCCAGGTGCCCCAATGCAAACAGCGAACAGCACCACAGAAATATGCCAACACAAGGAGTAAACGTTAGAAGAACTTGGTTATAGTTGAATGGCCTTTGGGAAGTCAGGAGAGAGCATCACTGCACATGTTTGGCTCTGGGGCGCACGTGCGTATCCATCCATCCAACCCTGACACAAACTTAACAGTGTATCGGACAGAGATGTCCAATCATTCAAGTCACAAAGGGCCTACTGCTGCATCTACCCTCACCTCAGGTCAGAGCTCACCTCAGTGAGAAACATGCACGCATGCCGGCTACAAATTCCCAATACACATACATTACACAACTCCTCCACTTACCGGCTCAGCCCAAACGTCTGCCCTCTTCCCTCTGGTTTCCTATCCTGCTTTAGACCATCAACCCTTGCAGGAGAAACACAGGAGCCAGAACACAGGTCTTGGCAGGTAAATTAAAAGAAGACCCAACATCTGTTTTGTCTTTAAATTCAGTCAGTCAGTCATGTCTTGCTAGGCATTGCCATGGCTCCAGAGTGCTTTGATCCCACTGATTCATCCCACTGCCATACAAATCATGTGAACGGTTTTTAACTGTATGCAAAGCTTTTCAGTTTCCCTTTATATTCAGGGAAGCTTTTCCTGTCATTCCATACAGATATATTTTGTGGAGAGAAAGAGATGGCGTTTTAATATTAAAAAAACTTGTCAGCCAGATTTTTCCTTACAAGATTAATAAGCTACATATTATGACCCTGATTGTGATATCCAAACGTGGGCAAAATTCCTACCTCCAGTGTGTGGTTCAGCCTGATTGCAGTCTATGGGATCAGACTATTTACACTCCACAGAAATTCTGACAGGCACCCATTACAAATCATTCACAATTATTCCAAGTAATGTGAAGTTTACATTAAAAAAATTGGAAAGAAAAGTTTCACACTCCAGAATCACTGCTGAAGCCTCAGGGGTGTTCCTGACTTCTCTTTGGGGTGCACATTTATCCCAGCGCAGCATGAGGATAGGTGCTATCAGGCAGCCAGAATTTTAAACAAGGGTGATCAACTCAACCCAAAGTTTTGCACCTGCTTTAGCCTGCAAGCACAGAACCGCACCTGACGTGTTGGAGGCGTTTTTGAAAAGTTGGCTGTACCAGTGTAATCATTGGTGTGTTTGTTAAGCACCAGCATACTTGGAAGAGGACAACAGAGGACAGTTCTCCCTGGCCCAAATTGTTTAAAATCTAGAAGGCAAACACTGAAGAAAAGGAAGGAGTTGGTTTGGATAATAGGGGATTTGAAACCTAGTACTTCTTAGGAAACAAGTGTCAAAGGATTTCTGAATCACTGAGAATAAAAGTTGAATTCTTTTCAGAGTCCGCTACCTCTTTTTCCAGTTTACAAATCTCTCCATCATAAAAAAAGTACTGAGCTGCAGTCAGGTTCTCCTCAAGAAAGGTGCATTTAGACAGCATGACACACACTGCAAACCCTGTGTTTCTGAAGCCATAAATGCCAGGCACCGACACCCGGTGTTCTCCATAAACTTAGCCCCAAATCAAACGGTGCACAGTGAGCGCTTCTCTTTTCGGGCTTCCCTCGCCTCTGGGAGACATGAAGCATGAAGGTGCAGCTATTCCACTGGAAAACCCTAGAGGCTTGGATTCACTTTGCAAATTTGCATCGGTCCATTTCATGCAGACTTGGACTGGTCCCCAAACACAAATAAGTTACCACAGCAAGCAGCGGTAAATGAAAAACGTAACACGCACATTACAGAGTACAAAAGGCAAATGAATTTGCCGTAAGTTACGAGCGGCTAGGGAGAGGGGTTTAGAGTGGAAGCACCTTTGTAACCTTAACGGCAGTGTTAGCTATCGTAGTGGAGAGCCAGCTTTTGGGAGCCCTCGAAGCTGCAGTCCAGTGGGGCTCCCACCTTATGGGACACCCCCAAATTCTTCCCCAAAGATGTCATATTACTGTGTGATCTACTGCTCTCAGGGCACTGATCAGCAGAGATACTGGCTGTACTGAATGCAAGAGGAGACATTATGCAGAGAAGGTGAGGGAGAGGTGATGGGATGCAATTCCTTTACCCCATATAACTTTGTTAGGGAGCTCCACAATTGTGAAGCTGGTCTTACCGCTATAGAATGTGTGTATTGCATGACAATGAGGAAGTCACACAGCTGAATATATGGTTCCATGTGCATCAAAAAGAAGAGGGTCACCCAAATAGTCCAATCAAAGTTTTGACACCCTTCCCCCGCATCCCCGACAGAACAGATTCAAAACTTGCGTGGGGAGGAGTCACGGTAAACTGAATGCAGTTAACAGGTTCATGACTTAATAAAAATCACTAGAAATGACATGCTATAGGTATTGTACAATGCTCACTCTATAATACGGGGACAACCTGTTAAAGATAGGATGACTATATTCCCCTATACATGTCTCTTTAAACAAAAACTAATTGCTGGAACGATTGTTTTCTTTCTGGTATTTACATGGCAAGGATTTGGGGACTTGTATTTATTTAGGAAGTCTGAGCATCTTTTTTAAAAAGGTGCTTAATTGATATCCCTGAAGACCAAAGTCCTCTTCGCCCACCGAACAGAGCTAGCCCGGGCAGCAGTAGTATAATGTACCCCACAATGTGCAGTGAGCGTGCCTCACCCCAATTCTGGGAGGACCCTCTCCAGGCCTAGGAAGGCGAGGAAATCTCCATAGCCTATTTAATCTTCTCTGCTGAAGTTGCCAACAAGGGGGCCAGGAGGTGTCAACTGTGATGGTGGGGGGGTTTGGGGTGTGGACCTCCATTCGCTGGCCCGTTGCCTAGAAGCCCACCCCACACGCTCTTCAGGCAGGCCACCCGCTTGCCACCAGAAGGCTAGAACTTCGCATTGCTACCTGCTGAGGATGGATTGGAATTGCTGTCCTAGAAGGGAGTTCAGTACAACGAAGGAGCCTTTTCACCTCACGCTCAATGACACTGGGAAGAAGTTATGGGGAGCAAAGTGCAGCAGCGAGACACAGAGGCCATTCACACCATCGCCTTGAGAATCTGCTTTTCTTTGCCACTTCCTATTTACTCTACGAATGGTGCTTTTCAGGCCATTTCCCCAGCTCCAGGGTGCTGGCACATTCCAAATCGAGGGCCTAATCCAGCCCCCTGGGACAATTCGCACGTGCAGCACCAGGAGGATTTTTTTAGACGCTTGTAAAATTCCTTTGCTTCCCGCAGATGGGACTAACTTCCTGCCCGATTCAGTTCCACTTAAGGACACCACTTTCCATAGAGAGCTCATCAGTAGCCACTCACACAGCTAACCCCACCTCCTCAGCACAGCACCACTACAGACGGCACGAGCTGAAGCTACCGTACACGGAGGGAATCTCTGTTTGAGTTATGATTCTAGGAGGTTCGAAACTAGCGTCTCAGCAGAGGACGTAGAACCCCTGAATGCCCTCTATCAGATCACGTGTAGTTCTCTTAGGGAGCAAAGAAAACGAATTGCTGCAGAGAACTCAGACGTAAAGAAACACTTTTATACACCGCGCACCCATCTAGTACTCTAGCTTTCCTTATTTCAAGTGGGCTGCACTGTCGAGTAGACAGGGCCCGAAGTTTAGATTTTTATTTTTTAAACACAAAAAAAGAGAGAGTGCATTTATGACTTGCTATGGCGGGGAAATAATTAAGTGAGATATATCTAGATAATCCCAGTAAGTGACTTGCACCCCACGCTGCAGAGGAGGGTGAAAAATCCCTGAGGTCACTGACAATCCGACCGGGGGGAAATTCCTTCCTGATCCCACATAGGGTGATCAGCTAGACCCTGAGCATGTGAGCAACAACCGGCCAGGAAAGCACATGGACAAGAGAATGCTCGGGGCCACCCTGTCCAGCCGCCCATCTCCAGCGGTGACCATCTCAGATGCTTCAAAGGCAGGAGACCAAAAGAACTAGGCGACAGAAAAGCAAGATGGGAAATTGAAGCGCTGACTGATGGTGGTTATTAAAGAATCCATGGTGCTTTTCCAAATGGTTGGGGTTTTAACTCGTGTGTCCTGGCCAACTTCCAATTTAAGAAATTGGATTCTGTCTGAATGCCCTTGCAGTTTCAAGTTGATTTGGTGGCATTCGTCGCTTCCTGTCCTAGCTGTTGTGCACTCTTGCTTCGCGTGCTTAAAGAGCTTCTGTGTTCCACCACAGAGAGGCCTGGCTGCACTTCAGCGCTGGCTGCCGACAGAGGGGCAGATTCTGATCTTGTATCGGTTACACGCTAGGGTAGCTGCTGACTTCTATGGAGGAGCACCTCATTTCACTCAGCGTGGGAGAGGGGAGAATCGGGCAAAGAATGTGCAGTATCTGGGATGAAATGGAAGGTGCTGGTGATATTATGTTTAAAACAACGACTTCTCTGGCTGATGAACGGCACTACCCAAGTCCTACCCTGAGTCCTCCCTGCCTTCTGCAGCCCAACAATGCAGACTCTTTAGACAGGTGTGCTGGGCACGTAAAGCAGGGAAGCACAGGATCCCAACGGCTCTGGCAGGGACAACAAGCCCCCCTCAATAGCTGGCCTGGCTAGAGATCAGAGACAATTTTGGATGCATGCTCATTAAACAGCAAACAATAAGTTTATTAGTGAAAATCCATCTCCCCTGCCCCTTGCCCCCTGCTCCTGCTCCCCCTCTCCCGTACCCTCCTGCCTGCCCCTGCTCTGATCCCCTCTCTCTTCTAGGATGGCAGCGATTTGTTCTTAAAAGCGACAGGTTTATAGGTTAGCCGACACCTTCACTCTGTGGAATTTTAATTAACTTCTCCCATCGTCAATGTGTTAAGGAGCGGGGTTTCCATTATGCGGGGTCAGCAGTGTGTTTCGGGCCCTGCTATATCAGCCGTCAAATTGAAGAATTAATGACGTGGCTAATCGGCTCTAATTCTTAAAAAAAAAAAAAAAAAATATGGAGGGGCAGCAAGAGGGGAGGCTGGCGGGCTTCGCGGTCTCATGAAACGAGCGAGTGATCCAAGCCCGCTCGCTTGCGGGGTAGCCGCTCCGCAGCCGCCCATTTGTCACCCAGCGGGGGGAGAAAGACGCTAGGTAAATATTGTGACAGAGAGTGTGCGCGCACCGGGGAGAGGAGACAGTGTCCTGACAAGAGGCCAGCTCCACAGGTCATCACTTAGGAGAATAAAGCAGCACGCTGTGTAGCTCTTCCCAGCCACGGCAGAAGGACCAACAGATGCCGGCTGAAGGGAAAACCACCCAGGCCCCAGCCAAGAGATCGGAGGCCGACAAAGCCGCCAACACGGGTGCCTTGGTCACCACTGATACGACTGTGGATGGCTCGGAGAGTGGCAAAAGCACTCAAAGCGTCACGGAACTAGGCACAGGTGAAGCTCACTTGGGCGGGAGGTTCAGCTCCGTCACCCCTCAAGACACACCCCGTGTAAAATGGATGGGGAGCGGCAAAACTGGCTTGGAAACCTAATGAGGACAAGTTCTCATGGGAAATTCCTGGCATTGGGCCGGCCTAAAATTCATCCCATTGAAACTCAGGGATGGCCGGGCCCAACGGAGCATCGCGGGGTGCAGCGTCCATTGCGATGGGGACACCGGGAACACATGGGATAGAGCTCAGTGCACAATACGGTCCACAGTCTGCAGAGTAATTTGGGATCAATTAGGTCTATAGACACCATCCGGGCGTTACTAGCAGCTCTATCCGGTCCCTCCCGGGGACAGGAAAGGAGGCGGCTCTCCTGCAGGAGGGACGACGTCAAGGCCAACTCAATAGCTCATACACATGGCAGTTCACTGCCAGTCACTGGACACAGGTTCCGTTTCTCTGCGTTTATCATCATTTCACCTTCTCTGAAATGGGGGGCGCAGACTCTTTGATCAGTAGATGGGAAGAGGCTGCCGCTTCTACGCTCACTGCTGTACACAACATCTTGACATCCTCTACGGAGCAGTGACAATCTTAAGGCCTCAACTGCACGCTCAGGAGCGGGGTTACGTTCAGAAGAGTAGCTGGAAAACAGCATCTTCGCATTCCATTTACTTTCCATTAACGACCTTCCCTATCCAATTTGCTCCATTCCCAAGCCAACTCTGCTCACTCTAACCACTGGCCCAGCCTGCCCTCAGGAGTCAGGAGGACCCTTTCTGCTTTGCTCATCAGCAGACCAGAGGCTGGAGTCAGATCCGAGCGGGCAGCCTCAGCAGCGCAGGACACAGAATGGGATCTTGTTTCTCCACAGCTCCACCTGGGCCGAGAGGAGTAAAACGCAAGCGCTGCGTGAGACGCTGAGCAGCTCTCACTCGGCAAACGAACAAGGGAGCAGACAGGGATGGAACACGAAGGGGCCATTTCTACAGGGTCACTTTCAAGTCCGGGACCACATGGCTCTGGTGGGAGGTGACCTGAGCATGCTCCTCTAAGACTTCTGCCCCCCGGGGAGGGCTACAGTGATTCAAACTCGGCCTATTCCCTCTCCATCTGCCCCAACCCCTATCAAGTTCCTAGACAACAGCAATGGTATCTTGAATATATTTGCCAACCCAGAGTACCAGGAAACGGGAAGGAGGTGGGGGGGAGAAGTTAACCAGTACCTGTTAAAATGACTAATAAAAATCTTGATTACCTTAATAATGGACTAATGGCGATGGACCAGACCCGGTCCTCGGTCTGCACCGTGTGTAAACAATGCCCAGCTCTGCCAGAGGCCAGGGACCAAACCTAGAGAGACAGAGAGGTGCTACGTCAGGGCACCCAGAAGCAGGCAGGGAAGGGTTCAGGTGTCCAAGCCCGTGTCTGAAGAGAACCACCCCCTCCCCGATCTTCCGAACGAACTCTCAGTCATACAATTGCACCAGCAGGAAAAGCACAGGCCTAAACCCTGTCCCCAAGCGACTTCATTGCCACAACTCTGATCCTCTCACAGCCCCAGCCCAACTGATCCGCGGAACAGCCAAAATTACGCTGCAAGCACCTCAGGGCAGGGACCTGTTCCTACAGAGCGGGCAGGGCAGAGCTTCCAGAACAACCAGATCAGGGTATGTTCAAATACCCCATTGTTCTCCTGGGGGGCGGGGAGGGGGGGCCTCCCCCGCTTCTGGAACATAACCGAGTATTCCCATTTGTCCGAGCTTGGAAATTAATTGCAGGTTGTCTCACTTGTGCTTCCGCATAGACCCATCTCCTTAGGCCCCGGCTTTTTAAGCCCGCCCCCTAGGCATCGTCAAACAATAGACATGCAGAGAGGGCAAGGCCCTTGACCTCCCAGCAGCCTGGAAGAATCCCATCCCCTCCCCCAGCACTGCCAACACACGCTCCCCTTACAAGGACTCATCCTTGCCATTGGGCTTTCAGACTTGCCTTCCCTAGAGATGAGCCGGACGGAGCAAAAGTGTGGGGTTCTGCCAGAGGCCACCCTGATCCCCCAGCCCCTCCCCCTCCTCAGCTTGGATGGATCTCCGGACTCTAGTCCAAACTCAGCTCCCTTTTTCTCCCCCCTTGCCCAAGACTTCAAAGCTGGGGGTGCCATGTTTGTTTGTTTGTTGATAATGCCCCGGATTGCAGGCTATTCCCGTCAGCAGGGAATTTAGCACCTAGTGTCAGCAAAAGCAGCAGAAAAGCTTAACTCTTTTAAGGCGTCCCTATCTCCTACAGGTTAAAAATATTGCTCCGAGCATGCTATCTGGTGCCTATCAGTGAGGAATGTACATTAGCAGCTACTCGGAGCTTAGCTCTAATCAACACTCGGAGAGCCCTCAGTAGCATCCACTGCACTTAGAGCTCCCTTAAAGTACTGCTACGGATTCCCTTCCAACCGCCGGAAATGACCACGCGCATGAGAAAAATCACTCTAAAAATCAAAGCGACTCCGTCCATTATGGCCACATGGGAGGGTCAGGCGGGCAAGCTCATTCCGGCTGCAGAACGGAGCAAAATACAAAAAGTTAAATTCCCTTTGACCTTCACGAGTTTCTTCTCAAGGTCATCAGAGGTCTGTCCTGCTCCTGCCCCGAAACGCAGGCCCCGCGATCCTACAGTTTGGTGCCAAGCCAGCTTCCAACTCATTTGAGCCGAAGAAAACTGTGCCCAGAAATTGTGTTAGACAAAAACATGGCTTTGGAACATAGGGGGACACTGGGTTAGAACTATCCAGAGTGGCCAGCCACGCCAAGCCAAGCAGGACAGGATGGTCCAATGGTCAGGGTGCTAGCCTGGGACTCGAGAGACCCAAGTTCAATTCCCTGTTCTAACACAGGCTTCCCGTGTGACCTCTCACAACCTCAGTTCCTAGTCTGTAAAATGGGGATAACAGCACTGCCCTATCCTGCCGGAGTGTTAGGAGATGCTCACATACTAACATAATGGAGGTCACATAAGTACCTTAGATCCAGATCAGATACACAAGCTAGTGACGGGGGCAAATGCCCAACCATGAAAAAGAAGAACTCAATAATCTTTATACATCCTGCTCGTATGATCACCTACATATCAGGAGAAACGTCTAGAGAGCGCGAGATCTTTTAAAACCGTGGAACGGTTTCCCAAGGGAAGTGCCGGGAGCACCATCACTTGGGACATTTAAAACTCAACTGACCACCACTCGGGGGAATTCTTCTCTAGCGCCATCCATCAACACAGCACTGTGCTAAGTGAATAACAAGTCCCAGCCTCGAGGAGCCTAGGCATAGCACATACTATCTAAACGGCTCCAATTTGATATGAAAGTCATTGAAAGACAAAAAATGGGGCCTTGCGAAGTCATTTTTACAGTCACTTTCCTGGCTGTCCCTGCACACTTCGTCTTTTTTAAAAAAAAACATATCCTAGGAAACAGCTTTTTATAGCTTGGAATAACGCCGTAAATAAGAGCCCACAAAAGAGAGACCGTCCCAGAAGCTTGGGATGAAATTTGAGAAAGGGAAATACATGTTACAATAGCATTGTAAGGCCAAGCCTAAACTCCCCCATAAGTTCATCAGGTGCGTTTCTATCCCATCTCACCTTTCAAGCCCGTGGCGAGTTTCCCCAGCTCCTGCTGGACCTCTTTCCCGCTGGGCTGACATTCCAAGGGGCTCTCCAGAAACCTAACACAGAGAGGCCAGTGCAGGGCTCCAGGTTCCATTCAACCCACAGAGCTCACAGCTCACCTCCCTGCTACAGCACGTGCAGCGGCAGACGTGACTCTCGCTCACCTTTGCTGTCCTGTCCCGGGAGCCGCTCACGATGATGCCCCCTTGACAGTCCACACAGTTCACTTCCTGTTCGTGCGCAGAGAACTTTACGCTGAAGGAGCCATGGACTTTAGAGAGGACGATATTTCCATCGCTGTGGAATAAAACCCCGAGCGGGAAGTCATCATCTTTGCAGGGCAGCTAAAGCGTCACCACTTGAGGAGCGCTCCAGTTAATGCTCGGTAGAACTGCATGAGGACTAGAACACCTGCAATCCCAGGGGAATGGATGATTCATTCCACCACCACACACACAACGCTCCCATTAGATCCTATTTCTGGTCATCCCAGGCCAGATCTGCTGCAGATGGCAGCATGTTCTCACCAGCCTGGGACCTTCTCAGAGCCCAGTGAGGGCCATGCTGCACAAACCAACACAACGGCCATTCCATCCTCTGGTGTTTCTGAGGAAGTCGGAATCCTGTCCAGATGCTATGCAGTGGAAGTAGGGTGACAGGGAGCCCCTTCTGCTACATCCCTCCCCCTCATGCCAGGGCAGCTAGAAGCACACGAGCAAGATTTGACCCAGAGACTGAATGAATGATATTGACTCGGCAAAGAATTTGCTACCTTGTTATGGCAATAAAATTATAGAAACTGGAACGTGTCTGTGTGTTTTTCAACCTCTGCAATTTGCTTTCATAGGGGAGAGTCCCATGACTCTGTGTGCACTTCACTTGTACGGGCATTTACCACGACTGCACATGCTTTCTACTACCATGCTCAGGTACCAAGAGATGAGCATCTTATAAACTAGGTCTTTTCATTTGCTAAAGACCAGGTAGAAACAAGTTGTTTGTGTGCACCACTGTAGCTACTGAACACCCAGTCCCGAATATCATGCCCCTTGACAGTAGAGATGCATTGTCCTTACAGTCACCATTATTGCAAAGGAAAAACCATATGTTAAAATCCCTAGCACATCGGCACTGCTTAGCCCCCTTATCGGCAGCATCTGCAAAGAGATCAAGGCTTGAACGGGTCGTTAGCATGAGACTGCTCATCTCCTACCTCTGGAGAGGTCTCTTTTGGGAAGAAGCAAATCAAAGGAGCAGTGCAAATAAGTTAAATATGGTGGAACATGGAGCACTGGATGGCAAATACACTTTTCTGCTCCGGAACGGATTTATCCAGAGTGCTTAGAACATTAATTCCTCTACCGGTGCAGCCGAAGAGCCCAGCCTCCCACCAAAGCTTCTCCCCTCCACGGCACTAAGCTTACCCTCCTCCACTGACGATGTGGGAGCTGGCGAGAACGAATCGACACACATCTTCCTGGTGGCCGGAGAAGATGGCTTGAGGACGGCGTTGTAGGCCAGCACTGTCTGAACGAAACCGGTAGGCCCGGATGACTTCTGCCTGGGACAGGTAGAGATACTCGCCATCTAAATGCATCCAGGGCATCAGGCTGCAGAGACAATGACAAGGGAAACAAATCAGACAGCTGCTGGCCACCCCAGGACATATTCCCTGGAGGACAGGCCTGAGTATAGCATCACAACCAGGAAACGGGTACACTTCTCAATACATGCCAGAGCACATCAGTGGCTTCTTTCTGACCAAGGTTCCAGACCTGAGGAAGAAGCCAAGAATGGAGTCTTTGGAAGAAGGGCTGGCTAAGGAATCTATAGGCTTAGATATGAAATACTTAGGACGCCCTGCAGCCATGGCATCTTTGCAGGGTTAGCTTTTGTTCTGAAATGGCCTTTGCGTTCCTCTTCCTTCCTCCACCCCCATGCAGCCATCTAGTCCAAGTGAACATCCAGCCGCCCCATAGACTCCTCTCGCCTGTCTCAGTGGTTCTCTCTCTGGTGCAATTAAACTAACGCTCTACCTTTTTCTACAACCTTTTAATAAGAAAAAGCAACAGGTTTTAATTCAGGATAAGAGAACAACAGGGAAGACAAAGTAGTTTGGATGATGGCTTTCTTAAATTAGCTAATGAACTGTCAGAGCCCAGCTCCGAAGGGAGAACAGAAGTGAGGGTGGAAATCCCGTGACACCCCTGCCCCCAGAACAACTTTGTGACCCCCCCCCCCGCCCCCCAGGATCCCATTTTGGGTCGGGACACCCAGGGTTACAACACCCTTACACTTCAGATGTAAACATCTGAAATCGTGAAATTGACTAGTTTTAAAACCCACTGGCCATGAAATTAACCAAAACGGTCTGTGAATTTGGTACGGCCCTTCTCACTTGTCCTCAGCCTGGCTGATGTGAGGGCTGCACTTACAGGAGACCTGGTTCTCAAGCAAGGAACCTTGTCTTCCAAGACGTTTTGCAAAGCATATAGCACAGCTTTGGACACAAGGAGTTAATAATCACAATCACCTCTGCTTGGTGCTATGCACACATCTCGTTAGCCTGGGAAGGAACTAAGTTAATATTTTAAGATTTGTGGACTGCGTCCAGACCAAAGGCCAGGTGGGGGCCCAACAGTGGAAGGCAATGAACAGAAGAAGTGAATCTTGAGGAGGGATGTGAAGGAGAGAAGCTCATGGACTGTATTAGCTCAAGGGATTATTCCAGGCTTAAGGTGCAGCCTGGGAGCAGCGAAGCAGGTTCTGCTGTCAGAGCACAGATTAGGAGCTGGGCAGTGGTACGAGACAAGATGCAGACAGGCTCCGAAGACAAATCACTCAACAGTTTAGGATCTGAAGTGAAGAACGTTGTATCCAACTAGAACTGCATGGGGAAGCAGAATGCATTTACCAGGGCTGGAATATGACCCAACCTCTATTGTTGGGAGAAGCACCATAGGCTCCTTATTGACAGGTGAGACAGGGTTCTCGGGTTTGGTGTCTAGTGGGCTAGGCAGCATCTCCAGTTATCCCACTGCAGTTTCATCAGATACGTCGAAAGACAAAGCAGCCTTGTCTGTGTCACTTGTAAGACTCTAAAGATTGGGGTGGGGGAGGGGGTTTAGAACAGTCTGAAATCAAAGTACAGAGGCAATACCCCAGTGTCCCCTATTGGCTGCCACAGAACAGGGCAAAAGAACAAGGGGCCACTTGCTTGCGTTTCCATTTCAGGAGCGTTTCCCTCCGGCAGCGCCCGTGCCTCCAGTTCTGAGAGACCTTCACCCTTTCCTTCACTGGAATGCCCGCCGCCCTGCAGATAAAGGAAGACAGAGACAGTGAGGCCCCCAAGCGCTGATGCAGCAGGTGGATCTCACACCATCCAGCCACGGTCACGTTCTTGCTCCGGTTCCGTAAGTCACCAACTAGCGCACACCGGACTAGCTGGAAACTCAGGACCTGGGCAAGGAAGAGAGGAGCATGGCCCCAGCAGCGCTGTCTGGAGCCATGCTAGGCACTGCAGGGGGGGTGGGGGGTGCCATACGATCAGGCCTGCCTTTACTTTTCAGGTGTAGCCAGTGTTCCCACCAGCACAACTGTCACGATGCAGGGGGGAGGGAAGGCAGATGCAACATAGCCCCTGCTCACACCTCCACCACCCGGAAACACCCCTTGGGGCAGGTCAGCACCACACATCAGAGTGCTGGTAGGGGCATAAGGACTGCCTCTTGGGCAGGGGACATGGAGGGAACAGGGAAGAGCTTCTGCCATCCTCCCCGCATGTCCTGGGGCGTTCATCCCGTGGAAGACTTAACCTAGCCTTTCACTAGCTGTGCAGGCATCTTCGGTGCAGCAACCGTCCAACGCGCACCTGCCGGCTGGGAATTTTCTACCATTTGGAAGTTACAAACGCTCCCGTCCTCAGTAAATCAAAGCCAGTTTTTAACCCCAACTTAAGCAAAGGTCCCACTCCTCACTAAAGGCTAAATCCATGCCAAGTTCCCCATTACAGCCATGTCAGTTTGTAGCCTTATCTTAAAAACATGTCAAGAATTTTATTTTAAACAGTGGGAAGAGATTATGTCTCCCCCACTCACTCCTCAGCTGAAGGGGGCTCAAAAGGGATTTTGAAGATGCTGAAGATTTTGCTCTTCAGGCAGAGCTCAAGCATGGAAGAGTTCAGCCTAAAGAGTGAGTGTTTTGAAAAGTTCATGGATTACAAGGCCAGAAGGGACCATTATGATCCTCTACTCAGCAATCTCTGAAGAAAGCCCACAACTTCTGTTTGAGCTACGGCATTTCTTAGAGGGGCTTGATTGAAAGACCGCAAGTGATGGAGAATACACTACATTCCTAGGAAAAAGTTCTTCTAACGGTTAATTATTACAAATTGCACCTTATTTCTAGCCTTCACTTGTCTAGCTTCAGTTTACAATCATTAGATCTCTTCATGACTTTATCCTACTGGATTAAAGAGCCAACTAGTATCAAAATATCTCTTCTCATGTACACACTTTTTAGACTGCAAAGACCCCACATACGCTGAGGCAAAACCTAAATTCTGCAGCAGATTCCGTGGCTTCGGCACGCACAGGGATCCGGTTACGAGCAGGTGAAAAGCAGTTCATAAAAGCAAGAAACTATTCTGCAACCTGATCCATAACGCCCACCAGAATACATAAACACAGGCATCCACTGCTGAACTGCAGCTGCATCTGGGGTGGAATAAAGTAGCTATTCAACACTGCCCAGCAAGGCTACGCAACTGTTTAGAACAAGAAGTATCCAGCATTCCACAGAAACTACAGTGAGAATTTTACAGGATAACTTATCCCCAACAATATTCTGATAAATCCAGTGAAGCTGCTGTTCCATAATTAGCAGATTCCCCTGTTCCCTCTAACACTGTTCCTGAATGACCTCCTTTGGCCTCTTGGTCACAGCTGCTCACTCTCTCTAGCCTGGTCTCTCCTTCCACTCTTACATTGCCAACATCTCTTCCTTGACCATGACTTGGTCAACTCTTCTCCAGCCTTCCGGCACCTCAGCTGCTTCCACTCTAGCCAAAACTACCGCTGCTAAAAGAGTCAACTTCCATGCCCTCTGCTCAGATGCAGCCACTCCCCTTTTTGACTCTTTTCACTGACTTCCCCTTAACTTTCACAGCAAGGGTGGATTTCTTGTCCACACCTTCCAGGTCCCGCACAACTATGCCCGGTCTACACCTCTGCTCTCCTGCCCTTACTTACATGTCCTTCCTAACTGCCCTCTTGGCACTGAGGACTGGTTTATACTGGAAACTTACATCAGCATCGCTACATCTCTCTCAGGTGTGAAAAATCCTCCTGCCTGAGAGCCCGAGCTATACCCACCTAATCCCCGGTGCAGACAGCGCTAGGTCGATGAAAGAATTCTTCCATCGACCTAGCTACCACCTTTCGGGGAGGTGATTAACTACAGGGATGGGAGAATCGCTCCTATCGCTGTAGTGAGCATTGACACAAACACAGCAGCCCTGCAAGTGTGCCACTGCCGCATTTTAAGCATAGACATAGCCTGAAGAAGGACAACGTTCGTTAATATTTAGTTTAATAGCAACGGTTAATTTGAGCAACCCCGTCTGACTCATCACAACTGCTCTCCTTGCAATAGATCCACAAGCTGCCGAACGGCCATAGGAACCTTTTCCAATGTCTTCTCCAACCACTGGATGGGAAAATATTCCCCTTCTCTCTACTCCAAGAAGCACACACAGAGATGAGAGAAAGGGTCCAATTCCGTATTCACAAAGCATTAGAAAACACTCTCTCAAGAACCATCTTGCACGGTCTCCTGCAGTACAGGCCAGACGGGACCTGACAGGTCTTTGCTATCTCTACTTTCTATGGCTCTGGTACAGTTAGGGCCTTAGTTCCACCTCCAGGCATGATTTACCTAGGCTAATCCACACACAGAGATGAGCACATGCCTAGTTCTCTACGTTTACAGCCGTCCCACCAAGAAGAGCGAAGATGGCAAGAAGTTTCGCTTCCAAGAACAGCACGTGGAGTGAGATCTGCAAGCCATATGAAAGTAGGTTTGCCCAGACCAAGGAGGATTTATTTTAACTTCCATCATCAGCAGAGTGGCTTGGATCTAAATTTAGTGTCTGCTGGACTGATAAGGAGAAGAAGAAGAAACTTTGCAGCCTCCTAGAGAGAAAGCAGAGGCAGGATCCAATTAGCCCTGCCCTTCACCCTCTCCAGGGAAAACCAGCACAGGCAGCACTTAAACGTTGCATAGCTTCTTCTAGCTTTAGTTCCCCCAGAAAAAAGGAGTTGTTTAGCCAGGTATGTGCAAGGCCATGAGAAACAGACGTGCAGGAATGCTCTCGCCCTTGCTCTGTGCATTCCAGTCCTGGATTCGTGTGCAAGGACTCTCCAAACAGGAGAGAGGTTACAGCACTGTGTATAGGGCAGTTATTTATTTAGGTGAATTCAGAGGGGGGTTTGGTTTGGTTTTTAGTTCCCATGAAAGTGAGCAGGGGAGCGGAGACAATGCCAGCAAACACTATGGAATGGGCACAGATGCACCCCCATCGTGACCAGCTGCATAACCTGTCGTTCCAGTCCCAAAGTCACAGCACCCTCCCCATTCCCAAGTTCTGTCAGTGGACCTCTTATCCTGATGTATAATATCCCCTGCTATTGCACTCTGTGGCTTCCCCAAACAGCTCCGCAGGTGCACCTCCAGCCTGCTCCATAGTAACCTCGCTACAAAGTCTCCAAACATGTCTCAAAATGTACTTAACATAAGAATGGTCAGACTGGGTCAGACCATCTTCCGACAGGATG
The DNA here is from genome assembly GCA_033296515.1 of Macrochelys suwanniensis. Classification (NCBI taxonomy): domain Eukaryota; kingdom Metazoa; phylum Chordata; order Testudines; family Chelydridae; genus Macrochelys; species Macrochelys suwanniensis. The sequence goes on from CM065778.1 coordinate 141,776,083, forward strand.
CGAGGTGCCCCAGAGGGAATGAACAGAACAGGAAATCATCAGAACAGGGAATCATCAAGTGAGCCATTCCCAGCTTCTGGCGAACAGAAGCTAGGGACACTTCAGAGCATGGCCATCACGCCCATCCTGGCTAATAGCCATTAATGGACCTATCCTTCATGAATTTATCTAGTTCTTTTTTGAACCCTGTTATAGTCTTGGCCTTGACAACATCCTCTGGCAAAGAGTTCCACAGGTTGACTGTGCGTTGTGTGAAGAAATACTTCCTTTTGTTTGTTTTAAACCAACTGCCTATTAGTCACTGGGTGACCCCTGGTACTTGTGTTATGTGAGGGGCTAAATAACACTTCCCTGTTCACTTTCTCCACACCAGTCATGATTTTATAGACCTCCATCATATCCCTCCTTAGCCATCTCTTTTCCAAGCTGAAAAGTCACAGTCTTATTAATCTTTCCTCATATGGAAGCTGTTCCATAGCCCTAATAATTTTTGTTGCCCTTTTCTGAACCTTTTCCAATTGCAATATATCTTTTTTTAAGATGGGGCGACCACATCTGCACACAGTATTCAAGATGTGCATGTATCCTGGATTTATATAGAGGCAATATGATATTTTCTGTCTTATTATCTATCCCTTTCTTAATGATTCCCAACATTCTGTTCGCTTTTTTGACTGCGGCTGCACATTGAGTGGATGTTTTCAGAGAACTATCCACAATGACGCCAAGACCTCTTTCTTCAGTGGTAACAGCTAATTTAGACCCCATCATTTTATATGTATAGTCAGGATTATGCTTTCCAATGTGCATCACTTTACATTTGTCAACATTCAATTTCATCTGCCATTTTGCAAACAGGAAATCATCAGCAAGCAGTTGTGTTTCTAGTGGGGTCTTGTGGGGCTCGGTTCTTGGCCCTACACTGTTTAACATTTTTATCGGTGACCTAGAAGAAAACAAAATCATTACTAGTAAAGTTTGTAGATGACAAAGATTGGAGGAGAGGTTAATAATGAAGAGGACCGGTGACTGATACAGAGAGACCTGGATTGCTTGGTACCCTGGGCACAAGCAAATAATACACATTTTAATAGAACCAAATGTAAAGTCATACATCTAGGAACAAAAAATGCGGGTCATACTTGCAGCATGGCGGACTCTATCCTGAGAAGCAGTGACTCTGAAAAAAGACTTGGGGGCTATGATGGATAATCAGCTGCCCATGAGTTCCCAGAGCAACGCTGTGGTCAAAGCAAGGGGCTAATATGCCCTGGGATGCATAAACAGGGGAATCTTCAGTAGTAGGAGAGAGTTATTTTGCCGCTGTCATTGGTAGTGGGGAGATTGCTACTGGAATACTGTGTCCACACTTCAAGAGGATCTTGAAAAATTGGAGAGTGCTCAGAGAAAAGCCACAAGTAAGATTAAAGGATTGGAAAACATGCCCTATAGTGAGAGGCTCAAGGATCTATTTAACTTAACAAAGAGAAGGTTGCGGGGTGACATGATCACGCTCGATAAGTATCTACATGGGGAACAGTAATTTGATAGAGGGCTCTTCAATCTAGCAGAGAAAAGTCTAACACGATCTAATGCCTGGAGGTTGAAGCTAGTTACATTCAAGCTAGAAGTAAGGTGCAAATGTTTTCAACACTGAGGGTACTTAACAACTGGAACAACTTAGCAAGGGTTGTGGTGGATTCTCCATCACAGACATTTTTTAAAAAACAAGATTGGATGTATCTTCTAAAAGCTCTGCTCTAGGAATTATTTTGGGGAAGGTCTCTGGGCCTGTGCTATCCAGGAGGTCAGAAACAGATGATCACAATGGTCCTTTCTGACCTTAGAATCTAGGAGTCTATGAAGTGCATTTTACAAGGACGCCTTTAGTATCCTTAAGGTGGGACTTTCCAGACTTCACAGTATGGAGGTGAGGCAATTTCAGGGGCTCACAGACTCCCAGGGATCCCTTACAAAAACAAGATCACTGAAGATATAGGGGGGAAAAACCACTCTCAATCACAGCCCTTTTGGTCCATTTCCCTTTTGAAGTGAGACCTAATGTACTGTTTTAATACTAAGCAAACGGCAATTGGACACGTGCCCCTCAAGGGGAGGCAAACCACCTCCCACACAAAGTTTCCATCCAAAGGGGAAAAGATCAAGTTAGAACCCAAGAACGGATTTATTAAGAAAGCACTGATATCTTTAAAGTTACGTAATATCCTGCAAAGGTATAAGTAGCACCTCCTGTAATACCAGATTTCCTCTCTCGCCATGAGTCTAGAAGATCTGCATGGTCAGCCTATGAGATGATCCTTCTTTCTACCAGCAGAACAAACTCAAAACGGACTCTGTCACTGGTGTCAGCAATTGGAATCTAGCTAAAATCCTCCTGACGATGCACAAGGCGGAAAATAACACCTTAGCCAGACTCACTCTACACAACTCACCTCACCCACTCCTGCCACGAAAGCCAGCAGGGAGAAATCAGAAGACACTGGGAGCAGAGGTGTCATTTTTAGACAGTCGTTTCTCTGACAACGAACCATAACAGAACACACGGTACTGCAGGAATATTAGCCTGAATGCCCCAGCCATGATGCATTTATACACATTGCTAGTCTAGACTCAGGGTATTGCAGAATTCCAAGGGACAGCCACTCTTTCTTTTAAGATTCTGGCCTTCTTTTGTTCTTTACTGTCCCCTTGCATCCCATCTCACTGGTAATTACACCACTAAGGAAACTCTAGCAGAATCTTAAGAAAAAAAGAAAAGATTCCAAACCCTAGAGCAAGCTGCAGAGAACTGAAAAAAGGTGCCAAACATATTAAAGACTAGCAACCAAGAAGCCGCCATCCTGACAGCGACAGCACTCCACATTTCAATGCATGAGAAAGCCAGTGGAGTTGCAAAGCAACATGGTAGGATTTTCACAAGTGGCAAGGGACTTTGGATGCCTCAGAGCTCCTGTATGCCCAAATTGAGACACCTTAAAAGGGACTGATTATCAGAGAGGGGGTGCTAGGATCTTTCTGAAAACCTGGCCCCTTTGAGTGGGTCTCAAATTGGGCATCCCCAAAAAAACAAAACAAAAAAAACCCATGTCACTTTTGTGAGACTTTGCTATCATTTGATTTCATGATCCATATATCATGATCCAGATCTGACTTCATGCCAACTTTAAAATCCCATCTCTCTCATGTGTTTAACTGCTAAGTCACTTTCCCTGTGTCCTGGAGCTCCTGCGGGGAAGCATTAAGAAAATGGAAGAATGAGGACACACTTTTAAAGTCTCTCTGCAGTTTGAGGTAGCGATCAGAATACGCTGGAGTTTTCCTTTTAAGTAAATGGCATTTGCATTTCTCAGTGGCAGACAGTTATCAGCAACATCGGATGCAAGAGGAAGGAAGGAATCTTAACCGAGAAGAACACGTGCCCCCAGATTTCTGTAACCCCTCTCACCTATCTCCAAGGTGCCCTCCAGTCCTGTTCCCAAGAACTGATATTGTTTTTAAAATGACAGAGCACCCAGAAAAGATTAGCCCCCTGTAAATAAACATCTCCTGTGGCTATTAATGCGTGTAGGAATCTCTAACCTGGCCCTGGGGCCTGGCCAGATTCTCTTTTTCCCAGCCTTCCTTCCATAGCCTGGGGCTCATTTTTCTCTCCTCTCTCCCCCTCCCCTTGTCTATGCTTTCCGGCACTTAGCCACCATTAAAATTTGACTGCATTCCTGGGCATGTGACCCATTTTAAACACCACCACACATACACAAGCAGCTTTTCGTCCCCAGGAAACCTTCTGCAGCATGTAAGTTTATGATCAGTAAAGCCAGGCCAGAGAAGAAATTCAGAGCTTCCTCAGTTCACCTTTCATTTTCCCAAAGCCAAAAAAACAAGCCCAGCCTGTGCAAGGAGGAATTCCATTTTTAAAAGAGCTCTCACAAGAGTTTGCAGGGCCAGATAGTGCTCTGCATTCTGATCTAAGAGGCTGAGAAGTCAGGTCCGGCACAGCAGCCGCATCATCACTTAAGACTCTCCCAGACAGATTTTGGGCTCTGTGCCCACATTCAATTCCAGTCACGACTCTGAAACACCTCCCTCCCCACAGGTAAAATCGCCCCCACGTACTGATTCCAAGTCACATGCTCAGCCAATGATTTAACACCCACACTTCCCCCATGTGCTGCCTCCAGCAGACCCCTCCCATACAACGCGGTGCCCCAGTCTGACACACAGGCACGCAGTAAGCCCGAATATAGCTTGCAAGGTTCCAAAAGGGTCAATTACGGCTCAAAAAGGATCTTCCGTTTTATGTGGCTGGTCACCCACTTAGCCGAGGGACATCAGTCCAGATCACCTTGAGATGTGAACGGGGGTTGTGCAAGAAAGGGTCATGTGCAATTAGTGCCTGCCACAGTTGGCCTCTTCCCTCCCACCCCGCCCCCAATTTCTAGCTACTTCAGCGACTCCTGGTAGCAAGCCGTCCTCTGATCCTATCGTGCTTGCCAACATTCCCTATGTACAAGGGACAGCGTGCTTTGTTTTTTAAATAGTAAAATAACTGCCATTTAGTCCCACTGTCCCTCCAGACAGCTCTCCTGGATCCAGTGCATTTCAATGGAGCTAGAAAGTGACCATCTATTTTACTTCTGAAACATTTCTAATTACACAAAGCACAGAGGCAGCACAGGGGACCGAAGGCAGGGATAGAATTAGAAGGGGGAGGCAGAATTGGAGCCCGTCGCTTCGATACAAAGGTACTCCTGGTTATTTACTCCTTCCCATAACACCGGAACCAGGTGTCGCCCAATGAAATTAATAAGCATCAGGTTGAAAACAAACAAAAGGAAGTATTACTTCACACAACACACAGTCAACCTCTTGCCAGGGGATGTTGTGAAGGCCAAGACTATAACTGGGTTCAAAAAAGAATTAGATATGTTCATGGAGGATAGGACCATCAGTGATTATTAGCCAGGATGGTCAGGGATGCAACCCTATGTTCTGGGTATCCTTAAGCCTTTGACAGCCAGAAGCTGGAAGTGAACCACAAAGGATGAATCACTCAATGATTCCCTGTTTTGTTCATTCCCTCTGGGGCACCCGACATTGGCCACTGTCGGAAGACAGGATACTGGGCTAAAAGGACCTTTGGTCTGACCCAGTCTGGCCATTCTTATGTACCTATCATCTTTGCAAACACCTGTACAACAAAGATTAGACAGTGATAGCTTTCAAATGCCGGCAGGCACGAGTCTATAAAACAAAGGACAGTTTAAGGCGCGCACCCGGACAATTCACTAAACACAGCTCTCAAGTCTTTTTAAAAACACACAAGTTTGAAGGATGATATTTCTTCATAATTTAAAAAAACTAAGACACCTCATTTAGCACACTCTCCAAGAGCCTTCTTCTGCTATGAAGCTCTTCAAGAATAATCAACCAACCCTCTATAGGGCAATGTTTTCAGAAAGTTTTATCTACGACGACTTTAGATCTTCATCAGGTCTCATGCACCTACACCGTATTGTCAGATTAATTACGTGCCCGATCCTATGTCCTTCGGCTGCACAAGTACTTCCAGCTGCAACAATGGGACTATGTACACAAAGAGGGCACACAAGACTGGGCCAGTGAACTCAGAGAAGCCGTATCAAGACTTTAACTTGTAAACTCTAAAGAAATTACAGCCCAAGGTGCAATGGCTACAATGCTTTATAACCATGGGAACCAACTACAACTTATAAAACACCACACATCAAAAGGTACCTGGGTGTCTTTATCAGCAGCTAACTAGCCTAGCGAACCCACTCCCAATACCCTGAAGCTTGCTCTAGAGTATTTGACCGTAGCAGGATCTTTCCTCCATCAGGTGTGCACAGAACTGAAAATCCCGTGTAAAGAGAAGAGCTTGTTGCTGGGTTGTAAGAAAAAGAAAATGAACATTTCTTATCATCCACTAGATTTCCAGGATAAAACAATCTCGACAAACCCACTATAAAAGATTTTCATTTCCCCCTTCTGACCTCACCCCCCACCCCACAAAAAGTTTAAATATTCTGCTCAAGTTATGGATTTCCTCTCTTTCTTGGCAGAGTTACCAGAAGAAATACAATATTCCTTATGGGCCATACTTCCCAGCTGCTGAAGTGAGGGAGTGGGTCAGTCCCTTCAGTACCATTGCCCCCGGTGATTCCAGGCCACCCCTCTGCAGTGACTGCCCTGGGCCCCCTAAAAAAAAAAAATATCACTCAGCCAAGAGTGAATACGTTTTCTCCAAATGTTTCCCCTCTAGCAGTGTTTGGTGATCCCCGATAACCACAGTCTCTCGCAGTCGTGAAAGATACTTCTGCAACTGCAAGATCTTCCAGCCTTTTATCGGGAGATTCCTACTTGCTTTGTGTAATTTCAGTATGAGCAGAAACAACGGTGCCTGTAAGAACAGATACTGTCTTACAGAAGATGTGATGACCTCTTGCTTTATTTTTCCAGTAGCATAAACTATCCCTCCCAATAACTATGGACACTCCCAAAAGTGCTGGCCATTTTTAGTCACCAACTTCAATCTGCATTTGTGCAGTACGCAAAGATGCAGAGCAGGATGGCTACATTTCTCTTTCTTTTAGCGTTGACAAAAGGTGCCACAACTGAGGGAAATCCTGTCTATGCTGTATCTATTCTGAGGACAAACAGAAGGTTTCCCTACACTGGCCATCACCAATCAGCCTCAAACCTAATTTGGAGGAACCACATATAGGAAGGAGAGGGAGATTCACTTTTTATGACCCATTCAGTCCTTGGCCTCTCAGCTAAGCCCTGGTCTACACTACGAGTGTAGGTCGAATTTAGCAGCGTTAGATCGATTTAACCCTGCACCCGTCCACACGACAAAGCTATTTTTTTCGACTTAAAGAGCTCCTAAAATCGATTTCTGTACTCCTCCCCGACGAGGGGATTAGCACTGAAATCGACATCGCCATGTCGAATTTGGGGTAGTGTGGACGCAATTCGACGGTACTGGCCTCCAGGAGCTATCCCAGAGTGCACCGTTGTGACTGCTCTGGACAGCACTTTCAACTCAGATGCACTAGTTAGGTACACAGGAAAAATCCCGGGAGCTTTTGAATTTCATTTCCTGTTTGACCAGCATGGCAAGCTCATCAGCAGAGGTGACCACGCAGCCTCAGAATCACAAAAGAGCTCCAGCATGGACCGAACGGGAGATACTGGCTGTATTTTAAAGACTCCTTATTGAGGTTGCAGGAACAAACCATCCCGAGGTGTAGAAAGAAAAGTAAATATGGCAGGCGACCAGCTTGGCTTAACAGTGAAATCCTTGCTCGTCTTAAACACAAAAAAGCAGCTTACAAGAAGTGGAAGATTGGACAAATGACCAGGGAGGAGTATATAAATATTGTTCAGGCATGCAGGAGTGAAATTAGGAAGGCCAAATCACACTTGGAGTTGCAGCTAGCCGGAGATGTTAGGAGTAACAAGAAGGGTTTCTTCAGGTATGTGAGCAACAAGAAGAAAGTCAAGGAAAGTGTGGGCCCCTTGCTGAATGAGGGAGGGAACCTAGTGACAGAGGATGTGGAGAAAGCTAGTGTACTCAATGCTTTTTTTGCCTCTGTCTTCACAGACAAGGTCAGCTCCCAGGCGGCTGCACTCCGCAGCACGGTATGGGGAGGAGGTGACCAGCTCTCTGTGGAGAAAGAAGTAGTTCGGGACTATTTAGAAAAGCTGGACGAACACAAGTCCATGGGGCCGGATGCACTGCATCCGAGGGTGCTAAAGGAGTTGGCCGATGTGATTGCAGAGCCATTGGCCATTATCTTTGACAAATCATGGCAATTGGGGGAGGTCCCGGATGACTGGAAAAAAGCTAATGTAGTGCCAATCTTTAAAAAGGGAAGAAGGAAGATCCGGGGAACTACAGGCCAGTCAGTCTCACCTCAGTCCCTGGAAAAATCATGGAACAGGTCCTCAAGGAATCAATTCTGAACCACTTAAAGGAGGGGAAAGTGATCAGGAACAGTCAGCATGGATTCACCAAGGGCAAGTCATGCCTGACTAACCTAATTGCCTTCTATGATGAGATAACTGGCTCTGTGGATGAGGGGAAAGCAGTGGATGTGCTATTTCTTGACTTTAGCAAAGCTTTTGATACAGTCTCCCACAGTGTTCTTGCCAGCAAGTTAAGGAAGTATGGGCTGGATGAATGCACGGTAAGGTGGATAGAAAACTGGCTGGATGGTCGTGCCCAACGGGTAGTGATCAATGGCTCCATGTCTAGTTGGCAGCCGGTATCAAGTGGAGTGCCCCAAGGGTCGGTGCTGGGGCCGGTTTTGTTCAATATCTTCATCAACGATCTGGAGGATGGTGTGGACTGCACCCTTAGCAAGTTTGCAGATGACACTAAACTGGGAGGAGTGGTTGATACGCTGGAGGGTAGGGACAGGATACAGAGGGACCTAGACAAATTAGAGGATTGGGCCAAAAGAAATCTGATGAGGTTCAACAAGGACAAGTGCAGAGTCCTGCACTTAGGACGGAAGAATCCCATGCACTGCTACAGACTAGGGACCGAATGGCTGGGCAGCAGTTCTGCAGAAAAGGACCTAGGGGTTACGGTGGACGAAAAGCTGAATATGAGTCAACAGTGTGCCCTTGTTGCCAAGAAGGCTAACGGCATTTTGGGCTGTATAAGTAGGGGCATTTCCAGCAGATCGAGGGACGTGATTATTCCCCTCTATTCGGCACTGGTGAGGCCTCATTTGGAGTACTGTGTCCAGTTTTGGGCCCCACGCTACAAGAAGGAGGTGGATAAATTGGAAAGAGTCCAACGGAGGGCAACAAAAATGATTAGGGGGCTCGAGCACATGACTTATGAGGAGAGGCTGAGGGAACTGGGATTGTTTAGCCTGCAGAAGAGAAGAATGAGGGGGGATTTGATAGCTGCTTTCAACTACCTGAAAGGGGGTTCCAAAGAGGATGGATCTAGACTGTTCTCAGTGGTAGAAGATGACAGAACAAGGAGTAATGGTCTCAAGTTGCAGAGGGGGAGGTTTAGGTTGGATATTAGGAAAAACTTTTTCACTAGTAGGGTGGTGAAGCACTGGAATGGGTTACCTAGGGAGGTGGTGGAATCTCCTTCCTTAGATGTTTTTAAGGTCAGGCTTGACAAAGCCCTGGCTGGGATGATCTAATTGGGTTTGGTCCTGCTTTGAGCAGGGGGTTGGACTAGATGACCTCCTGAGGTCCCTTCCAACCCTGAGATTCTATGATTCTATGATTCTATGATATGGGAAGACGAATCAGTGCTATCAGAACTCTGTTGCAAAAGACAAAAAATCTATATGCCAAAATCTCCAAGGGCAAATGCGAGGTGTTTATTTACAATGCTCACAACTGCAGCGGTGATCTGAGCGGACTCCTGCTTGCAGAGCTATAGAGCATGCGCAGGCACTCCAGGAAAAAAACCGTGAAACGATTGGCTGCCGTTGCTTTCACAGAGGGAGGGAGGGGCGACTGATGACATTTACCCAAAACCACCCGCAACAAATTTTTTCTCCCCATCAGGCATTGGGAGCTCACCCCAGAATTCCAATGGGCAGCGGGGACTGCGGGAACGGTGGGATAGCTACCCACAGTGCACCTCTCCAAAAGTCGACGCTAGCCACGTTACTGTGAACGCACTCCGCCAACTTAATGCGCTTAGTGAGGACGCACGCATTCGACTTTATTCAATCTGTTCCCAAAAATTGACTTCTAACAAAATCGACCTAATTCCATAGTGCAGACATACCCTAAGACTGCTAACAAGCGGGCCAACTGTGTTTGTTGTTTGTGAGATCTGAACACCTGTCCACTAGGAACTGGACTGAGACCCACTAATTCATAGGCCACAAACAGCCAAGAGAGGAGAATTATTTATACTAGATGCCCCTGTTGCTGTCCTCAACAAATCTACTTGCTATATAAACAGCTCTTCTAGCAGAGCAGGGATTCTCAAACTCCCTTGCGCCGCGATCCCTTTCTGAGAACAAAAATTACTACACAACCCCAGGAGAGGGGACCAAAACCTGAGCCCACCTGAGCTCCACTGCCCCAGCTGGGGGGGCCAAAGCCCAAGGGCTTCAACCCCAAGCAGGGGGCCTGTAACCTGCGGGGGGGGTCTCGACCCACAGTTTGAGAACTGCTGCCGTAGAGGAATTCCACCCAACCCCCTTTAGTGCATGACCCAGATTTAGCTTATGGTTGGGACGATGTTTTCTTTTTTTCTATTTGACATGGGTTCAAATAGCTAAGAAAGGTGACAATTCTGAAATGGAAGAGAGCCCTAAAGACAAACTTAAACACAGCAGAAAAGGCAAGCAGAGAGCAACAGAACAGAGGGCACATGCTGACAGATGCCACCATATATTATCAATCGCTACACTCCATATCCGGGGGTACTGGAACAATTTTTATAGTGGAGGTGCTGAGAGCCATTGAACCAAACTGTAAACCCTGTACATCATGGAAACCACTTCAAGCCCAGGGGATGCAGCAGCCCCCCAGTGTCCTAGTTCCCGCGTCTATGTCCATGTCCATCATTTATTATCATTACTATTAAATGTGTATTAGGGTAGTGTCCAGAGGCCTTGTGCTAGGTTCTGTACATAGGTAAAGGTGGACACAGACCCTCGCTCAAAGCTGCCAGCTATTTAATAAGCATCACTGAACCTGGATATGGAGAGACATGTCCAGTCCTCCGATCCATCGCCCTTCACCTGCGGAACTGTTCCCTATTATGGAGGTATAAAGCATGGCTTCACAGTTAAAGCTGCAGCAGGATTTTGCCTTTGACAGGAGCTTAAAACCTCTTGAGAAGCTGCCGTAACAGAATTACTGTGAATGCGTGAAGGTATTTTCCGCCAGACACCCAGCCCTAGTAGTAAAGTACATTCTTTAAAAAATGTATTTTAAAAAGTTGAGTTGCAATGTTACAATTAGATACAGTGAACAAACTGTGTCTTTAAACTGCAGGGGTATAGCAAGACAAGTGTTTTCACTCTGATCCGCAGGCTTAGTCCTGGGCTAGTAGATGCTGGATACGTTTTTTAAGCCCTGATCTACGCAAAAGTTCCTCTTCCACTCAGCCTCAAGATCTTACAAGAAACAATCTCAGTATATGCCCCAGACTAGTGGGAGTAATGTACAGACTTGATAGCTATCCTGACAGATTCGTGTATCGTTCATAAGTTTAAAAGGTGTTGAGAGGGAGGGGGGAGAAGATGACAAGAAGCGTTGTCTGCCCACCGTGAGTTTTCAAGCACACAGTGGCCAGTTAACTGCATGCCATGCTTCTGGGCTTCACAGGAGTGGCAGAAACTCTGCTGTACTTTCCCTGGAGTAAGCCTACTGTAGCTTCTGTCTCACTTTACTGCCTGCTTCATTACTGGACTTAAAAGCTGGAAGAACTCTAAAACTTCTGCTTTACAGGGTCTGAAGGGAGATAAAGAAGCTTTGCACCTCCACCCCCCAATGCCACAGGAAGACGCCTCCTGTCATTAATGCAGTTTGCATTTCTACACTTGCACAAATCAGCCATTTCCTGCTCTTGCAGATGTTTGCTTTTTTTTAAAAAAATATGTAAAGTGAACTCTATTTTTTATGAACTCGCAGAAACTATTAAACACGATATTTACAAATGGCTGAAGCCAATAAATATGTCCATGAAAGAATCTATTATGCTCAACTGGAGAAAACGTGAAGTCTCCTAATGGGTAAGGCAGGAATGAGGAGTGGGGAAGAGGTAAATATGCAGCAAAACATTTCTAATATTTTTGACAATTATACATCACAAAGTACACACTGTCAAGTTGTGTAGGCCACATCTTCAACTTGTTTTTAAAATTCCTTGGTAACAAGGAGGAAATAAGTGTATGCCACTGGTTACTTTGCTTTTTTCTTCCTTTCTTTAAATAGAGTAGTCGGTCCTCAGAATTGGTTCTTTGCTAATAAACAAGTTTGAGAGAAAATAAGGTCGGGTAGCTAGGCATTGGATGGGGGTGGAGAGACCAGGGTTCTCTGACGCTGACCAGCTGTGGCACTGAGGGCAAGTCGCTTCAACTCCCTCAGCCTCCATTGCCCGCTACCACCCTGAAGCACTTACAGCCTAAACAGAGGATGCAAACAAGCTGTATCTATTTAGACTGTAAGCGCTTCAGGGCAGGGTCTGTCTCTTACTGTGTGCTGTGCAGCGCCAGGCAAAAATTGCACAGATCTCTAGGCACTACTATAATAGATAATAATTATTCTCACCCAAAACAATGGTTTCATACCACTTCTCAGTTAAGGTTCAGCTGCAAAGACAGTTATTAAGACAGAACTTGTACATGATACACCACCGAACACTTTTAACCAGGAAGTGTCCTGCATCCAGCTATTGCATCTTGTCATTACTCTAGGCCCCGATCCTCCAATGCATTTTGCCAGGGCAGACCCCGGTATGTACATGGAGCCTGGACCCTTAGGCTGCAAGCTCTTCAGACTGTATTTTTACGGGGTTTGTACAGCAGCCACCACAATGGGGCCACTATTTTCACTTGAGCTGGAGGTCTCTAAGCACTTCTGTAAGATAAATAAATATAAATACGATCCTAAATTTCTGGTCTCATCCTGCAGCTGCTCCACAAAGAACCTGCCCGGTGGGTCAGTGGGAATTCTGCCTACGGACTTTGCGGGATCGCATTCCAGAACCACACAGGTCAAAAACCAAAGTACACTGTGATGCCAACATTTGAAAATGTTTGTTTGCTGGCTGATTCACCAAGGGCCTGATTCAACAGAGCACTCATGCACATTAAGTGTTTTCCTGAATCAGGCCCCAGAGTCTTTAATGCACAATGGGTGTGAATTAGTGAAGTTCTTTCCTATTTTTTCCAGGGATAATTTTATTAAAAACATTGTTCAAGAGAAACTAATTTCTTTTCCCTCAGGTGTGTGGTTGAATCAACACACTGAATATGAAACATCACTTAAACACACATCTCCTAATTAGCTGAGGTGGTGTGAGTGAGGGGTTGTTAATGTTGCGTTACATTTTAACACCACCACTCAGCACCAACAGCCGACTGTGTGAAACAGTTAAAGTCTGAGATTGAGTCCATTTCTTTTCATCTATGTGACTGAACCACTTTAGCAGGGGTTGTTGGGTTTTTTGGTCTGAATATGTGCCCAGACACAAATATGATGGGCGCCGTCAACCTGAAATCTAGGCAGTTTCAAGGAATGAATTCAAAGGAGTTTCAATTACTGCCTCACCCCGCTGCCAATCTTTATGGTTTTACAATCACTTTTTAAAAAGGGGAGGGGGGGGGTCTCTCTTTCCCATTGCTCTATGAAAGGTTCATACAACAGTGAAACTGACAACACAGTCAAACGTACAAACTAAAACAAAAATAGCTTTGTTTCTCTGATATTTCAGTTACAGTCATCTTCAGTTATACTTAAAGGTACAAAATTTTGAGAGACGTGTTATTTTCAAGTTAGAGCTAGTCTACACTGGCAACGCTAAAGCAGCACAGTGCTGGGAGAGAGAGCTCCCACAGCGCTCTAAAAAAACCCACCTCCACGAGGGGCACAGCTCCCAGCGCTGGTGCACTGTCTACACTGGCGCTTTACAGCACTGAAACTTGCAGCGCTCAGGGGGGTGTTTTTTCACACCCCCGAGCAAGAACGTTGCAGCACTGTAAAGTGCCAGTGTAAACAAGCCCCCTGTTCCTTTAAGAAAATGAGGGGGGGAAAAAACTAATTAATTTATTACCGAGGACATCCCATATTTCAGACCCAAATTTACCTCTGTCCCACACATATTCTTATCAGATATCTGTTATAACAAGTTATTTAACAGCAGAAGTAATAAATCATAAAGTTGTCGCAAATGGGACTTCTGTACCATAAAAAGAAAAATTGCACAGAATTTTACACCCTCCACACGAGCATTTTTCCTGTGCTACACTTTCAGGGGCCAACAATTTGAAATCTCTGCTAGAACTGTGCAGTTCAACACATTTATTGGAAAGGGCACCAGCATTCTTTGCCCTCTGTCCCTGGTAGACATAGTTGTGCAAACTCCTTGAAAACAAAAACCTTAATTTTAGGCAATGTTTCCGTTGCTTCTCTAAAGAAAGTGAGGGAAGCCCCATTACTTATGTAATTTAAAACAAAACTGGCAAATCTCCAGAGAATAATCTTGCATTAGCCAGAGTGGGAGGGGTAGACAAGATGGCCCAACCATCTTTGGTCTCTATCACCACTCCATTCACCCTGTAATGGTTTAGTTTAAACACCTACTCTAGTAGTTAAATTTGCGACCAGTGAGCCACCTAACAGGCTTCTAGCTAGAATTACTAAACCACCATCATTCCTTATTTATAGACACTTATCTCTATATCCCAAGTCTCCGGCTTCCAGACACACACAGAGAGACCAGGGGACAGACAGTGAGGAAAAAGCTAGTAATCTTAAAGCTGCCATGTAAAGTCTATTAATCCAATATCAGTAAAGTATAGGTGCAAGTTTGGCAACTGTGTGCAGCAGTGCTATACGGAACATTTATATCACACACACCATCACTGGGGAGAAGCAAGGCAACAAGATGATGTACACAGGTGTGGAGATTTTGGCAAAGAACACTGGGATAATCCTCACCCAAGAAGTTCTATGAGATTCTTAATCCGCGGGATCCTGGCTTTTAGCTCTCATCCAGAAGATCTCCACACAGCAGATGCCATGACACTCAGTTTATCTACCTCAACAAAGAGTAAAGATCATAGGAGCGGCCATACTGGGTCAGACCAAAGGTCCATCTAGCCCAGTATCCTGTCTTCCGACAGTAACCAATGCCAGGTGCCCCAGAGGGAATGAACAGAACAGGGAACCATCAAGTGATCCATCCCCTGGCGCTCTCCTTGAGGTTCCATGTTTTTCAAGCCTGCTGGTTAGCCACCTGATACTCCTTGAGGTTGCTGCATAAGCAGCTTGTGGTGTCATCTGGTGCAGTGGTTCCAACCTTTTTTCATCTGTAGATCCCTACAAAATGTGAAATGGAGGGGAAGACCTTTTAGAAATCTTAGACATAGTCTGCAGACCCCCATGGGTCCGGGGACCACAGGTTGAAAACCACTGATCTGGTGTATTGTCCGTGTCTGACTGTAAATTCCCCAGGACCAGGACTGTGCGTCCATTTATACAGCACTGACCATACTGTCGGCATTCAAATAGTACTCATCATGCAGAGGTATTTAAAGAGACATTTTAAAAGGATGCCCCAGAATTATCAAAGCAATTGTCCAAAGTGCATCTAAGGGTACGTCTATACTTACCTCCTGGTTCGGTGGCAAGCAATCGATCTTCTGGGATCGATTTATCGCGTCTTGTCTAGACGCGATAATCGATCCCGGAAGTGCTCGCCGTCGACACCGGTACTCCTGCTCCGCGAGAGGAGTACGCGGAGTCGTCGGGGGAGCCTGCCTGCCGCGTCTGGACCCACGGTAAGTACCTTGTAGTTCGAACTAAGATACTTTGACTTCAGCTACGTTATTCACGTAGCTGAAGTTGCGTATCTTAGTTCGAACTGGCAGGTTCGTGTGGACCAGCCCTTAGAGAACACCAAAGCCCTGGAAGTGTATGTAGGTTCAAGCGCCCTTGCCCCCACTTACAAACATCCTCCACTCATATCCCCCCCAAAACTTGCTGAAGCTTTTCGTAGCTGTTTATTGGCCTACATTCCACTGGGTTGCACCTGCTCTGCTGTATACCTGATCCCCCCTGCAGCCGGAGCGGCACTGCACCACCTTATCCTTAATGAAAAAATACAGAACTTCATTTCCTCAGAAGACAAAATAATATATCAGAGCAGACAGACTCCAGAAGCCACAATGCACAGCTGCCCCACAGCCCTTACTCCCGCTGACTTCAAAGGGAGCATTGCCTGAGCAAAGAGTGCAGTCCTGAGCGGTTTAGTGTTAGACTTGAACATCAACTGGGTTTTCCTACACCGGTTTGTATCATACTCAGCATGGCTGAGACTTTAATTCTAGGTCTGTGTTATACAGGAGGTCAGGCTAGATGACCCAACCACATCTTCTGATCTTAAATTCTATACGTCGGAACTTCCCACATCTTCCCTTAGCCCCTTCCCACAATCTAAACTTTTGTTTGAGCTGTTGGTGCTTGGATATATTTTCATTCAGGAACATTTTATACAGATCAGTAGGAAACGTTTTTTAACAAAGTATGCTAAATTTTAAAGAAGTTTATTATCTATTTATTGGAGTCCCAAAAGTAATAAGGAAAGTAAATTAGAGGGACAAGGTGGGCGAGACGATATCTTTTATTGGACCAACTTCTGTTGGCGAGAGAGAGACAAGCTTTCAAGCTTATACAGAGCTCTCTTTCAGGTGTGTGTAAGCTCGAAAGCTTGTCTCTCTCTCTCGCCAACAGAAGTTGGTCCGATAAAAAATATTACCTCCACAACCTTGTTTCTCTAATATCCTGGGACCGACATGGCTACAACAACACTGCATCCAAGAAAAGTAAATGGCATGTGGCTGCTTAAGACAGAGTTTCATACATTGTATAAGGAGCTTAATAGATTTTAAAGAGAAGCAAGCAGCAACCCAAGCCCCAATCCTGCTAGCTGTTTCATGTAGGCAAACATCTGTGTCCACACAAAGCCACACTGAATACGGCTCCACGCAGAAAACGTTGACAAATCCTAAAATGTGCTACAAGCTTTACCTCCAAGTTAGAAAATGAGGTTCCTGCCCTTAAAAGTTTATAACCCATAAACCCCAATGAGTCCTACAATACATGAGTCCTGAAGAGCCATTTCTTCTGTGATGGCCACAAGTGGCTAGTTAATAAAAAAAATAAAAACTCAGATCTCTCTTGTGAGTTTCTCAGTAGATCCTGTCTTCCCTATCCTTACAGGCCTTATCCAGCCAAAAATACACGTGAGTAACTTCACGCACATGAGTAATCCCATTTACTACAAAGGAACATTTGCACAAGCAAAAGGTTAGCTAGATTGAGCCCTTACGGACAATTTGTAGGCAGAGAATAGGAGAGGAGATGAAATGAGCAGCATGCGAGACACGAAGATTTGTATGTTGTAAACAAATTACACCTGGGTTGTTAAAAGCAAGATAATTCAAAAAAGCCCAATTTACTATTAATGCACTTTGGTGCTTTACTTTTTGCATTTCTTTCAGTTCAGACAAAAAAAAGTACTTTCTGCTTCATATGTAGTCAGTTTAATTTTTGCTCAGATATAAGGATGTGCTGCAATGCTGGGGTTTCAAACATTTCTGTGGAATATTTGTTTTTATTATTATCTATTTGTATTACAGTAGCGCTAGCGGCTCCAACCAAGACACGAGCCCCACTGTGCAAGGCACTGTACAATGACATTAAAAAAAAAAAAAGACAGGCCATACCTCAAAGAGCTTACAAACTACGCTCAAGAGCTATCTGCATTATTATTTTAATGTGGTCTTTGGTTTGGACAAAGCTTGTTTCCACAACAGTCTGGAGCAAGTTTAACTTGACAGGTTTCAGAGTAGCAGCCATGTTAGTCTGTGCCAGCAAAAAAAACAAAACAAAAAACAGGAGTACTGGTGGCACCTTAGAGACTATCAAATTTATTTCAGCATAAACTTTCGTGGGCTACAGTCCCACTTCATCGGATGCATAGAATGGGACCACTCCATACGGCTAAATGCCGTGCTTTGTATAATGATGAAGTGGGACTGTAGCCCACGAAAGCTTATGCTGAAATAAATTTGTTAGTCTCTAAGGTGTCACCAGTACTCCTGGTTTTTTTAACTGGACAGTAGTCTGCATGGTCAATTTCACTGTTGAATGAACCTTTCACAGAGCACCAAGGAAAAGATCATTTGTTTTGTTTTGAGGTACAGGTGACTGTAAAACCATAAACACTGGCAGCACAGGACATCACCAGACGTTACGCGCAGCAAGGCTAGTATCTGGCCGACACCAGCGTGAATATTTTGCATGCAGATGTGTGCCCACGTCTGTGTCAGCCACGATAACCTACTTACCCGGGCTATGTGCGGCTTTCCCCCCCCGGAGCAGCTAACAGAGGGTTTGTTAGTCGTGACCACCGTGTTTCGGGGGAGAGGATGGGGATTTGATGACTCGGGGGGGGGGGGGGGATGCATATATATGCACACGCACACAGATATTTCAGGGCTGGGATGGGGTCTTCATACTGGTCTGTACAGCGCCTAGCACAGGGTGGGGCTGCATTAATATGCCCCCCCCATGGCTCTTTAACCCCAGCTAGCCATGGGGGGGCCCCAGGTGTCCCAGCTTGGCCAGGCCCCCCAGTCACCCATAGGGCCAAGCTCAGGCTGCACTGGGGGGGACGTGGCTCCATCCCCTCCGCCAGGGCAGGTAACGAGGGGCCTGGGGCCCCCTGGGGCAGCCTTGCCCTGGCCTCCAGTGGGGGCCGGATCGGGCCCTTGGGCTCAGGCTCGGGCAGGCGCAGCCGCGCTTCGGGAATAGCCCCCTTACGGCCGCGGAGCCCCCGCTGCGCCTTAGCGACCGCGCCGGCCCCTGGCAACCAGCTAGGCCGCGGCCTCCCCGGCCTTTCCCACCCGCCGCGGCCGGCCCGGGCAGCCCGCCAGGCGGGCACGGGGAGCGCTTACAGGTCGGCGCCGAGCTGGGTGAAGCCGGAGTTGAGGCAGGCGCGGGCCAGGCGGCGCCAGAGCAGGTCCCGGCCGGAGAAGGCGCGCAGCCGCCGGCAGACCTGGCCCAGCCGGCCCAGGGCCTGCGCGTCCAGGTAGGAGCAGATGAGCAGCAGCAGCTCCTCGGGCAGGGCCCACAGGAGGGAGGGGCGGGCGGCCCCGCATCCCCCCTCCGCCTGGGGGGGGCCCTTCCTCCCCATGGAGCAGCAGCCCCTGCCCCTCCTCCCCGGGAGCCGGAGCTGCTGCTGCCTGGGGGAGGCCAAGCCATGGACGGGGGCTGCCTCTCCTCAGTCACATGGGGCAGGAGCAGCTGCCTGCCACTCCCCGGGCAGCCAGGGCCTGGCCAGCTCGCTAATTAACTCAGTAATTGGGCCCATTGCTCATAACACCCCGGGTGCCCCCCCGGGCAGGGCTCCGCACCCCCCCCCGGGCAAGGCAGCCTCCCGCCGCACACTGGCCGGGCCGCCAAGTATCCGTTAATAACGGATAACGAGCCCCATGGCCGGCCAACACCGCCAGGGCACGGGGCGAGGGGTCGCTTCCCGCCCACCGAGGAAATGTGCACACGTACCCCACCCCCACGCCAGGGCTAGGAAAGAATCATGCGCGTGCATTAACAATAATTTAACACTATCCCCCAACGCCAGCCTGACAACCGCCTGCACGCGCCCACTGGGCCGGGAAAAGAAGACTGAATCGTAATTAATAACTACGTCGTTAGGGCCGTCCTGCAGGAGCCTGGACTGATGGGGACACGGCTCGCTCCCGACCCAATGCGGAAACACAGCCCCGGCCGCACACACTGGAGCAGGTGCATATTATAGTATTTATTATTATTAATTTGCTAATATGATACGTTTTCATAGCATCTTCCACCCAGTCTGGAGCGTTTTATACGGCGAAGGCTCCTAACCCAAAACAGACATGCAGCCCCACTCTCCCCACTGGGGTAGACAAATAATACTCCGACAATATCATACAAGTCCATAGCACCTTCCACCTGCCCAGAGTGCTGTATACAGGGATTGCTTACCAATCACAGAACTCCAGACATGCCCCATAGTTAAAAAGCAAATTATTATTATCATAGATTCATAGATTCTAGGGCTGGAAGGGACCTCGAGAGGTCATCGAGTCCAGCCCCCTGCCCTCATGGCAGGACCAATTACTGTCTAGACCATCCCTGATAGACATTTATCTAACCTACTCTTAAATATCTCCAGAGATGGAGATTCCACAACCTCCCTGGGCAGTTTATTCCAGTGTTTAACCACCCTGACAGTTAGGAACTTTTTCCTAATGTCCAACCTAAACCTCCCTTGCTGCAGTTTAAGCCCATTGCTTCTTGTTCTATCCTCAGATGCTAAGATGAACAAGTTTTCTCCCTCCTCCTTATGGCACCCTTTTAGATACCTGAAGACCACTATCATGTCCCCTCTCAGTCTTCTCTTTTCCAAACTAAACAAACCCAATTCCTTCAGCCTTCCTTCATAGGTCATGTTCTCTAGACCCTTAATCATTCTTGTTGCTCTTCTCTGGACCCTCTCCAATTTCTCCACATCTTTCTTGAAATGCGGTGCCCAGAACTGGACGCAATACTCCAGTTGAGGCCTAACCAGCGCAGAGTAGAGCGGAAGAATGACTTCTCGTGTCTTGCTCACAACACACCTGTTAATGCAGCCCAGAATCATGTTTGCTTTTTTTTGCAACAGCATCACACTGTTGACTCATATTTAGCTTGTGGTCCACTATAACCCCTAGATCCCTTTCTGCCATACTCCTTCCTAGACAGTCTCCTCCCATTCTGTACGTTTGAAACTGATTGTTCCTACCTAAGTGGAGCACTTTGCATTTGTCCTTATTAAACTTCATCCTGTTTACCTCTGACCATTTCTCCAATTTGTCCAGATCATTTTGAATTATGACCCTATCCTCCAAAGCAGTTGCAATCCCTCCCAGTTTGGTATCATCTGCAAACTTAATAAGCGTACTTTCCATGCCAATATCCAAATCGTTGATGAAGATATTGAACGGAGCCGGTCCCAAAACAGACCCTTGCGGAACCCCACTCGTTATACCTTTCCAGCAGGATTGGGAACCATTAATAACTACTCTCTGAGTACGGTTATCCAGCCACTTGCACACCCACCTTACAGTAGCCCCATCTAAGTTGTATTTCCCTAGTTTATTGATAAGAATAGCATGCGAGACCGTATCAAATGCCTTACTAAAGTCTAGGTATACCACATCCACCGCTTCTCCCTTATCCACAAGACTCGTTATCCTATCAAAGAAAGCTATCAGATTGGTTTGACATGATTTGTTCTTTACAAATCCATGCTGGTTATTCCCTATCACCTTACCACCTTCCAAGTGTTTGCAGATGATTTCCTTAATTACTTGCTCCATTATTTTCCCTGGCACAGAACTATCATATGATCACCTCAGAATATAATAGGATGACCATCAGAGAAGGCCTTTATTCAGTTCTTAGATCTTGATCCAGAAAAACACTGAAGTATGTGCTTAACCTTAAGCACTCAAGTAGTCTTATTGACGAACTTAGCAGGTCCGAATAACTTGCATCCAATAGTTTTAAAAGAGCTGGCCAAGGAGCATGAATGTTGCTTCTTAATAGGTCTTGAAACACTGAGAAAGTTCCAGAGGAATGGAAGAAAGCAAATATTGTGCCAAAATTTTAAAAGGATAATCAGGATAGCCCCATTAATATAGGCCTGTCAGCCTGCCTTTGATCCCAGGCAAAATAATAGAGTGACTGATACAGGGACTCAATAAAGAATTAAAATAAAGTAATATAATTAATGCCTAGCAACATGGGTTTATGGGAAATAGATCTTATCAAACTAACTTGATTTTTTAATGAGGTTACAAGTTTTATTGATAAAAGTAATAAGGCTGATGTAATATTCTTAGACTTCCATAAGGAATTGACTTGGTATTGCGTGACATTTTGATTAAGAAACTACAATGATGAAAAATCAGTATGACATATTAAATGGATTAAAAACTAGCTAACTGATATGTTTCAAAATATAAGTGTAAATGAGGACTCATCACAGAGCAGGTGTATTTCTAGTAGGATCCCAGAGGGGATGGTTCGGTTCGTGGCCCTGTGGTGTTTAAGATTTTTATCAATGACCTGCAACAAAACATAAAATCATTACTGATAAAGTTTGCAGATGACACAAAAATTAGTAGAGTGGTAGGTAACGAAAAGGACAGGTCACTGATACAGAGCGATCCAGATCGCTCTGTAAGCTGGGCACCAGCAAACAATATGTGTTCCAATACAGCCAAATGTAAAGACATACATGTAGGAACAAAGAATCTAGGCCATATTTACAGCATGGGAGACTATCCTGGGAAGCAGTAACTCTGAAAAAGACTGCGGGGTCCTAGTTGAAAATCAGCTGAACATGAGCTCACAGTGCAGTGCTGTAGCTAAAAGGGCTAATGCAATCCTTGGATGCATAAACAGGGGAATATTGAATAGGAGTAAAGAGATTATATGACCTCTGTATTTGGCACTGGTGTGACCAGGGCTGGCCTTACCATGAGGCGAACTGAGGCGGCCGCCTCAGGTGCCAGACTGGGGGGGGGGGGGGGGGGGGGGCCACTAGGACCCAGAGTGTGGAGAATTGTGTCTGCTGCTGGTGCATATATATTCTCTGTGCTCTAGATGCACAGAGATGGCGGAGTGCTGGGCTGGAGGAAGGAGGGCACAAGAGACCTTTTCAAAGTATTGGCCCAAGCGAGGGGGCATGGGGGTGTCATTTGAGCTCCCCGCCTCAGGTGCCAAAATGTTGTAGGCCGGCCCTGGGTGTGACTACTGCTGGAACACTCGTCCAGTTCTGGCATCCACACGTCAAGAGGGATGTTGATCAATTGGAGAGGGTTCAGAGAAGAGCCTTGAGAATGATTAAAGGATTGGAAAACCTGCCTTATAGCGACAGACTCAAGGAGCTAAATCAGTGGCTCTCAAACCTTTCACATAGCAAGCCTCTGAGTGCGACCCACCCCCCCTTATAAATTTAAAACATGTTTAAATATATTTAACACCATTGTAAATGCTGGGGGCAAAGCGGGGTTTGGGGTGGAGGTTGACAGCTCATGACCCCCATGTAATAACCTCATGGGGGTCCCAATAACTCTGAGGGGTCCCAACCCCCGTATGAGAACCCCTGAGCTAACTCTATTTAGCTTATCAAAGAGAAGGTTAAATAGTCTATCAGTATCTACATAGGAAACAGAAATTTGCTAATAGAGGGCTCTTCTGTTTAGCAGACAAAGGTTTTACACGGTCAAGTGGCTGGAAGTTGAAGCTAGACAAATTCAGACTAGATAGAAGTTAAAAAAATTTAACAATGATAGTAATTAGCCATTGGTACAATTTACCAAGGGCTGCACTAGATTCACCATCACTGTTTTAAATCAAAATTGGATGTTTTTCTAAAAGACATGCTCTAGCTCTTGGACATGAAGCAGGAATAAATTCAAGAAAGGCCTTTGGCCTGTGTATGCAGGAGGTCAGACTAGATCAGGCCTGCACAACTCGTAAAGCGGTGAGGGCCATATTACTCCAAAGAAAACAGCCGAGGGCCGAAACTCCTCTTCCACCGCCAAAGTTGTTGAGCAAAAAAAAAAAAATTTTTTTTTTTGCTCTCCCCCCCGCGGGCCGCACAGTGGGCCGTATGTTGTGCAGGCCTGGACTAGATGATCACAATGGTCCCTTCTGGCTTTGGAATCTATGCAGTTAAACATGTATGTAAGGGTAGGTCTACACTTACCCGTCGTGTCGGAGGCGACAGATCGATCTTCTGGGTTCGATTTATCGCGTCTTGTCTAGACGCGATAAATCGAACCAGGAAGTGCTCCCCCGTCGACGCCGGTAAACCTGCTCCACGAACGGAGCAGGCGGAGTCGTGCCACCGTGTGGACCAGCGGTGAGTACTTTGAAGTTCGAAATAAGATACTTCGACTTCAGCTACGTTATTCACGTAGCTGAAGTCGCGTATCTTACTTCGAATTTCGGGGCTAGTGTAGACCAGCCCTAAGTGTTTGCAACACTGGGGCCTTAATGTCCTGTGACTTGCAGTCCAATAAAGAGGTACAGAACTAAGAAGTATTTGGATCAGCTAAAAGGTCTGTTTGAAAGAAGTAATTATGCAAAGGATCAGATATGGTACAAGCACAATACTATGAATAAAATATTGTGGGGTTATGTACCTTAAAAATAAGTAGGGCTGTCAAGTGATTTAAAAAATTAATTGTGATTAATCACACTGTTAAACAATAATAGAATACCATTTATTTAAATATTTTCTGTTTGCTACATTTTCAAATGTATTGATTTCAGTTACAACACAGACTACAAAGTGTACAGTGCTCACTTTATATTTATCTTTTATTATGAGTATTTGCACTGTAAAAAAAACAAAATAAATTGTATTTTTCAATTAACCTAATACAAGTACTGTAGTGCAATCTCTTTTTCATGAAAGTTGAACTTACAAATGTAGAATTATGTAAAAAAAAACCTGCATTCAAAAATAAAACAATGTAAAATGTTAGAGCCTGCAAGTCCATTCAGTCCTACTTCTTGTTCAGCCAATCGCTCAGACAAACAAGTTTGTTTACATTTACAGGAGATAATGCTGCCCGCTTCTTGTTTACAATGTCACCTGAAAGTGAGAACAGGCGTTCTCATGGCACTGTTGTAGCCAGATGCATGTTTCAGCCACCATTCCAGGGGACATGCGTCCATGCTGATGATGGATTCTGCTCGATAACAGTCCAAAGCAGTGCGGACCGACACATGTTCATTTTCATTAACTGAGTCAGATGCCACCAGCAGAAGGTTGATTTTCTGTTTTGGTGGTTCAGGTTCTGTAATTTTTGCATCGGAGTGTTGCTCTTTTAAGACTTCTGAAAGCATGTGCCACACCTCGTCCCTCTCAGATTTTGGAAGGCACTTCAGATTCTTAAACCTTGGTTCGAGTGCTGTAGCTAGCTTTAGAAATCTCACATTGGTACCTTCTTTGCATTTTGTCAAATCTGCTGTGAAAGTGTTCTTAAAATTGTGCTGAGTCATCATCCGAGATAGATATAACATGAAATATATGGCAGAATGGGGGTAAAACAGAACAGGGGACATACAATTCTCCCCCAAGGAGTTCAGTCACAAATTTAATTAATGCATTGTTTTTTAATGAGCATCATCATCGTGGAAGCATGTCCTCTGGAATGGTGGCCAACGTATGGAAGGGGCATACGAATGTTTAGCATATCTGGCATGTAAATACCTGCAATGCCGGTTACAAAAGTGCCATGCAAATGCCTGTTCTCACCTTCTAGTGACATTGTAAGTAAGAAGAAGGCAGCATTATCGCCTGTAAATGTAAACAATCCTGTCTTAGCGATTGGCTGAACTAGAAGTAAGACTGAATGGACTTGTAGGCTCTGAAATTTTCCATTGTTTTGTTTTTGAGTGCAGTTATGTAACAAAAAAAATCTACATTTGTAAATTGCACTTTCACAACAAAGAGATTGCACTACAGTACTTGTGTGAGGTGAATTGAAAAATACTATTTCTTTTGTTTATCATTTTTACAGTGCAAATATTTGTAACCAAAAATAATACACACTTTGATTTCAATTACAACACAGAATACAATAGAAGTGGACGAAGTGGGTATTCACCCATGAAAGCTTATGCTCCAATACCTCTGTTAGTCTATAAGGTGCCACAGGACCCTTTGTCACTTCTACAGTTCCAGACTAACACGGCTACCCCTCTGATACAGAATACAATATATATGAAAATGTAGAAAAACATCCAAAATATTTAATACATTTCAATTGGTATTCTATTGTTTAACAGTGCGATTAAAACTGTGATTCATTGTGATTAATTTTTTTGAGTTAATCGCATGAGTTAACTGAGATTAATCAACAGCCCTAAAAATAAACTTTGTGTACTAGTATAGATTTTTACCCTTCAAAATAATCGCAAAGACTAAGGGCTTGTCTACACATACAACGCTTCAGCAGCATAGCTGCATTGTGTCTGGTGAAGACGCTCTCCCATTGACATAATAAAACCGCCTCCGTGAGAGGCGGTAGCTCTGTTGGCGGGACATAGTGCTGTCCACGCCAGTGCTTATGTCGGTGTAATTTACATCGCTCATGAGGGTGATTTATTCACCCCCGAGTGACATGAGTTATGCTGACATAAGCCATAGAGTGTAGGCATAGCCTACATCTGGTCAGAAAGATGCTATCACCATGACATTATGAAAGAAAGACAGAAAGAAAGAAAGAAAGAAAGAAAGAAAGAAAGAAAAAGAAAAGCTGAATGGTTCCTTTGCTGCAAGCATGTATTCCCAGGCATAGTTCACACTACTATAACTTCAGTGGGACTGTCTGTGTTAATTCAATTCATTCATTCAAAATTCATTTGCAAATTTAACACCATTAATTTGGGCTTGAATAGGGACTGGGAGTGACTGGCTCATTACAGAAGCAACTTTTCCTCTCCTGGAATTGACGCCTCCTCATCAATTATTGGGAGTGGACTACATCCACCCTGATTGTATTGGCCCTGTCAACACTGGCTCTCCACTTGTAAAGTAACTCCCTTCTCTTCATGTGTCAGTATAACAATGCCTGCGTCTGTAACTTTCACTCCATGCATCTGAAGAAGTGGGGTTTTTGCCCACGAAAGCTTATGCCCAAATAAATCTGTTAGTCTTTAAGGTGACACCGGACTCCTTGTTGTTTTTATATTAGAGTTATCTACCCACATGACATACAACCACAACGTATCTAAATGCTTATTACCGACAGACTGCTCACAGCAGTTGGGACTACAGGTAGTGAGTGTTTGCAGCATCGGACCCTAAGAGCCCACTGGAACGACTCTACTCGTGTGTGTAAAAGCAAGCATGGAAAAGTGTTTGCAGGATCAGGACGTAAGGAAGCACTCGAGGATCTCGCCTATTACTACTAAACATACATCTATGGTTATCGCTTTCAGTGTATTGTTTATATAATAAGCTAAGGCCCCAATCCTGTCATGGGCAATGACTGCACAGAGCCTCATTGAAGTTAGCGGGGCTCCGGGCTGGCACAGCAGGAACAGGGCCTAAATGAGCAGTTACAATCTGAAAGCTTCTAACGTAATGGTAAAAGTCAATCAACTGCAGCATGTAAGAAATACCATGTCAATACCTGCCCATCACTTGCTTGCTAGCTCCTTTTCATGGGCTTTTATTCATCTCTGTACTGCCCTCCAATATACCTTTCCAGCTAAAGACACAGTCAAGTGGACAGGTTTTTGTTTTGTTTTTCTTTTCACCCAACGCTTTTGTATATTTCTGAAACTTAAGACACCGCATATACTACTACAGTACTTATCTGTAACACCATCGCTTTGAGGGATTAAAGCAGGTTACTTGTTACACACTTAGATCAAGCGTTATCTGAGTAGAGAGTCTACCCCGTTAGGGATGGCGGAATCTGTTTTTGATCTTGAGTTGTTTTGATTTTCTCTGAGAGCGGTAACATGTTATTTTAACTTCTGAATAAGGTGTGCTACCTGACTGAGTCTCTTCTCTTCTTTGGCAGAAAGGATTAGAAACCTCCACAGAACGTGCACTCTGTTAAAGCAGAGTGCTCTCCATTGAGCAGCAAGGAGCTGAATTGTTTTCAGATTACGTGTGTGTGTGTCTTTCCCACATCAAAGACTTTGATGGAAGCTGTTCACACTATTGTCAGGAATGCAGGGATTGGCGCAAAGGTGATTAGCAAAATTGCTTTTCTGCAGGAGAAACACAAAAAAATATTGAGGGATTAAAGAGGATAAAAAGAAGGTTATGTTGAATATGAGGTAAAATCTTCTGCTGGTTTTCTCCAAATCATGCTTCATGGATTTGGTTTAGTCTCCATAAAAATAAGCCAGAACAAATCAGAATTAAAAGCTGCTTTGTACAAAGTGCCGTTAAAGGGGCAAAAACCTCATATAAAACTAAATACATCTAATTGGTCCCAATCCTGTGACGTACTCAACATCTTCTGCAAGAAGCTGAGAGCCCTCAATGGGAGCGGAGGGGAATTATCATGTCTCACAAGCTATTACATATTTCCACGATGGGGCCCTTTATTACTAATAACTAAGATTATCAAAAGAGAAAGAATTTTACAAATCTAACTTTTCTGCCATCCTGGATGTTGTTTGGTTACTTTTTGCGCTACACTCAGCTCATAGTGATATTAGGCTGATGGTCAGTTTCATTTTTCACTTGCCATACACGGATAATATTTATATATTGGCCTCAGCAGATCTGGTTGAATCGTTTTGTTTGTTTAATTTAAAAACCCAAATATTTTAGTCAATGAAACCTAACAGCAAAGCTTCCAAAAGCTCTGTCTTGGCAAAGCTGCAGTGTAATAAAAGTGTATCTTCAGCTACAGTCAGTAAAACTGCATTGTCTCCCTTTTTTTCAGATTTGGCCTTGACAGTTCATTTATTTTGAATGATTATTATTCATTAAGTGCCAAAACTGCAGTCATTCCTTTTTTTTGGATTCTGATTTTGTTATTGGTTTGTTTGGTTAATTTGCTACTTTCTTGAAGTCAATCAACTGATTTTATGTTTTTATTAACCTTGTTTTTCAAAAAAATTATCTGAAGTATCTATTTAGAAAAAAGTTCATTTTAACAGTTTTCCCAACAGTAACTCCCTCCCCCACCCACCCCCGTCAGACACATAAGGTTGTCACTCACCAGACAGCTGTGGGATTCTGAATGATTCAATTGAAAATGCTTTTCAATTCCAAATGCTAGATTTCTACTGGTGCAGTATGATTGCCGCACACAGATTGAGAAACTCCCCAACCCTCCAGGCTTCAAAGGCTGGTCACCCTTGATCTCCAAAAGGAATGTTTTTGAGTCTTGTGTCTTCTAGGGGCTACCTACAAACATATTTTAGGGTTTTTTCTTTCCCACTTGGAGCCTGTTGGAATCCATGATAAAACTCACATTGGCTTCTTTGGGAGCATATTCAGGACGGAGTTCAGTGAGATGTTGTTTCTAGGGGTTGTCACCCCACTCTTCACTTCTTTTACAGGTAGTCCAAAGCTGTAGTCTTCAGCAATTAGAAATGCACAGAATCAGGGTTACTAGAGGTTCTAGGCTTGCTTCTCCTTATAGTAGAAGGAACACTTCAGAAACATTCCTTTCTTGGAGACTGGATCTTTTTCACCAGGAGGCTGCAGCTCTTTTGCTGCTACTTCTTTTGGCCAGTTCTGGGGTTTCTTATTATTCGGACATAGAATCAGCCATGATTTGGTTTGTAGGGTGAATGTGACACAGATACCTATATAAAGCAATAGGAGCTCATTCAGTGCTGGAAACCAACATGTTGATGCAGTTCTCAATTTATCCCATGCTGATCCCTAAGGGGTACTATCCTCTCCTCCAAAACTCTCCTAAAGACCAACCTCTTCCATGAAAACCATTCAAAATAATCGTTTGAGAGGCAGTTAGGGAGAACTCTGTTGTCTTGTAATTCTAAGTAAACAAAAATGTCTATAATGCATATATAAAAATCGTATAGAATGAATTGTATCCCTTCCCATGACAATTGTTTTGTTAGGCCCCAATCCTGCATGAGTGTATTGGTCCATGCTAGCAGATCCAGTTGCAAGATTGGAGCCTTAGATTGTAAGCATCTTGGGGCAGGGACCGTGTCTTTTGATGTGTCTCTGCAGTGTCTAGTACAATGGGACCCCTATTCCGTTCAGGGCCCTTCGGTGTTACCGTAATGCAAATAAAAACTAACTAGTGCTCAATTGTTATAATAAATATATGTAGATAAAAATATAAAGCCAATGCGCTTGATTTTTAAATGGGACTAACCTAGCCTCCAGTTTTGTGATAACAATAAGCTGCAGGCACAAATAATTGCAAACATAGTTTATGGGCCAGAGGAGGGGACTCAGATCCTCACTTGCATGATCCTAAGAAACCTGTGTAAGTCTCACCTCTCCTCTGGAAAGACCACTTTTGGTTTATTTGTTTAGATCAGTACAAAAATCCCACATCCCAAAATAAAGAATGTTTTCCTTTGGAACTGCAAACATCCTTGATAGCTTTAACATCTGCTGGACAATGTATGGATGAGCGGTGGGCAGCTCACAGTTCTGTGACAAACATGTGTGTACAGCGTGTCAGATTATAAATCCAGGAATAAAGAGCAATTAAACCCCCTTTTCCAGCCCACCTGCCACGAAAAAAGGCCTTTCACTTTGAATTGATCTATTTAAATAGAAACAAGAATCGGGAAGGAAAACGCCAACATCCCAACGTCTCAAGTCAAAACCTCTCCATCTGATAGTTCTGTCAGCTGCAAGCAAACTGATTCACTGTCTGTCTTTCTCCAGGATGTGTGCACTACCCTGTGTGAGGATGTTTGTGGTTCAGCCAAACCATAAGGTTATATGGCTCAGGAATCTTTCAAGTAACAGTTGTATCTGTCACTGAGTTGATCTTAAGCCCCACATAACCTTTAGATATGTGTATTCTTTTGCCCGCATGTTTGAGTGCTTGCTGCAATATTTGGATGAGAACTCCAGCGAGATCAGCTGTGCCACCCAGCAGTGCTAAAGCTCTCAGAGCTCCACCTGGAGTGCAAAAGTCTTTCTGTTCTTTGGAATGCAGAGCTAGAGGGAAAAAACTTGAGGCCAATTTCCCCCTGGAACAACTCTAATGAAATCAGTCCAGTGACATCAGTGATAAATTGGGCCCCGTGCTTTTAGCGTTGCTCTGTGATTTCAGTGGACTCACGGTTGATAGTTTCTCTGAATAATTTGAGTTGCATAAAAATGCAGTTAGAAATTCAAAACAAACATCCAGTGCAGAACGCCTCATAATTCAGAGCACACGTTGCCTAATGGTTACTGCAGGAGAACAGGAGTCTAGTCTCCCAGGTTCTGTTCTGAACCCTGACACTGGTGTGACTATTGCATGACCTCAGGCAAGTCACATTGCCTTTCACTGCCTCACTTTCCCCCTCTAGAGAATATAACAAGATTTACCACTTCACAGAGAGGTTGAGAGTCTTGAGGTTGTTTTAGTGCCATAGGGATGAAAGTACTTTTAAAAGGCAAAAATAACCCAACTTTTCAATAGGGCCACAACCCAGCCTCTGCTGGTGCACACGTGATTGCAACCAGGACTTTCCAGTACTAACACCTGCACATGTACTTGGTTTATTCAAATACCTGTGCATGCAAGTTATAAAACCCTAGTGTGCGCGACCCATTTGTCCACAGGTGTTTGCGCACGTAAAGTGCACATGCAGGTGTGTGCACAGGCAGAGTTGCATGAGCAGAAGCAGAGCCAGGATTCAAACAGCAGGGCCTTTGAGCCTTAACCTGACACTCCCCCTTTAAACTCAGAGACACTGACATCAAAGTTTTCCACTCCCCAAAAGAAACAGGCTATTTTGCACCCTTCCAAGCTATGTTTCTCATCTCCATGCCATTCCTACTGCCTTGTCTCTCTTGCTTTTTCTAATACCATCCCTCCCTCTCCACTTCAAACCCTGGGAAAAACCTAGGAAAAACAGCTTGCTGACTAAGGGGCCATTTCGTTGCATTGTGTTTTCCAGCTAGACCTGAACAGACTGAAATCAATTCAGCTCTCTCGCGCTCTCCCTCCCTCAGGTCTTTTTTTGTTTCTCTTAGATTGTGCCCTCTGCCTTAAGAAAGCCCAGTTTGGTTACATCCCCATAGCAATCAAGTGACCAGTAGTTTCTGTTTTTTTGTAAAAACACAGTTCCTTTTCATGGGATTCAGGTTCCTCCTGAGTTAGAAATGCCCATTGATGAGCAGGGGTAACAATCTGCAGAATCTTTGATCAATTCTTGTGTGTTCATTTTAGATATTTCTAATGGTCACGTCACCCAGAGAAATACGTGCTTTGTACTAATATTAAAACCTTGTATCAGCCATCCATTATATTACTGTCACTGAGACTGGATTGACCAGAAGTACACACAAACATCTGTGGCTGATCTGTATAGCTATATATACAATTATTGTTGAAGTCCAAGTGTTTCCATTCTAAGATCCTTTTTGCAATTCCGTCTAACTTTCTAAAGTTTTCAATATGAATTTTTCCAATACCACAGTTATGAATGCAATATAAGAACAAGAATAGAATAAAATAAGGTTTTTGGAAGCTTGAACAAGCATGGTTAAGCACAGTCCACCTGGTGCACTCAATGAGGCACAGTCCTGTGGAAATAATTATATGTGATCATAGAATTAAGGGTTATATCATATTGCATACTCACAACGGAACAGCATTAAGGTTGCATGTGCAACCTTAACTTCGTTGTCTCCTGATTCTTTTGAGTGCTTAACTGGGCAAACTTTGTGTTTTCTTAGCATAGACTTTCTTTTACAATGGAGTATAGATTTACAGGCACAGCTCCATTGCAGTCAACAGAACCAAGCCACCTGACACCCGCTGAGGATCTGAGCCAGAGATAAGCTGTGTGCGCATGCCCGCAGCACTGAAATACTGTCCTAGCCCTAATGACAAGACGACAGTGGATTTTGTTATATATATATATATATAATTATTTTTTTAATTTAGAAGACAATATGAAAAGTGCTTATCCCCAGCCATGCGTATCTCTACCGCTTCTTTAAGAAGAGAAATCCAGCAGCCACGCCTAACCATATAACATAAATGACCAGCTAAACCCACAGAACACTTACAGCTTGAAAGTTTAAAATGCGGCACCGTCCCCAGATAGTTCCCATCCCCCCCCCCCCCCCCCCCAAAAGAAAGCCCTGGTCCCAAGCCGCTCCAACCAAGGTGGGGGCAGAGTTGCAACATTCAGGAGCCCTCACAGATGATGTCATGCCAGCAGCTTCCTCCTTTGTAAATCCAGGTAGCTCCAGCCCGAGCTCCTCCACTGACCACAGCTGTGGCAGTACGGCTCAGGGAGAGAGGTGTCTCCCAGGGGAGCCGGTCCCAAGCCTTTTAGAGCTTGATAGGCCAAAAACCACCACCATAAAACCCACCTAGAGCTGAAAAGGACGCAAGTGCAAATCACGGACTAGTGTCACATGATCACAGAGGGCTACACTGCGTAACAAGGGGCTAGCCACCCCACTGTACCAGGTGTCCAGGTGGATGGTAAATACATTAGCCCATTGTCCAATGTTGTATCATTTCTATTCAAAGAGCTGGTCTGATGTTTTCAATCGCTGAGCACCCCGCTGAAGATGGGGAGTGCTAGTGAGTACGCAGCACCTCTGGAATCAGCCTGGATTGCAGTTCTAACTTTAGGCCCTTCAGGTTGCACGTGCAGCAGTAACTCGGCCCCTGGTGCTTATTCACGGTGATAGAATCTCTGGCTACATGATCCCATTGGATTTCACAAATAAGACAGAACCCAGTTTTTTATACCACTTCACACACACTCTTTCTTACTGACAACAGTTTTCTTGTCAAAACTTTAACCACTTACACCTTTTAACTAAGTTCTCTTGCATGTTTGACTAATTCTGCCAGTGTCCTGGACATTATCTGTTTGTTCCCAACCAGTAGCACAGCCTTGCTGAGACATTTCAGGAGTGGAGGTGGTTAATTATGAAGCTAGCTTTGCACATCTGGCCGCTCCACCTCCAGCTGTGGCCCTCCTAGCACTCAGGCATGGCACTGCGGGCAAGCCCTGCCTTAGACGCTCCCTCACCCCGGTATAGACAAGTCCAAAACAGACCTTCTGTGCATTAACAAGCATTCCCCTCAGAGGGGCTCATTTATTAACAACAAAGAGTAACATATGCATAAGCAAAAACTGTTGTTCAGGCCCCTCTTGGGAAATCCAGTTGGTCCTTTAGCCACGGGGCACCCATCCCAAGACCCTCATCTGAAGCCAGGGCTTCTAGGCTGCTCCTGCTCCCTTCCCTTGGAGAACAGCCTCCAGTTCCTTCTCTTCAGGAAACTTCTGCTCTCTCCCTCCTGTGGAACACTCTCCCTCTGGGGTTGCCGTCCCCCTCCAAGCATCTTCTCCTCAGAGGCACCTTCCTCCTGGCAGTACCGTCCCTGACCGAGCTCAGGCAGCTGTTTTATAGGGTGCAGTTGCTCTTCTACAGAACAAGCACCTGGGGCAACCTGTTACTGCCAGGTGGGTCTTCAGAGAGCTATCATGGTCAGGCGAGGTCCTGACTCCCCTTAAAGGGACAATTGCCCTATGACAGCACAGCAGTGCAGACTTCCAGGTGGAAGGAAAAGGCTGAGGCCTTTAACTACTATGATAATTTAGCAGCAATTTTAGATGGCTTATATATGCCAGCAAATATTTGTTCTTGTTGTTTGTATTTGATATACTGTATATTCTCGCAACACAGTTTGCTGTGTACTTTTCTTATAAATGAGTTTATGAGGCTGTTCTGTGTGTATACAGAGTAGTGCAGAATACTGCAAGATGTTATATAAGGCTGTAGAAAAATGGTATGAGAATATATTGTACAGAAGGAGCAATAGCATGTGGTCACAGAAATCTATCCTAA
The DNA here is from genome assembly GCA_033296515.1 of Macrochelys suwanniensis. NCBI lineage: Eukaryota > Metazoa > Chordata > Testudines > Chelydridae > Macrochelys > Macrochelys suwanniensis. The sequence continues at coordinate 141,810,458 of CM065778.1, forward strand.
TGCACACACACAAGAGAGCAGAGTGCATTTCCTGACTGCAGGGCTTACCTGAACATACTTAATGATCTTTCAACACAACAGTTGTGTGGAATTTCCTAGGTTGTTTTTAAAAATGGCAGAAAATAGAAAAATCAGAAAAAGAGATACAGGACCAAGTTTTAAACTGACCCGGGGCCAATTTTTCAAGTGTGCAGCACTTACAATTGGAGCCAAATTTTCCCAAGAACTTGGCAGCTGACATGCTACCACGGCACTGAGCCGGTCTGAACGTCTGACCCTGACTGAGGGTGCTGAGCCCAGCTGGAAATTTCAACCTCTCTCTTCAGGCCTTCAGAGTTCTGCTAGCTTGCAAAATATTGTCCATAATGCATGTCAATGCCATAGTATGGGACTGTTGTAGACACCACTGGAATGCTCTTCCTTACGAGGTCTGTGAGGAGCTCCTTTCCCGTATGTCTTGGGAGATTATCAGGGGAGAAGCCCCTTCTCCTGCAAAACATCTAGGTGATGCTGGTGAGAGAAGGTTGAAACCAGGAGACATGAAAGGTAACAAGGGATTTGGGCAGGAAGGCTTTGTTCTCAAAGTCATAACAAGCAGATGGGCAAGAATGGCCACACCAGCATGCAGAACTATGAACATAACATAAAGGCAGCAGCTAGACATTGTTAGGAAGGCAGAGGAGAGAGGGATACAGTGAGAAAGCAGGGAGATGGCGTTGAGACACTTTGGGGGTGGGGGGGGTAGGTTCGTTGGGCCAAGTGACCTTTTCCCATCCAGCAATTTCTTCTGTCCCAGTGCAGATTGACAATGGGATCCCAATGGCAGCACAAGATGACAGCCCCGTTAATACCGAAAGAGATTCAATGAGACCGTGCTGTGCTGCTGCATCCTTGGGACGCTGTGAAACAAACCAGACCCGGGTTTCCAACTCGCCGCCTTTTCTGTTGTTGTTGTTATTGCTGTTTGTTTCCATTCACGCCCTGGATTCTCCATTTTCCCCTTTCTTGACTCTGATGGGGGCTCTTTTTGTGCACAACAAGCCCTTCTGATCTCTTTGAAAGGCAAGCTCATGTCATTCTTCCAGATCATCATTGTATGACATGTTTTTATATCAGGCTGACAAAGGAGCTATTTGATCAGGGGGTATGGTGTGTGATTGTAAGAAATTCAGCTAGCCGGTGGCAACCATTGTTCCCCAAAGCGGCTCCCTGACCCCATTCTATTCAAGGAAAAACTCCCTTGGAGTGGCCTCTATTCATTGAGTAACACCAGTCCGCGGTCTCACTCCAGGAGCATGCTCAATTCAGAGGTATGTCACCGATATCGCCCATCAGCCAGCCTTTAACTCTTTCATCAGCATTAGGTTTCCAACACAACAGCTGTTATCATGGGGATGAGCTTGGGAGGTGGCGGGGGGGGGGGGGGTCAGTGATGCATTCCAGCTCACTCCAGCTCTCCTTATCTTGGAGAAATTTAACCTTCCCTTCAAAAGTAGGTTTGGAAATTACCCGTCTGCTGCTTTGCACAGAGCATGGCCCAAGTCTCATGTCCTTGATTCCCAGCTGTCCATTTTGTTATGCAGATTTTTAAATGAGTAGGCTCTGTATGGACCTGAGCCGAAGCCCATTCGAGTCACTGGGCGCCTTTCCGTTGACTTCATTGGTCTTTGGATCAGGCCCTAAGTAACCAGTTAAACACCCAATCCTACAACTTGTGCTGGTTTGTGCAAGTAGCCCTTATCCATGTGAGTAGCCCTTGGTTGCAAGGTGACTACTTGCAAGACTGAGCCTCCGGTTTGGCCTTCAGAGAAGTTTCTGCCACGCGTCCTGTCTTGTTGTTAGCAGAAAAAGCTTAATGACAGTGACCTCTGAGCTAGCCTATTTAGTGAAATTCCTGCTCCTCCATTCTAGCTGAGTACCCCATGCATCCAGATGGGACCTGATCTAAAGCCCATTGAAGTCATTAGAAGACCCCCATTGGCTTTAGGGGGCTTTGGATCAGACCCACAGTGCTCCATCCGTAGTGACTACAAAGCATTGCCGTCTGACCACTGTCCTGTGGTCCATGTGAGGTGAGATAGGGGGCTGAGTCCAGTTTCAACGGTCATCTATGCTTCAAAGTGAGGGGCTAGTACAAAAGGAAAAAGGGCAAAGATTTGGCATCCAGATCATTCTGTTTTGGTGAATATTGTATAAATGTTTCCAAGATGAAAATGACAAATGTTCCATTAATGCAGGTGCACTGGTGACCAATTGCTGCTTGAAGAAAGCACATGAAGTTTCATTTTATCTGGCATGTCATGACTTTGCTACATTTTTCAACTCAGAGCCCATTCACAAAGAGATAAATACATCCTCTAGTGGATCTCCACTCTCTCCAGCCATTGCTCTTCAGATTTCATGGCTTCTCAGAGTCTCTAGGCAGCTGGTCATTTGAGTTACATGTAGGACCTCCTAGTGATGTATCAGATTTCATTCCCGAGTGCTCTCTGGTTTGCCATACAGTCATAGTTTCAATATCATGACTGGGCTTGCCCCATCACTTGTGAGTGGGCGGCTCAGTAACAAGGTTCCCCGCTTCTAAGGTGGCCTCAAATTGGCTCTGGATCCTTTGCTTCCTGGTTTGTCACCAGCTTGATATCAGCACATCTCTGGGGTTAGAGATTGCTAATGAGCTTGTGCTCCCTCTGCTGGTGCAGAGCACAAAATACGGGTGAGTCCGTCAGCAAACTGCGGCTATCTCCTTTTTTTGGTTTTCTCGTTTTCTCAGAGGCATTGGCAGAATTTTTAAAAAATATTTATAACCCCCAGGATGTTCTCCACCAGGTGATAAATAATAATAATAATAATACTTTGTTCGATAGCACCGTTTCATCTGAAGTTTTCAGAGGTCATTGGAAATGTATGCTAATTAAGCCTCATAATACCTCCCTGTGAAGTGGGTTCAGCATCATTATCCTAATCTTACAAATGGGAAACCGGAGGCACAGACATGGTAGTGGATTTGCCCATGGTCACACTGCGAGCAAATGCCAGAGCCAGAGAACTATTCCCAGATCTTCTGCTCTGATTCCCTAGAATACACCACTCCCATAGGTCCTCACCATTTTAAGGTTTAAATTCAATGTTGAGCCTAAGATATGTAGCAATGTCCCTTTAAAATGCTAGTTCTCCCTCCCTGGTGTCTTTATGAATGAGGAATATAAACCTCAAAGAATTCAGCAACATGAAGAGGTCCATTTTTCTCTTCATGCAGGCATGTAATCCTCAATGAGAGTCACCCATGTGCACAGATAAGAGATCCCAAAGAAGGCTGCTTGGGTTGGAAGTGAGTTGCCACATCACAATTTCTGCACAACTTCTCCCAGCACTCAGAGAAGATCCTGCCACCCAGAGACCATACTAGCCTATGATCAACTGACTTACAAGGAAAGATGGAAAGACCCAAACATGAATGCTGGCAAGTGCTGATTCTGGTGGGGAGAGAGGAGGTATAACTGTCAATGTTTAAGCCCCAAGGAAGGAGCAGAATTGATGAGGGTGTATAAGGGTGTATATAACTAGAAATGATCAGCTGAAACTGAGCAAAGGAAAACATAGGCTAAATATTAGGGAACAGTTAGTGACAATAGCACAATCTACTAGAGAACAGCTGCAAGATCTAATACTTGAGCAGACCAGACAAAGCCCAGGAGAAGATACTTCAAGGAATAATCACGTACTGACCAGGGACTTCCTATGTCCAGTTTCTGTGATTTTATCAGGCTGCAACTTCTTCCTGGCCTTTAATCCATGCATGTGAAGATTGTTATTGCACCAATGGTTTCTCAAACAAAAGACCACGGTGAAGAGTAAATTAAAAGCATTTCCTCAGCAGATTTACTGTTGGTATTGGTCATGTCAGTGTTTCCTGCAGCAGTGAAATCTGGGTTTTAAACAGGGTGAGCTGATTTCTGGGAAGGTCATACGGCGTTTGGCATTCGGACCTGCACTCAAGTAGCTCAGGAAGGAGACCTCTTCCCTTCTGTGATGGGAATGTGGTTCACCTCTAATTCTGGATTCCAGCAGAGCCCAGCCTGATCCTGTAATATCAGCCCATTAAGAACATAAGAATGGCTATACTGGGTCAGACCAAAGGTCCATCTAGCCTAGTATCCTGTCTTCCAACAGTGGCCAATGCCAGGAGCCCCAGAGGGAATGAACGGAACAGGGAACCATCAAGTGATCCATCCCCTGCCACCCATTCCCAGCATCTGGCAAACAGAGGCTAGGGACACCATCCCTTCCCATCCTGGCTAATAGCCATTAATGGACCTATCTTCCAGGAACTGATCTAGTTCTTCTCTGAACCCTGTTATAGTCTTGGCCTCCACAACATCCTCTGGCAAGGCGTTCCACAGGTTGACTGTGCGTTGTGTGAAGAAATACTTCCTTTTGTTTTAAAGCTGCTGCCTATTAATTTCATTGGGTGACCCCTAGTTCTTGCGTTATGAGAAGGAGTAAATAATACTTCCTTATTTACTTTCTCCACACCAGTCATGAGTTTATAGCCCTCTATCATATCCCCCCTTAGTCGTCTCTTTTCCAAGCTTCTTCCCCTGCCAGCTCCAATCTTGTAGACTAAGGCTGAGCTATATTAAAGAGTCCCGCTCTAGCTAGTCCTTTTGAATAGCGTGTTCAGTTAGGATCCACACCAATTACCATTGACAATGGATTAGACCCTCAGTTCTCTGATATTAGCCAACTGGTTTTACTGTTGCAAAGTGACAGTTCCTGAAAACGCAGGTTACAGTGTAGTAGCCGTGTTAGTCTGTGGAAGCAGTCTATGTAGAAGTCCAATTTGTTGTTTCGACCCACAGTAAAAGACAAGTAATAATGATAACGCCTTAGAGTTATTTAGCATCTCCCAGCTTGAAGGACCCCAGAGCTCCTTACAGACCATGGGACAGATTCTGATCTCAATCACACCAGTGTAACCCAAAGTAACTCCTCTCTATTCAGCAAAGCAACTCTGTATTTATACCAGAATCGCTGAATCTGGATCTATTCAGAGATCCCTCCACTCACCATCTCTGAGATGGAATGGGTTGGCAGTTAACAGCACCACACAACAGAATAGCCCTGGAATAGCTTGCCAATGTCAAGGCATTTTTGGCTTCACCAGTCATTTACCTGAGTGAGACTCCTCTGAAGAGTCAACAGCAAAGGCTGGAAGTTTGTCACCTCTGGAAACCTGAGGTGTCAGGAGATTTTAAATCCCCCATGTGCTTCCCTGTGAATTTTTAGTGCTAGGTTTTCTCTCTCTCCCCAGGGCTGCTCATTCTAAGTGGAATGTGCTCTGCCAAAGACCCTGATGGTCAGACCTTTCCCCTCCCATCCCAAGTAAGCTGTGACAGCAGGTAAGGAATCTTTCTGCTGCTTATCTGATTCCAACTGGAACTCAGTGAAGTTCGCGGTTTGCCCATTGCTAGCTCTCTCACCTTCCCTGAGTGCCTGTGTTTGCTCACCTGTCATCAGAACGGGAGGCTTCTGGGATGCTTTCACATCAACCATTACCTTGGCACATGCAAAAGAAATGCAATGGTGCCAAATATCGCAATTTCATTGCGAGTTTCATGATAGCTGGTGTTTTTCAGAAAACTCCAGCTCCTGGAGTCACGTGATTAGCTGAAACTCCCAGGTGGTTGGGGTTTTTTTAAGTAAGTTTCTCACCTTCATAGTTGCTGAGAAAAGCTTGTAAATGTGAAAACTGAAGAGTTAAAAAACAGAAATCAAATAAAATAATCCCAGGATTTATTATTTCTAAAATCTCATGGTTTTTGAGCCAACCTTGTGAATTGGGGACAGAGTGGTGATGGGGGGACCTGACTTCTGACTTTTGAATGCTAGGGTTGGCAGTACAGTCAATGGTATTATATTAATTCCACTATACCTGCTGCTGGTGTTCGAGAACCCTAGGCATCCCATGCTCCTACCATGACCACAAAGGAGCCATCTACGTTGGTTGGCCTTCAGGCTTCGGATGGTAAAACTCTCTGTTCTTACCGTTGGCTGAGAGGAACTTGGCTGGAACACAAGAGGCCGCTTTTCCGGATACAGTCATCAAGCACCAGTAATCCCTCTGTGCTGGTGTCAAGTGCAAGGTGAAATTGTGACTCTGTGGGGGATAGAGGTGGTGAATTTGTCAGCGCCCAGTAATGATCTGTCTGAGTGGCAGTGAAGTGAGGACACTTCTCTGTGCTCCGTGACATGGGGCCTCCTGGTGTGTTAGCTACCAGCTTCCTCCAGGGGCCGCCCGCTTTGGGCCTACTCAGTGTTTCTCTGCATCAGGCAGGAGGGGTTACCATGAAAGGGAGTATGTTATTATTTAATGTTTCTATCCTGGTGGCACCAAAAGGCTAGAATCAGGTCGGTCCACATTGTGCCGGGTGCTGTACAAACATACAATAAACAACAGGCACCACCTCAGAGAGCTTCCCCTCTCTCCCCGCCCTCTCCGTGGCACTCCCAGTCCCTGCTAACTCAGCATGCCTTGGAGGTAGTTGGAAGGTAGAGTTCAGCTCTACAGAGGGCCGATGCTGCTGAATCCTTAGTCTACAGCATGGGCTAGTCCTGCTCTTTCTGTGGTTATTTTGGATGGGGGAACCTTGCAAATATCTCTTGCAACTCAGTTTAAGCTGGTCTTTCATACACTGGGCCACATTCTGCTCTCGTTTAAACTGGTGTAAATTCAGACTGATCCCACTGAAGTGGGGGGGGCGGAGGGATAGCTCAGTGGTTTGAGCATTGGCCTGCTAAACCCAGGGTTGTGAGTTCAATCCTTGAGGGGGCCATTTAGGAATCTGGGGCAAAAATTGGGGATTAGTCCTGCTTTGAGCAGGGGGTTGGACTAGATGACCTCCTAAGGTCCCTTCCAACCCTGATATTCTATGATTCTAAGCCAAAGGCATTTCTATGGATTTACACCACGTAACTGAGAGCAAAACCTGGCCCCAGTTTTTATTAACCAAATATTTTAATGGCCAGATATCAGCTCCTTCTAGAATCTAGACTCCTGTGCGTTTCATGAGGAGGCCCAATGTCATTAGACTGGTTGGTAATTTCCCTTTGTTTGACAGTCAAGTTTCAGATGTTCCAGGTAATAGTCTCAACAGGCAAGGAAGCAGGAGGCAGCTCTGTCTCAGATGCAGATCCCCTGGGCCTCATCCAAGCCTTCGTCCCTCAAAATTAGTCTGTTGCAACAAGCCCTGCTGACTCAGCACTACAGCTTCGCATTCAGATGTGTGACCCATTCCCTGAACCAGCCCCAGATTCCAGTACTGGATGCTGGGTCCAGTTCTGGTGTCCTCACTTCAAAACCGATGTTGACAAATTACAAAGGGTTTAGAAAAGGGCTACGAGAACAACTGGAGGTCTGGAAACCCTGCCGTAGAGTGAAAGACACGGAAGCTCAGTCTATTTAGATGGCTCTTTAATCTAGCAGAAAAAGACATAAGATCCAATAGCTGGAATCTGAAGCTAGACAAAGTCAGACCGAACAAAGATGCAGATTTTGAACAGTGAGAGTAATTAACCATTGGAACAATGTCTGCATGGTGGAGTCCCCGTCATAAGACGTTAAATCCAGACTAGATGTCTTGCTAACAAAGATGCTGTAGCTCGAACAGAAGTTCTGGGCTCTTTGCAGAAATTATTGGGTGAGATTATTTGGCCTGTGTTTTGCTGAAGATCCAACTAGACGATCCTGATGATTTTATCTGACCTATGCTTATGCCCAGATAAATCTGTTAGTCTTTAAGGTGCCACTGGACTCCTCATTATTTTTGTGGATGCAGACTAACACGGCCACCCCTCTGATACTTATCTGACCTTAGCATCCAAGAGTCCTTTTGGTTTGGGGTCGGAGCCAGAATCAAAACTAGAAGGATGGGTTCAGTTCTAGGGCTTCCCTCACCATTCGAAGGGGGTCAGCTTTAAATTTATGCTCTTTGCTCCATGTATAGCTCAGAGGAGATTTTTTGCTTAGCCCATCAGAAAGGCTCGTCTCACAGCTGAGACCACCTGGTTTTTAAATCATATTATATCACGTCAATACCAGCCAATTGTTTTAACGGACTCCGAGCAAGTTCTTTGTTGTTTGTTTTAACTTTGACACAAACTAAAACGCACGTTTGCAGCCCAGCCTCCTCTCACCCTGCTCCTGCCCCCTTTGTGCCTTCAGGGCTTGTCTACACAGGCTACTTTTTGGAGTTAGACCAGTATGATTGTACCAGTATCGTTAGCCTGCTATCAGTATACTGCTGCAACCTCCTGTGGGGACACTTAGTCAGGTATAAAAGGGCCTTTTTTTAGCTTAGCTTAACCTGCCAGAAGAAGAGGAATCACATGGGGAGATACACCTGCATAACTACAGCAGTTTAAATTCACATCTTCCCTTATACTGATAGAATTGTCTTGTGTGGGCAGGCCCTGTCATTCCCCAGAGAAGCCACGTCCAGCCGTCTTGAGTTGGCACCGCATGTGGGCTTGAAGAATGCAGAAATAAGGATGGCGTCGTGGTAAGGGCACTGGAATGGGACTCAAAAGATCTGGGTTCCCATTCCCAGCCCTTCCAAGACGCCCTGGGTGACCGTGGGCAAGTCATTTAATCATTCGGTGCCTCAGTTTTCCCATATGGAAAATGGGGGGTAATACGACTTTCTTCTTCCTCACATGTCCATTTAGACTGTGAGCTCGTGCCATGCACAGCAGAGTCCTGGTTATTACTGTAATACATATAATAAGTACTAGTAATCATGTGAAGGATCCAGGAAAATACTCTGGAAAGTTTGTATCTGTTTCTCCTGCTGAACTCCCTGCTAAGGTTTTTGTTCAGTTGTCATGGCTGCTGAAAGCCAGGCGCCTGATGAGGGAAAGTTTTAAATGTCTTTAAAAAAAAACCAACCACCCTCAAACCAACAGCAAAATCAACCTGGTCTGTTTATAACTGACCTTTTCCATTCTTCCAGACAGAGTCTGAGCGGGCCAACACCATCCAACTAGGCGCTAACTACAGCAGGCAAAAAGTACCACTCACCACCTCCTGCGTGGATGTGTTTGGTTGACAGCTGGAACAAGAAAGAGCGACATTGAAAACGCGCTGGGCATTATCACATCTTGGGTATTTAATGCAAGTAGCTAATTTACTGAGCGGGGTATGCAACAGGTTTGCTCCTAGGACTGGGAGTCCAGAGAGTTGGATTCTTGGCTCGTCTGGTGACCTTGGCTAAGTGACTTCCCCTTGCTGTGCTTCACTTTCCCAGTCTGTAAAATGGGGTGAATAATACTGACCTATCTAACACCGTCACATGGGGATGGGGAAACTTAATGTTTGGAGATCCTTGGATGGAAGAGGACTGTGTTATTTTTATTAGACACATATAATAAACACCCCTTATTTATATTGTATGCAGGGAATGTCTAATGTGCCTAATTATATGCAGAAAGGTGTGCTGGGCTGGTTTGAGCATTGGCCTACTAAACCCAGCATTGTGAGTTCAATCCTTGAGGGGGCCATTTAGGGATCTGGGGCAAAAATTGGGGATTGGTCCTGCTTTGAGCAGGGGGTTGGACTAGATGACCTCCTAAGGTCCCTTCCAACCCTGATATTCTATGATTCTATGAAGGCTGTTACTGCCGTGAATCTGAGAGGACCACATCACCCGCGAGAGGGTGTTAAAACAAGGGCACTGCACAGTCATCAATAAAAAAACAGATCTAGTTCTCGGAGTGCCCTGGGCCTAAGTCACTCAGGCATTTTGAACGTTTTCTCCTAGCACCTTACCCATGGCTGTGCCCCCATGCAGTCGCTGAGCATTCCTGGGCACGTATTTCACAAGGTCAAGACTATTCTGCCTCTAGAGCATGTGTCCTCTGTACTTACAAAGTATTTCCAAACAGGTGGCTGTCTTCCTCCTCCCTGGACATGCTACAGCTTGAATCGGTGACTTTGATCATAAGAAAAACATCCAAGCAAAGCCCTTGAAGTAGCAGCAATGCTGTGTTAGACCCAACCAGCCCATCTGCAGGGCACAATGCAGCCCCAGCCACCGAGGTGTGTGGGAGGGCGAGGGGGGCCGGCAAACAAGTTTGAACAAAATTAAGAAGTGACCATAAGCCTCAGACTAAACTCCGCCTGATCCCCAAGCCCTGAACCTTGTCTGAGATTTGACGAACATTTTGTTCGGTTTCAATAACTTTTTGTTTTCGTTTGTGCTGATGCTTCTGCGCTGCCTTGTTCCAGCAAGACCCCAAGTGGAAATACCACGATACCAGCATCAAGCCGTTGTCGCAGCGTTCCCAGGCCTGTGGGAAGTGATGGAATCTCACGAGAGAACCTCTCCTCATAAGAGTTCCCAGCCAGCCTTGCAGATCCAAGCGGGGCAGATATTTCCGGAGAAGCATCCGAACTTCTGGACGCTCACCCGAATTGGGCAAACTAAACCTTGCAGGTTCCCCAGGTCGGCACTATCTCCATCCACCTCACCCGGCTGGAATGCAGTGATGTCCCACGGGTACAAAGAAAGGGCCATACTGGTGCAGAATACATAGTCCTCCTGCAGTGTCTGATACCCACTACAGTGCCAGGGCCCAACCAGTGGCTTATGAGTCAGTGGAAGAGTAAAAACCTTCCCTAGCACCCAGATGATTTGTGCTTGACATGGGTGGGTGGGTAGGGGTGACCTTCTTGACCTCTCAGGGTCCTACTATGATGTTAGTGCAGGAGATCCAGGCTACCGTGTTTATTTTTCTGCTAGTTGCCTTCACAAAGCCCTGGCTGATGGGATTTTACAGCACAGGTTGGCTCCTCCCGCCCAGCCACAATTGCCGAGGAATCAATCATTACCAGCACTTAACTGTTAGATGGTTAACAGCCTGAACTGAGGCCAAACTGGTTGTTAATTGCGATAACAACCGATTTCAAGGGGTTGTTTCCCTGCAACCAACACGCTCAGCAATTTACTTTGAGTTGATATTAGCAGGCCATAAGGAAAATCAAGAGAAGTTCACAAGCCATTAGCAAAGGGCTCTCTCTCTCCCGGCTGGACATCAGCTTCTCATTCTGCAGAATGTGGACTGCAGCCAGCTTGCTGGCCCATAGCTCACCAATGAATCTGGATCTCTAGTTCACATCTTATGTATTGCACAGAACCATCAACGACCAGGTGGTAGAGACGGTCTTCTCCGGCTAACTGGGCCTCCCATCCAACGGCCCAACTCCTTTGGCCAAATATCTCCTTGTGTAATTCCACAGAGCTCACCAGGGATGAATGTGGCCCCGTGTGTGAACACCTCCTGCAAGTCGCCACAGCCAAGACTCAAGGGCCCCGTAGGCAGAGGTTCTGCCAGAGGAGCCAAAGAGGGTCCTTCCACTCACCAAGCCGGAGAATCTGTGCTGAGCTGCTCCTTGGCAGAGAGCTCCAGGGCGGCCTCAGAGTTGCAGTGATCGGTGGCTACCACGGATTTCTTGGCCCTGGTGGGTATCACTCCTGATCAGTCCAGCATATGAGGAAGGCACACACTGAACAACCCTCCCCCTTCCCAGGGACGGAGATGATTCCATTGCTGTAAAGCCGTTGAGTTTTGTTTCTAAGGAGCTGTCTAAACGCAGCTCTGCACTGGTTCTGGTAACCCGTAGCAAACCTTTCTGCGCACACGCGGCGTCAGCCTGCCCTGCACACAAAACTGCACCACTTTAACCAACAGGGTGATTTGAAACTGGGGCAACTTCATGCGTGGACACTCGTCAGTTCCTGGAAACCTGGCTGATGTCAGGTTAGCATCAGTAGCGGCGCCTGGGTTTCTGCCACCCTAGGCAGCAGCGCTCCTCCGCCATAATCGGCGGCATTTCGGCGGCAGCTCCTTTGAAGCTGCGTTCTCGCCGCCAGGAAATGAGTCGCCGCCGAAATGCCGCCGAGGGTGGCAAAATGCCGCCCCCCAAATCCTGCCGCCCTAGGCGACCGCCTAGGGTCGCCTAGTGGAAGCGCTGGCCCTGGTTAGCATGCACCTAGCTACCATAAGCACACAACGATAGCCGCCATCCCCATAGTATCTGAGCAACTCAAGCTACTCCCATTTTACAGAAGAGGAACTAAGAGACAAAGAGACTAAGTGATTTGCCCCAGGTCACACAGGGAACTGTGTGACCTGTGTCACTAACCCCTGGACCATCCTTCCTTCTCCACCTGTCACGAGCTGATCCAATCTAAGTGATCGGGTGTGTGTCAATACAGGGGAGCAACAGTTTAACTAGATCAGCTTTTAAAAAGGCTTGGAAAGATTCAGTTTTTATGCATTAATGTTGATAACATTGATTTCACTGTCTCACCCACCAACCAAAAATATTTCCAGTGCTAATAATCAAAATGTGCAGGTAGGCACAGTAAGAAAAACGCTGCTTCAGGAGGCACTCGACTTTGATTTAAGGATAGTCACTTTGTACATGTTGCCATGTGATGTTGACAGTTTGTGGTTTAGCAGTTCTGAAGCTTTCACTTTTTGAATCCCAGAGGCTACTTTCATTAATTATCGTTGGACCCCCCCCCCCCCTCCATTGCCTGGCACCCCCCATCATGTCCCGCCACTGTGAAAAGTCACATACAGATAAATGTTTGAAAATAAACCTCAATATTATCCACCAAAATTATTTAAAAATAAAATCAAACTCTGCCAAGCCTGGTTTTAAATTAAACCAGCGTGACTTGCGTGGGTAGGACCAGGCCTTCTTCAACCGCTTCCTACCCAGCTTGAGTTAAAGCAACACTGCCTGGCTGGAATGGAAATCAGCACTCCCGACAGCCTGTTGTACCAGTTTAACAAAATCAATTTAAAAGCACCCTTCAGTTACGTCAGCTCAGCCCTGCATGTTGACAAGCCTTAAAACTCAGTGTCACGGGGGCTCCCAGCTGAATTGTTTATAGGTTTTAATTAGAGAAAAGCCTATCTAATTACAACGATTCAAGCTGCCCCCTGAAAAGCGGGCGTAGAAATGGCAGGATGGCATCCCGGGTTGCCGTCTCTCGGGGTCTTTCGGCTCAAACATGTTTTACAGGAAAAATAAGTGCTGTTTCCTAACTGCCACCTCTGGACCCTGAGTTATGATCATTGTGAGTACTGCTTCTGGATGCTATGAAATGTACATCCAGCTAGTCTGTGCTACCACAACTTATCAGCCGGCTTCCTGTCCTTCAGCCACTTGTTTGTTTCAGCCACCTGTTCCGTCTGGTCTTGTACAAAGCAAGCTCTTCTGGGACAGAGGGGCAAAAATCACAGCAATGGTATTATTCCATTACTAGCTGGAAATGTTAGAATTGTCCATAATAATGCAGAAAAGTCAGAAGTGTTCAATATATATTTCTGTTCCGTGTTTGGGAAAAAGTCCGATGATGTAGGCAGGGTTTATATGATGGTGAAATACTTTTAATTCCAACAGTAACTCAGGAGGATGTTAAACATCAGCTACTAAGGTCAGACTTTTTAATTCAGCAAGTCCAGAAAATTTACATCCAAGAGTTTTAAAAGAGCTGGCCAAGAAGCTCTCTGGACCAATATTTTTGATTTTTCATTAAGTCTTGGAACACTGAGGAAGTTCCAGAGGACTGGAAGAAACCAAATGTGCCAACATTTAAGAAGAGTAAACGGAATGACCTGGGTAATTTTGACCTGTCAGCCTGACTTCGATCCTAGGCAAAATAATGGAACAGCTGATACAGAACTTGATTAACAAAGAATTAAATTAGGGTCCTATAATTCAGTAAGCATGGATTTATTGTAAATAGAGCTCGTCAAACTACAGATATCTTTTGCTGATGTGATTACAAGTTTGATAAAGGTAATTGGGTTGATGTAACATACTTAGACTTTTGTAAGGCATTCACCGAGGTACCATGCAACATTTTGATTAAGAAACTAGCATTATACAAATACAACATGGCACACATTAAAACCGGCTAACTGACCGGTTTTCACATGTAATTGTAAGCAGGGAATCATCATCCCTTCTGGCTTTATGCTCGCTGACTGCTCCCCAACACAGCACGGCGGGCGTGTCTAGCTGCACTGCAGTGTTAGCTCAGGCTCTTACTCAGGTGTTGCCAGGGTTTTTCTACTGCCTTCCCCATTGTCAGTTGCCAGTGAAAATGTGCCAGGGTTTCTTCCCCTTGCAGCAATCTTGTAAGTACCGGACGCGGGTCCCAGGTCTGGGAGCAGCGCCGGCGTGGTGCTCGGGTGCCAGGCCCTCAGAGTGCCAAGACCGTAGCAGCTCAGGCTCCTTCTCCTCTACAAGACATGGGATGGGTGGATCTGAGACTCGTCAGCAGGGAAGGGACCAGGGTGGTTGAGGCAGGGGCGTCCTGGGAGGGGTGAGTTTGGGGGCTCATGGGCTGGGCAGGATGGTCGGCGGGGCGGGGTGGCACCTGAGAAAGGTCAGGCAGTGAGGGCAGGGGACAGTGACCGTTTTTCTGCATCCCCATCCCACACAAACCCTCTCACCTGAGTTTGGTGCTTTCACCCCGGGCTAGCTGGCCTGGCTGGGGATGGCTTAGAGTCCAGGTTCCACTTTCCCTCGGGCTGGTAACCCTCCTGCTTTGCAGTGCAGACACAGGCAAAAACCACACGCATGCTGCTAGTCCTCCAAGGCCTTCCCACCATCCCCCTGTGCCTGGGACAGACAAGTTCTCCTGCAATTCACTGGGAAAGAACCTTGGCGCGGCTCAGCTCACTGCAGCACCAGGACCCCTGGGCTGTGCCCCCAGGAGTGCCAGCGACACACCCGGGAGCGCAGCATCAGTGAGGACGCAGTAACTCGGGCAGGGCTGGGCCGTGGGCTGCTCGCACCCCGGGGAGGCTAAGCCGGGGCTTAGACCCGGGTGCTGATCACTGGAGTTAACTCCGCAGGGACGACATCCCCTGCGGACGCTGGGTCCCAGCGCGTGACGCGACCGGGCTCGGGATAGAGCTGGCATCTCCACAGGTTACCCCAGTGCCTTAGCTGCTGCAGAACCATGAGGTCAAAGATGATCCACAGGCTCCCCTGTGTTCCCCAAAACAGGCCCTATCCCACCCCTAGTTTCAGTGTATTTGCGGGAGGGATCACCCCTTAGATCTGGTGAGCTATTGCTCCCCCTACCCTTATTCCCCCCCCCCAGGGGGAGTGCAGGCTGTGTGTATCTGGGAGAGGTGCAAGATGGATATTGTCAGTGGGCTGCAGGGTCATTAATTAGCTACCCGTGTAGGTGTTTTGAATATGCAAAGTGCTACAGAAATGCTAAGTGTTATTATTATGGCCAGGAAAGTGGCTGTGAAAACGCCAGCTTATTCCACATCCCTGCACCCCCGGCCCTCCGCTGGCCCCAGGGACAGCCACCCTTTCGCCAGGGCTGGGCAAAGCTCGGCAGCCTCAGGGCAAACCCTGCCAGTCCGGCAATTCACCTCCAGCTGGAATATCATAGGGGGCAGGTTGGACTGAGCGGTGGGGTGGAGGGGGTGAATAAAGGACGGTGGGGGCAGGGGGAGAAAAGAAATGTGATGGAGGAAAGAGAAAAAATGAAGCAGGGAGATGAACAAACCCATAAGGGAGAGAAAGGGTCCGGTGGAGAATTAGATACAGACTGTATAGGGCCCAGCACTCCATGAACTGGTAAGGGGATGGGGTCAGTTAATCTGGAACCCAGGGAACAGGCTGCCTTCCCGTTACCCACTTAAACACACACACACGAATCACTCATGAAAAATATCCCAAGTTTCAAAGTCTGCTGACAACACTAAATGACCTAAGCTAGTTAAATCCAAGGCAGCCTGCAAATATCTAGGCTATGTCTACACTGGCACTTACTGCGGTGTAACTGATGTCGCGTGGGTGGGGGGGAAGCCCCCCGTCCTGAGCGATGGAAATCACCCCGAGCTAAGCGCCGGTGTGGACAGCACTGTCGGCAGAAGAGCGTCTCCCACGGACCGCTACTGCAGCAATCAGCTCTGGGGTAGGTAAGCCGACAGGAGAGCTCTCTCCCTTCCATTTGCATTAGAGGGCTTACAGCAAGGCTGACAGGTCCCCCCTGTAAATGCTCTAGTGTAGCAACAGCCTCACAAAGCCTGGTGACTGAGCAATAACATGGCAGATGAAATTCCGGGTTGATAAGCGCAGAGAATTGCACACTGGAAAAAAGAACCCCCACTCTACGTACAAAATGATGGGGTCTAAATTAGCTGTTCCCACTCAAGAAAGTGGGAGTCACCGTGGATAGTTCTCTGAAAACATCCACTCAATGTGCAGCAGCCATCAAAAAAGCAACCAGAAACCATTAGGAAAGGGTTAGATAATAAGACAGATGATATCAGGATGCCACTATACATGGGCAGCTGGTGAACTCTGGGCTTGGGGAGGCTAGTCCCCGTCCCTTCTGCCCGAGGCCCTGCCCGTCCTGCCAAAGCCCAGAGCACCCCCCCATGCGACCGCCAGGCTCCCCCTACAACCCCGGAGCACCAGGCAGGTGGGAGGGCGACACGCCCCCAGCCCCAGAGCACAGGCCAGCCCCCATTAGTCCCAGCCTGGGGCCCCGGCCACGGGGGGAAGAGCCCCCCGCAGCTCAGCACCGGGACGCAGGAAGGGGCCAAGGGGTGGAGTGTGGGTGGGGCCATGCAAGGCTGTTGGGGAGGCTCAGCCTTCCCCGGCCTTCGATACCGGCCGCCCAGGCCACTATAGAAATCCATGGCATGTCCACACCTTGAATACAGGGTGCAGTGTTGGTCACCCCATCTCCGAAATGACCTATTGCCATTGGCAAAGGTACCAAGAAGGGCAACAAAAAATGATTTGGGGTATAGAACGGCTGCCATACGAAGGGAGATTAATAAGACTGGGACTGTTCAGCTTGGAAAAGAGATGACAGGGGGGATAGGATAGAGGGCTATAAAATCCTGACTGGTGTGGGGAAAGTAAATAAGGACGTGTTATTTACGCCTTCTCATAACACAAGAACTAGGGGTCACTCAATGACATTAATAGGCAGCAGGTTTAAGACAAACACAAGGAAGTCCTCCTTCACACAAAACACACATTTCACCTGTGGAACTCCTTGCCAGGGGATGATGTGAAGGCCAAAAATATAACTGGGTTCAAAAAAGATTTAAATAAGTTAATGGAGGCTCGGTCCATCAATGACTGTTAGCTGAGATGGCCAGGGCCACAACCCCATGCTCTGGGTGTCCCTAACTAAGCCTCTGTTTGCCAGAAGCTGGGAATGGGCAACAGGGGATGGATCACTGGATGATTCCCTGTTCTGTTCATTCCCTCCGGGGCACCTGGCATTGGCCACTGTCGGCAGACAGGATACTGGGCTGGATGGACCTTTGATCTGATCCAGTCTGGCCGTTCGTACATTCTTAATTACAGGGACCAAGAAACATTTCACAAACTCAGCCTCATTTGTGAGCCCTCCTGAAAATAGCTTCACGAGGTTCCCTAAATCACAGCCCCCTCCCCGGCTTTACTCCCGTTAGCCCCGCTGGAGCGGAAACCGCCCTGGGAGCGGGAGCTGGATTCTCTTTGGACCCGCGTGTCAAGTCAGCTCAGACGGCAGGAGCTTCGCGACCTGTAGGGCTGTCAGAGGCACAAAGCAGCCAGCCGGGGTTTCAGAACCAGCACCCGGGGGGGTGGGGGGGGGATGTGTTGCCCCAGCAGGGTGAGTTTGGGAGCTTGATCCTGCTGCGCGCTGAGCGCCCCTAGCCCCTGTTGTCGTGCAAAGCAAGCCAGTTTGATCTAAAAGAACAGCAAGCGGATCAATATGGGACACCCCCGCCGAGATGTTCTGAGAGTCCCTCTTCTGGCTATAAACCCCCTTTCAAAGGAGTGGGGTTCGAAAGTGCAGCGGGTGCGAGCAGCAGACCCCGCCGAGGAATTGCCCTCCAACAAATGAAGTGTGTGTCATTAATGGGCTAGGGGGCTGGACAGGTCGGAGATGAAAGCGTTTCCTGGACTTGTCCTTCATTTGCATGGCATCAGAAGCTGCTCAGAAGGTGTGACTTTTCCCACAGGGAGCCCTCAGCGCCTTGGCACAATAAAGCCAGGAGTTCGTAACCAGAATTAATTAAAGGAGGGGGAGGTGGAGTGACAAGAGAGATGCTTGAAAGCTGAGCCCGATGCAATAACCAAACCACTCCGGCCTCTCCTTCCTGAGCCGAGATGGGCCAAACAGGCCCCCGTCTTCGGGGCGCGCGGTGCCACGGAGCCAGCCCCCTTCTCCGGGGGCCGTGGCACAAGCACCTTATGCATTAGCTGCTTGGCACAGAGCAGGGAGAAGCTGGGTAACAATCAGAGCAGGGCCTCGCGCCGGGCCACCACTTCCCCCAGAGATCAGGGCCAGCCCTCAGGCCTGGGTCCCAGGCGCTGGGGAGCTCAGGAAGGACACTCTGCCATGGGCTTGGAAGACTCCCGGGTGGAGGAAACCCTGGAGCAAACGGGCACAACGGAAGAGCCAGGGTGTGGGAGCCACTCACGCCAGTGCCGGCGAAGGAGAAGAGCCATTCGGGGTGAAAGCTACAAGCCGTCCTGGGGACAGAATGGGACCCCAGCAGGCCTTTGTCCCATGTGAGCTTTGCAGCCAAGTTTTCCGGTGTAGAATCCGCTAAGGGTGAATAATAACAGCCCTGAGCGCATGGAGCATCTTGCAAACGGCCATTAATTAGGCCTCACAAATAGCATCTCCATGTGGCATGGCCACAGCATGAAGCAAAGCAGGGAGATGTCTCAGGGTGGTCTCCCAGCACGGCCAAAGCCAGGAACATCGGGTGCGGCTCGCCCAGGGACGGCTCCCTTTGCTGAGTGACTAAGAGCTCCCGGGCGTGCCCGTTGCTGGCGTGTCCGCAGGTGGGACACCGGACGTTGCACCTGCTTAAACCAGGGGTGAATTTGTCCGGTGACGTCGGATTGGCCGGCTCAGTGAAATGACACCACTGTCACCCGGCTCAGCCGATCTAGCCGATGTGGCCTCGTCACCGCAGTATCGGAGCCCCAAGGACCAACCCGGCGAGAAATCTCTTCTGGGGAGCGTCCCGCCCTGAGCCAGGGATACCTGCTCACTGGCTGCAGCCTCACGTTGCCTTCCCCGGCAGTGCCCAGCCTGGGCCGGGGAAGCGAATGATGCAGCCAGGGGACCCAATTCAGTGATGACTCCTGGCCATCTCCCACCTCCGGCCCATTGGGCACTCGCTAAGCAGCAGCACGACAACCTCCCATGGGTGCTGGAGGCTGGATCTGCAGCTGCATCTTGTCCCAGCCCAGCCCTGGCATTCTCAGGGGCCCTATGTGCCCAGTTTTCACTCCTTTTTGTCGGGGGAAGGGGAGGCGCACGGGCCAGGAGCACCATGGCTGTAGGGCCGCAGTTTTCCAGCCCCTCCCGGTTAGAAGGTACTAACCCGATCCCAGGGAGGGGATGCTCGTCCCCTCCGGCCCATCAGCAGCGCCGTTCCCACAGTCCCTCCCCTTCGCTCTCTCGCTGCCGACTGCTTCATCATCACCCATCTTCACCTCGCCTCACGTGCCTCCCTGGGACCAGCCCCATTTCACCGATGGGGAAACCGAGGCACAGGGAGGGGACGAGATTTGCCCGAGGTCACCCAGTGAGGCATTGTCAGAGCAGGGTTTAGCTCTCAGAAGCACCTGTCTCGTAGGCCGGAGCTCGGACTATTCGGGCACAGCTGTAATCATAGAATCATAGAATATCAGGGTTGGAAGGGACCTTAGAAGGTCATCTAGTCCAACCCCCTGC
This sequence comes from Macrochelys suwanniensis, assembly GCA_033296515.1. Lineage (NCBI taxonomy): Eukaryota > Metazoa > Chordata > Testudines > Chelydridae > Macrochelys > Macrochelys suwanniensis. The sequence continues at coordinate 141,830,260 of CM065778.1, forward strand.
TCAAAGCAGGACCAATCCCCAATTTTTGCCCCAGATCCCTAAATGGCCCCCTCAAGGATTGAACTCACAACCCTGGGTTTAGCAGGCCAATGCTCAAACCACTGAGCTATCCCTCCCCCCAAAATAAATGGAGATATGCCAATCTCCTAGAACTGGAACAACCTTGAAAGGTCATCAAGTCCAGTCCCCTGCCTTCACTAGCAGGACCAAGTACTGTCCCCTGACAGATTTTTGCCCCAGATCCCTAAATGGCCCCCTCAAGGATTGAACTCACAACCCTGGGTTTACACAGCCTCTGGCTGTGCTGCCTCTCGCGTTCCTCTGCTTTCTGCCACACGTATCATCCTAGTCCCAGTTCGGCGACTGTCTCTCTGTGGCACTTAACTCACTTCCCCCGTGCCTCAGTTTCCCCATCTGGAAGGGAACAATAATCCCCCCGGGCGTCATTGATGTTTGCAAATGCTGTGGTTAGCCAGCCCTGGCAAGGGGCCCGTGCTGCGTCCTCGCTAAGGCGGCCGAGCGCACCCTTCGCTCGGGGACAAGAACCCCAGGAGGCTTCTCCCGGGGGGGGGGGGCGGGGGGGGGGTGAGAGGTAGCACTCACCCGTCCTGCTCAGCGAACGGGGTCGGCGTCGCACGGGCCAGGCGCTGCCGTTTCACCGAGCCGGTCCCTCTGGTGCTGCAGCATCCCTGGGAGGGTCGCCCACTTCGGCGCGCCTGGACTCCAGGTGGCCCTAGAAGAGATTCCCTGTTCAATGAACCTTAGAAAAACCCACCCAAAACCAGCATGCAAAAACCAGCCCCAGCAGTGCGTGAGCCCAGGAACCTCAGCGCTCGAAGCAGGAACGTCTCCTGCATGAATAGGGGGACCAGACAGCAAGCGTGAAAAATCAGGACGGGGGTGGGGGGGTAATAGGCACCTATATAAGACGAAGCCCCTAATATCGGGACTGTCCCTATAAAATCGGGACATCTGGTCACCCTATGCATGAACCAACCTTCGAAGGGCCCAATGCTTTCTAGTACCCAGACCCCAATGACTCAGCCCTCCACTGTCTCATGGGCTTCATGGCCTCTGGTTAATTATTATCTGTAAGTATATTTGAGACCCTTACATGCCATGTCCTTGAGACCAGAAGTGGGAACGCTCATTAGTTTCCTTTGCCAGGGCAGCTCCGCTTTGATCAGCCATGAGGATTTTCCCCCCGATCCCTCCCTTGGAAACCGGAGGGCGGAGAGACCAGCGGGTAGGAACCAGGAGCCGGAGTCTCCCCCGCACTGCGCTTCACGCCCGTGCAAAAGGCTACCCCCCTCAGCCCCACTTTGCACCGGTGGTGATGGCTCCACAAGGTGACGGGATCCACCCACGGGGTAAGCCTTCGGCGCCTCCCATCTCAGGAGCCTGGCTCACCCGGCTAATGCCCCCAAAGCCAGTGAATGAAGATTGCATGAGGAAGGGCCCTGAGCTGCTTATTATTCAGCGTAAGTTTGGCTTTTTTAACCTGGGCCTGGGTTTCCATGGCTAGTGACGCCCCGCCCTCTGCCTCAGCTTCCCCATCTGCAAAATGGGCTCGACGCGGATTCCTTCGTTAATGTATTCAGTCAGTCAGTAGCAGAGGGCTCCTTCCTTTACCCGAGGAAGGCAGAACACCCTTCAGTGGCTGGAAGTGGAAGCTGGAGCCATTCAAACCAGACAGGAAGTAAGTGCAGAATCTGGGGGACGGATGTTGGGCTCATGAACCATGGGAACAACTTACCTAGCGCTGTGGCGGGTTCTCCATCATCAGGTGTCTTTTAGCCCAGCCCCAGACGGTACAATCAGGCTGCAGGCGCCCCTGGGAGAGGCCAGTGCTCTGCAGGAGGTAAGATGTGAGGATCCGAACGGTCCTGGCTGGGCTCAGAGGCGCTCCAGGGCCAGCCCACGGGCAGCAGCTGCAAAGTGCTGAGTGGGACGAAGCGAGGCCTGGCCTGGCCCCGGAGACGCTCGCAGGTGGCGGTTCCCTGATTCGAGCCAAAGAAGCCCCAGAGACACAACCAAACCGCCCAGTCCCCGTCGGCTCCCCATTTCCCAGCAGGTATTTGCTGCGGGCGGGAGTTGGGGCGGGGGCGGCGGTCAGACCAGCCGCACATGACGGTCCCCTCTGGCCTTTGCGTCTATGAGTCTATCGCTCCAAACCCAGCAGCGCCCCCCAAACACCCCCAGCACTGGCTCTTCTCGGCCCCCTCCTCCGCCACGAATGAACGAGCCAAGCACGCAAGCTACTGACTCAGCCAGGCAGGGGCTGAGGATCATTAGCAGATGGGGGCGGGGGGATGAAGTGCCTGTGTAACCCCCCCGCTGAGGGGATCCCACGAGCCGGGGTCGTCCAGCCAGACTCCTCTCGCCCCATGACCCTGCCCAGGGAACCGGAAATCACTGTCAGAATAAGAAGGTGGGAAGAAACCAAAGTGCGCCTTGTCTGAGCGGCTGGGGGGGTCTTGGCCCGTCCTGAGGCCCCGCAGGCCGGAAGCCAGGCCTGCCCCCTGCGAGACGCCTGGCGTTTCACCCACCAAATCACCCACTGGCTGCCATTAGAACCAGCAGGTTCTACCGTGGAGAGCCTGGCCCATGACCCCAGTGAGCAGGGGCGGCCCCGTCCCAGGTCCTGGCCGACAAGCATCTGCCCTCACTGCCTTAGCTGGCCCCCATTCTCCCTCCCCCCAGCAAACACACCATAGATCAAGTGGGCCACTGAGCCTGAATTCCCCCCCCCCCCAGGCTCACACTCCCAGCCCCCCGATGCATAAAGGCGGTCTCACCGCGCCCACCCCCTCCCCAAAGCCAGGTGGGGGTGGGAATCCGGCAGCTATTCTGTATATACATGAATTCGTTGGTCTCCAGAGCCAGGAAGACGACGCCACGTCCCACCGGACCAAATCTCCTCCTCTGCCCCAGACCATCTGCGATCTCGGCTGGGACTTGGCCTGCTCCGAAAGTGAAAAAGCCCCTTTCCTCCCCACAAGCTCTCAAGTCCTTGCTGACCTCAATACGGGGCTCGCTTACTTAGGTGACTGGATCACAGTGGAAAAGTATCTTCACGGGGAGAAAACACCCAGTGCTAAAGGGCTCTTCAATCTAGCAGAGCCAAGCACAACAAGGAAGCTAAAGCCAGACAAATTCCAATTAGAAACGAGGCACAGATCCTGAACTGGGAGGGCGATTAACCACTGAAACAACCTGTCAAGGGAAGCGATTTGAACTTTCTCATCAAGCCTGGCTCCTCTCTGGACGACCCTTTGCCAGGATGAGATTCTATGCCTGTGCTGTACAGGTCAGATTATGATCGGCTGGTTCCTTCTGGCCTTAAAAATCGACGACTCTAAGTGGGCGCTGAACTCTTCGGAAAATCTGCTCCCGATCGTGTATGCTGAGTCCGTGGGACTCCGGCCCTAAAAGGCTGAACTCGGCTGCAAATCACTAAAATCTCCTGGTCCTACCAGTTCCAGCCAGGTCCCTCATTTCCAGGCCTTGGCTTGTCCCTCTCTAAAAAACTTCCTCCCTCTACCCCGCCCTTGAGCCCAGAAAGCAGACAAGCTCGTTGGTACTAATACAAATTTTAATGCACATATTAAATAAATATTTCAATCATTTCATATTAAATTTGTACACAACAAAAAAAAATCCTCAAGGAAATAAAAACAAACAATCAAAAAGATCGGATGAGAATCCACCCGGGTTCTGGCTTTGATACAGTGTCTCTGGTCTTTCTTCCCATTCACAATCTTTTTTTTTTTTTAAACCCTTTGCAGAGTCCTCCTAGGGCTTGGTTCAGAGCCAGGATGGCTGGAAAATTTCCCATCAATATTTACCCCCCAAAGGCAAACTGGGCATTTGACCAAATGAAATTTGTCATTAAAAATGTCATTCCTCAGAACAATTCCATTTTTGTGTTGCAGGATTGGAACCTGAAAAACTTGGCCTGAGAATGGAACATTTTTTAAAAATTCAACCAAAAACTGCTGAAATTTTTTTGGTTTTTGGAATTTTTGTTTGTGCCAATTTTTTTTTTCCAGTTTTCAATGAGGAATCCCAATTGTTCATGGGGACAAACCCCCCGTTATCCAACCCTCTCTAGTTCACTCACTTCCTCCTTTCCTGCCATCACAGCTTTGGAAAAGTCCCCGGTTCCTTTTGTTAACAGAGGTGCCACCTCCCTTCAGGATTTTGCCTGGGGGCATCTCTATCCCCCCCCTCCCCCCCATCCACTCCAACCTCCTGCGTAAAGATGGGGAGCTGGGAAAGAAGCAGTGTTGTGGGATCAGAACAGTATCAAACCACCCCTTGTCCAGCTAAAGAAATAGATATATTGATAGTGGAAAGCCGTAGGCAACCCAGTTACCACCAGAAACCCAACAGGCATCTGAGTAGAGCTGGGGAAATAACCCAGGAGTCCTAGTTCCTAGTCTTCAAATCCCCCCGACACCGCTTTTATTTCCTATCTTTTTTTCTTTTCACATTAGCATCCATTTCTTTATTCTAAGTAGTACTTTGGTCCCAGATCGGGGTGGGGTTTTGTTGTCGTTGCTTGTTTGTTTTAAAAACGATTTTTTGGCCCCCTTTCCCCTAGAGCTACAGAAAGAAAACACACAACCCCAAACCGACTAGCACGCGTCTAAGTGAAGGGGCTTTCCCCATTCACGAGTCTTTGAACATTTCATTTCTTTTTTAAAGTTGGAATACAAAAATAGAGCCTCTTTTCTTTTCTTTTCTTTGTGTAAAAAAACAAAACAAAATTATAAACAACTAGATAGGGTCATTTTTTTTCCTCCCTTTTTTTTCTTTTTTAATAACCGTATAAAAAAAAAGTCTCTAGTCACAGTCCAGCACATCTCTACGCAGAGGGAAAGGGGGCGGGGCTTGGGAGGCAGGGGGCGGGGCAAGTCAGGGGCCCAGCCGGGGGCTGGAGTTTCGAGTCCTTTTACTTCTCCGGTTGAAGGGGTAATTGAGGAACTCAAAGCGTCTGTGGGGCTCGGTGGCCTGGTGGCCCTTGGGGAGTCTCTTCATGAGATGTACCTCGCGCTGGTGTTGCCGCGTCTTGGAGCCCTTGCGGGGCCGGCCCTTGCGGGTGAAGGCCATGTACCAGCCCTCGTACTTGGCGTTCTGCAGCGCGGTGTAGTTGTTCTCCAGGACGATCTCCGTGAAGACGCAGTCTTTGCCTTTGCCGTTGCTCTGCGGGGGGGGGGGGGGGGGGGGATGGACACAAAGATACATTCAGCAACGGTTGGACTGCACTGCGGTCAGCCCCAGCCTGCTCACAAAGCAGGAACCAGGCCCCCCCAGACTCAGGAGACTGGCTTCAGAAAAGAGAGCTTTCAAAATAATCAATGCGGGAGTCTCCTTCTGAGCCCGGAGGGGTCACGTTCCCAAGCCGGTCTCGTCTCCACAACCTAGGGTGACCAGATGTCCCGATTTTATAGGGACAGTCCCGATTTTGGGGGCTTTTTCTTATATAGGCTCCTATTACCCCCCCACCCCCGTCCCGATTTTTCACACTTGCTGTCTGGTCACCCTACCACAACCACCAGGGAGAGAGACACTACAAAGGAAAGCTGGGATTCTCCCGTAATCCCCCGTCCCCAGGAGGTGGGGTTTGAGCAAAACAGCCAGCATCACGAAACGCACGATCAAGTCACGCGGTTTGTGCTGCCACGGGACCCAAGCACGGACGTGGCCATCCGCTCAAAAGTCAGCCAGAACCTCTTTGCAGGAGCTTGCTGGTATTTCCTGCTTCCAGCTAGGCCAGACACATCCCAGGACCCTGGGAGCCAGGTTCCTAGTTTTGCCACCCGAGTCATTTTCCCTCCCTCATTGGTTCCTACATCTCTCTGCACCGGGAAGCAGAACAAGCAATAGCAAGTAACGCTGGCCTGACATCTTTATTTCAGATTCCCCACGTGCTTCACAAATCTCAATTGATGTCATCGTAGTTTGTGTTGTAAAGAAGCGTTTTTATACCCATTTCACCATGTGAGAAACTGAGGCACAAAGAGATGAGCTGACTTGCCCAAGCGGCAGAGATGGAACTAGAAGGGTGACCAGATGTCCCAAATTTATAGAGACAGTCCCGATTTTTGGGTCTTTCTTATATAGGCTCCTATTACCCCCCACCTTCTGTCCTGATTTTTCACCTTTGCTGTCTGGTCACCCTAACTAGAACGCACGAGTCCCGTCTCCTTGTCTCCTGCTAGACGGCGCTCTCGCCCCGAGGAAACAGCAGGACAGAATCTGCGCTCGGGCTATTTTTTCCTGCCCCCAGAAATCTCAGCGGGAAACTTGCTCATGTGAGATTTCCAAGCACTTGAGGGTCCGTTCGGTGTTGGCCAAGCATCTGCGCCTGCGCTCTCTTCCTGGGCCCCTTGGAGACACCCCCGCTTTCCCCCCATCTCCATCACTCTGGTCTGTATTTTAATGCTCTAACTCAGGGATAGTCCATTGGTTTTTGTCAAGATTCAAATTTCTTGGTCAAGTTATAGTCAAGGTCCAGACTCCAGAGAAAATAATAAAAAAAATAATAACGATAACGAGTAAAAGATTTTGGGGTCTGTTCAAAAGCGGGCGGTCCGGATTTGGCTCGCGGTCCAGATTTGGCTCGCGGTCTGCCTCTTGGCTACCTCTGCTCTAAGTGGGGCTTTGGTCCTCTATCCTCTCCTTGGATTGGCTCAAATAGCATCACACGACCACTTAATTTGCAAGCGAGAAGTAAGGGCGCGGGCCGAGGAGGCACGTCCCAGTCCCCAGGTGGCCGCTGTCACGGTTAGGAGGACGGTCTCACGTCCGCTATTTAAAACCCACTCGGGAGGAGCGTGATGGACAGGACAGGACGCGGCGCTGCCGATGGGGCGACCCTGGCCCCAGGCTAGGGTGGATCCTCTGGCCCTGCTGTAACGCCTAGTGCCGAGGCCGCCGGCCAGGGCATGGGAGCACATTTTCAATGAGCTCGCTCGGAAATGCAACTCTCGGCCGCTCCCAGGGGCTGAGCGTCTGGAGCTTCCACTGGCTGCAGCTGGTAGGCTGGGGGCTCAGTGCCTGGGAAAGCTCACGCCGGGGTGACACGCCCATGTACACGCGGCCTGTTGGGCACCCTCCAGCCCCCATCGTGTGCCATCGCCTGGAGCGTGGACGGAGCGTCGTCACGGGAGACGGGGCTGACCCCAACCAGCTCCAAACACTGCATCCCCATCCCAGATTTGCAGGGGTTGGGCTCCGGCCACGAACCCCTCGAACCTGGAGGGGAGTTTGGCTACCGGTCCAGACCTAGACCCAACTGCCCTGATAGTACGAACATTGACACACATGCGCAGTTACACCCACACAAACAGCCCCATGGGTCCTCACTGGTCTGTACAGCTCCTAGCACAGTGGGGTCCTGACCCTGGACAGGGCTCGGTAGGCGCTGGTGCAGCAGTGAAACTCAATCACAAGGGACGGTGGTGTTTTCCACATCCCTCCCGGCGTGAGCCTTAGGCTATGTCTACACTGGCAATTGAGCGACAAAACGTTTGTCGTTCAGAGGTGTTAACCCCCCACCCCAGCAAAAGACAAACGTTTTGCCGTGGCAAGTGTCGGCGTGCCCAGCGCGGTGCTGGCAGGACGCTCTCCTGTCGACAACGCGAACGCCGCTCGATGGGGCGGAAGTACTTGCCCACAAAGAGCGGCGACGCTGCCTGACTTTTCGCAACACGGCTGTGTCGCGGAGAGCTGGGCAGGGTAGACAGAGCCCGAGCGACCGCCGGCCAGCGGGGCAGGCAGAGGGAGAGAAAGAGACCGGAACCGATAGATGTGTAAAACCTCCGCCTGCCAGAGCTGGAGTCTCTAGCCCTCCTGGCTGGGATGAAACGGGCTCCCGAGATACGGAGCTGAATGTGATTTGGGGCAGCGCCGTCGTAAACCAGCGAATCTCCCGCGCTGGGGCCGCTCTGATTCTGAAGCCCAGATTAAAAGGGCTGCGAATTTGAGACTGGAAAGCAGCCAAAGAGGCGCTAGAAAGAGGGTGAAATCCTGGCCCAAGTTTTTTTTAATAATTTATTTATAAATGGAGATATGCCAATCTCCTAGAATTGGAAGGACCTTGAAAGGTCATCGAGTCCAGTCCCCTGCCTTCACTAGCAGGACCAAGTACTGTCCCCTGACAGATTTTTGCTCCAGATCCCTAAATGGCCCCCTCAAGGATTGAACTCACAACCCTGGGTTTAGCAGGCCAGTGCTCAAACCACTGAGCTATCCCTCCCCCCAAAGTGAAGTCCGGGGGAGTTTTCCCCCAAAGGGAGTGAGGGGTTCACTCACAGGTTTTATTGCAATAGGCCGAATCCTTACCGCCGGAGTAAGGACTGAGTAACAGGGGAGTAAGGAGCCAGCATCTGGCCTGGCAACAGCAGCACCTGGCATTTCTGGAGCAGCCACTAAGATGCTCATGGACAGCGCGGGAGGACATGCGGCGGTCGTTTCGCCGACTGGCTCTGGGGTGAAGCACGGAACCTGGGTGGCCGCGCACAGCAACGCTGTATAACAAGTTAGGCCAGGAAGCACAGAGTGCGGGGACCGGGCGACACCGGAGGGTGACGGAGCTCAGAGGCAGCGTGTCATGTCCCACGCTGGAGCTCAGCGTTAATAGTCTGGCTCCTGGGACGAATGCCCTGGGATCTCCAGCGAGCAGGAGCGGCCTGACCTGAGCAAGCCGTTGGCCAGTCCGAGTCTGGAGCACATGACTTATGAGGAGAGGCTGAGGGAACTGGGATTGTTTAGCCTGCAGAAGAGAAGAATGAGGGGGGATTTGATAGCTGCTTTCAACTACCTAAAAGGGGGTTCCAAAGAGGATGGATCTAGACTGTTCTCAGTGGTAGAAGATGACAGAACAAGGAGTAATGGTCTCAAGTTGCAGAGGGGGAGGTTTAGGTTGGATATTAGGAAACACTATTTCACTAGTAGGGTGGTGAAGAACTGGAATGGGTTACCTAGGGAGGTGGTGGAATCTCCTTCCTTAGAGGTTTTTAAGGTCAGGCTTGACAAAGCCCTGGCTGGGATGATCTAGTTGGGGTTGGTCCTGCTTTGAGCAGGGGGTTGGACTAGATGACCTCCTGAGGTCCCTTCCAACCCTGAGATTCTATGATTCTATGACGCCACGTGCCAGAAATGGGGAGAGTCCTCAAACCCGAGGTGCAGCCCCCCTCTCCATACCCTCAGCCCCCGCCTTGGGTTCTCACTAGCCCACGGATAGCAAGGACTCTACCCGTGCCCATGGGCCCCCAAATCTTTAATCCAGGTGCACACGGTATGCGGAGACCACAGGTCCCAGCATGCATTGCTGCCAAACCTCACAGATCACCCATGCTGGGACCAGTAGTCTCTCCGGGCTGCAGTCTGCTCCATCGGACGCCAGTCCCTTGCGGGGCTGGGCACTGTTTGAGCACCCGGCGCACTAGCCGGGTCAGGCGACGTTTGGCTCCGTTCTGGGGCCCCGCGCCCCGATCCCAGCCCATGCGCTGAGACGCCTAAGGCGGCTGCATGCGAGCAGTGAGATCAGGTGCCCAAGCAGCTGGCCTGGCAACCCCTCACAGCCCGATCACACATGCAACGTCCGGAAAGGAATGGCCGGGGGAGGTGGGGAAGGGAAGCAGGTGGGCAGGGCAGGCAGGCAATGTCCGGCAACAGAGCCAAGGAGGAGGGGAAAGGGGACAGGGCGGCATCACTGCAAGGTGGAGAGAGAAATCAGACGTAAGCAGGTGGCACTAACCCTTCCTTCTCCGGGCCAGGATCTGGGGAAGGATGGCCGGGGCTGGGAACGTGGGCCAGGAGGCGCAGTCTGGAGTGTGTGATCACACGTGCGCACTGCCCCGATAGCTCTAGGCCCAGGGGAACCTCCTCCCACAAGAACGTCTTCACGCCAGGCCCGGTTTCCCCAGCGCTGGGATCCCTGCGTGCGCAGAACGAACTCTGCTGCCCCAGGGACAGAGCCTGCGGGTCCCAGAGCACTGCAAGCAGGGGCCGGCGTAGGGATTCCTCACAAGCCAGCTGGTGCAAAGCAGAGGCCAGGGACTGCAACGGCACGCCACCGACTGGCACCAGCCGCCGGGTTTCTTGGGTCTCAACTCGGCTCTTAAGCCAGGGCCCGCCCGAAGAGCAGTGAAATAAACGTGCGGGAAGCTACGGAGGGAGGGAAGAGGAGATAACGGGCCCACGGGGGGGAGAGCCAAGGAAATGCCAGTCTACGTACATGCGAGTGCGGGCAGCGGCAGGCACTCGCTCCTGTCAGCAGCTGTTCGGAGGGGCCTGGGGACAGGAGTGCAGGAAGCAGCTATCGCCGCAGGTCTGTGCATTGCCTGATCCCCTTGGGCCCCCGCAGACAAGCACCAGGGAAGGAGGGTAACACAAAACCTTCCAGCCGCCCCCCAGAGCAGCTCCTCCAGCTTGCCAGCCCCGTCGTCTCCTTGATCCCCACAGCCACGTTCCCCCCCTTCCCCTGCCTCTCTGCGCCTCTGGAGCGACACCTCTCTGTCCGTCCCCCTCTTCCCTGGGGGGCCCTGGGTCCCCAGGCCGCCCCCCCCCCTTACCTTGCCAATCAGCTTCCCCTTCTTGTTCATGCAGATGTAGAACCCGGTCTCGGCCCCTTTGATGCGCACGCGGCTCCCGAAGGTGTCCGTCTCCACGATGAGCTTGGCTGGCGGGAAGGAGAAAGGCCAGGTCAGAGCGCCGGGCTCCAGCAGGCACCGGTGAGGGAACGCACCGCTCCACGGCCCCCGTCCCGCCGGTACCCGCGCCGGACCCTGAGCACACCAGCACCACGCCCGGGCGAGAGCAGCAATCCAGCCGCACCGGGACCAGCACAGAGCAGCGGCCCGGCTAGCCAGGCGTCCTGCCTAGCCGGGCGTCCCGCCGCTGGCCAACACGAGATGCTTCGGAGGACGCTGCCCAATCCCCGGAATGCACCTCTTGCTGGGCCAGGCTATGCCGAAGGGCGCGTATTGGGCAGAGAAAGGTGCCTCACTGTCAGTCTCACAGGAAGGGCACTGCCTGGGACTAAGGAGACCACAGAGTCCCTGGGTGATCATGGTCCAATCACTTAGGGCTCCGTGCCTCAGTTTCCCCTCTGTGAGAAGGGGATGATGGCACTTCCCTGCCACACAGGGAGGCTGGGAAGATCAGTAAGATCGTGATGCTGGGATCCTGAGAGCACAGGGGCCGCGTGAGTTCCCCAGGGATCTACACTTTAGTTGGGAGCTGCAATCTAGGTAGATGAAGAGAGAGCAAAGTCACCCTGGATGCTAACTCGGCACCGAAAGGACAGGCAGAGGGGCAGATCTGGGAACTGAATCCAAGCCAAGGGGAAGGAGGAGGAGCTGCTTACCCCTCCTTGCATCCCCCCCTGTGGTTCAGGCCGTCGCTCAGCGCCCCAGGCCCGAGTGGGTGGAGGGGGCCGCTCTCTGCGGTGACTTTGTGGCTGGCAGGGGAGATGCTGACGGGCACGGCCACCCTGCTAATGCGTTTCACCTTTGCGGGAGCGTATTGATTCGGGCTCCGTGTTTTAATGGAGACATCGATCGGCGGCCGAAGGAGCGATGCAAATCGCCGATCGATGGCGCGCCTATAAATAGACCCGGTCACCATCTCGTCCCTGCCTCCTCCCCGGGAGTGCGGCCCAGCCGCCCGGAGCAGGGGGCTCCCCCCAGCACTTTAGTCTTGTCGATGCTGCCAGCAGAGAAAGCCTCTTGCAGCGGGAGCCCAGGGAAAGAAACCTCCACTGGCCCGATCAGATCTCACCCTCCTGCAAATGGGGAGTAAGTCTCTCAAGGTCAAGGACGCTGCCCCGGGGTGAATGGGAGGAGTTAAGCCCTAGAACTGTAGGATGCAACTTCATGGCCTTGAGGTTCTGAGCAAACCGCGAGGGCCTCTGGGATCACTGAGCTACGCACGGGCAGGCTGGTATCGGCACGGCACACGTGGACCCGTCGCCGTGACCTGTCATTGTCAGCACCGCGCAATGGATTTCCCACCACACCGTCAAACCAAGGCTCTCAAAGCACCTGGCAAATACTGCTTCATTGAGCTCGATGAATTAACTGAATCAGCGACAAGCGCCCGCATCTTACAACGCACAGAGGGATGTAATGACGGGCCCAAGTCATTGGTGCGGCCAGGAGTAGAATCCAGGAACGCCCAGGCTCCAATCACTGGAAGATCCTCTCTCCCGCTCCACGGGACTCTGCCCTTTTGCAGACACCTCCCATGGCAAGACCTGCGCTCTCTTTTGTTTTGGCCTTGTGTCGCTTGCAGTCCAACAGCTCCTGCGTTCTGCCCCAGAGGCAGCTGCACTTCAGGGGGCGAGCAAAGCGACCGGCTCTGTGGTTTGGAACGGTTCTGGTAGTGCTTTGGGATCTGAGGGGATGCAGGCGCTGGGGCTTTTTAGAGAGGATACAAAACTACCTTTGAAAACCAAAGGGAAGAATTGCACAAAGAGCCCACGCTATTATTAACACCCCCCTGGAAGAGCAGCCAGACTGGGACCAATCTGGGACACGGACTGCCTTCCTTCGGATTAATCTGTACAGCGCCTTGCACCGGGTGTAGGGGGGGCGGGGCTGATCCATGTGTGGAGTCCCTGGCACTACCAGAATGCCACCACTGCCCTCCAGGTCACTGAAGCGAAGGGAAGTGATGGGTCTCCGGGCAGGTCCTGCCCTTTAACCTCTCCAGGCTGGCTAGCAGCCGCCCGCTGCCGTCAGGCCAGGCCCTGCCCTCAGACTCCAAGACAAGTCAGAGTCTGAGCTGCCAGCCCGGCACGCCGGCTCGCCCTGCAGCCCTTTGAAAATCACCCCCAGGAGCCAGACCCCCCTAAAAGAGGGGCTTCGACACACAGGGAAGCCTCAGCCAGGGGGCCAACTCCTCCGTCCCTGCAGGTCAGCTAGACAGATGGGAAGGCTTCAGCGAAGCAAGGTCCACAGAACGAGCGGGAACGCTTGTCCGAGCCCCCCAGCCTCCCACCCCCAAATGGCCCGGACTGAGCCGACGCCCTGCTGTGGATCTGGCATTCAAAGCCCACTGGTACCAAACCCGCTTGGACTGGGTCTCTCCGCCACGGGCAGGCTGAACTTTGAATTGATGAGCTGGGAGGAACGACATACCTATCCTCTGCCCCTTGCTCCCTGTCACACCCCCTCCCCCTCCCTGAACGCCCCGGCGCCATCCAAACATCCCCAAAAACACAACTTGAGCCGAGGCTCCCTGGAACAGAGTCCCTGCGACCGGGTGATCTGCCTCTGGAGGGGGCCAGGGGAGCGGAATTGATCGGAGAGGCAGTAAAAGGTTTAAAGAGCATTGATTTTCTTTCCCTTTGCTGATCGATCGACAGATCGGGGGGGGGCGGGAGTGGAGGAAAGTCTGAGGAAAGGCAGCACAAACCCACAGCTTTAAAGATGCACATCTCTTTCCTCTCCGCCTCCTCCCCTGATTTATAGCCCTGTTGGTCGCTTTTGCTTCCCCGCACCAGCCTGGCCGGGGAGCCGCTCCGATGCCGGGCAGCTGCTCACGCCGAGGGCCCTGTAAGCACTCGGCTCCAGAGAGCGGCTGGATAGAAACAATGGGGGCGGAAAAGAAAAGACGAATCCCAGCCTGTCCCAGGGACACGCAGATCCCAGGGCTGTACGCTGGATTCGGGCAACCTGCGCCCTTCCAGAACCAAACCTCCCAGCCCCAAAAGGCACAGCCTGGAATAAATCATACAGAAATCAGAGCACTTTGGGATCGTTTCTGGGGGATCCAGGGCCATTTCCGAGTCACTTGGCCTGTGGACATTGTAATCCGGATTAAAGCCGCTCGGGGCTGGGTTTTGCCAAAGACGCAGCTCAGGAAGGATGAGGAGGGCTTTATGGTCCATCCCACTTTGCCCATAATTAAAAAGTCGGTCAAATATTGACAATTAAGACAAATAACCGAGAACAGGGCACGACATTAAGTCGGCAGTAAAAACGTCACAGCGGGGAAAGCGGTCAGTTGCGGAAATAAATCAACCCTTTTATTCTCATCCGAAAAATATAATCCAAATGCTTTCATTTTTTAATTTTTCTTAAAGGGGATTTTTAAATAACAGTTGTTGGGGTTGATTTTTTTTTTAAAAAAGCTTAACTTATTCAACTCTATTCTTTCACTTAAGTGACAGATTTATCCCAGTAAAATTATGTTTCATGCTAAAACTTTGAAGGGAAAGTGGCTACGTAAATGCTGAAAAAATGCAGCGAGACACACTTGATCCCCTAACTGGACTGCAAAGAGGAGAAAGTATTCAGGAAATGTTAAAAAAGGTGAAAGTCAGAAGAGTTTTAATAGCTCTTCCAGACATGGGGGTCTCTCTAGAGATTCATATAGAACAATCCTGAACCTCTATTTTAACATTTACAGACTTGCAACTCTTTTAAAACTTTACATCTGAAAAACTGCTTGTACTTTTTCTGTTTTAGATCATTCCTCATTTTTTTTCCCCCTAGCTCTTCAAATGCTTAACCTTTTTTATTACTTTTTAATAGAGTTTTTCTTGCTGCCACTAGCCCTCTCTCTTGCTGGCTTTGTTCAACTTTGTCATTATTTAAATTTGCAATAGCTGCTCTTCTTTTTAAAAATATATAAAACAAGAAGAGATTTTTTTCATTTCCTGGGAAATAATCTAATACCCTTTCAACCTGGAGCTGCTTTATGCCAGGGATATTTCGTTTGAAAGGTTAATATAGAGCAAGATGTAGAATCCACACTTAGCTCTAACTATTAAAGTTCATCGTAAAATTTTCAGCCAAACCAAAATATATATATTTTCCGCTAATCTCTCTGAGCAAGAAAGGGAAATTGCAGCTAATACCAAAGAAAAACAGGAATGATTCGAATGGGTAGCACATATAAATACATACACATACAACAGATGTGAGCGTCTCCTGCCACTGAATTCACCAGGAGTGGGAGCCAGCCTGTAACCTCATAGCTGCTACGCAGAGACGGCCAAAGGCCCGCAACAATTAGAGCGTCCACAGCTCTGCGAAGACCCCTGACCTCCAGTATGTGTTTGACCATTTGATTGTGTAATTAACACACATGATCAAAGTATTTAGACTTTCACACGTCTTGGGAGCTGCTCTGTGAGTGAAAGCTGCGGGGACTGGTGTCTTTCCATGGGTGCCCCGTCAAAGGCCCCATCTGGGAAGCTCTAGGAATGGAGCACCCTTGCAGGTGGCGGAGGGAATCCGTCCCTAGACTGATCTCCAATTCCAGAGCCTCCTCGCTTTTGTCTCTGGAGCTACACTGCAGTCCTCTTTACCACCTCCCCCCTCCCTCCCTGCACCTTAGCTCTGGGCTAGCCCGGATGGGTGTGAAAGTCTGGGGCACAGAGTATATTTCAGGGAAATGCCACTCCCATTCAGGGCTTAGTTCTAATTTGGCCCCCCGTCCAACAAATCAGTAACTCATTTATGTTTCTTTGAAGGGAATATTTGCTGCCATCTCTGTCCTGCCACTGGCTGCAGCAGCTATCAACCAGCAGGCCCTCAACGCACCCGGGGTCAGGTGTAAAAAAACCCCCAAAGCTCCTATTCCCTCCTTAGATACGGTGTCGCTTGGAACACACCCTGACAATTGGCTCCCATCAGAGCTAAGTCTTCTTATAAGCCTCGATCCCCATGTTCACCCTTTGCAGGACCCCACGACCCAAACGACGTCAAGGATTCTTGGCTAACGAACGGGACAGGAGCCATCAACTACTACGCCGCACCGGTAACGCTCCCCCATCGCCGTCTGCTCCCCCGCGTGCGCCCCTTACCATGAGTGTCCCCGTCCTCGGCCATGGCATTGATTTTCTTGTTGTCCAGGACTTGCACATGCTTCCCGCTGGTCCGGCTGTACAGCTGGTAGGTGCGGACGAGCCGTCGGCTGAGCTGATCCGTCACCAGGCTCTGCTCCCTCACATGCTGTGTAAAATTAGGTGGGGACTGAACAGTTACCTTTAGGAAATTAAAAAATATACAACACACCATTATAATCTCTGCTCCTCCGAGGGGCTAATGGGCAGTGTGACGGTCGCTGGGCTCCAGCGGAGGCAGCGAGTTTATGTGGTGCAAAGCCAGGAGCGCTAGGGGTTGTAACACTCATCGAGTGCTTTCCAAATCTAAAGTGCTGCACAACCATCAATCAGTGGCGAGAAGGAAATCACGGACCCCAGGGGTGCTCGGGTGATTATAGTTTGGCAGGGCAGATTCTGATCTTAGTGATCTCTATTTTAGAACCGGCGTCATTCCATTGACTTCAGAGGAGTTCCTTCTGATTGATACTGGCACAAGCCAGATCAGACTCCAGGCTGGTGTATACTGAGGAGCAAACTCCTCTCCCATCTACACTGCCTGCCCTCAAGACACTGACTATAGGGAGCTACTCCAGATTTACCTCCAAAGTGACAGCAGGATCTGTACCACTGCATTATACATTGTCCATACATCTTCCGTGGGAAGCGACTAGTTCTTGCATTATGTAACCACGGTGTCACCTAGCCGTGGGCACGTATATATAGGCAATCTCATTCCCATTCGTTTTTAACAACGGCTTTTCTCTCTGGCCCTTTGCTCTTGATTTTTCTGCTCTTTCGAACAACCCCCTTCTGATTTTTGAGCCCTCGTTCCACGAAAGCCAGCGACCAAGGCTGAGCGCTGAACTGCTCCAAGGGAACCGTGCCCGAGACCAAAATAACGGGCAGCACAGAAAGCAAACACGGCCACAAATGATCCACCGACTGGACTCAGCCCTGCGTAGCAGCCACGGCAGTTTGCAATTGTTCTCCCCTCTAATATTTATGAACGGCTCCCCTTATACCGAGCCCAGCGAGGGGCTTCCCCCCAGCAGCCACCCCCTCCCAAACATCCCCATTAAACAGAAACCCGGATCAGTGACTGACCCCGCTCTCTACAGAACCAACTGGGCCACTGGTGGGCTTTTGTTCCCGGCGAGCGATTTGGGGAGCACCAAACCGGCTTTTCCTCAGCCAGTCAAGTCTGCTGGGAATTCCCTGGCCCTGGGCTCAAATCCCTCTTTTAAGTCTGGAAGGTTTTGCTTGCCCCTGACATTTATAAAGACGTATCCCGAGCAAATGTCGAGGAGACCGCTCTTTTCGGCATCACCCGACCCCCCCGCCCCACCTCCATGTCAAACATGAAGGATTCCTCCCCGCTAGACCAGCTACTGCTTCCCCAAAGCTGAGTTTATACAGATATCTCTCCCTGACAATTTAATCTCTCTCTCTTTGTGTGTGTGTTTCCTATGGATGCGTTTTGGATAATATCTCTGGGTTCTCTTGCCAACTCTGATGAGGGTACCATGTGGCGAAGAGGATTGCCTGCCATACGGCTATTTGGTCTCCATCTGATACTCCAAAATATTGCAACTATGTTTTAACACAACTCCTTCTCGCTGGGTTGGCTCCGCTCCCTTTGCTTTCCACCCCCTTCACGCCGGAATCGTTATTTTTTCCAAGCTTCCAAAATTGTAGCTCAGTGTCCTTTTTAAACCAAACCTCCCACCTGTCATCTCGCGGTTGTTCCCACCCGGGGTTTGAAATCCGAGGGACAGTCCCTGTCCCCGAGGGGGGTTTTGCACAGTATCTAGCAGTGCTGAGGATGGGCTGTGGAGGTATTCACAACACGCTTCGAAGATTTAGCAATCCGAAAGAGAGATGCTGAGGACCGACAGAGTGGGCTGGGCCGAATCAGATTTTTTTTTTTTTTTTAAGTGAAGGCGTGTGCATAAAAAAAGACCCAATAGTGAAAACCCCACAATGCTACTTGCAATTAAAATAACGGAGCCGCTTACAAGCGTCACTCTCTAATTTCAAGCAATCAACCTATATTTCCTGCTTTGTATGTTGGCGCTTCTCATTTCATTTCTTAAATCTGCAGCCTGCAATAACCTTTTCTCCTTGAGCCTACTACAAACGGATTATTTCCCCCGGACCTTGGTGTAAAATAACTCTCCTTTCTGCCTCATGTCTGATGGGTCAAGAGTTCCCACCAGTTTCCCCCCTTCTTCCAAAACCTCCCCTTCGATTATTACTGTATTTTTGTTAAAAAGCAGATTTGGCTCTGGAACAATTAAACAACAAGATTGTTTGCACTAGTTGGCTTCAAACAAAGAAAGAATAAAAGAAGATACTTACCTGAGCTTGTAAGGAGAGAACAAACAAGTGCAATAACCTAGAATGGGGGGGTGGGGGGGGGAAATAAAAGGGAAGGGGGGGAAAAAAGAGAGGTGTGAAGTGATTGCTTTGAAATGGAGCCGAAATAAATGTGGAAAGTAAAGGGAGGGGGGTTTTGCAGCAGGGCCGGGGGAGGGAAAGCAGACAAATTCAGCCGAGATTACTTACAAGTAGCTAAATACTGAGGAGGAGGGCTCCATCCTGGGACTGAGCGGTTAGACAGAGCCGTAACTTTGTCAGAGGTGGGCGGCTGGTGCTGGGGGAGGAAAGGGCGCGGGGGGGGGGCTTAAAAGGCTTTTCCAGCACGGTCCTTTCCTTGACGGTGTTGCAAAAAAAATACGAAAGATTCAGTGGGGCCGAGGGGCGCGTCGCCCCCAAACCAGCTGGCCGCAAGCAGAGAAGGCAGAGTCGGCTACTCAGTGCAGGGGGACCCGGCTGGCTCGCCCGCCCATCCCCCTGCAGGTCCGATCGCAGGGGGGGGGGGGGGGGGGACTAGAAAGATGGTTGCGGGGAGACCGGGCGAAATCTTCCAGCGCCCCCGGGGGCAGCTGCGGGAGCGCAGGATCGGAGCCGCCCGTGGGGAGCCCGCGGGGTGCGCCCCGGCGAGGAGCGGGGGGCGTTGGGGTGCAGGTGGAGGGTGAATCGAGGGGGCTCCCCCCTTGTTAGGGCCGGATCCTGAGAAATCCTGGAAGGTGAGCGGCGCTGGTCCCGGGGCGCGCCCTGCCCGTGCGCCCAGGCGGACCCCGCTCTCCGCCGGCTGCAGGGAGGCTCCCCCGGCCTCTCTGCGGGGCTCGGCTCGGGCTGGGTGGGGGGGCAGCCGGCCGGGGAGGCGAGGCGAGACCCGGCTTTACCAAGGCCCGGCGAGGGGCGCAGGTTGGCGAGGGGCGCAGGGGCCCCGGGGCATGGCTGGCAGAGAAGCGCCCCCGGCCGGATCCGAGCGCACGGGCCCCGGGCGCGCAGGGGAAGGCGCTCGGGTCCCGCTCTCCGCCGGGGCTGGGGGGCTCCTGCGGGCGGGGCGGGGGGCAGGCCGGTGGCGGAGGCTGCCCGGGCGATGGCCCCGCGTGGGGACGGCCGGTGGCGTGTGGCTCGCTCCTCTCCCGGCGCAAAGTGTGGGAGTGAAGCTGGTCCCTCCTCTCGGCGGCAGCTCTCCAATGTCAGACCCCCTTCGCCTCCCGGCCTGGGCAGCGCAGGGCACCCCACTCTGCGCGGAGGGGCAGGGAGGAGGGGCTGGGAGCGGGGGAGGGAGGGGGGTTGCGGGGTATAAGAGGGGGCTGGGAAAATGGGCTTGTGGGTTAGAGCCACAGCAAGCCTGGGGGCGAGGGGGGGGAGTGTGCAGGGGTTATGAGCATGCACACGTGTGTGTCAAGGAGCAGAGGGGTGTGCTTGGAAGAGGGACGGGATGGGGGGGTGTTGTGGCTGCACCAACACCAGTCATCAGTGGGTGCAGCACAGAGCTACACACTACCGCCTGGGGTACAGCAGTGGGCACAGTACAGAGCTACACACTACGGCTGGGGGTACAGCACAGAGCTACACACTACCGCCTGGGGTACAGCAGTGGGCACAGTACAGAGCTACACACTACGGCTGGGGGTACAGCAGGGGGCACAGTACAGAGCTACACACTACGCCAGGGGTACAGCAGTGGGCACAGTACAGACTTACGCACTACCGCAGTGGGTACAGTACAGAGCTACACACTACCGCCGGGGGTACAGCAGGGGGCACAGTACAGAGGTACACACTACCGCCTGGGGTACAGCAGGGGGCACAGTACAGAGCTACACACTACGGCCGGGGGTACAGCAGTGGGCACAGTACAGAGCTACACACTACCGCCAGGGGTACAGCAGTGGGCACAGTACAGAGCTACACACTACCGCCGGGGGTACAGCAGGAGGCACAGTACAGAGCTACAGACTACCGCCGGGGGTACAGCACAGAGCTACACACTACCGCCTGGGAGTACAGCAGTGGGTACAGTACAGAGCTACACACTACGGCCGGGGGTACAGCAGTGGGCACAGTACAGACTTACGCACTACCGCAGTGGGTACAGTACAGAGCTACACACTACTGCCAGGGGTACAGCAGTGGGCACAGTACAGAGCTACACACTACCGCCTGGGGTACAGCAGTGGGCACAGTACAGAGCTACACACTGACGCCTGGGGTACAGCAGTGGGTACAGTACAGAGCTACACACTACCGCCGGGGGTACAGCAGTGCATACAGTACAGAGCTACACACTACCGCCAGGGGTACAGCAGTGCATACAGTACAGAGCTACACACTACCGCCGGGGGTACAGCAGTGGGCACAGTACAGACTTACACACTACCGCAGGGGGTACAGTACAGAGCTACACACTACCGCTGGGGGTACAGCAGTGCATACAGTACAGAGCTACACACTACCGCCGGGGGTACAGCAGTGGGCACAGTGCAGAGCTACACACTACCACGGGGGGTACAGTACAGAGCTACACACCGCGGCAGAGAAACGCCAAGATCGGTTTTTAAAAAAGGCCTTGGAAAAAATAACCCCCAAGCTAGATGGGTGAAAATACTGGACAGAAACAAAAGGAGCAGCCGGCTGGGGGCTGCTGCTATCAAGGAAGGCTAAACCCTGAATATATGCTGCATACGGTGCCACCTGTGGACCCCCACTGACCGCAGTGGTGCTGCCCAGGGAGAGCCAGGCTGAGTTTGGCTCTGAACCAGGTCTGTGTGTCTGGACTGACTCAGGCTATGGGAGGGGGTTAAGAAGCGGGGGCCAAAGAGAAAGAAAGCAATGCAACAACCCACGCAGCTGGGAAGAGCAACATGTTGCAGAAGGAAGAACACGTTCATTTCTGACACCGAGAGAAAGGGCCAGACAGCCAGGGCACTACAGAGGTGCCCAGAAATGGCCCTGGGCCCATCACACAGGGCCCCTCAGAGCCTCACCCCCTCTCGTCCATGGGATGGGGGCCAGGTGCTCTTTGAGGTTCCCGAAGCAGAAACTTCCCTCTTCAAAACCCGAGAAAGCCTTTTGGGGATCAGCAGCTGAAAGTCTAGAGGTGACCCAGACACTGTCCTCGCCCCTTACCCCCAAATCCTAGCCTGGCTGCAAGCCCCTTCCCCTTTCCGCCGGGCTCTTGTCCAGCAAAGCACTTAAAGTACCTGCTTACAGTTAAGTACCTGCTTAAGTGCTTTCCTGAAGAGGGCTGGTTTCCTCTATGATGGCCTATCAGCTTGGCCAGAGATACATACACAGAGATACAGACACGAATGCCCGCGCACACACAACAGATCTGTATCATTCCCGTCAACCTGCGGCCTGCAGGGTTTGTAGTTCTGCAGTTCTGCAGCAGCATGGCCCCTGCCGGCTCCAGCGTTGGGTCCATTCCCCGAGCAATTGTCCGCAGGGTCCAGCCTGCAGACAGCACACCCAGCTCAAGGGCTGCTCTGGGTCTTTGTGGATTGGGGCAGACGGTGGGAGGCTGCCGGTCGAAGTGTGAGACATTAAAAGGATTACAGTGGAGAACAAGAGTTTTGGGGGCAGAAAACCGTCAACAAATAACTAAGCTACAGGCCCCGTGGCCTTCACGCCTAATGGAACATTCTTTGCCACGCTCCCGCAACACACACAAATACACACACGCGGCGCCGATGCCCAACAACCCCGAACGACAAGGGGTGCCAGTCTTGGGATTGGTGGGGGGGGGGGGGTGATTGTGAGGAGCCAGCAGCAGCAAATGAAGCCCCTGGAGACCCCCCCCGGCCGCCTCCCCGGCGTGTTATTTACCCTCTGCTGCTATCTGAAGCCCAAACACAACAAACAGGGAGGGGGGTCGAGAGGGATCCCAGCGCTGGGAGATTCAGAGAGCGGCACACCTTGTGCTCTGGGGTAATTCTATCCCCGCTGCCTGCTGATAAGGCTAGTGCAGCAGCGACACAAATCACCAAGAGCATGCAGAGAGAGAGAGAAAGAGTGTGTGTGTGTGTGTGTGTGTGTGTGTGTGTGTGTGTGTGTGGACTCACCTTCAAACACAGCCTGGTGCTGGCTGGCGAAGGGAAGCGCCGCACACTTTTTCTTGCAATGACCTCTGACCTGCCTACCTGTCAGTCTCCAGTAGAACAGGGGTGGGTTAAACCCGACCCAACACAGAGCAGGATGGGCATTAAAAAAAAAAAAATTTGCAAGTCACCCAAACCACAACACTCCACCACACACACAGCTCATCCCCCGGGGAGAGAACGACCCACGCGTGACAGATGTCAGTCACGGTGCCTAATGCACGCCTGGTAGGCACTCGGATACAGCGGCGCTGGGGGTGGGATGGAACAGAGCGGTGGAAGCAGCAAGTCACCAGAATAGTAATGTCCAGTGAAAAGATTGGAGAGATGGGTGGATGAATCGGATAGTCCAGCCTGCACTGATACGCTGCTTCTAACGGCTTTATGTTGTACTAGTAACAACTAATCGACCGCGAACGCTTCTCACTGGCCAGAGGATGCAGGAGTTTGTGTTAAACCAGCCAAGAGCAGTCAAACTAAAGTGTTTGCTTTCCGCCAGGAAACCTACAAGGTTAATTACAGTTTCTACCATTCAGACATGCTGAGTCAACCTGCTACAGTGCATGTTTAAAAGCCAGCCAAGGAGGATGCCAGTGATCTTTTTAAAGAAGAACTTTTCCTTGTCTATTGCAAAAGGAACTGAGACGGTTTAAACCTTACCTCTCCTCCCTCGAGCTTCCAGCATGCTTGTTTAGATTCACAAACACACACATCAGATGAAGACGATTTTCCTTACCTGATCCTGCAGGCGGGCCCACGCGCCTGGCTGTGCATGAGATGAAGCAAAATAGAATCACTTAAAAAAAACCCAAAATAAAACAAAGGAAGAAGCAAGGAAGTCCTGAAAGCCGGCAATTTGAGGATGTGTTCGTGTGCTGGAGAGGCCAGGTGAGCTGCGACATTGCAGGTCAGATGGAAAAGCCATCAGGAAATCTGCATCCTCGGACCCTCAGCAGCACCCGAGGAAGGTTGTACAACAGCTGCATTGGGTCCCGACAAACATCCATTGGGATCCTAGACCAAACCACCCTGCCTTCCAGCCACTGAAAACAAGCACCTAACAACCACCAGCGCCACCAGGCCAACCCGCCGGGGCATGTATGTTTCCTAGTAAAGAGACCCCAGCACTATACACTCACCCCACCACCCTTGGGAGCCAGAGGCCAAGACAGAGCCAGAGAAGGGTGGAGAAGGGAACAGACACGCTGTGAAATGAGAGTGGGCAGCACAGGCAGAGACAGGAGTCTCATTTGAAGAGGGGAAAGGGTGTTCGCTCAACACGCAGCGAGTGGCCTGATTTGGCCAACCCACGCCCTGCACGGATTGGGTAGATTCTCTTCGGTAAATCGAACAGATTTTCCCCCCTCTGAATCCGGGCTGCTGTGTGCGCCCTGACTTCAGAATCCCAGCGTCACCCATTCCGTGGGAATGTTTCTCCAGTGGGAGGAGGACAAAACTATTTCTCTAGTTCTCAACGTCCCTGTCCCCCCCGGACCCCAACTCGCTTTGATTCTCTTTGGCTGTAGAAAAGGCTCCTTGGCAGTGGTTCTCAACTTATTTACCATCGTGGGCTGCATCCAGTACTACCTGTTGACCCAGAGGATGTCACATGGGCCGCAGCTGATTGGGCTGTAAGTGACCCACAGGCTGCGGGTTGAGAACCGCTGCTCCATGGTAACCTTGAGTGATACCCAGGGGCCTTTTCTAGGACTTGGGTCCCAACTAAGCAGCGTCAGGTACTGCCCCAGCATTGAGATCCCCTAGCTCATCGGAGGGAGCAGAGAGGATTCCAGCCAGCAGGAAGAGGAGGCGGCGGCTGCAGGAAAGGAGGCATGTTCGGTGCAGGGAACTCATGTAATGGGCGTTTCAAGAAAACACCAGGTGGCAAAATCGCTCCTCTGTGTTACACTGAACAACTCTAGGCAGCTCACCTGTCATGAGCGCATCTGAGCACCACAGGGAGAGGATGGGGAGGGAGAGACAGGTGAGGGCACGCTGCTGTCTATTCACTCTGTGTGCGCGTGTCCTTTTGCCCATCACTGGGCTCTTCACACCTGTGGAGTAAGGGACAAAGGGCATGAGAGGGAGAGAGAACGGAGACTCTGATAATGAACAGCAGCCAGGCTGGTTTGCATGATGAGGCAGAGAAATTACCTGGCCAAAAATACTGCCTGCTCCCTTCCCTGCTGCCCTGCAGTGAGAGACAGCTGCTAATTCACTGGCCCCCCGCACCCTCCCCTGTCTCGCCCTGCTCTCTCTCCTCCTCTGCCTCCTTTATCTTATCCAAGCCCATAATTCCAATTGCTATTTTGTTTCCTCAAATCAGCAATCAGTGCTATCGGGCGGTGCTGGAAAGCCAGCTCCTGTCAGCCTGAAGCCTGAGTGACAGAGTGAAGGAGCTTCCCCCCACCCCATGCATTCTCTCTGCCACACACAACACAACACCGCCCCAACACATCGGCCACCCCCGCCCGCCCCACACTCATTCCACCAGCCACTCTCCCACACCCCCTCCGTACACACCCCTACATTCATCACCCACCTCTCCCGGCCCTAACACAAATACACATCTCCACCTTCTTCTCATACCGCAACGTCTCTCTGCCGGACTCTCCTCCTGTGGGGAAATCTCAAGAGGGGAGACCCATCTCCTGGGGATTAAAGCTAAAACGGGAGGAGAGAGCACGTGGAATGTAGCTCCTCGGCCAGCGCTTCCCTGAAACCATCTCCTCAGTTAAAGTGACCTCTAGGAAGAGGGAGGAGACAGGAGGCTGCCCTAAAAAGCTCTGGGAGCAGGTATGCGAAGGGTTAAAGGCGCCTTGGTTAACTTCATCTCAAAGTGCAAATGCCTCCGGTCACTTTGCTGTGAAACTGACCCAGCGGCTGGCCACCAGCCCGGGTTGTATGGGCTCAGTTTACCCATCGGTAAAGGCCATTTCCAACGGCTGGATCAGCAAACTTCCACCTGCTCTAATCCAGACAGGCTCTTTTTCCGTCACACCCCAGCAGCGTGGCGCTCATGAGGCTGTAGCCGGGCAGCATGGACTCCTCTCCCATCGCTGGGGCGGGGCAGGCGGGCTAGAGAGAGCCAACACAGGGCGGCATCAGTGAAGTTAGCAAACATGGCATCAGAAGGCTCTTCATTCAGCCATGTTTCAGGCCGGACTCGGAAACAGAAGTAGGCGTGTGTGCGTTATCCTCCTTACCCTGGCTAGAAAACACCAAAAGGGTATTTCTAAAGTGGGTCCCCCCCAAACCCCGCTTGCTTTTCACATTAGGAATACAGGTCTTGGCTCATCCTCTGTTACCTAGAAGATTCCCTGGACAACTGAAGAACTGGCAGGACTGATGGTGAAATCTGGTCTGTTGCATGGGGAAGGGATTTTTACCCACCCTCTCAGCAAATGCTTGGCTTGTGCTGAAACCTATAACTCAAAGCTAGGAGACACACTTGGGAGAAAAACGTTCTCTGTTCAGAATCAGCCAGGCTGATTCTTTGGTTAAGGGCCGAGAAAACTCCTCAGACGATCTCTCTGGGTCACCCGAGGAGACCTCCAGCAAAGCCAAGGGAGACCAGATTAGATTTTCCTGCTATTCTGACGTAAAATAAGCCCCCACTCCTCTAAAACCCAAAATCAAACAAGGGGAACAAACCCCATCTCCCTTCTCCCAAGCCTGCCCTCACTGACGTCAATGGCCAAACTTCCTTTGCCTTTAACAGAAGCCAAATCAGGCCCCATGTTCATATCCTTCTATAAGGGAATGGGAAACTCTGCCCGCCCCTTCATTGTGTCTTGGTAGAATCCACGCGGCGCGAGCAGCACAGCAGCATTCGAACCCGCGCCCGCATGCGCAGCCCAGATCCCAGGGCAGACACACGCTCGGCCGTGGAGAGATGGGAGCAGGCTGCACTGACCGGGGGAGATTTACGACAGGCGGTGCGGGGTCATGGTCAGCAGCGCGCTAACAGGCTAGGAGAGCAGGACGCAGCCAGCTCCGGGCGCCCCCGCTCTCGACACGCAGGTCGAAGTGCCACTCACAGCTGTAAAACAGTGTCAAGCCAGAGGCAGCCGCACTCTCCCTACCACCCAGCATGACGCAAGAGCTGCCTTTATCCAGCTCCCACCATCGCTAATAGGCACAGAAAACTACCGCCACATCTGGGCTGCTGTTTATCATTGAGAAGGTGAGAGCAGGGTGGTTTACTGGGTAGAGCTAGGTACCAGGACGCCTGGGTTCTATTCCTAAACCTGCTGGGTGACCTTGGGCAACTCACTCTCCCCCCTTCTGTGCCTCAGTTTCCCCATCTGTGAAATGGGGCCGATACTTATGCTCATTTGGAGATCTATGAAAGCCTGGGAGGTTTGATTGTTTCTTGAAGGGCTTCCCCCTACATACATTAGGAAGTTTGGTCTCATGTTCCCAAGAAGTCTCTCTGGGTGACTGGAGAACTGGTAGGTTTATTGTTTCCTTGGACTCTCCTCCACCCCAGTCTGTATCCATCTGTCATATCTTGTCTCACACTTGTGAGCTCTTTTTGTCCTGTGTTTGTGCAGCACCTAGCGTGTTGGGGCCCTGGTCTGGGACTAGGTCTCCTAGGTGCTGCAGGAATACAATTCACAATCCACGCAGGCACCCCTCGAAATCAGGAGACACACAACTTGGCCACCAACCCACTGGGGATTTCTTCATCCGCCTGAAAGAAACCCGCAAAGGCCCGAGTCCAGTTATTGCTGCTTCTCTGCAGGCCGCCTTTGTCGAACCAGGAGAGTCAAAACATTCACCCCCTGGTGTGCAGCTCGCTTCCCGGCTCCTCGGCTGGTGTAAAAGGGGCGTCACGCAGGTCAGGGGAGCTGGGCCTATGTTTATCAGCTGTTGCCCCCGCAGCCTAAGCGCAAAATGCCCCTTTCCAAGATGCGCTGCCGTTAACCAAATTGCACCCACTGGGAACTTCCCCTTTACAGAGATTAAGGCCAGGAGAGACCACTGTGGCCACTAGTCCGACCTTCTGCATAGCACGGGTCAGAGCTCAACCCAGCGATTGCCAGTGGTTCCCTAGGAACGGGCTGTCCAGTGGTTAATTCCCCACCCCCTGTGAAAAACATGGGCCTTATTTCTAGTCTGGCCTTTGGTTTTCCAACCCCCGGATCCCGTTCTGCCTCTGCTAAGTTAAAGAGCCCTGGGCTATCAGCCTTCTCCTCCCCACGTAGGTACTCCTGGGCCAGGACCGAGTCACCTCTCGCTGGCCAACTCTTTCCTGACCTAGTGGCTCAGGGGGCCTCTCCTTGTGGGCAAGGCCGCCGAGATCAGAGCCATGCCATGTGCCAAAGCTGGTGTGGGCTGGATGGGCACAACTGTGGGGGTCAAGGATTCCCCCCGCCCCACTCCATAGTACCCCCTTTTGGGGGACGGCTACACCGCAGTAGGAGGTGGGACTGCAGCATGCGTAGACGTGCCCGAGCGAGCTTTGACCTAGCAGTGACAGACCACGGCAGCGCGGCCGTCAATCGGGCTGGGGACCCAAGGAAGCAGCCAGGGAGCCGGGCGGGCGCGTCCAGCCTGTGCTGAAGTCCGGGGCCGCACCTAGAATCTCTTTCCAGGAAGTTTTGTTTTCCAGAAGGGCAAAGCCACAAACCAGTCCCTCTGGCCCCCGCTGGGCCGGGCTCCCAGGGGGTTCTCCCTGTCCCAGGCCTGCCTGCTGCAGGAGACTGCCACGCTCCGTTCACGGAGCCCAGCCTCCGACGGCTTCCTCCAGGGCCCTTTTCCCCAGCAGCTTCCATTGCCCCCCTGCCCAGCCAGCTCCTAGCTACTGGGCTTCCTCCCTTTCTAAGCCCTACACCCGGGCATGGCCAGTCCCGAGCACATGCGGTCATTTTCACACTATACCGCTAAGAGCCCCGCCGTGCTAGGGGCTGTACACTCAGAGTCGGAGATACCTGAGCACCCTCAGGTCCCAGTGCCCTCGGGTTGGCGCCTCCTTATGCCCTCAGGTCCTGGCATCTGCAAGCCAAGGGCTTCTGGAGCCTTTGAGCCCTGGAGTCCCTGCCAGCAGCTTCTTGTGCCCCTGGCTTCTGTTTTCTCCTGGCATCTGCAGGCCAGGGTGGGTCTCACCAACTCCGACCCACCCTGGGGTTCTGGTGTCTCTGGGCTTGATTCCTCCGGCCCCAGTAGCTGCTTGTGCCCCTGGCTTCTGTTTCCTCTGGCATCTGAAGGCCAGGGTGAGTCTCACCAACCCCGACCCGCCCTGGGGTTTTGGCGTCTCTGGGCTTGATTCCTCCGGCACCAGTAGCTTCTTGTGCCCCTGGCTTCTGTTTTCTCCTGGCATCTGCAGGCCAGGGTGAGTCTCACCAACCCCGACCCGCCCTGGGGTTCTGGTGTCTCTGGGCTTGATTCCTCCGGCCCCAGTAGCTGCTTGTGCCCCTGGCTTCTGTTTTCTCCTGGCATCTGCAGGCCAGGGTGAGTCTCACCAACCCCGACCTGCCCTGGGGTTCTGGCGTCTCTGGGCCTGACTCTTCTTGCCCCAGTAGCAAGGGTGAAACACCCCAGCTCCAACCACTTCACAAAGTGTGTCCCGCGCCCGTCTGCTGTGAGTCACCTGGACACCAATGCCAGTGGAGCGAGGCCGGCAGCCCAGCCTACGTCGGACAAGCCGGGCGGCTGCAGCATCTCCAGTGTCGCGCTCGGGGTCCCTGGGGCATCGGGAGCCATCACAACTATTGTTGTGTGTCCAAGAACCCACAGCCGCTGTCCAGCAGCCAGAGGCTTCCCGGGGAGCCACCGTGTCTCTGCTAGACTCACGGTTCAGCTCCTGCCTGGGCCAGTTCCGCCCTACCGAGGTGTTTGCTGTACCAAGCAGCGATTGCCGAGACAGCCCAAGATTTAGCCCCCAAAAGGGATTCCCTGCTCTGCTCAACGGGCAGCTGCCACGTAGAGGGGGTGTGACGTGCGTGTGTGTGGAGCCAGCACGTCCACAACCTGAGACTAGCACCAGAAACACCATCCATGCATAGGAACGTGTGATCGCCCATGCATGCACAGCAGCGTAGACACGTACAGGTTTATAATGTAGCCTCCTCCACATGCAGAATCTCCCGCGCGGGTGCACACCCGTGGCCATCTGTGCGTATGCAGGCAAGAAAACTCCCCTGCTCGTATAGTAATGTCTGTATAGTGCTTTGAAGATGGTACAAGCGATTTGGGCTCCGAGTGAATCTCACACACACACTTTTAAATCCGGTCTAAAGGGCCCGTGAAACGCCCAAAGAAACTCCCCAAGTACGCGAAGATCCTAAGGTCAGGGACTTTTCCTCTTCAGGCAAAACATCCGCAAAAAGCTCCACTTTACCGCCCCTTAGTTTTAGGGTGACCGCCTTGAAAAAGCCTCTTCAGAGGAAATGCTAGAAGCAACCTCTTGGCAAGGAGACAGCTGATGGTTCCCCTGCCAATTCTGCCTGTCGCCACAAGGTGGCATCAGGAATATTAGGTAGGCATGGAGAGGAGTCCCACAAGAGAGCCCCGTCAGTAGCCAGCTGTTCAGCCCAAGGATGTGCAGACGTGGAGTGGGGTTTCCAAGATGAGGATTGTTTCCCTCCCGACCCGGCCCCAGCGTCCTGGTGCAGGATCCGGGAGCTGCATCAAACGCCGGGCACCAATCCCTCCTCCTACCAGTCCCACGGCAGGCGCCGTCCTAAGGGGAATGCAGGCCATTAGCCGTGCAGACGCCGTGCGCTTTCGGAAGCCAGGGAATCTGATCCATGTGGAAGTGAGGAGCTGAGAGCATCAGCAACAGGGTCAATTCTGTCCCCAGACACAACAGAGCCCAGGGGAGCCGCATGCAGCATCGGGGGGCGGGATCCGGCCCCACACAAGTAGGCTCTGCAAGCCAACAGCTGAGTTCATCCTCCCTCAGTCCCAGCCTGCAGCCTCCTGCCCCACTAGTCCAGCCCTGGACTCCCTCCCAGCTCCGCTGCATGCCCCTCAGTCCTGTCCTGCAGCCCCTCTGCTGGGCTCCCTCCTTGCCACAGCTCTGCTAATGCCCCTCCGACCTGGCCAGCAGCCCCACTGCCCAAGACGCACTATTCCAGTCCCAGGCTGTCCACACAGATCGGACAACGCAGCTCCCCTCGGCTACATCCCACAGCTCCCCTCTGGCTCTTCTCGTCAGCGGCTTCTCTGGGGCAGCGCCTGCAGAATCGTGGGTAATTCTCCCACAATTGCGTGTTATGGAAAAGTTCCCACGAGAGGTTGAAACTCCCCCTGCCTGGTGTTAACCCGAGACCGGCTGTGGGAACTGAACTACATCTCCAGGGGTAGGAGACGCTAAATACAGCAGCTTCACCGTGCAAAGAGAGACAGGTCAGCCCGGGGCAGCTCACAGGTATCACTCCTAGGCCCTGGGAGGCCTGTAAATAGCCAGGCACCTACTGCCTGCTGTCCTCCAGATCACTCCCCTGCCGGATCAGGGCCCTCCAGGCACCTCGACCTTCCCCCACTTGTCACCAGGACACAACCTACTGCAGCAACGCTCCAGGAGAGTTTCTCCAAATCCTCTTACCCCCGGGACAGTTCAGGCTAGCTCGACCTTGCAACCTTCCCGTCCATTCTCTGCCCCAAATGGCGAGCTGGATCTAGGGCAGAAAGGGGTGAGCTGGATCTAAGCCAGACATCACCGCATGAGTTACAGCTGC
The DNA here is from genome assembly GCA_033296515.1 of Macrochelys suwanniensis. Classification (NCBI taxonomy): domain Eukaryota; kingdom Metazoa; phylum Chordata; order Testudines; family Chelydridae; genus Macrochelys; species Macrochelys suwanniensis. The sequence continues at coordinate 141,861,255 of CM065778.1, forward strand.
AGAGCAGGACTCAGAAGAGTTTCCAACCCCATAAGAGGTACCAATGCTTCTCCTCTCAGCCAAACCACCAACATTCCCTACCCATTCCCACCCCAGACCAGCTCAGCGGGACTCCGGCTATCAGCTCACCTCTTTGATCAGCTTCTGACGGAGCCGAGGGTCCCCGGGGGAGTCTCGGCAGCAGCAACGCCCGGGGTGCACACGCAGAGCAAAGCCAGCTCATGTCTGGCCATCGGTGGGTGGATCCTGCCACACTGCAGGTTTCTACTGTGCCTGTTCCACTGAGCACCATGAGGAGGAGTGGAGAGGTACCCTCACCCGGTGTAGCCTGCCTGGTCCATTCAGCAAGCCCAGCAGGTGCCTTTGACCTGGGCCATCTAACACCCTAAATTCAGACAGCCAACCTGAGCATAAAGCTCTCCGCCCCCACTTTGCAAGCCACCTTTTAGGTAGATGGGGAGATCTCGATGATTCAGGAGGATGGAACGACTGGATGAGTTACAGAAAGGTCATGGGCCTCAGATGAGATGGGCTTATTTGAACAACATCTGTTCTAATAAAGTGTTGACACAGATGTCAGGGAGGCATTTGGCTTAGTGTGGCAGGACATTAGCACTATGCAAAGTTATTGAAGCCCACATTAAATGGATTAAAAACTGGCTAACTGATAGATCTCAAAACCAAACTGTAAGTCGGCATCATTATCCAATGGGGTGTTTTAGTGGGACCCCAGTGGGGATCTGTTCTTGTTCCAATGTTATTCGCTAGCTTTATCAATCACCTGGAAGAAAATGGTAACATTTGCAGATGACACAAAAATTGGCGGAGTGGGAAATAATGATGGGGACAGTTATATGGATCTCTGGGTGAGATGGTCTCATCTGAACATGAGTTTTAACACAGCCAAATGCAAGGTCAGCCATCTAGGAACAAAGCATGTAGACCACAGTTACAGGATGGGGGACTGTATCCGGGAATGCATGGTAGAAACCAACCGAACATGAGCTCCCAGGGTGACACTACAGCTAAGAGGATCACGCGATCCTGGGATGGGGAAAGCAGAAAATTATCCAAGGGGCAGTTTAGAGGTGGACATTTGATCAAGTCAAGTCCCTACATGGGGAGGAGATTTCTGCTAGCAGACAGCTCTTTAATCTAGCAGAGGAAGCTCTAACGCAGGGGTTCTCAAACTTCATTTCACCGCGAGCCCCTTTGGACGACAAAAATTACTTCCCAACCTCGGGGTGGGGGGGAACTGAACCGAAGCCTGAGCCCACCCAAGTCTCACTGCCGGGGGGTGGGAGGGAGCAAAGCCTGAGCCCCACCACTCCAGGCAGGGAGGCCTGCATCCTGACCCCCGCCACCCAAAGCTGAAGCCCTCGGGCTTTGGTGTCGGCCCTGGGGAGTGGGGTTCGGGCTTCAGAGTCTAAGCCAGCCCGGGCGACCCCATTCAAAGGGGGTCCCGACCCACTTTTGGGTCCCGACCCACAGTTTGAGAACCGCTGGTCTAACACGATCCAATGGCTGGAAGTTGAAGCTAGACAAATTCAGACTGGAAATAAGGCGTCCATTTTTAAGTGACAGTAATTAATCATTGGGTCAATTTACCAAGGGTTGTGGTGGATTCTCCATCGCTGGCAGTTTTCATATCCAGAGGGGATGTTTCTCTAAACGCTCTGCTCTGGTTCAAGCAGGAATGAATTCAGAGCTGTCCGATGGCCCGAGTTCCATAGGTGGTGAGACTAGTCACTTCGAATCTATAAAATCAGAATGTTCTGCAGGAACATGTTGATTTCAATGACATTTTTGCCGAAAACAATGTGGCAACGAATCATTTGAACTTCCCCCTTTTGTTTCAACAAGGAAAAGACATTTCATTTCGACTTTAGAACATTGATTCATTTTATTAAGAAGGTTGTACGAGATTAAAACCGTAATTTTAATAGTTTATTGGGGCTTAAATTATGTTTTGACATTATCGCAATGAAACGTTTTTACCTGATTGAAACAGAACGATTCAGTGTTTCGGGATTGCATTTGTTTGGAACCTCCGAGCCATGAGAAATGTCAGCATTTTCATTCCCGTTTGGAACAAAAACAAAAGACAAAATGTTGGAATTTCCCAACGAACAGAAATTCTTTGCTTTCTGACCAGCTTTCCCACCTCTTCCCGCCTAGCCTAGCGCCTAAAGCAGGGGTTCCCTACCTGCTGTGCAGAGGTGGAGCCCAGCTAGGTCCTGAGTACATGGGAAGGGCGTCTCGGTGTGGAAAGGTTGAGACCCCCTCGCTTACAGGCCCTAACTGAGATCAGGTCTGCAGTGCGCTAGGTGCTGTACACACTCAGTTACAGAGAGTCTCTACTCTGAAGAGCTCACAGTACAAACAGACAAAAGGCGCATTGTCATCCCCGGGGCACAGATGGGCCCCCTTTGCCACCTGAGCTAAAGGAGACTCTCCACTCGCTGTTACCAACGTATGGCCTATGACACAGAGTTGAGCAGTTCTCATGCTAACCAGGAGAGGGCAGTGGTGCCTCACACAGTACCCACCTATCGCAACAGGCGATAATACGCTACTCACCCTCAGGACAACAAACGCTCCCGGGCTCCAAGGTCCTTGCAGTTCCGTAGAGCGGCTCCTTGTGCAGATCTCCCCCCAAGAATCGCTGTGCCCCGGCGAGATGGAGACAGCAGCTCTTCCGACCCGAGGGTGCTGGGACGCTTTCCGGCTGCCCCGAGGGGATGCCAGAACCGGGCAGTTGCACACAGGAAAGGATCCTTCGGGTGCAGAGACCTGGACGCCACATCCCCCAGCTGGGACGCCAGGGAGCGGTGGGCGGCCAGTGTCACGTTAAGTGACAGTCTCTCTACCCACCCCCCCCAGCCTCGCACACGCTCCCGAGGGCGCCTCCCGAAAGACAGGCGAAGGGCAGGGAAATCGGGCCTTTAACACCCCCTGCCCCAGATGTGATACATGGGAATGACCTGTATTCTATACCCACAGCACACAGCTGGCCCCGGGTCAAAGCCCGCACGGGGGCTCTGGACTGGGGGGCCCGGCTCCTCCTGCTAGTTACTGGGCCCATCAGGCCATGAGATCCCAGAGTCCCCCCGCTCCCAGCCTGCCCCCCTGCTCCGCTCCCACATCCCTGCACCTCAACTGGAGAGGTCAGAGGGGGAGTAGCCCCAGTTAGCTCAGTCCCTGGCTTGCTCCCCTCAGTCGATCCTTCGGGGCTTTAGGCCAAGCCACAAGGCTCCCACTCCCTTGGGACTATAACAGGGTTCAAAATAGAACTAGATCCGTTCATGGAGGATAGGTCCATCAATGGCTACTAGCCAGGATGGGCAGGGATGGTGTCCCCTAACCTCTGTTTGCCAGAAGCTGGGAATGGGCGACTGGATGGATCACTGGATGATTCCCTGTTCTGTTCATTCCCTCTGGGGCACCTGCCATTGGCCACGGTCGGAAGGCAGGATACGGGGCTAGATGGACCCTTGGTCTGACCCAGTCTGGCCGTTCTTATGAGACTATTTCACCGCCAGACCTCGCTGCCCGGCGGCGCTCCTGAAGTCCAGCCTTCGTTTTCCCAATTCCATCCTGCTCCCGCGAGTCACTGGGTCCAGGTGCGCTAGGTGCCGTACCCACACACAGGAAGGCTCTGTCACCTGTGTACCTCCAAACAATGAGTGATGAAACCAATTCCCCTCCCACCTGGGAACTTGGCCCCCTCCAATATGTACCAGTTATGTGCCTCCCTTAGCCAAGCACGACAGAGCCAGCAGATTTTTTAACCTCCCCACAAATCAGACCCTTCAGTTGGCGGCTCGTTTTCTGTGTTCGTCTCTAAACTCTCTCCCAACTCAAGGAGTTAACTGGGCAGCTACTTAAACATCAGAGTAAAAAATGGGATTAGACGTTACATGTTTCTTGCCCTTCTCCCAGGGTTAAGCCAACCAACAGATTGGGAGCTGGGGAGGCAAGTCTCCCTAGGATAGATTGGCAGGGCCTTGTGGGCAGGGAAGGGTGTTCCCCCCTTCTCTGTTTAATAGTTAGTCTAGACTCTATAGTTACGTTATCAGCCTTGTTTAGGCTCAGTATTGTTCAAGCACCAGATAAGTAAGTTTACACTAAGCAATACCAGTGACAGCCCCATGGGCTCACGCCCAAATTACAGTATTGTATCCATTATGGAGGGGAGGGATAACTCAGTGGTTTGAGCATTGGCCTGCTAAACCCAGGGTTGTGAGTTCAATCCTTGAGGGGGCCATTTAGGGATCTGGGTCAAAAATCTGTCAGGGGACAGTACTTGGTCCTGCTAGTGAAGGCAGGGGACTGGACTCGATGACCTTTCAAGGTCCTTCCAGTTCTATGAGATAGGCATATCTCCATATGTTATCCCAGGTGTTGACGTTACGTGGTCTGCAGCACAGTTTGGATGGTTTCTGTATTTAGTGGGGTGGAGGGATTGTACGTCGCACCGTTGGGGACGTTGTTCCCGCAGGTTAGATTTGGCAAAGCAGCTCCCTTGGGCATGTGGACAGTGGGTATACTGTCGCTGGAAGTATCTTTCGGGTGGTGCTGGGAGAGATGAGACCAGCCCATGGAGCTGAGAGGTTTGCTCCCCCCTTGGGGTTCAAGCAGGGTCGATAACACACATACCAGGAGCAGCCTTGCCTCATCTTATCGACTCAGTGGCATCGGGGAGGGGCACGTTATTGGCCTGTAACGCGGGAGGCAATGACACACCAGCAGGGCTCCGCTCTGCCCCGGGCGCCAACATGCTCCGTGCCACGTTCAGCTGATGGATTCCAGCGACGGAGCTTTAGTCTTTGGAAATGAAGCCCATTCTGGGAAACGTGGCGCGCTCCCGGTAAGCTCCGAGCTACCATGCTCAAAGAGCAAACCTGAGCTCGCAGGACTACAAATCTCCAGAAAAATCACCTTGCCAGAGCCCTCTGGCTGCGACCATCAACTCCTAATAGCACAGGTGGAGTCCTGCAGTCAGAAGGCCCAGCCCTTCGGCACAAGCCTGACTATCTAGTGGTATGGACCCTGGCCTTCAGAAAAGCAAACTTTGACTCCCTCTGGGAACTGATGGGCAGGATCCCTTGGGAAGTTCACATGAGGGGGAAAGGAGTCCAGGCTGTATTTTAAAAAAGCCTTATTGCGGGTGCAGGAACAAACCTCTCCAATGCGCAGAAAGAACAGCAAATATGGCAGGCGACCAGCTTGGCTTAACAGAGAAATCTTCGGTGAGCTTAAATACAAAAAGGAAGCTTACAAGAAGTGGAAACTTGGATAGAGGACTAGGGAGGAGTATAAAAATATGGCTCGAATATGCAGGGGTGTAATCAGGAAGGCCAAGGCACAGTTGGAGTTGCAGCTAGTAAGGGATGTGAAGGGTAACAAGAAGGGTTTTTACAGGTATGTTAGCAACAAGAAGGTGGTCAGGGAAAGTGTGGGACCCTTACTGAATGGGGGAGGCAACCTAGTGACAGATGATGTGGAAAAAGCTGACGTACTCAATGCTTTCTTTGCCTCGGTCTTCACAGACAAGGTCAGCTCCCAGACTGCTGCATTGGGCAGCACAGTATGGGGAGGAGGTGAGCAGCCCTCTGTGGTGAAAGAACAGGTTAAGGACTATTTAGAAAAGCTGGACATGCACAAGTCCATGGGGCCGGATCTAATGCATCCGAGGGTGCTGAAGGAGTTGGCTGATGGGATTGCAGAGCCATTGGCCATTGTCTTTGAAAACTTGTGGTGATTGGGGGAGGTCCCGGACTATTGGAAAAAGGCAAATATCGTGCCCATCTTTAAAAAAGGGAAGAAGGAAGATCCGTGGAACTACAGACTGGTCAACCTAACCTCAGTCCCTGGAAAAATCATGGAGCAGGTCCTCAAGGAATCCATTTTGAAGCACTTGGAGGAGAGGAAGGTGATCAGGAACAGTCAACATGGATTCACCAAGGGCAAGTCATGCCTGACCAACCTGATTGCCTTCTATGATGAGATAACTGGCTCTGTGGACATGGGGAAAGTGGTGGACGTGATATACCTTGACATTAGCAAAGCTTTTGATACAGTCTCCCGCAGTATTCTTGCCAGCAAGTTAAAGAAGTATGGATTGGATGAGTGGACTATAAGGTGGACAGAAAGCTGGCTAGATCCTCAGGCTCAACAGGTAGTGATCAATGGCTCGATGTCTAGTGGTCCTGGGGCTGGTTTTGTTCAACATCTTTATTAATGATCTTGATGATGGGATGGATTGCACCCTCAGCAAGTTCGAGGATGACACTAAGCTGTGGGGAGAGGTAGATATGCTGGAGGGTAGGGATAGGGTCCAGAGTGACCGAGACAAACTGGAGGATTGGGCCAAAAGAAATCTGATGAGGTCCAACAAGGACAAGTGTAGAGTCCTGCAATTAGGACGGAAGAATCCCATGCACCACTACGGGCTGGGGACCGACTGGCTAAGCAGCAGTTCTGCAGAAAAGGACCTAGGGGTTACAATGGGTGAGAAGCTGGATATGAGTCAGCAGTGTGCCCTTGTTGCCAAGACGGCTAACGGTACATTGGGCTGCATTAGTAGGAGCATTGCCAGCAGATTGAGGGAAGTGATTGTTTCCCTCTATTCGGCACTGGTGAGGCCACACCTGGAGTACTGCATCCAGTTTTGGGCCCCCCACTACAGAAAAGATGTGGACAAATTGGAGAGAGTCCAGCGGAGGGCAATTAAAATGATTGGGGGCTGGGGCACATGACTTATGAGGAGAGGCTGAGGGAACTTGGATTATTTAGTCTGCAGAAGAGAAGAGTGAGGGGGGATTTGATAGCAGCCTTCAACTACCTGAAGGGGGGTTCCAAAGAGGATGGAGCTCGGCTGTTCTCAGTGGTGGCAGATGACAGAACAAGGAGCAATGGTCTCAAGTTGCAGTGGGGGAGGTCTAGGTTGGATATTAGGAAACCCTATGTCACTAGGAGGGTGGTGAAGCACTGGAATGGGTTACCTAGCGAGGTGGTGGAATCTCCACCCTTAGAGGTTTTTAAGGCCCAACTTGACAAAGCCCTGGCTGGGATGATTTAGTTGGGGTTGGTCCTGCTTTGAGCAGGGGGTTGGATTAGAACCTCCTGAAGTCCCTTCCAACCCTGATCTTCTATGATTCTATGTGGCGGGGGGAGGGAGCATGCAAGAAGGGGACTAGTGAGCGTGGTGTGCTCACGGAGGACGGACAGCCGTGCACACGTGTGATGTGCAAGAACCGTGCATGCATTACACCGATCCTCACCAATAAAATGCTGATCCCCTCCCATGGAGGCAGTGTGGTCTAGTGGACAGTGCTGGGAACTGAGGTCTGGGTTCTAATTCCAGTCCTGCCGCTGACTCGCTGTGTGGCCTATGGGTAGGCTGTTTCCGCTCTCTGTGCGCACCCCTCGCAGCTATGCAAAATGGGGCTGTGAGCGGGGGGGTCGGAGCGCGCCATGGCTCTGTGGGCGAGGCACCGGAGTGGGGTGGGCTTCAGATGCCCCTGCCAGGCCAGGGCCTCAGCACGGTCCCGCTGGGTGTCCCAGACCCAATGCCTTTGCCTGTTGCTCCTGGCAAGATGCTAAGGGGAGAGAGTCCCTTCCCCCGCCATGCCATGGCTGCCTCCCAGGAGAGAAGTGATGGGAATTCCCAAGCGTGGGCGTCACAATGGGCCCGGCTAGGTGCCGAGAGGAGAGCAAAGTTGGGGGCAGCCCCCATGGGATGGCCACAAGGAGCCAAGGTGCCTGGGGCTCGCAGGCTCAGGGCCCTTGGCCTGTCGTCCTGCCCCTGCGGGGGGAAGGCGAAGAGGTTCCAGGGAGGCCGCTGGATCTGCCCCAGCCTGCCAAGGGCGTGGGAAACTCCGTCCCTGCGGCGGCTGCTCACCCCAGAGATAGCTGCAAATCTCAGGCCCTGGGGCTGGAGCCACGTCGAGGCCCCGGGACTTGGCTTCCAGTTACCCTGAGCCGACTGGCTGTTACTAAATGCTGGTCCAGGCGGACCCTGGGGGTGGGGAAGGAGCCCACCCGGGGCTGTAACTCTAGCCTCGTTTGTTTGCTTCCAGCCTCCAGCCTGAACGCCCATGTGTGTCGGGACCCCCGGCCCTGCAGCAGCTGAACCGCTGACCCCAGGAGTTTGCAAAACACCAGGGTTATGCCCCTGGTGACATCCCGGCCCCCGGGACAGACAGCTCCCCCCCCACCTCAGCGCAGCTGAGCAGGGAAGCTGGGGGCGGGGGGGCGGGTAACAGCACAACACAGACACGTTCCCTCCACGCTGCCCCCGGCTGATCTGCCTGACTCTGGGTCATGAGGGGAGCCCATCCAGGGGGCAACACCTCATGCCCATCCGGCCTTGGACCTCTCCGCTTGGATGCCAGGACCCCCGTCCCCCGGATGGAGGAACCCCCCCCCCATCCCCCAAACACAACTCATTTCACAAAGACCCTCCAGCTCTCCTCGGCCAACCTTCCCTGTTCCAGCCCCAGGTTGTGCTGGGCACCATGGGCTAGTCAGCAGCCGCTCCCCACCCCAGAGGTGGCTGCATGTCAGAGGCGCTTTCAGCACATCTAAGGAACTTTTATGGGCCCCGCCACCATTGGCTCCGAGCGCCTCCCAGTCGCAATGGAGGCCTGCCATCCCCACTGACCAGATAGGCCCCTGGGGCCTGGAATCGAACCTGCTCCTGCCAGGCTACTGCTCTAACCACTGGACCGTCCTACCTCACGCACAGCCAGTCGGCGAAGCAGCCTGGGCCCTATCCGAATAAAGGCCCAGGGGAAAAGGAGCAATGCTATGAAGTCTGCAGGACCAAAGAGGAACCATTCATTGGCTCCTGCTCCCATCCTTTCGCCCCGCTCTGGGGCCGAGGGTCCCAGCTGCCCCTGACAAGCTCTCTCCACCAGAGACCCTCCACGCCGGGTCCTACTGTCCCTATATCTGGTGACAGCGGTGCTGAGGGGACGCTGCTGTCTGTGCCATTCACGGGACACCGCCCCCCCCCCCCGCAGCTAGAAAAGGATGACGGAGACCCTGGCGTGGGGCAGAACGTACCTCTCCGGGGCTGTCCGGCCTCTCTCTGGCCCGACGGCCTCACAGCAAGTTTGGGAGCAAGTTTGAATCTTAGACCAGGGTTCAAACTAGACACAAAAGCATCGGGCTGATTTCTTTTCTTCTCCTTTATCTCCTGCTGTCTCGGACTCCTGGGTTCCAGCTGGGCTTGGAAGCAGAAACTCTGGAACCTGCGGCTCTTGGGGCAATCCAGGCTTGACCCAAGGGGTTTGCAGCCACAGGGGGGACCTCAAGCGCTGTCCGCACTATTCAACGCCATCAAGGGGGCCATCCCGCCCCGAGGCTCCTGCATATACAGGCCTTCTGCACCGGCCTCCATGCTGCCCTGCTACATGGCTGGTTTGCACTCTCTGACCACAGATGCCTGCTTTGAAAGTGTCCCACACATACATTCCCCTCCCCCCAAAAAACCCAACAGGTTTCTGGGTGACTCCTCTGTCTCTCTCACCCCCCCCCCCCCACACCCCGAATAGGACAGCTTCTCTCCTTTTGTTTCAGTCAGTTTAGCTCAGAACCCTGGTCTTCGCTTCTCCGAAAGACGTAACCTGCAGCGGCACCTACCACCCAGCTGGTTTATCGGGGCCGCACTGACTCCCAGGGGAGAGCACCCCCTACTGAGAAACTCACCCCCCTTCCCAGCAGCTGCGGCACACTGGGGCCAGCGCTGACTCTGCAGGGAGAGCGCCCCCTGCTGAGCCCTGGTCTCTGCCGCACGGCACCCCCTCAGCAGCGTCCAATAGAAATTCGACGCTAGCCACACTGGTGGTTTTGAATTTTTCTTGTTAGCCACATTATAAAAAAGCCACATGCATTAGCCACAATTCAATAGCCTATTAGCCACATGTGGCTAGTGGCGAATGCATTGGACACTGCTGCATGGTGCCACATTGGGTCTGGGGTCAGGGCTAACCGAGTGGATCTCTGATTCATCTCGCCGTTCCGGGGCACTGGGAATTCAGTCCTCTCTCAGCTCTCTGGGCTTCTGCTGGTTTCTCTGGATAAACGCTTGCTTTGATGCAGCGTCACGGTTATTTTATCGGGCCCGTGTGCGTATCGGGGGCTGCCAAGGAAACACAAAGTTGGTCCCCTGGCCCAAGCAGCTTGCAAACTAAACGGTGGGCTGGGCAGACAGGTGAGAATGGAGCAGACCGCAGGAAGGGGAAGGCACCAGCTGCTAGAAAGGGGCCCGACCGGTACTGCTGTTCGGCAAAGGGGGTCTCTCGGCGGTTCAGAATTTTCCTTTGCGGCTCGTTTTCCCATGGGCGACGCTGAGGGAAGGAGCATCCAAGCGAGATCGGAGCAAGGTAGGGACGGAGGCTCAGCAAGTCGGTTTCAAGCGAGTGGGCCGTGCCACCAGCCGCTGCCAGGAAAAAGACACAGGGTCGCCCACGGGAAGATGAGGGCATGGAGGCCGCTGGTGCTGGTCAGGTATGTGGCCGAGGAGGCCAGCAGCTGCATGATGGGTGGTACGAGAATGAGAACAAGAACAGGGGGTGAACTGTGGGGAGCCAGAAAAAGTCTTGAACAGGGGGCGATGGGTCGGGGTGGTGGATTTTGGCAGCAGCGTTTGGTGGGGGCAATAGGCCAGGGGATGAGGAAACCCAGATTTCAGTGGACTCCTCTGTCAGAGGCTGACATCCCCCCACCCCTTAAGAACACTGCCCCTGGCCTGTCGCCTCCAGACCCCCAGTTCAGATTCAGCCCATTTTTCAGCAGCTTGTCTGGAATGAGTTGGACCAGATCTCAGCCCAATTCCTGGTTCAGGTCTCCAAGAAACCTGGGGGGAGCTCAGTGGTTTGAGCATTGGCCTGCTAAACCCACAGTTGTGAGTTCAATCCTTGAGGGGGTCATTTAGGGATCTGGGGCAAAAAATGGGGATTGGTCCTGCTTTGAGCAGGGGGTTGGACTAGATGACCTCCTAAGGTCCCTTCCAACCCTGATATTCTATGAAGAGTCAAGAGTCTCAGCGGAGAAGCCAAAATCTGAATGGGCCACACAGACCAACCTCCCCCATGTCCCTTGTCAGTATGACAGAACAATGGGCGCAGAGGGACCTGGCATTGCCAGGTCGTACCCGCTGTATGCCCTCTTCCTGCACATCTCTAGGGCTGCCAATACAGCCGTGGCCACCGAGACTAAATCACCTTTCGAGCGTGGGTGAGGGAGAAGCAGCATGGGGCCTCCCCAGAACTGGAACTGCTGCAGCCGCTCTGGAATGTAAGCGCATCGCCTTGTCCAGAGGAGGAATACCTGGGCAATCCCAGATGGAGCCTGTCATGAAGGCGAAGGATGATTAAGTGGCGGGGCAGGGAGTTGCCATCAGAAAACAAACATCATTTTAGCTTTAAAGAAAAAAAAAAAAATACAAGCCTGGACGTCTGGAACAGAGACACCGAAAACTATTTGAAAAGCACAGGGGAGAAAGCAACGGCTAAAGCAAAGGCCAGGCGCCCCCAAGATGACTTTAGCAGCCGCATTCCCCCGGCACGTCCCAGCTCTGCTCTTCTCTTTCAAGTGACGGCCTTCTTGTTTCCCTTGTTGCTAGCGCTGTGGTCAGATGCCCCCCACTCTGGAAAGGCACTTAAAGATTTGCATTTCAATGCCAACGAGTTCAGACACCTAGCCCACCCTCAGCTCTCTCTCTCGCACTTTGGTGCAGGGCCAGAAGGCAGCTGTGTATTTTTTCTGTGCTTGTGTCTTCAGTGAATACCAGGATCATAATCAGGGGAGTGGGGAGGAGGTTTACGGACTAGCCCCACCGCCGCTGCTGCGAACTCCGGCTGAGACAAGAGCCCAGGACCAATGCTTTCGAGATGCTTTTGGAGCCTCCCGGAGGGGAGAGGCAAGCAACGGCACATTGCTTTGCATTTACCCAACCCCCCGCCCAGGCCCACAGCAGCACCTCCCGTCTCAGTTTCTCCTTCAGAACTGGCCAACATCCAACAGATGAAGTCTCACCTCCGAGAAACATGGAGGAACGCGCCCTGCATGTCGTCTGGGTGCTCTCGGCACCTTTGATACCATCCTGAAATAGGGAGCTGACCTGCCCACCCCGGACCGACCGATCACCTTCCCCAAATACGGGCAGAGCAGTAACTCAATACTCAGTTTACAAAACCCAAGGAGCTAAATGGAACCCTTCCCCACTGAACACGGCATCACAAAGACGGCTATAAATGTGACCCAAGACACACAAGCAGAATGGAAGGTGAGCGGGGAGGCCATGGCTACACACCGAGATGGAGTACAGGAGCTGCAGCGTCAGGCACGCGGATCAAAGCAACCACTTTGCAAAAGTTGGGTCACGCTGCATAGCACAAACCACAAAGAAATGCAAAAGCAAAACACACCAGGCCAGGACCAAAAAACTTTAGCGCTAACTTCTGACGAGCTTCCTGAGCCAAAAGAATTAACCTGGACATAGCTGTATACCAGGAACCTGTGACAAGATGGCCAGTTACCCTCACTGCTAGTGGGAGAGAATACTGGATTCGGCATCGCCCACCCTGTTGGTATTTGGGGTTTTTCTCAAAGACCCAGCGCCTGGAGCCAGGTGATTTTGGGAGGCTCTCAGTTTTCATTAAAGAAAGGAAGTTGGGAAGAAAAGCCTGAACCTGTGACCCAAGTGCAAGGTAAATCAAAGGAACCCACAATATCCTGATTTCCTTTTACATCTCATGTTCTCTGGCTGGGGCAGGAGCAGGACAGGCTCATGGTTTTGGGACACTTGGGACTGGTACCACTTAGCGTCCGAAGAGATGGTGGTTGGTCACTTGCAAGGGCAATAGTTATAGCATCCACCCCAGGGTCACAGGTCCTAGCAACCTTGGAGAGACACAGGGACTCCTACACCAAGCCAAGGAGGAAACTGGCTGTTTCTCGAGCGTGCTCAGACAGCAGCTGACTGTGCCCGGCCCAGCACCCAACACACAAAGTCAAACAAGCACCAATGAACCAAGTCAGCCCCACCCAGGGCCGGATCTGGCTTTTTTGCTGCCCCAGGCAAAGAGAAAAAAAACCACCACAACGGCCGCCCCAATGCCCCAGCCAGAGCGCCGGCGGGGAAGAGTGTTTTTAAAAAAACCAAAACAAACCCTGAGCGCCGCTCCGCCCGGAGGTGCCGCCCCAAGCACGTGCTTGGTCGGCTGGTGCCTGGAGCCGACCCTGGCCCCACCCAGCAGGTGCCTGGTGCATAGCGAGAGGGGATGGAAATATCCCGGCAAAGTGCCCTTTAGAAAGGCATAGGCTGCCAGATCCGTCAGTTGGAGGGGTTTCTAAGGCGTCCAAGCCCAGCATGAGCTGAGGACCATGCAACCATTAGAACCAGCATGGAGTGCATCCTAAGTAGAGATAGTCTCATACCCCCTTCGTTGCAGGTGTGGGGGGGTTGATTTTTTGGGGAGCGGGGGATTGCTGTTCCTTCTGCTTCCTCCCCTCCCACCTCTCCAGCTGTGAGTTGGTCCTGAGAACCAGCGTGGATAAAAATCGATGATTTCAACAAACAACAACAATGGGATTTTTTTGTATTTAAATCAGATTTTCTCTATTGTTTAGCAATCATAGTAAGCTTTTCTTTTTAAAAATAAACCTGTTTAGAAACAAAACCTGAATGTAATGCAAAATATGTGAAGGTCTAAATGTCTTATAATCTCTCAACTAAAAAAGAACACTGCCGAATCCACAAACCTCTACCAAAACCTCTGAGTTCAAGGCGGCTTCACTAGCTAACGAAAGAATCGGGATAACAACGTCTAACTTTTGAGGTCAAGCTGTCTCAATATGGTACAATGCGCTGTATTTTGAGGTCCTGCGCTGTATTAAGGGCTTGATGCTCTTGGGGATGCAGGGGCGGTGTTACTGGGTGCTAGATACTGGTAAAGTCATTACAGGCGCTGGGACCCAGCCTCTGTCTCCAGGAGATACCGTCATGTATCTCATCCAGATCAGCCAGAGCCCACCTGGGTGGTCTCATACTCCTATGTTACAGCTGCTCCCTCTCTGGGTGCTGATTTGCTCAGTTCTCAAAATTATGAATATTTATGACCCCGCCCCCCCCAGCAGGGAAACTTACTCCGGATCATGTATGCAAAACATTGAAGGTTGTGCTGTTTAACCAAAATACTTTGTGTGTGTTTAATTAAATTCCAGTTACCATCCTAATGCAGCTTGACACAAACCATGAGCAAAAAGTTAATTATCCAGCAAATAAGCAATAGATCATTCACCGTTCCCTAATGTACTAAAAATGTACAAGTAATAAGAATCTGAAAATATTAAGCTATATAAATTGCTTACATAAATATCCAGTTCTTTTCCTAGCTAAAAGATGTACCACATCTAATGTAAAGGGCTCTATTTAGTTATAAATCAACATGTTTTAATGATTATGTCAGCTACAAAAGAGAACACCCCTTTCCATAGAAAATAAGGGAAGTACAAATGGAAAAGTTGATTAAAACGGATGATTTAAATTGAGGCTTTCCACTGGTGATTTAAATCGGTGATTTAAGTCACCTTGATTTAACTCAGTCCCCTCTGCTGAGATGTTTTCCTGTGGGGAGGTGGGAGAGAGGACAGAGAGGGTCCCATGTCCCTTCTCTCAGCCCTTAGAGTAGCTCCCATTTAGACAGGTGCCTCCCCAAACCTACCCTGAACTCCGCATGGCGGAGGCCTGGCCCATCACTGACAGGCCAGCATGGGAACGGGCGTGAGGGGAACGATTGGAGGAGTCAGCGACACACGAATGGAGAGCGGCGAGGGGGGAGCCAGCTGCGGGAGGGGGGTTTGTTCAGATCAGCGCTCTGAGGCCTGGCTACCAGGCCCATTCTTCTGCAGACCTTGTGGTCAGTGGCCAGGCTGGAAATCTGATGGGAACATGATCTCTTGGGTCACAGCTGCTGGGGGGAACCTGGGTAGGGTGCATAGGCAAGCCTGGAAAAGAGGTGTCAGGAGGGGGGAGGAATTGGGGGCTGGGCCAGGCTTGCACCAAGTTTCAGGGGATATTTTTTGGGGAGAGGGGCTGTTGAGGGTTGTTCTTTTACCCAGGCTGGTTTGCCTGCTGCCCGGGCACTCAGGGAGAAGCGCTAATTGGCATCTCGCACCCAGACCTCCTGCAGCAAGGGGCCAGGGAGCTGTGGCCAGTGGACTTGGCACCTGCCCAGCCAGACGGTCCCGCTGTAAAAACAGCCTGGCAGCTGGGTGTCAGCTTCCCGGCCTCGCCGCTCTCCAGCGGTGCCACCTAAGCAGGCCCCTGCCCTGTGCCCCCGTGTTCAGAGAACATGGCTTCTGGAGCGTTGCAGGCACACGGAGAGACGGGATGAGGTGGGAGTTGCTCCCTTTAGGGGTCACCGTCAGCTGCCAGGACCCCCAGCTCTCATCTCAGGACTCGGGAGGAAAATCATCACCGGGACAGTTTTCCAGGGAAAACCACAATTTTGATCCAGCAAAACGTTTAGATTTAGACACGTCGATTTCAGCTAAAATTCGACAGGAACATTTCAAACCGATTCCAAATGGAGCTCGAATGTGGCTTCCCGCGGCTCACGGGTTTGGCTCAGAGAAGTGAAAAAATACATAACCAGCCTTTCCTTGTGTCCTATCTGCGCCTATTATCTTCCGTCGTGTGGGGCTACCATTGTTTCGCCATCACCAAAACGAAACGTTTCGACCAAGTCGTGGCGACGCATCTGAATCGAAATGTTCCCGACTCAGGGCGAAAAGAAATGTCCAATTCCCAGCATTTCCCACAGGCTGGAAACGCCGTTTTCTGACCAGCCTAAGACCGCTTTAAAAATGGCCAGAGCCGCCTTCCTCCTGCCTGACTGCCGGACCCCACAGGCCTCACCGCAGAGCTGCCTTTCTCCCGCCTGCCTGCCAGACCCCCCAGGCCTCACCCCGGAGCCGCCTTCCTCCCGCCAGCCTGCCAGACCCCCCAGGCCTCACCCCGGAGCCACCTTCCTCCCGCCTGCCTGCCAGACCCCCACAGGCCTCACCCCAGAGCCGCCTTCCTTCCGCCCACCTGCCGGACCCCCCAGGCCTCACCCCATAGCCACCCGCACTCCACAGGGCCCGTCCTCAGCCTCCTCCTGCCTCAGTGCCCCCTCTCCTGAGAGCCTGCCCTCCGCAGCCCCCCCACTCTCCACAGCCCGTCTCAGAGCCCCCCACCCTTCACCTCCTGCCATAGCCCCCCCACAGCACCCCGACCTCAGATCTCCCCTTCACCTCCTCCCATAGCCCCTCCCCTTCACTTCCCCACCTCCTCCCATAGCCCACCCCCTCCGCAGCCCCCCACTCCACAGCCCCTGCCGTAGAGCCCCCCATCCCCTCTCATAACCCCCTACCTTCCACAGCCCCCCACCCTTCACCTCCCCACTCCCTCCCATAGCCCCCTACCCTCCACAGCGTCCTCCCCCACTTTAAAGCCAGCCTAACCCGCCACACAGTGATTTCCCTACACTCCCCCTGAATTTCCCCAACACCCCCCCAGTTTTGTGAACTAGTTACATGCCAATTTAGTGACACCCCCACCCCAGTAAATTCAAATTCAATTCCTGGGGAGGCCATTGCCTCCACAGCTTCCCACCCTCTGCAGCCCCCACCTTAGAGCCCCCCACCCTCCACAACACGCCCCCCCCCCCAGCCCAGCCTGCCCCTCCCTCTCCCTCACCAGGCAGCCTGCAGCGGTCGTTAGCTCTGTGTAAACAAGACCTCCGCCTTCAAACAGAGGGGCTGTGGGGCCTGTTAGCCAGGGGGCCTCCCCGACCCGCTGCTAATGGAAACTCCAGCAGGGCTGGCTCCCGCGATGGGGCGGCGGGTGTGACGGGCGCCCGCTCCTCACCCCCCACCCACACCATCCCCCGGCAACGCCCGGACATACCCCCTCCACACACACCGCCCCCCCCCCTCATCGGGCCATCCTGCCCAGCCCCCCAGGTACCCCTAGGGTGACCAGACAGCAAGTGTGAAAAATCAGGACAGGGGGTGGGGGGGGGGGGGGGTAATAGGAGCCTGTATAAGAAAAAGACCCAAAAATCGGGACTGCCCCTATAAAACCGGGACATCTGGTCACCCTAACCCACCCACCCCCACACACTGGGGACCAGAGAGCAAAGTCCTCCACCGTCTAACACATCTCCGGCCACCCTAGAGAGCTCCCCAGCAGCGTCCATTCCTGCCGTGGGCAGACCCTCTCTCTGCCCCCACCGCCCCCCCACCAGAGCCACGCGCACACGAAGGGCCGAGCCGGGAACCCGGAGCAGGAGGAGGACCGAGGCCAAAGCAGAGCCGGGCAGTGGCCTGGTGACCTGAGCTCCACAGGGGGCTGCTGGGCTTATAAATCTCCTGCCCTCACCTTGGCATCCCAGGGGGCGAAGGGGAGCAGGGAAGAGGAACCGCAAATTAATTTCCCAGACGCCAATTAGGAGCCCCGGGCCTGGCGCGGAGCTAAGCCGCGGAGAAGGCGAAACAGCTGGGCAGACGGGCTCCCACCGGAGTCCTTGGGCTGCTCCCACCCCAGGGGAAAGGGCCAGCCATGGCTCCCCCGGCCACCCAGCACGGCTCCGAGCGGCAGAGAACAAGGACCGCACGACAGCTCCCCCACGCCCCCGATAACGAGCTGGCAGCGGAGAATGGGGGCAGAAGGGAAAACAGGGTGGGATCGAGAGAAGGGGAGACCCCCCCCTTCCAGCCCCCTCAGCCCAGCTGCCCACGGGTGGGGGGAGCATCCCACGAGATCTCGACCGTACCGACCCAGGCCCCCCCAAGCTTTGCCCGTGTAATTGCACAGGCTCTTAGCCCTTGTGAAATCATCCCTCCGCCACACCGGGCTTTCACACCCCCTGCAGCGGGAAGTTGTGCAGGTTGACTCCACTTGCAGCGAGGCCCATCCTTCCTGAGCAGCCTCACAATGCCGGCGAGAGGCAGCCGTCCTGCCCCCCAGGGATCCCAGGGCCTCCCTTCCCCTCCCAAGCCATGAGCACGGGAGCCCCCGGGCTGCAGGGAAGTGCCAGGCCAGGCTAGGAACGCGGGCACGTGGGTGCCCAGCAGCAGGCTGGGGGGGTCCAGCGATGACCCGGGCTTCTCCTCCGTGGCCCATGTGGGGATGGGTGTTTGCCCGGCCCCTGCCCTCCTGCAAGCAGCCAGGGGGGTCTCAGGGCCCATCTACCCTGCAGCCCAGGGCGCGGACACGGCTCGGCTCGGCGACTCACCCCCGGTCACGTAGCAGAACCAGGGCTCCTGAGTCACAGGCCAGTGCCCGATCCGGTGATGCTGCACCCCTGGCGCCGGCGCGAGATCGGTGAGTAAAGCCACCCGAATCCCCCCGGACGCCTGCCCTCACCCTGCCCTCTTCCCATGCCAGTGGGTGGGTAATGCGCCAGAGGCACAGGGGTGCTGAGGCTGCAGGGTCCTTCTCCCGATCTAGGCGGAGGTACCGTGTCGGGCGAAGGGACGATGGGCGGCCAGGGCGATGCAGGAGCGCCAGGGAGAGGAGTGCACTTTGTGGGAGGTGTCCAGACGGCACAGCGCTCAGCTAGCACGCAGGGAGGAGCTGGGCTGCACCGAGGGGACGCAGCTAGCCAGGCAGCCCCTGCCCCCTGGTCATTCATCTCACCGCACAGGGTCCCCCTTGCATGGACTGGCTCGGCACCGGGCATCACAGCGTCTCTCTGCTTCCGCCCCCCGCAGAGGATAGATAGACGGCCCGGTGCGGCGACTGACTGCAGCCTGCATGTCCCCAGGGCACAGCCTGGGGATCAAGCATCTTTCAAACATCACCATGGTATAAAGGTACGCAGCCACTGCGGAAAGGCAGCCACCTCTGGGGTGGAGCCTGGCAGCAGCCCCATCTGTACCTGCCCAGAATGCCAACCTCGCTAGCCTTGTCACTCTGCCCCCATTCTGGCTCCCGCCCGGGCATGGAAATGCCTCCCCAGCCCCAACCCTCCACGCCCCTCCTGAAGGCTTCCACGAGGGCCCCAGACACTCACCCGCAGCAACGACGTGCCCTCTCCTCCCCGTCCGTCGAGACGGTCGCTCCCCGCGCTGCCTCTGGCGTGTGCCTCGCAGGGCTCCGGCCCAGCTGGTCTCTGCAGCCCCGGCCACAAGCCAGGCGCCATGGCCGTGAGAAAAAAGCATCGTCCATCCATTCCAGGGGCCAGCGTGGCCCCACTGAAGGCGATGCTGGCCTTGTCCTCTCCCAACCCAGGAGCCAGGCCCCCCAACCACCTGCAGCTTGGCTTCATCGGCAGAGTTTTGGGGGTTCGGCTCAGTTCTGTCTCCTGGGGCACTTGCCGCCACGACACTGGGCTGACCCTTTAAAGAGACCTGGGCTCTGTCCCACCTGTGCCCAGTCATCTGCCTCCCAGGGGCCGGGGCCCGGTTGGGCTGGGTGATCGGGTGTCATGTGGCCCTAGTGCAGTGGGGTTCCTATAAGGAGGAGCTGGCTCTGTCAGGGGAGGCCAGGCAGAGCGACCTCAGGGGGGCTGCTGCAAGGATCAAGAGGCACCCGCAGGGAGTCCAAAGGGGGCTCAGGGCAGATGGGCCCGAGGAAGAAGTTCCCCCTGCCAGCCAGAGGGAAAAGTCTGGCTGGAGCTGCTACAGCAAGGGACACAAGGAAACTCTTCCAGAGGGGCGCAGGCGCCCGGGAAGGCACAATGGTCTGGCGAGCCTGGCGTCGAGGGCTGGGAGATCCTGGCTTGGAGTTAAACCGTTATTTCAGGCTAATGAACCAGAGCCCAGAAGCACCCGCCGCGGTGGTTGGTCGGGCTGAAGGAGGAGGGGACCCAAAGGAGAAGCAGGATCCAACACAGGGCAGAAGTGCGATCCCCCTACGGCTAGAAACTGAAATAAAAGCCGAGATTCCCACCTGGCCACGTGACTCCTGGAGCTGGGGCTTTAAGAAAAGCACCGAATATTGCCAGACCTGCGGTAACATTGCAGGGAGTTGGCAACCCCGGTGCGAGCCCAGCCTGCCAGGAACAACCCTGTGGAGTGTGTTCTGTAGGCCAGGGGAGGCTGGCCGAGTCCCACGCTGACGGGAGCGAGCAGGGTTCTCAGCCAGCCACACCAGCTCCTAACCCACAGACTCACCGTTGGCTGGAAGGCAGAAGAAACCCCGGCTGCACCCAAACACAGCTGATGTGTTTAATTAACAGGAGGCAATCCTTTATAAAGGCGCAGGCCACCCAACCGGAGAGCAGAAGCAATATCACGTGATGCAGGTAACCAATCCTGCACCACAGAGTGGGGAACTTGACCACGGCTCTGGGAGTTCATGGTAGCCCTCTGCCCAGATGTCAAGGTCACCTGGAGCCTTGGACCTGGGCATCTCCAGCTTGCCGCGTTTCTCCAGGGATCCCAGTCCTTGCTGACGGGGTGAATTCCTGACAGCCATGTGCCTGGGCCCCATGGCTGATTGCACTCCTTCCTTCTCTCCTCCCTATTTTCCTTCCTGTCCATCAGCCTCTTTATCTGTCTCCCCGGCGCGGGACGCCAGGCTCTGCTTTGCTAATCGCCGCTGGTGGTGACAGAGCTGCAAACGTCTGTCTTTAGACACCGATAACCTCCCTTCCGCAGTTCCACGCGCTCCAGCTCGGGGCACGATTCCCTGTCCGAGCAGCCTCCATGGGCCCGGAGCGCTCCCTGATCGACTGGAAACGCAGCAGAGGGACCAGAAAAGACAGGAGCGGAGAGCCAGAATCCTGGGCTCGCTCCTTTCAGATCAGGGCTGTGGCACGTCGGTGGGAGTGGGTGGAGGTGAATGCTGATGCCCCCTGCTGCACCTATGCCAAGGATAAACCGGAGGCTGATTTTCAGTCTCCAGCATGGACGAGGCGGCAGTTTTCGCTGGCATTCAGTTCCGTTGAAATGGAAAGAATGCAGAGCGGCCAGGCTGCAGCCAGCTTAGTCCAAGCTCCCTGGATCTCTCGCAAGGACACTCTCCGTCCCCCGGAAGCAAAGAACGAAGAGATTGTCCCCTCCCAGAACTCAGCCCAGGCCCCGACGGCCTCGCGGTCTCAGACTCGGCTTTCAAGTGGGAACCTGATAACGAGGACCTGACGAAGCAGAGGAAAGGTCAAGCCTTTGGCCAAGGACGGGCAAACCCCATCGCTGCCTGGACAGGGCCAAGGGATCATTACCGGGTTTCACTACCCCAGCGACGGGCACGATGGAAAACGCTAAAGCAGGCGGACGCGTCACTCAAAAGGACTTCGGGGCTTCGGGCTCGTTCAGGAGCTGGAATGAACTACCCGGGACCCTGTTAGGAGTCACTTCTCCAGGGTGACTCAGCCCCCCGTGCTGTCCCCTCTGAACCACCTGGGGTCGATTATACACCCCCCCCCCCCCGAGAGGGACACGTGGCACGCTTTGCCTGTGTCGTGTGTATGAGGACCATGCTTCCCGTGGGACCTTTAACATCACACATCCCAGACGCCATTCTGGTTTTAACCCTAGCTGTAGGCTAGCCCCTGCTCCAACATTGCACACAGCTACCCGGGGCAGCCACATTCTCCAGCAATCACCCACGACCCGCATGCCCCCTGCTCCCCACCAGCCAGCTGCGTCTCCCCTCCTGTGAGCCTGTGGCCGGCCGAGGGGGCTGGGATAGCAGAGGCGCTGCGAAGCGGGCATGGGACACCAGCAGCCGGCTGGGCGGGTGCCCCATTGGCCTTTAAGGAGGGTGGACTGACCGCGTGGCTAGCCACGGCGTAGCAGCCCTGTTCCCCGGTGCCCCCTGGCAGCGGTCACTCCGGCCTGGTGGCGGCCCGCACCATCTCGTGACAGCCCTCCGGCCAGGGCAGGGTTTATTCCCACGCTCTTTTCGGGGACCTGCAGCCCCAAGTCCTTATACAACAATACCCAGTGTTCCAGTCGCTCCAGCCACTGTGCCCCGGGGTTACCCAGACGTACGGCTCGTCCCCAGGATGTTGGGCACGCAACGAAATCTCAGCGCCAGGACTTCTAGTCCCAGTTCAGCTCCCCGCACCTTCCCGAACCCTCACAGGCTTGCTACGGCAAGAACCCGCGTCACCGGCCATCTGGCTACTGCCTGGGTCTCAGCTCCAAATGACACCTGCTTTCAGACCCGCTGCCGGGAAAATCACCATCTCTCGTCGCCTTCACGCATTCCCTGTCTGTGCTGAGGGTTTTCCCTGCCTCCAGCAGCCTGTTCCCTGGCACCCTCAGCTTCCCGGACTTCCTTCCCAGGTCCTCCGCCCTCCTTCCTCTGGGCTGCTCACTGGGGCTTAGCCTAACGCCTGCCAAGTTCCTTCTGGCTCTTCTTTCCGGGTGCCACCTCCCAGGAACCTGTCCCTTCCTGCAGCTCCTCTCCGCCAGCCCCCAAACCTCACCCTGCGGCTCTCCCCTTCCTGCCTCCACAGCCTCTGGCTTCCTCCTCTCTTGGTCTGCTTCCGAGCTTCAGTGGCCCCTGGTGTCTCTGGGCCACCAGCCCCAGAGAGGAACCTCCTGGCTCCCTCCCTGGCCTTCCTTCCCACTGCCCTGGGCTCCTTCCTTTACAAAGGCTCCTCCTCCGCTGGGTGCAAGGCCGTTATGTGTGATCCAGGTGCCCGCTCAGGTTCCTGGTAGCCCCTGATTAAGCCGTGTGGGGTTCATAGGCCCCATCCCAGCAAGCCGAGGAGGTGGAGCCTGGAGGGAGATGTGCAGGCCGCAGAAGTTACTTGGGCTCACTGCAGGAAAGAGGGGCGGGGGGGGGTCCTCCGGCCTGCGTGAGGTAGGAGGTCAGACAACCAGACGTAACGGCCGTCTCATGAGAAATGCAGCTGTAACGACCCCACCCCATGGATCCGAACCTGTAACCACCTCAGCTAATGGAGCAGCTCCCTTGGCTCGCAGCTGTAGTAGACTCTTCTCCTCTCCCGTAGACTGGCCACCAGCAGGACAGAGACTCTCAGTCGGCAGCTGCTACAAGCAAGTCAAGGGTCATCCAGCTGGAGTCCTGCTGGAGAGCACAAGGTGCTGGCTCTCCCCTGACCGATGGGGAGGAGCAGGGGTTTGACTTTAAGGACTCAGGCGGCTCCTTTGGCAGGTATATTCCTGGGTCCAGGCACCTGTCGGGCTTGCCCTCTGCTGGCTGCTCCGGGCTTTGCAAGAGGAGCTAAAGGGACCGCATCCACCCTCACCTAATTGGCCTTCAACATCGGTTCTCCACGTGTAAGGCAATGCCCTTCTCTTCATGTGCCAAGATAGATCTACACCGGCTTCTGTGATTTTCACTCCGTGCATCTGAAGAGGTGGGGTTTTTTACCCACCAAAGCCCAATCAAATCTGTTAGTTTTTAAGGTGCCACCGGACTTCCCGTTGCTATCGGCCAGACTTCTCTGGGCGCTTCGGAGCGTTGGGCCTCGAGGATCAGCACTGAGCGGGCCCACATCCCCTCGGCCGGCTCCACATGCCCAGTGCCGCCCCCCCTTAGCCGGGAAGTCAAGCCACTGGCCCCTCTGCGATTTGCTTCCGAAGCGGCTAATTGAGGCTCCCAGGCTGTTCCCCACCCGCCAGGGGCCACGGCTGTTCTTCCAGCCGGCAGCCCCGGCATTCACTCAGTACCGCTCATGCAATCACGGGAGCAGGCCCGTGCCCAGCCCTGGGCGGCTGAGTGTGTCTGGCGGCGTATGCCTGCCCAGCGGTGTGTGTGCGTGTGGGGGGGGGTGTGGTACGTGCATTGATCATAGAATAATAGAATATTAGGGTTAGAAGGGACCTCAGGAGGTTCTAGTCCAACCCCCTGCTCAAAGCAGGACCAATCCCCAATTTTTGCCCCAGATCCCTAAATGGCCCCTTCAAGGATTGAACTCACAACCCTGGGTTTAGCAGGCCAATGCTCAAACCACTGAGCTATCCCTCCACTGTGTGTGCGCGCGTACCCATGTTTGTCCACGTACCAGTATGTTTGGGCGTCTGAGCAGGGTCCGGTTCCATCTCCGCTGGGACTCCCTGAAACCCATTCTCAATCTCTACCCATTTCACCTGTTTCCCCAGAGCTTCCTAAACAGAAGTGGGGGGGTGTCTCTCCTGGGGACTCAGCCTAGGAACCAGAATAAGCCATTTGAATCCCCCTCATGGAGACAACACCCCCACACACAGCCCGGCCGCGTGGGGGTTTGAGCGAACGTAAGCAATGTGGAAGCCACCCAGGGCAGCAGACTCCGGACTCAGATGGTGGCAAGGTACTGCCGAGATTCGATTCCCCCTGGAGGGAAGAGAAGGTGAGGAGGGCAGAGAACGACCTATTGCAGGACGATTGGCTCTCACGCCGGCCAGACGGCCGTGGGAGAAATGAGGTGCCCATGTCTCACTAAGTCTAAGCAGGCTGGGATCTGGGCACTCCTATGCCAGGCGCTGCACAAACACACAGTGAGAGACGGCCCCTGCTCCAAAGAGCTTCCAGTGCATACGGACAAGACAGCCAAAGGACGGGTCATTCCCATCTTACAGGGGGGCATCTGAGACAGGCCAGGTTGCCAAGTGCTCCACTCCCCATGCGCTGGCACATGCTGCTGTATAGACCCTGGTCAAACCGTCAGCCACCTCTCAGCACCTTCTAATGCTCCCCCACCACCCCCAGACACCTCCATTGCCGGGACAGACTCCTCTGCTGGCCCCATCCCTTCTCTGGCATTAGTGACCAAACGGCCTCACAGCCACCACCGGGGCAGCTCTCTCCCCGACGGGAGCACAAGGAGTCAATCAAACTGCAGCTCCCACCCTGGGCCCCAAGAGACCCGGGCACGCAGCTACGGAAGGGGGAGGAGAGCTCGGGCCACATTCTGGGGCCGGCCCCTGTCTATGGCACGGGTGGGTCATTCACTCCTGCTCCTTTCGCTGCATCTGAAATACGCAGACATCCACAGTGAGAAACACACCCTTTGCTCTCAGCCTGGTTTTCCCCATCCCCTCCCCACCCTCCACAGTTATCAGCCCCCGTCTCAGAGCTTGCTTGCTCTCATACGGTCTGTTTGTTTGCCCAAGGGATCTGAAGTCAGGGGAACCTGCTCTGATACCATCAACTCGAGAGAGGAAGCAGCTAACCTGGCCTGACCCCTCTAATCCCATTCTTCCCCATGACACTGTGTGTGTATACAGTGAACTGATCGCAATCTGCACGTTTAGCCTTTAATCCGGGGGGGATTCTCCTCTGCTGAAGGAACGGCTCGCATCCAGCCAGGCGCCGGTAAATGTCGGACACACCCATTACTGCAGAGCAGAGTTACGGGGTGGAGACTGCAATTGTGATTCCCTGGAACTCATCGCTGAAATGCAGCGAGCGCGACAAACGGACCCGCCCGCTGAGATGCCCTGCCCGGCAGAGCGGACCAATGCTGGCGGGGTGACGGGCCAAGCTTGGGAAGGAGCCAGACGTTTGAATTCCAATCCTCTTGGGGTGGAAAACCCAGGCTGGGAAATTGACAAGGTTGTGGCCAGAGCGAGGACAGGCGGAGGGAGCTGGGGAAGGCGGACGGGATGGGGAACATCAGCTGAGCTATTTTAGAGGTTGAAAGAAACGGCTGGAGTCCAGGCTTGAAGTGAGCGTTCAGGTCAGTTACCTTCCACCCCAGATCCAAGCCAGGGCCCCCGGCAGGTCTGTCCAGCCCTCACGGGACTGACTCGGGCCTTGCCACATAAGGGGAGGTTTTCAGCAGACGGGAGCGGCGCTGCCCCATCCCATAGGATCTCCGTGGGCATCAAAGCAGGGCTCACCCGCGGCTCGCCTGCCCACTAGGCCTTCCCACTGCCCCCGGAGAGCTCTCCTCTGCCAGGCCACCTGCCCAAAATTCAGCCCCGCGCCTGCAGCGGGTGCAGCCGCGGCCTCTCAGCTCCCTCGTGGTTACCGTGTGCTCCCCGGCCGGCGGCTGCGGCCTACGCTCGGACGCTGGATATAAGCCCTGCCCGGGTCAGGGCACGCGGCTCTGCCCGGTATCTGTGCAGTGCCCAGCAGCGCAGGGACCGGGCCTGGAGGTGCCACACGCCCCCTGTAAGCCCAGCTTCCACCGAGGGTCTGGGGACCCCAAAGTTGCAGCACTCAAAGGGTGTCACTAGCACGGGGTCTGCATCTGCCCCAGGACAAGGCTGCTTTAGCCCAAAGGGCCTGGGGACGAGCAGCGCCCCCCCCCCCCCCGCATCTCTGATTCCCTGAAGCTTCCACAGGGGCAGGCTCTGGCCATCTCTCTCATGCCTGCTTTTTTATTACCTCCCCTAATTACCGCTCCTGTTAATTGGAGAGGCCCGATCAACAGCCCCACAGGCTGCTCCCTCTCCCCCGCTTGCCAGTAGGGTCTCATTAAAAATGATCTACAGCCACTTATCTGCCGTGACCCAGGCTGCTCCTACCAGGAGAGGGGAGAAGAGCCGTGGCCGTTCATCTTGGGCCAGGGCGGCCCAGGTGATAAACGAGCCCCGCTGTCTTTCAAGTGCCTCAGTGCGCCGTAACTCTAGCTGGGGCCCAATTAGCTGGGGAATTTGGTAACCCGGGGATCAGCCTTGCCTGCTGAAGGGAGGGTGCGGGCAAGGCCGAGAGCCGGGCATTGCCTGTCACGGTGAAAAAGAGAGCGGCCGCGTGAGCCGGGGGCTGCTCCCTGCGGGGTGGGGCAGGGGAAGAGGCCTCCCCTCCCCTCAGGGTTTCACCTGGACACGCAGGTGTAGGCAGCTTTGTGGCAATGGAATTGTCCCTTCTCTGCGGGGCTCTGGCTGCTTCTGCTGCCCTCTCAGCGTGTCTGGCCGCCCACCCCCGCCACACACACACACACCATTTCCACTGGTCAAACCCCCCTGCCGCCCTCCAGCAGCTCCAGTTTGCAGATGACAAACATTGGGGGAGTGGTAAACCATGAAGAGGACAGGTCTTTGACTCTCAGTGTTCGGGGTCTCTTGGTAAACTGGATGCAAGCAAACAACCGACGTTTCAATACGGCTAAATATAACTGTGTACATCTTGGACCAAAGGCGGCTGGCCATTCTTACGGGATGGGGGACTCTATCATGGGGAGCAGTGACTCTGAAAAAGACTCGGGGTGGAGAATCAGCTGAACGCGAGCTCCCAGGGTGACGCTGTGGCCAAAAGAGCCAATGAGACCCTGGGATGCATAAACAGGAGAAATCGCAAGAGGGAGTCAAGAGGTTATTGTCTCTCTCTAGTTGGCACTGGTGTGACATTGCTGGGATCCTGTGTCCAGTTCTGGTGCCCACAATTCAAGCAGGCCCTTGATCAGTTGGAGAGAAGAGCCACAAGAATGATTAAAGGGTTAGAAAACCTTCCATAGTGACAGACGCAAGGAGCTCGATCTATTTAGCTGAACAAGGAGAAGGGGAAGGAGTGACTTGATCCCAGTCTGCAAGTACCTGCCTGGGGAACAAATATCTAATTATGGGCTCTTCAGTCCAGCAGAGAAAGGTCTAATGGCTGACCTGAATGATCCAATGGCTGGAAGTTGAAGTCAGACAAATTCAGACCGGAAATAAGGTGTAAATTTTGAACGGTGAGAGAAATTAACCTTGCATCAAAGGTCATGGTGGATTCTCCATCAACGACCGTTTTAAATCAAGGTTGGCTGTTTTTCTAACAGATCTGCTCTATTTTGGGGAAGTCCTGACTCCCTGTATAACACCGATCACAGACTAGATGATCACAGTGATCCCTTCTGGCCTTGGATTCTAGGAGTCCATGCCGTGGTATGAGTGGTGTTTGGAGAAAGAGGGGCCGGTTTCACATCTGAGCTCATGGGTGAGACACAGCGCTCAGGAGTGCAAGCCGGGCCAGCCCACTGCTGGCCAAACACAGGCCTCCAAGACCTTTCCTCTATAGCCCCGCCAGCCGCATGAGGAGACACTAGCTCCCATCAGAGCCCTGGCGTGGGGCTGGCTGGGGGCACCTGTGATTTTATCTGAGCTCTGTGACAGAAATCGCCTGTCGTGGCTGATGCTGCATTTCCCTCAGAGCTGGCCACGAACAGCCTCCTTGATCGCCCTCTTGCTCATAGTCAATTTCATCTTCAGTTCCCTGCTTTGCTCTCCAGCCTTTAAAGCCCGCAGGAATCCCCCGGATGTGGGGTGCATCGGTGACAGGGGCCAGCCCCAGCTACTGCAGAGAGGTGTGAGGAGCCCCCCATGGGGAGACAACGGATCGGATGCAGAGACAGGCCCCAGCTGCGACACACGGATGCAGATTTCAAGTGCCCCAGAGACCACACGGGTGGCTGGATCCCAGGGTTTGAACAGACCCATTTAGGGGAGGGGAACCAGCCGCAAACATTGGATGCAGACTCGGGTTTCTCTTCCAAGCACCCATAAAGTTCAGGGTGTTTGGGCCCAGGGGATGGGGGTCGGGTCTCAGCTCCAACCCTGATCAACTTCCAGGGTAACTTGCTGCAGACACCCCCAACCCTCCACCTGAGGGGGAAGGTACGAGGGAGCTAGCCAAGGAGCCCGCGGTGCCCAGCGAGGACACCCCTCCCCTTCCCCCAGGCCAAGCGTTGTGGGCCTCACTGGGGAACTCCCTCAGTGGGGCAAGTCTCCCCGGCAGGTAAAACAGGTGCAGCGCCCCCCCCCCCCCCCCGCCCTTTACCTTCCCAAGCACTGGGACCCACCCAAAGCCCTGGGTAGCCATGGTGCTGCCAGGCTGCCACCTGGTGGCTACACGGAGGAACTTCTGTTCTTCGCAGCCCACCAGAATCTCACCCACCCACTCCTGCAATAATCCTCTCCCCTATGTCTCAGCTACTGAAGTCCTCAAATCATGGTTTAAAGACTTCAAGATGCGGAGAATCCTCCAGCAAGTGACCCGTGCCCCATGCTGCAGAGGAAGGCGAAAAACCTCCCGGGCCTCTGCCAATCTGCCCTGGAGGAAAATTCCTTCCTGACCCCAAATATGGCGATCAGCTGAACCCTGAGCATGTGGGCAAGACTCACCAGCCAGGGAAAAAATTCTCTGTAGTAACTCAGATCCCACCCCATCTGCAAAGGGCAACCTGGGGAAAGCAGATTGCCCTTTGCAGCGCCTGGGCCTGAGCAGCGCTGAAGGGGCAGCCCAAGGGCTGCAGGAGCCCAGGAGAACTTCGCTCCCGCTCAGGGCATGAAGGTAACGGCGGAATCCACGTTATTAGCCTGGATGAGAGCCGGGTTCCACGCAGAATCCTGCCACTCTCAGAGCCAGGTCCCTTGGTCTCCCCCTCCCTCCGCTCAGTCTCCGCAACTTTGCCGGCTGGTGCCTCAGTTTCCCCCCGGTACCATGGTGATAACAGCCACTTCTCTGCATTCTCCTGCCCAGCTGTGGCCCCATCCCCTGCTGCAGAGTTCGAGCGAGCTGCGATTCCTGCTCTCGCTCACCCGAGAGACATCAGGGTGCTAGGACAGGAGTCATTGACCATGTGAGTCCAGGGTTCCTTACACCCCAGCGAATACACTTCAGTCCTGCCCTGCAGCACCCCCTTCTTCCCAGTGCCCCCGTCCCCTGGAGCAGCCCCTCCAGCGGATCCCATCCTGGCGGGTGCAGCTGGTTGACCAGAGATGAGTTGCCCAATTGCTCTAGGGGACAGCCTAGGGAAAGCCGCCCAGGAGATCTCTCGCATCGCGATTTCTGCCACAGCAGAATGCTGCCGCAAAGATCATTCTCCTACCCCACCGCTGTGACCGTGTCGCCCCTCCGAGTCCCTCCAGGGCTCCCCCTTCTCTATTGCACCAACCACACATTGCTTGTCTGGCCCTTCACCCCCTCCCCCACCCCAATCGCCATGTGGTTTCCCACCTCCCATCAGCCCGTGACACCAGCCTCACTGGTCACGTTTCCAAACACGTCCGCCCCTGCTGCCCATAAACGCCCACAAAGCCACCTCATTATCCCTCCCCTGCCCGACAGGCTGCTGGGGGGCTGAGACCACAGCCCGCCACGCTGACCAATAGCCGCTAGGCACTACCGCAACACAAACCAGGCCCCAGCAGAGGATCCGGGCACTCAGAAATCACGGTAGCCCCTGGGAAGGATCAGGTGGTTTTACGATCCCACTAGCCCTGCACCAATGGGTCAGCCCCAGCCCCTTAGGTGCTACTAGAAGCAGAGTGGAGGCCACCTGGGGATCATGGCCTTTCTCCTGTGGGGAGGGAGGGTTGGAGCAAGTCCCAATTCCTTGCACACATCCCCTGCCATTGGGGCGTTACTGGGCCTGCTTCCCTTTGATCCAAGGGCCGTATCACCGCCGAAGCTCATTCCCCATGTCTGACCTAGCACAGCATCTGCCGGCAGGAAACGCCCCATTTCTACCCCCTGCCGGTTCTCCACAGGTCCTCTTTGGGCCCAGCCGGGCCAGGGCTGGGCTCTGGAGTCTCCCTGAGCACACTCTGTTCGGTTCTTTGAGTTTAGTCTGGAGCGGGGCCATGACTCGGGCACACAGGGGAAGACGGGGGGCTCCGGTGGAGCAAAGGGGCACTCCCAGCCACCGGCCGCCAGGACGGAAGCCAAGGAACATTCAGCGACGGTGAAAGGCACCGTTCTAACCCGATACAAGGAAACCGAAGGCAATTAGCCCGTGGAATCCCCTGCCACAAGAGGTCCTGGAGGTCAAGAGCATAGAAGGATTCAGAGGACGGGCAGGACGCCCCTAAGGATCCGAATACAGTGGGAGGACGAGGTGTAAACCCTCCTTCTTCACAGCAAAGGCCAACCGTGAACTAGGAGTGGGAGGGAAGGGCGCTCGGAAAGGGATTCCCACTTGGGCAGGTTACTCCGCCATTGTCCAATAGGGGGGATTTTGCCCCTGTCCCGGACCCCGGAGACGGGACACTGGAGCTGATGGGCTGGGGACAGGTAGGTGGGTTTTTAAAGCGCAGCCAACCCCAGCACACAGCTAGGCTGGGAGCCGGGGATAAGGCAGAGGGGCAAGTCCCCCCGTCCGTCCCCCCACACCTGGATCCAGAGGGGTTTCCCAGCAAAGCGCTGTTCTAACTCTGAACCTGCTGCCCTCCCATTCTGGCTGAGATCTCTCCCCTGCAGATCTTACCTCTCCTCCTGCTGCGGTGAACCAGGGGAGGGGGAGACAGACGATCCAGCGGGCCCCAGCGCAGGGCTGCTCCTTCAGGCTATTCTCCAGCACCCGGACCGGCCGAGCCGGGCACAGCCCAAGCCAGGGGGTGTCATTAACCGCTCCTCCGAGGGGTCAGACCGGCAAGGCCAGGTTACTGCTCTGTGCCGTCACAGGAGACACGGCTCCTTCCGCGTCTGACCTCTCGCTCCCACGCCCGGGCGCAGGTGGGAGCGTCAGGCCAGGCCTGGAGGAAGGACAAGTGACCCCGCGGGGAGCCCCGTGGCCAAGCCAGGAGCGTCCTGGCGTCTCCACTGAGCGAGGCCGCAACGAGCAGGTGTCGGGAGAGCCGAGCTCGCTCTGCAGCAGGCGGGGGAGGGAAGGGGTGGAGCCTCGCCACGAGATTGCCCATCCCAGCCCACACCAACTGCGCAGCTGACACCCAATCAGAAACGTTTATTGCAAGGTGCAAATCGCCTGTTACAGAGATGGGGTTTGGCTGGGGAGCCACCGTCCAGCGGGGGAAGCTCAAAGGCAGCCCGGACCCAGCACGACCCGGTGACACTCGGACGAGGCCCCGGCCCTGTAACGCAGGGTGCAGCACAGACGGATCTTGGATGCCAAGGTCAAAGGTGCCATATACACGCCCGGCTCACCCGGGATATTGCACTGGGGAAAGGAGCCCGGGGTTTTGGGACGAGGTTCTCTCCAAAACTTCCAGAGAATATTAAAAAAAAGGGCGTAACCCTCCCCCCCTCGATGACTAGAAACTGGAGAGAGAGAGAGGGGTCACCACTGCACTCAGCACCAGGCACCCCCGGGGCCAGCACCCCAGAACAGCAAGGTGAAACTGACCAGAATCAGCGTGTGAAACTGACCGCTCTAGCTGCACCCTCCCAGCCCAAGCCTAACGTCCATTGGCAGACAGCAGCCTGGCACCTCAGAGGGTGCAACAGAGCAGGGCAGACGGACCAACCAAAGGGCTGGTTCGCACAGAGCAAGGAACCAGGGAACAAGCCCCAGAAACTCCTTCTACTGAGCAACACAGCTGGGGCACGGGGTTGGCAGCGCACCGGACACCGATTGCTTTTCTGGCTCACCTCCAGGCGCTGGGGATCTCAGTGCCAAGAGAAGAGCACCCCCGGCACACTCAGGGCCCTGTGCATCTCCCCAATATCAGCCCTCCATGGCCCTGTGCGGGGGCCGGGCTCACCCCAGTGCCTCCCCTCAATGGAGGGAGCCCCCCCAAAACCTGACAGGAACAAACAAACAGCAAATTGACACGTAAACCAGCGACGTCCCAGGAGAACAGCCGTCCGGGGGCAGGGCTCCAGCCGGAGCCAGGGCAGCACCTGGGGGACAAAGATGGGTGAGACCGGCAGCTGTCGCCTCCTTCGTCCCCACCCCGCAGGACCAGCCGCTGCTTCCATTCAGGGCAGGGGGTGAACGCCACCCATCTCGCTCTCAGTGCCTTGAACCCGAGAGCAGCCCGAGCTCACCAGACCGCCACCCCTCAATGGAGGGGGCTGAAAGCATCCCCCTCTTCCCCCTCCAAATGAGCTCTTCCAGCGGGTCTCTGGGAGCAGCCCAACCCCTGGCCAGGAATATGGGGGCCTCCCAATGCTAGCTCCCCCAGGAGCTAGGTCCGGGGTCCCCCCCATCCCAGCTAGTCCCCCATCCCCTGTACCTCTCCGCTACTGCCTCCTTCGCTGCTTCTTGGCTGGCATGATGGGGGTGAGCTCTTCCTCCTCCTCTTCCTCGCTCTCCTCTTCCTCAGACAGGACTCTCCTGTGCACTGGGACACACGGACAGGCCCCTTGTCAGGCTCTCAATGCGCCGGGCCTTTCAGACCCAGGGGCGCCCTCTCCCCTCCCCGTTCTCACGGCGCCGCTACCCCCGACCTCCTCGCTGACCACGGCTGGGAGAAAGCGAGGGGCTAGCGCCAGCGGCCTAGGACACCACCGCACCAGCCCAAGTCCCCGTGTGCTCAGTGAGCAGCCCAGGGGGGCGGCTCTGGGGCACGGTTATGGGGCCAGCTACTTAAATGACCCACGCACGGGAGCGGGAGCTGGTTGGGGCAGATAACAGCACTCAGGCATCAGACCCTCCTCTGCAGACGCCGCCCAGACACGTCACCTGTTCAGGTGGCGACCGCCCGGCAGGGGGCAAATTCCTCCCTATCTCCGCCCCCTGAAGGAACCAGCTCTCTGGACAGACCCCCCCACAGCTGGCATTTCCTCCTGGGCTGCATCCCCTTCCGCCCCCCAGCTCCTTACTGATCTGGTGCTGTCCGGTGAGGTGCACGGGGCCGGAGCCCGATTTCAGGTGGAAGGTCACGGGCAGTTGGAGCTGGAAGTTGTCCAGGCTCAGCTGCGAAGAGACAGCGAGAAGCAGCAGAGTCAGCAGCAGGGCCCAAGCCTGGGGCTCCCCCGCCGCAAGGAAGGGCTCTTGGCTGGTCCCCACCCAGGCTCCCGAGGGGGCAGCAGACCCAGTCAAAGGGGGCACCCTGCAGCCATGGCATTAAGGGCGGGGTGAATTTCAGTCACCACGGTGCAGGGAAAGAACGTTACCGTCAGGCAAGTTCCCGCACGCAGGGCCCTACCGATGCCTCTCCATCCCGCCCCGCCAGCCCCCTGCTAACCCAGCCCTGGGCTCCCCACCCCCCAGCTCTGTCCTGGGTCAACCTCGCCTCTGATGCAGACAGGCAGCACAGTTGGCAGCTAAACCAGACACAGGGGAACCGGGGCTTTGAGCTGCAAAACCACCCTGCTGCACCACTGACGGGGAAGGGGATTCTGTCCAGCAGAGAACAAACCCAACGCTGGCACACATCCCCGAACCCCCAGCCCTGCAGGGATCGCCCCACTAGGCCCTTTTACCACGGGCTGGCACGACAGCTTCAGATTGGCCACCGGCACAGCAATCTCCTGGTTCTGCCGGTTACGCCCCACGACTTCCACCACGTTGCATTCGTCCTTTGCGCCGTCTGCCAGGCAGACCTGGACGGGAGCAGAGCGAGGGGTTAATAGGGGCGGCCACCTCAGGGGGAGACGGGGCAGCCACCCAGGGTCTGACTGCTGCCTGGACCAGCTGATGACAGCCCTGGAAATCAAGGTCCTTCCCCAGGATCAGCCCAGTACGTGGATGGTGCAAGCAGCCACCGGGACATTAGACAGGCCTGTCTCCGGAACCCTGAACCCTGCCGCACCAGGGCACGAGACAACCACTAACTGACCGGGTTAGCTGGGGACGTCCCTCAGCGGCAACTATTCTTCCTCTGAGGAAGCTGGTGCCGATACCTGTCAAGAGAGCGGACGCTGGAGCAGAGACACTGCTGGTCTGGGCAATTCCTCGGTGAAGCGACTTGCCCAAGGGCGGACAGGAACTCGCAGGCGGAGCTCAGAACAGAACCCAGCCACCGAGCCTGCGCTAACCACTAGCGCATGCCCCAGGGGGTTGAAACCTGCCCTAGCAAGGAGGGGTGCAGATCAATCAAGCAGACTGCACTGCATCATGTGATTGCTCCCCTCAGCTCCCTAGAGGGACATGGGTCCCCCGCTTGCGTGGCTCTCTCTGGACCGCGGGGCAGACACAGCTCCCAGGCCCGAGCCAGCAGAGGCTGAAGGAGAAGGGGAGGGAGATGCCTTGAGCCGCCCATGGCGGCCCGCTCTGCTGTAGAAGAGGCCGGGCCTGGACGTGAGCTGCGTTCACGTTGCTTAGGATCATCATGAAGACACAGAGCAACGGCTCCTCTCGTCCCACGTCCTGCCTCTGCCAGAAGCCGCGAACCTGAGGGGGAGCCGGAACCGGGCCGGGGCTGAGGGAAGGAGAGCGCAGAAGCCAGCCAGGGATGGTAAGGGACATTAACCCTGTCTGCAGAGCAAGGGTTCCCGCTTACCATAGACAGGGCCAGGATGTGCTCAGAGTCATCATCGTCATCCACCTTAAAGGTATAGGACCTGGTACTGCCCGTCAACTCGCAGCCTGGGGAATTCATGTGAGGAGTCAATAAAATCCAAGGAACTGGCTACTGCCCCCTAAAGGGCCATGGGGAGATCCTGGGGCCGCCGACCCGGCTGAATCCCAAGCTCTGGCCGCCCCACATTCCCTCCTGCCGCTGAGTCACCCCAGAGCCAGCTGCATTCCAGTGGCCAGAGAAGGAGCCCAAGCCCAGCCACGCAGCTGGGAAGGGCGGCACTGGGAGCTGCAGCAATACCTGACACCCAGTGCTTGGCGTGGCTCCGGGCCAGCAGCACCCCTCAGTGCCGGGCTCCTTCTCCAAATAGTGCCCGGCCGTTTCTCCACGTGGGGCGGCTCCCTAGTACTGGGTTGTGATGAGATAATGGGCCAGCCGGCCGCAGGGAGCGCCCTGGGCCCTGACACCCCCCCACCCAGCTACCAGGGGAGGGAGCGAACGGCAATCGCAGGGCTGGGACCGGCTGGAGAAAGGCACCACACGGTCCCGGAGC
This sequence comes from Macrochelys suwanniensis, assembly GCA_033296515.1. Classification (NCBI taxonomy): domain Eukaryota; kingdom Metazoa; phylum Chordata; order Testudines; family Chelydridae; genus Macrochelys; species Macrochelys suwanniensis. Next base: position 141,896,836 of record CM065778.1, read on the forward strand.
TCTCATAGCGAAGGGCAAACCCACGGGCACTGCAGCCTGGCCCCACGGCTCCTCCATCTCAGCTCCGCCCCATGGAGCCCGTCACAGTGTGTCCCCAGCACAGCCCCTCTTCCCAGCCAGGCCTCCCTCTATACCCAGCTTCCATGACCCCCGAGTCCTCAGACACTCACCCCCTTCCCCACCCTGCCCTGCTGCCTTCCCTGGCCCACCCGAAATACGCCACCCCCAATCTAAATGGCCTATAAGCTGCACGGCCACCTAGGGAACCTGCCCGGGGACCTGCCCTCCCCCAGCCCGGACGCCCACACCCCCAGTCAGGGCTCTCACACCCCCTCACCCAACCCTCTGCCCCAGCCCTGAGCCCCTCATCCCCGGCCCCATCCCAGAGCCCGCACCGCCAGCCAGAGCCCCCACATCCCTGTACCCCAACTCCCTGCCCCACCCCTGAGCCCCTCCCACACTCTGAGCCCCTCGCCCCCACCCCAGCACAGGGATTTTGTTGTGCACATGGATATGAAGGTGACGTGCCCCCCTCAATCTCCTTAGGGGTGCACATGAAATTCATTCCGCACATGGGTGGGGAAAATTAGAGGGATGATTGTCCCCAACTCCTCCCAGGCCCCCCAACACCTCCAGACACCCCGCCCCAAACACAGAGACCCAGAACTTCTCCCCCCACGTGTGCGCTTCCCACCCCACTCCTAGCGGCTCCAGCCCCGGCCCCCCACGTGCGCGCTCCCCAGCCCCAGCCCCCCACGTGCGCGCTCCCCAGCCCCAGCCCCCCACGTGTGCGCTCCCCAGCCCGCTCCTAGGGGCTCCAGCACCCCACGTGCGCGCTCCCCAACCCCGGCCCCCCACGTGTGCGCTCCCCAGCCCGCTCCTAGGGGCTCCAGCCCCCCACGTGCGCGCTCCCCAACCCCGGCCCCCCACGTGTGCGCTCCCCAGCTCGCTCCTAGGGGCCCCAGCACCCCACGTGTGCGCTCCCCAGCCCCGGCCCCCCACGTGTGCGCTCCCCAGCCCCGGCCCCCCACGTGTGCGCTCCCCAGCCCGCTCCTAGGGGCCCCAGCACCCCACGTGCGCGCTCCCCAACCCCGGCCCCCCACGTGTGCGCTCCCCAGCCCGCTCCTAGCGGCTTCAGCCCCCCACGTGTGCGCCCCCAAACCCCGGCCCCCCACGTGTGCGCGCCCCGCCCCTAGCGGCTCCAGCCCCCCACGTGCGCGCTCCCCAACCCCGGCCCCCCACGTGTGCGCTCCCCAGCCCGCTCCTAGCGGCTCCAGCCCCCCACGTGTGCGCCCCCCGGCCCCACTCACCGAAGACGAAGTTGTCGAGGCAGAGCCCGGCCCCGGCCGCCCGGCTCTCCGGCTCCAGGAAGGCGGCCATGGCTGCGGCGGAAGGCCGGGCTGGGGAAGGGGCGGATCGGCCCTGCCCAGAGCCGGAGGAGCCGCCCGCGCCCTGGCGCCGCCCCCTCCGGGGAAGCCGCTGCGCCTCCCGGGAGCCGTTCTCGGGGTGACCCCCCAGCCCAGCCAGCCGGGGGCGGGGGGGGCTCCGTCCCAACAGGGGCGAGGCAGGCGCAGCGAGCGGGCTCCAGAGAGCTCCGGCCTGGGGGCGCCTCCCCTAAAGCCCAGCTCGCTTAGCCAGGCTCGGCGGGGGACCGGGCTGGTTCTCCCCGGGGTACGCGGCTGGGTTCGCCACACAGCCCCAGAACGAGACCCTGACGCTACATATCCGCCCCAGAGCCCATGCTGGGGGCATTTTAGCTTTTGTCCAGCCCCCTAACTCCATACAACCCGTCTCCATTTCGCCCCATCTTCACACACCGTTGGGCTAAAACTTGCCCGGCCCGGCCCCGGCCCCGCAGGGATTTATTTGTAGATATTCAGGTGGGGCCCTGCCAGCTGGGCTCAGACCCAATAGCCACATGGTCCGGCACATCCCACCGCACGGGGGAGGTGTGAGAACCCCTCACGAGCAAATGTGCCCTCCAACTTCTCAACGTTAGACCTCACCCGGATCGCCAACAGTTAACGATTGGCTTAAAATGCGTAAGTATTTTAATGGGGGGGGGGGGGGGGGGGGCTGTGTGTTGAGTGACAGGACAAATTCAACTATGCTTGATATTTATTGATAGATCTATCAAAATAGAGGTTGCCATTCTCCCTATAAATGCCCCATCTGAACGTGCTTTGTGCCTCAGTTTCCCCACCTTAAAGACTTATTCAGAATTTGAAGTTTGGCCTGGATGGAGTCTCTTTTCCTTGGGTAGGGGAACAAAGTTCAAAAGGAAGTTCCCAGGGATTGACAAGTCGCTTTTTGAGCATGTGTAGTAGCCGCGGGGACTGCTGGGACAGCATGCAGGAGACTCACAGGACACAGGGATGCCGCTAAATGCAAAGAAAGGAAAACAGGCTTAGCCTCAGAACAAGAGGAAATGGCTGGAGGGAAAAGTGCCTCGTGCAGGTTTAAATGCATGGTACTTGGTGCATTGTGCATGCCGCAGTGTTTACTTGCAGCATGCTGTTCAGCCACCAAGTGACGCAACATGGTGCACACAGTTCCAGGCCAGGAACTCAAGCTGCGGGGAAGCGTGTCGCTGTTGTCTTGAATAAACTCCTGTTTGAGATGGACAGAGGCCGTAGATCATGACACTGAAAACAGTAATAATACCTAGCTCTTATATAGCGCTTTTCATCTGTAGATCTGAAAACACTTTGAAGGAAAGCATCCTTATTCCCATTTTACAGGTGGGAAAACTGAGGCACCAGACGGTTAAGTGACTTGCCCATGGTCACCCCAGTGGCCAAGCCAAGAATAGAATCCAGGTCTCCAAAGTGCCAGTCCAAAACCTCTGTCTACCAGGCCAGATTGTTTTTCCTTGCTTCCCTGTAGAGATCCCACCTAGCTCCTGCCCCAGCTCCCCATCACCTCTCTCACTCTGTACCGATTTAAAGAAACACTATCCAGCCTTCTAATTATTCTGTAACTATACTGGCTGAGCAGGTGCCGTTTCAATTGCAGGTCTATGCGACAGAGTCGCTTAGGACACACGATTAATATGGCTGAACTAACAGTATGTGTGAGGTACAGAAATAGCCAGGCGGTGGTTTGCTCTGGTCAGATTCTGCATTGGGGAATCGCCTTCCTAAGATTCATTTGGACAATGCAGTCAGCACTTCCTACACTAAACGTTAGCACTAGGAAGGCCACAATTGAGTTGGTCTAAAAAACAGGCCTAAGAACTAATCCTGGTTCTTCCACAGATTCCATGAGTAGCCTCAGACGGACCAGAACATTGGTCCGTGCCTCAGTTTCTCCAAGTATAAAGCAGGGGTATAAGATCTATTACACCAGAGTGGTGGTGAAGCTTTTCATTTTACAAGCATGCTGCAGCTGAGAAGCTCTATATAAGAATGTAGGACTTGCCAGACCCAAGGTCCATCTAGCCCAGTAACCTGTTTCCAACAGGGGGCAGCACCTAATATTTCAGAGGAAGGAGCAGAAACCCCACAGTAGCAGATGTAAGGTAATCGACCCCCGCAACCCCATTAAAGTCTCATCCGAATGCCTGAAAGCATGAGGTTTTCTATCCCTTCCCAAACTTCCCCCTCTTGTCAGCGTTAGCTGTTATAATGCTGGATATTCTTGTTATCCCTATAAGCATCCCCACTTCGAAGCTAAATTCTTGGCCTGAACTGCATCCAGTGACCTTGAGTTCCAAAGTCTAATTACACATCATGTCAAAAGCGTTTCCTTTCGGCAGTTGAGTTTGCCACCTTTCAATGTCACCGCACATCCTGCAGGGGATTACTACTGGTGCTGTTAAACAGCTGCTGCGTTCTGCCGCAGAAAAGGCTGGAACTCGGGTAAATACAGTAATTACTGTACATACAGAGCCGGACCCTGGCAAACCTGCATGCAGGACTCTGGCAGGAGTTTCCAGGAATAGGGTGGGGTGGGAGAATGGAGGGAAGGTTTCTATTTTCAGGTCGACAGCTAGTAAAAGTGCTAGCCAGTAGCAAAGCCTGTAAAGGACTTTAAGACCCATCCAGGCAGCGCTCTAGAAATCCAGGACGATGAGTATTACTCACCTGTCTCAGCTCCATAGGATGCAGGAGTTTTAACTTTACCGCCGGAGTGGATCTGCCGCCAGTTGCCACCCTAGCGCCGATCACAGGCCCTGGCTGCCTGTGGAGACCTAGAGCCATGTAAGACTGCACCCCAGGAACGTCACAGCTTTGCGGCTAGCTGGTGATTTAAAAACCAAAACGGCCACACAGCACAGTTCCACCTCCTCGCTCGTGCCTTGGGGCACCCAGCTGGCTTCCCAAGGAAAAAAAAGGTCCTTTCTAGGTGGACTCGCTTGATTTTGCAGCTGTGTCGGGGAAAGAGGGGGTATCTGGTGAAACGTCGTCTTTATCGTATTTTATTTCCTCTCAATAAAACTGGAAGAGTTATTACCCCCCTGGGACCCTAATGAGTTTTCCTGGTAAGTGGCCTCTTCTGTCCGAGTTGAAAGAGAAGAGCCGGGGGAGCGGTGAGGGGAAGGAGGAAACCTCGGACCACTGGGCATGCTGAGTGGGGGGAGCAGCCAAACAGCCGCCCCCAAGATGGAAGACTTTGCTGTAGCAGTCTCCTTCCCGCCCTCGGTGTCCGGCCAGAGCTAGAGCTTCTGGAGACTTGCATCTTTAGCTACTCCGCAGATCAATCCAGAGGACGATGGCACCATGGTCTCTACATTGCCTGGCTCTGTACGCCATGCTTTCCAGCAGCCCCCAAACCCGTCTGCCTGCTGTCTCCATCTCAGCTGAACGGGGTTGCTCCGTTCCACCCGTCACCGTGGTAGATGAGCAATGTAGCCTGCGGATCCACAGTATCAAGGCCAATACTTCCCTCCAGCCACCTTCCCCTGATGCCAGGTCTTTGACCCCGTGAGAAAGGAACCCGCAGGGGCGAGGCAGACCAAGGGAAGAACCAGCCTAGGCAGCGGGGAGGCAGATGGACGAGCAGAAAGCTGAGGAGGTGGGTGGGGTCTCGGTTGGTTAAGGGAAGGTAGCAGGGATGGAGGCCCAGTAAATGTCAGTGAAATGAAGGGAGCTGCTGGGCTTGACTCCTCTCTGTCCCTCTAGTAAATAGCATTGGCACCTTTAGGGAGAAGAGTGGCCTTGAGTCTAAAGACAAGGGAATGGGGAAGCTGGGTTCTGCTCCTGGCTCTGTCACTTCGTCGCTGTACGAGCTAGGACAAAACACCAGGCCTCAGTTTCCCCACCTGTAAAACACCCTGGCCTTTACATAGGAGTGTTCTGGGGCTAACGACGCTGTAGCTGGGAGATCACTTTGAGAGCCCTGGGCGGCTGGAACTGTGGCAACGCCAAGTACTGTTAATACTGATCACAGTGGTGCCCATAGGTAAGGTGGCCCAGCAGGACGCCTCCGACGAGGCGATATTACTCTGTTCTTCTGCAGGCGCTGGTTGCGATGGGGTGAATCCTGCAGCAATGAGCTCACACCGCAGTCTGTTTCGACACTGCACTCCCGCTGGAGGAAAAATCCGCCCTGGTTCGCTCGGTTCCTGTTGGAGCCCGTTCAACGGAAACATAACTGAGGAGGGATGAGGAGCCAACCCTGGCCACAGAAAGAGGCAGTCGTTCACTGGCTGATGGTTATACCAAGAGGGTTTACGATGCTTGCAACCTCATTGGACTTCTAGTAGCTGCTTTCCTCTGCCATCTGGCTAATCTGGAGGGGCCACGCACCCCAGTGCATTGGGGGTGAAAACGCCAAGTTTTGCTTTATGATCCCTTAAAGGGACACCGTCAAGCTGCTCGGCGGCCACAAATTTGACCTCCCCCAGCTGGGTTTTGGATTTTGGTGGGTTCACATAGTGCTTGCTCCCCCTCCCCCCCGACGCTGTCTGCTCTATACGTGGGACCTGCCAAAGCATGGATCCTGAGACCAGGAATTAGCACAGAACACGGAACAGCGCACAGGGTAGAGAGACCCTCGTAAATTTACACAGACTGGCTGATCTCAGGAAAGGAGCAAGCAGAAGTCTGCTCACACTTGCAGGCACAGAGCCCCTCAGTATGTTTTTGTAGGGACACCTGGGAATGCTTTATATAACCAATCTTATGGATTATGACAACTCTTAAAGACATAAAGTAAACATTAGGCTTCTGACTTTAGATGTTTACATTTTTTAATAGCAGGTTTTCTTTAAAGCACCACTCAACCATTAGGGCTACCAAAGTACCTTACAAATTGATATAAAGGTTACAGATTAAGAACTATTTGCCCATCACTGAAATGCACCCACCTCTGAACTGGTACGTGGCAGCTGTTTACCTGCACATTGCAAAACTGGAGTGGAGAACAAGAAAACGCAGAAGAATCTCACACCCAAATGAAACGGCAGAGACACAGAGTACAACTGGAGTTGGAATTTGACCAGCAGAGCAACATTAACACTGCTAACGTTTGCAAAAGCTCTGTGGGATTTTTAACACCCAACCCACCCTGCATGGCGTTAGGGGGCTCTGTGTAGCCACAGCCACACTGCTGTGAGGTGCTATCACACAGATGAGATGCAAAACCACAGCCCTGGCATTCCCTAATATATTTACAACATTGATCAATTGAGATTGCCTTCTCTGTATCAGACAGCCTTGAGGGACATAGGAACAGCTAGACAGGATCACACCAGGGGACTGGTTAGCCCAGTAGCCTGTCTCTGACAGTGGCCAGTACAAAAGAAGTGCAGGAAACTACTAGGTATTGGATGGTTGAGAATTTGGCGTGAGCCCTGCAGCATGGGATTTAATATCCCCTTCCAAAGTTTAGTCTATTACCTGTATAAATATCCAATCCCTTTTAAAATCTTGCTATGTTTTGGCCCTCAGTGACATCCTGAGTCAGTGGGCTGCACCATTTGATCCCGCCACGGGTGCTGAGCCGATCAGAACTGCCCCTGGGTTTTTTAAACCCTGCCTCACGGCCTGTCCCCTCCCCACTCATCTAGCACCACGGCGGTTTTACCAGCATCTGAGCAGGAACCTTCTTCTCTGCAGCTTGTGCCACCCGTGAGAGCCTGGCTCCCTTTCTTGCGTCTGTCTCTCTGTTTCTGCAATGTGTCATTTCTCTCTGTGAAGCGTTTTGAGACCCTGTGCAAAATAAAGTATTAGTTCCATATCAATTCACCTCTAATTTATCCGAAGGCCATGCTGTAGGGATATTAAAGAAGGTACTGAAAGTGATTCCCCAAGTGAAGGTAACTCCCCATAATTTGTCCCCCACAATTTAAACCTCATAGCATTACCAAGTAAAAGATCTCTTGGATCCCTTGTTAAACTTACAAGCTGTCTGTGTAAACCATTGATTGTATCTGTTCTCAGAAAGATACTGTATTGCTATGAGAAACTTGCAAACAAGTTATTTGACTTTGTTCTTTATGCATGCTTTGTTCCTAGAAACAGCATAGAAAGACCCCCACCCTCTTTGATTAAAGGGCTGGGAGTCTCAAATAAATTAGTACACACCCCGAAAGTGGTGGAGACAGTATGTATGTGGATGGATGCTTGGTGTAGATAATGATCAGGGAGGTGCCAGCCTAGGAATTCAGTGACCATCGGCTGAAGGCGGCATTCAGTGGGAATGACCAGACAACCCCAGGAGGGTAAACTGGGATCCACCGATCGATGGGAAAAACAAGATAACATCTGACAGCACGGAGCCATCAGGAATGTGCCATCTGCTGATTGATTCAGCAACAGCATGATGAAGCAATTCCCATAGACTGACATAGGAATAAATCCCTGTAAGAATGGCCTCTAAATACTGAGGACTTTGAGTCTCTGGTTCTGCTGCCAACCTCCAGGAGCATGAGATGAATCTGACAAGGACTCGGCTCCACCCTCATGCCCAGGTTACCTGGCCAGTAACTTGGCATGAGCAGCTTCTAGGCTGGTAACTATGACATCTATGCAGAACCTGTGTGTGTATGTGAATGAATGTGAAACTGAATGAAATGTTATAGCTATAACTGACTGCTTACTATGATTCTTTTTGTATTCACAATAAATGTGACATTTTGTCTTATCCCCTTTAATAAGATCCTGCTGGTTTTTATTTTATTGGTATAACAATGCTCCACAACCATTGCCTGGCTCTGCAAGCTTTGACTCGAATACTAAACCTCCACCAGATACATTCTTTTGACCACAAACTAAACCAGGCTTTGACCATATTTTTTATTTCTTTTTATTCTTGACTGCTGGCCCCCATAAACTCCAACTCCTCCGCTGCTCAGAAAGAAAGACCCGGAACGTAAAGAATTATTCCCCAGGAAAGGAACTATTAATTTTTTTAGCAGACAGCACTAATAATTCAAAGCGGGGAGCCGCTGCCTGAAGAAATTTCCTTTTTGGCTTTGGATATTTATTGTTCCTGCGATTGGAGAGGCATGGAACTTAGTTGCTTCAGAAATAACATAGATAGTTGGGGTGGGTGCATGCACTGGGCTGAGGCCTGTCAGGCTGAGAGCACACAAGAGGAGAACCAAAGATGCATCACAAGAGACCTTGGCCAGTTTCATACAGGACTCTCATGCTTAAACTAAGCCTGTCACTGAGTGTATTTCATTGACTCTGAATGCTGGATAAATGGCGCCCCCAGGCCCTGTAAGGTGCACAGCTGGTACTGTCTCTGCAGCTAATATTCAGTGCTCTGTTGAGGTCTAGTGCAGTGACTCTCAACCTAAAAAATTTCGATTGGAGGTGGGGACTTCTTTGGAAATCGTAAGACAGTCTGCGGATCCCTAGAGGTCCACAGGCTGAAAACCACTGGTCTATAGGAATGACAACCTTTCATAGTCCCCTTAGACATAATCTGCAGACCCCCAGGGATCCCGGGACCACAGGTTGAGAACCTGGTCTAGTGGTTAGAGTAAGGGAAGGGGAATAAATAGGGGCTGGCCCCATGAGAAAGTTGCAGTGTTTTAACTGTAGGCGTGAATGTAAACCATTATAGTTAAATGGATGCAAAAAGCTGCAGGGACACTCCTTTCGATTTAAGAGCGGCTTACTTCATCCCATGAGGAACTGGGGTAAGCCACTGAAACAATCTTTTGTACCAGTTTAATAAACAATCTAACAGAAACCACCTTCCTTTTTACATAAGCCCTTGGGATTGTGGAAGGGATACGAAATGCCAAGCTTCAGGGTATAAGCCATTATTAGCTAATGGGGGTCAGGAGGAAACTTCTATGTCTGGTTGTCTCAGAATCACCTGCTGCAAGTTTTCTTCATCCTTTCTCTGAAGCTGCTGTCACTGGCTAGTGCTGGTGACAGCCGACTGAGTTAGGCAGACCATGGCCCTGAGGAGGTCCAGAAATTGCTAATCTGTTCATTATGTGATCCTGGAGAGGCCTGTTTTTCAAAAGGTGCAAAAATTGAAGTCACGTAGGAACTGAGTGCTCAGCACCTTTGAAACCAGGCTGTTAACCTCTCGGCCTCATATTAGCCAGCTGTAGAATAGGAAGGACACTGAGCTTCAAAGAAATAAAGCGTGAATGTGTGTGCAGGGGGTGTTGGGAGGCATCGTCACTGACAAACTCAGTTCAAACCCATTCTCGGCTGGGTTTCCAGGCCTGTAATACCTCTCTATACAGTCCTGGTTCTCCCTAAGGATCTACAACTGCAGTGGTGCTGCGGCTGTGTCTGGTTATTAATATAAGACGCCTATTTAAAATATACCTTGCTACATAAGAATGGCCAGACTGGGTCAGACCAAAAGTCCATCTAGCCCAGTATCCTGCCTCCGACCGTGGCTAATGCCAGATACTTCAGAAGGACTGAACAGAACAGGCAACCGTTGCATGATCCATCCCATCCAATCCGCCACCCATTCCCAGCTTCTGGCAGCTAGGTTGTGTCCCTGACTATCTTGGCTAATAGCCACTGATGGACCTATCCTCAATGATCTAATTCTTTTTTGAACCTAGTTAAACTTTTGGCCTTCACCACATCCCCTGGCAAAGAGTTCCAGAGGCTGACTGGGCACTGTGTGGAAAAAATACTTTTGTTTTAAACCTGCTGCCTATTAATTTCATTCAGTAACCCCTAGTTCTTGTGTTATGTGAAGGGGTAAATAACACTCCCCTAGTCACTTCCTCTACACCATTCATGATTTTATAAACCTCTATCATATCCCCCCCCCCTTAGCTGTCTCTTTTCTTTGCTGAAAAGTCCCAGTCTTTTTAATCACCCCTCATATGGAAGTTATTCTATATCCTTCATAATTTTTGTTGCCCTTCTCTGTATCTTTTCCAATTCATGTATATCTTTTTTGAGAGGGGCAGCCAGAACTGCAACATAGTATTCAAGGTGTCAGCATACCATGGATTTCTATAGTGGCATTATATTTTCTGTCTTATTATCTATCCTAACATTGTATTAGCTTTTTTGACTGCTGCGGCACATTGAGCAGAGAACTATCCATGATGACTCCAAGATCTCTTTCTTGAGTGATAACAGCTAATTCAGATCTCATAATTTTATATGTAGAGTTGGGATTATGTTTTCCAATGTGCATTACTTGGTACTTAACACTGAATTTCATCCACCATTCTGTTGCCCAGTCACCCAGTTCTGTGAGATCCCTTTGTAGCTCTTCGCCATCCTCTTTGGCCTTAATTACCTTGAGTAACTTTGTATCATCTGCAAATTTTGCCACTTCACTGTTTGCCCCTTTTTTCCAGATCATTTATGAATATGTTGAATACTAGTCCCAATACAGACACCACTATTTACCTCTCTCCACGGCAAAAACTGACCATATATTCCTCCCCTTTGTTTCTTGTCTTTTAACAGGTTACTGATCCATGAGTGGATGTTCCTGCTTATCCCATGACTGCTTACTTTGCTTAAGAGCCTTCTTAAAAGCTTTCTGAAAGTCCAAGTACACTATATAGACTGGATCACCCTGGCCCATGTTTGTTAACCCCCTCAAAGAATTCTAATAGAGCAGCGAGGCATGATTTCCTTTTATAAAAGCCATGTTGATTTCTCCCCAACAAATCATGTTCAGCTATGTTTGATAATTCTGTTAGTTACTGTACTTTCAACCAATCTGGCTGGCTTACGGGCCTGTAACTGCCAGGATCACCTCTGGATCCTGCTTCACATGTGCTATCCCGGGGGGGGGGGGGGGGGGGAAGAGGGATAGCTCAGTGGTTTGAGCATTGGCCTGCTAAACCCAGCATTGAGAGTTCAATCCTTGAGGGGGCCATTTAGGGATCTGGGGCCAAAATTGGGGATTGGTCCTGCTTGGAGCAGGGGGTTGGACTAGATGATCTCCTAAGGTCCCTTCCAACCCTGATATTCTATGATTCTATAGAATTATCACTCCACTCAGGGCAGCAGAATTTAGGCCTAGTTTGCACAGGATACATGGGATAGTCTACCTATTAAACTTCATCTTTCTTCCACAGACCCTCCAGCCCCCTAGATTCTGGGCACGCTTTATTTCTCCCCTAATATCTTTCTGGAGACGTGGCATCCAAACATGAAAGCAGCCACACCACCTATCCGCATCAAACTAAACTCCAGCATGTCACTCATCGCTGAAGCCCTCTTCCCAATATGGATGAAACCATGATACAGCTACATGATTAGCCACAGGGACTGAGGGAACTAGGCAGAGCCCTAACCCACATTGTTTATACCAATATTGTGTGCTGCTTTGTGATGCCAGCAAACCAGGTGCCTGCTTATACCAAGGTCCGCATGCCTCACTTGAATACTGACACACACAGAGCTGGAATCAGTCTAGTTCACCTGTGTGTTACCAGGGGTAAAACAGGTATTAGAAATATAAAAATGTGCTCATGTTTAGACTTTATTGAAGGTGTGTAGTTGCTGCCTCCATTAATCTCACTTATACTAGCTGTATCCCATATTGTAAAGTAATATTTAAGCATTTAGATCATAAGCCTCCGTGACTGTATAAAGCACCAGATAGGAGAGAGAGAGATTAGTGTAAAGTGCTGATCTTTAACAGAAGGTAGGTCTTGCTCCACAAGGAAGGCCCATCAACACTAGCCAAACTATTGTGGAACATCAAAGAGGACAAAAGACTTGGGGGTTGAGGGATGAGCAATCAACAATGAAGAAGAGACATGAAAGTGAACTCCTCCCCACAGCTGAGTTTGCAATTTGAAGCAAAAGGCAGGAAGGGATTAAAAACCCCTAACTCAAGGAAGCTTTATCTTTATGCTGCCTGGACCTTAGGGGAAGGATTACTAAGCGTAAACAAAGAACCACTGGTTAGCCCTAAAGGACATACAGAGCTTGATTATAAAAGATTCCATTATTCTTTTAATCTTAAGACTGGAACTCATTTGTGTGTATATATGTTTACCTACTTTAAACCTTATGTATAACTCATTAAATAGGAAAAGGAAATAAATCTTTAGATAGTTCAGCGGTGTCCAATAGAAATTCGATGCTAGCCACACTTGTGGTTTTGAATTTTTCTTATTAGCCACATTATAAAAAAGCCACATGCATTAGCCACAATTCAATAGCCTATTAGCCACATGTGGCTAGTGGCAAACTTATTGGACACCGCTGAGTGAGTTTATTATAGGACTGGCTACCAGTGTGGTCTTTTGTGTGAGATCTGAAGTGCAATTAAGCTGGGGTAAGTGACCGATCCTTTGGGACTGGGAGTAACCTGAATATTGCGGTGATTTTTGGTGTAAGGGCTCACTTACCACAAAGGCAGTGCACCTCGGTGGTGAGACAGACCTAAGGGGACTGTCTGAGACTCCATATTAGGACTGTTATAGTGCTTAAGTTATCACACTTAACTGGTTGGTGAGATCTAAGTACAGAACTCAACCAATTGGGGGTTTGTGCTCTGTTTCCTAACAGTCAGCGCTGAGGCTGGTACCCACACTTGCGCCACTACAGGACAGCCCGATAGATTCTCAAGCCCTTATACTTTTAAGGTCATACGCTGTCCAATTTGCCCCATTGTTGTAGCCTCAGTGTAAAAGTGGTTCCCTGGGCTTTTTCAAGCATGCTGTTCCAAGAAGGACTGCTGAGCAGAGATAGGGGCGCCTCCTATCAAGGAAGGTGACGAATATTTTCAGATACAGACTGGATAATCTAGTGAGGCGGGCTTTAAACTAGTTTCAACATGAGCAGGAGACAAAAGCCCACAGGTAAAAGTCCACAACATGGAAACTGGGGTGATGGGTTGGCAAGCATAGCAGGGACAGAGGAGAGATGAGAGGGAATATAGAGGGGAAATCTAATGAACATCTTGGATGACTCAACACGAATGCAAGAATTATGGGGAATAAACAGGAAGATTTAGAAATACTAGCGAATAATCACAATTGTGTCATAATTGTGATTCAGAGACTTAGGATAATTTACATGATTGGAATTCTGGTACAGGAGAGTACAGCTTGTCCAGGAACAACAGGCAGGGAAAAAAGGGAGGTGTTGCCTTGTATATAAAAATTGAATACACTCGCATTGAGGTCAAGATTGAAGTGGAGGCAGACCTGTTCAAAGTCTCTGGGTAAGGATAAAAGGGTAAAAAACAAGGGTGATGTCACGGTAGGTCTACAATAGACCACCTAGCCAGGAAGTAGCGTATGAGCCTTTTTTTAAACAACTAACAAAATCATCCACAGTAAAGGATTTGATGGTGATGGGGGACTTCAACTGCCCAGGCATTTGTTGGGAAAATAATACAGCAAGGCATAGATTATCCACCAAGTTCTTGGAATGCAGTGGAGGTAACTTTTTATTACAGAAGGTGGAGAGAGTGCCTAGAGGAGAGGCTATTCTAGATCTGATTCTGACAAATAGGGAGGAACTGGTTGAGAATTTGAAGGTGGAAGGCAGCTTCGGAGAAAGTGATCATGAAATGGTAGGGTTCACAATTCTAAGGAATGGTAGGAAGGAAAACACTGCAGAATAAAGACAATGAACTTCAAGAAGGCACATCTCAAGGGAAGCAAGTCTAAGGGAAAAAATGTTCAGGGGAGTTTTTTTTTTTTTTTTTTTTTTTTTTTTAAGACATTATTAAGGACACAAGAGCGAACTCTCTCAATGGAGAGGAAAGATAGGAAGTATGGTAAGACACCACCCCGGATTAACCGGGAAACCTTCAATGACCTGAAACTCAAAAGAGTCATTAAAAAAGTGGAAACTAGGTCAAATTACAAAGAACAAATACAAAAAACCCACAACACAAGTATGTAGGGACAAAATTAGGGACAAGGCACAACACGAGCTTAAACTAGTGAGGGACATAAAGGGTAATAAAACATTTTATAAATACACTACAAATGAGAGGAAGACCAAGGATGAGAGGAAGACCAAGGGTAGACAACAGAAAATGCAGCAATGGCAGAAGTGTTAAATGTCCTTTTTTGTTTCAGTTTTCAACAAAAAGGTTAGCTGTGAACAGATGATTAACATAATGAACATCAGTATAAATGGGGTAGAATCGGAGGCTCAAATAGGGAAAGAACAAGCTTCGATAAGTTAAATGTCTTCAAGTGGGCAGGGCCTGAGGAAATACATCCAACCTAGAATACTTAAAGAACTGGCTAAATAGATCTGCACTCTGCACGTCATGAACTCAGGGAGGACGAGAGAGACCCCAGAGGACTGGAAAAGGGCAAATATAGTACCTAGCTACAAAACATGGAACAAGGACAATCCAGGGAATTGTAGACCAGTCAGCTTAACTTCGGTACCTGAAAAGATAATGGAGTAAATAAACAATTTGTAAGCACCCAGAAGATAATAAGGTGATAAGTAAGTCAACATGGATTTATCAAGAACAAATCATGTCAGACCAACCTAATATGCTTCTTTGACAGGATAACAAGCCTTGTGGGGAAGCAGATATGATGTACCTTGACTAAGGGCACACCTTCACTAGCAACGTTAAACACGGCGTGTGTAGTCGCAGCAGTGCTGGGAGAGAGCACGTGCTCTTTAAACCCCCAACCCACACCCCCACCCAAAAAAACCCACAACCCACCACCTCCACGAGGGGAATAGCTCCCAGCGCTGGTGCACTGTCTACACTGGCACTTTACAGCACTGAAAGTTGCAGCGCTGTAAAGTGCCACTGTAGACAAGCCCTAAGACTTCTGATACGGTCTCACATGATCTTCTCCTAAGCGAATTAGGGAAACAGTCTACACAGCCTACTCTAGTGGGTGCACAACTGGTTAGAAATACCACGCAATAGTTATCAGTCAACCTAGAAGGGCATACTGAGTGGGGTCCCGCAGGGATCAGTCCTGGGTCCGGTTCTGTTCAATATCTTCATCAATGACTTGGATAATGGCATAGAGAGAGCACAGTTAAAGTTTGTGGACAATACCAAGCTGGGAGGGGTTGCAATTGCTTTGGAGGATAGGATTAGAATTCAATATGATCTTGACAAACTGAAGAAATGGTCTGAAATAAATAGGATGAAATTAAAAAGGACAAATGCAAAGTACTCCACTTAGGAAGGAATAATCAATTGCACAAATACAAAATGGAAAATGAAAAACAATCAGGGGATATAGTGTGGATCACCAACTATGACAACAATGTAATACTGTTGCAAAAAATCAAACATTCTGAGATGCATTATCAGAAATGTTGTAAGCAAGACACGAGAAGCAGTGCTTCCACTCTACTCAGCACAGATAAGGCCTCAACTGGAGTACTGTGTCCAGTTCTGGGCATCGCATTCAGGAAAGATGTGGAAAACCTGGAGAAAGTCCAAAAGGTCTAGAAAGCACAACCTTTCTTTCTATGTGGAAAGAAAAAAATTGGGTTTGTTGAGTCTGGAGAAGAGAAGACTATGGGGGGACGAGAAGAGTTTTCAAGTACAGAAAAGGTTGTTATAAAGAGGAGAGCGACTGATTGTTCTCCTTAACCACTGTGGACAGCACAACTATTAATGATCTTAAATTACAGCAAGGGAGGTTTAGGTTAGAGATTAGGAAAAACTTCCTGTCAGGGCAGTTAAGCAATGAACAAATTATCTCAGGAAGTTGTGGAATCTCCATCACTGGCAGTTTTTAAGAACAGGTTAGACAAACATCTGTCAAGGATGTTCTAGAACAGTACTTAGTCCAGCCTCAATGCAGGGGACTGGACCAGATGACCTAGTAAGGTCTCTTCCAATCCTACATTTCTATAATAAATGCCTACCATGAGTACTTCCAACAGTAGAAGACTGTGCTTTCATTTATGCTGGCTAAGTCATCAAATCAAGATATTTAAGGATATGGTCCCAAATTATATCACATTTAAAAAAAAATATTTAAGTGATAACTTACTTTTTTAGGGGATAACACCTGCTTACATCCATATTCCATAGCAATACCGCATGGAAAGTTTAAATCAATTGGGTTGAGATAATGAAACATCACATTCCTTCCAACCTAGCTGACCCACCGTGCACCTTAGTTTGAGGTCCAAAGGGTCATTCCAAGCCATTAGAGGCATCCAGAATGGAAGTTCTCCCTAACGGCTGTAGCACTGCAAATAAAAGCAGCTAGAGTAAGTCTTAGCATTTTAACATTCAGTTACAAAAAGCCCAGTTGTTCCCTTCTGGAAGAACAATGCAGCCACTCCCACGTTATTCCAATCACAGAACTGCCCAGCAGATTTCATCCCAGGTACGTGGAGGTCCATTACTGCACATGCCCAAAAGGTTCCCACTGCAAGAACCAACTTAGCTCCCAAGCCATTCAAGTGCCCTGGGTCACTGAGCAGAGGAGAATGAAATGTTCTGTACCTCCAATCAAAGGCATGAGATCCCACTTCAGCACTAAATAGCAGTTACTGAGATGGGATTAACTGACACTTCCTCTCACTCTGCCACTACTGAAACTCTCTCCAAGGAGAACTGTTTAACTCATCAACAATATCCAAGGCAAGTATGCCAGAAGGGATGTGGCTTATTTGTCCTTGGTTTCCACTACTGTGTAGTGAAGTGGTCTAGGGAGCATTGACTACTGCACTTCCTAGTCCAGGGGTTCTTACATGGGAGAGGGGGGCGGTCACGAGCTGTCAGCCTCCAATTCAAACCACGCTTTGCTTCCAGCATTTATAATTGTGTTAAATATATAAAAAGTGTTTTTAATTTATTGGGGGGGGGGGGGGGGGGCGGTGTTGCACTCAGAGGCTTGCTATGTGAAAGGGTCACCAGTACAAAAGTTCGAGAACCACTGTTCTAGTCAGTGCAAGGCAACAATATTTTTGAAGTTCTCTGTAGGCTCGTGCATCCTCAAGGCAGTGATGTCTGGGCTCAGGACTGCAAACAAACGATTCCTGGATTATAAACACTAGTTTGTGCCACTGGCTTGCTGTTTCACCTTGGGCAAGTCACTTTGCAACTTCTGTTTCCTTATTGGTAAAATAGGGAGAATACTTAGCTGTCTGGGTGCTGGTAAATACCTTATGAAAAGGGATTGGCCATTTATTAAACATTGTTGTAATGGAACTCTGGTTTTTCCCAGACACTCAAGAGGACATCATTTTACTGAACTACTTGTATGCGCCTGTGTATGGTCCTCCCAAAGCCTATAGAAGTAGAAATGCATAACTGGTGCTATTTACATTTGGATTAAAAGGATCTCACTTGTTGATTTCAAAGTGCTCTGAAGGGTCAATAGCATCCAACATTACCCTCACAATAAGAATGTTAGGGTGGTTAAATGCTTGTCATAACAGCCAGGGCCCCCCTCCTCCCAAAAAAGGACAATCCCGTGGAAACCAGCAGATGAGAGTTTACCATTAGAGTGCCCAACCTAGCAAGATGCAAGAAGTGTATTCCCCTTGCATCCACCCCTGCTAGCTTTACAAACTAAACACATTGCTTATTTACATTCACGTCTCTATTTTTATTCTATTTCTTGCATGGTCTTCAAATACAGTTTTACAGCTCATTTTTCTGCTACAGATACTGTTGATCTAAAAACAGATTAATGAAAGTGGCATTCCAACCTTAATGAAAATTCAGAACCATGAAAGGTATGTCAACATATCACTTTACAATCCTAG
Organism: Macrochelys suwanniensis; assembly: GCA_033296515.1. NCBI lineage: Eukaryota > Metazoa > Chordata > Testudines > Chelydridae > Macrochelys > Macrochelys suwanniensis. Next base: position 141,914,925 of record CM065778.1, read on the forward strand.
AGTGATGGTATTGGCCTGGACATTCCATCCGTTTGTACAACTAACTTCTGTAACAATAAAATTCATAGGAAGAGATTGTGACAACTCCTTAAAAGCCAAGATATAAGGCCACAAGCATCCTATCCTGTAATGCTATGAATCCAGATCAAGTAGTAAGTTGACTCTGGTATCCATTAAAAAAAGAAAAAACAAAACAAAAATCTCTTCCACCTGATAAACCAAGGAATCAGCTACTTATCAAAGCTGTATTAAAACTAGTGACATTCAGCTCTGCTTTACTTGAGATCCCATAGCATGACGCTATACCTCTCTCAGTAAATGAAATGAACTTGTTTAAACTTAAATACTTCACTATTGAATTAAAAAATTATTCACATTCTGAAAAAGAAAATATCCTATGTGACTGCACTGGAAAGCCAAACATTAGCTTCTCCTTACAGGTTGCAGACATTAATGCAGTCTAATGCCATTTGTTATAGCTTGTAAAACTTCTTCAAAGCTACACAGATGGGAGCTTAAATAAGGACCTGAATGTCTTTTGTTCGCCACCAAAACCAGGAGGGACATTTAAAAAGAAGGAAGTTAAACACAGTTGATGGTAGCAGGTGAAATCAGTAAGGTAATGTAAAGTGTATATTATTGGCCAATTACATCTCTGGAACACAGGGCTTCTACAGAAAAAAATCAATAACCTCCACAAATGGTGTGACTACCTCACTACCAGATCCCCTAACCATGCTGACTCCATCACATTAGTCAAATACAACAGATCTGGGTAAAAACATTAAACTCTCAGAATATCTGCAGTTACATTAATTAGGTAACCATTTAAATAATTTGTAAAAATGTGCTTATTGTGGTGTTTCTTCTAGAAAAATTCTTTGATATAAACATGCAGGATTTGAAGACCCTGATTTAGTCAAACCAGTATGAACAGTCTTTGAAACAGGAGACTGATCCGAGGACAAATCCTGACCATGGACCAGTTCCCTTTCACTTCCTCCATCCGCCTCCTCTTTGAGACTGCCACCAAAATTAACAGGCTCAGCAGGCCTCCCACTGAATTGCTGTTTCAGTCCCAGGAGAATGATGATAGCACCAGGCAGTGGCAGCCTTGCAACAGAACTGTCTGTCCTCTGAAGGAATGATCCTTCTGGATCAGCACCTCTTACCCAACATGGTCAGTTTCTAGCCCTGGGTATGAGGCACAGGAGAAAAAGCCAACGCTGAGGACAGATTCATTCTCCATTGTGGTTTTAAGTTATTCAAAAGTGCCATCTTGGACCAATACCATTTCACTTTTCAGAAGAAAAAAAAAATATTACAAAACCAGTAAACACAAAGAAGTTATTAAGCATACAGCTAGTTTATATACACTGACATTTACAAGTCTGTCATTAGTGACTTTTGCCACAGACAACTGCACATTTGTCCCTACAAAGCACAAAGCCTGAACCAATGGTCATTAGCAGTGACAACTGGTCACTGCCTTATAAACAAGCATAAAAATAGCCAAAAACAGAACCGTCAATACCTGTCTTTAAATTTGCTGACTGACACAAGTAATCCTTCCCATCTCTGTAACATGAAGTACCCCAATTATACCCCTCCCTCCTCACATCCTGCTGTATGACACAGGGAAAAAGAAAAACAGATCTTACTCCAGATAAAGAACACCCTTCTGCTAACTGCATAGATGGATGCAAAGAACTGCTACCAACCACATCACTGGGCGGGAAGGGGGGGCTCCTCCCACAGGATACAGCCCATGCAAGATTCCTTGGCACTTCACGCAAGACCAGGAAAGGACGACAACAAGGTTTCTCTTTTTCAGAGCTGGGTTTTCAGCAGCAATCTCTTCATCCAGCAAGTTAACGTTTGAAATGCCTGATGGGTGGATTTTCACATAGCCCCTTCTAGCAAGTTGGCTGACTGCTGCGTTTGTGCAGTTAGACCATATGAAGATCCCCACCATCACCCGCCCAGCTGTTAAGGGACTACAGTATTAGAACAGTTCGTGGTCAAGGACTTCACAGGCTCCTTCCAAGGATAACAACATCCTTTGGAAATCCCTCCATTTTAGCTATTTCAAAACAACCCAGCTTGCTGTAAAATTCCAGGATTCTTTTATCATCTGGTCTCACTTCACAAAAAGCCCCACGGGAGCCTGAAGAAAAAAAAAAGAGGGGTAAGGTGGGAGAAGAGTTATAACAAAAACCCAAACTCTGCAAACATTGTTAGATTCTTTTCAATTTTTTTAACATTTAAAACTGATCCAGGTATGGCACTGGTTTGGTGATTTGAATACCTATTGCCAGCAACAGAGGCTAGATTTATGTTAACATAAACGTACAGTCTCTTTGTGGAGAGGTATCAGCTATGTTGCTGGCATGTAGATTGCATCCTATCAGTTTGTTGTCAATTCGCCTCTACAGGCCTACTTCACATGAAAGCATCCTGAAGCTCAGGCACTGGCCGAGAGAACAGCACCACAAAAGGGCATGTGAATTGTTCAAGATAACTGCAAGGCTCAGGTATGCAGTGAGGCAGAAGGCCAAGTGCCTTCAGCATTCAAGAAGGAAGATCTCAGCATACTATCACACTTCAGAAATGGCTTCTGCTGGGGAAATATAAAGATGTGTGGGGCTGCTGGGGACCTCAGTGAGCCAAATTGCTCCCCCAGTTCTTCCCATTTCCTAATTTGCAAAATGTTGGCTACAATGATAGTATCTTTTACAGAAGATAGACAGTAGCATTAGAGCTAGAATGTGAAAGCAATTTATAAACAACCTCACGTGCCAACTTAGCAGAACTCAGTTCTCCCAGACTGACATGTGAATGCAAAATGCATTAGCACCACCCCTAGAATTCCCAGTTTGCCTAGCACCAAGGGGCTGAAAGTGCTGTGGTCATTCTTAAATCACAGTACCTAGAGCAGCCCCCAACAATTCCAAGTGCAAAAACTCACCATTAGCTTTCAGAGAGGACAGCAGGCAGGCCATCATGCTTTTGGCCACACTCGGGTCAGTCACTTTTTTGTGGATGTCTAGCTTTATCAGTGACGGGAAGTTGGCGAGGAATGTCTCTGGCAATACTTCTTGCTCTTCATGGAAACTCAACATTATTTTCTAAAGAGGACAGAAAGGAACAGTCTTTACATCATGGTAAGTTTTGCTGATGTGGGCTGTTTTGTTCAGGGCTGTATGCCTCGAAGAGCATCACACACAAATCAGCAGAGACCAGGCACTTCAAATATACGTACCTAAAGCAAAACAAGCCTTTGAAGGACTTGCATGAAAATTACCATTCACTGAATCCTGTAATTAGTGCTAGTTAGCCTTTTACCTTCATCCTCTTTGCTTCCTCTTGACACAGGAAAATAAATCAGCTGTTTAAAATGCAACCAAAGTAGCAAAGATCTGAATACTAACAGTGGGATAAAATGGTCAGGCAAGTGCCTGAGGCTGTATTAATGTTGGAAAGACAAAAATCTAAGATGTTTGTTTACTCAGTTAAAGTTATACTGCTCAGCTGATATACTCCATAAAAGAGGAGATTCTATCAGTCCTACCAGGGAGCTGGACACGAATTTTAGAAGACGACATCACTTTGGAAGAGGAACTCTGCATTAGTGAAATTTAGAGACTGGGTGCTGGTACAGTGACAGTGGGGGAGAGATCGACTGGTAGAGATAATTTGAAGTCCCTCGCTCTTAGGCGCACTCAGAACCTTTATTTATACCACACTATAAAGTGTGGCAGTGATGGCATAGTAGGAATGCACCTCAGATTAAGTGTTCCCATAATATGTTATCTGCTTTACAAAGCCCAGCAAGAATTTGTTTTCTCACACAGGGGGAACAATATCCACTTGCAAGGGGAAAAAAATGTAACCAGCATTTAGAGCAACGACTGCAGTGTAATGGGTAATCAAAATGAGCTGTCCTGCCCAACAGTGTGCAGCCAAATCCACTGAAGGTAAGTTATCAAGCTGCTTGCTACTATTCTAAAATTACAATTCTTCCCCAGTACTTCGACATGCAATCAGACATACGCAAGCAGGAAAGGCTTCTAAGTGACTACTGATGAGGGAGTTTCTATCCAGCCTGGGCACAGGCATCAATCAAAACCAGAAAAAGTGTCGAGTCCATTCATTGCCTGTTCAGTGCAGGACTGTTCCTCAAAGAAGATTTTTTTCTGTTGATTTTTTGCAGCAAGTTAGTTACAAAAAGAGGCAGCACAGTGATAATCTCTTGCATGCATCAGCTCGGCATTTGGTAAGGCTTGTAACTTATATTAGAAATTCACTTTGTTGTATACTGTTCTAATTTTTATTTTGCATTTACAATATTTCTATGTTCTAAGTGGTCATCAGCACCAAAGTTTTCTCATTCATCTTAATATGGCAAGAGCGACCCACCTGAAAATTCAAAAAAATGTGTCTGTTTTGCTTCACTTGCTGTGGACATATTGGGGAATTAATTTTTCCACTTGCCAATTTTTACCTCCTACCATTAACATGTCTGGGCGGGACAGGCCCTCTGTTTCCACTTCCTGCTACTAACTTCCCAATAGGGAGAACAATTTATGAGTTTGCCCGGTATAAGCTTTATACAGGGTAAAACGGATTTGGGGTTTGGACCCCATTGGGAGCTGGGTATCTGAGCGCTGGAGACAAGCACTTCTTAAGCTGTTTTCAGTTAAGCCTGCAGCTTGTGGGGGACATGGTTCAGGCTTGGATCTGTGTTTGCAGCAGGCCAGCGTGTCTGGTTCAAACAAGGCCAGGTATTGAAGTCCCAAGCTGGCAGGGAAAACGGCTCAGAGGTAGTCCCAGCACATCAGGTGGTAGTCCCAAAGGGGTTTCTGTGACCCAACCCATCACAAACAGGACATCATGCAGTCCAGGAGGGAGAGGAGCATCCTCAAAGGAGAGACAGGGCAGAAACTGAAACAAGAGGACAGGGCCTGAAAGCTGAAATGTAGTCAGCTTCCCCTTTCCCTGGTCATTGTATTCGAAGATCTTTCCTTGACACTAGCTCAAATGAGCTAGCTTCCCAAATAAGGAACAGAAAGAGAAGCATCATGACTATGATGGGGATAGCTCAGTGGTTTGAGCATTGGCCTGCTAAACCCAGGGTTGTGAGTTCAGTCCCTGAGGGGGCCATTTAGGGATCTGGGGCAAAAATTGGGGATTGGTCCTGCTTTGAGCAGGGGGTTGGACTAGATGATCTCCTAAGGTCCCTTCCAACTCTGAGATTCTATGATTCTATAGTCATGGCTTGGTGTATGTCAGCAACAAAAGCCTGGGAGTAGTAACAGCAGTAGGGATTGTGCATGGGTGATATGTAAAAGTCACGGATGGATCTAAATGGAAGGGAAGTCTAAATATTTGTCCCCCAAGTCTATAGATATCTGAGAGTCCCTATGACTCCTACCAAGCTACCAAAATGGTATGCAGGGTTTCCATTGAGAATCGTTGCTACTACACAAACTGGTTGAACCACTTCAAGCTTAGAACGAACCTTTTTCTCCTTGGTCTTTTCTTTACCACAGCTAACTCAAGTACGCTCCTGAACCAGATGGTCAAGGGATAGATATTAAAAACATGGGGCAGTTAAATTAAGTGGGCAAAGATAGGGCGTGCCCTCTTTTCTGAATTAAAAAGGTTTAGAAGGGAGAAGTGAGAACAGCAGTTTGATGAGTGAGAGGAACAAGGAATCTGTGTAGCAGCTCATGTGCAGAGAGAAGACCATCTAGCCACCGTGCTCAGTGACCACTGGTCCTGGGAAAAGAAGATTCTACCTCTCAGACTGGAATCTGGAAGGGAAATCCCAAAACAGGCAAAGGGCAGTAAGATGGGTGGATCTGGGTTTGTCTCCTTGTTTACAAGAGAATCCATTACCTGCATAAAGTTTGGTCTTAAGGAGGTATTTGACTTGGGAAGTGCATAACTGAAAAGGTCTTCAAGAAAACAGCACTTTGGATCAAACTGGCTGAGAAGCTGTGAATGGAAGAAACACTCTTCTGATGTCGGCCAACGTGGAATCCAAGATATCACTAAAAAGGTGGGAATCTGTAAAGGGAAACCAACCCATTCTGTCCTGTGAAGCAGCACTTCCTTTCCTGATCCTCAAAGACAGTTGGCTCTGTATGGCTCTTGCAGGTGCTTCACTGCCCTGTGAGCTGTTACAGGAAGATTAAGTGCAGCACACCATGCAACTGAGTGGTGTGGTCTCACCAACTGAAGAATCTTCTGTCTGAAGTTGGTCCATTGGTAGAGAGAGCAAGGCACCAAATTTGGTTTTAATCTTCTGGAAACGCAAAACCTGTCCTCTAGTGCAGTCGATTTTCTACTAGTGCTTTGCTCCATCTAGTTTTAAATGAATCAAATGCTCAAGGTTGAAACTTAATACATCACAACAGCAGAGATTAGAGACTCCAGAACAGTCAAGACATGAAGTCTCCAGTCTGCAGGATTAGTGCATAAACTGGAGCACCAACTTCCTAGACACAGCCTCCTCTCAAGAAAAGGAGAGGAAATAATCAAGACAGCTGCTAATCAAACCCATTCTACAGAGTATACAGCTGTTTAGAAATGAAACTCCTCACAGCAAACAGTATTGTCTATTTTGCAGGCAAGGTCAATTGGATCGGGTTTGCAGATTGCATTTTTGTATTGCAGATCTGTGTCAGAAGAGGACATGTATGTTGCCCTCCCATTTCCAGCCAGCTTTACCAAGGGAGCTTTGGCCCATGACCTGTATTAGGCTCTCAGTTATAGTGAAGTCAAGTAGGAGTACTGGACTGTTTGTTGGTTCAGCCAGGGTATACCAGATTCTGCACGGATCTTGGCAGAAGACTATTCCTTTAGACCATTCGGCAACCTTTGATACAAACTATGAGGTTCTGATGACTCAGAGGACCCTAGAGTAGACAAGAATCATTCAAGTGGTTCAAATTTCCACAGATAAATGACAGAAGGCGATACTGGTAACTGCTTATATGCTTGAGGGCTTTCATGTGCGGTTCCATTGACACCTCTACTATTTAACATGCATCTCTAGCAGCTTTGGGACATACTGAGATAATTTTAACGATGGTGCTATGATTATGTGGATGACTGAAAAACAAAAAGCTGCCTACCAGGCATCAAGGGTGTCCTTGATGCTTTTCTAGTACCTCTAACCACAATAGGAATAGAATACAGTAAGCACACACTCAATCCAAACAAGATTAAGGTAATGCTGGTAGAGGCAACAGGAAGGCTACTAGATGGCACGGTGTTGCCTGCCTCTATTGAAGGGTTTTGTCTGCACTTCATTTAGGTTGCTTTTGGATTCCCAGGCTGGCCCTTGACTTCCCAAGGTAGCTAATGATCAATGTCTTACCTGCATCTGGTAAAGATACCAGATCTCTCAAGTGTGGACCTTGCTATGGTGTACTCAATGCTTTTTTTGCCTCTGTCTTCACAGACAAGGTCAGCTCCCAGACAGCTGCACTCCGCAGCACGGTATGGGGAGGAGGTGACCAGCCCTCTGTGGAGAAAGAAGTAGTTTGGGACTATTTAGAAAAGCTGGATGAGCACAAGTCCATGGGGCCGGATGCACTGCATCCAAGGGTGCTAAAGGAGTTGGCCGATGAGATTGCAGAGCCATTGGCCATTATCTTTGAAAAATCATGGCAATCAGGGGAGGTCCCGGATGACTGGAAAAAAGCTAATGTAGTGCCCATCTTTAAAAAAGGGAAGAAGGAAGATCTGGGGAACTACAGGCCAGTCAGTCTCACCTCAGTCCCTGGAAAAATCATGGAACAGGTCCTCAAGGAATCAATTCTGAACCACTTAAAGGAGGGGAAAGTGATCAGGAACAGTCAGCATGGATTCATCAAAGGCAAGTCATGCCTGACTAACCTAATTGCCTTCTATGATGAGGTAACTGGCTCTGTGGATGAGGGGAAAGCAGTGGATGTGCTATTTCTTGACTTTAGCAAAGCTTTTGATACAGTCTCCCACAGTATTCTTGCCAGCAAGTTAAAGAAGTATGCGCTGGATGAATGGACGGTAAGGTGGACAGAAAACTGGCTAGATGGTCGGGCTCAACGGGTAGTCATCAATGGTTCCATGTCTAGTTGGCAGCCGGTATCAAGTGGAGTGCCCCAAGGGTCGGTACTGGGGCCGGTTTTGTTCAATATCTTCATCAACGATCTGGAGGATGGTGTGGACTGCACCCTTAGCAAGTTTGCAGATGACACTAAACTGGGAGGAGTGGTTGATACGCTGGAGGGTAGGGATAGGATACAGAGGGACCTAGACAAATTAGAGGATTGGGCCAAAAGAAATATGATGAGGTTCAACAAGGACAAGTGCAGAGTCCTGCACTTAGGACGGAAGAATCCCACGCACTGCTACAGACTAGGGAATGGCTGGGCAGCAGTTCTGCAGAGAAGGACCTAGGGGTTACAGTGGACGAAAAGCTGAGTATGAATCAACAGTGTGCCCTTGTTGCCAAGAAGGCTAACGGCATTTTGGGATGTATAAATAGGGGCATTTCCAGCAGATCGAGGGACGTGATCATTCCCCTCTATTCAGCATTGGTGAGGCCTCATCTGGAGTACTGTGCCCAGTTTTGGGCCCCACACTACAAGAAGGATGTGGATAAACTGGAAAGAGTCCAGTGGAGGGCAACAAAAATGATTAGGGGGCTGGAGCACATGACTTATGAGGAGAGGCTGAGGGAACTGGGATTGTTTAGCCTGCAGAAGAGAAGAATGAGGGGGGATTTGATAGCTGCTTTCAACTACCTGAAAGGGGGTTCCAAAGAGGATGGATCTAGACTGGTCTCAGTGGTAGAAGATGACAGAACAAGGAGTAATGAATGGTCTCAAGTTGCAGAGGGGGAGGTTTAGGCTGGATATTAGGAAAAACTTTTTCACTAGTAGGGTGGTGAAGAACTGGAATGGGCTACCTAGGGAGGTGGTGGAATCTCCTTCCTTAGAGGTTTTTAAGGTCAGGCTTGACAAAGCCCTGGCTGGGATGATTTAGTTGGGGTTGGTCCTGCTTTGAGCAGGGGGTTGGACTAGATGACCCCCGGAGGTCCCTTCCAACCCTGGGATTCTATGGTCCATCTGCATAGCTGTTCCACACAAGGAGCACATTATACCAGTTCTCTGAAGCATGTGCTGATTTTCTATTCCTTTCCAAGAGCAATTCAAGGATGTGCCAAGGACCTAAGCCATGTCAAGCAAGAGGCCCTCCCCTACCTTACATGCTGCTGTCACAACTGATGTGCATTAACAACTCTTAGATTTGAATATCAGAGCTGGAGGCAGGGCAGTCTTAGAAGAGGACCCTTTCCTCTAGAACTTTGTTTCACCTCCTGGGTCTGAAAAAGCAAGGGTGTTCAGAAGCACTCATGTGGCAGGTTGTTTGTTTGGTTTTTTAGAAGAGGAAGAAGAAATCCCTTTTTAGTTTGATTAGTGACACGTCTTAGTTTTTCTTTGAATTGTGATGTCTCCTAAGCTGGAGCTGTACCTTTTCTGCTTGGAAGCTCCTAGCATACCGTAAGCACCAAAAGATACCTTTCTAATTATGTTAATTATCGTACATGCACATAGTGCCTACATCATGACTACACTATCAATTACAACTCACATTCATATATGATTTTGTAATGAAGACAAAATGTTGGTTTACTTGTAAAATGCCCAGATACCATGGTGCTAGGCATGGTATAAATGCTTACACAGATGGAAGCATGCTATTCTAATGATGAGAAATCTCATAAGGCAAGTGGATAACAAATACCTGCTTTAAAAAACAAGATTGTAACGTTTAGCACAATTCCAGTCTCATGGGATTACTAACCTCTGCTTCAGACAGTTCTTTATCACCATTTGGCTTACTGTACTTTTCCTGCATAAAAGGGATCCAAGAAATTTTGCATTTTTTAATGAAGGGCGTTACATCGACAGTGCCCAAAGCATAGCCACATATGCCATCCTCATCTTCAAGGACAAAGCAGTAATCCAGACTTAGGGAAAGCAGGCCTCCCACTAACCTGCAGAGAGGAGAAAAGTATTTGATTGAATTCACCACACAAACAAAGCAACAAGTCACTTCAAACTAGGTATTGTCATTGTAGGTTAATAGTCAGGATACTGTACACAAGGAACGAGAGTCATTATACAAGGGTGGAAGATGAAGGCATTTATCTACTCCGTCACTTAGGACCAAATTTTCCATTCTGCATGTAATCACCACCACCGTGCACACAACTGCACAAAACGCGAATGCAGCTATGAAGATGTGGAGAATCAAATATGCAGTATTCAGGCCATGAGACCAGTGAGGCTGTGGCTCAGCAGCTAGGAGAAAGGGGACTAAGACTCAACTGCCATTCCATTGCCACGGACAGGCTTCCTCCTGCCAGGGCCCCAGTGAGCCCACCCTTCCCATAGCCATGGAGCTGAGGGAACAATAATAGAACCTTCTAGTGACATGCCCTGCCAGCAGTCCTATAGTCTGCAACGCAACTCTCCTCTCTTCTGATTAGTTGCAGCAAACCATCTCTTTCAACCCCCTCCAATAATTGCTGCAGACACGTCCATGCTGCTCTCCACCATTCCTTCTACCTTCTTTTTTATCCCATTTGTACTCATCTCTTCTTGTCCCCCACATGATAGAGCTGCCCCAGGACAGTACTTCAATAAATCAAAACATTAACAAGATGGGAAGAGAACTCAAAGAGCTCATGCTCAAGAAGTTAAATAAAAGCTCAGTCTTCCCTTCTGCTTTCATCTCACTTGTCATTTCTTCATCTAGTATTTAGGCTGCGGTGTGGAGAGTGCATCTTGTCTTCATCTGTGATGCACTTCACATTTTTATAAAATACATTTATGTACCTTAAAAAGATAGTTGATGGCTAGTAGAATAAATACCTGAGTTTGTCTTGTAAAACAAACACGATATAAAACAAGACTCTGAAAGGAAGCTGAAGCAAAAAGGACAGGGGATAACTAAAACCACATTTACATCCAGGACGTTAAAGAAAACTCCCACCAGTGCTATCGCTAGATCTGAACCGGTGGAAGCCCTTGTGTAGAAGGCCCAGCAGCAACAGCTAGAAGAGTTTTCCATCACTTTAAAGCAGCTGAAAGTATATCTGATCAAAAACTGATAAAAGGGTCAGTTTGCAGGAACCTTGTTTATACTTGATTTCTCACTGGTGCTACCACCAGTTCAGCTGAACCACTGGTGAGAATGTCTACACCGGGGAAATGTACAGAGACAAGAGATGGAAGTAAAACCTTCAATAAAACAGGTATTTGAGCATAAATGGAGTAACAACTATTGTCTTGGAAGTCAGACTGCCATTCAATTATATCTTTCAGCGGTTGAAGCGGAAAAGGAGTGGCAGTCCACTCAGGAGTGAAGTTGTGTCTCTTCTCCCATCTTTTTACACTTTTCCTTGTATTCCTTCTATTTTCCTTTCCATTCAATCTTATGCCCTACTACAACCTTCTAGGACCTGGTCCATGACATCTCTGCCTTCTCCTCCTACAAATCACTTCTGAACACAAGCTTCTTCCAAGAGGCCCATAAACCTCTAACTCAGCCCCCCTTCTCTGAAAACTAAAGCTGTTGAATAGAAAGAAAACAAGAGAACAAAAAACCCTTCTATTACCACTCTGCTATTTCGTGTTTGTTTCACCATTTCTTCAATTATCTACGCTTTATTTACATAAAAAACTCTTCAATGAAGAGACCCATAAAGCACCAAGCACACTATTGATGCTACATAAATATCAACACACCAAAATTACAATGGCTGCAGACACGCATGCAAATTTTAAAAGCAAGGATGTCCTACATACTTGTCTCCAATTAAGTCTGGCTGACTGTGGAAAGGTTGATCAGCTCCATCATCATACATCTCTCTGCAAATCTTATACACCGATGCCTAAAAACAGACACAGAATGATTATTTCTCTAGTTCCAAAACACCCATTTAAAATAAACACACCGATTAGCAAATTTGCCTTGGAGAGCTCATTAATATGGTCTCCATTGTGGAACAAGTTTTGATATGCACTTTGGTTGTATGGATCCATGTAAAGCATATTTTAACTGTTAAAGACTCTTCAAGGATCTTTCTTGCAACTAGTTAAAACTCTGCCTCAAAAAACCTCACACCCACAATGCTTCGAACAGGAAAGGAATGCTGAAGATCAGGTCAACATCTGTCACAACCATGAAGAGCATTAAACATGCTCATTAATTACTAAGTGCTCTCTGGGTATATTTATCAGGCTGTAATGTTAAATAGCTGCAGGGATGTTTCATATTCAACCAAAATAAGGCACTTCTGTGGGGCTGGATATGTCCTGACAGATTCCTTCATATTAAGGAGTTACTGCCCTTTAGCAGCAGAAGCAGACTTTTTCTATTTGAAAAACTAATCTATTTACAGATCAGACATTTTAAATGGAGTATACTAGGTTTTTCTTTGAATACAAGTTGACCAAATGATGCGTCTTCACCCTTCTTCTTAATAATCAGATTCTCCCTCTCCAACATTTGTATTCTTTGTGACAGCATGTCTTAGGCATGGCCTATGCAGAAAGTTGTGTCAGTTTTACTAAAGGTATAATTTTAGATTGGGATTTTCAAATCTGGCTAAGGGACTTAGGGGGAACGAGTACTATTGAAAGTCAATGGGGCCTATGCTCCTAAATCACTTAGATGATTAAACTCCACCCCTAAAGATTTAATTAAACTTGTGCAAAGCCCTGTGTGTTCCTTCTTTTTTCAATGAGAACCTGGCTTCTCAGTTTAGCTTGCAGCAGTCAATACACAAATATAAATGAAACCAATGTAAACACTTAAACAGATACAAGTATGTCCACACAATGGTTTGCACTGGTTTAACTATCCCAATTAAATCACACCTTTAGTTAAGGCAGTGTAATTGTGTTTAGACAAGGCCATAGATTACAGGGCTGTCCAGGAGCACAGGGAAACATCTTTATTGGAAAGACACTAAAGCAGTGTAAATTTATAGAAGTCTTATTTGAGAATGAGTCTCAAATCCCATTTAGAAGCCACTCCGGGGGGTGGAGGGGGGGGAGAGAGAAGAAGAGACCCTGAGTTAAGCACTTTAGGAAAATCCAAGCGCTTACTTTGTAAGTCTACAAAACAGGAAGAGCAGCTAACCAGCAGTGATGAACTCCCCAAGTAACTCTGTTATGTAGAAGCTGAAATTCAGTGGCACTTCCCAGACTGACCATCAAGTGGATACTTTGAGTATTTATATATATATATATATATATATATATATATATATATGCAGTCACTAAAAAGATTAACTTACAGCACATTATATTACATATACTGCCAAAGAAATCCTGCAATAGCTTAAGTTTTCATTTTAGAGAGGGAGAATGGGCTAATGGCTAGAAAAGGTGACTAGTGTCTGGATTTATGTATTGTAGACTTGGCTCAGAGAGTGACTTGTTGTGTGACTTTGGGAGAGTCATTTCACCTTTCTCCCTCAGTTCCTCCCAATCTGTAAAACAAGGACACTTGCATCTCACAGGAGGATTAGGAGTACATGAACTGCTTTTAGAAATCGATATGTAAAAGCAGCATATTATTAACCAAGGGAATATAGCAGGTTGGGGCAGCATAACAGCCAGTGGAATCAGTGCTCAATAGTAATGTTCATTAATGTCAGAGGCATATAGTTACCTCATCTTTTGGAAAGTAAGGTCTGATAGTGTAAACCTTGGAAGTTGGAGTCAACGGAGGTGGCTGAAAAAAGAGGTCATTTGCCCCATCAATAGGCAGCAAACGCTGTGAAAACAAAAGACTTAATGTAAGTGTTTGAAAGACAAGAGACACATCGCACTCTGGCATGTGCACTGCAGACTCCCAAATTAACATTTGCTACTGCAGGCACCCCAGAAGGTGGGGTTGGTATGCTTTACAAATACAAAGACCTTATTATCTGAATAGGAATTATCCAATTGGTGTTTTAAAATATGCAATTGTAACAGCACATTAATGGTGTTTATGTTAAGCTCATTTCTGCTTTAACGTACTTATACCAATCACATCTACACCGTCTCTGAACATAGTATGTCAGGAGGAAAGGTTTGGTCTGAAGAGGGTTAACTGGCCAGAGGAGACACTTTATCCCAAAAGCAATGCGCTGATTCTATTTGCTGCGCGCAGAGCACCTGTGAGGGGGAAAAAGTACAGCACTTGAAAAATCCATGAACAAATTCGAACATGGTGTAACAGAGGTTTAAGAATATTCTCCAATTGAAAGCTTCCCAGTAAAATGAGTTACAACTTTGTTTAGAGAAGAATCAAAATGTGTGTCAGCAACACTCTTGCTCATGGAATTCCCATTGGCAGACAAGCATGCGCGCATTGTGCAATTGCGGGCGCAGATAAAAACGCTGTGCGACCTGCAAAGAAACAATGTGAAATGTACAACTAAAGCCGCTGCGCTTCGCGGGCGCATGGGACACGCAGCATCTCCTTGAGAAATTACTGTGGAAAGGGGAGGAAAATTATTTTAAAACCAAGCTGTAAGGCTAATTGGACTTTGGACCAGAAAGCCTTCGGCAGACCAATCCTTCCAGACCTCTGTTGTGCAACAAAAGGTTTCTCATAAAACAAAGAAAATGTCATTCAGTTGTGAAGTCATATTGATACCTGGAACTCTCCTGCTAGACCACCTCTAAAGGCCCAGGGTTCTTGGTCTCCACTTAAGAACTGTGCTGAAGATTGACTACGACACCCTGTTGAGATCAGATCCAAGCGGAGAACGTTACGAGAAGGGGGATTTCCTGGGGTGTCTAACATGTCCAAAAAGCTAACATACACTTTGTGGAAAAAGCTCTCTAACTGAGCTATAATCCAGGACTTTGGGGGAGGCTGTAATAATGTACGATTTGTAAAGATTCTAAGTGCTCATGCCCTTAATGGATAAATAAAATGCAATATCTATGTTACTGTTTTCAGATAATGGGCTAAAGAGCAGACAATTAAGTATTTAAAGAGCCAATAATATACCTCATTCCACACTGGGAGGCCTGAGATTTGTGCAATGTGCAATGATATAAGCTTCCCAGACCTGTTTGTACATTCTTTTGCCTGTACATTTATGGCAGAAACATCATGTTCTTAGTGAAAAAAAGGACATTTTGGAAGCAATATGGCCTGGTTAATAGCTATTATTGCAAATTTCATCAGAGATAATACAACACAAATTCCATTACCACAGCCCCTTGAAAAAATTGGACCTGTCTGAAGTCACATTTTAGTATTATTTGTTTTAATCTTGTCAGAAAACTAGGATTGGCAATAAATGCACGGAATGGTCTGACTCACTTAAGACCGCTACGACAGCTGTATGGAACAGCGGCCTCATTGCAACAGACTAGAAAGGCCAACTGAGCTCAGTTCTGGACCATGTATTTACAGTGCTACTGACATGCTGAAGAGGCCAGTAAGTTAACTGCAATGAATTCACAGTTTGATTGTAATTAGTAAAGAACTGTTGAGCATAGACAGTTTTATTTTTGCTTTTTAGCATCTTATTTCTTCCTCCTCAAGCATGTCAGTCACACAAGGCTTCCAACCACATGAGG
Source organism: Macrochelys suwanniensis (assembly GCA_033296515.1). Lineage (NCBI taxonomy): Eukaryota > Metazoa > Chordata > Testudines > Chelydridae > Macrochelys > Macrochelys suwanniensis. The sequence continues at coordinate 141,930,581 of CM065778.1, forward strand.
CCCATTAAAATGCTCAGCATATAATATGTATTAAGTACTGGAAAATCTACTTTAATCAGCAAGTTTAGCATTTAAGACTGTTCCACTGGCCAACATTACAGCCTTTAACACCAATTAACATGTATGACATTTTTGACAGAGGAAAAGATTAGGTGAATGTTTGGTGTCGGGATTACAATTACCTGCCTAGTTTTCTGATAAGATAAGCAGCGCAAAAGTTCTTTTCCTTTTGTGGACAGCAATCTACCTCCTGTTCAAGTAACAGTCTCAGATCAATACAGTCAATTATGTTGTGCTAGTCAGAGAGTCCCAAAATGTACCAAGTTTGACATATAATAGTTTAATAATAAATTTTAAAAACAGACTTTTATTTTGTATAAATTTAGAAAATAATCCAAATATCAGGATTTAAATTTAGCTTGCTCCCACATCTGAATGTCTGATATAAAAAGATACCCTTTACAACTATAAGGTTTAGTCATTAACTTGGAAGACAGTATTTGTCTCTCCTTTGAGACTACAACATAACTAGCACTTCCAATTATTACAGTAAAGAGCTGCGTGAATGAAGAGCTGTATAAATGAAAAACATAGTTAATGCCTTAGTCGCTGCGCAAATGTGACTTCAGTTCATGCCTAGTGCACATCTAATCTATCTGAGCTGCCTCACAGACAAAACCTTTCCATTTTAATTAATTAATGACGACGCGCTGCAAACATCTGGCGCTGTCCATCCAATAGCAGTAGAAACTTGTGCTGAGGATTCTCCCATCTGTACACAGTGGGGAAGAAGACAATAGAAGGCATTAGTAATCCATAGTACTGTATAACCACACTATTTAAAGGAACTGAATGCTAGCTGGACTGGGAGGAGAGGTGAAGAAAATGAACTTTCAGTGGACCATTGAACACGCCATTGTGGGAACTAATTTCGTTTAGTGTATTTAACCTACACGAGCTATATTAATACGAGCTGTGGAAATGTATTCCCGCTGAAGATCTTTTCCTCAACTATGATTTTTTTAAACTACTGTAAAATTAAATAAAATAAAAAAAACGAGGAGACCGAAGTATCTCCTCTCCCAAATCACTTCTCTCAAATCACATTCCTGGGGCATGGGAACCAGCCTGTACAAGAGTCAGAACTCTTACTAGGTCTTCTGGCTACTTAAGACAAGTTTTGGGACTGAGATTGAACAGGGCTAACATTTACAGAAGTGGCTCCTGAGGTGGATTGCCTCAATTTTTGAGTGCATAACTTGAGACAGCTTAGATCCGATTTTCAAAAGGTACAAAGAATAATTCATGACTTCAGCTACAGTCACTGGGAGCAGCAGATGCTTAGAAACTTTGAAAAATCAGGCCCAAGGGGTCACAAATTGAAAACTTGAAGTGAAACTTGAATCCAAAACTTGAAGCAGCCAAAACTCAGATGACCGCTTTTGAAAATTTTGGCCTAGGTTTTTAAACAAATAATTGAGCTATCAAAGAGAGAGACTACTTTCTACTTACATCTCAATGTAAAGTCAGAGTAACAATACTAAGCATTTTTGCGACTTACAAGTTTTAAGGAATCACAAAGTTAAGCTTTTAAGCTGCATGGGGATGTAGGCCTGTTGTTAACACACTAAATGCTACCAGTCTCTTTTCACAGACAATACAGCTATTATTTTTTGCTCCCTTTACATGGTAAAAGGCTGATATTTGCTCACCTCTTTATAAAACTTTTCATATCTTGAGGGATCAGTGGATATTTCAACTGCACAAAGTGCAAGTGAACTTCACCTTGCCCTAGTTGAGTTGACTTGACCTGCTAGGTCTTCTCTGTCTCTAAATGATAAATTATTTAAATCTAGCTACAAGTTAGTAGGATTTAAGAACAACTGAAACACTAGAACTAGATGAAGGCTGTGTAATGGTTATCCACTGTGAGTTTGTGACAGCTACAAAAATTGTGACGTGAGACCATCAGCTTTGCGGCCTGCTGTGTATGTCAAGCAAGTCCACAGCATATTCCTTACAGTTGGATTGAAACCTGAAAGTAAAATGAGGTCACACTAGAAGAACCCAGGCCATGCTGGTGCTATCTGCCAAATCAGGATCCCCCAAAAACATGTTTCAGGAAAAAAAAAAAAAAAGCTGCATACAAAAAATGTTTTTCAAACTCTGTTTAAAAGTCTCAGATTACATCTGGACAAAAGCTGACTTACAGAGCTCTCCAATTTCCACCCTTTGCCAAAAATCAGCTATTTGGAAAATGTTAAAGCAAACCATTTTGCACCAGAATAGCCTTATATGCTAAAGCTCGCATGCGCAAGGGCTGGGAGGATCGGCTTCCTCTTGGCCAGGCCCATTGAAAGGTCACTTCTGCAATTGTTCTGTTGAAGACAGCAATAATGTTATCAAGACAGAGCAAGCAGCAGATGGCTGATGTGCGGTCACATTTCATAGTGTCATTTCCAATCACATAACAGGGTGTCAAGGGAGTTACCATGGCATAGTCCAGTGTGCATTCAGTCAGAGCAAGTTAAAGTCAGCGCTTATGTTTCAGAGATGAGATTTAAGTTTCATTAGCCCAAGAAGAAAAACCTGAAGTTTCATTTAACCGCCAGTGCCTGACACTGTTACTCATAACACCAGTACGAATTCAAAGTAGAGTGAACAGTATTTCATAATAGTGAGGCAGGAAAGATTTTAATGAAGATCAAATTAGACCATAAGCCACAAATAATGCATTTTGTGAAATATTTTTTTCCGTGGGCTAATTAAAAACAAAAAAGGTACACTGAGTGTAAAAGAGTTCCCAGGGCACCTACCTAACCACTGCACAAAAGACTTCACCATTGACATGATACTCTTGATATCCCAGACGTAGGAGTACATGTCATAAAGGATCGTCCTGTTGGCACAGTTGGAGAGGCGAGTGAACATTCCCATGACCAATCCACACATCTCTTCAAACTTGGCTGCTCGGGAGCGCCATTCTTCAATCTATTGAGGGAGACAAAGGATCCACAAGATCAAAAACACTCTTCTAGAGACTAGATTTCTCCAAACAAAAAACTGCACTATGCTGTACTTTTTTTTTTTTTTTAATTGTATAGGTTCTTTCATTACAGTTCTGACCCACAACCATTGTTCAGTACCCTTTCACTAATGCTGTTACATCAGGGACGACCAAATTGTGCTTCTCTGGTCAAATGCCAGCAGTCTTTGCATGCCCTTACAGCCCCTGCACAAAGTATGCCTTTGGGCTATACGATATACTCTTCAAATTCTTTTTAAAATAATGACATGCGGCTCCTGGGCTTCTAGAAAGTTGCCAGGGACACAATCTCCCTGTATTACAGGAAATGTGTAATGCAGCTCAAGATTATGATTTAAGGAAAGAAAAATAAGCTTTAGTCACACTCACTTTTTCAGAGTCCTTTCCTTTACAATTAACGCTGACAACACTGCTATTTGCTCGGAGCCACTGGAACTCTCTCAGCATCTGTGCACCTTTGGGCCCATGTTCATACGGAAGGTAGAACAAGTCAGCAAGTAACTGCAGATCCTCTAGAGTCACTGGTTCTACTGTGTAGAGAGGCTTCTCATTTGGCCCAGGCACAAACTGTTCCTTATTCATCTGCTCATCAGTCTGCATAGGGGCAATGTCACTACCACAGTCTTCCAGCATGGACATCTCTGGGGACTTCGATTCAGCTATGCTCTCTTTATCAGTATCCATTGGTTTTAGCTCCTCAGACATTTTAGCTTCAGCAATATCTGTCAGTATTTGATTAACATTCTTGTCTGTGTCCTCTAGCTTTTCCACCACCATGTCCATTGGTTCCTCCTCAGACTGCTTCTTTTCTTCCTCCTTGACCAGTGCTGGTGGCTCAGCGGTCAGTGCTGCCCCCTGACTCATGATGGGCTCTTGGTAAACAGTAGTAACCACAGTTGTTGCATTTAGAGAGGATGGTGCAACCAGAGGCACCACATCAACTACGCCGGTTTTCGCACCGCTGTGGGCCACCTGCCTACCTGAGAATAGAACAAACGTTTAACGTCTGCAATCCCTACCAATGCCGAATCCACCTTTCTGAATAATATGCATGATCAGTGGTCAAGGTAAGTAAAATGATCATTAGTGACTCCCTTACAGTGCTGCTAAGAATATAAATTTGTCAAAGTAAAAAGCCTGTTCAAGAGATCTACCATGACAGACATCTGAATTGGAGATTTCCCCATCCATATACGATTGGTGGCACAAATGGGATGGAAGCAGCTTTCTAAAGACTAGCTAATATTTATGCAGTTGAAGCATCATTTGCAACTAAGGTGAGAATAAAACAGATATCAATTAAAGTAACATTAGTTCTGACTGTATGGCTCTGTAGAACCATATTGAGATTGTGTGCCCTGCCATGAGGTTACAGAACTCACTTGAAAGCAGTTGGGTAAGTGTACACAAGCATCTTTATTCTAGTACTCTAGAGCCCAGGGTAATACAGTCCACCCACAACTGGCCCTCAGTTTCTTCAAATCCAGGCATAGCCTTAAAAATTACTGACGAGAGGAGAGTACCTCCACATCAGGGAGCACTACTGATCCTGAGGATTCAGGCAGAGTAGGTCTTTTGAGGGGACAGGGAGAAGAGGCGGCAATGGATAGAGACCTTGGCCTCATCACCACTCCCTGCCAAAACCAGTTAGATTAAATCCTTGATAAGACTTGAACCATGGAGTTGTCCAAAGGGACAACTGAAGTGCTCATGACATTTTTGTCCGTCAGGCACTAGTGTATAGTGGGATCCCCGATTCTCTCAGAAATGACATAACTATAATGCCAAGCTCTAATCTGGCAGGAACAATGGGCCCCACAGATCCAGGGGTTCTACCTCCGAATTTGGCTCCTACTGCAGGGAGGACTCATCCGTATTGTGCTGAGGGGACAGCATTCCTGAAAATGAGCATCAGAGGAATCAATCCAACAGCTTCCACGGGACATTGTTATTGGTTTGAAGTTGTCTCACATCCCCGTCATGGGAGACCCCATCTTTCCCAGGCCCCCAGTATCTATGGAAGCGCACTGCATTGGGGCCAGTCAGACCTGACAGCATGACCTCTGTTGATCTTCTTTTCTATACAGAATGGACTTCTTAGAACTTCTGGCACCATAAGAGATGCTTTCCTCAGCTCAGTCAGGACTATCTTTAATAGAACCTGATTTAATAGTTCCTGCACAAAAAAGTTTGATAATACTTCCATTTCTGCTTAACAAATCATGGAAATATTTTTGGTTTTGTAAAACCATTTCCTTTAGCCCCAAACCTAAACCTTTATACTTGTTTGACAGTGTTCCTACTGTACTCAGAGGAAAACCAAGAGAATTCAACTCACTGCTGTATTGGTGAGGTACTCCAAACTCCTGCAGCCACTCTGTCAAGGCCAGCTTCAGAGCCAGTTGAGGGCTATACAGGACATCAGTTTCAATATCTTCATCACTCCCTTCATTTTCCAATTTAATCTGGATTGATACTGTACTGTCTTCAGTGTCCGCTAAAGGAAAAAGTTGACAAAACAGCACATAAATTGGTATGCAAGATTCCAGTTCAGATATATTTTTTTTAAACTCTCAATAAGCATACTAGACCAGGAAACCCAAGTTTTGCCAGACAGCCTCATTTTGCATAAACAGAGCTGAACTGCTGCATCCAATACTTGTAAAATGGAGCAAACTGCAGCCTCCCTCAGCTTCAACATGGAAGTACAGCAACAAAGACTACAAATCCGATCATGCAATGTTCCTTCTTGATCTGAGTGGAGGCTTCTTAGATCAAAAAGGAGCAGAATATATGGGAACTGAGAGTTTGGCACCTGGAAGCAAGGATTAGAATAAGAGTATAACACCATGATTTGTCACTAAAACCATTTCTATAAGACATAACAAGTTGGTCCAGTTGTCTTTCCCTTGTCCCAACTCAATGGACAATGAACTGTTAAACCATACAAATCTACTTACTCATCACCACATCTTTCCTCACTCCATTCATGTTGGATTTGTACCAAGTTGCAAGTGTGTGAATAGCAACATAATTGGCTTCAAATTCACAGTTTGGATTGGTCAGGACTCCCTTCAGTCGAGGGATGAGCTCAGTTGACCGACCTTTATATGGCCCAAGAAACAGCCTCTTCTGATCATAATCATTAGCATGAATGTTATCCCAGATGACTGGAGCTCTCCTGATGATCTTAGAAACTTCTTCAATAGATTCTACTGGAATGTCTTTAGACACAACTTTAGGACCTAGATGTACAATTGGATAATTAGAGGACTTTACATATAGTTAAGAAGCACTCATACATAAAAGCAACAAAGTAGTTTCAGTGGTCCAATAAAATCATTTAAGAAAAACCTGAGTTCACTTAAGACTACTAATCAACTCAAAGATCATGATTCCTACCTGTCCACAACACCTCAATGCCAGGTAACAGCTTCTCTCCTACGGTCCGTAAATAAGGGGACTGGGCAACATTTGGATAGCAAAAAGTTCCACAATATTCTAGAGGGGGGAGAGGGGGGAAAAGAAAAAGACATCCTAGTAGTAATGACAGTCATTAGAAAGAAATGTACTGTGAAAACAGACATGGCAGTCTTGGAACAATGGCATTTTACTATGCATTTTTACTAGCCAAGTGGTACAGGTGTATATGGGTTGATAGATTCATCTTCAAATTAGGCAGGACAGAAGGTAGTTTGAGATGCAGCAGGTGAGGTAATACCTTTTATTGGGCCAACTTCTGTTGATGAGAGAGACAAGCTTTCAAGCTACACAGAAGTTGGTCCAATAAAAGATATTACCTCACCCACCTTTTCTCTCTAGTATCCTGGGATCAACATGGCTACAAACACCACTGTATGCGGTAATTTGACTGGTTATTCCTGTAAGACCCCCTAGGAAGCAATTCCTAACAGTAGTATTCACCTTCCTCTTCAACATATAAGGCAACATGAAAATAAGTACATGAACATCCTGTTAATGCACAAGATGGTATCTTGGCCACAAAAGAGGATCACCCATCACCTCATCTCATATGTGACTACACACACTGAGAGGGGCACATGAATCAGAAGTCAAGTCCCTCCTGTCTCTAGTTGGGTAGGGTTAGACAACTTGTAGAAACAGGAGACCAGGAGTTCAGAATTACTGCCATCTCAGTATATTTTAGATTAGTCTCTGGATCAGTTCTAAGTGTCAAGTAATGAGGCTCTCAACTGTTCCCTTACAGGGATTATTCCACAGCCTAAAATTTCAGAAAGTTTTCCATCTTAAGCACAGAATGTGTTTATATCCAACAGCGCTCAAACCACATCCCCAAAATGTGTATGAGATATACTTAAATGCCTCATTATGAAGAGACAGCAATCTCTCCACAGTTAAAGACTGCAGACAGCTTCTATTATATAGCCCTATTTTAATGCTGGCCTGGAAAGTGGTTTGGCCTGAAAATTCCCATATTCATTCCTTAGGCAAAGAAGGCTGTACACATCTGAAGGTTTGTTAAACGGTTTTCAAAGTTACAGGTGATAAGTATTTCCCTATCTGCTACTCCGACTTATCTAATGTTTGTCTCCCACTTGCTCAAAAACAGCTTATTGTCCCTTCAAGTTTTACATCTAGCTATACAGGTACTACATTGATGGATGCCATATAAGAACAGTGTTGTAGCTGTGCTGATTCCACAAGTTGGATCACAGTGGATCACAAATTGAGTATGAGTCAACAATATGATGCAGTGGCAAAAAAGGCTAATATTCTGAGGCGTATTAACTTTGAGTGTCATATGGAAGACATGGGGAGTAGCTATCCCACTCTACACAGCACTGGTGAGGTTTTAGCTGGAATACTGCTGCCCAAAATTGGACACAAACTTTAGGAAAGATGTGGACAAACTGGAGAGTCCAGAGGAGAGCAACAAAAATGATAAAAGGTTTAGAAAACCTGACCTATGAGCAAAGGTTAAAAAACTGGGCATGTTTAGTCTTGAGAAAAGAAGACTGAGGCGGGGGACCTGATAACAGTCTTCAACTATGTTAAGGGCTGTTACAAAGAGGATAGGGATCCATTCTTCTCCATGTCCACTGAAAGTAGGACAAGAAGTAAGGAGCTTAATCTGCAGCAAGGGAGATTTAGGCTAGATATTAGGAGAACTTTCTAACTAGAAGGGTATAAAGCTCTGGAACAGGCTTCCAAGGAAGGTTGTAGAATCCGCATCACTGGAGATTTTTATTAACAAATTAGACAAAGCGGTCATAGATGGTCTAGGTTTATTTGGTCTGGCGTCAGCTAGAATTGATGACCTCTTTAGGTGCCTTCCAGCCCTTTCTTTCTGTGATAGTATGGAAAGCCCAATGGCAAATAGATACTTGGTTTAGTTTAACATACCCTGGGAGAATGTCTGTAAAACTTGAGAGCCACACCATTAAGTGACAATTTTTAAAAAATATGAAATTTGATGGGGAGCCAGTAGAGAATGTTAAAATGGATGTTGTGTTCAAACTAGTTATGTTTAAAAGTATAGACTGCTGCCATAAATAAATGCTACATTCTGGATAAACTATGAATAGTCAAGTCTAAACCTGAACATGTTTAGTCTTTTCTTAGAAGTGTCAAGTTGCTATTCTAGAGAAGGCTGTACTTAAACTGTACACTAACAGGCAGCATAATCTAAAATATTTATATTTTATAAATACACACATAGGGGAACTTCAACTACTGGTCAAATGGGACAAAGTTTAGAGGAACAATTTCTCAACTTAGTCATTGCTTACTGGAACAGCTAATTCTAGATCACACAGAAGGAAAGGCTATTCTAGAATATCTAATTATATTACAACCTTCCTGTGCCACTGTTGGTGCACACTGCAGACACTAGTCTCTTCCATTCCTCTCTGTCATTTGCTGCTGCTGCTTCCATCTGCACTATGGTGTTGAGGTCAACTGCTCTGCCCTCCCTACTAAGGGTTCTTAAAGTTTCTCTTGGGCACCCATTTCCTCTCACCAGTAGGTTTCCACTTGATGACTTCATGTGGGAGTCTGAGTGTTGGCATCCATAACACATGCCCCAATTATGTCCAGTGCTTTTTTCTGATTGTAGTGGAGATGAGCTGCTGCTTGGTGATTTCTCAGATCTCTGTTAGTAACAAAATCTTTCCATCTAATGCTCAGGATCTTTCTTAGGCCCTTTATTTTCAAAGACATCTAGTCTAGTTTTCGGTCCAACGTTTTGGTAGATCTCCAGCTCTTGCAGCCTTATGTTAGCACTGAGATTACATTTTAGTTGAAAATTCTCAGTTTTGTTCTTTGATTTCCAAACATTTGTTTAGTTTAGTGAATTATGTGGATGCCTTTTCTATCCTCAATGTTACTTCTCTCTTGAGGTCTCTGTTGGCTAGCATATGGTGCTGCCAAGGTAGATTAACTGCTCCATTTTCTTGGTGCTTTAGCCTTCTAATGTGATGTTCCTGCTTGATGTCTGGCTTCCAAAGATGTTTTTGCATAACTGATTTTGAGCCCAGCTTGGCCTGCTGGTTTTGCCAGGTTCTGTCTTTGTTTGTAGCTTTCTAGGGGTGTCACTCAGTTGCAAAATATGGGCAAAGTCTAAATCTTCTAGGCATTTGCTATCTACCAATACTATACCGGTGTTTGTATTGCTAATACACTTCCTCATTATCCATTCTATGACAATAATAAACAACAGGGCTGTATTTTATCTCTGTTTCACACCAATGTCCACTGTGAACCACTCATCTGGATGTTCACCATTAAAGAGCACTTCACATCTCTATACATGGCCTTAATGATGCTGACAACTCTAGGTGGGATTCCATAGGCCTGAATATTCCTTAACGTACGACTGACTTTCAAAAGGTATTGGCAACCCACACAATGAAATTGACGACGAGAGCATGCCATTCTATACATTATTCTAAGATGGTCTTTAGTGTGAATATCTGATCTACACAGGATCCCTTGGGCCTGAATCCAGATTGTTGTTCTCTAAGCTTGCATCCACTGCCTCTTTTGTCCTGAGTAGTATCGCACTGCTGAAGACTTACACTATTTTGTGTTGTAGGGAAACTGTTCTCCTGTTGTTACGGTCAGTGAGATCACTCTTCTTGGGTGTTCTGACAAAGATTCCATGTTTCCACTGGTCAGAAGGGGTCTCTTTTTTCAGACTTCATTAAACAGTTCTGGAAGTGTCGTTAGGGTGGTGGTATCATGTGCTTTTAGCATTGCTGCTGCAATTTGATCATCTCCCACTACTTTGTTATTTTTCCAGTTTCTTGACTGCAGCCTGTACTTCTGTCATCTCTATTGGATTGATGTTAACGCAAGTTGACTAGATTCACACATTTCATATATCTGGTGCTGAGGTAGGGCTGCATCTGTTGAAGCCTTCTTTGAAATGCTCCAGCCTTCTATTTTTCTGCTCTGCCTCAGTTGTAAACATTTTTCCACCTTTGCTTTTTATTGATATATTTTCTATTTTGAGTTTTCCACACAGGATTTTAGATATTTGGTAAACAGCTGTATGGTTTCTTATAAGGTCTTCAACATATCTCCATTTATCTTTCCTTGTGTTGCTTTTCACTTCCCTGTACTCCTTTCAGTGCTTCCCTTTCCTCAGTGAGTCTCTTGGCTTATCCAAGTCTTGTTCTGTCTATGTTGATAGACAACTGTCTGCCGCAGCTTGACTCACACTGTCTGAGTGCTGCCCACTTTTCTTTAAGTCCAATCTGTCTCTTACCTTCCTCTGCTTTGGCAGCACCTCAAACCTGTTCCATAGTTCAAGATGGAATTTCTCACAGTACTCGTTTTCAGTGTTAAAGTTGAACTTTCTCACTTTTAATTTCAGTTTAGCAATGCAAAGACTGTGGCCTTTGCTGACATCTGCTGCTCAATATGCCCTAGCATCTTGGACAGAGGATCTGAATCCTGGACTCATGTAGAAGTAGTAAATCTGGGTTTTTTTGTTTGTTTTGTCAACATCGAATTCACCAGATTCTTTCTGGGCATCTTTGTGAAGAAACAAGAGTATTGCAATAATTTGGCCTACCAATTTATCCTAACTGTGAGCTCAACTGTAAGGAGTGAGCGAAAGTTTATAAAAGGTTACAATAACCTGTAACAAGTAGTGTTTATGAGAAAGAGGTATGAAATGGAGACAGAGGCTGAATTAGTCCACACAAAGCAGCCTACTGATAGCACTCAAGACTGTGTTAAGATCATGCTTGGTAAACAAGAAAAGCATGGAACCAGAAATCAATGAACCAAAATTGGTGTGTTGGAAACTAGGCCTCATTGGTGGAGAAAAAAAAAGAGAGGACAGGTTATTCCACTCATCACTCCCTTTTGGGGTTCTTACAGACTTTTGCGGGGGGGGGGGGGGGGAGGAGGAGGAAGAGGGAGAAACTGACTTCTAAGGTGAGCTTCACCATCATGGCTTTTGCCCCCACCATCTCCTTCCTAATCCTGAGAGGGCCAGAGACCCAGATAATACTCCCACCTCCACCAGATCCTGCTAAATCCTAAATAATAAATGGGATGTGAAACTTTCCTATCCCTCTTCTTTTTCCATCTGTCTAAGGAGAGTCTGGCTAAGCCAGCCAAAACTGTACATTTTGCAACACTGCCATAAATCTGTGACCAGAAAGAGGCAACTAAAAGCAATGTCCGAAACAGCCTGATGCTGGTACAAGTTTGTCAGGTCTCAGAGAGGCTGATAAGACCATGTGGTGTACCTGTGTTGATTCAGCAGTGATGTTACAAATAAAAGTCAACACCAGAAACAGAAGCTGCATTTTGTCTTTGCTACTCTTCTTTTCCCTTGTGCATGTGTTTGTCTTCTACAAAACGGGACTGGATGTTAAGCGCAGCATCTACCGCTCCAGCCCATCTTAACTAACTTCTCTTTTCACCAAAAAGGCCAGTTATTATCAACTGGGTTGCAAGAGTTAACATTAATATCGCTTCCAAAAATGAATGCCTCATGCTTCAGAGCGCCAGTCAATCTCTAACTACCAGGAATTAGGTGGTTTCTTCCACCTTTTCCTCAAACACCCGGTGCTTACCCCAGTCAGAGACAATACTGGACTATGGGTCTGATCCAGTCTTGCAATTCCTACGTAAATAAGGGAATCCAAATTCAGAGTCTGTATATCAGGAGACAGGCTACAGGAAGTTGTAGCAGAAGAAGCTGCCAGGCTCTGATCCCAGGCTCGACATGTGCTTAAAATCCACAATGTATGCTTTATTTGGATTTGTTATAATCTTTAACTGGAAACTATGTTTACAGCTAGGCCGAGGATCCTAACTTGACAGTTCTCTGGAAGCATGAGGTAGATTACAGGTACAGTCACCACAAGTGAAAATGTAGATTGCATTCCCTAAAAATAACACCAGACAGTAACATGTCAATTAAGGAGTAGTCTCCGACATTTACGAGACACAAAATTCAGAATGCAAGTACTGTTGTACCTGCAAACGACAGCGGTGATTATGCAACCAAGCCAAAGCAATGTACAGCCCAATGTAAAAAATACCATTGCTGACAGTGTCAAGTCAAATGCTGATGCATGATACAAAACAGCTAAAAATGAGAAATTTGAGGAAGTTCCATACATCCTATACTTTGACCATGCTGGGGAGAGTTCCAAAACATGATTTGGACTCCTTCATACAAGTCAAACTAGAAAAAGTTTGTTTTGTCTCATTCCTAGTTGAAGCTTCTTGTATCTTGTAACAATTTTTCTGACTACTTCATGTTTACACCCTTCAAATAGACTTATACCACCCTTAGTCATCATATGCCCCAAGCCACACACATTTAGTTTCTTTACTCTTTCCTTAAATGTCATTTCTTCCTGATTGCTTCAAGATGTTTAGTCACTGCTTTAAGGAAAGCCTTCTTTTGACTTGGGTGCAGTAAAATAGAAGGCTCATTCATTTCAAAGCTATCACAAAGTAAAATTAGTCCTAATGTTTTACCTGTAGGACAGAATAGGAATGTGTCTGGTTCTCCTAAATACTGATATATTTCATTAGTAATGGAGACCTGGGCATGAGCAAAGGAGCTAAAGACTTCTTTGTCTGCTGCACACATGTTGTGATCAATATCATCAAACAGCAGTGCAAAGGATCTGCAGCCAAACTGGGAAACCTAGAGCAGAAGGGGGAAGAAGAGAACCGTTTAGAAAAACAACAAAACAAACAGTAAAAAGTTCTAAAAGCTAACCTGCCTTTAACAGGATCAGCCAACATTTCCCCCCTCCCCCAAAATAGCCCACGAAATGATAATTATGAGTCAATTTCTGTTTGAGGAATCACTGTTTTTCAGTTTGTAATTTGCAATCTAAAAATACACTTGAAATTCCCAAGTGTATGTCAACATTTATATCAAATCCACAGTACCCTGCATAAAGTGCACAGCGTCGCAAGACGAGTGACGCATGTTGGAGTGCTTCCATTTCCACAGTGTGCCTTGCAAATTCAAAACTCTTTCCAATAAAGGAAGGACTAGAGCAGTGGTTCCCAAACTTTAACCTGTGAACCCCTTTCACTAAAATGTTAAGTCTCGTGAACCCCCTCCTAAAAATGAATATTTCCAGGGATTGTCTCCTTTACCTGAATATAAATTTTAAAAGCAGTGATCTTGGAAATATAACATTTGTTTTTATGACATATTACACACTATTCATTATTAATTATTATATATCATTACAGTATTTTTATCACATCATGAAAACGGTAACACTCATCCAAGATCTCTTTCGTAGCTTGTGTATCACTTTGAATAAGTTATAAGACAAGGCTCCTATGTTTCATCAAGGAGTATCAGATGTGAAACAGCATGAAGGTATTTAAGAAGCCAACTCAAATGCGGGTAGCGATTGATCTTTCGGGGGTAGATTTATCGCATCTAGTCTAGACGCAATAGATAGACCCTTGAGTGCAGTCGACTCGCTGCTGTGAGGACACCGAGGTAAGTTGACCTAAGATATGTCAACTTCAGCTACACTATTCCCGTAGCTGAGGCTGCATATCTTAGGTCGATCCCCCACTAGTGTAGACCTGGGCAAAGAGTTCCTCCTACACAAGCATTCAGGTCTTGAGCAGTCCAGGCAAACAATGGATGTTACAACAAAGCTTAAAACTTGTTCTTCATAATAATTTTAAAAACAATACTAACTGCCTATTTAATTTTAAAAACAGCAAAAAATATCCACCTCCCTTTCCATTTCTTATAAGGACTCTTGAAGTTTAAAACTCCTCAGTGTGATAGCTATGCTTGCTTTGATCTGCTTAGCTCTTGGAAGTCCAGGGACTCCGGGTTGCTGGCCCCGTGCTGCCCGTGGTCCCTAGGGACAGCTCTGTCTGCCATTAGGGAATTTTTTCCCCCCTGAGAGCCCCCTATAACATTTTGTGAACCCCCAGGGAACCAATGGACTAGAAGAATGGGGGAGGGAAGAGGCACACCTGGGCAGTTATCTCCAGTTAATGCATGACTTTGACCCACCACTCTGTTTTTCTCAAGGATACCACTGGAGACTGGAAATCTGTTCTAATTTCCCAATCCAAGGCTTATCTCATAGGAGAAGCAGACAACTAGGAAAGACCAAATTCAGCAACAGCCCTCGGGTGAAGTGGAGCAGAACATCACAAGAACTTAGAAGGTATGTGCACATGTTAGGTCTTCCCCTATTGAAATTTTTCTTGGAGGAGTACCCTCCTTCCCCTTGGAAATGAGTCTTAGTTTGAGGGTCCTAAAATCATTTTAAAAATAAAAACTCCCAACAGTAAGAATTGCTATTCCAGATCAGATCACTAGTCCTCCATCTAGACCAGCATCCTGCCTCTAAGGAAGTTCCCATAGTGCCTGGCCAATTGTACAAAATCTAACATGGGTGAAAAAAGTCCTTCCTGACCCTTGCAGTAGTTTCAATCCCAAAGCCTGATTGTTCATTTTATGAGAAACTCTGAATATTATCAGTCATAGTATTATACAGATGTTGGCACTTACGTTCAATACTTAAAAGCAAAATTGATCAAAAAATGCCACCAAGTGTACAGCAGACACATGAGTTACTGAGTTACTTTGGAAGTTCCAAACACTCTTAAATCACATGGGCTGAGAGTTTCAACAAGACCTACCTGGTCCAGCTTGCGTTTCAATGTGGACACTTCTTTTGCATTTGAGAAAGTGATATCAAGTCCAGGCGAGATGGCATAGATAAATTCTATCTCATATTCTTGGGCAGCCGAGATCAGAGTTATGAGTTGCTCTAAGAGTTAAATTCAAGTATTTCAGAAGAGTACATCAACAAGAAAGCTAAGATACCGCCTCATAAATATTAAGAAATACATTCTAAAAAGCAAATTACTCCATTGCTAGAAGCCAAGAAAGGGTTTTCAGGTAGCTTTAACAAATATTTTGAATGTTCTAAGATTACTGATGCAGCAGTAGGCACTAAGCTGTATTGAAAATTGTGTAGAGAAACAACATTAAAGGGATGGTGACAAATAATTGTCTTGTAGTTTAAGCTTTATTTCACATGTATCACTATTTTTAAAAACCTTCTAAAAGAATGAGAATATGCCAGTTTGATCTTGCTGTGTGGCAAACATGGGTGCATTTTACCTGTTTATATGGAATCAAACCTAAAAGCTCAAACTGTTACTCATTTCCATATGGATCAAAAATATTAAAGAAGTGATCCAATGGGGTAATCAATTTTTGCAAACAGGATTTGTTCATTTGAACTCTTTGTTTGATGCTTTCAGCTGCAATATTTGCATACTACTGAGGTACAGGCTGCATCAATAGTGGCTCTTTAAAACCTATGAGTAGAAGTTACCCTAAAGACTCCTAGGTGCAGGCCCCAAGACTGTACAATTTTACTCATTTTCAGATTGTTAGGGATGGCAACACTGGGGCACTACTGGACAAGAACACAGTAGTTATGCTAGCTAGATCTCCTCTGCTGCTGGGAAAGCAGGGAAGAGAAAGAAGAGTAACCACTTCTTGTGAAAGCCACCAGCTACTAAATAAATCCCAAATGTCAAACTTCTGGTTTTTACCTTGAAGTTCTGATTAATCCAGAAGCTGAAGTTCCAATCATGGCTCCCCTCACTAGTGTGTGCGCACTTGATCAACCAGACACATGAGCAAGCTGATCTGCTCAAACATAGCTTTTAAAAAGACAATCATTTCCCCTTCCTTACAATAAGGTCCAGATGACCAATACAGATAAGGAATAAATTCAAAATGAACCCCTCTCATTGCCACTAGAGGGAAAGTTGAAGGACAGTAAATCCCAAAATAAAACTAAAGCTAGTCTTAAAAAAGTGAGTTTTAGAGGTGAAATGCAAAGCTAAAATTAAAGTGAAGAAAACCCCAGCTTATGATGCAAGCCCCCATTAAGTAAGTTTGCAAGGGGCATTCAGTATATAAACCTGGACCTAATGCTTTTCTGCGTTGCCATTCACCTTTAAAACTGGATACAATGATTAAACATACAAGCATATGTACCAGTGACTGATTAATTCAGCACTACTTATAGAAAATACAGAGGGAAATAAAGGCAATTACCAGCTTCCTCCACAGAGTACATTTCTCTCCAGAACATCCTGTGCTTGTAGTCATCTTTTGGAGCATACAAGTAGGTATTCAGTCCCCATTTCTGAAGTCTATAATTGGGGGGCGGGGGGGAGGGAAACGAAGAGAGGAAAGCCTCCATTAGTATTCTACAAGTACAACCAACCTGCATTTTATAGGATCTTATTCTCAAATGTATCCATTTGTCTTTGAGAACACTCACCACTATACTATATACTATTAACTCACTATGGTATTGCAAAAGTTTGAGACTAGACAAATCGAGAACAGCCTGAGCAAGATTAGAAGGGAAATGTAACCAACTAGAATACAGATATGTAAAATGCTGCCCTAAATCAGGCCTCAGTATGCTTAATATTCTACTAAGTGGAAGATGATAGTTTTACTGTCCTGGAGCACATTGCAAACCAAGAGGAAACGTGACTTGCCTTCTAAAAAGTTCCTTCCTCTGCTCCATAACCCATGGTCTTCCATAAAATCCTGTGGGAAACAAGATTAAAATTATCCAGTTATACATCAGACTGTTTCATGAAACAAAGATTATACTATAACCCACTTTTCTCCTCCTCCTCCTCCCATAAGATGTTTCTATTACATTCAGTTTAAAAACCTTCTGGCAATCAGGAAAAAAAAAATCAAAATTGCATTAAAAACATAACATACTAAAAAATCACAATGGAAATGTAGTACATTAAAAAGATCTATATTTTCAATTTAATTACACCCTACATAATTTATGGTCCATGCTGATAATTTTAGCCATTGAAGCAATTAATTTTCAGAATCCAAGCAGAAGTCCTCAGCAGATGCCCTTCACAAGTCAGGTCAACACTACTACACAAGTAGCCGGAACAGTAATAACCCAATTATGCTATCATTCTAGAAGTCTGATGAACAGTTACCTTTAATAGTGGAATATTGAACAGTTCTGAAAATAATTATCAGTCCGAGAGTGTTTTTTGCTACAGACCGGTTACATTACCTAAATCTACACATATTATGCTCAAATATACGGGATGTGGGGTTTGGGCAAATAGAGGGCCAGACTCAATGGATAGGTAAGATTTGTTCCCTTTTTTAAGAGGCTCTTGATAGTGCCAGCATTAGCTAGGAAATGCTGGCATCTTATTACACCATGCCCAAGGATATAAAGTTTCAGCTTGTGAAACATGGAGAGGCGCCTAAAGAGAAGGTTTTTAGATAGTTCATATTCCAAGAATATTTCAATGGAAATTCAGAAGTTTGATCTGCCTCAGACTTCAAATCTAATCATTTCCTCTCAATCTACCTTCTATGAATGACACTTCATCAAAAAAAAACAATGATCTCGACTAGCCTACCATTATTCAAGCAATTTCATTTAGTATTATGTGCCAACAGATCCACACCTTCAATCACAAGTGGACACTCTTCACATTAGAAAGTCTCAGTTTGGCAGTCGAAGACTAAAACAGTGAAATGTAATGAGCTTTCATTTTCATTCAGCATAACTGCTCTGCTTGATGAATGATGCAACTGGCAGGACAAAGCAAAAGCATGTACAAGCCCTTACATCACTAGCCTGAAGTTAAACAGTCCTATTTCCAGACCTGATCACTCACTATCACTATTTTTGCACTTTCATTTTAAATAGAAAGACTAGACAGGCTTTAGTTTAATGAACAATGTTTGACTTTTTAAAACAAGGTACAATTTGAGAGTGTCCTATGTTAAAAAATTGACTCCTGTTACCTATTAAAAGTGAACTCTGATTTTAAGTTTGAGGAGCTCTAAATAAGCTCAAATTTTAAAGGTTATTATTAACAGAGTAATGTTTAGTTATTAGTGCCACAAAGTGGTGAAGTTAGGTACTACTGCTCCCATCTGGTTGAAATTGTGAAGTGACAAATGGAGGACAGTGAAACAGCAGAGCAAATAAAGAGGAGCGGTGGTGTGCACAGAACAAACAAGGTAACAGACAAATTCTTCTCATTTACAAAAATGTAATAGAGTTGCATTGTCACTGGCGGGCGAATTTGGTCCTAAATTAGGAAAATAAACCTACCTAATCACAAAGGGACCTAATTAATGTGGTGCCTAGTCAATACTTGGCACTTCTAAGAGATGTATGTAGAGTATTCTGAACATCGGAACACAATTTGAAAACTAATCATGTAGTAACCTGAAGTAAAATCAAGATGTCAACTTAAAAAAAAAAAAAAAAAGGCAGTGAAAGATAATGGGTAGGGTTAAAGTATAAACAATGAAGAGTACATTTAGATTAAAATATCTTAATCTAAAGTGCTAGTAGTGTTAAAATATTTTAACCTGACAGCATCCCTTTAAATCAGAGTTCTAAGACATATCAGCTGAGGACAATGTTAACATCTTTCTGTCCAAGATAAGATCTTGGTCTGTCTTTCCCATATCTCTTTGTGGGTGTCCAGCGGTGAGATTAAACACAGGCAGAACAGTTTTAATTCCCATCCTCCCACACATACCCTCATTCCTTTTCACTAAGGGTCTTAATCTGGTTGCTGTATTTGACCACCAGATCCGGGAAAAGTTGAGACCCTGACAATTCTTCCTGTCGCAATGTGTCTACTTCAGGCCTTTCCTCCCCATCTGCAGCAAAAGCTTTTGTCCACACCCTCAGTATCTAAGCTACCAATTTCTTCATCTCTGGCCTTGACCGACACCATAATTTGACCAATACCAACTGCTGCAACAATAGTTCCTGACTCATCACTTTGATCATGTTACAAGCCCCTCTGCAATCTTCACCATCTCTCTCTCTCTCTCTCTCTCTCTGATATGTTACTGAGACCCTGATTCCCACAGATTGCCTGTACTTAGATTGAAAGCTCTTCAGAACAGAGACCTTCTTTTTGTTATGTCTGTACAGCACCTAGCACAATGAGGCTGGGCCCTAGAGTCTAGTTTGTACCATTATATAAACAAACAAAATGGTCTTGTGGGAAGGTGAAAGAATGGAGAGAGGAAGAGACTGGGAGATGAGTAATTTGATAGAAAGCCTTTCACCTCTAGGTCTCGGATTCAAACCAAATCAGTCAGAAGTGATCAGAAGCGTATTACCATCTGACAGCTATTTGGTATCTTATGTGAAACACACTCATCTTAGTACAAGAAGTAATACAAAAGGCCTTCGCTGCTGCCACCTGTGCTTATCTGTTCCCTGGCTTCAATTTCCAGTGCTATCAATCTGACACCTTTCACTACAAGGTAAAAATCTACTTCAGTAATGATCTTTTTTCGGTAGACCTGAACATCCCCAGGCTAGCTGTACTTAAGGGCTAGTAAGTGCCAAAAAGCCTGACTGATATTAGCAACTACCACCAAACGATCACTTTTTAAAAAGTGATCAAAAAAGATATATCAGAATAGGAAAAGGTTCAGAAAAGGGCAAAAAAAATGATTAGGGGTATGGAACAGCTGCCATATGAGGAGAGAACAACAACACTGGGACTTTTCAGCTTGGAAAAGAAAGACTAAGGGGCGATATGATAGAGATCTATAAAATCATGACTGGTGTGGAGAAAGTAAATAAGGAAGTGTTATTTACACCTTCTCATAACACAAGAACTAGGGGTCACCAAATGAAATTAATAGGCAGCAGGTTTAAAAACAAACAAAAGAAGTATTTTTTCCCACACAATGCGCAATCAACCTGTGGAACTCTTTGCCAGAGGATGTTGTGAAGGTCAAGACTATAAAAGAAGGGCAGGGATGGTGTCCCTAGCCTCTGTTTGCCAGAAATGGGAATGGGCAACAGGGGGATGGATCACTTGATGATTCCCTGTTCTGTTAATTCCCTCTGGGGCACCTGGCATTGGCCTCTGCCGGAAGACAGGCTATGGGCTTGATAGTCCTTTGGTCTGACCCGGTCTGGCTGTCCTTATGTTAATATTTACTGCAGCCAAAGGGTGTTTTCCTTTTAGACATGAACAAAAGCAATGTAAATGCTGACTTTATAAACAACCCATTTCACTCAAAGTTCTCTACAAATCTAATACTTATCAGTCTAGTTATAACAATTCAAACAATTCCAAGCCAACAATTACGCCCAGAATAAACTTTATCTTTCCAGACTACAAGCATCCACCTCCATCACTGTCAAAAAGGCCTCCATTTTTTCAATTAATGAAAAGTATTAAAGCCTACTTTATTTTACAGCAAAATTTGCACAAGATCTCAGTGCAAGAAATATGCCAAGAGAGAAAAGCAGATTATTCCGTAATGCAATTAAAATGACAAGTGACAGCACGATAGAGAACAGGGATTTACTTAGTACTAACGTGAGACCAGATGCCCATGGAATCGCCCATTTCTTACACAGGAGAAGGCTGAACTTCTAACACGCAGGCAGGGAGCGTGGCTCGGGTTTCTGCACTGCAGGACGGCCCAGTAGGCTGGGTCTCCGCCCCCGCATATACGGGCTAGCCAGGAATGCCAGACTGCGCCTGCACTGCAAGCCCATTGATCTAGCCTGGAGAGCAGCTGGTGGGGTGGGGTGTGCCCCCCCCCGAGGTACCCCAAGGTGGGGAGAACCTGCAGATGTGCCCCCCCAGATGCCCCAGGGCGGGGCCGGATGTGCCCCCCCCCCGAGGTACCCCAAGGTGGGGAGAACCTGCAGATGTGCCCCCCCAGATGCCCCAGGGCGGGGCCGGATGTGCCCCCCCCCGAGGTACCCCAAGGTGGGGAGAACCTGCAGATGTGCCCCCCCCAGATGCCCCAGGGCGGGGCCGGATGTGCCCCCCCCCCGAGGTACCCCAAGGTGGGGAGAACCTGCAGATGTGCCCCCCCAGATGCCCCAGGGCGGGGCCGGATGTGCCCCCCCCGAGGTACCCCAAGGTGGGGAGAACCTGCAGATGTGCCCCCCCCCAGATGCCCCAGGGCGGGGCCGGATCTGCCCCCCCCCCCCCCGAGGTGCCCCAGGGCGGGGCCGGATGTGCCCTGCAGCCAGCCCCGACCGAGGGCTGTGCACAAGCCGTAACCAGGAGACCGATCCCGAGGGAGGCGGCCGGGCTCCCGGGCAGAGGGAGCGGCCCGGGGCGAGACACCAGAGGAGCCCCCGCGTGGGGGGGGGGGGGCGGGGCGGCTCCCAGGGGGGGGGCGAGACGAGCCCCGGGCCCCCGTTGCCTTGGCTACCGACCCTCCCCTCCCCCAAACTCACCTTCCACCACCCCGCAGAGGAAGCGCCGGGCCCCGGCCCCCGTCTCGGGCTCCGTGTCCGTCTCCTCCCCGCTCGGGCCCGGCCCCGGCCCCGCGGAGGCCCCCGCCGCTTCCACCGGCACCCCGGCCGGGCTGGGGCTGCCCTGGGGCTCCCGCTCCTCCAGCGCCGCCTGCCCCTCCTTCTGCACCATGCTGCCGCCCGCCAGCGCCGCCAGGGACCCCCGCCTGCGCCGGGCCTGGCCCAGCCCTTTGTCTCCGGCTCCCCCGCGCCGACCCGGGCGCCCCAGCCGCCGCTTCCTGTTTATGGGGCCCTGCGCCTGCGCGGGGAACCGGCCGCAACCGGTCCGCGCCGCCCAGCCCGCAGCCGCCCCGCCCGCTCGGGAACAGAAGCCGCCGCCGCCGCCGCCCCGCGGAGCTCGCGTCCGGACCGACAGCGGCCTGGCGCCCCCGAGCCGGCACCGCGGGAGCCGCAGGGCTTCCGAGGGGACAAGGGGCGGAGGAGAAAGTGTTACCTCAGGGGGAACACAGGGAACCCGCCGCCTAGCGCGCATGCGTACGGCCAAAGGCCCGGAGAGGGAGTGCCTCTGCGCATGCCCATCAGGTCAGAGAGGGCGGGGGAAACGAAGCGGTGGCTCACTACGGGTGCGCAGGGACGATAGCGCGCTAGTGCGCATGTCTCGGAGGCCAGAGAGGGAGGGGAGAGGCGGCAGAGTGCTCATGCGCAAGCGTCGAGAGGAGATAGGCACATGCGCAGTTAACTCTCAGCCGTCGGTGTGTTTACTCGGCCTATGCGCACGCGCATGCAGCCTCGGGTAGCCCATGGCGGCTTCGTGAGAGGCCAGCAGCCGGACGGACGGGGTAGCTGAGTGCGCATGTGCGGGGGGGGGAGGGAAGGCGCCGCCTCCCCCAGGGCTTGACCCACTTTCCGTAGCCGCCTTGCCCCGCCCCTAGGCTGACCACGTGGCCTGACAGCCCCGCCTACTCGGGCGCTGCACGAGGTCTGCCACCCTTCCCAAGCTAAGCAGGGCCCCGCTGGGTCAGGCCTGGGATGGGAGACCTCACGCCTGGCCACTGCCCTCCTCGCTTTACAGCCAGGGAGTGACTTCCCTAAGGTCACAGGTCAATGACAGAGCCACGAATAAAAGCCAGGTCTCCTGACACCCAGTCCAATGCCCTATCCACTAGGCAGTGCGCCGTCTCAGGATAGCAAGAAGGCAACACATAATGAACCAAGGGGGGAGGGATAGCTCAGTGGTTTGAGCATTGGCCTGCTAGACCCAGGGTTGTGAGTTCAATCCTTGAGGGGGCCACTTAGGGATCTGGGGCAAAAAAATCTGTCAGGGGGACAGTACTTGGTCCTGCTAGTGAAGGCAGGGGACTGGACTCGATGACCTTTCAGGTCATTCTAGGAGATTGGCATATCTCCATTTATTTATTTATAAGATGAAGAGCTTCAGTTAAAGGAGCAAATGAACCTGAAAAGATAGCGAGGAGGCATAATTTTGATAGAGATGGGTAGCAGGCTCCACAGGAGCAAGGGAAGGATCTGGGACATGGTGCTTGAATTCCTCAGCGCTTGAAACCCCATAAAGACAAAAAACAAGGAGAGGGCATGAGGCGACAGGAAATACCCCGTTTCAGCTTTCTGCATGTCTGTTCCTTGGCAGGCAATTGACATGTATCCAGGAGGAAACAGCTGATTGGCAACCCTGAGTTTAAGTGGGGTCAGGGGAACAGGTGTGTAAATATGTCACATTGGAGAAAGCGAGTTCTCCTGGGTTGAGTTCATCCCGGTAAAGCTAGTGTTATTCACGGTATACAGACAGAGAAGTAGATTTAAAAAAACCCCACTTGCTAGAAGGTTGCAACGTGGCACTATTTTATTTCTGAGAATTCAGAAGGAGAACACACAAGAACCCAGAAACAGAGAGAGAGAAAACAGGCTGCTCCCTAAGGCAGAGAGACACAAGTCACCCAACTTTGCTTTTAAGAGGTTGGGGGAGTAGCCAAAATTCTAGGTGTTTTGGGGGTTCCAGCCCATTTTGTCCATCCATTTATTTTTCTTTGATGTTTATAAAAGATGGTGCAGGCCTCTTGTCCATGCTGGTCTGTGCTAACACATGGAAGGGAAGAGTAATCATGTGACTGGCAGGGTGTGTGCCCCGCAAGAAGAGGTTGTCAGGGTGGGATAAGGGCCTTTGTATTTCAGGCTTCTGTCACTTCCTTGTGGCTGCTGAGGGAACTAAGGGTCCTGGAGTCTCTGACATGGGTAGTGGCTCAAACCTGCCCTTTCCTTTTCTCCCCTTACAGTTATAATTACAATGCGCTGTTTTTGGACACAGAGATGTACGTATAGACGCCGTGTGTAGGTCTCTCTCTGACACACACACAGACCTACGGACGGACACGCACCTGCAGACAAATTCAGCTTCACTGTAGCCGCAGGTTCATCAATACCCTTGTGGACAGGCGAGGACAGGAAAAGGAGGGACAGGACCGCTGCGTTGTTTCCTGGCTCCCTTGCACTCGAGGCAGCTGTCATTCCTACCCATGGGGCTGGAAAATGCCTTCTGCTGATCAATAGCAAGCTCGGGCTTTGGTTGCGGCCCCCAGTGCAGCAATTTCGAGCTGACCTCCCACCCATGCAGTAGTTTGATTGTCACCCCCCCACTGCCTGCACAATAGAAGCTGCCGTGAACCCGTGTTAACATCACTCTCTTCTGCACACCTACAGGCAGCCGCTGGGGAATTCTTTCCCAGGCACAGTTTAGTGGCCCGGGACACACACACAGCAACATCAGTGCTTTCTCAGCAGGCAACTCTGTGCCGGCGTGGATGCGCCCTGGCATCACTATTTATCCAGTAAATACAATGAAACCTCAGCAGCATTAAACTCACCGGCTCCACAGGAACTTGGCTGGCCAGCCACCTTCCCCCTCCGTCATCTAGGAAGCAGACGCTCAGCCCTCTCCAGAGACCCTCGCAACCAGGGGTCTTTCACGGCACGCATGGCTTCATTTGTGCCAGGACTTGCCAGGGCACCTCTAGGCTTGGCACATCGGTGCAGAAACGAAACAAATTGCTTGAGCCCCGGCGCGTCTTTCGTTACAAATGAAGCAGTGGCGCCACATCCAGAAAGTCAGCCCAAGGGGGTGTACGGGGAGCAATTTCCAGAGCCCTCAGAGAGCACCTTGCTAGCCACCCCAGCCCAAGCCCCCTTGCTGACCTCAGCTGTGGCAGCATGGCCTGGGGAGAGAGGCAGGCAAATGCAGCCGTCTTCACCCTCTTGTTCCATGCAGAGAACCAGCTGCTGATCTCAGCTCATGCAATAGTGTCAGCTGCAGGAATTATTATTAGTGCTGTGGTAGCATCCAGAGGCCCCAGCTGAGATCAGGACCCCGTTGTGGCAGATGCAGAGACAGTCCCTGGTCCAGACAGGACGGACAATGGGTGGGAGGGGAAACAGAACAAGTGATTTGCCCAGAAGCAGAGCCAGGACTAGAACTCACAGCTCCTGATTGCCAGGCCAGGGCCTGTTCCATTAGACCCCACTGCTTCTCCTTCCTGAGCTGGCTTTATTCTCTTTGTCAAGCTCCAGATGCATCTTCCCCAGCTAATTATATCTTATTTCTGTAGTGGTAGGTTGCCAAGCGGCTCGTACTGACCAGGGCCAGGGCGGCTGCTCAGCTGGTGAGCGGGGGGGCCTGCAAGTAGCCAGGGCAAGTCCGCAAGGGGGAGAGAAAAAATAACCTCACAGAGCAGGAAAGGCCCCCGCTGGGGCTCCAGCCCCCATGTCAGCCCCTGCTTCCCCAAGCTCACCTGCTGGCCTTTCTCAGAGCCCTTCCCACAACACCTGTGCCAGGGCAGGCTGGGCTGAGCGTAACGCCTTGTTCACCGGGGTCAGGCCGCAGCCCTGCGCCCGTGCGACCGAAGGGGGGATAGATGGGCCATTAAGATGAATGCAACGCTTTCCGGTCTGCTGTCTCCTGTGGCAGGGCACTGGCTCCCAGCCTGGCGGGGGGAGACCCGAGGAGCTAAGAGGGCCCTGTGTATTTGGGGTGCTGAGGGGGTGTTTTAGCATCCCTCTGCCACAAGAGGGCACTCTGAGCCAGCCCATGGCAGGCCGGGTCCAGGTTCCATCAGCCACGCTGGGCAGGGTGTTAAGGGCCTGGCCGGCCCCATTCACAGCCAGCCCAACCCAACAGAGGTGGATGGAGCTGCCCAGGGAGCGAGAGCTGGGCCCCCCCCAAACCAGCCTCGCCAGGCTGCTCCCAGCTACCCCACCGGCCCCCAGCCGCCGGCGCCCACAGCCCAGCTGGAGCTCGAGGGGGCAGGGGAGGGATGAGCCCACCCCCATGCTGCCGGGACCGCTCGCCAGCCCCCTGGCCTGTGCTCCCCAGGCGCTGCAAACCCCCCAACCCCCGCCGATGTGCAGCCTGCATGCCACCTCCCCCCTCACACCGGCTCCTGGCTGGACCCGACCCGTCTGCCCCCTCCCGATCTCTGCACAGGCCTTTGGAAAAACCAGAGGCCAGCTCCCTGTCGCACCCCCTCCCCCAAATCCATCCCCTTGGGGGGTTCACAGGCCCAGGGTGTGAGTGGAGGGTCAGGCAGCCCTCGCCTGGACTAGCAGGAAGGCTTGTTTGCCAGTACGCGCCTGCATAGGGGCCGGAACTAGGGGTGCGGGGGGGCTGCAGCACCCCCTGACTTGAAGTGGTTTCCGTTCCATACAGGGTTTAGAGCTTGGTTCCCAGCCCCCCTGTGCGCCTGGGACATGAGGCACGTGGGCCATAGACCGGGACGGGCCCTCCCGGGTCATGGAGCCCAGCCCCTGCTGTTGCAGCACCCCCGTGGGATCAGCCCCTTCATGGACTTCGCAAGCCTGGCGGGTCGCCTCAGGCCCAGCACAATGATGCCAGTGGTGGCGCCGGGCCCCTGGGGTGGGCGCGTGCGAGGCCTTCCCTGCGCTAGCGAAGGCAGCGCCCAGCGCCGAGTGGTGCTACGAGGCCGCG
Organism: Macrochelys suwanniensis; assembly: GCA_033296515.1. Classification (NCBI taxonomy): domain Eukaryota; kingdom Metazoa; phylum Chordata; order Testudines; family Chelydridae; genus Macrochelys; species Macrochelys suwanniensis. Next base: position 141,957,429 of record CM065778.1, read on the forward strand.
CGCCACGTCGCGCCACCCCTCATGCAAATCCGGCCTGGCCACCCCGCCGCCATTTTGGGGGGGGGCCCTTTGGTCCTTCCCCAGACAGCCCTGTGGCCACCCCCAGGATTGAATCGGGGACGGTCACTACGGAGAGCACGGGCTGCGCAGCTGGGGCTGGGACGGACTCGCCGCTGCTGTGGCTCAGGCCCCAGGGTGGGGCACCCAGGAGGATTAGACGGTTCCCTGCATGCGGGTGAATCTAGGGCCTTTCTAATGCCCCCAGCCGGGCGGCACCATGGGCACCGGCAGCATCTCCCCCCGGGTAACCCCTGCACGTGCCCACACGTGTGACCAACCCCTCAGTTCCCGCCCTGCATTGCCCCTGGCAGGCCCAGCTCTGGAGAGCGGTCTGGGAAGGCAGGCGGGGTGGTGTGCTGAGCCCCCCCCCCCCCCCCCCCGAGTCGCCCCCCCCCCCAACCAGCCCCTGTCCCTCTGGGCTCTATCCGGGACCCCACCCCCCTTCTAGGTAGCGCCCGCCCCCCACAGACGCCCAGACACGGCAGGGTGGTGCATAGCGACTGTGGTTGGATTTTATTGGACTTTTTGATCATTGTTATTATACAAAATATACAGAGTTGAAAATGCAGAGCAGCTAGTGGGGCCCAGCGCCCCGGTGAGGGGCACACGCCATGCGGCCGGGGATGGGGCGCCGGCGCTGACCGCTGTAGCCAGCGCAGGAGAAGAGCAAGAGGGCAGCCAAGAGGACAGCGCTCCCCCCAAGCCACCCCAGCCCCACCAGGTGGAAGGGGGCGGGGCTGTCTCGATGAGAGCGAGGCTCAGCCCCACCCACAAAGGGGCCCTGGCTGAGGCTAGAGGGAGGGGGGAGGGGCAGCGAGGAACAAACCACGCTCGGGGCTCTGGGGGGGAGCGTCCAGCAAGGGGTGGGGGCGAGAGCTGGGCCCTGGGGCACGGCCAGGGGGATGGAACGAAGGATCATTAAAAAACCCGTCTGGTCAGCGAGATCTCTGTGGTGGGAGGACGAGGGAGCATCGTCGGCCGTGGTCCGGGAGCCAGACCCTGCTGGGGAGTGGCTCGTGGGGCAGGGGAGGGAGACCCAGCCCCCCCAGCCTGCAGAAAGCCCCGGAGGGGCTGCCCCGGGCCCAGAGCAGGCGGGGCTTGAGTGCCAGCGACCTGACAAAGAGGGGGCAGCCGGGCGGGTTGTCTGCCCCAGTGCACCACCTGACCTCCGGCAGCACAGGGCACAGTGCTCCCCTTCCCATACCCAGCAGAGACGAGAGCAGGACAGGCGGTTCCCAGCCCACCGGGCCGTGCCGAGAGCCCCGCAGGCTTGGCAGGGAACAATCAACCCTATTAGCCTGCAAAGCCAGCGGTGATGGCTGGCCAGGGCTGAGTCAGGCTTGTCTTTCCCAGCTGATGGGCCCTGGTCATGGAGCTGGCTCTGCCCTGTGCCGCACACCCTCAGCCCGGACAGCAGCGTTCATCCCACCGCTCCCACCACGGCCGAGGCCTGCCGGGCTAGGAGCCCGCTGAGCCCGCCTCCCTGCCCAGACCAACATCTCCACTCAGCTATCGGGAACGAGGACCCCACCTGGCAGGACCCGGCCTGAGGGACAGGGGGACAGCCCCTGGGAAGTGCCTGGGTGCAGCCTGCAATTGACTTGCGGAACTTGCTGCTGCAGGAGAGTGTAATGGCAGCGGGCTCAGCACGGCTCCAAGAAGGCCGTCGCTGTGAACAGGAGAGCGACTTACAGGGGCTGGAGCTAATCTGCAGCCGGGGTCCGGAGGGACCTGCCCCATGTGCAGGGCAGGAGACGGGGCCACATCTTCCTCTGAAGCCCCAGGCTCCGGCCACTGCTGGTGATAAGATACCCGCGGGGACGGCTATGCTGCCCCTCGGGGGCGCCCCTGGCTGGGCTGTGATGCCCCGTGGCTCTCCCTGGCTCCCAGCCTGTCCTGCCCTATGCCAGCCGGACAGCTTCGCACTTCTGGGCTCCTCTGGGACTCTCTGTACGCCCCCCCTCCCCGGCTCCCATCACCCGCCCGCGTCGGCCTGAGCGACACCCTCTAGCCCCCTCCTCCATCTGGGGCGCCGCTGGCGGTAGCAGCCTCGGCCCCACTTTGCTCAGGGCTGGGGGGTGAGATCTCAGCCGCTGGGCAGGGGAGTCCCCAGAGCTGCTGGCTCTCCGGGGAGCGTTGGCCACTGGTCCTGCCGCGCGCCGCCCGCTGCGACTGACCGGAGTGAAGCGGCAGCAGGGAGCAGCAGGCAGGAAAGAAGCAGGTGGTGCCCTGGAGCCAGCAGGCCGCCGGGAGCAAGAGAGCGCAAGGACCCGAAAAGCCGTCCAGAGACTGGGCTGCTCTGCTTCTCCAATACACCCCCCACACCACCGGCGTCACCCCTGGGCCGGCCTCCTTGCGTGAGATCATTTAAGGGAAACGTTTCGCCCAGGCACACCGTGCCAGCCGGATTCCTGGCGCCCCCTCTGCCCCCAGCAGTCCCGGGGAGGCTGGGCACATCACAGCTCATCTGTGCTTGGCGCCCGCCACGCTAACCAGCCCTCCCAGCCAAGCCCCTCTGCCGGGAGCCGTGGGGCGCCTCCTGGCTCAGCCCCGACAGGCACTGCCCCAGCGCTCCCGATGGGACGGAGGCTTCCCGGCCCATTCCCCAGCCACTCACCGCCCCAGCCCCTCCCTCCGCCCCTGGGCTCTAGGGGCCACCTCATTCCCCTGCCGCTGGCTAAGCCCAGCCAAGCCTCCTGCTCCCTCCGGCTAACGCAGGCGACTAACCCGTGAGCGCTCAGGGGCGCGCCCAGCCTGCCTGCCTCTTCCAGGGGATCCGGGCACTGCCCCTCTGCCCACACCGACTGGGAGAAGCTGGAAGCAGCAGAGGGCATCTCCCGGACCCAGCGCCAGGGCGAGGGGTGAGGAACGGCGCTGGGGCCTGGCCCTGGTTTGACGAAAGCATCGGGAACGGGCGGGTGCGGGACACACGCCGCCCCCTGCTGGCAATGGCCGGAGCTGCCGAAGAACCCGTGCGGCAGGCCAGCCGGTGCAATACTCCCCGTCGGGTTCCAGACGGCGTCCTGGAGCGGGGGGCCAGAGACCAGGGAAGGGAGCCAGCTCTGAATCCTCGAGAGCGGGGGGCACTGTGACCCGGGGTGCGGGAGCTGCTGGCTGCGCGGCGGACGGGGTGGGTGCTGTCCGGAGCCAGGCCGCTCCGCTTCCCGGCTATGGGCGTAGGAAGGTGCCCCGGGACGGCGCTTGCCGTCTGCCAGGCTGTGTCCACGCTCCGCCCCCAGGAGCAGCCGCTCGGGGTGCCCGGGTCCCCACGGCAGGCAGAGCTGCGGCTAGCCCCAGGGCAAGGGAAGGTCCCTTCGTCGGAGGTGCCGCCACCACGTCTCCCGGAGCCGAAATCCTTCCCCTGCGGCGCCGTCCAGCCCGTCTCAGGGGGGCTGCGGCGCCAGGTCTCCGCGGAAGAGACGAGAGAGAGGCAGGAGCATGGCCCGGTGGCGGGTCCGGCAGAGGCTAGATCACGTTGTCGAAGAGCTGCATGGACCGCATGATGTTCTCGTCCTGCAGCGGGGGGAGGAGGAGCTGCGTCAGGGCCGCCCCCCCCGCCCCACAACCGGCCCCTGCGCCCCAACCTCGAACCCGCGCGCAGGGGGTCTGCGGGGACCTCGAACCCTGGGTCTAGGGTCCAGTGCCCCCCAGGCAGAGGGGCCCCACCCGCCGGGCTGTCCTGGCACCACCCAGAGCGCCAAGCCGGCGCACCGCGGCTAAGGTCCAGGCTCGTGGGCAAAGCGCGACGGGGCCTTTAAAGCGGGGCGGCCAACCTGGGGCTCCGGGGCCACGTGCGGCTCTTCAGAAGTTAATAGGCGGCTCCTTGTATAAACACCGACTCCGGGGCTGGAGCTACAGGCGACAACTTTCCAATGGGGGCGGGGCGGGCTCGCTGCTCAACCCCGGCTCTGCCATGGGCCCTGCCCCCGCTCCCCCCCTTCCTGCCCCCTCCCTTGAGCCTGCCGGGCCCTCGCTCCTCCCCCCCGCCCCCGAGCCTCCTGCACGCCATGAAACAGCTGATCGGGAGGTGTGGGGAGGGAGGGGGAGGCGCTGATCAGCGGGGCTGCCGGTGGGCGGGAGGCGCGGGGTGGGGGAGCTGATTTGGGGGCTGCTGATGCATATTGTGACTCTTTGGCAGTGTCCATTGGTAAATTCTGGCTCCTTCCCAGGCTCCGGTTGCCCCCCCCCCGTAAAGGCTGAGAAGAGAGGGCACCCCCGGCTGTACGTCCCGTTGGAAAGGTGACGTCTGGCCCCGCGCCCACTGGCACTACGCCAGGCTACTGCATCGGTCTGGCTCGTAGGGGAGCGCCCCCAGCCCTGCCCCACTTCCCACACAGTCCTGGGGACCCTCAGAGGCCTCCCATCCGAGCACGCGTCCTGCCCGGCCTCGCTTAGCTTCTCCGCGTTGGGAGGAGCAGCCGGGCAGCAGCCGGGGCAGCAGCGCCCAGGAGGTTCAGGGCAAGGGCATGGTGGGGTGAGGAGCCCCGTGGGTGAGCAGGAGACGGGCCCAGCCCAGGAACGAGCTGCGACTTTACCTTCTGACACGACTCGATGAACTCCTCGATTGTCACCACCCCATCCTTATTCCGGTCCATCTTCTGCAAACAGACACAGCGTCACGGAGCCGGCTGCGAGCCCAGAGACAGGGGAGAGGCTGCATGTGCCCAATGGGGGACAGCCCCCCACTCTGATCCCCACTCGAGGGGGACAGTGACCCCCACTCTGATCTCTGCCAGGGGGGACAGCCCCCCTCTCTGACCCCCACTCGAGGGGAACAGTGACCCCCACTCTGATCTCTGCCCAAAGGGGACAGTGCCCCCCACTTGAGGGGGAACAGCGCCCCCCACTCTGATCCCCACTCGAGGGGAACAGTGACTCCCACTCTGATCCCTGCTGGGGGGTACAGTGCCCTCCACTCTGATCCCCACCTGAGGGGGACAGAGCCCCCCACTCTGATACCTGCTGGGGGGACAGTGCCCCCCATTCTGATCCCAAAGGGGATCCCCTCCTGTGTGGGCTGCATTTGGACAAGGAGGCGGTGACATCCCAGCAGCCCGAGCAGCATCTGCCCAGGACGGGGCTTTCCGTGGGTCTGAGAGAGCCCAGGGTACCCCCCAGATCTAAACCCCAAAGCCCTGTCCAGGGCAGATCCAGGTGAGCACAGGGTTAATCACGGGGGCGGAGGCAGGTCTGTGGGTAACAAGCCCAGGCATACTCCGGGATCCTCGTTCATTCCCACAGGAAATGAGAAGGGAGCTCAGAGCTCCCATTTCAGGGCACCAACCAGTAGCAGGACTCGGAGGGATTCGGGTGGGGAGCCTGCCACAGGGAGGAGCCCGGCACTTCCCTCAGCATGGAGACAGGACGCTGGGCTGGATGGAGCCTGGTTCTGATCTGGATCTAGGATCCCCTGGGGCTTTCCCCCTTTGGGGGGCGTGGACGGGGGAGGGGTTCACCCTCGGGCTCCCCCCCTCCATCTCTCTGAGCAATCTCTCCGTTGCCCTCCCGTCCCCAGCCCCCTGGGCCCTTCCCCTGGTCACGGCTCCAGGAGGGACCCCCAGGCCGGCGCCACGTGTCTCACCTGGAAAAAGTTCTCCACGTGCTCCCGGGGGGCCTCCTCCCGCATGGCCGGGTATGTGTATTTGCCCATCATGTCGTAGATGGATTTCATGATGTCCAGCATTTCCTGGAGGGAGGGGCCCAGAACCGAACAATTAGCTGCACTCGCCCCACAGAGCGACCCCCCCCCGCCCCTCTGCGGGAGGCACCTGGGTCCTCCCACTTCACCCATCGGCAGGGGACGCTCTGGGCAGCTTCTGGTGCCAACCAAGGGAGACAGAGACACCTGTACCGGGAGGGGGCCAATCAAGTGACATGGCAGGATTGCAACCCCCTCCCCCTGCCAGGGAGAGACACAAGGAGCTGGGGGTCCCGGGCTGGGAACTGATTATTGCCCCCCACAGCTCTGCTGGTGCCCCTCACTCCCGACCCGCAGCCCCCTGTTATCCCAGCCCTGGGCTCCCCCCCAGCTCTCTGGATGCCCCTCACTCCCGACCCACAGCCCCCTGCTATCCCAGCCCTGGGCTCCCCCCATAGCTCTCTGGATGCCCCTCACTCCCGACCTGCAGCCCCATTATCCCAGCCCTGGGCTCCCCCCATAGCTCTCTGGATGCCCCTCACTCCCGACCCACAGCCCCGTTATCCCAGCCCTGGGCTCCCCCCATAGCTCTCTGGATGCCCCTCACTCCTGACCTGCAGCCCCCTGCTATCCCAGCCCTGGGCTCCCCCCATAGCTCTCTGGATGCCCCTCAATCCCGACCTGCAGCCCCCTGCTATCCCAGCCCTGGGCTCGCTACCTCTGCTGAAGCCCCTCAGTCCAGCCCTAGATCTCCTGAGATGAAGTAGCCCAGCAGGGTCAGTGTTTCCCAGACCCCCCCGGCTCCCATCTCCCCCACACCCACCTCTTTGGTGATGCAGCCGTCTTTGTTCAGGTCATAGAGATTGAAGGCCCAGCTGAGCCGGTCGTCTATGGTGCCTCGGAGAATCACGGACAAACCGGCCACAAAGTCCTGTGGAGGAATCGGGGGTTACGAGGACAGGTGCTCCCGCAAGACCCTGGGGCCTTCAGGGGACAGAGCATAAGAGGGGCCAGACGGGCTCAGACCAGCAGCCCACCTCACCCAGTGTCCTGTCGTGGACAGCGGCCGGTGTCAGATGCTTCAGAGGGGGTGAACAGAACAGGGCATTTCCATCTGTGCCCCTGAGGACACCCCAACGCCAGCCAGCTGATGTCATGACGTGTACCCCAAAGGTGGTAACGTAGCGCTGTAAAACTAACAGCTCATGAACGTTCTTGCGTGACGTACGTACGGTGACCCCCCAAAGGCCTGCCTAGCTCTGTGCTGCAAATACGTTCTCGAGGTGTACCTGGCGTGCAGCGCCGAACCCACGCCTGCTGGGATTCTGGTTTCCAATTGCATTGCACTTCTCAACCAGGAATTTCAGCTGCCTTCTGTCACCCCGTCTCCCAGGTCTGTGAGATCCCCTTGGAGCTCTTCGCCGTCGGCTTTCGACTTAACTATCTTGAGGAATTTTGCATAGTCTGCACATTTTGCCACCTCACTGTTTACTTCTTTTCCCAGATCGTTTATGACTATGTTGAACAGGACTGGGCCCAGTACAGACCCCTGGGGGACACCACTATTTACCTCTCTCCATTCTGAAAACTGACCCTTGGATCTCATTAAACTGGGTGACTGGGCAACAAAATGACAGATGAAATGCAAAGTAATGCACATTGGAAAACAATCCCAACTGTACATATACAATGATGGGGTCTAAATTAGCTGTTACCACTGAAGAGAGATTTTGGAATCATTGTGGATAGTTCTCTGAAAACATCCACTCAATGTGCAGCGGCAGTCAAAAAAGCGACCAGAATGTTGGGAACCATCAGGAAAGGGATAGATAAGAAGACAGAAAATATCAGATTGCCTCTATATAAATCCCTGGTACGCCCACATCTTGAATACTGCGTGCAAATCTATCACCCCATCTCAAAAATGATATATTGGAATTGGAAAAGGTTCAGGAAAGGGCAACAAAAATGATGAGGAGTATGGAACGGCTTCCGTATGAGGAGAGATGAATAAGACTGGGACTGTTCAGATTAGAAAAGAGGCGACTAAGGGGGGATATGAGAGAGGTCTATAAAATCATGGCTGGTGTGGAGAAAGTGAACAGGGAAGTGTTATTTACTCCTTCCCATAACAAAAGAACCAGGAGTCTCCCAATGACATTAAGGGCTTGTCTTCACTACCCGCCGGCGGGTAGCAATCGATCTTTCGGGGATCGATTTTTCGCGTCTCCGATCGACTCGCCGCCGTCCTCATGGCCAGGTAAGTCGACTACGATACACCGACTTCAGCTACGCTATTCACGTAGCTGAATCTGCGTATCGTAGATCGACCGCCCCCCTAGTGTAGCCCTGGGCTAAGAGGCAGCAGGTTTAAAACAAACAAAAGGAAGTATTTCTTCCCGCAATGCACAGTCAACCTGGGGAACTCCTTGCCAGGGGATGCTGTGAATGACAAAAGTAGAACTGGGTCAGAAAAGAACTAGAGAAGTTCACAGAGGACAGGTCCAGCAATGGCTATTAGCCAAGATTATCAGAGATGCAACCCCATGCTCTGCGTGTCCCAACCTCTGTTTGCCAGAAGCCTGGCGGGAGTGAAGGACAGGGGATGGATCACTCGCTAATTGCCCGGTTCTGTTCGTTCCCTCTGAAGAACCGGGCACTGGCCATTGTCCGAAGGCAGGTCCCTGGGCTGGATGGATCATTGTTCTGACCCGATCAGGCCTTTCTTCTGTTTGTTCCGATGATCAGCACAAACAGGCAGTGAACCACGGCGCTTCAGTCCCAGCCGCCCGCTTTGTTTGCATGTGCCTTGTGGCTGCTAACTGAGATTGCACCTTCCGGGAGAGCACAACCTGCATTGCTCCAAGGGTGCAATCCCCCCCCCGCCCCAAGAGAGTGTCAGGGTGAGGTCTAGGGACCCCTTCAACCTTGCTCACGCCCTCTGTGCACTGAGCCAGCCTTGGTGTGAGAGCCGAGGGCCCGGCAGGCTCCAGCAACGGCTCTCTCAGCGTGGGGGATCTCACAGCCTGACAGACTGATCCTCTTCCTCGTGGAACACATGGCTTGTTATTGATCACCCCACAGCCCCCAGGCATCTCTGAGTCACGGGGTCCCCAGGGGCCTCTGACAGGCAAACACCGGAACCCCACCCCTGAGCCTCCAGCACGGCTCAGCATTGTTCACCATCGCCCAGCCTGAGCTCGGACTGTTGTCTGGGTAGTGCAGGATTGCTTGGGGCTTGGCACCACGACACCCAGGCTGTCAATAGAGGAGCCCAGGGTGTGGCTGGGTCTGGCAGCCCCAATAACGGAGCTGCGTTACCCAGCACTGCCGCCCCAAGAGGTCAAAAATCACGAGTCGGGTGGGAAAAAAATCACGAGATCAGCTTAAAATTCTGAGGCTCTGGTTCTTTGCCTTCTGATGTCTAAGGGTCCCATATCCAGGCTTTTCTCCCCACCAGGAGGGCTGGGAACTTGCTGTTTTAAAGACACACACTGAGATTCTCACGTCATCACCTGACTCCAGGAGCTAGGGCTTTAACACCTACTAGTGCGAGACTCGCAATCGCTAGCGAGAGTTGATGACACTCGTTCCGCCCGAGTCCCGACAGCATCAGACTCAAAGGCTCTAGCCCCAGCCCCCGGGTCCCGTCCCAACCAGGTAGGTGCGGAGCCTCACCTCGAAGCTGATAGAGCCGTCATGGTCGGTGTCGAACGCGTTGAAGAGGAAAGCGGCGTATGTGCCGGAGTCTGCAGGAATGGCCAAATGGAGAGAGTCAAACATGGACAGGACGTACTGACTTCAACCCGGTGTACGAATGACTTGATAGTAAGCAAGGAACAGAGCCAACTTTCAGATGCCGACCTGGGGAACTCACTGCCACAGGAATCCAGACAGCCTCAGTACTGCACCTGGCTAATTTGGTCATAGTCATTCTAAACTACATTAAGGGTGATCCACTCTCATGCTCCAGGGCATCAACTGATGGCGGCAGGGTCAGGAAGGAGCCTCCGCCCCTCCCCAGACTCCAGGCATGGAACGACACAGTGGATTTCTTTTCACCCTCCTCTGAAGCATCAGGCAGTGGCTAGAGAGAGAGACACAGCACCAGCCCAGGGAGACCCATGGCGTGAGCATGTGCCACTATCACATTCCCTTGTAGAGGGTGGGGGGTCAGTGCACAGCGATTGCTGTGGGGAGAGTGCAGAAGCTGCAGAAGTTGGCTCCAGGGATGCTGGAGAGTACATGCCTGAGCTGCTCTAACACGCTCTGACCCTCTGAGCCCCAGCGGCTCACTGCGAGCAAGCCCCCTCCCCACTCCAGCCCTCACCCCTCCCCACGGCCTGACCCCCACCAAACTTTGAGAACGCGCGGCAGCAGCCACCGCGAATGGAGGTGCCGCTGCGCCTGGCTTGGCTATTTGCACGGGCAGATACCTGCTTTGCACAGGCAATCACGGCAATTGCACGTGCAAAGTAGATGCGCATTTTGCTTACACGAAGGCAGCCCTCTGGCCCCGAGTGTGGCGGTGTGGGAGCCACCTCTGGGGTGACCCCCCCTCCCATGGGGACTGTCCCACCCTGAGCCCCCTTTTGCACCCCCTGTCGGAGCCGGAGTTGAGAGGGGAGCTCACCTCCCTGCGGGAAGAACTGGGAGTAGATCTGTTTGAAGTTCTCTTCGTTAACGAGGCCAGTCGGGCACTCCTGCAAAAGAGAAAATCACAGACCAGATCACCCCCCTCCAAACAGCAGGGGCTGGAATGGTCAGAGCACAGGACAGGGAGCCAGGCTGGCCTGAGCTCTCCTTGGGAATCTATCCCTCCGGGTCCCTGGGCCGGTCATGTCACCGGTCTGTGCCTCAGTTTCCCCATAGACTCCTGCCTTCCCCCTCTGGTTGTGCTCAGGACAGCACGTCTCTGGGGCGGGGAGAGGAGCAGGCCCCATGGGGTTCTGGGTCACAGTCCCTGTCCCAAAGGGCTCCCAGGCTAACTCCAAAGCGCTGTCTGTCTAGGAGCTGCTTCCCCCACCACTGGAATGCGGCCACCTCTGGGGTGGAAGGCAGCTACTGGGTCAGAGCACACCCACGCCGCACAGCCCCTGCATCCCAGAGCTCTCTGCAAACTCTAGACACACATCCCTACTGGAAGGCGGCCACCTCTGGGGTGGAACACGGCAAACCACCACCCGCAGCCTGCTGCACGGGAGTGGGAGGGGGAATGTTTTGGGAAATGCCATTGGAGCCTGTGGTCTGTTGTGTCTTGCTGGACTGACCGTGCCGATCTCATCAGAAACGCTCCTCCCCCACCCCCCTCCCGCCCCACGGAGCAAAGGACCTGGCGTGCAGCGACCCACCCAGCGGGATGATGGACTGGCTCCTCCCACCCGCATTTGGCCCTGGGCTGCCGGGCACCTCGGGAAGTTCATTAGCCCCCTGCCCTGGCACCAGCCCCTCCTAGGCAGGCTCCTGCAGGCACCAGAGGGCTGGGGCCATGTCTCGGCTGCATGGGACCCCAGATGCCAGAGGAGCAATAGGAGAAGGGGTTCTGGGGGGCAGAGGCCAGAGAGGCTATTGAAAGCAATCCGGGAGATTTTAACCGGCCAGAAGTCCGGTGGGCAGCACAGCGGGGCTAAGGCAGGCTCCCTACCTGCCCTGGCTCTGCGCGGCATGTCCGGCTCCTAGGCGCAAGGGCGGCCAGGGGGTCTCTGTGCACTGCCTCCCCCCCCACCCCGAGCACCGACTCTGCAGCTCCCATTGGCCGGGAACCGCGGCCAATGGGAGCTGCAGGGACGGTGCCTGCAGGCAGGGGCAGCGTGCAGAACCGTCTGGCCGCCCCTGGGAGCTGCCCGAGGTAAGCGCCACCCGGCCGGAGCCCGCATCCCGCCCCGCACCCCAACCCCCAGCCCTGAGCCCCCTCCCGCACCCAAACTCCCTCCCTGGAGGGGCCTGAGCCTGGTGAAAGTCAGCGAGGGTGGGGGAGAGTGAGCAACGGAGGGAGGGGGGGGATGGCGTGAGCAGGGGCGTGGCCTCGGAAAAGGGGCGGGGCAAGGCACGGCAGGGCAGGGCAATGTGCCATTAGATAGTTGGCGACCCTAGGCCGGAGGGGGTGGGGGCGCTGGGGACGGAGGCAGGCGGCCCCCGCCCCCACCCCACGCCGGCCCAGTGACTCACGTTCTTGAAGCCCCGGTACAGGACCTGCAGCTCCTTGCGGCTGAACTTGGTCTGTTCCTGCAGCTGTTCCAGCCCCTCGGGGCGATGGCAGACGGTGGAGAGCTCGAACTCGTCCTCTTCGCTGTCTGCAAGGGGGAGAGCAGCTCAGAGCCTCGGCGCCGGTGACCCTCTCCCGAGCCCCCCACCGCGCCGGCTGCCCCCTCCCGAGCCCCCCACCGCGCCGGCGGCCCCCTCCCGAGCCCCCCACCATGCCAGCTACAACCTCCCGAGCCCCCGCATGGCACCGGCTGCCCCCTCCCGAGCCCCCCACCGCGCCGGCTGCCCCCTGCCGAGCCCCCCACCGCGCCGGCTGCCCCCTGGTGAGCTCCCCCCACAGTGCCGGCTGCCCCCTCCTGAGGCCCCCCCATGGCACCGGCTCTCCCCCGAGCCCCCCCCACTGCGCCGGCTGCCCCCTGCCAAGTCCCCTCGGTGCCGGTGACCCCCTCCCAAGCCCCCACACCGGCACCGGTTACCCCCTCCAGAGCCCCCCCACAGCACTGGCTGCCCCCTGCCAAGCCCCCTCAGTGCCGGCTTCCCCCTGCTGAGCCCCCCCCCCCCCGGCACCGGTTACCCCCTCCCAATCTCCCCCCCCCCCCAGCACCAGCTTCCCCCTGCCGAGCCCCTTGGGCGCCGGCTGCCCCCTGCCGAGCCCAGATTCACAGGCAGGGCCGGGCGTTGACGCCGTAAGGCCCGGCACGGCCGCTCCTCCACACGCCCGGGGCTGGAAGTCCCAGAACACCCGCCCTTCACACGCCGGCTCCTCCCCATTGCCTGGAGGTCCATTTAACTGGCGTGATCCCGCTAAGGCAGCTGGCCCCACACAATGGCCTGTGCTGGGAGCACTCGCTGAGTCCCCCCCCCCCCCGCCCCCTGCTTTCCCCTGGGGGGTCCCTCCGATCACTGAACAGCAGCGACAGGGTTCGGTCCCATCCGTGGGCACCGTCCACGGGACCAGCTGGCCGGGCGCTTCATGAGACGGGGCTGGGGGAGGACTCAAAGCAGCCCCTGGGACTCTGGAGATGGGGGTCCGGGGCCCAGCACAGCTCTGCCTGTCCGCTCCCCCACACCCCAATGCGGGGTGCTCCCCTGCTGTAGGCAAAGAGGAGCGAAGAGTCCCCTGGACGGCAGGCGCTGACAGACGGGCACGCCAGCGTTCCCATAGGCACCGGCTGGTCCCTCCTGACCCTTTCCGCCGGAGGGCGGGTTGCAGATTTTAACCTTGATGCCCCGTTTGGATGGCGCCGAGGAGAGCCCCTCCGCAACTGGCACCGGCTCCCCTCGGCACGGCACTGTGCCCGGCTGGTCTCACCGCGCAGAGGACCAGCCGTTATGGGAGCCACCTGGGGCTCTGGATGGGCAGCAGTCTCCTCGGCCTTCGTGATGGAAAGGATCTGTCAGGCCAGGGCTTCACTGCGCCTCCCCCGGGGGTACCAGGACGCCAGGCTGGAACCAGGAGGCTCAGAGCGTAACCAGGACCCTGCTCCCAGCGGATCTGGAAATTCCCTCGCAGGGCGGCCTCACTCCGCTGCTTTCAGCGGATTCCCTCCCGCGGGACACCCGGCTGGGGCCTGCAGAACACGCCGACCCCGGGGACCGGGGAGCTGGGCAGCCCTGTCAGGAGAGGCGCTCGAGCAGGGCTGTGAGCGGACAGGGAGGCGGGAGCAAGACTCGAACCCAAATCCGGCCAGTAGCACAGAGACCGGGCCGGGCCCCGGTGGGCTTGAGTCAGGAGCGGCTCCGCTGAGACCAGTGGCACAAGACCAGCCAGGAGGACGGACGGGTGGAGAAGGAGGCGAGACCTACATGTTCCCCTCCCAGCCTGGCTCCCTTGGGCGACTGCACCTTTACTGGGGCTTTGGCCGGTCCAGCCGGTAACCCCCCAGGTTTGCCCCAGCCTGCCTGCGAGATGCTGCTACCCTAGGCCCACGCTGCCTGGGCCAATACATCACCCTAGCCCTGTACCCTGGGCCTGGATGGCCCCTGCCCAGTAACGTAGCCAGGTCTTGAGCACAGGGGGGCGGCGCTATAAAAGGTGCCTCCCGGTCCCCCTGTACTCACCCTGCAGTGCTTAAAAGGGCCCCGGGCCCTTTCAAGCGCCGCCACCGGCGCTCCGGCAGTGGGGCTCCGGCGGCGCGGCTCCCCGCAGTGGCAGGAGCCGCTGGCAGGGCCGGGCGCCCACTAGGCGACCCTAGGCGGTCGCCAAGATTTGGGGGGCAGCGGGCGGCTGTCTGCTGAGCTGGGAGACAAGGGGCGGCTCGCCGGGGCTGCCCGCTGCCTCCCCGCTGAGCTGGGAGACAAGGGGCGGCTCGCCGTGGCTGCCCGCTGCCTCCCTGCTGAGCGGGGAGACAAGGGGCGGCTCGCCATGGCTGCCCCTTGTCTCCCCGCTGAGCTGCTGAGCTGGGAGACAAGGGGCGGCTCGCTGCAGCTGCCCGCTACCTCCCCGCTGAACTGGGAGACAAGGGGCGGCTCGCTGCGGCTGCCCGCTACCTCCCCGCTGAACTGGGAGACAAGGGGCGGTTCGCCGGGGCTGCCCGCTGCCTCCCCGCTGAGCTGGGAGACAAGGGGCGGCTCGCCGGGGCTGCCCCTTGTCTCCCCGCTGAGCTGCTGAACTGGGAGACAAGGGGCGGCTCGCCGGGGCTGCCCCTTGTCTCCCCACTGAGCTGCTGAGCTGGGAGACAAGGGGCGGCTCGCCGGGGCTGCCCGCTGCCTCCCCGCTGAACTGGGAGACAAGGGGCGGCTCGCCGGGGCTGCCCGCTGCCTCCCCGCTGAGCTGCTGAACTGGGAGACAAGGGGCGGCTCGCCGGGGCTTTTAAAGCTCCGCCCTAGTGGGGCTCTGGCGGCGCCTTAGTGCCGCTTTTCCTCGTAGGGGGAGCGGCCGCTCCCCCTGCTCCCCACCCCGGCTACGCTACTGCCCCTGCCGGATCCCCGCGTCCCAGCTGCATGAGGGGGCGACGGTGCCCCTCGTCCCGGGGAGCGCGTCCCCCCCCGGGGCCACACACACACACAAAGGGAGGAAGCAGCACTTGCTTTCGCTGACTGAGGGGGTGGATTGGGGCCCGCAGCAGGGCAGCAGTTTGAGGAGTCGCTGCTTCAGGGCTTTTTTGGTTTGGCCGGGCGGGTTGCCTGGAAAAAACAACAGTCACCGAGCAGAAGAGTTAACAACGCGGCAGCCCGTCCCCTGCCCCACCCACAGCAACGAGCCAAAGGTCAGACCCAGCCATGCCAGACACGGGCACTGCGGGCAGGGAGAGGCGCATGCGGCCTGAGAGCAATAGGGCAGCACGACCCGGCTCTGCCCCCGGCTCCCCCCAAACCCTGTGGGAATAGGAACAGACCCTTCGCCGGCCCACAGCCCCACCCATATTCAGCCAGGCCAGCTCTAGCTTGGAGGGTGGGGTGGCTATTTGGGCTGCAGGGCCTGAGGGATTTTGGGGGGCCCGCAGGCAGTGGTTTGAGCATTGGCCTGCTAAACCCAGGGTTGTGAGTTCAATCCTTGAGGGGGCCATTTAGGGAGCTGGGGCAAAAATTGGGGATTGGTCCTGCTTTGAGCAGGGGGTTGGACTAGATGACCTCCTAAGGTCCCTTCCAACCCTGATATTCTATGAGTCTATCTCCCCTTAGCACAGGGGCGCCCCCTTTCCTGCTGCCAGAAGGAGGGGGTCCCGGCATTGCGGCTGGGGAGAGGAGCGGCTGTTCCCGCTCTGGAGAGGGTGACAGGCTGGCTGGACTTTCCAGGCTCGCTCTGGACACAGAGAGGCCGTCGGCATCCAAGGTCGGCGCTGTTTGTGCGTCGGTCAGCGGGGGAGTTGGCGAGTCACGCAGGAGCGGGGAGAGGGGAGCGTCTGGGCGCGCTCTCGGCTCGGGCCGTTCGCAGACGTAGCGCACGGACCGCGATTGCCCACAGGTCGGGGGGGGAGGTGCCACGGGCCAGGAGCTATGGGGAGGGGGCCGAACCGCTGGCTTTTTTCTGCAGTGAGGGAATTAGCCATTGGCACAGCCTCACCAAGGGAGCGGGGGGGTGGCCATCGCTGGGGGTCCTTAGGGCGAGATGGGCTGGGGCTGGAGTAGCCGGGAGCTACTCCCCCACAGTCAGCTCCTGCCCCGCTCCCCACAGCGCCCCCTGCTGGGAGAGGCTGGGGCTGGCATAGCTGGGGGCTCCCCCCACAGCCAGCTCTTGCCCCGCTCCGCACAGCGCCCCGTGCTGGGAGAGGCTGGGGCTGGAGTAGCCGGGGGCTCCCCTCGCAGCCAGTGCCCTGCCCCGCTCCCCCCATATGAATTATAGGGGAGGCCAGGCTGGTGACATTCCCCAGGGACGTGCCCGTAACTCCGTGTGGGCAACCAGCATCGGAGCCTGGGTCAACCAACAGCTCCAAGCCGCTGGCCCAAGAGCCAGGGAGGAGAGCAGGACACTGCTCTGTCCCCAGGGGGGGCCCTGGCCCCACTGAACTCAACCTCCGTCAAGGACACTGGGGTCAGGACTTCACCCCCTGATGGCAGCTCGGTCCATGGGTGGGATTAGACCCCTAACGCCAGGGCTTCTGGGTCACAAGCGATCGTTCGCCCGCGGTGGGCTCAGGACGGGACCTCTCCCAGGGCACGTGGCAGGGGTCTGGGGCTTGCCCCAGGGAGGTGCAGGAGCTGGGGGCGCTGGGCAGGGACGGCTAAGATCCCAGGGGATCCATGCACAGAGGAACTGACCGCGTCTGAGACGGGAGTCTGTGATTTCCAGACTAGTAGCCCCTGGCCCAGGGCAGACCCCATGATGAGGCTGGGGGGCGGGAGGCACTGGCCAGGGAGTGGGAAGCTGCAGTGAGCGGGGCTGGGTTTGTTCCTGTCCCCACACACGACGGTTGTTTGAAAACGAATAAAGCACAAAACAGCCACACAAATTAAACTGCAACATGCAACTTGCACAGCACGGCGGGTGGGCGGGTGGACGGGCAGACGGGCGGGCGGGGAGATGGGTGGACAGGCGGGGGGATGGGTGGGCTGGCAGACGGGGGGATGGGCGGGGGGATGGGTGGACGGGCAGACTGGTGGATAGGCGGGGGGATGGATGGACGGGTGGGTGGGGAGATGGGTGGACGGGCAGGCAGGCGGGTGAGTGGATGGGCAGGCAGGCGGGCGGGAAGATGGATGGACGGGCGGGTGAGGCGGATGGGCAGACAAGGAGATGGGTGGACGGGTGGGGGGATGGGTGGGTGGACGGGCGGGGGGATGGGTGGATGGGCAGACAGGTGGACGGGCGGGGGGATGGGTGGACGGGCAGCCGGGTGGATGGGTGGGCGGATGGGTGGACGGGCAGGCAGGGGGATGGGCGGACGGGCAGGTGGGCGGATGGGTGGACGGGCGGGCGGGCGGGATGGGTGGACGGGCAGGCGGGGGGATGGGCGGACGGGCAGGTGGGCAGATGGATGGACGGGCGGGCGGGGGGATGGATGGACAGACAGGCAGGTGGCTGGATGAGTGGGCGGATGAATGGGCGGGTGGGTTTGGGGATGGGCGGACGGATGGGTGGATGGGTAGGCAGGGGGATGGGTGGACGGGCAGGCGGGCGGACGGGCAGGCGGGTGAGCGGGGGGATGGGTGGACGGGTAGGCGAGCGGGGGGATGGGTGGATGGGTAGGCGGGCGAGCGCGGGGATGGGTGGACAGGCAGGCAGGTGGGGGATGGGTGGACGGGCAGGCGGGCGAGTGGGGGGATTGGTGGATGGGCAGGCAGGCGGGGGATGGATGGATGGGTGGACGGGCGGGCGGGCAGGCAGGCGAGCGGGGGGATGGGTGGACGGGTAGACGGGCGGGGGATGGATGGATGGGTGGACGGGCAGGCGGGCGGGGGGATGGATGGACAGGTGGATGGGCAGGCAGGCGGGGGATGGATGGATGGATGGACAGGTGGACAGGCAGGCAGGCGGGGGATGGATGGATGGGTGGACAGGCAGGCAGGCGGGGGATGGATGGACAGGTGGATGGGCAGGCAGGCGGGGGATGGATGGATGGATGGATGGGTGGACAGGCAGGCAGGCGGGGGATGGATGGATGGGTGGACGGGCAGGCAGGCGGGGGATGGATGGATGGATGGATGGGTGGACGGGCAGGCGAGCGGGGGGATTGGTGGATGGGCAGGCAGGCGGGGGATGGATGGACGGGTGGACGGGCAGGCGGGCGGGATCAGACCCGCAAGGCCCTGGTTTGAGACAGCCAGAAGGAGCCGGGCGTGAGGCTGTCACTGCTCCGTGGGGCCTTGCCAAGGCAGCGTGACAGCGTCAGCCCCCGCGAGATCTCCCAGGCTTCGGCTGTGGAAACTGCCCCTGCCCCCGAGATGGAGCTGGGCCAGAAATGGCTCATCCCTCACTCCCGACCCGCAGCCCCCTGCTAGCCCAGCCCTGACCCCCCAGCTCTGCCGGTGCCCCTCACTCCTGACCCGCAGCCCCCTGCTAGCCCAGCCCTGACCCCCCAGCTCTGCCAGTGCCCCTCACTCCTGACCCGCAGCCCCCTGCTAGCCCAGCCTGGGCCAGCATCCTTGCTCTTGAGCAGTGCTGCTCTGATTCCCAGCCCGTCCTCTCGGCCCTGCCAGTAGTTAGGGCCTGTTCTGACTCGGTCCTCTGCCCTACACCCTGCCCCCAGGGCCGTGCCCCCCAGCACTGCTGGCCCGCAGCCCCCTCAAGGGTTCCAGAGCCCATTCCACTAGCTCCTTCCTCTGCTGAATGCTGACATGGCAGGGACAGGGGTACAATGTGTCCCTGGCCCCCCACGCAGCTCCCTGCCCTGAGCTGTCCCTGCTGCAGGTGGGGGGGGGGGATCCTTGGCTTGGTAGGGGGGCTGTCAGGAGCGCTTTGCCAGGCCCCTGGGGGGAGCCAGGCAGCACGGACTCCCCCTCTGCCCTCCTTGCGTAGAGTCTGGGCTTTCATCAGTCCCCCTGCCCCAAATTAAATCCCTTGGACCGGGCCCTTGCCCTTCCTGCTGGCACGCCCAGGTCTGCCCACCCACACCCTCCCTGTCCCTGGGGCCCCTTCGGGCTGTCTCAGGCCAGCAGCCTCCCTGGACAGACGGACAAGAGGGGACAGAGCAGCACCGGGACGTGGCCCCCCTGAAGAAAGGAACAGCTGGGGGGGCGGGGACTGATGCTGACAGGTGCAGTGTCCCTTTGGGGCTCCCTATGCCCGGCTCTGCCCCGCTCTTCCCTGCAAGGCCGGGGCCTTAGACACCCCCATCTACACGAGCATATGATATTTCCAGCCCCGTGGGGCTGAGCAGCAGCAGAGCGGAGAGGTTTTACCGACAGCCGATCCCGCTCCCTGTGTACACGGGACTATGCAACCCAGTGACTCCTCGGCCGCTGCTGAACCGCCCCTAGGAACGGACGGTGGGGGACATGGGGATGTGGATTCACATCCACTAGAATGGGGACTGGGACCAGGAGGTCGTCACGGGGCACCGAGCAATCCTCAGACACTACGCTGAGCTGCTACCAGCCCGAGCTGGATCTGAACCAGCGTCCTACAGGTCTGTGCCAATGCTGCTCCTCAGGCACCTAGCCCGGGCGCCGCGGGCACGTCCCCAGCAGGGCGGCTGTGTTGGGGGAAGTGGCTCAGTGTCTGGGCGCAGGCAGGGTCCCTGGGCTCCAGAGGCTGGCCCCGTCTGGACGCTGCCGCAGTGCGGGGTGACAGGACCCAGGGATCCCCGAACTCTAGTACTGCTGAGATCCGGGGGCGGGGGGCCGGCCCCGTCTGGACGCTGCCGCAGTGCGGGGTGACAGGACCCAGGGATCCCCGAACTCTAGTACTGCTGAGAGCCGGGGGCGGGGGGCCGGCCCCATCTGGACGCTGCCGCAGTGCGGAGTGACAGGACTCAGGGATCCCCGAACTCTAGTACTGCTGAGATCCGGGGGCGGGGGGCCGGCCCCGTCTGGACGCTGCCGCAGTGCGGGGTGACAGGACCCAGGGATCCCTGAACTCTAGTACTGCTGAGATCCAGGGGCAGGGGGCCGGCCCCGTCTGCACGCTGCCGCAGTGCGGGGTGACAGGACCCAGGGATCCCCGAACTCTAGCACTGCTGAGATCCGGGGGTGGGGGGCTGGCCCTGTCTGGACGCTGCCGCAGTGCGGGGTGACAGGACTCAGGGATCCCCGAACTCTAGCAGTGCTGAGATCCGGGGGCGGGGGACGTAGGGCAACCCCTGAACTTCGAGCTCTGCCCTGACAAGTCCACGTGGCAATGGGACATGGGACTCTGGGTTCATGGCTCAGGTTTATTTTATTTCTTGGGAAACCTGCAAATGACACATTTGCCTTTTATTCAAAAAAAATTTTCCTGAATTTTCTGATTTCTCAATGAACTGGTTCCAAATGCGACTGAACCAAGAATGAGTCACCTGGGGGGTTTCCCACTTTCTTCCCCCCCCCCCCCATTTGCTAGTGGAAGGAAAGTGGGGGGGGGGAAACACCCCAACACTGATTTTGATTCTAAATGATTTTTTTCTGTTTCCAATTTCAGACCAAAAAAGGGGGAAATTTCACATAATACAGACGTTGGTTGGGAAGTTTTATATGATTCATAAAGTCACTTTTCACCAACAACAAAAAAAAAACAGCAAAAAAAATCCCTCTGACAAAAATAATTGTCAGCCAGCCCGAGTCCATTTCCTCCACCCGTTCTCTCAATCTCCTGATGAAATGACCCGCCCTGCAAACGCCCCCCGAGCTCTGAAACTCAAGCTGGGTCTTTCCTGCCTTGTGCGTGGTGATTCTAAACCTGGCGCGCTCCGACCTGAAGAGAAGCCAGCTCGCCGTCCCGGGGCTGTCTCCGTGCTCGGCCAGACGATTCATTTCGTTCTGTCTGGCCGGGCAGATCTGATGAGTAATAAGATGCTGTCTTGACGGAGCTGCTTTTCGGGGGCTTTAACTTGCAGCGGGAAAGGGACACGGCCGTGTGAAGGTGACATTCACCAGCGGGTCAGGACAACAAATCCTAAAAGGTGTGTGCCCCACACTAATGCCTAGGCCTTGTCTTAGGCACAGCAGTGAATTTCACCCTTCAAGCAGCACCGGGCTAGTTCTGGGCCCTGTTCTCAGCAGTTCTCGAGCAGGGCGGTGGGAACCCACCTTAGCCCAGGGATAAAAGGCGACCCAAGCAATTGCTGTGCATCGCACCCCGGGGGGCCAGACATCCAGGAAGGAAGGGCGGGGGGAGGGAGGGAGAGACAGAGGAACCATCACACACAGAGAAAGATGCAACAGAGAAGAAACTCCGGTGGAACTCACAAAGGCAGCAGGTAAATGCACGTGCAGCAGGTCAAGTCGGGTGCAAGTTACACTTTAGTTTGTAAAAATAAAGAAGAAGAAACAAAAGACACGGACGTTTCTTAGGGGTGGAAATCGAACAGGGGCAAGTTCCAGGGGGCCGCGAGGAGGGGCAGGGGAGGGGCTAATTTCAGCACATGCAGCTTAACAAGGGAGGGGAGGGCGGCTGTTGGGGTTGGTTGGTTTTTTGCTGTCCTGGCTTTTGCTCTCTGTGGGACACTCGGGCTGGCGAGGCCCGTTGGGGGTTAGCTCCTGGTTGTGTCTTTTCTCGCTACACAACGCTGAGACCACGAGGAAACCACAGGGGCCCGGCTGGGTTCCAGATACCCCCGTGCATTACCGATACACCAACCTCCGACGCCCAGCCATGGCTCCGGTAGCTTCTGCAGCAGGCGCAGGAAGGCCGTGGGGGGCTCGCCGACGATTCAAAGGGATCCTACCCGCCCCCTACGCCTCGCCGCGCACTGGCTCTTTTCCTTAGCCAGCGTCACACCCCGGACACGCGGCCTCCTTCCTCCCGGCCATGACCCATTCAACCTAGCAAACCACCAGCCCCACACGGGCAAACAGAGATGGCCCAGGGTGGATTTCAGCTGCCACTGGGAAGCCTGCGGGGTTACCCAGCCTGGCACCTCCTCTACGGTGCCCTACAGCTCAGTGGTTTTGCAAAAGAAAGAGACACCCGAGCGCACAACCCTGCGCCCTGGCCGATGCCCCGAGTGCACGGGACGCTCCCAGCGCGCTGTGCAGAAGGAGCCGGACTCCGGGATCGGAAGAGCGATTCCCAGTGCACGTGGGGAATGAAGCACAGACGCCTAGATCTGCAGAGCGGGTCCCCGCGCCTGGCTGAGTCCCACCCGCCCTCGGTCCCTTGCAACTGACTCCCCCAGCTCTGACTCTGGTGAGCGGCTGCCCCTCACGCCCCCGGCTGCTCCGCTCTGGGCCGTGGCCCCTTCACGTCTCCGCCACGCCAAGGGTGGGATATTGCAGGAGTCAAATCCGGCTGCCACGTTTACACAGCTGATGCCTGACCCCTCCCCACCCGATCCCCTTGCCCTCCCCCGCACCTTCTCCCCACCAGCACCTGACTCATCCTGACAGCAAACACCCTTCCACCTGTGCCCAGTCCCCGGCTCATCCATCACCGTCCTCAGCTCAGCTCTCCCTGGTGCCTCTCCGGTCCCTCAGCCCGGACTCCCCCAGCTCCTGGGACACAGGGACTCCAGGTGCGTTTCCAGAGCAGAGAGGAACCCGGAGCCGAGGAACCAGGCTGAAATGGCCAGTGCACCCGTCAGGGAGTGGTCAAGGGCACGGGAGAAGAGGTGGAGATTGACCTGCTAAGGTGATGGGAGGGGGAGGATTATTGGGGCGGGGGCACTTTCCAGCTCCCACCCGCTCCAGCACCACCACTCCAGCCGGTGCAAATAATTCTCCTGCGCTGTAAAATACCCTCGTTAGCCGGCGACGACAGAACGAGCCCTAGCCGGGGTTACGTCACCTATGGTGGGGAACGCCTGGGTTACAGATTTCGGGGGGGAAAAGATACAGGACCCGCTCAGGACTGGCGTGAGCTGCCGAGGGAGGCCGGGGAGCTAGGCAGGGCTAGGCCAGGCTCCCCTTTAGAAGGGACAATGAAATCAGTTGTGCGCCACACCCGGCGCTTTGCACGGGACAATTCGGTGAAAAAGACACAAATTTGCAAAATGTTTTGGGTGGGGCCAAATCTGCCAGTTTGGTCTGAAAAATGTTGCCCAGCCCTACTCAGCACCTGCGGGTCAGGGTGGATTCGCCCTGGGGCTCTAGAGGTGCGGAGGAGGTCACCGACCTGCTCACGCCACCCAGCCCAAAGTCCTTTGCAAATCCCAGCTAAGTACCCTGGGAACCCCTGCCCCGGCAGGCAGCCCCGGGGAGAGAAGCACAGAGGATTTTCCTGCTATCTGACGTTGCATGTTTCAAAGCATCGTCGTTCCTTTCAGTGCACATAATTCCCCCAAGGTCACAACAGGACGGCTGCCGGGTAGCGTGGAGTGAGCTCAAAGGCATGTGTGAGCGGCTAAGCCAGATCCGTCCGCGCCCGGTGCTGGTGGCTGCAGGGAACGATGCTGATCAGAGAGCACTTACGATGCAGAAGCGGGGGGATGCACTTTAGGGTCACGTGCCAGCGCTCTAGAACTGGTGAAATCCCACTGGATTCCCGGGGAGAAAATAAAACATCCCTCCAGTGGGTTTCCATGCTAATGGAGGGCAGGCTTTGTAACTTACAATGCTTACAACCCAAAGCTTCCTGGAATAAGGAAGCCGCTTGTTCCTGGAAAGCCATTCCTGTTGTCTCCTGAGAGAGCACTCACCCTAGGGGGTTCTCCCAAGACAGTTTTTGGTGGCCTCAGTGCGGCCATCAACTCTTGCCGGTGGCTGCTCTGAGAATTTTTCCTAAAATACTTAATTAACTTTAGGAAAAACAAATACACATGGCCAAATCAGTGTCCTTGATTTATGCAGGGTTATTGTTTTGCAGACTCGATAATAAAAATAACGAACAGTTGTCGCTATTCTTTACTGGACCTAAACAGACTAGAAACACAGATCAGGTGCTTTGCACGTTCTTGGCTTTTTTGTTGTGGTTCCTTTTCGTTTTTTGGCGGCTGGTTTGTTTTTTTAGACTGGCTAGCTAGTAAGTCTGCTGCTGTGAAAACTGGTATTTGTGGGTTTGTTAATTTTGCTTTTCGCAGCAGACTTACTCAGACCTGGCAAGCCAGGGGACAACTTAAGCCCTGAATGGAGAGGTGGGTAGAGAGGCAGCGGGGGGCTCCAGACTCCTACTGGTGGCCCCGGGGAAGGGCCACAAGAAAACCCCCTAGTGTCGCATGCGCCCACAGAGGCTGCATTCGAGAAACATTCTGCTGGGCTATCACTATACTAATATCACCATTCTGCCTGCAAGAGTCAAAAGCCGTACAAAGGAATTACGGAGCTGCTGAAATGCAGCCACCTCTGGGGTGGCACACGACAGCTACTTAACAGCGCACAGCAACACTGCGCAACCACGGAGGCCAGGAGGTGAAGATTTATTTTTAAATTCAGTTGAAACTGACCTGTATTTTTGGGTGACAGGAAGTAGCCACCCCCAGTTGGATTTGGATCGGGCCTTGAATTGGGTTGGAGGGGGCACTGAATGTCACAAGGATTTTAATGACCACCGTCAGCAGACTCTTGATTTCATGCTGCATCTGGACTACGGCCCCTCTGAGCCCCCCGTTCGGCAGACGCCACACTGGGGTTTCAGGATCTGACACAGAGCCGAGTGCCACCTCCCAAATCCCCTACCCCGCGCAACTACGGGTGTTCTAACGGGAGAGACTTCCCGTTTCGCCCGCTGACAGCCTCCTGCTTCCCGCGGAGAGCTAAGCGCCTCGCCGCCCGAGGCTGGAGACCTGCGGCGGCCCGGCGCGCACTTCCAGCTGCCGCACTGCAGAGCAGAGAGAAGGGCACAAATTACAGTGGAGATTCCGGCTTGTTACCGAGACCTCAGCTCACAATTCTCGGGACCCTCGGTGTTAAATACAAGCCCCCAAGCCTCGTGTTCTCCACGAAACCCAGCAAGCAACAGTTGGCTTCGTCTCTTCTGACACTCCTCCCCTTACAGGAATTGCTAGTGGGGCCCAGTAGCCCTCCCCGACAGTAGCCAGTATCAGACACATCACAGGAGGGCGCTAGTGGGCAATGATGAAATACCAGGGAGCGGAAGAATGGCCAACTGGGTAGGGCACTCCCTGCTCTGCCACAAACTCCCTGAGTGACCTCGGGGACGTCACTTAGCCACGTGATCCCTCACGTTCCCCATCAGTAAAATGGGGGATCTGCAGTCCCCGTCTCATGGGCGTTGGGAACATAAATGTGTTAAAGATTGCGAGGTGTTTAACTTCAGATCCTGCAGTGGTGGGGGCCAGCTCTCTACCGAAGACAGGCAGACAATGTCCTGACGCGCATGGAATGGTTTGCCATATGAGGAGAGATTAATAAGACTGAGACTTTTCAGCTTGGAAAAGAGACGACTAAGGGGGGATAGGATAGAGGTCTATAAAATCATGACCTGGTGTGGAGCATCTGAATAAGGAAGTGTTATTTACTCCTTCTCATAACACAAGAACTAGGGGTCACCCAATGAAACTAATAGGCAGCAGATTTAAAATAAAAAAAAGGCAAGTTTTTGGTTTTTTTACACAATGCACAGTCAACCTGTGGAACTCCTTGCCAGAGGATGTTGTGAAGGGCAAGTCTATAACAGGGTTAAAAAAAAACCTAAATTCATGGAGGACAGGTCCATCAATGGCTATTAGCCAGGATGGGCTGGGATGGTGTCCCTAGCCTCTGTTTGCCAGAAGCTGGGAATGGGTGACAGGGGATGGATCACTGGATGCTTCCCTGTTCTGTTCATTCCCTCTGGGGCACCTGGCATTGGCCACTGTCGGAAGACAGGATACTGGGCTAGATGGACCTTTGATCTGACCCAGTCTGGCCGTTCGTATGTTCTTATGCATTGAAGCTTTGTTGACTTGACTGACTCACTAACTCCATCCTCCTTGGCAGAAGGATGCTGGCAAAGGGAGAGGAGCGGAGATACGTCTAATTCCAAATATAGCTTCCCATGGCCGTTCCAGCTCGTCAGGTTTCCTACAGACCCAGCTCCATCTTCATCAGTCCAAATTAAAACCAGGACCCCAGGGAAAGCAAGACAAGACGTAGCCTAGATGGAGAAATAACCCTGAGCCAGGAGAGAGCAGCTCTGCATGAGTCCGTTTGTAGCTATTGTCATTGGGGTTGGAGGGGGGATCCTCTGGGACAACCGGTCTATAGCTGGAGGGTGGGATCCTGGCTCCCCAGAGCGCCCCTTTGAACTACTCAGTGCTGAACAGAACGAGGGGCCTAGCAGAGGCCCTGGCTCTGGGCCCCGACTCTCCCCAGGCCTGGAAAGATTTCAGCCCATGTCTTGGAAAAGCAACTGCAACAGGGATTGAGGATGGGCCCAGCCCCGCAACCTTCACCCCGGCAGCTGCTCCCAGTCCTGCAGCGACGAGACCCATTCCCGTCGCTCCTGCCCCCAACGGGACTCAAACCCAGAGCAGCACAAACCGAGATGGCAATGAAGGAAAATCACTTGGGACAAACATGTGTCCAGCAACCCTCTGACTACACCCAATGCTGCATGCCAAGGACGGGGAGAAGGACACACGGGAACCTGGCTGGTGGCCCTTGACTGACATTAGGCTTGCCAGGGAGAGTCCTGATAGGACATTGGAGGAGAATCGCTTCATGCAGCCACCTCTGGGGCAGAACACAGCAGCTGTTTAGCAGTTGGGGCTTAAAGGGCAGGAGGAGGATGCATGCAACTGAAACTGCGGGGGAAGTGGGATCAGCTAGGCCAGGATTTGGCCAGGACCCTGGAGCTAACGGCCCAGTTCTTGCTAAATGAAGTCATGGGATGTTCAGCGACCCCAAGTAGCCAGAGCTTCTGTGTTACATGTGGCACCTCCGGCAGCACAGCGCCCCCTTGCAGCAGGCAGAGGGACTGGCTCAGGATTAATTGAGAGAGGAAAGCTCCATATTTAAAAACAGCAACAACTGCTCCTTCCTACACCTGCATTTTCCTTGAGGTCTGCACCAAGTATTGGCCAGCGCCAGGCCCAGCCTATCTTGGCAGGCAGCTGAGAGCCGGCTGCCTGGCTGATTAGAAAGTCTCTTTGAGCTGATTTTTTTAAGCCATCGAATCTAAAAACCCCTTTTGATCCTGCCACAGAGTCACCATCGATCCCGGATTTGATCTGCGCAGAGCGAGCCCAGTGTGGGGAGAGCGAACCCGCTTCAGCTCTGACCTTAGAAACCACAGAATCACAGACGTGTAGGACTGGAAGGGGCCTCGAGAGGTCATCTAATCCAGTCCCCTGCGCTCCTGGCAGGACTCTGTATTATCTAGACCATCCCTGACAGGTGTTTGTCCAACCTGCTCTTAAAAATCCCCAATGATGGAGATTCCACAACCTCCCTGGGCAATTTATTCCAGTGCTTAGCTGCCCGGCCCGGTACAAAGTTTTTCTTAATGTCCAACCTAAACCACCCTTGCTGCAATTTAAGCCCATTGCTTCTTGTCCTAGCCTCAGAGGTCAAGAAGAACAATTCTTCTCCCTCCTCCTTGTAACCACCTTCTATGTACTTGAAAACTGTTCTCATGTCCCCTCTCAGCCGTCTCCAGACTAAACAACCCCAATTTTTTCAGTCTCCCCTCACAGCTCATGTTTTCCATACCTTCCATCATTCGTGTTGCTCTTCTCTGGACTTTCTCCAGTTTGTCCACATCTTTCCTGACATGAGGCGCCCAGAACTGGACCCAAGACTCCAGCGGAGGCCTAATCGGCGTTCTGGAAAGCAATAACCCTTAGCACCGCCCTCCGGCAGGGAAAGGCCCCTCCCAGGCCAGGAAAGGCCCCTCCCAGGCCAGGGACTCGCAGGCCGCGGGCCCCAGGACGCCGCGAGGAGAGGATGCTCTCAGACAAATCAAAGCTGTGGCGCATGCAGAGGAGCTGGCTCCGTGGGGGCCCATCCCCGAGCCCTCGCCCCCAGCCCGGCCCTGTTCCTCGCCGGCCCACTCCCGGTATTGACCGCGCTCGTTGGCAGGGGCAGAGCGCGGCGCCGGGCTGGCAGCCGGTCTCAGCTCTCCAGCGCCACCGGGCTCTCCACCCAGCAGCTGCGCCAGGCGCTGGGCTCGCCCCGAGGGGGCGGTTGGCAGCTGCAGCCGGGGCTCAGGTTGCGAGGCAGAGATTTGAACGCCACCTGATGCTGGCAGAAGACGACGGTTTCCCTGGGAGCTGCCTGCCCTGGTCCGCAGAGGTTCCGGGGGGTGGGGGGCTGCCCCAAAACGCCTGGGGATATAGAGCCTGGGTCTGCCCCACCTCGACTCCCTGTGCATAGGAGCAGCGAGTTTCCCGGAGGCAAGAGGAGGATCCCAGGCGTCCCAAGGCACATGACCGGCAGAGGGAGAGAAGGAGCCAGTCCCCACAGCTCACGGGGGGGGGGGGGGGGGGGGGGGGGGGGGGCGGTTGTGGGACTGGAATGGACAATCCCCCCTACTGGGTTATGTTCCTCCAACAGCCCTGCTTCTCCCTCGCCAGGCCGGAGCTCCCGCGGCCGGTTCGGCAGGGCTGGTGGCTACCCCGCTTTGCTCTGCACCCCGTCTGGGCTCAGTGCCTCGGCTCCATGGGTCGCGCCCTGGCCCCGGACACCTCAGCCCCCGTCTCTCTGGCCTCACGCACCCTGGCAACGCTCAGCCCCCGGGAGCCAGCCCCACGCGCTGCCCTGGGCCTTGCCCGAATGGGCAGCTCCACGGAAAAGCAGCAGCGGGGTGAAGGGGGTCGGGGTCCCTGGGGGCCTTGCTCAGAGCTTAACCCTCAACGTGCCCGGGCGCAGCATTCACGGCAGGCGGGGAGGGAGCCTGTCCCCCCGGGCCGAGGCTAATCATCCCATCCCTCTCATCTAATATTCATCTGAGGCTCAATTACGCAGGCGGCTCTCCCGGCCTTTTATCTCCCTGCCGGCCCCTCCCCGGCCCCTCCTTCCTCCCAGCCGGGGCCCATTGCTCCTCGCTGAATTATTGATAGGGCACTGCAGCCGCCAGAATCGATCGCGCTGCTTTTTGCCTCCCCCCGCCCCGGCGTATCGAGCGCCCGCCCACGGGGCGAGGGCACGGCTAACTCCCTCCGGGGGGGGAGCGCGCAGCTCTCCCGCGGGTACAGGGTAGGGTCAGGCACTGGGAATGATTCACTGGTCTCTCAGCTGCCCAGCTCCGGCATGGCCAGGCTCTGGTGCGCGCTGCCCCACCCTCTATTAGTGCCACCTGGGCATGCCGCAGGCTGGACTCGGCCCGCCGGGCAGCGCGTGGCCAGAAATGACCGGCGAGATCACTGTGATTAAACGGGCGAGGCGGCGATATACACGGCAGCCGCACTGGCCGGAGACTACAAGGGCCCACCAGCCGCAGGCTCCAGGGCACGAGCGGCACGCCAGCTGGGGGTCAGGAAGAAACAGCCCCACCCAGGGTGGCGTTTGGTTCAGCCAGGCACATCCTGCCTCTCTCTCAAGCGTCCGGCCATGGCCATTAGCAGGCAGCCGTGATGGTAACACTGCCAGCAGCGTGGCACAGAGAAAGCGCCGTAGTGCTTCATCCAGAGCTCCAGCAGGCCCCGCCCGTGTTCATGTAGAGCATCCACAGAGCACAAAGGAGGTTGATGTTATTCCTGTTTTATAGATGGGGAAACTGAGGCACAGAGCGGCGCAATGAATTTCCCGACGTCACCTAGCAGGGCAATAGCAGAGCAGGGATTGGGAGCTGCCAGGCACCCGGGCCGTACTCCATCCACTCGGCCGCACCGCCTCTCCTGCGGCAGAAGGGGCCGTACGCCATGTTCGGGCTGCCCAGTTAAGAATCGGAGCCAGGCAAGGCCAGAACGACGGGTCTGATGCCGCCCCCGCTGCGTCTGCCAGTTAAACGTGTGACCTGTCTGCGTGGCACCACGAACGGCAAGCTCCCCGCTGAGCCGGAAAACAGATGCCCCACTGGCACCTCACCCCTGCCGTCTTCTAAGGGCAGGATCCAAAGCGCCCAGCATCGCTCCCAGTCCGCCGCACCGCAGAACCCCACTTCGGGCTGCAGCAACGGAGGCCGGGCTCCCGCCGGCCGCAGGTCGGCCTGGCTGGGAACAGGACGCGTTGGCTGGGAGCGGCCGGAAGCCACAGGGATCGTTGCATCCCAGGTTCTCCTGCGGTGGGGAAGGGGGCCTGTCGCGAAATGTGCCTCTTCCCTGGGGGAAGCCCAGCTTGGGGAGGGGGGCGGGGTCACAGCAGAGTGTGGGCCCCGGTCATTGTCCAGCAGAGATGGGGGGGCACCCCTTTGGACAAACCAGCTACCTGGGGTGCATGGTGCAGTCCAACAGGCCAAAGGTGCCTAGCACTGAATGCATGCCCGGCCCCACGGCTCAAGGCACAGGGGGCAGGGAGAGAACCCCGCATGAGACCCAGCAGCTCCGGTCCTATGTGGATCTGAAAGGGACCATCCCCCACCCTGCTCCCAGGAACAACGGCTTGCACGTTCCTCGGGTGTGGTGCGCGTGAGTCATCCCCTGAGCGGACCAGGTGCCAGGGCAGTGCCTGCGTCCATCCCCTTAGCTCCGTCCATAAGATACCCCCCACCGACAGGCAGCCACCTCTGAGCTGGAAGGCGGCAGCTGATTAAGAGCCCCACTGGAATGTCCCACTCAGGTCCCCACCAGGCCAAGCCAATACCCCAGCCGCACGACCGGATCACCCTCTGCATGCCAGGCACCCACGGGAGCTCTGGCTCCCACCTTTGGGGAACGGAGGGGGGAGGGGAGCAGAACGGGATCCCAGCTCCCATCCCCGATGCCCTAGCTCAGCATGGGGTGCTTTCGGCCAGCGGGGGGAGGGGGGGGCAGCGGGGCCAGCTCAGCACGCTGGCGGGGGCAGGGAGGGAGCGGGGCGGGCTGCATCGATCGGCCAGAGGGGATGGCAGGGCCCTGGCGCTCCATTAGCAGCCTGAAGCCATTAGCTGTATTATTTCACTCGCCGACGCGATGCAGCCGGGCTCTGTGGTCACAGCGAAGCCCTGGCAGGGCTCATAAATAACGCATCGGGGGAGGCGGCCAGCTGAGGGGGGGGAGGAGTGCCAGGGACAGGAAAATTTGCTGGAGGAGAGGGGTGGAAATTCGTCCCTGGGGAGGGATCTAAGTGGCTGTGTGCCTGCCGGTTACTGGCGCCTGCTGCCGCTGGGGAAGCTCAGAGCTGGTGAGGAGACAGGAGAGGGAGCAGCAGGGGGCGCTCGACAGGCCTTGGACTGGGGGTGACCCCCCCGGGATTGCAAGTTAAGACACGGGGGGTGCTCCCGGCCTGAATCAAGGTTCGCTCCATCCTGGGCCTCAGAACATTGTACAGCTGGAAACTGAGGCACGGAGACACTGGGGGGAGCGACTCGCCTGAGGTCACACAGCCGGGCTGCCAGGGGAACAGAACCCAGGTCCGTCGCCGCACGAGTGTATGCGCTACCCGCTGGGCGACACTGCCCATCTGTCAGGCCCCCATGCCCCAGCTGTGGGTCAGCGACAGGGGGCATCTATCAGGGCCTGGAGCAAGTGTTTGTAAAGTGCTCGGAGATCCTCAGCCAGTCCTGGGGGAGAGGCCCGGTACAGCCGCCAGCAGCACCCTCCCTGGGCTAGGAGCCCCAACCCCCCGTCGCCGGCACAGCCCTGCCCCCCGCCCCCCACACGCCCCCTGCCCCCCATGCTACTTGTCCTGACATCTGCACCTTCAGCCTATAGTGCCCCCCCGCCTACAACCCACAGCTAGGGGGCAGCGGCTCCATGGGAGCCAGGCCAGGCTTAATTGGTAATGAAAGAGGTGTCGGAGATCACGCAAAATGTTTACTTCTGCACCTGACCTGCCGGGCTCGCCGGGGCTCTGACCTGCTGGGCCCGGAGGCGCCGGGGCTCCGACCTGCCGGGCCCGGAGGCGCCGGGGCTCAGCCTGGCTAGCCCTGACACAAATTAAGCCCTAGGGCCAGGCCTGCAGCTGCAGGTTCCTTTCCCTCCCTCTGGGGGCAAGTGAGGAGCCAGTCAGCACTGGGGGGATATGGGGGAGGCTGTAGCAAACATGCCTGCACCCATGGGACAGCAGGAGACATGGGGCTGGGGGTGCCGTGCGGCAGGGGGCCCTGGCACCAGCCACAGCGGCGCTGCCCCCTCTGCCCTCCAAGGGCCACCTCTGGATCCCCAGCGGCAGCCAATGCTCTGGGGGGGGGGGGGGGGTCTGCCCTTCAGGGGGACGCGTGCGGAGACACCATCACGCCGCTCGCTGCCCCTCACCCCCTGGAGCCGTGCCCAGGGCAGGGAGCGATCCCAGGCCAGGGTAGGACCGTGGGCCGGCTTTGGGCCCCACTGCAGCTACCGCCCATCCCTGCACAGGTGCGAGGGGCAAGCGGCAGCCCCATCCCAGGGCCCTGCCCCCTGAAGAGCCAGGTTCAGCTAAGGGGCGGGGGGATTCCTCAGCCACTCAGGGGGCAGGAGAACAGGCCCCGTGGGGCTAGGTCAGCTCCACACCAGCGGCGGGAGGGTTGTGATCCCTGACAGGGACAGCAGAGGTCTCAGCTCCTGCCCTAGGGCTGGTGGGTACCCCACTCCCATCGCCATGGGGACAGCGACTCCTGTCACCATGGGGATACCGTCATGGGGACATCACCTCCTATCACCACGGGGACAGGAAGAGGCTTTGCCCAGGGCAGGGCCCCCTTGACAAGGCCAGATGCAGGGAGGGGCAGGCAGGGGGCTGAGGCCCCTTAGTGCAACCCCCACCCCTCGGCGACCTGCTTGAGTGTGGGGCGGCGGGAGGCAGGGCACACAGGAGAAGCTGCCCGCCCAGTGCCCCGGCGCCCTCGCTCCAGCTCCGGCTATCGCAATGCGGAGCAGCCAGCGATCAATGCTGTGACTTTGGTGCCGAAACTCAGGGGTTTGGGCGTCCGGCCGAGGACACGGCTCCCCCTTCCCTCCCCCCCGTGCAACTCACTGTTAATAACCAGCCCCCAGCCCCCTTCACTCCCTCCGGCTCCACCATGTGGAGTCAGGGTGGCTTCATCCCTAGAAATCAAACCCAGGCTGAGGAGCCAGGACGCCTGGGTTCTATTTCCAGCCCTGGCACAGACTCGCTGAGTGACCAGGAGCAGGCTCCTCCTCCCCCCCCCCCATGCCTCAGTTTCCCCATGGAGATGGTGATCCGCAGGTCGGGATAGAGGGGCGCTGGCAGAGCTGGGGAAGGCGGGCAAGCCCAGAGCTGGGCTACCAGGGGGCTGCGGGTCAGGATGGAGGGACCCTGGCAGAGCGGGGGGGGGGGGCGGAGTCCAGGGCTGAAATTGTCAGGGGGCTGGGGGAGCCCATGGGGTCATCAGCGGAGCTGGGAAAGGACAGGAAGAGGCCTGTGCTGGGTCAGACTGAGCTCTGCCTCGGGGCCCACCTTCATCCCCCATCCAGGCTATGGGGTGCAGAGCCACTCTCAGCAAGACCCCACAGTAAATCAGCGGGGGGTGGGGGGAGCAGAATTCCCCATAAAGGTTTTGCAGGATCCCTGTGGCCCTGGCACATCCCTCCAGCAGGTCCCCACCCCCCCCTGCTCTGAAGGCATCAGGGGAGACCTGGGCTTATGGCTAGTGGGAGGCAGGACTCCTGGGTTCTCTCCCCAGCTCTGCCCGATTTGCTGAGTGACCAGGGGCCGGCTGCTGGAGATGCCCAGCGGGAAGCACTGCGTGGTGCTAGCATGGGGCCGGGCGGGCGGATGGAGTGGGCTAGAGGGAAATACCAGAGGGCTTCCGGCCCGCAGAGAGCAGCTGTTCTAAGTCACCCACCTCTGGCAAGGGACACCCCCCACGGAAAGCAGAGGGGGAGTTGGGCTCGGCGGAGGGCTGTGGCCCCTCGGGATTTCTAGCTGGTGCGGGGCTCTGCAGAGAGTTCCTGAGGCTGGCACAAGGGGGGGGCATGTGCCACGGAGACAGGGTTAGCCTGGAACGTCTCTGCAGCACGGATAGCCGCTCCCACGCCAGCCCGAGCACGTAGGGCGGCTGCATGGGGAGGGACGTCTCAGACATGACCCGGGTCGGGTCCCAGCTGCAATGAGGCTCCTGCAGCGGTGAGTTCCGCAGGCTGGCACTATGCTGGGTGAGGAAGCCTGTCCATTGATCGGCCACCGGGACTGGACCCAGCTCGTCAGGGGCCTCTGGTGGGGCTGGGTTCCCCATCGCTATGGCGGGGGGGGGGGGGTTGTATCACACACTCCTGCCCCTGCTCCTGGCTCACTCACAGCCCCATGGGGTCACCAAGTACAGAGCTCAGACCCCAGCCCCTGTGCCCGCAGCCCAGGTCCCCGTTTCCCACCTACGTGAGGATTCCCACCAGCACCGCAGGGGCTAGGACACACAGCAGAGCGGTTCCAAATGCACCCAGGAGTGGGAAGGGGGGGTCTCACTCACACGCCCTAGGTAGCCCTCCACACCCCTAGGCTCTGCCCCAAGGCCACATCGGTGCCGGCGCGGTGACCAGGGTCCACACACCAGTGTACCCCAGGCTCTGGGTGGC
Organism: Macrochelys suwanniensis; assembly: GCA_033296515.1. NCBI lineage: Eukaryota > Metazoa > Chordata > Testudines > Chelydridae > Macrochelys > Macrochelys suwanniensis. The sequence goes on from CM065778.1 coordinate 141,991,812, forward strand.
CACGGGGCTGGTCCTGGGGGAGGAACCCCACTGCCGGAGGGCGCCGCCCTGGAGAGCAGATTGTGGGAAGTGCATGGGGCCCTGGGCCACCCACCGCTGCAGGTCACCCCGAACTCACCAGGCCCTTAGAGAGAGCCCAGCCCCCCCGCTCCTTCCACTCCCACCCCCACAGAAAGCTGAGGAGCTAGACACCCGCAGCCTGGCTCGCCCCACCTCGCCCGTCCTGCCCGGGGCAGGGCAGCCTCCCCAGGGCCCGGCCCAGGCTGGCTACGGGGTTCGGGACTCTCCACCCTCCCCCAGGCACCCAAAACGAATCCCTCCCCCAGCCACACAACCCGGTCGCCCACGCGGGCCCAGACACCAGCCCCCAGGGGGGCAGATGGACGGTTCGCAAGCCCAGACCCTCACCCTTCAGCCCCTGCCAGCAAGTCCTGCCTTGGCCGTGACTCCGGCGGGGATCTGCCCGAGCGCCCATCTGCCCTGGGGCCCTTCCTGCGGGCCGCAGCGTCTCGCCCTGCTCTGGACTGTGAGCTTCCCGCGCTCAGCACAGAGAGCCCCTGGCCTTCTCCGGGGGGTTCAAGCCAGCTCCCAGCCCTGGGGCACCTCGCAAACGGCTGGGCACTGCCAGCCCCCGGCTGGCAAGCTTGGGCATCGGGAAGAGCCCTGGCAGTTCCGGCTGTCCCCAGCTCACCGCATCGTCCCTTCTGTGCGGCACCAAGTGGCCAGTGGGTTTTGCTAGCCCAGGTTGGCCGGGGCCCCAGTGCTGCCCGCGCCGTGTTACCTTCCAAGGAGACCGGTTCAAAGAGTCCGAACTGCTCCAGCACCTTGACGAACAGAACCAGCACCACCAGCACAGCGATCATCTCCAGCCCTTCCAGGTTCATGGCGAGGGGAGCTCAGGGCATGGACCCCCCGCCCCCCGACCGGCTCGCTCCCCCGGCGCCCCGATCAGCCGGACACCATGAGCGCCGGGACGCGCATCTCCACGGCGCCGCCAGCCCTGCCGCGGGGGCATCGGCCTTCACCCCCGCTCCTGGGGGGCCCCCGCCATCCGGCACCAGACCAGCCCCTGCCGTCCAGAACCCCACGGCGGGGGTACCCCGCCGTGCTGGGCGGGGGCGCTTGGGGAGCCAGGCGGAGAGTTGGTCCCAGGCAGCCCAAAGGATCCGTCCACCTTGCTGGAGCGGGGCTGGAGGACGTGTGAGAATAGAGAGGGAGTGAGGCATCACCGAGGGAGGAGTGGGGGGGGGGGGGGGGGGGGAGAGCCATGCCCTCCCATTCCAATGACACCACCTCCATCGATTTGCTTAATGCGGTTGCTAAGCAAACGGGCCACAGATATTAAGAGGATCTCAGCTCCCCTCCGGGGGCGCGGGGTTAAACATCCACAGGGAGGAACGGCTCTGGTACATCCTCTGGGCCCCCCCGGAGTGCTGCTCCCAGCCAGCCACTGGGGTGGGGGGGCCACGGACCCCCCAGCACCATCCTCTGCCTGATGCCTGGCACAGCATGGGAGGAGAGCAACAGGCCCCATGGCAGAGGGGTGCCGCCTAGGCTGGGGGGCCAGGACTGTGCCAGCCTGCGTGCAGGGGGCATGGGGCAGTTTGGGGCGGGGGTAGGGGGGAAGGGTGCAGACCTCCCCCTTTCCTTGCTCTCCCCCCCTCCCGCCCCAATCTGTACGTGAGACAGGCCTCCAAAGCCCCAGGTTCAGCTGCAAACAAAAGCCAGGAATCCCGCCCTGCTCCGGGGGTCACCCGAACTCACGCGGAGCTCACGGCCAGTGCCCAATGCAAAGGCCCCAGCTCACCGAGCCTGCACCGTCCTGGATAGCTCCCCACACAGCCCCAACCAGCAGAGAGCAAGGGAGGGGAGTGAGTACCCCTCTGGGCCGGGCGCTCACAGCGGCCTGCCTCCGGCTGCGTCAGAACAGAGCAGCGGGTCAGCCAGCCGGCCGCGCCACCCCCGCTGCAGGACTCCGCTCCCAGAATGCACCTGGCTTTATAGCGGTTGACACCAACAAGCCTTTGCTTTGGTCACCCGACTGCCTGGTTCTCTCTGCCTTGCGACGGTCCTGCAGCAGTGAATTCCACAGGTGAACGGATCTGCCCTCCAGCGGGCTGGCCGCGAGGCACAGGCCTCTCCTCCTCCCGCTGCTCTCTGTCCCCGCCCAAGCGGATAGCGAGCCTCAGTTCCCATTTGCTGGCTGTTTGGCGGGTCCCGTTCTGCGTGGCTGTGACCAAAGCCTCTTGCCGCACATGGCACCAGCAGCCCCTTAGAGGCCACCGGAGGACTGGGCCTTGCGGACCCAAGGCCAGGGCTGGGGTGGGGGTGTGACGAACTAGGACTGTTGTTAAGGTTTCCCTGAGTACTGTGTGGGTGCCTCGGTTTCCCCTATGCAGTGCTTGAGTGTCTGGGTGGTGGGACAGCAGTGCATGATTGTTGCAAAGCCCTAGAAGGCAGGGGTGGGCAGAGGCCTGGACACAGAGAATGGCCCTGTCTCCTGGCAACAGATGGCCCGGCCCCTCCCCTGCAAAGGTGAGAGATGAAGGTGTTGGAACAAAGTGATCAGGTGACCTCCTGGCCCGGGAAGGAGACAAAGGGGGAGGAGGGGCTGGAGAGTTTCAGTTTGGAACTGGCTGGAGAGGAGGGGAGAGAGGCAGACAGGGTCTGGCCTCCCTGCCTCCGTTTGGAGCTGTGGGGTGAAATGCAGGGAGCCCCGAGCTGGGGTCTAAGCTCCCTGCCCCCCGGAAGGGCCCGACTGAGGGGTCCTGGATGTACTGACAAGCTCTGGTTGGACTGTGTTCCTGGCATCTCTAATAAACCTTCTGTTCTACTGGCTGGCTGAGACTCCCAGTGAATCCGGGGAAGAGGGGTGCAGGGCCGGACTCCCCCACACTCCGTGACAGGGGGGAGTTGGGGCAGGAGCAGGTCGTGGCTAGTATGGGGTGAATGTTCAGGCTGATTCTTTTAGCTGAACCAGATCATCTCCCCCCAGCAGGGAGTGGGGCTGGGGGGTGGGGCGGGGCTGGGGGTGCCCCCAGGGTGGTTGCAGGGCTGGTGGGTGCCCGAGGTCATGGTGACTTTGGGCAGCATGACCCGTCTGGCTGCTGAGAAGCGGCTTTGCTAGAGAGCAGCCGTGGCTGGGCTGGGAGCCACCTGCCCTGATCCCGTCAAATCACGGGAACAACCCTGGGTGCTAGGACGGCCCCCCGGTGGGACAACCTCTTCACGGGCCACCTCTGGACAAATGCACCATGAAACCAATGAGACACCTGAGCTACAGCCAGGATATTCCCATCCCCTGGACATGCGCCGAGGAGAAAGTCCTGGCTACACCTTAACACACGTAAACCGCCTTCACCAAACAAGGACACCACCAGAGAAGTAGATTGTGTCATGAAATGGGCTACTCAAATACCCTAAGAGAACTTGCTTCAATAACAGAAATAAAGCCCCTGTGACCGCACGCCCCTAATTCTCACCTAACACCCCGCACTGCAACCCACCCGGGGTATCAAACAGTTACAACCCATACTCAATGGGGACGACATTCTGAAAGAAATCATCCTGAACTCCCTCATCCGACCTTCAAACCACTCCCCCAACCTCTTTAAGCTCGTCATCAGAAGTAAGCTCCTCAGAGACCAGGACACACCACCCCAAAGCGGCACCATACCCTGCCAGAAGAACAGATGCCAAACCTGTCAACATATCTCCACTGCTATGACCTTACATGGGTCATCCCATTTACCCTTTTTAAATATTAGCTTTCTTCTAGTCATCTGGAACTTCCCCAGTGTTCCCAGACTTATTGAAAACCAACATTAACAGTCCAGCGAGCTCCTCAAAAACTTTTGGTGGCTCTTCTAAAACTCTTGGACCTGCTGATTCAAAAACATCTAACTTGAGTAGCTTTTGTTTAACATCCTCCTGAGATATTAGTGAGGTGGAAAGAGTGCTATCATGTGATGAATACATCATCTGTTTTTTCCCACATACAGAACAGAAATATTGATTGAACACTTCTGCCTTTTCTGCATTGTTATTGATAATTCTACCATTTCCATCTAGGAATGGACCAGTACCATTGTCAGGATTCTTTTTGTTCTTAATACACTTAAAAACACCTTCTGCTGGCCATAGATTTTTTTTTTTGTGCCTGTCTCACAAAACTGGAAGGACCTTGAAAGGTCATCAAGTCCAGTCCCTGTCTTCACTAGCAGGACCAAGTACTGTCCCCGGACAGATTTTTGCCCCAGATCCCTAAATGGCCCCCTCAAGGATTGAACTCACAACCCTGGGTTTAGCAGGCCAATGCTCAAACCACTGAGCTATCCCTCCCCCATTTCTTTGTGTCCCTTTGCTTCCCTTATCAATTTTCTACAACTCCTAGCTTCTGATTTATATTCATTACTATCAACTTCTCCTTGCTTCCATTTGTTATCTCTCTCTCTCGCTAGAGATTTTACAGCTTCCTTCACTTCCCCTCTAAACAGGGTTACCATATTTTCCCAGACATTGCCTCTTTTTTGAAGCTCCACCCTCTGTCCGGGTGGATTTTTCAAACAACAGGCAGTGTCTTGGATTTTTTTTAGAGCAGATGCTGCAGCTCAGAAAGAGCCCTGATTGGTCCACTTCCTGATTGGCCCCTCCCCTGCATCAGCAGCTGATTGGTTCATTCCCCTGCAGCCACAACTGCCGGATCCCACCCACCCAGGTCCTGGCTCCTGGCCTTGGGGAGCGGGTTCCACAAGGAGGTGCTGGATGACGGCTGTCGCTGCCTCCCGGGCTTGGGCCAGCCGCCCTGCCACTGTGACAGGGAGCGACCCTGCCCCCACTCCAGTGAGTATCCCTGCCGCAGGTACCCCCTCCAGCTCCCCTAACTGCACCCCCGTCCAGCTCCCCCTCCCCTCTCAGTGTCCTCTTCTTGGGAACCTGAAATACCGTAACCCTACCCCTAAGCCTGGTCCCCTTTAGCCAGTTCACCCTTCTTCCTCGACCGTGGCTTTCAGGGCCCCCGGCAAAGTGTTCTTAACCAATTCCCAGTCACATTTTTCTGATGAAATTCTGCTTCCCAGCTGGTCTGGCTCATCATTGTTTGTAGCTTTGTGAAACCGGCCCCTTTAAAGCCCCCAGTCTGTCTATCACGGGTCCGGCTTTTCCTCGGTTTGCACAGGAGAAGTGCGGTCAAGTTGTGACCCCTTGTCCCTGAGCTGCCATGAATGTTTAGTTCCGCCACCAGCTCCTCTGTCTCTGCCCAGACGCGGGCGACCGCGGAACCCCCCACGCCAGGGGGGCGCCACGCTCTTCGCAAGGTTGCCATTCAAATTGATCGCCACAAGGGGGGGCCCTTTCTCCACACCTCACTGAGTGGGGTGGCCAGTCTATGGGGCCAGAAAACGGCCCCCTCCGCAGGCTGGCTCCACCCTGGCCCCATGTCAGGCCATGGCTGGAGAGCGCCCTCCCTGGTCACCGATGGAACAAGCAGCCTGGGCTTCCTATGGCATCCGGCCAGGCTGTGGCCACATTTCCCAGCCTGCAGCCCCTCCTGAGCTCCCGCTGCCCCCCAGCTCTGCCGGTGCCCCTCACTCCCGACCCGCAGCCCCCTTGCTGTGCAGTCTTTGGCCTCTACTTACATTTCCATCAACCCAGGCCGTGGCCAGCTGTGCAGAGGGGCGGGATGGAAAGTGACCAAACTCACTGCACATGGTACTTGGCTGGCTGAGATCTAACCAGAGGCCGTTGCAGCTGCAGCCCGGCCCCCTGGCTCTGAAACACCGGGCCGGGGCCCTGCTGCCAGGCAGACTCAGGGCCTTGCCCACGAGCTGCTGGAGCCCATGGAGTCCTGCGAACAGCCCCTATTCAGTCCTGCCACCAGGACCCAGTGGGGGCGGTTCAGGGCCCGGCAGAGGCCCCTGTCTCCAGTCCAGGGAACCCCCAAATTCAGATGGGCAATGCAAAGCTCCATGCAAACAGCAGCAGGAAGGAGCTCCGGCTGGCGGGGGGGGGGGCACTGCTGCCCCCTCTGAGCAGAACCGCCTGCCTTTGGGGCTTCCCCTTTCAGCCCACGGCCTGCCCTCCCTGAGCCTGGAGAGCTGGCGATTCACCCCTTTGTGCTGGATCCATGCCAATGGCCTGTGGGCTCCCGGGGGGCAGGGACCGCCTCCCTGTCTGGAGTGCCCAGTGTTATGCACCCTGCCCGGCTGCATGACTGACAGCAAATCCCCCGCAAGCCCCCTCCCTCCATCACCCGGGGCACAGTCAGTGGAATGGCAGGGTGTGCCCGGGCAGGGCTCCGCCCCATTCCCTGGGCTGGGGGAGACGCTGTCGGGGCAGCACACGCCAGGCTGCTCCCTTGGGTGCCTGCTCGCGTCGATTTAAACAGACCCAGACTTGGCCTGCGGAGGAGAGTCCTGACTCATGCAATAGGAAGCAGCATCCGCTTCCCGAATCTCTCTCCTCTCCTACAGCCTGGGAATGTAGACAGACAGATGGGCTAACCCGGCCCCCGCAGGCAGGGCGGGGGTAGAATCATCTGGCACCTGCCACGGCCTGGAGATTCAGTTCCCCCCTCTCCCCCGGCCTCCTGCGGTGCCAGGAGGAAATCGCATCCCTGGCACCACCCATGGGATTCGCGACGAAGGAGGCAGAGAGCAGAAAAGCTCAACATGATCCTCGGGGCCCGTCTGGCTGGGGCGTCCTGCCAGGCAGGGGCGGTGCTGGGGAAGAGAAGGTATCCGAGCTGATTTGCATGTAGCAGGACGCTAGAGAAAGATCCAGCCGCCCCCAGCCCCAGGCTAACCCGGAGAGAGACCTGGTCAGCAGACGGCAGCTCGCCGGCTCTCTGAATTGCTGCCCGACGTATTGACTGGCCAGTCGGCTTGCCGGGGTTCCAGGGGAGGGCGTTATACCGCACCGAGCCTGTACCGCACCCGGCAACACGGGCGAGCGGCTCCGGCGGTCCAGATCAGCCTGGGAGATCCAGGGACCCGGCTTAGCATCGCTGGAGCACGTCGGAGGTGGGGGGGGGTCGGACCGTAGCGCCACCCTCTGGCAGCTCCTAGGAGCCGCGCCAGCAAACGCTGCCAGAGCAGACACCCCGACGCCAAGAATGCCAAAGAGTCACCCGCGGCGACGGGCGCGAACGGTCGCGTTGCTGCTGGCCGCCGGGCACGGTGATACGAGCCGCACTGCCCGTGTCGCCATGCAGGGGACCCCCCAGAGACCCTGCGAGGCCCCACCCTGGTCAGCGCCGCATCCGCCCCGTCCTCCCGAGGGGGCCCTACGGCTGTCCTGGGTCGTGTTTTCCCAGCAGCCGCTTCCTTCCCAGCCCCTGCTCCCCCTTCCCCCCAACACTGGGGGCCCCAGGACCGCAGGCCCCTCACTCACCAGGAGGGGATCTGATTGTGACCCACCCCCGCCGGAGATCCCTGGGGGGGCTGGGGCTGCCCGAGCCCAGAGGCGACACCCAGCCGAGGGTGAAGAGCCGGCTGGGAAGGCATCAGAACATGGTGGGCCGTGGTCCTGTCCCGAGGGCGCAGCCCCCTCTCCCCAGGGCGAGGCCAGAACCCAAACGAGCTTCCCTGGACACGAAACCAGGGAAGGGCGGTGAGCCGAGACTGGGGCCTGCAAACCCTGGGCCTCGCCCGGCCGTGCGCCCTCCAGACAAAGGGCGTCTCTCTCCTCGCTGCCTGCAGCCTCCGGCGGGACTAGCGCCGCTGATGGCGCTGGAGCGAGACCAGTGGGAGTGAGGAGAATCCGGGCCAGCTCGGTGCATCGGGCGCCGTTCCCGCCCCATCTGCCTCCCATGCACGGGGCTCCTTCCTGTCCTGGGGGCAGGGCCGGCTCTAACTTTTTTGCCACCCCAAGCAAAAAAAATATTTAAAAAAAAAAAAATGAACACCATCCCACCGAAGCAAAAACAACCCCACCCCCCACTGCCGCCCTGCCGAAGCAAAAACAACCCCCACCGAGTGCCGCTGAAAGAACCCCCCCCCCCCCGAGCGCCGCCCCATTGAAACAACCCCCCCACACCGAAGCAAAAACAACCCCCCACTGAGCGCCGCCCCGCCGAAACAAACCCACCCCTCCCCCGAGCGCCACCCCATTGAAACGACACCCCCCCGCCCCCAGCGCCGCCCCGCCGAAACAAAAAAACAAACCCCGAGCGCCGCCCACTAACCGATGACAAACGCTGGGGGGAACGGCCCGGAAGGACACAGGCCGACTGAGCTAACCCTAAGGCTGGGCTGAGATCCCGCCTGGGAGACAGGAACAGGGTGCGAGTGGAAATCAACCAACCCAACCTGGGGCGTCGGAAAGGAGGCCTAACTGGCGGAGACAGTAACGAGGGGACGGGCTATTTCGCCCATCGGAGAGGGAGACTGGCAGGGCGGGAGGAGGTGATGGACCCTGACTCCAGCGGGCTGGAAGACGAGAGAAGAAGGAGCATCCCTCGGTTTCCAGGCCTTTGTCATCCTGATGCGGAGCGATACCCTGCCCAGACTGGGCCAGAGAGACCCCCCCACCTCCAGCAGCTCCAGCTAAATACCACCTGGGATGTGACTTTGTCACCCCCACCCTCTGTCCTTCTCCTTCCCCACCTTGTTTCCTGTCTTCCCTCCCCCCGTTTGCCTTCTGTCTAAGAAGCGTCTGGCTTAGCCCCCTTCGGCTGCCGTGAGCCGGCCATCGAAACACGGCCCCTAAGTGCAATGCCCCCAACAGCCCGACGCTGGTACGAGTCTGCCAGGTCTCAGGGTGGCTGGCTGATGAGACCGGGGGCTGGGCCCGGGTGTCTCCAGCAGAGAGTATCAGAGGGGTAGCTGTGTTAGTCTGGATCTGTAGAAGCGACAAAGGGTCCTGTGGCACCTTGTAGACTAACAGACGTATTGGAGCATAAGCTTTCGTGGGTGAATACCCACTTCTCCAGATGCAACAGAGAGGTTACAAACAAAAGGCAAACCCAGGAACGGGCGCTGCATTTTCTGTCTTGGCTGCTCTTCTCTTCCCTTGTGTTGTGTGGGGGCGTTTGCCTGGTTCTGCCTTCTAGGAATTGGGGTCAGACGGTAACAGCAGCCCCCACCACCCCCAGCCCAGGTCACCTCACTTCCCTTCAGCGAGGGATGCACCCCAAGCAGGCCTGCTGACCGCGGCCATGGAAGGAATCTCCCCTTGTCAAGACAGAGTTTGTTTTGCTCCTGGCCGCGGCCCTTTCAGGGGTGCTGGGGGCGGGGGATACTCGCGGTGCTTGGGGGATACAGATTGCGGGCAGACGTGCACCGGAGAGGCCCCTGTCCCAGCGTCACTCTGGGGAGACGAGATCAGACCTCACCCCCCTGCCCCACAGCTGGAGGCTAGAACAAGGGGTCCCCCCCTTTCCACCGGACTGCTCCCTAGCAGCAACGGGGCACCCCCTAGCAGCCGCTCTTCACCCCTGCGTCTCCAGCTCTCCCAGCTGAGGGGGGTGAATGTCTTTCCAGGCAGTTTAACCCCTCGGTGCCCAGCTCTGCCTGTGGGTGGGAGAGGGGCAAGGTTTTTTGTCGTTTTTTTTTTTTTTTTTAAACAAAAAAGGCCTTTTGACCAAAACAAACACTGTCACCGAAAATGTTCAGTTTGGTTGAAATGCCCCAGTTTTGCCCCAACAAAAAAAAAAACAACAAAACAAACCTGTTTTCAGGTAGCAGCCGTGTTAGTCTGTATCCGCACAAAGAACAGGAGTACTTGTGGCACCTTAGAGACTAACAAATGTATTTGAGCATAAGCTTTCGTGGGTTAGAACCCACTTCATCAGATGCATAGAATGGAACAATACAAATTATCCATTTGCAGCACATTCTGAAGGTTGGTTTGCACAAACTGGATTTGTTTTAAACGGAAAAGCAAACTTTGTTTCCAATGAAAATTCAACAAACAAACAAACAAACAAACAAAGCCCCAACCAGACACAACAGCTCCAAGAGGCATGAACCGCTCCAGGACCCGCAACAGGGCGTTCACCCTGAAACCTAACAATGACAACTGTTAATATTAACACCTAGCTACAGCCAGAATCCTAGCGAGCCTGCTTATCCCACAACCACAACCTGCCTCCTCAGCCGAAGATTTAAAAACAAGATAAATCACATGGTAGCTGCTGTGCTGACTGAATTATTAATTTCCATGTTGAATTTCTTAAAGACCGCCAGTGTTTAATTTCAGCACAGCTGCTGCGGGGGCGTCTCCTCCGCTGAGGGCCAGAAGACAGGCCCCTTACTGCAGGAGGGGAATGCGGCTTCCGCAGCGTACCCAGGCTCTTGATCTGCGCGGTGTTAGAGGTGGGCTCCCTACGCAGCTGAGCCCACTCACGCTCGCTGCACCAGGACGCTCAGGCTGGGGTAGATGATTTGCAGATGCTCCAGGTCTCGCAGTTCCTGGGGAGCTCTCTGCACACCGCCCTGTCCTCGTTAAAGCACCCCAAGGGGGTTAGTCGTTAGCACTGCAAAGGCGCTCCGGGTTCAACCCAGGGCTCTGGCTGGGAACAGCCCAGCGAGATGAAGGCGGGTTGTGTTGTGGGGACTGGCTCTGCACCTGAGCAGCCACCTGAGCCAGGCCTGAATCCCATTCCCCACCTCCCCTGGACTCCTGGCAGGCAGACAGACGGCCGGACGGCGGCCTCCAGCTCTTCCCAGAACCCTGGGTTTTCCCAGGATTTAACGATGGCAGCTGGAGGCCGCTTTCCCGTAGGCCTCCCGGAGAGACTGCCAGCCAGGGAGCCGCTCAGCGCTGATGGTTGGCGAGTGCCTATTGGGAGCCAGGCTGAGAACTGGCAACTCGCATCACACCGATGGCCCCCGGGACGGCAGCAAGCCTCGGAGGACTGTGCCGTGGGCTGGACACTGCAGGGATGGGATAAAATAAAGCCTGCCCGACAGACATGGAGAGCCGCCCTAGAGGTGAAGTGCCCTGCACCCCCCGGCCCCACTGTACCCACTAGGGTGACCAGACAGCAAATGTGAAAAATCGTGTCGGGGTGGGGGGGGCAATAGGAGCCTGTATAAGAAAAAGACCCAAAAATTGGGACTGTCCCTATAAAATCGGGACAGCTGGTCACCCTAGTACCCACTCTTAAAGGAAACAGCACGCGATTATTAACGGGAACGGCGCAAGGCTATGACTCTCTGGGAGCACCAGCCTCCTCCGTCGGCCAGCCCCACCCCGGTGCTGGGTCAGGAGAGGGATGGGGACAGGGAATCCAGGGGGGGCTGGGGATAAGAAGCCCTTTGGGGCGTCCAGTGCACCTGACCCCTCCAAATACCCATTTCCAGGCGAATGAAACGAACGCAGATGTAGGTCCCGCCCCAAGGGGCTCCCAGCCCGGGGCTGGCGCAGGAGAAGCGCAGCGTAAAAGTGACGGAGCCAGACCCCTCGCCAGCCTGCCCCGGCCAGGCCACAGACCGGCTTGGGATGGGGGGGGAAGCCGGGATGCAGGCCGAGGGGCTGAGCACCGCCCGTGGGCAGGGCAGCCGTCTCCACGGAGGGGCAGACAGGCCGGGGCCAGCTCCCTCTGCCAGAGCGGGGCACTGCCAGGCAGCTGCCCTCTGGCATGGCCGGAGCACGGTACAAAGGCAGCGGGCCGGGGAAGAGCCAGGGAATAACCCGCCCTGTAGGCTGGCACCAGGGGGTTGCCGGAAGCTCGGAGAGGGAGAACGTAAAGGGAGACGCTCCTGTCTCCCCCTCTGCTCCAACCCCCCCCCCCCCCCCCGCCCCCCAATCTCTACGTGCCACAGACCGGGCCATTGGGAAACCCCATTCCTCGGGATTCGGGTCACCCCGACCCGGCACAGACCCAGCCCTGCCCTCCTCCACCAGACCCCCCTGTGGCCCCCCCCCCCGCTACCTTCGATGCCGCTGATGATCTTGAAGCACTTGGTGGTGAACCAGTAGGAGATGAGGAGGAGGATGACGATCAGTGAGGCGTAGAGCAGGCTGTCGCTGTGCGGGGATGCCCTCTCCATGGCTCCATCCCAGGCGCCCGCCCCGGTGCCAGCGCCCCCCGGCCAGCGCAGGCATCGGGCTGGGACTCGCTGCCTCCCGGCGAAGGGGTCGGGAGCGACACGCGATCGCCGAGCTCCCAAACCAATTACCGTAATTGCTCTCATCTAACACATGGCTCCTGTCTAAAAATAACCGCCCGGCCCAGGGGAGCCCGGCAGGGAGCGTGGCACTGCCAGCCGGCACAGCGAGGGTGGGGGGCGGCCTAGCCCCTCCCCAGGAGCCAGCCCTCAACGGGCTCGATCTCGGGGCTCCAGGCCCTTTGCCAGGGAGACCCCCCCAGCCCGAGACAGTTCACCACTGGGGCCAGGCAGCCTGCGGAGATACAGGGCCTGGCAATGTAAGCTCAGGAGCCTCTGTGCTCCCACCCATCCCCAGACCTCTCCCCCCCAAGACACCTCACCCTCTGGCCTGTCTCCTCCCAGCCCATGGGATGAGCCCCAGGGCAAGTCCACACTGCCGCGTAAGCCCAGGGTTGAAACTCAGCCTCGAGCCGAAGCCCTCTCCCCCCACGCGCCAGTCGCGCTAACCCAGGCTCGGACCCAGGGCCTCATGGGGGCGGAGAGTCCGACCCTGAGTCAAGCCGGGACCCAGGGGTCAAGCCCTGTTGCTTTGCAGTGCAGACACAGCCCCACCGGACCCGTGCTCTGGGAGCTCGCCGAAAATATCCCACAATGCCCCGGGCCGACTTCCTTTGTCCTCGGGCCAGTCGAGTGCTCCCGCGCTGCCCCATGCACAAAGGGCCGGAGCGGCCCCGGTTTGGGAGGGGGCTGGGAAATCTGGGATATGGCTGGTTGGGCTTGTCCCTGCATAGCGCTGTGGAGACGCCGGAGCCCCAGGCTGGGGCCCGGGCGCAACAATCCCACCCCTGGGTCACAAGGGAGTGGAGCCGCTCACGCCCTAGATTAACAAACCCCGGGTCTGCTCCCTCGAGCACTGCTGACCCGGGGCTTACACTGCAGTATAGACAGACCCTCCGAGGCCTTGTCTTCACGGGGAAAACAGGGTGCATTCATAACGGGAGTTAGTTACCCCAAGGCAGGGCAGGCTGTGGTTGCCACGGGAGTCACAGGGCAAGGTAAACCCTGGCTCCCGCACAGTCGTCACCTCAACCCGCAAATACGGGTGAAGCTACAAACAGCTTAGTCTGCCCTGCGATTTCTCCTGGCCACCCGAGCCGAGACAGCGCGGTGTTCGTGACGCGCCCGCCTGCTCGGGCGAGCCGCGCTCTCCATCCGTCACCCCGACCGGGCACGCGCAGACCCACTGCCCCCGAGGTCCCTCGCCCCGGCTGCAGCAGCGGATCAGAACCCAGGAGTCCTGGCTCAGCCCCCTGTTCTAACCTTCCAGCAGCACCCCCCACACCCTGCCCCGGCAGCCCAGCCCCCTCACGCCAGCGGAGACCTGCAACGCAAAGGCACGGCGCTGTGATTTTGGGCATCTGGGCGCAGAACTGAGCAGTGACAGCCTGGGGGCTTTGTGCAAGAGAGAGAGACACACACCCCATCCCCCTCCCCACGCTGCCGGCAGGCCCCATGGACCACGGGGGCAGAGCCAGGCTGAGGGGTGAAGGCCGGGGGAAGTTATACCAGATGAGGCTGCGTAAACCTCTGTGCTTCTAGGCTTCCCTCACCCCTGGGCCTGGGTTCAGACCCAGCCAGAGCCGAGTGGCCGACGCTGCTGCCCCACTTTCTGCCTCCGTTTTTAAAATACGGCTGTGAACGCCCCCTTCCCCGGCCGGCCGGTGCTCCCGCCCAAGCACAGCGCCGCCACCCAGCTAAGATCAGCCGCCTCGCCAGGCCGCTGTCGTGCACAGGGTATAAATAGCCGTGCCCGAGGGCAGGGCCCCTCACCCAGACGTAGCCGTCGGAGTCGTCTCTGTGCAGTCCCCCCCTCTTGGGGCCGAGGCCACCAGCCAACGGCATGGCCACCCAGGGCGGCGTGGGGGTGTCACCGAGATAGCCAGGTGGTGGGAGCGGCCCCCCAACGTGGTCCCTTCCATCGCCACCGCCCTGGCCTGTCGCAATGGGACGCAGCCTCCTTGCGGATCAGTCATCCCCCCACCCGGGACCTCCCGGGGGTGCCACGGGGGTGCGTGAGGAGAGGAGCAGGGGGCTCTCGGGGGACCCTGCGGTATGGCCCGGGCAAGCCGCCCTGCTCCCCTGGGGACTCCCAGGCACGAGGGGGTCGCACTCCGGAGCAGGGTGCTGCAGGGTCACTTTCCCCTGGGGGGCCCCACTGGCTGCCCCCAGAGACTCCCCTGGGGCGCTTTGCTCCCTGGCGGGAAGCCCGGCCGCCTCCCAGAGCAGGGCGGGACCTGGGCCCTGCAGCCAGGGGGTGGGCTGATGGATAGATTTTTTTTTAGGTTCTCAGGCCATCACCCATTAGGAGAGTTAAATTTAGGTCACAGCTGCTCCCTTATTACCCAGCTGCTAATCAGAGCCGGGGCACGTTATTAATCAGCGCAGGAACAGATCGGCGCCGTTCTATTTTCGGGAGCTGAAGTCACAGTTTCAACCTGCTAAATAGATGGAGTCGTGTCTCTTGCCCCAGCCTCGCCCCGTCCTTGGCCCTTGGCTCTCGCCGGGCCCCCCAGGCAGGTGGGGGATTTGCCCCACGCCAGCCGCAGCGCGATCCTCTGCGCAGACAGGCCGTGCTGCGCTGGCATCGGCGGCACTACAGGGGACCCACGCCGTCCGCAGCGTTGCCCGGCTTTGCTGGGAGGTGGGCCCGGTGCGGCATCCCCGGGGATGCAATTGGGACAGATTCCCCTCCCAGACAGTCCCGAGAGGTGCCAGAGCTACTCGGGGCACAGGCAGCCCGGCGGGGGGACGGGGGAAGGGAACGGCACACGGGGAGGGATGAGGGTGATAATGCCCGGGAGCCATGCGGGGGACTGGCAAACAGCAAAGCCACAAGCACCTTGTGGGGGCCGGAGCGGCAGAGCGCAGCTCAGAGACCGGGATTGCGGAGAGAGGGAGTGGGCAGGCCTGGGGGCCCCCGCGGAGCATTCCCTGCACTGGCCCCGGGCCTGCTGTCACACCTGGAGGGCCCCGCTCCACCATGCACGGACCAGGCAGGCTCTGGCCTCCAGCTGCCACCACCACGGCTTTCCAAAGCAGTCGAAGATTCCCAGCCAGGAGCAGCGACCCCATGGGCCCATCGAGCCTGGCATCCCGCCTCCTGCTCTCTCAGCGAGCTCACTGCTCCAGAGCCCAGCGCCCTTCTCCCGGGCAAGGCCCCAAACCAGCCGATTCAGCAGCAGACAGAATTATAAACCCGGCCAGGTCCCACAAGTGGGTAAGCGCCAAACTGTGGCCCCGAGCGCCCAGGAACGGCCCTCGTAGCCCAGCCGGGCGGGGATGCTGAGCGGCTCTGCTTGCACTGTCTGCGTGCCCCTGAGGGCTGGTTTCAGAGCCGGCGAGAACCCTGCCAATAGACGGAGGAGAGGCTGGGATTCCCTGGGCCAGGGGTCAAGTCTGAGCTCAGGGACTAGGCAGAGGCGGCAGCGGGCGGTGGGAAGTTCCCGCTGGTGCCTAAGTTCCCTCTAAGCTGCGCGGCCACGTGGCAGGCTATCAAGGGCTGTGCAGGTGGGGAGAGGCGCCTCTCCGCTGGACCCAGCCTAGAGCCCGCACCCCCAGCCAGAACCCTCACACCCTGCACCCCAGCCCTCTGCCGCAGCCCTGAGCCCCCTCCCACACCCTGAACCCCTCGGCCCCACCCCCGCCACACATCACCTCCATTTTGGTGCACATAAACACAATTCATTCCGCACATGGATGTAAAAAATTAGAGGGAACATTGGCTGGCGCTGGGGGGTGCGGGGGGGAGAGGGGCTTGGCACCAGCCACCTTACGAATAGTTGGGTTCACAACCCGGCCCAAACCCCTTTCTCTAAGGGCACGGGAGGAACACGGTGGTCACGGACACAGGATTCACTCCCAGCCCGAGACAGCCACGTCAAAACCCAAGCAAAGCCACAGAGAGGGATGTGCAGCCGAATGGCCGGGGGCAGCCGGGGGGGAGGGACGCACTGACGGGCCTGGAAAATTAGACCCATAGTTCCCAGCCTTGCCCACGCCCCCCTCGGCCACGGCTGTGTGGAAACACCCCCAGAGACACACACGTTTCTCCATTCATGGAGCAGCTGCCCCAGTGTTGCCAGCCCCTGAGATTATAAGATCAGGAGTCTTGCCACATTGTGTGCTTTCCTTAAGCCCCAGTTCTGCGTTCACTTTATAAATAACTCTTGTTTCCTTAAACGATCGTCAGATTCATTCTATAGGTAATGCTAGGATTTGCCAACAGTGCTGTCTCTGGTGCGAGATTTAAGGTGCAACTGACCTGGGGTAAGGGACGGGTCCTTTGGGACGGGGAGTAACCTGAATATCGCTGAAGATCCTTGGATCGCTGAAGATCACAAAGGCAGCTCACTGGGCAGGCGAGACAGACCAGAGAGCCCAAGGGGACTGGCTGAAACTCCCTGGTCAGATTGTTACAGTGCCTGAGGAGTTCACACTTGATAATTGGTGGATGAGACCCAGGTACAGAACTCACAGCCAAGGTGGGGTTTGTGGCTGGTTCCTGTCAGGTATCTGCACCCGAGTCACCGCAGCAGCGTTACCGGGAGAATCTCCCCATCAGTTCACAAATCAGAACGTTTCTAGCCCTCATGGCCTCAGAGAAGCACCTGGAAGCGCCTAAAGGCTCAGACTCCGGAAGCTGGGCCTTCGCCCCATCAGTCCTCAGGGAGCCATTACATTCCGTGTTTCAGGAGGGAGCAGAGAAGACAGGTGTGTGCACCTGGATTTTCAGTTAACCCTTTCTCTCCTTCTCCCCATTCCCTGCTGCGCAGGGTTGGGCAGCTATTTGAAGGTGACCCTAATTGCCCCACTCACTGGGCCTGGGGTTCGAATGGGGACATGACAGACTGTACTCTTACGTTCACCATTTTTACCAGTCCATGATACGTTTTGTACAAAGTACACCTTGTGAGGTGTCAGTGGAAAACTCATAATCTGCTGAACATTAGTGTCCTGGTAAAATATGTGGGGCAATATTGTATGAAAAGTTATAAGATTCTATGTATGACGTTGCTGAGACATGCTCCAAGTTTAGAAAAGCCGGCACAACCCAGTTCCTCAGAGACCAAAGGTAAATTGACACCCCGGACAGGTGTCAATTTAATCACATGAACTATCACTTGGGTAAGCAGACATTCTTTGGCAGGAAGAGCAAGAGATTTACATATTGGCAAAGGAACAGCAGGGGGTTCCCGGGGAAACAGACTGGCTGTCACCTGAACCCAACTGGAGAGTATTCTCAAAGAGGAGGAAAAGATACAAAAATGAGGAACAGTGGCCCCAGATCACCTCTCTCCCCTCAGCTCTACTCACATCAACATTTGAAAAATATCAAGGAAGCACCATGGAACTTGGGGAAGGGTCCAGGCTGAAGGGATCCAGCTACATTGCTATAAGCAGACGGCGAGAGAAACCTTTTGCTTTAAATCCACAAAGGGTGTTAAAGTTAGGTATTAGTCTGCATCTTACCTTTTCTTTCTTTGTAATCGGCCCTGGCTTTTATGCCTCATTCCCTGTAATCACTTACAATCCATCTTTCTGTTGTTAAACTTGTTTTATTGTTTTCTCTCAGCCAGAGTGTGTTTGGGAACCTCCCTTTGAGATAACAGGGTTTGTGCATCTCATTTTCTGTTAATTAAGTGATGGCCATTCCATGAGCTTGTATTACACCGAAGGACAGAGCTGGGCAGTACAAGACGCACATTTCTGGGGCTGGGAGTTTGCCGGCATCGCTCCGCAATAGGAGAGTGGCTGGCTAGAAGCTGGGAGTGATTTTGCATGCTGGAGGTGGCGTGTGAACAGACGGGGAGTGGCTGTTCTCACAGTGAAGCAGGGTAAAGGGCACCCCAGATTGGAGAGTGGAGGAGAGACAGCTATCCATCAGTCCAGATTGTCCCAGGGGGGTCAGCTCTTGTTTTCCTCCAGCTGTGAGGAGCTGCCTGGGGGCACACAGGGGCTGGGTGGGATGTCAGGAGATTTCTCCCTGGTGTCTTCTGCAGCCTCATTGAGGTTCATGGATCCATCCCTGACCAGCTGGGGCTGGCGTGATCATCTTCCCTGGCTGTCGAGGAGGGAGGGCTGGAACCAGGTGGCTCGGGCGACATGCGGCCGCTCACCTCTAGCTCACCAGGGCCAGGCCAGCCTTAGCTGGAAGCAACCAAGACCTGCTCTGGGGCCTGTATAGGGGTGGGGGGGTGGGGGTGTCTCAGCCGGTTTCTCAGCAGCCCCGAGAGCTGGCGCCAGATGGCTAGGACAGAGCACTGCCAAAGGGCCAGCAGCTCCTGCCGCGGGGCGGGGGTGGGAAGGGTCCCTGTGAACTTGCATTTGGCATCGAAAGAGCTGAGGCTGCCTTGCAACTCCTGAAGGGGGTGGGGGGATAAACAGACTGCAGCCCCCCCTGCAGAGCACGACTGCTTGGCGCATGGGAGAGCGGCGAGATGGGAGGGGTGAGGATCAGCCCCAGGCACGCATACAGCTAGACTGGGGAACACTCGGAGGGGAAGAGCCCTGCACCAGCCCCGCGGCTCAGAGCGCACCCGGACAGAGCCGAGGGGGATGCCTTGTTCCCAGCAGCGTCTGGGGCCCCTGCAGAGGCGGGGGCCGGCGTTAGGTCGGAAAGAACAGACCAAGGTTGCAGAGACTCCTTGCTCGGCCCAATGCCGGCAGATCCACCAGGCTGACTTGGCTTCTTACTGCCCTCCCCACCCACCCTGCGGAGCGTTAGACAAGCCGTCTCCTCCGCTAAAAATCCATCTGCTCCCACCCCGGCTCACCAAACACTGCCACGTGCCACCCGCCCCGCCCCCCTTATTGTGGGACAGGCACTATGCGTCTTCCAGGACCTTCACATGCTATCGGAGGCCAATGTAACAAGACTGGGCCCTATGGGGACAACACCAGCAGGGCCACGTGGCACGTGAAGGTCACTCCGCCGACTGCCCCAGGGGAACGCTGCCGCCCCAGCACATCTTCCCCGGCTCTCTGGGGGTAGCGCCCCGGCTGCACGAGGGTGGACACACACACACACACACACCCCTCCCAAGGGGGAAGCGCGTGTGGAATTAAGAGCCAGTTGCCGCAAGCCGCCGGGAACCAGCCGCGCTCCAGGCTGCCCCGGGAGGCGAGGGCCGGGCCGAGGTGGGCAGCTGATGAGCACCAGAGAGCTGCAGCCCAGAGACTCATTTGGCCTCCCACGGGCCCCCGGCTCTTCTCACTCACCCCAGCACAAACCCGCCGGCCCTGCTCCAAAAGCCCAGGGAAGGAGAGGCAGGGCCAGTGAGAGCCACACCCGCGCTGCTCACGGCGGGGTGCCACGTCCAGGGGGCAGCGGTTTGCTGTAATCCACACCCCGGCCTGCTCTCGCTGGCCTAGACGACACCCCCAGCCCCAGTGGGGAGCAGCTGACTCCGAAAGGAGAATGCCCCATAATAATCCCCCTGCCCCCGCTATTCCAGCAGCACAGCGCCCCCTAGCACCGCGCTGGGACACGGGAGCCAGCACCAACTGAGGAGAGAAGCCGCCCCCCTGGTCCCCTCACCCAGTCATCCACCTCATTCCATGCTGCATGCTCTCTCCTCCCAGCCCCGAGCCTGAGACGTGACAGGCTCCCTGCCCGAGGCCGGACGGCTGCTGAATGCGAAATCAGAGCCCGGCAGCCCAGCACTAGGCACGGCGCCAAAGAGGAGCCTCCACCACAGACAGTCCTGTGGAGCGAGACAGACACGATGCGACGAGTCCAGACGGAGACACGGGCCCCAGGGCACACTGCAAGTCTCATGCCCTCACCCAGCCCAGACGCACGAGCCCGAGGGGCTGGCTATAGAGCGATCCGCCTCCCCCACCCCCTTCAGCACCCCCAAAAGAGCACAGTGCACTCCTGCCTTCGCAGCACCCACCCCGCCAGCCCCAGGGAGCGGGACACCGGGGCCGGGAATCAAACCCAGGGCTCCCCCAGGGCAGCAGGAGTCTCACCCCTGTGCAGGGAGGAGAGATCAGGGCTTCCCAGTGAGGGGTCTCCAGGGGAAGGGGCCACAGCCACAGCCTCCCCAGCTCCGTGAGGAGCGGGAAAACCACAGCTCGAGATGGCTAGCTGGAGAAGTGGCTACAAGTGCAGAGGCCAGACGGGACCTAGTTCTGCAGGCCGGGTCAGAGAGCCCGGGGCAACCTGGGACCAGGGGGAGCTCAGCAAGCCCCACGCAGAGGGGAGTCCAGGGTTTAGGGCTGGTTCTGGTGTCGGGTCCGTTCTTAGTTTTAGCCCAACCTGCGTGCCCGGCACTGGCCGGATCCGGAGGGCGCAGATGGCTCTTGAGCAAGGCCGACACGCCCTGAGGCGGGGGGGGGGGGGGGGGGGCAGGCGCCAGTCACTGTGCACGCGTCACTAGGGTGGGGTGTTGCTCCGGACGGCTGATGCCTCCCCCTACAACAGACACCTCCAGAGCCATCTAGAGCAGGTTGCAGGTGGGGGGAGGGGACTGGGTTTGCTGGCAGCGAATGGGTGCGGGGGGATGAAGACCCCTGTCCAGGGAGGGGCATGGGAGCCAAGGCCTTCACCCCTTTTTCCTGGGGGGCAAAGGGACTCCTGGGGTCACCCACCGAGTCTGGGACTGTTGCTAAATGATATCGCTGAGATGCCCAGGGAGACCCCAGCCACCCAGCAAGGGGCTGAGGCAGGCGCCCAGCCAGGGCGGGTGGGGGTCTCTCCTGGTGTCGCTGGGGAAGCAGCAGCTGGTCTCCTGGCCCCAGGGAAAGGGGAGGGGTGGATTGTAACTGGGCCTCAAAGACAACCTGCTCCCAGCGCTCAGGGCGTGGGCTCCCCGAGGACTGACCCCCCCCCAAGCCTGCAACCCCTAGGGCTGGGGCCAGACAACCTCGTGCAGCTGGTCTGGGGGCAGAGGGGAGACTGGATCCCTGCCCCCAACCCATGCCCCAACCCCCCCCCCCCCCCCCCCACAGATCATCTCTCCTGGGGGGGCAGGGCATGGGGAGGCTGCGATTCAATCCCCAGTGGTCTGCCCCCACCCCACCCCAGGCGCGCGCGTGAGAATGACCCCCCCGTCCCACAGCGGATCCGTTTTCCGTCGCGACCCTTTCCCCAATCTCCTGTTCATCCAGACACAGCCCCCTTGGCAGTCCCCAGCACCACGCCGCCTGCCCCCTGAACAGCTACGGTAACCCATACTGGGGGGGGGGGGCTCTGACAAACCCCCCCCCCCTTTCCCCACGGCTCAGAGACTCCAGCCTCAGCCCCGTGAATGCGCCCCAGCCCCGGCCGGGGACACGCACCCACCTTGCGATGACCCGGTGACGACGTGGTAGAAGCAGCGCATCACCCGGCGGAGCCGCCTCTGGCACCGTCGCGGGCAGCGGCTCATGGTGCCCGCGGGCGGCGCTGGCCGGGGCAGGACCCGGCCACACCCCGCCCGGGCACCGGGTTCCCCGGCCCCGCTACCTGGGCATCAGCGGCGGGTGCAGCGCGCTGCCAGGGCAGCCCCGATCCCGGCAGGGGCCCCCCCCAGGGCCGGGGAGAAGCAGCGCAGCTGGGCGGCCCCGGGCCGCTGCGTCCCCCCCGCCGCCGGCGCCGCCTGTGGCCGGGCTCTGCCCAGCCGCGATGGGGCAGCCCCGGGGGGCGGCGCCCCGCAGCCCCCCCCCGCGCAGGATGCCGCGGTCGGCATGGCAACGGCCAGACTCCACAGGTCCCGCTGACCAATGGGGCGCCGCCGCCCCCGCCCCCCGGCTGCTCCCGGCGCCCCCGCCCCCCGGCTGCTCCCGGCGCTGGCAAGGATGCGCCTTCCGCGGGCGGGGGTGGGCACATGCCCCCCCCGGGCACCAGCTGGGGGCGGGCACAGCCGGGCAGGGCTCACCCCCCCCCCCCCAGGCACCAGCTGGGGGCGGGCACAGCCGGGCAGGGCACATCCCCGCCCCCCCGGGCACCAGCTGGGGGCGGGCACAGCCGGGCAGGGCTCACCCCCCCCCCCCCCAGGCACCAGCTGGGGGCGGGCACAGCCGGGCAGGGCTCACCCCCCCCCCCCAGGCACCAGCTGGGGGCGGGCACAGCCGGGCAGGGCTCACCCCCCCCCCCGGGCACATCCCCCCCCCCGGGCACCAGCTGGGGGCGGGCACAGCCGGGCAGGGCTCACCCCCCCCCGGCACTCCCCCCCCCCGGGCACCAGCTGGGGGCGGGCACAGCCGGGCAGGGCTCACCCCCCCCCGGCACATCCCCCCCCCGGGCACCAGCTGGGGGCGGGCACAGCCGGGCAGGGCTCACCCCCCCCCCGGGCACATCCCCCCCCCCCCGGGCACCAGCTGGGGGCGGGCACAGCCGGGCAGGGCTCACCCCCCCCCCAGGCACCAGCTGGGGGCGGGCACAGCCGGGCAGGGCTCACCCCCCCCCCCCCAGGCACCAGCTGGGGGCGGGCACAGCCGGGCAGGGCTCACCCCCCCCCCCCCAGGCACCAGCTGGGGGCGGGCACAGCCGGGCAGGGCTCACTCCCCCCCCGGCACATCCCCCCCTCCAGGCACCAGCTGGGGGCGGGCACAGCCGGGCAGGGCTCACCCCCCCCCCAGGCACCAGCTGGGGGCGGGCACAGCCGGGCAGGGCACATCCCCCCCCCCCCGGGCACCAGCTGGGGGCGGGCACAGCCGGGCAGGGCTCACCCCCCCCCCCCCCAGGCACCAGCTGGGGGCGGGCACAGCCGGGCAGGGCTCACCCCCCCCCCCCAGGCACCAGCTGGGGGCGGGCACAGCCGGGCAGGGCTCACCCCCCCCCCCGGGCACATCCCCCCCCCCGGGCACCAGCTGGGGGCGGGCACAGCCGGGCAGGGCTCACCCCCCCCCGGCACTCCCCCCCCCCGGGCACCAGCTGGGGGCGGGCACAGCCGGGCAGGGCTCACCCCCCCCCGGCACATCCCCCCCCCGGGCACCAGCTGGGGGCGGGCACAGCCGGGCAGGGCTCACCCCCCCCCCGGGCACATCCCCCCCCCCCGGGCACCAGCTGGGGGCGGGCACAGCCGGGCAGGGCTCACCCCCCCCCCCAGGCACCAGCTGGGGGCGGGCACAGCCGGGCAGGGCTCACCCCCCCCCCCCCCAGGCACCAGCTGGGGGCGGGCACAGCCGGGCAGGGCTCACCCCCCCCCCCCCAGGCACCAGCTGGGGGCGGGCACAGCCGGGCAGGGCTCACTCCCCCCCCGGCACATCCCCCCCTCCAGGCACCAGCTGGGGGCGGGCACAGCCGGGCAGGGCTCACCCCCCCCCCAGGCACCAGCTGGGGGCGGGCACAGCCGGGCAGGGCTCACCC
The DNA here is from genome assembly GCA_033296515.1 of Macrochelys suwanniensis. Classification (NCBI taxonomy): domain Eukaryota; kingdom Metazoa; phylum Chordata; order Testudines; family Chelydridae; genus Macrochelys; species Macrochelys suwanniensis. The sequence continues at coordinate 142,015,218 of CM065778.1, forward strand.
CCCCCGGCACATCCCCCCCCCCCCGGGCACCAACTGGGGGTGGGCACATCCCCCCGGGCACCAGCTGGGGGCGGGCACAGCCGGGCAGGGATCACCCCCCCCTGCACATCCCCCCCCCCCCCCCCCCGGGCACCAGCTGGGGGCAGACACAGCCGGGCAGGGCTCACCGCTCACCGCCCCCCGCACATCCCCCCCCCCCCGGGCACCAGCTGGGGGCAGACACAGCCGCGCAGGGCTCACCCCCCCCCCCGCACATCCCCCCCCCCCCCCCCGGGCACCAGCTGGGGGCGGGCACAGCCGGGCAGGGCTCACCACCCCCCGCACATCCCCCCCCCCGGGCACCAGCTGGGGGCGGGCAGGGGTGGGCACATCCCCCCCCCCCGGGCACCAGCTGGGGGCGGGCACAGCTGGGCAGGGCTCACCCCCCCTGGCACATCCCCCCCCCCGGGCACCAGCTGGGGGTGGGCACGGCTCACCCCCCCCAGCAGTTCCCCCCCTGGGCACCAGCTGGGGGTGGGCACATCCCCCCCCCCGGGCACCAGCTGGGGGTGGGCACGGCTCACCCCCCCCAGCAGTTCCCCCCCTGGGCACCAGCTGGGGGTGGGCAGGGGTGGGCACATCCCCCCCCCGGGCACCAGCTGGGGGCGGGCACAGCTGGGCAGGGCTCAGCCCCCCCCCGGCACATCCCCCCCCGGGCACCAGCTGGGGGTGGGCACAGCCAGGCAGGGCACATTGTCCCCTGGGCACCAGCTGGGGGTGGGCACAGCAGGGCAGGTCCCATCCCCCCCAGGCAGGGCACAATGGGGTGGGGCACATCCCTCCTGGGCACCAATTGGGAGCAAGGCACAGCCAAGCAGGGTACATCCACCTCGGGGACCAGCCAGGGGTGGGCACAGCAGGGCACCCCTCCCCACCCCCATGGCCCGGGCACCAACAATGGCCCTGCTATTCTCACTATAGCTGGGGCTGCACAGGGCCAGCCCCCAGTGCCCCATGCAGGCCCCACCCTGGACACATTTTACCCCCACCCAGGGCTCAGCCTCTCCCTTTGGCAGCGTGTGGGTAGTGGGCTATTGCCCTGAGCCAGAGGGGTGTGTTAGAGAAACGGTGCACACAGGGGCAGGGAAAGAGGCTCCCATGTGCCCTGGTGACAATGTGTTGGTGGGATGCTAGCTATGCCCCACCACCCCATAGTCAGTGGGAGATGCTCTGTCAGGGCTAGGGCATCACATAGGGGCAGGGCGAGTTTCCGTTATCCATATAAAATGTCCAGTCCCTTTTTGCATCTTGCTACATGCTTGGCCTCAATGACGTCCTGTGGCCATGAGTTCCACATGCTAATCCTGCCAGGTGAAAGCATTTCCACCTCTTCCTTTCAGTGAACAGGCCCAGGGTCGTGTGTTACAGGACAGGGCCAACAGCTCCCACGCTCCCTGCTCGAGGCCTGTCATTTCTTACAGACTTCTCCCATCGCTCCTCTTAGTGCCGCCGCCCCCCCAGGCAACACTCCCCCTCTTTTCATTCTCTTGGGAAGAGAGTTTTGCAGGCCCTAGATCCTTCTTGTTGCTCCTCTCACTCCCGCTTCCAGTTCTGTGTGACGGGTGCTCAGACCTGCACTCAGGCTTCAGATGAGGCTGCACCTTTGATTTATCTGCTGGCATTAGAAAAGGCCCCAGATCATTCTCTAGCCCAGCGGTAGGCAACCTATGGCACAGGTGCCAAAAGGCGGCACGAGCTGATTTTCAGCGGCACTCATACTACCTGGGTCCTGGCCCCTGGTCCAGGGAGCTTTCCATTTTAATTTAATTTTAAGTGAAGCTTCTTAAACATTTAAAAAACCTTATTTACTTTACATACAACAATAGTTTAGTTATATATTAAAGATTTATAGAAAGGCCTTCTGAAAACGTTAAAATGTATTACTGGCACACGAAACCTTAAATTAGAGTGAATAAATGAAGACTCGGCACACCACTTCTGAAAGGTTGCCGACCCCTGCTCTAGCCCATTCCTTACACATCCTAACACCTGTTAGATTTTTTTTAAGCGATAGCTGCACAGTAAGCAGAGGTCTCCTTGAGCTGTCAGCTGTGAGCCCAGGTCCCTTTCACGCAGTTCATCAAGGGCCCTAGGTAATGTACGAGTAGGCGCGGAAGGATGAGATTGTTATCGGTACATGTCAGTAAACTTGGATTTCACCACATGCGCAAGCCAACGGTCGGTGCAGATCAGACTATGAACAGCGCTGCCTGAGAACCTCTTAGGAGTCGATTTAAGGATATTTACTTTATATATTTTCACATGGGAGATCGACAATTCAGGTTTTGCCGACAATCAAGTTTTAACATTTTGCATCTCAGCAGCTACCGGCATTACATGCTTGACATACGCCCCCTGGGTTTCCCATAACGGTGAACATTTAAAATCAATCAAAATGAAAAAAAAAAGCTTAAAAACAATCAATATTATACATCCAGAATCATACAACAACAACTCTGCCCAGCCTCTGTCTGAGCACTTTAAAAAAGTCCCCTTCCCCCACCCCCACCATGCATTACTTCGCATTTATCCACAATGTGTGTCAAATGCCATCATGTTATCATGGAATCATAGAAGATCAGGGTTGGAAGGGACCTCAGGAGGTCATCTAGTCCAACCCCCTGCTCAAAGCAGGACCAACCCCAACTAAATCATCCCAGCCAGGGCTTTGTCAAGCCTGACCTTAAAAACCTCTAAGCAGGAAGTTTCAGTTTTTAACCTTCTAGGAGAAAGGTGTGGGGGGAAGGAACCAAATCCTGCTGAAAGGAAGAATAAGTGTCCAGCCTTGAAATTGGTAGCAGATAAGAATCTAAAAACTGGCAAACGGGTTCCTGTCTGTTTGAATGCAAATTACCTGACTGACTGGGAGAAGAAAGACTTGCTAATAGCTGTTAGCACAGAGAGCACTCCCAATCAGCCGGTGAATTCTGTTAAGCAAGAGGGATCAGGGTTTGATCCTTCAGGACAAGAGAGAACTTACTTTTGCAAAGGGAAGCCACAGGTTGACCCTAAAAGGCCCAAACCCCAATGGTATTGAGCCAGAGGTGTGGCATGACAAACAGGACTAGTGCATATGGACACTTGCAATCAATTTGTTATTGCTCATGGTAATTTTTGTAACTGTGTTGCTACTACCAAAAATGGAAAGAATGTACAATGTGCCTAATCTTTTGGAAAATCCCTTGAACATGTTAAAAGGAATACATGAGAACACACTTTATGTTACAAGGCCTTGTTATACTGATGTTTCACAGTTAATGCCTGTAAAGACTATTGGCAGGGAAAAAGGCATCCCAGACCTGGTGTGCTGTATGAAAAGGGAAACTGAGGCACACTACCATATTGCCTTCACGGCTAAATGCCAAGATTCCTGTACTATGGACAACATTAATAGCTACATTGACTTAATGTTAGTTGGGTTCCAAACATTTGCCAGAGTTTGTATGGATAAAGTAGCCATTCTCTCTAGCTCTTGGCAAGATCACATGAAACATACAGGAACCATGCTGCAAGAGCAGATCAAATCCACTATTGTTATAACCAAGTTTTACCTTGAGTTTGCAAAGAGATTCAATCATGTTATTGAACATGACTTTGATAAACCATTTCTGTTATACACTGGTACAGCTTCTAACCCAATACTAGCTGCAGTAAGACAGAACCAAGGATGGGGAATTCTTGGGATGCAGTCAGTGATGTTTATGTCATCCCTTCCTGCATCAATTTTGCGTTGGGGGGCGTGACGTTAGGAGTGTAATATAATATAGCATTGAAAGGCGACGGGGTCAGAAAGAGTTAATGAACTCACAGACTGACCTGACCCATGGACGAACTTTAAAGACTGGTTAGGAAGAGATGTAAATGAATAGAGCTTTGAAATGCAGCTGGCATTGTTAGAGATGGAAGGGGAGCTGTTTGCTCAGGGCTTGTGATGTAAGTAAACAAGTCTTGTCTATGGCTATAGCTTTGATTCAAAGATCAAAAAAAGGAATATTAACCTTTAGGAAGATATTTGAGTGAAATAGTGTTATTGTCTATGTCTCTGTGACGATTGTGATAATCTGTGTCTGAACTGTGTAATGGATAAATTATCCTGTGCTAATTGCCAGGATGTTTGGGAGAAGGAAAGTTCAGCCTATTGTTTTCTCAGGCCAAATGGCTGCTGGAAATGTATAAAAACCCTGGGACAGGATCCTTCTTCATCTCAGATCTGCTTTGGGGTTCAAGAAGGTGGAACCCTGAGCCATAAGGATTGAGATCCCCAGTCACTGACCAGAGTCACCCTGAATGTGGACATTGGACTATAACCTGTGGACTATTTCTAAAAGGACTTTTGGCAACTACACACTCATCTCTGCTGTGTGTCTGGACCTCAAGAATTGAATTCAAGTCTGTCTGTATATTGATCTTTTAACTAACACACTCTCTCTTCTTTTTCAATACATTTTAATTTAGTTAATAAGAATTGACTAGAAGCATGTATTTGAGGTAAGATTAAGTTATTATGTGACCTGGGTCTGGGGCTTGATCCTTTGGGGTCAGGAGAACCTTTTCTTTTATATGATGAAATAAGATTTTCAGAATTTATCATCATATGTTTGACATGTGTGTCTGGAGAGAGGCCTGAGGCTGGGTACACTTTAAAGGAACTGCATTATTTGGACTTCTGAGTAACCAGTGAGGGACTATAGAAGCTGTTTTGTGCTGGCTTGGTTAATCTAAATATTGGAATATCCACCAGTGTTTGGGGTTTGTTTGCCCCATTCTGTTTGCAGTTCACCCTGAATGAGTGACCTCAGTGGGCTCCCACGGGCAGCACCATCACAGAAGGAGATTCCACCACTTCTCTAGGTAACCCATTCCAGTGCTTCACCACCCTCCTAGTGAAAAGGTTTTCCTAATATACAACCTAGACCTCCCCCCCTGCAAGTTGAGACCATTGCTCCTTGTTCTGTCGTCTGCTACCACTGAGAACAGTATAGATCTGTCCTCTTTGGAACCCCCCTTCAGGTAGTTGAAAGCTGCTCTCAAATCCCCCCTCATTCTTCTACAAACTAAACAATCCCAGTTCCCTCAGCCTCTCCTCAGAAGTCATGTGCTCCAGTCCCCTAATCAATTTGTTGCCCTCGCTGGACTCTTTCCAGTTTTTCCACATCCTTCTTGTAGTGTGGGGCCCAAAACTGGACACAGTACTCCAAATGAGGCCTCACCAATGCCAAATAGAAGGGAATGATCACGTCCCTCGATCTGCTGGCAGTGCCCCTACTTATACAGCCCAAAATGCCATTAGCCTTCTTGGCAACAAGGGCACACTGTTGACTCATATCCAGCATCGCATCCACTGTAACCCCTAGGTCCTTTTCTGCAGAACTGCTGCTTAGCCAGTCGGTCCCCAGCCTGTAGCGGTACATGGGATTCTTCCATCCTAAATGCAGGACTCTGCACTTGTCCTTGTTGACATTGATATCCATTCCCTTGGCTGGGTTTGGGTCTCTCTGGTCCTGTCCAACCTACATAACCTTGTGTCATCTGCAAGTCCCCCCGTTCCAGATCATTAATAAATATATTAAACAAAGGCCTTAGCAACAGAGGCCCCAGCCACCAGCCTCCTGCCATGGTGAATGTTGACCAACCCTACTGTCTCAGCCAGTTTTGCTCCATGATGATACCTGGCCTCCATCACCTTCCGTAGTGGCCACGTGCGGGGACCGGCCACAGGCCGGCTGAAAGTCTAAGTTATGTCAGTGGGTTCTGCCTTATGGTCATGTTCTGGCAGGGTAATCGCTGGTTCTGTGGGTCGCACCCGTGCACTGGGAGGAACCAGGGACTGGGTTGGGGGGAGGCAAAGAAGGAGGTTGATTATTGGAACCCGTCCCATGACGCCAGCCACCGGGGGACGGAAGGGAAGGCCAGAGGCTCAGACAGCTCCATGATCCACTTCACCCACAGCAGAGCCCCTCACCTGGCAGGTCTCCAAGCAGCTCCTAGCCAATGGCACCAGCTGACTGCCCTCCATCTCCCTTGGCATCACCCCCTGCCACACAGGAGCTGTGGTTGGGATCATTTTCCCCAGCTGGGTCAGGCTGCACCCCGGCCAGTCTCCCATTCGCCTGTTATAACGACACTACCACACTGCAGCTCTCTGCCCCGCTCTAGTGGCCGGATCACATGAGAATCCGCTACCACCTCCCTGCTAACGGGCTCGACTGAAGCTTAGTCCAGCCAGAGGTCCCAGGTTCGATCCCCACACATGACCCCATCAGGGTCACTAGACCAACACCCCAGCCCAGCATGCACTGGCTAGGGATACGCTGCCTGAGGTCCTCAGCCCAGGTCTGCCCTGCCTCCCCACCCCACGCCTGAACCGAAGAGCGCACACCATCCGTCAGCTTCGTGTTTCCCCACTAGAACGAACGCCTGAACTGCAGCCGAGCGCTCACAAGCACCCTACAGTAACAAACCCGCGCCTACAGGCGAGTGCTCCCGAGCGAGCCTCCAAGCCAGTGCACAGAGCAGCGTGCTGGACAACACACCGGCACATGCAGTACCCGAGCAACCCTACAACAACAACTGCTGGTCCTGAGCACCCCTGCCCCAACAAAGTAACCTGCACAGCACCAACAGGGCTCAGTCAGAGCCTGAACAGGCCAGCGGCTCACTCAGGTACTTCTCTGGCAGGATTTCAGTTGGCAATATTCATTGCTCTCACCCTCCTATTCGCTCCGAATGCAACCCTCAAGCAGCACAAGGGAGGAACAGGTGCTGTGTCCCTTGGGGTCCAGACACAGCAGCGATGGCCTCATTTGAAGCCACAGAAAACAGCTGGACCAGTTCTAAAAGAGACATGCGCTCTTCCCATTCACCTTGGTGGGGTGTTGACTCTGAAACCTAATGACACCACCCTAAAAGTTAACTCTTAACTATTTCAGTTGTTACCAGTGTGCGTTCCTAGCAGCGCTCACAGCCTACTGTACAATTACAAGAGAAGGCACAGTCCCTGCCTCAAATAGCATATAACCTTAAATCAAGATTGGATGTTTTTGTAAGAGATCTGCCCTAGGAATTTTTTGCGGGACGTTCTGTGGCCGGTGCTCTACAGGAGGACAGATTAGAAGATCACAGTGGTCCCTTCTGGCCTTGGAATGTATGACCTAGACTGGGGTGTGGGGTGGAGTGGGTGGGGAGGGCTGGGAGAAGAGGTCAGGCGCTCGGGTTTGGCCCCGTTGGGATGCAGCTGAAGTGTGACACCAGGCTGACAGAGACAGGCACAGGGCGGGGTAGACGGGGGCTGGAGCCACATGAGCAGGGGTGATGGCCCGAGGCAGCACAGTGAAAGGAGGTGGAAGGGGCAGGTGGGCCACAAAAGTCCAGGGAGGTGGGAGCAGCCCACGGTGCCTGGGCCAGCAGAGGCCCAGGAGTGCACAGCCCAGAGGCCAGGCTGGCGGGGATCCCGGCCGGAGCGGGAGGAGAGGAATGCCAGGCAGCAGGTGCCTGTGCCGTGGGTCAGAGGCGGAGGGGAGATGGGGCACTCGCTGGGGGTCAGCACAGCCTCAGGGCACTTGGGGGAAGCAGGGGGAGGGAGAGGTCATGGGGCAGGAAGGAGCAGGGTCCCTGGGCAGGTGGAGTGGGGGAAAGCAAAGCGTGTCCGTGAAGACGGGAAGCGGGGGCGGGGGGCAGGCAGTGGGGGCTGGCTTTGGAGGCACTGCCCAGCTATCAAGGGCAGGACTGGTGAGAGTGAATTTGTGGCAGAGGAATCAGTGCAGCCCTACAACACAGCGGTGTGCTCGGAGCCCGATCCCCTAGAGACCCTACAGTAACGAGCCAGCACCCTCGGGGGAGGGGAGAAAGAAGGACCTGGACATGCACTGGCCCAGGAGGCACTCCAGAGCATCTGGGACCCACCCAGGCCCTGGCTCTACAGCGCCAGCCAGCCGAGGGGTCCCTACCCCCCGTGAGGCAGAGAAGGGGTTCACAGGGATTACCTCCCTGCTGAAATGAAGCCACCTCTGGGGTGCAACATGACAGCTCCCAGCCACAACGGTAAGGAGGGGAAGAGACAAACAACTTATCCCGGAGCATCCTCCACACGATCTGGAGGATGGTGTGGACTGCACCCTTAGCAAGTTTGCAGATGACACTAAACTGGGAGGAGTGGTTGATATGCTGGAGGGTAGGGACAGGATACAGAGGGACCTAGACAAATTAGAGGATTGGGCCAAAAGAAATATGATGAGGTTCAAGAAGGACAAGTGCAGAGTCCTGCACTTAGGATGGAAGAATCCCACGCACTGCTACAGACTAGGGAATGGCTGGGCAGCAGTTCTGCAGAAAAGGACCTAGGGGTTACAGTGGACGAAAAGCTGAGTATGAATCAACAGTGTGCCCTTGTTGCCAAGAAGGCTAACGGCATTTTGGGTTGTATAAATAGGGGCATTTCCAGCAGATCGAGGGACGTGATCATTCCCCTCTATTCGGCACTGGTGAGGCCTCATTTGGAGTACTGTGTCCAGTTTTGGGCCCCACACTACAAGAAGGATGTGGATAAATTGGAAAGAGTCCAGCGGAGGGCAACAAAAATGATTAGGGGGCTGGAGCACATGACTTCTGAGGAGAGGCTGAGGGAACTGGGATTGTTTAGCCTGCAGAAGAGAAGAATGAGGGGGGATTTGATAGCTGCTTTCAACTACCTGAAAGGGGGTTCCAAAGAGGATGGATCTAGACTGTTCTCAGTGGTAGAAGATGACAGAACAAGGAGTAATGGTCTCAAGTTGCAGAGGGGGAGGTTTAGGTTGGATATTAGGAAAAACTTTTTCACTAGTAGGGTGGTGAAGCACTGGAATGGGCTACCTAGGGAGGTGGTGGAATCTCCTTCCTTAGAGGTTTTTAAGGTCAGGCTTGACAAAGCCCTGGCTGGGATGATTTAGTTGGGGTTGGTCCTGCTTTGAGCAGGGGGTTGGACTAGATGACCTCCTGAGGTCCCTTCCAACCCTGAGATTCTATGAGTCTATGATCCTGCTTTCCCGCCTGCCCGGCCCTTTGCTCCCCAGCTCAGCTGTATCCAGGTGGCCCCCCAGCTCCCCCATTCCTGGCACCTGGCTCAGTCCTGCTGGTTCACGGCTCCCTGCCGATACACTAACATTCCTACAACACCACGATATCAGGAGAGGGCACCAGGCCGCAGTGAAGAGTCTCCGGCCCCCAGCGCACCCACCTTGCACCGATTAATACAAACAATGGGTCTGACGGTGCTTTGGAGGGGGAGGGGGCGTCGGGCGTGTGCACTGGCAGAACAGGTGCCAGCTCACGCCAAGGGCCCCATGTCTCCGCTGATCACTGACAAACACAGCGCTGGGATCAGTCTGGCTCAGTTGGTAAAACAGGCCTGAGGATTGGAAGAAGGCATGTAGAGTTTCGACTTTGTGGAATAATGCTGCAGCAACTCACAAGGAATAATCTCACTCACCACATCTGTATCCTGTAATGTCAGGGCATATCTGAGTGTTTGCCTGGTGAGCCTCGGAGACCCTGCAGACCGGGCCAAAGGAGACATGCCGAGACAGATTCAGGAGGAAGTGAAAGCAGGCTGGATATGGGGGTCATCACTAAATCAATCTCCTGTTGTGATGGCACCCAACAGGGATAAAAGCCAGGAGCTTCTGTGCTGGTTTTAGAAGGGTAAACGCCATCATCCAACGTGACCCTTACCCCACACCCCAGATAAAGGACCTACTCAATCTATTGGGGGGGGGGGGGGCAAAATTCATAAACCCTCTGGATTTGATGTGTGGGTACTGGCAAATGCCCTTAGATGTGGGTTCTCAGGAAAAGTCAGTATTCATACTGGAACCTGGCCTAGATGAGTTTAAGGTTACGCCTTTGGACTAATTGATGCAGGGGCCACCTTTCACAGGCTTATCAATGAGGTGCTGCAGGGTTTGCAAACCGTTGCCTGGGACTTTGTAGAGGACTTGGCTATTTTTAAAAACGAGGAATCCTTGTGGCACCTTAGAGACTAAAATGTCTACAACTGCATTTGCTCCAATCCCTCAGACAGAGACAAACTCCTACAGGATCTCAAGTATCAGAGGGGTAGCCGTGTTAGTGATCCTGTAGGAGCGACAAAGGGTCCTGTGGCACCTTATAGACTAACAGAGGTATTGAAGCATAATCTTTCGTGGGTGAATACCCACTTCTTCGGATGCAACATGTTGCATCCGAAGAAGTGGGTATTCACCCACGAAAGCTTATGCTTCAATACCTCTGTTAGTCTATAAGGTGCCACAGGACCCTTTGTCGCTCCTACAGGATCACTATCAAGCGTTCTTAAAACTACAATACCCACCCGGTGAAGTGAAGAAACAGATTGACAGAGCCAGAAGGGTACCCAGAAGTCACCTACTACAGGACAGGCCCAACAAAGAAAGTAACAGAACGCCACTAGCCGTCCCCTTCAGCCCCCAACTAAAACCTCTCCTGTGCATCATCAAGGATCTACAACCTATCCTGAAGGACGAGCCCTCGCTCTCACAGACCTTGGGAGACAGGCCAGTCCTTTCTTACAAACAGCCCCCCAACCTGAAGCAAATACTCACCAGCAACTACACACCACACACCAGAAACACTAACCCAGGAACCAATCCCTGCAACAAACTGCGTTGCCAATTCTGTCCGCAAATCTCTTCAAGGGACACCATCATAGGATCTAACCACATCAGCCACACCATCAGGGGCTTGCTCACCTACACATTTACCAATGTGATATATGCCATCATGTGCCAGCAATGCCCCTCTGCCATGTACATTGGTTAAACCAGACAGTCTCTACGCAAACGAATAAATGGACACAAATCTGACATCAAGAATTGTAACATTCAAAACCCACTTCAGTCTCCCTGGACACTCAATAACAGATTTAAAAGTGGCCATTCTTTAACAAAAAAAAATCTTCAAAACCAGACTCCAACGAGAAACTGCAGAACTGGAATTAATTTGCAAACTGGACACCATCAAATTAGGCCTGAACAAAGACTGGGAGTGGCTGGGTCACTACAAAAAGTAAATTTCCCTCTGGTGATACTCACCCCTTCTTGTCAACTGTTGGGAATGGGCCACATCCCCCTAATTGAATTGGCCTCGTTAGCACTGACCCCCCCGCTTGGTAAGGCAACTCCCATCTTCATGTGCTGTGTATTTATACCTGCTTACTGTATGTTCCACTCCATGCATCTGATGAAGTGGGTTTTAGCCCACGAAAGCTAATGCCCAAATACAAGTCTAAGGTGCCACAAGGATTCTTCCTAGTTTTTGCTGATACAGACTAACACAGCTGCCCCTCTGAAACTTGGCTATTTTTAGTGACTCCTGGCAAGACCATTGGGGAATTGTATTGCAGAGGCTTAGAGAAGCCAACCTCACTGTCAAACGCAAGACGGGGGCCAGGAAGGCACCTTACCTAGGACCCAGGGTGGGCAGTGGCTTGGTGGCCCTGCCCCTTTCAAAGTAGAAGCTATTCAGAGATGGCCAGCCCCACCAGTCAAGCAGCAGGTCCAATCCTTTACTGGGCTGGCCCATTACCAGAGGTTTGTGAAGGGGTTTAGTGCCTTTGTGGCCCCTATAACAGACCGTACGAAGGAAAAAGGAGAAGCCAGACGGGGTGATAAGGACCAAGGCTTCAAGAACATAAAAAGAGGCTTGGTCTAAAGAGCCAGTTTTAGCCAGCCCTGATGTCAGCAAACCCTTTGTGCTGTGCACGGACGCTTCTAACACGGGGTTTGGGCAGTGCTAATGCAGGCTGGGGTGGGGTGGGGGGGGGGGGACCAGACACACCCAATTACCTTCTGGAGCAAAAAACTGACCCCGCTGGCCAGAACTACACCGGCACCGAGAGGGAAGGGCATGCCAGAGTCAAGCCTTCCCTGTACAACAGAAAGCGCAAGGTTCTAACGGACCATTCCCCACGAATATGGTTGCGCTGAGCTAACGGGACCAAGTCCAGAGTATTACGCTGCACCCCAGTCCTACAGGAGTAGGATATGGAAACAGTTCAGATCAAAGGAAAAGAAAATGTCATGGCAGATGCTTCATCAAGAATAGGGGGACCCTGAGGTGTATTCAGGAGCATCAGTGACTCCCCTTCCTGCACCATTTTTGTGTTGGGGGGGAGGGGAGAGACACTGGCAAGCAGGGGCCAGCTCATGCCAAAGTCCCCGTATCTCAGCTGAACGGTGACACATGGCGGGGATCAGCCTGGCTCCCCTGGGTGCTAGTGCTGGTAAAGCAGGGGTTAGAACGATAAGACCGCGTTTAGTCTTGATTGAATGCTCGTGAGTGGCTGCCGGCATTAATCTCACTGAAAGCATCTGTTCCCTAGTGCAAGGCGATATTTCAGCAGCATGGCGAGGCTCTGACTGCGTAAATCACCGGACAGGAGAAGGACATATGAACTAGTGGGAGGCGCTGATCTCCAACCGAAGCTGTGCCGTCCTGCCCCACGGTGAAGGCCCTTCGACACCGAATGGACTAGCATGGAAAGGCATTGTTCCTCTCCCCCTAAGATGAGTCATGCAAGTGGATTCCTCCTGTCAGCAGAGTGTGCAGCTCAGAGAACACTGGGCAAGGCCGGGGGAGGGAATAAAACCCCCTAACAAGAAGGAACTGGATCTCTTGGGGGGGGGGGGGGGCCAGGTTCCTAGGCATAAGCAAGAGATTCCCCAACTGCTTAGCCTGGGTTAGCCCTGCAGGACACACAAAAGCTGCTAGGATAAGCAAGCTCTGTTACTTTGGAAATTTACGATCATAACTCATTTGTGTACCTACGTTTACCTGCTTTAATCTTGTAAACACCACCTTTCCTTCTCCTGGTTAAGAGATCTTTAGTTTATTACACAGTTGGCTACCAGCCTTGTCTCTGGTGCGAGACCCAAGGTGCAACTGACCTGGGGTAAGTGACTCGTCCTTTGGGACTGGGAGTAACCTGCTGTGATGCTGGGTCCAGCTATCACACAGGCAGGCGCACGTGAGTGGCAGGACAGCTCAGAGTACCTAGGGGACTGTCTGGGACTCCATGGGGAGGCCATGACAGCACCTGAGGAGTTCACATGTGATGACTGGTTGGTGAAATCTAAGTGCAGAACTCACCACCAATTTGGGGTTTGTGCCTGGTACTGAGTCTGCCCCAAGGTTGGTACCAGTGCTAGATTTAGGGGCAAGCAACCCAAGCAACTGCCTGGAGTGCAGGGCTTGGAAGGCACCAGGTTTGGGGGGCACTGGGCAGGGGGGGCTGTTTTTGTTGTTAGCTACAAAAAGGGAAAATAAGAATGTTGGAAGTAAAAATGTTTCAGGTATTCTGTACGTGGATCGTCGTTTGCCCCTAAAGTAAGAGGTGACCTAATGATGGACTGAAGTCATTTCCTGGCTTCTCATGCTCTGGTTTCTCTGGACTGAACATTATATTCTTTCAACATAGTTTGGTGTGTTGGTGGGTGTGTTATTTTCCCTCCTATATTCACTCCAGAATCCACATTGACTTCTGCTAACACAGATCCACTATCAGGGGGCAAATGTTGCTCGCGCTTTCTGGGTACAATTACTGGCTATAACTTAGCTGATGCTCTGAACCAACACGAGCTTTCTTTGTGCCTTGTGTCTACCGTTCCCTCAGCCTGGTTGTCTCAGATGCTGTGTCATCTCCTTTAGCTTCAGAAGATCTCTTTGGAGTATTGCAAAGGAAATACGTCCTCTTTTCAGCATCAGCTATCAGGTGGAAGATCCTCATGGCCAATGTTACAAATCTGACCAGGAAGCCGCTAAGTGACACTCATAAGAACGGCCAGACCAAAGGTCCATCTAGCCCCATATCCTGTCTTCCGACAGTGGCCAATGCCAGGTGCCCCAGAGGGAATGAACAGAACAGGGAATCAAGTGACCCATCCCCTGTCGCCCATTCCCAGCTTCCTAGTCTGTGCCCAGTTAACGAATAAACCCGACTGTTCCGACAACACTGTGTGAGCGTCTCTTTAAATGCTGGGCCAGGGGCATTAATCCCCACAGAGTGGGCAACTCTCCAGCGGGGTCTGTCTCAGTGGGACTCGCTGAACGGAGCTCACAGGGCGAAGCAGGGGGGCTGCAGGCCCAGAGACCCAGTCTAAGGAGGCGGTGAAGCCATGTGAGGAAGAGCGAGACCCCCAGGGGTTCCTCCTCAAAGCTATGCCAAAGCTGGGGCTGCAGCACCATTCCTGTGGATCTGGGTCAGGTGGCGGGATACTGACTGCACGAAGTGACTTGCAGCAGTAAAACAAGGTGTGACAGAACACGCCCGTGTTCACACCTTACACACTAGTGTAATATCTTTGTGCAAAATATGCCTTCTAAGGTAGCATTTGAAGACTCGTGATTTGCTGATAAAATATGTGAAGCAACACTGTATGTGAAGTTATAAGATTCCCCTCTATGGGGAATAAACACCCCACGGCACACACACACACCCTTTCCCTCTACCCGTCGTATTCACTAACAAGAGGTGCCAGGTGGCTGGGTTAAGCGCTGAACTCTCATTCGGATTCGGTCTCAGGTTTGAACCCAGGTGCCCCCCTTCCATCCACACACAAATCAGTCTAACGTGGGTCTGCGAGCACTTATGGGGAGGGGTCAGAGCCCGAGCGCTGCTGTGACTCAGGGCCAAGCCCCATCATTTTGCAGCGTGGGCTCAGGACAAGCAGCAGGCCCAAGTCAGGAGGTCTGTACCGTGCAGTGGGGATGCAGTAGCATGACCGTGAGGCCCAGGTCCAGCAAGTGCAAACACAGGGTTACAATGCAGTGTGGATGCTCAAGAGCAGGCTTGGAGACACTGAATCCAGAACAGCGGGGGTGAGACTGGTCACTGGAGGAGAGGCAGGTTTCAGGGCTCACTCAATCGACACAGAGGCACGGACATCCGTGGAGCCAGCTGTCTGCACCAGGTGCTGGCTTTAAGGGGTGACAAAGAACCCCAAGTAGCATCTCTGAGCAGGGGGCCCCGCGGGGTAAGAGACAGTCTGTAACTGCATCAGAGAAGAGGAAAGGACCCAAGATTTTAATCCAGAAGAGACGCTGCCGGCAGGGCAGTCTCACGAAAGGGGGATCCCAGCTTCCTGGGCTGGACAAGCATGGTATGGACGGACCATCGGGTGAGAAATACCTTGTGCCGGTCTCGAGCTCTGTTAAACGCCCATTTGGGTTTACTGGAGACACGTCTCACTGCCTCGCACGAAAGAAACAGTGGGACAGAGGCCAGAGCACTGGACTGGGGTGTCCTACCTTCCCCGAGGCAGCTGCTCAGCGTACGTGGCGGGGGTCCAGAAAACAAGGGACGGGGCACTCGAGTAACAGAGTGGGGGCATCACTGCTGGCCTGCACTGGGAAAGCGTGGGGCTTGGAGCGGCACCTGGTGGTAGCTGGGTGGGGTGGGGGGGTGTTTCCCTAGGTGGGCACAGACCAGGCTCCCCCCTGCGGTGGCAGCGATTCGTCCCAGACACCTCAGCTAACCCCAAGAGGTGTCCCGGCCAGGCAGCTCTATTCGCAGTCTAACCGTGTCCGATTTCAGGAGAGGCGGGCAGGGCCTTCGCGCCCTAGGCAAAACTTCCTTGCACCAGCCCTGCGCCGCCCCCTCCCCAGCCAGCTCCTCCTCCAGCGGGATCTCAGCCTCCTCCCGCTCCGCAATGCCACCCCCGCCCCAGCCAGCTCCCCCGCCGGCAGGCGCTCAGCCCCCCCCACAACCACCACCACCCCCCGCGGGCCACAGGAGCTGAGCGGGGAGCTAGGAGGCAGCCACCCGTCGCCCCCCAAATCTTGGCACCCTAGGCAACCGCCTAGGGTCGCCTAGTGGGCGCGCCAGCCCTGGAGGCGGGCACAGGCCTGGGTCCCCGACGGCAGCGGAGACAGGCCACGCCCTTGCTCAGAAACCCCACGTCTGCCTCTCCAGTGAGATCGGTGCCCAAGCATCTCCACCTCCTGGCTCCCCGCCGCCAACATACACCCAGCCTCCGACCCCCCTCCCAGGCCCGGCGTTCACAGCCAGGGACACGCCTCGCCCACAGGGCTCAGCTCGGATGCCTTGGGCAGCCCGCCATTGCTCGGAGCTGCCTCCACCACGTAACCCGGCCTCGACGGCGCCTTGCACGGAGGCTGATGAAGGGTGCCCGGCACCCCGTCAGCCAGTCTACACCGGGCGGTTTCACCAGCTGTTATGGCAGGTAGGGGTGAGATTGTTTTACTGCCGCCGTTACGCCAGTGCAAGCCCTAGTGTGGATGCAGTTCTACGGGAATAAGGAGCTTGAAACTGGTCCAGCTTATTGGGCTTTGTTGAGCCAGGTTACACTCCCAAGCTTGGTCAGTAAATCCCTCCCCCACTCTGTGTGTAGACAACACACAGCAGCAAAAGAACCAATATATGCTGTGTCTCTACCGGGACTTTGCCAGTCGAGCTCCACCAGCAAAGCCTTTGCAGCGAGGAACTGGATACAAACCAACACCCCCACTGGACGGTCTAACACAACTGCGTTTCTTAGAATTCAGAACAACACAGAGCCCAAGAACAGAGAGAGACAAAACAGGCTGCTGCCTTAGGCAGAGAGGCACAACGCACCCCCTCCTTACTATAGATGGGCTGGCTGCAGACTGCTGGAGCTTGGCCCAGATCACATGCTTCCCTGCAGAGCCCCATCTGCCCGCAGGGCTAGGAAACAGCAGTGATGGCCCTATCATTGCATCTCTCTGGGGAGCCGCTTTACCATCTCTCTGGGGAGCCGCTTTACGGCTCTAGTTAAAGTGGCAAACACCTACTTAGGGCTTGTCTACATGAGGAATTGGAGCAGAACAGCGATTGCAGGATAGCGCCTCGCATCAACACTCTAGCCCGGAATAAAAAAAATCCTTTTTATGCCAAACTACTTAGTGCACTTCCCAAACAGAGTAATTATTCCGTAATAAAGCCACATTTATTCTGAAACAGTATCTCCACGCTGGAGCGATTCCAGTCAGTTCCCTCCTCTGCAGGCAACCTGCGATTGTCTCTGGATCAACATCTTACCCCAGCACAGCCGGCGTAGTATTACTGTCATGTCCCCACCATGCTTCGGGATGGGGGAGTATGACATTTATGTAGGACCACCCGATATGCTGTACGGCCTCCCTGCTTCTATGGAACTAGACTCCCAGCATGGCAAGAGATTTTTAAATTATGCCTTTGAAGAAACAACAAAAATCAGTGTCCCTTTAAAATATAAAACGCCCTCCCATTTATTTTTTTGCTGCATCATCTGGGCAAGTTATTTTGAAGTGTTTGATCCATTTTTGTGTGCAGAACTCAGGGCATGACCCCGCCACACACAAGCGAAGAATGGAAGGAAGGAAATCGAGATTCCAAGGGGCTGCAGAACGGCCACACGAGGGCACCAGAACCCCAGAGACGGAGACTGCAAGATGCGGTCGCTATGGCGAATGGAACGATTTTACTCGAGGGCCCCGATCCTGCGACATGTGCCACACAGAGGGGACCCACAACCCGCATGGAGGGTCCAGGTAAGGTTCCCCCCATGTGGCAAGTATTGCAGGATGAAGGGCCAGAATATTTAAGGATAATCCACAGATATTGCCTTATACTACCCCCGCACCTCCGGCTTGCTTTCTGTTCACGAGGGTATGCACCCTGACCATGCCAGTTTTTAGTGTAGCCACCCACTTCCCCACAGAAAACACACCCCTCCGATCAGCAGCTAGTTCCTGTTTAACGGCTGCTTTCCCCCGGGGGGGCAGATCGCTCATTGCACTTGGGCCGTTGGACGGTGGCGGGGGCTGGGGCGTGCAGCGAGAAAACGGACACACTGATCCCGGGACGATCGTGGCTTTTAACACCGAGCAAGGATGGAGGCAGGATGAGCCAGTAGCTAGGCCACTAGCCTAGGACTTGTGAGATTGGGCTCCACCACAGACTCCCTCTGTGACTTTGGGGGAGTCACTCAGCCTCTGTGCCTCAGTTTCCCCACTTGCACACTGGAGATAACAGCCCTGCCATACTGGGGGGCAGTGCTAGGATAAATACTTTACAGATTGCAAGGCACCCTGATATTTCAGGGAATTGTATGCACTTGTAAGTAGGAGACAGACAGACCACCTCTTGGGTCTGTACTTGGGGCAGAACCGTAGCACCCAGGGGCCCTGCTCCATGCCTGGGACTCCCGAGTGCTACCGAAAGAGAAACAACCAATTCTAATAGTTACACCCTACTCCCCCAAAGGAGTCACCCTTCGTTACTCGCCAGGGTAAAGCTCCTCAGCCATCCAATCAAAGAGCAGCAACGACACTCGTGACATCACACTGCTGGAGGGAATGGTTTGCAAACGGTCCCGGCCCACCCCACGTGCCGATGGTGAACTGAGAGTCCTGCCTCGTTACCCCCAGGAACCGGGCTGGTCAGGGCCACAACAGCCCAGCCCTATGGGTTCCCCTTCCCGGCCCCTTGTCTGGCTCACCCACGGTCACGTCGCACCTGCCAGATGCCAGGACAGCACCTGAGAGTCACGGTATGTCCGTACAGCACCTAGCGACCTGAGCCGGTCGAGGTCTCCGGTGCAAGAGAAGTAGCGGCAATGCGGCTAACGAAGCCCATTCACCGAGGCTGCCCAAACGATCCCACGCAGCCTCGTGAGGAAGGGACACGTTTCCAAGAACCAGAGACAAGGCCCTGGGTAGACTTTCCTACTACCCCTTCCCCTGGGGCGGTTGTGTAATGACACAAACTCTACACACAGTCCCATTTAGCCACCAGCACTCGCAGAAGGAATCAGACCCTCCCTCGCTGGGGATTTTAACCCGCTAATGCTATGCCCCCTTCCTGCTAACAGGGAGCTGGGTAATCCCACACCCTAAATAGCATCACATGCCCATCAGGCTGCAGCAAGACCCCCTCCCCCAGGCGTATCACCCCAAGCCAGCCAGGCAGCCACCGGACCCACCTCCTGCTAGGCAGGGCTAATCAGGGTGAGAAAAGCAGGGACTTACCTTTCCATCACCAGGCACAGCTGCCTCAGTTTCCCCCACTCAGGCAGGCAGTTATACCCACTGGTTAAACTGGAGCATGCCCTATCCCAGGGAAGCAAAAGCTCAAATGAAGATTCAGAACTCTGCACGCTCCTCAGGGACTGCACAGCCCTCTCTGCCTGCAGCACAAGGGGCGTATTTATATCCCTGCCCACTTCCCCAGCATGCCTTGCTCTAGCCTCTAATTCCCAGAGTGCCCCTGGGGACTACAACCCCCACAATGCCTAGTGGTTTGAACAGAGCCCTGCCAAGCTGTAAGTCCATCTTAAAGGGCCCCACACACCCTCTGAATTCCCCATTCGCAGCCCTTTGGTTTCAGCTCCCAGCTTTTAAGTTTGAGCAAACCCCAGAGTGGATGTTTCCAGCCATCAGAAGCCTCCCCCACTCCCCCCTACCATCCACCCCACCTTCCCCCTGCCTGCTGGGGACTAGGGTGCACAGTGCTGGCTTGTCTGGCACCCCCCTGCACGCACACGGAGGCTACAGTGTCCCAAGAAGGGAGCTACACGGTCACCCTGGGGCTGGAGGGAGACGGGTCAGTTCAGAAATATCACTCCAGGGGGCGCTGTTTGGGGGTATGACGTGCACCCCCTAGCTTTGCAGTGACGGGGAAGTGAGTGGAGCATCATACGGCGTCAGGCTCAGCACGTCTGGGGCAGCCCGTCTCTGGGTACTGGCCTGAGAACAAGACAGGGAGCCAGGTTCCAGTCCCGGCTCTGAAACCCAGCCTCTGTCGCTGAGCTGGAGAGTTGCCTCAGTTTCCCCTCTGTCAAAGGAAAAGCAGGAGAACTAGCAGGGTTACAAAAATTAAAATGTCACGGGACGGGGGTTTGCTTGTGTGTGCGTGTGTTAATCAGACAACAATCTGTTCCAGCCAGCTCTACTCACCAGGGTCAGCACCGAGACCACCTCACCCCTCCCTGGGCTTTGGCCTGCTGCCCTTTGACCCAGGAGCTCCACTCAGGGGCCCAGGTGAAGAATCATTTGTACCTTCGACAGAGTTAAATTAGCGCAAACGAAACTAAAGCGCTAACGCAAAGAGGAGCCAGAACAGAAACGAAACGACTACTGCACCGTGGGCTTTGCAGTGCGCCACAAGCCTCGTATTTCGCATGGGGCCGGGTGGTGGGAATAGCCCGTGTGAAGGACCCACTAAACATTAGCACAAGAACGGAACCGTGGGTCGGCAGATTCAGCCAGGCTCCAATAACCGCATGGGGTAGAGAACCTTCTGTCTGCGCAAACGCTTCCGGCAGTGGTGGGGACCCCGCAAGACGGGGAGCAGGGTCGACAAATACGGACGAGAGGCCGAGACCTAATGGAACATGGTCCCGGAAATCGGCGGGTCTAAGGGGTAGGTGTGTACAAGGGAATCAAACCCGACCCCCGGGACAGCAGCAGGAGAGCGTACGGGACGCGGGGCCGGCTGCTGTTCTCAGCGTGGGGGTCCGAGTTCTGGGCTCGGGCGTCTGTTGCCGGCGGCGTTAATAAGCATCTCACCCACCAGCCCTTCATTCACCGCCGGGGAGCCTCCCAAGAACGAAGCTGCTGGTAGTGACACGTGCGTTCTGCTCCCCAAATCAACCCCACGGCTACTGGCTTTCCTGGGATTTGAGAGACCAAGACCTCCAACAGGCCCCACTCAGCCCGGGCTTTCTCCCTAGCTGGGGAGTCCTAGGCACCCCCTGCCCCCAGACCACAGCTCCCCCGCTCGGGGGCCACCCCCCCTTACATCCTGCCAGAGCTAACACGCGGCCCCCGTCACACCGGCTCAGCAGGGGGCCTGGTGCCACGCCAGGGGCGAGTGGGCCAGGCCAGCCCCTTGGCAGGTCACCTCTGAGCAGGGGCAGTGCCCGTGTGTTTAACTCTCTGCCTCGGGGGGGGCTGTGGGGATCAGGGCTGGATTAACGCAGGGGCACATGGCGGGGGGGGGGGGGACGCAGATTTGGCCCAGCCGCCCCTCCGTCAGGGTGGGTGGCGCCCCGAGCAGCAGCCGGTCCCGTGCATGCCAACGGCAGGGAGCGTCCGGCATGGGTCACTCAGGAAGAGGCAGGGGCCCAGGAGTGTCCCTTTGCCGAGGGCCCAGGGGTGCTCTCGCCCAGCCTGGCCAGAGTTTGCAAAGCGCCTGGGAGCTGCGGCGCGCTCTGCGCTGTAGGAGGAGCCTTCGAACCCGTGGCAGGTTCAATCCAGCCCATTGGTGGGGCACGTGCTGGCACTCCCAGGCCGCCTGGGGTGCCGCTCACCTGGCTGCCTGGGGTGCCGCTTACCTGGCACAGAGAATCCCAGGCTGCCACTGGGTGGGGCTGCGGTCCTGCGGGCGGAGCCCAGCGCCCTGGCTGGGGGGTTCCCTTAGGTAGGAGCATGTTGCCTTCCTGGACTGCCCCCCGCTCTGGCATGGCTGGCCCCTGGCGCGGGGGCAGAGGCGGGGCTGACTGCACAGGACGACAGGCCGGGGGGGCCGGGGGGTTGCAGCCAAGTAAGAAACCGCAGAGAAGGGGTCAAGCCCACAGCCCGGGTCAGCCCATGGAGGGGCCTGTCAGAGCCAGACCCACAGCGCTGGCTGGGCGAAATCTGGGACAGTGAGACCCTGGGGGCCCCTGGGGTCGCCTGCACAGAGAACACTAGGGTCTGCCACAGGCTGGGCCCTCCACAGGGCAAACGGGGCAGGCGACGTGCAGGGGGAGCAGGGTCCATGCAGGGAGCAGGGCAGGCTCACAGCTCAGGGGGCACCGGGTCCAGGCAGCGCGAGCTCCTGCTGCCCGTCTGCAGGGCTGGCTCCGACCGGCCTGGCGCACGAGGTCGGTGGGGTCGGAGACAGGCGCGGGCAAAGCAGCGGCTCCGGAGAGAAGGGGGGAGCTGGGGTCGCCGCGCTGGCCTGGCTCTATGCCAGCGTGTGCATCCGTGTCACCTCCCCCGCACTTCGCGTTGCTGCTGGTGAAATGCGTTGCACGTGCCCCACGGCCCAACACAAATGGGGGGGGGGGGCCGGGGCTCCACACAGATAAAGCCAAGAGACACAGGAGCTGATCCGCCTGGGGGCAGGACAGAGCCAGCGCTGGGTGCGCTGCATCTGAGCCCGCCGGGACCCAGACGACATTCGAGAACAGCTCAGTGCGGAGACTCCGGGCGGCTTGGCCATGGGAAGGCGACGCAGCAGAGACCAGCCCGGCCTGGCCCAGCCCAGCTCAGCCTGGCGTGGCTCAGCCCAGCTCAGCCCGGCCCGGCCCAGCTCGGCCCAGCCCAGCCCAGTTCAGCCCGGCCCAGCTCAGCCCGGCCCGGCCCGGCTTGGCCCGGCCCGGCCCGGCCTAGCCCAGCTCAGCCCGGCCCGGCCTAGCCCAGCCCAGCTCGGCCCGGCCCGGCCTAGCCCAGCTCAGCCCGGCCTAGCCCAGCTCAGCCCAGCCCGGCCCGGTCCAGCTCAGCCCGGCCTGGCCTAGCCCAACTCAGCCCGGCCCGCCCCGGCCCAGCTCAGCCCGGCCCGGCCCAGCTCACTCCTCCTGCTCGGCCGCCTGGACCCGGCAGACACCATCTCACATCCTGGCTGCGACAACCCACGGTGCACGCAGGGGAGCCCGGCCCCCAGCAATGGCAGGAATCTGCTGGCGCAGGCCAGCAGCTGGCAAACAGCGCGGTTCTGCGGTGCTGCCTGGCAGGGACACTGGACGGTCACCCAGGGCCAGGCAGTGCTCCATTCCCAGTCTCCCTGAGCCGCAGGAAGGAGGGACCTGGGGGCTGCTTAGTGAGGCCCAGTGGGGGAGAGGGAAGCCCGGCGAAAGTCACACGTGGAAAGGAGGGGCCCCCACACCCTGTGCTCCTCCTGCCGCGGTTTGGGGCAGTGAGCTGGGTGCCAGCCGGGAGCCACTCGCTGAGCCCGGGCTGGGTGAGGGGGGACAGAGGGAGCAATGCCCAAAAACCTGCGGGATTTAGCTAAAGGGCCCCCCTCCGCCAGCCGACCCCCAGCTCCACCCCAGTCCATTGCTACAGTGCGATGCAGGGTCCAGCGGCCCGAGGGAGGGGGCTGGGTGGGAGGAAGCCTCGTGGAAGCCCCATCGCTTGGGCCCTGTAAATCTCGGGTGTTGCCCCCTGCCCCACTCCGGGGGACCAACCAGATTTTCCCCCTCCCCGGGAGCTAATCCTGTGCAGTGACATGGGGCCTCCGGTGCAGCCAAGAACGGTAAACTTATTGCACTGATGGAGACCCTGACCACGGTCTGAGCGTGGCAAAGACAGAACGGGAGAAACCTCTGGTGTCCCCACACGCCGGGCCTCAAACCGAGAACGAGGACTCCCTGCCAAGCCGATGCCCAGCCTCCCCCTCCCACTCCCCCAGGGATGGGATCTTGGGCAGAGACCCGTCTTCCTAATCCACCAACATCTGGGCTGGTACCTGCCGCAAGAGAGCCCGGAGCAGAGGATCAGCCTGGGGGATTCTGGGGCTTACTGGCCATGAAATATTCATGATCTCAGCCGCTAAGAAGGAAAATAATTAAAGGAAGAAGATAAACAAAAGGAAAGATGGAGCAGGATGAACGGACACTAAAGATCCAGAGCCCAGCAACACGACTCCACAGACCGAACATGCCGAGGGACCCACTGGATCAAGACCTTTGGGGCAGGGGCCCCGATCCTGGCATCAGACCCCCTAAGCCCATGCAGAGTCCTTTAGGGATGCAGTGGCAGGATCGGTGGCCTACTTATCTTCTCACCCAGTTCAAGGGACGCTGCCAAGGGAAAAGCCCCACCCGCCCGACTGTCCCAGCTCCCCAGGCCCGGTGCATCAGCCCCCTTAGGGTCACAGTCTCTCTGGGGTCAGCCCCTTGGCTTCACCGCCTCCTGGACCTGAACCTCGGAGCCTTCAGCCCCCTGCGTCACGCCGCGAGCTCCCCGCAGCGAGTCCAGCTGGACTGGACGCCTCGGGAAGACACTGTCCCCCCCCTCCCCCGAGTAAACAACCTTCTCTCTCACACACACACACACACACACACACACACGCATACACACACACACACACGCACACACGCGCACACACACACCTCTGTTCCCCAGGAAAGGGGTTGTTCTGGGCACCAGGCTCAGGTTGCAACCAGAGGGGAGGCGGGTCAGTTTCACCTTTTGTTTCTAGTCAGTTTCAGGGTCTCAGGTTGGAGCTGCTAACACTCCAGGAGAGGCTTGTAGGGAGATGTTTGCCCCGGGGCAGAGAACCCGTGTTTGGCCTCTGCAGTGCTCATGTCCCGCTTCAGCCTGCAGGGACATCCCTAGTTCCTGCACAGCGCCTGTGCTGTCCCTCTGCCCATCACCTGCAGTGATCAAAGGCCTTATTTAATGAATAAAAGTCTCCTCGGGTCTCTCGGGGGTGTGTAGAGCTCCCCTCGGGGCCTACACTCAGCAGCCTGCCTGTATCCCAGGGAATGATCATCACCCTGTGCTGCAGTGTTACAACCCAGCAACAGCCTTACGTCTTGATCTACACCTTGCTCTCCTGCAAGCCTTCAACGCTGCAGGGCTGAAACATGCAGCTGCTTCTGGAGGGGAACCCAGCAGTGGTTTAACCGTGCCCAGCAACACACGCTGCTCACTTCTGACGCCTGCTCGACCCAGAGAATCCCAAAGCTCTTTGATAGGTTTCAGTGTAGTAGCCGTGTTAGTCTGTGTCAGCAAAACGAAAATAAGAAAGAAAAACTTGTAGCACCTTAGAGACTAACAAATTTATTTCAGCATAAGCTTTCGTGGGTTAGTACCCACGAAAGCTTATGCTGAAATAAATTTGTTAGTCTCTAAGGTGCTACAAGTTTTTCTTTCTTATTTTCGTTTTTCCAAAGCTCTTTGTGAGCAGCCCGACAGGGACAGGGAGTAATTATGCAACTGCCTCTGGGGTGGAACAGCACAGCTGTTCGACGGCGCACGGCACAGGAGTCTGGGGCAGAAGTGAAGAACAAAATCATGGTCAAATGAAGCTGCTGGGGCAATCTGCAGGCTCAGAAGGTAACGGCCCAGGCTGGGGTTTGGTCAGGACGCTACAGATAACGCCGTGGTCCTGACCAAACTTCCGTGGGTGTGTGAGTAAGCATGGGCTGCTGGGACACGGATCTGGGTTCCAGCCAGGGTGAATTCATGGCATGTGTCAGGACGGGCCCATCAACATCAGGAAAGTTCCACGGAAACTGGAGCGACACCCGGCACCCGCGCCCGCCCTCGCCCCTCCCGCCGCCGCTTGGAGGAGCGGTGTGGGCGATCCGCCATTCCCCGTTCCCTCCCAGCAATGCCCCAAAGGCCTCACTGAAATGTGCAAAATGTGGCACTGGGGGAAACAAGGCTGGTAATGAACTAATTTGCATAGCCATCAGCAGCCTGGATTCGCAGTCACCCACCTGGGACTCGCTGGCAACACGTGTCGTCGCCGAAGCCCCAGCCTGTGGGTCGGGGAGCTGATCTGGATCAGACGGGGGCCGAGGGCGGCAGTAACCACACCCCCACCACAGGCAGGGTGCTTCCTGTCTGCACGACACGTCTCAGACATCAGCTACTCAAAGCTCACAACCTGCCCCCAGAAGGCAGCGAAGTGCTGCTCCACAGGTGGGGAAACTGAGGCACGGACAAGGGCGGTAAGTCACCTGCAGAGTCGGGGAAAGAACTCGAGTCCTGATCGTCTGCTGTGCTCTAACTACTAGATCACGCTGCCTCCCATCAGGTGTCATGGGCCGGAACCACACACGCGCGCCACACTGTAAAATCCAGGCCTTGCAATGGGACCAAGCAGACCCGCAAGTCAGGGCTGGGATTCCACCCAGGGCTTGGTGGTGTGGCCGGGATGGGCCTGCCTGTTCTCGGCACACCTGTCGGAGTGGAGAGGCCCATCAACACCCAGGCTGGGGGGCTGTCTCCCAAAGCGAAGCAGTGACGTTTTCACCCTTCTCCCCTCTCTCCGGGGTCCCGCATGTTCCTGGCAGCAGCCACTCCACGCGGTCACGGGGCCCATGACCGCTGGCCTCAGCCCACGAGCCCCAGAACTGGCTCTTTCCACCCAGAATTTTTGCTCCCTTTTGTCTCCTGCCGTAAGAAGAGAATTGATCTATTTGGGGGCAAAGTCTCAGCCCTGCAAGATGCAGAACTTCAGTGCGCGCCTGGGCCTCACCCTCCACTTTCTCCCACCTTTCCTCGGCTTCTCCAGGCCGCGAAGAGAGGCTGGCGCACGGGGCTGCTGGAGCCCGGCGGGGCACATCCGTTGCTACAGTAGGAAAATCAGCCTGGATGCTGCAAAGCCTCCCGGAGGAGCCGTGTGTCTAACTCCCCCGCAGAGCAGCTCCACAGCCCCAGCCCCCTGGCACCAGAAACCCGCAAGCATCATTTCGCTCCGCGGGGAGGTGGAGAACGTACAAGCTCCCCTTCAGGGCAGCTGCAGCCTCTGTCAGGCTGGGGAGGGAGTGGGGGCCCTGGAGACTCACTGTTGTGAACCCCACTGGAACCTCGGCTCGCTCTCACGCCCGGAGGCGCCAGGCGCTGCGGCCAGGAGCCTAGTCCAAAGGTCTAAGCAGAGAGAGTTGGGGGGTCCCCCAAAGAGCACAGGGAAAAGGGAGTGGGGCATCCTGGGGAGTTAAGGGAGGTGAGGTCTGGGGGGGATGCCAGAGCAGCCCCCTGCCTACCCCAAAAGCCCACTCAGGACAGGGGGTCCAGGGCCTGGTCTGCTCCGCAGACCCTCCCCTTCCCAGACAGCCTGGCACCTTTCCTCCCTGCACCCCACCGGCAGCATGCCAGGCTGGGTCTGGCTCTGATCACAAACCCGCTCGACAGTTCGGCTCATTCCCAGTTAATGGGCTTCGTTAAAAGATGCAGGCGGAGTGATCCGGCTGCTGTGGAGCATGGTGCCGGGGGTGGGGGGATCCCTGCCCGGTCCCTGCCCGGTCCCAGGAGTATCAGCTGCCAGCCGCGTGGCGCCGGGACCAAGAGCCAGGGGCGGGAAAGTGGGGAGTCAGAGGAGTCCAGCCTGGTTCCTAGTAGCTAAGGCAAGTGCATGCAGGTAACAAACCGAGCTAGACTGGAGCTGCTCCCGGACACTACCTGGCACCTGGCTCCCTGGAGACAGCCCCAAGCGCAGGCAGGATTGACGGCAGGGAGGGACAAGGCCCAGCCAGGGAAGTCTGAAAGCTCCAGAAAAGCTGTAGGCGTCTTTTGCAGTTCGGCCCCCGGAGGGCGCTGCTGTCTGAGACATACCGGCGGGGTGGGTATGCCAGGTCCCTGCAGGGGCCACGCAAGAAGGGAGGTGCTGTGGAGGGGGGCACAATATGGACCCTCACCAGCTCCTCTTCACACCCCTCATTGTGGTCCCCAGCGATGCGTTAAGTCTCCCCAGCCCGGCCCCAGAACTTTGTGACGCTCAGGACGCTTTGCCTGCCACTGAAATGCAGCCACCTCTGGGGCGGAGCCCAGCGGCAGCATCTAACGCTCCCAGCAGCACCCCAGGCAGGCAGGTTAGGGCAGGACGTGAAACCCAGGGGAATTTGCAGGAGTTTAGGGCAGCACAGTGCAACCAGCAAGGTTGGGGGTTGCCTGGGATTAGCCTCCCCCCCCACCAACTTCTAACACCTGCAAGGAACCCTGTGTCCTGCCACCCAGGGGAACCTTTAAAGCCTGTGTGCCTGGTTGGGGTGTCAGTGGGGAGGGGACAATGTTCCCCCAGGTGGGTGGGGTCTGCCTCTATAGGTTCCCCTGCCTCCCCAGCTGTGTCTCCTTAGCACGGCCCCCACTCTGCCCCGTTTAAGTACCTCGGCTTCATGCCAGGCGCACCCGGGGCGAGCCAGCGCCAACAGAGTTTGCTAAGGGGGAGCCAAGCAGTGGGACCCCCCGAGACAGGACGGGGGTGCCACGGCAAAGCGGAGGGGATGCTCCCCCCAGGGCAGCCACAGTGCAGATGGGAGCTGACCCCGGCCATGCACCCCTGATGCTTCACGGCACGTGCAGGGGGCTCCCCGCCCGGCTTGCAGAAGCTGCGGGGCCCCCCGCCCCGATCAGTCTCAGAGCTTCCCCCAGGCACAGGGGGTCAACAGCTAATGCAAAGCTGTATTTTTCAGGCCGTTCTGCTAAATATTTCAGGGATTTACACAGAAAAGCTCTCTGGGAGCCACAGCACGTCGGGCCCGATCGGCATCACACACGCAGACAGCAGCCCGCCTGCCTGCCGGGGGCTGAATAATTCACAGCACCCACTCCCCGCATACGGGTGCTCGTCCCGACTCCCATCTCACCCCTCAGTGAGGGCGCGGGGAGGAGGCTGGCGCAGCGGCATCGGGCCAGCACCCTTCACAGACACCACCGCGCTTTGCAAGGGGAAGGAAAAGACCCTTCTCCCCGCTTCAGAGGGGGAAACTGAGGCACAAGGGGATGCCGGGACTTCTCCAAGAGAGTCAAGGCAGAGCCAGGAATGAAACCGGGCGCCCTGGCTCCCAGCCCAGCGCCTCATCCGCCGGAACCATCAGCCACGCCCGGGCAGCAGTGCCCCCCCCTCACTCGCCAGGATCCATCCTGGCACGGCTCCCCCACAGCCCAGCCACCCGGGCCCGCAGCCAGCTGCGGAAGCAGCAGGATGCCTGGGAGAACCCATCCAGTGGGGGTGGTTAGGAGTTCAACACGCAGCAAGCCTTCTGATCCCGCTCCCCCAGACGGGCACAGCCCTCCCTCCCTCGCCAGCTGCCCTGGCTGGCACGTGTCACTTGGAGCCTAGAACGGGAAGCCCCAGGGTGCCACGGAATAACCCAGATCTCTGGAGCCAGTCCCCGGCTGGGCCGGCTGCTCACCCTTGATCCCGCCCGGCCCGGGGAGGAGCCATTCCCATGGCCCACGGGAAGCCTCAGGGTGCCATGGAATAACCCAGGTTCTGGAGCCAGTCCCCGGCTGGGCCGGCTGCTCACCCTTGATCCCGCCCGGCCCGGGGAGGGGCCATTCCCATGGCCCACGGGAAGCCTCAGGGTGCCATGGAATAACCCAGGTCTCTGGAGCCAGTCCCCGGCTGGGCCGGCTGCTCACCCTTGATCCCGCCCGGCCCGGGGAGGGGCCATTCCCATGGCCACGGGGGCGAGCGCTGGTCCCTGTGGGACGCTCAAGCCAGTGCCACCCCAGGCTGCAGCGACGCCGCCTGGCGAGCCCCGCTGTGGGGACGGGATGGGCCTGCCGCGGTAACAGCCACCACCCAGCATCACCACGGCTGTGTGTGCCACGCTCACGAGCCACTGCAGGACGGCTCGACAGATCCCCTGGGATCCCGCTCCACCCCGGGATCCGACAGCACCAGACCCGGTCCTGCTGGATCCCACTGGGCTGCGGGCACCACCATGGGCTCCGCATGCCAGACACGGGCTATAAGTGACATGCACCGAGATTTCTGCTCTACTTTCGCGACCAAAGGCAGAGCAAACATGGAGGCATGAGAGAGAGAGCATGTACGTCCACTGGCCTCTGCTGGATGGAATCAGAGCTGCTCACCCACGTGTCATAGGCCCCGCACTGCTAAGTTCTAGTGGAGATTCTCCGTTTGCTCCAGGTCCAGGTGCTTTCACAGCCAGAGGATGTCGGCTCTACCCCTGCCGAGGCCATGGAGCAGGTGGAAGAACCCCAGGACAGACAGAGGCGCCGAGTGCTACCCGGAGCACGAAGAGCCGTGCCCGAGAGCCGGCCCGTCGCCCAGCCGGAGCCAGCGGGGCGCACAGCCAGGGGAACGCGGTTAGCACCGGGATGCATGCTGCGCTCTCCAGGGCCGCGCTGCCGCCCAGCTGGGAATGGGAGATAAGGGCCTGGCTGGATCACCGGAGAAGAAACGTCTTTGAAATGCCAGGGAGCTTCCCCAGCTGACCGCAGCTCTGTCCCGAACTGCAGCAACAGCGTTTAGAGCCATTAACGCCGCTGGCACTGGGCCAGGGCCCCTCCCGCCGCCCCCAGCGACATGTAGAGAGCAAGCCAGGCAGAGAGAGAGGGGCTGGGGAACAGAGATGCCCGCATCCCCCACGGGTGGGGCAGGCCGGATCCACCCTGTGTACAAAGGGGACGGGCACAGGAGACAGGGACAGTCCCCCCCACACACAGGGCGATGGGGGTGGCTAAGCTGCTGCCCATCCGTCACTGGCCTCTGGCCCCGGGGCCGAGGGGGTTCAGCCGCCAAGAGCTGAGGGTGCCGGGAGCTCGCCCGTGAGAGAGGACCAGGCCCGCGGGCACCGGCACTATAGCTTTGCAGGTCAGCTGGAGAAGGAGCGTGCTCCCCCTCCCCGGGCCCAGCGCACACACGGGGAGGGGAACATGCACGTGCGTGTGTGCACACAGACGTGTGAGCGCACAGACGTGTGAACGTGCGTGTACAGACGGGTGCGTGGGCGCAGACGTGTGTGCGTGCAGGTACAGACGTGTGCACACAGACATGTGCATGTGCCTGTACAGACATGTCTGTGCACAGCCGGGTGGGTGTTCAATAGACAGATGACACAGGAGGGAGAAAGGTGGTTGGGGTGCTGGAGCATCGGGCTGATCACATGGCCCCGGGGCGGGGCGTAGACAGGGGGCAGACCGCTGCCACACGTTAAGAGCTGGCAGGGGAGAGAGGGCAGGGGGTGAGCACTGACCCCCAACAACCCTCGACTGCAGGGCGTGGGGAGGCCGAGCCCAGGCCAGGGAAGGGGGCATCTCGGCCTGTTATTGTTTCCAAAGATCCAGAACTCCCGTGTTTTCCCAGGACACGCCGGGCGGGGAAGAAAGCTCCTTGCTAAGCTTGTCCCCGGCTTCCTGCCATGCCCCTGAAGGGGTTAACCCAGTGTGCCCCCAGCCAAGGTGGAGTGACACACCTGCCTGCCCTGCCCGACACAGCCGCCGGGTACAGCCCTACAATAACACACACGCCTGCCCTGCCCGACACAGCCGCCAGGTACAGCCCTACAATAACACACCCGCCTGCCCTGCCCGACACAGCCGCCGGGTACAGCCCTACAATAACACACCCGCCTACCCTGCCCGACACAGCCGCCAGGTACAGCCCTACAATAACACACCCGCCTACCCTGCCCGACACAGCCGCCGGGTACAGCCCTACAATAACACACCCGCCTACCCTGCCCGACACAGCCGCCGGGTACAGCCCTACAGTAACCCACCCGCCTGCCCTGCCCGACACAGCCGCCAGGTACAGCCCTACAATAACACACCCGCCTGCCCTGCCCGACACAGCCGACAGGTACAGCCCTACAATAACACACCCGCCTGCCCTGCCCGACACAGCCGCCGGGTACAGCCCTACAATAACACACCCGCCTGCCCTGCCCGACACAGCCGCCAGGTACAGCCCTACAATAACACACCCGCCTGCCCTGCCCGACACAGCCGCCGGGTACAGCCCTACAGTAACCCACCCGCCTGCCCTGCCCGACACAGCCGCCGGGTACAGCCCTACAATGACCCACCCGCCTGCCCTGCCCAACACAGCCACCGGGTACAGCCCTACAATGACCCACCCGCCTGCCCTGCCCGACACAGCCGCCGGGTACAGCCCTACAGTAACCCACCCGCCTGCCCTGCCCGACACAGCCGCCGGGTACAACCCTACAATAACACACCCACCTGCCCTGCCCAACACAGCCGCTGGGTACAGCCCTACAGTAACCCACCCGCCTGCCCTGCCCGACACAGCTGCCGGGTACAGCCCTACAGTAACCCACCCGCCTGCCCTGCCCAACACAGCCGCCGGGTACAACCCTACAATAACACACCCAACACAGCCGCCGGGTACAGCCCTACAATAACACACCCGCCTGCCCTGCCCGACACAGCCGCCGGGTACAGCCCTACAATGACCCACCCGCCTGCCCTGCCCGACACAGCCGCCAGGTACAGCCCTACAATAACACACCCGCCTGCCCTGCCCAACACAGCCGCTGGGTACAGCCCTACAGTAACCCACCCGCCTGCCCTGCCCGACACAGCCGCCGGGTACAGCCCTACAGTAACCCACCCGCCTGCCCTGCCCGACACAGCCGCCAGGTACAGCCCTACAATAACACACACGCCTGCCCTGCTCGACACAGCCGCTGGGTACAGCCCTACAGTAACCCACCCGCCTGCCCTGCCCGACACAGCTGCCGGGTACAACCCTACAATAACACACCCGCCTGCCCTGCCCGACACAGCCGACGGGTACAGCCCTACAGTAACACACCCGCCTGCCCTGCCCGACACAGCCGACAGGTACAGCCCTACAATAACACACCCGCCTACCCTGCCCGACACAGCCACCGGGTACAGCCCTAGCAGAGACCTCGGCACCCCCCAGCCCCAGCGATCACACCCAGGGCCATCTCCCCTCTTACTCCCCCTTTGAGAAGACACCCACCCTTCTCCCCTCCTTCGCTGGACTCCAACAGCCCGACTCGGGCCCCGGAAACCCCGAGCCTGGCTGCCGAATCAGGAGATTTTAAAGATTAACCCACCTGGGGTCTTCCCCTGCACCAGCTGGCATCCCAGCCTTTTCCAGCTTCTCCAGACAGCCAGCAGGGTTAGGAACATACTCATTTTTTTAAAAAAACCAACGCTGACTCTCAGGTGTTCCCCTGACTCCAGGAGCTGGGGCTTTAGGAAAAACACCCAGGCCCGCACCAGAGCTGATGACCCCATTGGAGTTAAAAGGCCAGGCCGTTTCCACGCCGTCTCTCTCTATTTAGGGGGCTGGCAAGTGGAGGGTTTTCTCCCCTGGAGGAAGATCAGTAGGTCCTGCGTTTCGGCACAGCCCTCCAGCAGGAGGTGTTTTCCTGGGGGTCACGTCTCTCGGCCGCTCGCCTTTCCCCAGGCGCTGTCGAACCGCCCCTCAAACGCCTCCGCTGGGACGAGACGCGCCTGGTAGTTACCCGCTAGCTCCGGCCGCGAGCGCGCCAGGGCTGCTCTGTGTGGGGCCCGCGACGCGGGGCCTGCAGCCCGGCTCAGAAATAACGACGTTAATCATTAATATCCAGGAAGCCTCCGAGCTCACAGGAGAACTTTCAAGTCTAATTAGTGTCGGATTTGGACCAGCGTCCCCTGAGTGCCAGCAGGATTCGCCGGGGCTGCCGCGGAACGAGACACTCGGCTGTAATTAGCACCAGCCTCCCGTCGGCCAGAATTACTTCCAACTCCCCCCGGCCCTCCCGGGCAGGCAGGAGACAGGTGAGCCTAGCTGCCTGTCCTCTCCATTCCCAGGATCACAGACCTGGGCCAAGCGGGCCCCCAGGGTAGATCAGCGGTAGGAACTGCCTGGAGATATCAGAGATCACAGCCGAGCAGGTGGACAAGCGGCGACTCTCACTCACTCTCACTCACACACACACACACACACACACACACACACACACCCTCCTCTCTAGCTGTTGTTTCTTGTCTAGATTATCAGGCTCCTGGGGGAGGGACACCTCTTTGCTTTGAGTTTGTACAGCACCTTGCACCGTGGGGGCCCCCATCCATCACTCGGGCTCCCAGAGCGCTGGAGAGGCAGCCAGAAGAACCAGACGCAGCTCGAGATTAACCAAACCACCGGGTAGCTGGCGTCGGGCCGGCGCCTGGAGACCGAGCCCGGAGCAGCCAGGATAATGCTGCCCTCCGACGAGTGCAGAGTAACCCCCTAGGCTGCCGAGGAGGGACCCGTCGGCTGGCCTGAGCGACACGGGCAACGCAGCGCAGGGGAGACGCTAGCTGGGCTGTCGCCCCCGGCAGGCTCCCACCTCTCCAACCGCTGCTGCCCCGGTCCGCGACCTGGCTCCGTCGCTCTGCGAGAGGCTGGGACGAACCCTGAGCCGGGCCCACCGGGCCAGCGCTGCCCTTGGTCACACCCACCACCCCACGGCTCTGCACGCATGGAACCGGGGCTGAGCCAGGTCACAATTGAACAGACTGAGGGGGAGGGGAAACTGAGGCACAGAGCAGGGCAGGGACTGGCTCAAGGTCAATGGCGCAGTCAGGAAGATCACCCATTCCAGTGCTTCACCAGCCTCCTAGGGAAATAGTGTTTCCTAACATCCAACCTAGACCTCCCCCTCTGCAACTTGAGACCATTACTCCTTGTTCTGTCATCTGCCACCACTGAGAACAGTCTAGATCCATCCTCTTTGGAACCCCCTTTCAGGTAGCTGAAACCAGCTATCAAATCCCCCCTCGTTCTTCTCTTCTGCAGACTAAATAACCCCAGTTCCCTCAGCCTCTCCTCATAAGTCATGTGCCCCAGCTGGGGCAGGAAGAACGAGGAGCAACGGTGGCAACTCCAGCCCGAGGCACGTCCCGTACCCCCTCACCCCCAGCTCCCGGCTCTCTGCCCCTGGGCCGCCCCAGCCCCTCCTCCCCCTTCGCCCCGCTTAGCTGAAGGCCCCGAACGGCAGCATTTCTCCATTGCACTGCGCCCTGCATCGGGAGCAGCCTCGTCCCCTCGCCCCAGCTCTCCCCGCAGGGAAAGAACATGCTCCGGCCAGAAGGAGCCGTGGCAGCTGAGAGAGACAGTTCCCAGCCTCCTGGCTCAATCTCCTGCCTGCCACGGGCCCGGGGAGCCAGGGGCCTGGGCCTGGGCGGTGCCACTTTCCAGGCGGTCGCTCAGGAGTTATTCCCATTGGGGGGATTCTGGTGCCTGGAGCACACTAGAACCCGGAATAAACCAGAGCCGCGGAAGAGAAACACCTCCCACCCCCCATGTCTGGCCATGCAACCGTGGTCCGGGCCAGGGCGGGGAGACGGGGAGACACTTCCCCTCTGGCCCAGGCCCCGTGGGAGGAACCTCCGTGACACCGAGCGCGCTGGAGGCCTGAGGTCCGTCGTATCATCTGCAAAGCTGAAATGCGGAAACGCTTGGGGGGGGGGGGGCATGTTTCTCCCCCTGCTATCCCCCCCTCCCAGCCATGATGGAGGGAAAGTTCCTCGCCTTCTCGCACGACAAGCCGTGGCTGAGACTCGCCCGTATGGGCTTGCTGGTGCATGTGGCTGATGCGCTGGGCACACGCGGGTCTCTCCCCAGGCCCTGCCGCAGGCTTGCCGGCCCCTGGCAAAGCCCCCGGTGAACCTGAAGAGAGGTTTTCTCAGCCCGGCATTTTCATTCTGAGGCATAAAACCCTGGGGACCCCCCCTTCCCCCCGCAGCCCCCACTTCCCAGCTCTACCCAGGTGATTAATTCCAGCTAACGAAGTGCTAATGGCCCCGCACTTCCAACGAGTTATTTAATTAACCAATGAGAGAGAGAAAGACGGATTATCCCGCCGGTGGCGGCAGCGTATAATTAATGCATGGCGGGCGGCGGAGAAAACAAACAGTGACTAACCAGACGGGACTTCCCTGCCCTCCCGGGACAGGCCCAGGGCTCACAGGCGGGTGAGAGGGGCGCTGTGGGCCAGGAACCCTGCTTCCCATCCGGTCCAGGTAGGGCCGGTGCAAGGAAGTTTCGCGCCCTAGGTGAAATGCTGGGGGGCAGGTGGGCGGCTCGCCACGGCTGCCTCCAAGTCCCGGCTCCCTGCTCAGTGGCTGAGCGGGGAGCCGGGAGGCAGCCGCCACCGCCCTCCAAATCCTGGTGCCCTAGGCGACTGGCCCTGGGTGCAGGATCTCTGGCTGTGGGCAGCACCGGGCAGGCACGGCGCAGGCAAGACAGACCGAAGGTCCCAGCAAGGCAGCTGTACACACCTCCCCAGGGAGAGCCCCCCCTGCCTGGCACACACCTCCCCGGGGAGCCGCAAGGCAGAGCCTGCCGGCCTGCTGCCCCGCCACACGGAAGAGGTCTCCTGCCTGGGGATGGGGAGGTTGCTACCCACTGATGTAAGCGGGCTCCAACCATGGCTTTCCCCGCCCACTTGCGAGCCGCTAGCCTGGCCTCCTGCCCAGCCCGGCGCCCTCTGACCCCGCTCCGGGGATGGCCGGGTTCAAAACGAACCGGTATTGCAGAGCAATGCACTAAAGATGCCCCCCTGCTCCAGGCACAGCAGGAAGTGGATGGACGTGAGCACTGAGGGGGGAGGGATAGCTCAGTGGTTTGAGCATTGGCCTGCTAAACCCAGGGTTGTGAGTTCAATCCTTGAGGGGGCCATTTAGGGATCTGGGGCAAAAATTGGGGATTGGTCCTGCTTTGAGCAGGGGGTTGGACTAGATGACCTGCTAAGGTCCCTTCCAACCCTGAGATTCTATGATTCTATGATTGCAAGCGCCGCGGGCGGGCGCTCCTTGACTTGCCTCTGGGTAACGTCCCAGACTCCCAGGGACCCCCCACCCCCAGCCCCACTCCAAAGGGGACAGGCGACACCAGGGGGTAGGTCTGCCCATAGACTCCACTTTCCAATGTGCCGGGGGGGGGGGGGGCTCACTGCTCAACCCCTGGCTCTGCCCCAGGCCCTGCCCCCCACTCCACCCCTTCCTGCCCCCTCCCCTGAGCCTGCCGTGCCCTCGCTCCAGCCCTGGAGCCTCCTGCACGCCACAAAACAGCTGATCGGGAAGTGCAGGGAGGGAGGGGGAGGCGCTGATCGGCGGGGCTGCCGGTGGGTGGGAGGCGCTGGGAGCAGGGGGGCACCTCATGGGGGGCACTTGTCCGTGTGCCCGCTCCCGCTAGGCCCGGAGGCTGCCCTGTGCCGCCCAGGGTCTCAAAGCACGCGGCCCCGCTGGTGACGCCAGAGCAGCTGCCCTCCCTTCGTTAAATCCTCTCGCTCCCAGCCCCAAGCCTCTTAGACGCCTTCTCTCCAATTGCAGCCTCTTAAGTTAATATCCGGCTGAGGGAGCTGCGCCTGCGGGGTGGGAATTAACTGAGGGGGAGCCGGCCACTAACGGACACGGCCTCGCCACGGGGATGCCCGGGCACCGGGCGCTCGGGGCAGGCTCACCCCATGCCGCCAAGACACAAGCGTGCCCAAACCACGGGGGCAGCGGAGGAACGAGGAGACCCAGGGCATTAGCGAGGAAGTGGATTGGACGTGAGCACTGAGAGCACGGCTGGGACAGGGGCCTGCACCAGCCAGGGGTGGTATCCAGGGGCTCGGTCCCTAGTCCCCTGCGGCGGGGGCACTCAGGGCACAGCTCTGCTGGGACGCGCGTTAGCATCCAGAAACTCACCACATCGTTAACTGTCATTTGAATCATGCTCTTACCGCAACAGCCCAGATGTCCCCGGCACCCCATTGCCACGGGGAAGAGAACGAGCCCTCAGCGCGGCTAGAACCGGGGGCCTCCAGCCCCACCACACAGACCCCCTCCACGTGAGCTAAGGGAGCAACCCCGTGAGCTGGCGGCAGTAGTCGGCTGTTATCCTCTAGGGGGAGGTCACACCCGCATGTTGCAAACACAGGTCCTTCAGCTGGGTGGAGGAGCTTCCCAAGGCCCCACACGGCTCTCACCAACCCCGCCCGACGTGCCCAGGAGGGGCCAGCGGGCGCGGGGGGGCTATTACACATGTGAGCACGCCCCAGCTAGGGGCCGTGTTGGGCGCTGTTCAAAGTGACCCCTCGGGGAAGATCCCGCGCCAGCCCCCAGGCCTCTCCCCTCTGAGCTGCGAGGGCCCAGACACACAGGGGCCTGCCCGTTGCTCTGCCAGAGATGGGGCCAGACTCGGGACTGAGAGAACAACAACGGGTTTTGTCCCCTTTAACGTTCCACTCGCGTCCCTCTGGGCCAGGACGCCTCCCAGGTGTGTATCGTACTAACCCCTTTCACCAGCAGTAAGGCCCAGGTGAGCCAGGCTGACCCAGCCAGGTGTGTGTCAGCGCTCAATGGAGACTGGGGACCTTGGCCGGAGCGCTGACCTCTACTGGATCGGCTCAGAACTGCTCATCTGTGCGTGTCATAGGCTCTATAAGGCAAGTGGCTAATGGGGATTCTCCCTTAGCTCAAGGGGCAGGGGCCTGCCATAGTGACGCAGGTATCCTGTCCCCCTCTGCTACTGCTGCCACCCCGAGAATTCGCTCACTCACGCCATTAAACATTCCTTGCCCTTTTCCCCCGGAGTAAGTGAGCAGCAATGGAGCCAGATGCGGGACCGGCGACGCTCCCCGGCTGCACCCAGCGCGGCCAGCGGCCTCTGGGGCCGCGCAAGGGGCTTCCCCGGGCCGTGGCTAAGCGGAGGGAGGCAGCCCACGTGAGATGAGGGGCCGGCTGGATTATCCCCTTTAGACGCATTGAGGGGCTTTCTCCGGGCAAAGCCACTTTGAACAATTTAATCTAGAGAGAAGTAATTATCCAAATGGGCCTGGAGCGGCGGCTCGGCCCTCAGATCTCCTCAGAGAGGCGCGCGGGTAACCGGAGCGGCTCTCACATCGCTTAGACGCAGACTGACGGCCTGGAAGAACCAGGGGGATGGACCTGCCCAGCCCCGAGGGCTCCCCGGCCGCTGCTGGGAGCAGCGTGAGCTACCGATTAGTGAACCGGCTGGAGCCCTCGCCCCGGAGGCGGCTGCTCCCAGCCAGGCCGGTCAGGGCTCATAGAATCATAGAATCTCAGGGTTGGAAGGGACCTCAGGAGGTCATCTAGTCCAACCCCCTGCTCAAAGCAGGACCAAACCCAATTAGATCATCCCAGCCAGGGCTTTGTCAAGCCTGACCTTAAAAACCTCTAAGGAAGGAGATTCCACCACCTCCCTAGGTAACCCATTCCAGTGCTTCACCACCCTACTAGTGAAAAAGTTTTTCCTAATATCCAACCTAAACCTCCCCCTCTGCAACTTGAGACCATTACTCCTTGTTCTGTCATCTTCTACCACTGAGAACAGTCTAGATCCATCCTCTTTGGAACCCCCTTTTAGGTAGTTGAAAGCAGCTATCAAATCCCCCCTCATTCTTCTCTTCTGCAGGCTAAACAATCCCAGTTCCCTCAGCCTCTCCTCATAAGTCATGTGCTCCAGCCCCCTAATCATTTTTGTTGCCCTCCGTTGGACTCTTTCCAATTTATCCACATCCTTCTTGTAGCGTGGGGCCCAAAACTGGACACAGTACTCCAAATGAGGCCTCACCAGTGCCGAATAGAGGGGAATAATCACGTCCCTCGATCTGCTGGAAATGCCCCTACTTATACAGCCCAAAATGCCGTTAGCCTTCTTGGCAACAAGGGCACACTGTTGACTCATATTCAGCTTTTCGTCCACCGTAACCCCTAGGTCCTTTTCTGCAGAACTGCTGCCCAGCCATTCGGTCCCTAGTCTGTAGCAGTGCATGGGATTCTTCCGTCCTAAGTGCAGGACTCTGCACTTGTCCTTGTTGAACCTCATCAGATTTCTTTTGGCCCAATCCTCTAATTTGTCTAGGTCCCTCTGTATCCTGTCCCTACCCTCCAGCGTATCAACCACTCCTCCCAGTTTAGTGTCATCTGCAAACCTGCTAAGGGTGCAGTCCACACCATCCTCCAGATCGTTGATGAAGATATTGAACAAAACCGGCCCCAGCACCGACCCTTGGGGCACTCCACTTGATACCGGCTGCCAACTAGACATGGAGCCATTGATCACTACCCGTTGAGCACGACCATCCAGCCAGTTTTCTATCCACCTTACCGTCCATTCATCCAGCCCATACTTCCTTAACTTGCTGGCAAGAACACTGTGGGAGACTGTATCAAAAGCTTTGCTAAAGTCAAGAAATAGCACATCCACTGCTTTCCCCTCATCCACAGAGCCAGTTATCTCATCATAGAAGGCAATTAGGTTAGTCAGGCATGACTTGCCCTTGGTGAATCCATGCTGACTGTTCCTGATCACTTTCCCCTCCTTTAAGTGGTTCAGAATTGATTCCTTGAGGACCTGTTCCATGATTTTTCCAGGGACTGAGGTGAGACTGACTGGCCTGTAGTTCCCCGGATCTTCCTTCTTCCCTTTTTTAAAGATGGGCACTACTGTAGGTCCATTCACCTGGGCGGGGCGAAGGGAAAGCAATCGAACCGCGCTGGGGCCCGAGCAGGAGACCCGGGGCGCTCAGAACAGCTGGGGGCAAAGAGGACCCAACGCCGGCCCGGGGGCTGGTGCTGGCCCTTTAACAGTGACTGGGGGTGAGGGGGCATCACCCCCCTGCCGCCTGGAGGGAGCCAGCAGCCGGGCAGGATTCTCCGGCTCCATCCCCTGAGGCGGGGGTCGGAGCTGGGTCGGCCAGGGTGAGGGGGCCATCTGCCCCCACCTCCTACTGGGGCAAGGGGAGGAGCCAGCGGGAAGGCTCCGCCCCTACCAGCCACTGAGCTGTAGGCGGCGGCCCGGGGAGCTGGCCCTGTGGGGGCAG
This sequence comes from Macrochelys suwanniensis, assembly GCA_033296515.1. Lineage (NCBI taxonomy): Eukaryota > Metazoa > Chordata > Testudines > Chelydridae > Macrochelys > Macrochelys suwanniensis. The sequence continues at coordinate 142,055,528 of CM065778.1, forward strand.
AGTGAGCCGAGGAGGGGCCTCTCCCACCCCCCCAGGCCGTGCCCGTGGCAAACGCTGCCTGGCCTGTGCCGATGCCCCAGGGCTGTTTGTGCCCCGGCCCCTGGCTCCAGGCTGGCGTCTGACCAGCTCTGCCCCCACTGGCTCATCGCCCATGTGGGACTTGCCAAGCCTGACCCAGACACGGTCCCTCCCGCCCAGCTCGGACAGCAGCCAGACACCTCGCAGCCGGCAGTTCTGGGACGAGCTGCTCACGGGTGGGCATCAGAGACAGGGGCTCCTGCCTTGAGGAAGATGAGGGTTGCCAGCCCTTGCAAAACTCGTGGCTTTCATAAGCTTTGCTTTACAGGCTCTGGCTGGTCTCACGATCTAACAGTCCACTTTAAATCCTGCTAAGCCCTTGGCCTCCATTACATCTAGTGGCAGTGAGTTCCACAGGTCAACGGTGTGTAAAGATATTTAGTTCCCTTTATATTTGCTCTTTTTCCAGGTCACTGCATGTCCCCTTAGCCCTTTACTAGGGCCGAGGGCGAGCAGGAGAGACCATTCCTTATTCTGTATCTAGGGGAGCATAGAGGAGAGTGGGGTAAGAGACCAGGGGGCATCCAGGGCATTGTTCCAGAGCAAGCCAGGAGAAGCCAGGCAATGGATCCCCTGTTTGCCACACTGGAGAGCTGCCCCCCGCCCAGTAGGCAGGGGGGTGCTAAGCAGAGGCCTGGGGAGAGCACGGGGAGCTGTAAATGTGGGGTGAGGGGATACAGAAAGTCCGCAGCAGCCACCGTGTAGCGCTGTCTGATCCAGCACGGTCTCAGCCACGCCCATCCATCTCTGGGAAGAGACTGTCCTCGCAGCATCCCAGCGATCGGCTCCGGAAGGAAAGTGTCGGGCTAGCGCTAGCGGCAGAGAACCCTCTGCACATGGCACGCACACAACCCCCACGCACATACTCACACTCTCACACACACTTGTGCACTCACACTCATAGACTTGTGCACTCACACACTCGTGCACTCACACTCAGGCTGCAGCGCCCACCGCAGCGGGACCGTACAGCGTCGGGCCTCATCTCTGTGGCGCTGAGCTGGGGCCTCGTCCCGGGGTCGCTGGAGCTCCCAACCTGCCTCCCGCCTCCCCAAACACCCTGGTCTCCCCCCGCCAAAGCTCCGGCTCACGCAACGCTGAGCACCAGACACTCCGGAGCCAGCAGCTCGTCCTGGCTCTGAGCCGGGCCCACGGCTCTCCGAGCAGAGGGGGCGTCCACACCCCAGCCTGCCGGAACTGCAGAGACGAGCCGTACTCCACACCCCGGCCCCACAGGTCACGATCCCTCCACCTGCCCAAGGGGGTCACTTCCCTGCTTGAGTCACGCTCCCGGCACAACCCAAGGGTCTTCTGGCTACTGTGCAGCCAGGCACACTGGATACGTCCGGGGGGAAGGCACCCGCAGGGCATGCTCTGATGTCCCCGCCCTCCACCCCAGCTGGTTAATGGCCCAGGGCTCCCCCAACAGGTGAGGTTAGCAATGACTCCCCATCCTGGTGGTGTGAGAGAGACCGGAAGGAAGATCTCGCCCGCAGTGAAGCCGGGACGCCGTGCTAGCACGAGACGTTGCACAGCTCCGGTTTCGCACGCTGGGTCCACAGCCCGAGGCTGAGGCCTCGTCCATACACAGAGCCGCCCCCGTTCAGCGAAAGGATTTCAAACCGATTTAGTCAGCGGCCGTGCGGACGCTCCGATTGCTGTTTGAAAGGGGCGTAGAACAGGTTAGTGGAAGGAAATTAGGAGCAAAATAAGCCACTCAGCCCCAAATCCGTGTGCACACAGGGGGTTGCACTGGTGCAAGACTGTGCACACACGTGTATTCACAACTGTAACCAACCCCTCCAGCTCAGAGCGGAGGTGCCAAGGACGGACCACGCGAGCAGCCAAGAATGTTCTGGGACACCCGCTAAAGCTGACCCCGGCTCCACCCTGCTTGGAGCTCTCCTCCCGCAGGGCGCCGGCTTGCAAGGCAAACTGCGTATTCGGGAGCCTTTCCCGGGGGCTGCGCCGATGCATTTTCATTTGAAGCAAAGGGCAAATTGACGTAAAAGCTCAAACAGAGACGGAAGCTTTTAGGATCCCGGTAACGAGGCCCCACTGAGCCAGAGCCTGCCAGCACCGATAACGAGGCCAGCCAATCCCATCCTGCCCGGCCCTGAGAGCACGTCACCCCTCTGCTGTCCCCACTACGGACCCTGCGGTGCCGTCCAGGCCACTAACCTCGGGGCTGGGAGCTGGCGTGAGAGGGTGTGCCCTGGAGACAGGCTGGACAGGTCAGCGGCAGAAGCTCTGCAGGGGGGCAGAGAGAGACCAAGTGGCTTTATAAGAACTTAAGAACGGCCAGGCTGGGTCAGGTCCGTCTAGCCAGGATCCTGTCTTCTGACAGTGGCCAGTGCCAGGTGCCCCCGAGGGAACGAACAGAACAGGGCAGTTATCGAGTGATCCATCCCGTCACCCACTCCCAGCATCTGGCAGCCAGAGCATGGGGTTGTGCCCCTGACCGTCTTGACTAATAGCCATTGCTGGACCTGTCCTCCAGGAACTTCTCTGGTTCTTTTCTGAACCCAGTTCTACTTCTGGCCTTCGCAACATCCCCAGGCAAGGAGTTCCACAGGTTAACTGTGTCTTGTGTGAAGAAATACCTCCTTTTGTTTATGAGGGGGGTAGCCATGTTAGTCTGGATTTGTAAAAGCGACAAAGGAAGAAGAAGTGGGGATTCCCCCACGAAAGCTTATGCTCCAGTACCTGTGTTAGTCTATAAGGTGCCACAGGACCCTTTGTCGCTTCCTTTTGTTTGTTTTAAACCAACTGCCTATTAATGTCATTGGGTGACCCCTAGTTCCTGTGTTATGTGAGGGGCAAAATAACATTTCCCTGTTCACTTTCTCCACACCAGTCATGAGTTTATAGACCTCCCTCATATACCCCCCTTAATCGTCTCTTTTCCAAGCGCAATAGTCCCAGTCTTCTTAATCTCTCCTCCTCTGGAAGCTGTTCCATCCCCCTCATCATTTTCATTGCCCTTCTTCGCACCTTTTTAAATTCTACTATATTTTGTTGAGATGAGGCGACCACATCTGCCCCCAGTATTCAAGGTGTGGTCGTACCAGGGATGTCTATAGTGGCATGAGGGGATTTGCTGTCTTCTTATCTATCCCTGTCCTAATGGTTCCTGTTGGCGTGTCTGACGGCTGCTGCTCATGGAGCGGATGTTTTCAGAGAACGATCCATGGTGATCTCTTTCCGGAAGCTGCTTCCCTTATTCTACTAGAGTTCCTTGTTCAGCGTTGGAAGAGAGCGACCTCCAGTGGGACGTGTCACCATTCGCACAGGACAAGCGCGACAGCCCAGAGAGTGACCCTGGTCCGGGAAGGCGGGGGAAGGGTAACAGCCCCGCCTGGCCGGAGGGGAATCTAGAGGGACTTTTCCATGGAAAGGAGCAGCAGGGTCAGCATGGGGAGACGCGTGATTAACCCTTTCCTACATCCCCTCCCCATCACAGGGCTTCATAGGGCTCGGGCTTGCGACCCTCATGCCAGCCCCCTCCCAGGGAATGAATCCAGGCCGAGGAGTTAAGATTCACTCAGAAGCCACAAGTGGGTTCAAAGCCACCCACTGGCCCCAGGTTCACATGGACGCAGGGAGAGATCCAGACCCGTGGTGCCCCCTAGAGCTGGGGGTCCAAATCAGGGTGGGGAGCTGGGCCCATCCCTGCCCTCGAGGTTCGTGACCCTTCACAGACTCGGCCTGTGGTTCCCGAGCGGGACGAGCGGCGGGCGGACAGAACTCCCGTCCCGGTGGGGTCCGTGCTCCGTGCTGGGGGCTCTGAGCGCCACGGCCCTGCGTCTGCCGCCGCACGGGACCCGGGATGGTGGGGGGTTGGGGGGGGGTTGTGTTTGTTTGATAGGAGAGTCATGTGGCTAATCCGTGTGATTAAAGTGCAGGGTCTGGCGCACCCTCCCCGCGGATTGTCCGGCAGATGGATTCATCATCTCCCAAGCACAGCGATTTGTCTTAAACCAAACCACTTCCCCTAATGAAAGTGCCACTAATGAGCAGAGGCAGCCGGGGGGAAGGGGGGGCTCGCTCCTGTCTCCCACCCGCACCCTACCCCCGGGATTACAGCATCCTCTGGGCTCACTCAGGAAACGCGGCTGCTTTCCCCTCTGACAGATGGCACAGAACTGCCTCCACAAGCGCCGCCCTCTCCGCAGGGCCATATCCCCCAGTATGGCCCGCGTGGGCACTGGAGGAAAGAGGGAGGCCAGGTGGAGTTGGCGCCGCTGCCTCTCCTCGGGGCTTCGGGCAGCTGGATCCCGGAGTCACTCGGCGAAGCTGAGGCTGAAGGAATCCGATGCCTTTGGGGGGCTTTTCCCCTTTATTTCTGCATGAATCTTGTGCTCCAATGACCAAGGGGCAGCTCCGTGCAAGTGAGTCCCCAAACTCAGCTCTGCCAACACCCCTCAGCCCCCTGCTATCCCAGCCCTGGGCTCCCCCACAAACACACACAGCTCCGCCCAGGCCCCTCACTCCCGACCCGCAGCCCCCCTTCTACCCCATCACTTGGGCAGCAGAGACCAGACCGCTCACGGCATCGGATTCGAGGCCAAGCCGACCGCCAGCACGCTAACCCCTGGCCTCCGAAACTCTCGCAACGCATTCTGTGATCCTCGCCACGGACAGAGCCAAGCCTGCGGACCCGGGCTCCTCACACAGGCCCAGAGGCGGGGGTCAGCAGCAACCCCCCTCCCCACCCCATTATGGGCACCTCACTTGAAGTCACTGTGCCCCTGAGTGATGCCCCAGCGTCTGCAAAAAGCAGATGTTTCAAATGCAGCCACCAATGAACCAGCCTCGCCTCTCTCAGCCTCGGCCCGGGCGGAGGGCAGGAACCAGACAGACTCGCCGCGAGCCTCCCGCTCCGGAGGAAGGAAACGTCACCCTGCAAAATCAAACCCGGCTGCAGGATCCCTGCCCCCCACCGCCTGCTGACACGGGCAGTTTCCCAGCAACGAAGCCAAGTTTTTTCTACCTGCGCCAACTGCAAGGAACGAGCTTAGCTGCACACGCGCCTTGCTGCCCGCCTGGCATGGGCCCGGCCGCCTCCGCGTCTGCCTTGAGGAATCCAGGAACAAAACAAACCCTGCCCGACCCTGCCTGCCCCTCCTCGCCATGGGGGCTGAGAATCCCAGACCCCGGGCAGCGGACCCCTCCGGACCCCGCCAGAGTCCGGCCTTAGTCAGGAGGAAACAAACGTAGGGGAAAGCGCCATCCGCTGTCCCAGCGGGATGCGACCGAATGGGTGTGACCAAGCCAGGACAGCAAAGTGGGGGGAGCTACAGAAACCGATGCAAGGCCAGGGGAGGGCAGCAGGCAGGGGGGAGACGTTCTGGCAGCGTTAGCCCCCCCGCCCCTTCCAAAGGTGCAGCATCCCTTCAGGGCACCGTGCTTTGCGTGGGGCTATCTTGGCTTGGGATCTGCTCCCTTCTCAACACCCGCCAGGGCCCGTCCTAAATGCACCCCCAGGGACTGCCTGGGAACGGGACCCAACTGTATCTAACAGCCCAAACAGGGCGACAGAACAGCGGAGAGAGAGGAGTCACAGGGATGGGGAGGCTGCGGAGGAGAAAGCTCTTCACCGGTGCTGGGGAGGCCAGGGCTGGAGGAGAGGAGGGAGGGAGGCAGGCGGGCAGGAGGACAAGTTCTGTTTGGGTTCATGGCCGTACAGTCCCAGAGGATGCAGGAAGCAGCCCGGGACACTGCCTGGTGCAAAGCCACAGAGGGGTTTAGTCAGGCAGGGCAGGGCTTGAATCAGAGCCCAGAGCGAACAGGGAGTCTCAGTGTCACGTCCCCTCCTAGCAGCTGGATAACAGCCTACTACTGCTCCGCACTAGTGGAGTCATTCCCTTAGTGTCAGCAGCGGAGGCCGGGGCTGTGGTGCGGAAGCTGCCGGGTTCCAGCCCTGCCCATGATCCCGGCGGGGGCCGTTCCAAGGGGCGAGCAGCAGAGTCCCACGTGCGGAGGGGAAGGGATCCTCCCCCCCGAGCGACGCACTTGGGGAGATTTTAACGCTGCTCCAAGAGCAGCCAGACAAGAAAACGGGGGGGGGGGCTCATTTTTGTGCATTCGAGACGAGCTGCCCGACCCCATCTACACCCCGGATGCTGCAGAGACAACCCCCCCCCCCCCGGCGCTATCTTCCCCTGAACCTGCCCCTCTGTGGAGCTGCTGCCCGCTGTGCTGCCCAGATGGGCGTGTGCCCAGCCCAGCCTGATCCCCGGGCACAGGAAAGCCACCAGGCTGCTCACTTAGCCAAGGACCTCACATGGAGCAACCCCACGGGGAAAGTTCCATCCGCAACTGGCAGGGTCGACATGGCCCCCTCCCGCTATCCACTGCCCTCCTCTGGGACGCAGCGATGGGGGGTGTATGGCAGAGCCCCCCCACCACCACCACCACACATGCACACACACACCCATGCATGGGGAAACTGAGGCACAGACAGACAACGCATCACACAGCAAATCAGCCGCAAAGTACAGAAGAAAACCCAGCTCTCCCCACTCGACCAGAGGCAGAGACCTACTGACTTGGTTCGTTGATGATCTAATCTGGGTCTTTGGACTGTGGTCGGGCCAGGGGCGCAGGCATTGGCCCGTGGTTTGCAATGAAGCCCAGAGGATCCTTATAGGGGTGATATCCACAAGGCAATTCTCCCGCTGCCTGCTGATGAGGTTCCTCTAGCTAGAGGAGAGGTGGAGAAAACAGCATTGTGGACTGGCTAGTGTGTGGGTGCCCCCCCCCCCGGCCCGTCCATGAGCAGTCTCTAGAGGATAGAATTACTCCACTGTGTGTCAGAAGCCCTATACTGCTAACAGCTAGTGGAGAGTTTCCTTTACGGGAAGATTTTATTTAATCTTTTTATTACTGACCTCGGCACCAAAAGTGGGAGTGTGCTAATAAAGTTTGCAGATGACACAAAGTTGGGAGGTATTGCCAATTCAGAAAAGGATCGGGATATCCTACAGGAAGATCTGGATGACCTTGTAAACTGGAGTAATAGTAATAGGATGACATTTAATAGTGAGAAGTGTAAGGTTATGCATTTAGGGATTAATAACAAGAATTTTAGTTATAAGCTGGGGACGCATCAGTTGGAAGTAACGGAAGAGGAGAAGGACCTCGGAGTCCTGGTTGATCACAGGATGACTATGAGTCGCCAATGTGATGTGGCCGTGAAAAAAGCTAATGCGGTCTTGGGATGCATTAGGCGAGGTATTTCTAGCAGAGATAAGGAGGTGTTAGTACCGTTATACAAGGCATTGGTAAGACCTCATTTGGAATACTGTGTGCAGTTCTGGTCTCCCAAGTTTAAGAAGGATGAATTCAAACTGGAACAGGTACAAAGAAGGGCCACTAGGATGATCCGAGGAATGGAAAACCTGTCGTATGAAAGGAGACTCAAGGAGCTTGGTTTGTTTACCCTAACCAAAAGAAGGCTGAGGGGAGATATGATTGCTCTCTTTAAATATATCAGAGGGATAAATACCAGGGAGGGAGAGGAATTATTTCAGCTCAGTACCAATGTGGACACAAGAACAAATGGATATAAACTGGCCATCAGGAAGTTTAGACTTGAAATTAGACGAAGGTTTCTAACCATCAGAGGAGTGAAGTTCTGGAACAGCCTTCCAAGGGAAGCAGTGGGGGCAAAAGACCTATCTGGCTTCAAGATGAAGCTAGATACGTTTATGGAGGGGATGGTTTGATGGGATAACATGATCTTAGTCAAGGGTCAATTAATTGCCATCAGTGGTAAATAGGACCAATGGTCAATGATGGGATGTTAGAAGTTACTACAGAGAACTTTTTCCTGGGTGTCTGGCTGGTGAGTCTTGCCCACATGCTCGGGGTTCAGCTGATCGCCATATATGGGGTCGGGAAGGAATTTTCCTCCAGGGTAGATTGGCAGAGGCCCTGGAGGTTTTTTGCCTTCCTCTGCAGCATGGGGCACGGGTCACTTACCGGAGGATTCTCTGCATCTTGAAGTCTTTAAACCATGATTTGAGGACTTCAATAGCTGAGACATAGGTGAGAGGATTATTCCAGGAGTGGGTGGGTGAGATTCTGTGGCCTGCATTGTGCAGGAGGTCAGACTAGATGATCATAATGGTCCCTTCTGACCTTAAAGTCTATGAGTCTATGAGTCTATGAGACCTGAGTTTATTACTTCTGCTACCAAGAGGCCCCCAGCAACATGCTTAGCCAGAAGGTTGCATTCACTTGGTAACACTAGAGTGATGAACAAATGAGCCAGTCTGGGATTATATCGGCCTCACACCGGGGTGTGTGTTTGCAGAAAACACCTTGCAGCGGACAAGGGGGCATATTTGTTTTTGTCTTATATTGGGGACTAACATATAACTCATGCATGAGAAATGCGTGGTCAGCATTCCTAGCACAAACCCAATTATCCCATCTCCTCTGCGTATAAACATTTCCAGGGGGGCGCTGGGGAGCGCCGCCTTATCCTTCCGTGTTGTTTCATACTGGAAGAACTGTGGGGTTTTTAAACAACCCCTCTACGGGCGCTGAGACCTGGGCCAGACGTTGCACGGTTACTCCATTACTAAATACACTTTTCGTTCCCATGGGCAGAACTGCTAAGATTTAACTGGATCCCTTTATCGGTCCTGGGTGCAGAGGGAAAGAACCGCCTGTTTTTCTAGGGCCAGAAGGATCCCGAACCACTCAGCAACCACTCCGATGCAGCTGCGTCTGGGGCGGAACACAGCAGCCACTCAATGCCTGCAACATGACAGCAGCTTGTAGCAAGGGAAATGGAGGAGAAGGGCTCCCATCGAACCCACAGTGGTACCAGCGCTGGAATGTCCCAAGACACCGGAGCGAATTCCCTGATCCTTCGGAAAGGGAGCAAGGGGATTTCAGTGGCCGCTAGGGCTCAGGACACTGGGATCAGGGCTCTGCCGGAAGGAAAGGGGAGTGTCGCCCACGGAGAGTCTGGGGGTGGTGTGACCGGGAGCACCCCTGTCTGCTCCAGACCCAGAAACCAGCGCGCAGACCTGGAGCGGTGCTGGAGGGAAAACGCCACGTTCACAGCCCACGCGTGGGCTACTCCGCTGGGACAAACGGGGACGGGGCCCAGCGAGAAGATCTTATTCTGCTGAGCCCTTCTAGCCTGTAGCCCTGGAAATGGGGCACCCGGGGAAAGCCGATGCATGCACCAGTAATTGCCGCCTCCCGGAGGGGACGTAGGTGTGACAGTCCCAGGGCAGCGCGGATCACATTTCTCCCCCGCCACGGGCCGGGTCTGAAGAGATCCCTCAGCGCCAGCGTGGGCTGCCTGCAAAGCAATCGCTCCCGTCGCCAGTGGGGTTGTAGGAACAATGGCATTTATGGATGGCTTTGATTTGCTGCTAGCGTCATCGAAACATCCTGTGACGGAGTAGAGAGCGAGATGGATCTGACCTGGGAGGCTGGCTGCATTGGGAAAGGCTACATTGGGAGTGTGAGACTTTACCTGAGGCTGTAACATGAGCCAGGACGGGGGTTGGGAGGTGACACCTTTGGCTGGGAGAATGGACAGGCTAGAGGAGGGGCCCCGGGGGAAGGGAAGAGCCTGCTGGAGGTTTGGCTTTTTGTTGTCAGTTTGGAGCTGGCTTGGGAAGAGGAGGGGAGAGGGGCAGACAGGGTCTGGCCTCCCTGCCCCGTTTGGAGCTGTGGGGTGAAATGCAGGGAGCCCCGAGCTGGGGTCTAAGCTCCCTGCCCCCCGGAAGGGCCCGACTGAGGGGTCCTGTTTGTACTGACAAGCTCTGGTTGGACTGTGTTCCTGGCATCTCTAATAAACCTTCTGTTCTACTGGCTGGCTGAGACTCCCAGTGAATCCGGGGAAGAGGGGTGCAGGGCCGGACTCCCCTATACTCCGTGACACATCCCAGAAACGGACCGCTGTCATTAGATGTGTCTCATACACACCCACACGCCTCCACAACCCTCCCCCCACACACACGCACTGCACACTCAGACACACAGCGCACGCCTGGCCCTCCCCCCACCCATGCCCAACACGCACAGAGCATGTGCTCACGTCCCCCCCACACACACGGGTATACACTGGCTGGCGCACGGGAGCCGGGGTGCAGAGGGTTAAGGCGGGCAGGGGCTCGCCGCGAAGGAGAGAGCAGGTTCGGCATCCCGGCGCGGCTCTGTGCTGTCTATCCAGAGCAATTTTCGGAAGCTCTTTACATTCAAAATCAATGACCCGCTGCCGTCGGCACAATGGGATTCCGCTCTCTGCCCAGCACGGCGCCCCCTGCTCGCCAGAGAGCGGGAGGGACGGAAAAACCGACCCCCTGCTGCAATCCCAAAGGGGGCAGGGTAGCCGACATCCCCATGCAGCCAGGGCTGGGGCGGGCAGTGCGCGCCTCTACCCTGTGAGTGCCACGTCCTTTGCTCCGGGGCGGGGGGGGGGTCACTCACAGTGCCATGTGCCGGAAGCCGTTGCAAGTAACCGGCCTCGGTCGCCGCCCTGCTGCCAGCGGGGAGGCGCCCCCCGGATCGCCTCTCGAGGGGGACAAAGCGGAAGAGGCCGTAAAGAGGGCAGAGAGGTCAAGCCCTAGACTAGAACTTGCTGACTCGTGAACCCGAAGCACGTTTGTTTGTAAACCGCTCAACACCCATGGCGCAGCCCACCTAACCCCAGGGATAAACTAACCTTGAGGGCACCGGACATGGGACCCTGTCCCCACAGCTGGCTTAGAACCTGGACAGTACCAGGCGTTAGCCCCCGGTGCAGGGATGCGGTCAAGGACAGGCCACACTGCAACCTGATCTGTGTTTTGCCTGGGTCCCCACCCCCTCCACCACAGCTGTTGATTACACGAGGCCACGTAAAACCCCCGTCTTCTTGGGAGCTAGCGACGTGCGTCCTCCACGTTCTGCACCTTTGCATTTCTAGCAACTTGCCGTCTGCTGAGGCAGCGTGGATGCAGCACGTTCCGGCAGCGATGCACACACCGTGCTCTCTCCTGGTGACTCTACTGCCCAGCTAAACCATGTGACTCAGACCAAATGCTGCCGTTGGGCCCTGCACAATCCCAGGGGCCGTCCAAGGGAGGAAATTACGATCATAGAATATCAGGGTTGGAAGGAACCTTAGGAGGTCATCTAGTCCAACCCCCTGCTCAAAGCAGGACCAATCCCCCAATTTTTGCCCCAGATCCCTAAATGGCCCCCTCAAGGATTGAACTCTCAACCCTGGGTTTAGCAGGCCAATGCTCAAACCACTGAGCTATCCCTCCCCCCGATGGCCTGACCGGGGACAGCACCACGCCACCGAGCAAACTAACCCGTCGCCTAGAGCAGAGACCGGTTCCTGGATGAGTGAGCAAGGTTGCAGAGAAGGGACGTTTCTAAGCTGCCCTGGGGCAGCAGTAGAAAGCAGAGGCATGGCAAGGCTTTGAACTGGCTGCGCCAGATTTACGCTGCCCCCAGTATAAAGCAGCTTCTCTTTGCTGACGTTTTTCAGAAGCAAAGTTCCCCACAAAACGCAGCTTCAGTCTTTTTACCCAGTTTTAAAGGCGGATGGAGGGGGAGGGAGCAGGGAAAAGGCAGGCAGCAGCCAACTCTACGTTAAAGCTGGACCTGCAATCTCATTAGTAGCCGTGAAACACGATCTGGGGACAATCAGTCACTTCCTCGCTCTGTGCCTCGGTTTCCCCCTCACAACACTGGGATAATGATACTGCCCGGCTCCCCAGGGGGGTTGTGAGACGGCGTGTTATTCCAGTCAGGGCTCTGGGACGGTGACTTGCTGACAGCCGAGTCCCAGTGAAAGGTCTCCGCACGCGAGAGATCGGCGTTTATTTTTAACTGAGGTTTGAGTTAAATCCATACGGACACAGTGAAGTTCCCAGAGAAGCTGAAAGTTGTGTGGGTTCCGAGTTCCTACACGGCTCAAAAATATCTTCCTTTCAGCACATCTCCGCAGGCAAAGCCGCTCTCCCCACACGCATAACACTGCTCAGCAAACCGGGGAGGGTGGGGGCCTTCGGCTCAACTCCCACCGGCCTCTGGAAACTCATAGTCAAGGCCTGAAATTCACCCCACTGCGTGGCAGAAAAAGGAGCGTAACGGGGATCTAGCTATGTCCGTGGACGACCCCCTCGCCCCAGGATCTGACCATCACTTGGTACAAATGGATTCATCTCCACAGCCATCCCCAGGAAGTAGGTCAGGAGCATTAATCCCATTTCACAGAGAGGAAAATCAAGGCCCAGAGAAATGATGCATCACACAGGGGGCATGTGAACCCAGAGCTCCTGCCGCCCAGTCTGGCATCTTCACCACAGGACCATCCTTCCTAAGGAGCAAACGTGCCGCGAGGCCCCGGCACCGTGGAGTTAATCGCACACGGTCCTTTAGTCTGCACTACGGATTTCCTGTGTTTAAACCCGAGCCCCCAGTGCTCTCTGAATGGCAGCTACCCTGTGCCCGGAGAGGGACCTCAGGCAGGTAGGCTATGAACTGCGCTGCCGCTCGCACCTGGGGCCCGACTCCCGTGCCCTGCACCTTGTGTGGGCATCTATCCCCTGTGCGCTACCAACGGCACAACCCCGCGCCCGGCAGCGGGGGGCACAGCTGCAGTCCTGCCAGAGGAGGGGAATCCCCTCGCTGCCCCGGAGGCAAGGGGCAAGGATGGAGGGACCTGGCGCAATGGCAGGAAGAGCAATCCCGAGCAAGGGGAAAATCCCGCCCTGGTGGAACGTGGCCGGAGTCCCACCAGGGACGGGGTGAGGCCCGGGGGGCAGCGGCTGCCCAACGTGCCTTCGCCACCCGTTCTTCCCACCTGGCCGCAGCAGGACGGGGTCCTCGCTCCCGTGGGCAGCTCCCACCTCTCGGGGAGGGAGACCGGGGTCCAGCTAGCCCAGTGCCCTGGCTCCGCGGCCCGGGGGCTTGGGGAAGAACGCTTCTGGCCAGCGCCAACGGAGCAGGCGAGCCCCAAAGCCGCCGGAATGTCCCCGGGCACCGCCCGGCCCCGGGGCTGCCACCGGCAAACAACTCCCCAGCTCGCCCAGACCCAGCCGCACACACACACACACACACACACACACAGGCTCCCCGGGCAGCACGCACACCACACCACACAACACAACACAACAAGCCTATTTGCCAGGCTGCAACTTCGGGACGCATCCTGTGGCAGCAGAAACGTTCCCCCCTCCCCAGCACCAGTCCCCCCCCCCCCCCCCCCCCAGCTCCAAGTGACCCGAGCCCCCAGGGCAGGGCACACCCCCTTCTCCGGGAGTAACTTTCTGTAGGACAAACAGGCAGAAGCGGGGAGGGCAGGTGGTGGGGGCAGGGGGGGGCACAGGGGCAGCGGGGGCTGCGGGAGGGAATGGTCCTGCCGGGAAGCCCCTGTCCTGGCCCGGGGCAGTCTGTGGGGGCTGGAGACCCCTGCACCTGGCTGCTGAGCGGATGCTGCACCTTCCCCCCCCCCGGCCGGGCAGGACTCACCCGTCAGCTGGTCGTAGGAGCCGTCCAGGTCCCGGGGCTCGGACAGACTCTCCTTCCTGCCCTGGCTCCGCATCCTCCCGGGTCCGGCGCGGGCTGGGACAGAGCCCGGCGGCCCCGCTCTGGCTGCGGAGCGGAGGGGAGGGGGCCGGGCGCACCCCCGCCCCCTGCGCCGGGTCTCCTCCGCTCCGGCTGGGCGAGGCGGCGGGGGCGGGGGGAGCTCAGGGATGGAAAGGAGCGGGGGGGGGGGGCGCTGCGGGATGGAAGGGGGCAGGGACTGCTGGGGGGCGGATAGGGGGCTGAGGGTGGAAGGGGGCAGGGACTGCTGGGGGGGTGGTAGGGGGCAGGGGGTGGGGGGCTGGGGCTGCTCGCAGAGGAGAAGGGGCTTCTGGGGGGTAGAAGGGGGCAGGGACTGCTGGGGGTGATAGGGGGCAGGGGTTAAGGGGGCTGGAAAGGGGCAGAAGCTGGGGGTGAAAGGGGCTGGAAGGGGGCAGGGACTGCTGGGGGGCAGGGGGTGAGGGGCTGGGGCTGCTCGGGGGAGAGGGTGCTGCTGGGGGGGCGATAGGGGGCTGGGGTGGATGGGGATGGAAGGAGGCAAGGAACTGCTGGGGGGTGAAAGGGGGCAGGGGCTGCTCGCAGGGGAGAGGGAGCTGGAAAGGGGCAGATGCTCCGGGGGGCTCCGATGAGGGGGGCTGGGGGGGCTACTGGATGGAAGGGGGCAGGGACTGCTGGGGGGGCGGTAGGGGGCAGGGGTGGGGGGCTGGGGCTGCTCGCAGGGGAGGGGGGGCTGGAAAGGGGCAGAGGCTCCGGGGGGCTCCGATGGGAGTGGAAGGGGGTTGGGGGGGGCTGCGGGATGGAAGGGGGCAGGGACTCTGCCGGAGGGCGGTAGGGGGCTGGGGGTGGATGGGAATGGAAGGGGGCAGGGACTGCCGGGGGGGGCGGTAGGGGGCAGGGGTGGGGGGCTGGGGCTGCTCGCAGGGGAGGGGGTGCTGGAAAGGGGCAGAGGCTCCGCGGGGCTCCGATGGGGGGGCTCCCGGAGGCTGCGGGGGACCCCCGGGGGGACCCGGCAGCCGGGGGCTCGGGGGCTGACGCGGTGGGTCGGCCGCCTCCTGTCCAGGGGCCGCCCCCGAGCCCCCCGCCCAGGGGGCCCGGCGCGGTGCGCGGCGCGGGGGGACTCGCCTCTCGGAGCCCGGCGGCAGGTGAGGAGCCGGGAGCAGCCCAGCCGCGTCTCGCCGCCGCCGCTTCTCCTCCCCCTCGGCTCCGCACGCAGCCTCCGCGCTCCGCCCGGCCCCGCCAGCCGCCCCCGGGCTGGGCCCCGCCCGCGCCGCTCCAGGAGGGAAACTGAGGCACGGCTGGGGGCGGGGGATTTGCCCTCCCACGTGGGTGCAAAGCGCCCCCCCCCCCCAACACGTTTCGTTTAGGAACTAGGACGCGCGGCTCTGGCCAGAGCCCCCCGCACGTGTGCGATGCCAGCGCTGACCCCTACGGGCGTGGGCGTGCAAACGCGTGTGCAAACGCGTGTGCAACCAGCGCACAAACATGCACCCACAGCCACACAGGGCCGGCCCTAGGCCCAATGGCACCCAAGCAAGGAGGGTCTTCGATGCTCCCCTTCATTCCTTAAACTTACAAACACCTTCTTTTTTTATTGCATTTGTAGCCCATTTCACGACACTGGTGCACGATTTGCACGTGTGATTTATCCCTATCGTGTACAACGGTACATTTGCACGCTAGGATCTGTACAACAAAAACACCACCCCAAGCCCGGTGCACCCCAAGCCCGGCACCCTAGATGGTCTCCTGGTTGCTTGCCCCTAAATCCAGCCGTGCACACACGTGCAAACGTGTAAGCACACACACACACGTGCAAACGCGTAAGCACCTGCACACATGCACGTGTATGCGCCCACACGCACATGCAGACGTGTAAGCACACACACGTGCAAATGTGTAAGCACCCGCACACACACGCACGTGAAGACGTGTAAGCACACACACGTGCAAATGTGTAAGCACCCGCACACACACGCACGTGAAGACGTGTAAGCACACACACGTGCAAATGTGTACGCACCCGCACACACACGCACGTGAAGACGTGTATGCACACACACGTGTAAATGTGTAAGCACCCGCACACACACGCACGTGAAAACGTGTATGCACACACACAAGCCAATCCATGCAAGCAAATCCAGATGCATAGGCTTGTGCTGAGGCCACATGCGCCAAAACCCGGCGCTGCACCCCCTGGCGACAGGGTGAGCGAAGGCACCGCGCCGGGCGGGTTTCAGTCCCGTCGCTCAGCGCCCCGGGGCAGGGGCAACACAGACACCAGGCAGGGCTCTGGGTGGAGCCAGCCACTGGCAGGCGGAAGAAACCGGGACCCCAGACAGCTGTGGCACCCCAGAACTGAAGCCGCTGGCGCGCTGAGCTCGCCGCTGGCGCGCTGAGCTCGCCGCTCTGACAAGGAGCTGCCAAGGAGGCAGGGTGCTGCCCAGCGCCCCAGGGGAATGGCCCAGAGTGTAGGGCCGAGCAGCCGCGCCCAGTGGCGGATGCCAGGAGAGCCCTGGTCCATTGTCACCCTCCTGTCTCACGCCAACCCTAGTGTGGCCAGCCGGCACAAGGGAGCGACTGGTCTGCCGGTCTGGCAGCCTAGTGCCCCCCAGAGGGCACCAGGCCGGGTTACCGGTGCCAGGCTCCTGCACTCTGGGCTAGTGGCCCAGGGGCAGCCCCACGCCGCTAGAGCACCAAGGCCGGGTCGCTCGTGTCCAGGCGGGTGAGGGCTCGGCGCAGACGGGCGCCCCCAGGAGAGGGGGCGTTACGCGGGGCCTCGCAGGTGGCCGGCCTTAAAGCGCCAGGGCAGATGCAGGGGGGCGCTGAGGGGGCTCGCAGCTCGAATCGCCTGCCCCTCGCCGTGCAGCCAGTAGAGACGCCGGGCTGGGAGTTGGTGGAACTGGGGCAGGGCGCAGGGCGTTTGGCAGTGCCAGGCAGCGAGCGGGTCATGCCAAATGGCACCCGAGCGCCTGTTCACTCTTCCCACAGTGCAGCTGCGCCATCTGGGGCTGACACGCGTTAGCTCCCAGAAGTGAAATATGGTTGGGCTAGGCCAAGCTGGGGGAGGGGAGGGGAGGGGGGAAGAGTCCCGGAGCAAACCAGGGTGCTGCAAAGAGCGGCGCTTGTGATTCATTCGAGAGAGCGCTGCCCTTTGAATCACCTGGTGCCAAGCAGCTCTCATAGGAGACATAAATCCAGCCTGCAGGGTTGCTGTGCATTGTGAAACCGCTGAGGTGTTCTACCCCAGAGGTGGCTGCATTCCAGGGATCCAGGGGTCCATGGCGCGTAAGGCACTTTGGGATGAACGGTGCTAGAGGAAGATACGTTATTGGCACTGCAGAGGTTTCTCCAGTTTGTGCACTGACGCTGCTGCCTCTTCTCCCCTCCCCGCTCGCTGCCCTACTTCATTCACTAGCGTCTCCGCATTCGGGGCTGGCTCAGGTTGACAAGGGCCGCGCCGATCAATACGGCACTTTTATTCGTGTTCTGGCTGGTTTCCAGCGGCAGGGACGAGACTGCGCACAGCCCCGTGGAAGGCGCCCGCTGAGGAAGATCCAACGCGGTGACACAATTTGCTCATTGGTGCGGGGCTGTAAAAGCAGCCCCTGGATTTACAGCGTGTGGAAGGGGACTGGCCGGTCGCTCCGTGAGGACACGGCTCGAGCCTCCGGGTGACACGGGCCCAGCACGTCACAGACCTTCTCTGCTTGCCGAGCGACGGCTCTTCCCCAGCTCCAGCTGCTCCCAGCTCCTTCTCCCCCCGGCAGGGCCCACTTTGCACTCTGCAGAGGGGAGAAAGCAGGGTGCGGGCCGGGGGGGCTAGCCCAGCGCTGGGCCAGGGGCGGTCACTCAGCCAGGCCAGTGCCCTCCGCCCTGGACGCCCTGGTCTGCAGCAGAAGGGAAAGTGGGAAACCCTGCTGACAAAGGAAGTAAATCGGATTCCCAGGGTGCAGCTGCCCAAGTGAAGCAGCGAACCCAGCTTTGGGGAACTGCTTAGCAACTGACTGGATCTAAAAATAAGAGCCACTTACTGAATCACCAGAGACATGCTTCAGAATGGCTTGGAAAACACATCCCCCCCCCGAGCCCCTCCCTGGGCTCTGACCTCACCTGGGCAGCCCACGTGGATGGGCCAGCAGCCGAGAGATGCTCAGGCCAGCCTGAGAAACGGCCTCGTTAATTCAGCCTGAGGGGGGCTGATTGACCAGAGGGGGGAGTGGTGCTGGCGTGAGGCCTGAGGGATCCACCCTCGCCCCCGGCTCCCCTTCAGAACGCGGCCTCCCCCTCCAGCTTGCCACCCCTGCTTTCGGTCCCCAATCCTTTCTTTGGCCTCCTCTCCCCGGGGAACTGCAGCCAGGCCTCCCCAGCAGCGAGCGCCCTTCCGTGGACAGAGCGCTGGCGAGCTCCCCCTAGGGTGACCAGACAGCAAGTGTGAAAAATCGGGATGGGGGTGGGGGGTAATAGGACCCTATATAAGAAAAAGACCCCAAAATCGGGACTGTCCCTATAAAATCGGGACATCTGGTCATCCTAGCTCCCCCCCACGTCATTTAAAGCCATGTGGCGGGCGTCGGATCCTTGCCGCGCACCCATAGCCAGCATCTCCAGCGGGGGCAGGTGCAAAGCCCGGCCAGTGGCACGCTCAGGGAAGGACGGCGGCCTGGCCCCTTGGCGCACCCCCGGTACGCACTACGACGCCAGGCCTCACCCCAGCTCCCGCGCCTGCGTTCCTCCGGGGAACGTGGCTCCCAGCCAGTGCCAGGAGAAGCCGCCTCACCGCCGATCCGATTGACACCACTTCTCACCCGCGGCCTGCAGCGGATGCTTGGGGGCGCCGCTCGGCCCGGGCGCCTGCCTTTGCCGTGAAAGGGTTTTAAATCCTTTCTCCCTGGCGCACCCAGCCGCTTTGGTGGTGAGTGGGAGGGGTATTCATTTGCGGTTTCGCCCTCCTTTCGAAACAGCGACTCCTGCGCTCTGGGCTCCAGCAGCGAGCGAGGCAGCTCAGACAATCTACTTCCCACCCCCCCCTTTGACGCGGCCTTGGATCTAAGGGAAGAGCCGCGCCGCCTGTTTGCTGCCCTGCCCGGGGAGTGAGCAGATGGAAATGGAAATGAGAGAGGCGGGAACAGCCCTCGGCAGCGAGAGTTTTGCTAAACGCCGCTCGCAGCGGGGCCGGAACGAGCCCGGAAGGAGCGAGGGGCCAGGCGGGCGGCCCTGACCCGGGCGCATTCGCAGAGCTACTGGGGGGGGGGCAGCGGGCAGAGCGGAGGAGCAGGGGGAGCTTTGGACTGGCAGGGCTGGGGGCAGGGCAGACGGACGGGGCTGGAATAGTAAGAGGGAAGAAGGCCAGAGCTGGATGGGGACTCAGGCCTGGAAGAGAAGGGGACTGTGGGGGCTGGGGACGGCGTTTCAGGAGGGCACTGCAGAGGGGACTCAAGACACACCAAGAGCAGGGAGCCCAGGATGGGGCTGCAGGTCGGGACTGAGGGGCACCGGCGGAGCTGGGGGGCAGGGGTGTTTATACCCTCTGCTGTGCCTGGCTTTGGGCAGTTCGCACTCGCGTGTTTCTCTGGTTTTGCCAGCTCTCTTCCCGGCGCAGGCGGGTACAGCGCTGGGGCCTGGGCTCAGCGGGTCAGTCTGAGATTCGGGACGACCCCACCAGAGCAGGGGAAGCCGTCGGATGCTTCCAGAGCGGAAAAGTTCCGGTCCGTAGGGGAGCGGCTGTGAGGCAGGCCCCCCGGAGCCCCCGACTATGGCCCCGCCTCCTCCCAGCAGCAGTGGCTCCTCCTCCCATGGGGGTGGGGGGTGGCAAGGGGCTCCCAACTCCCCCTGGGCGCAGTGCCAGGAGTGGAAGTGGGAGCAGCAGCGCCTGCCTGCGAATTGCCAGACTGGCTCAGGACCCAGCTGGCCCGGGATCCATTTCTGACAGTCACCAGCACCAGGAAGATGCAAGAGAATCAGTCCCCCAGAGGCCCCCGCTGGGGCAGGGCTGGTGGCTCCCCCAGAGCAGTGAACACCCCACTGAGAGTCATGGGGCAGCTGCCCCACCTCCCAGGCATAGCTCCAGGCTCTCTGCAAATTCAGGCAGCTCCTGGGGCTGGTGCGTTTGGATCACATTTGGGATGGGTTTCTTTGCAACCGCAAGGGCTGGATTGATAGATTGTGAGGCCAGAAGGGATCGCTGTGATCGTCTGCTCTGACTCCTGGCTAACACAGGCAGAGGACACCCATGAATTCATTCATTCCTCAGTCATTGCCTCCAGAGCATTGAGAAAAACATCCCATTTCGATGTAAAAACGGCCAGTGAAGGAGAATCCACCACACCCCTGGGTACATTGGTCTAGTGGTGAATCGCCCTCACTGGTAAAAATATGCGCCTTATTTCCCATCCGCCTGAGTGGGTCTAGCATCAACTTACAGCCCTTGGATCACGTTAGCCCTTTCTCGGCTGGACTGCCGAGCCCCCGATCAAATATTTTTCTGTGGTAGGTACCTACAAACTTTGATCAGTTCCCCCTTCACCTTCTCTTTGTTCAGCTAGAAGGCAGGTTTTCTAACCCTTTAATCATTCTCGGGGCTCTTCTCTGACCCCTCCAATTCATCATCAGCCTTCTGGAATTGTGGGCACCAGAACTGGACACAGGATCCCAGCAGTGGTCGCATCACCGCCAAATCCAGAGGTCAGATAACCTCTCCTCTCCTGCTCGAGATTCCTATCTGCGCATCCCATTAGCTGTTTTGGCCCCAGCGTCGCCCTGGGAGCTCACGTGCAGCTGATTTTCCACCACAACCCACAATGTACTTAAAAAAGAAAAAAGGCAAGCTGAGATTGTGCCATATTCACCTGACACCGGCGCTGGGGCTGTCTGTAGCTTCTGTAGTGCTGGAAAGGTGAGCGAGGGCCCTCTGCAGAACACTTCTGCTCAGCTGTCCCCCCGGCAATGATCAGCCCTGGCCATGGCCCTGTCCCACTACCAGGGTCAGCAGAAAAGACTACGTTTCCAGCAAGCATCACTTGCAATGAGTCACTCGTCCATTTCGAAATGACCAGGGAGTGCCCACCTCCAGCTCCGCTGATCTGGGCTCGTGCCAGGCGCCGGGCGCTTTCCAATCCCCCCGGCACAGATCGCTTTCTTCAAAGAGCACCACGGATGCCTTAATCAAAGCTCTCGGCTCGCTCCTTGCCCGGGGCTGGGCTGATTGCGGCTGATGAACTGCCGTGGCGGAGGCCGGCGGGTGCAGCAATCAGCGGCTTCCGTGCTGCGGAAGGGGGCATTCGCAAGGAGAAGTGGGTGTGACGTTTCACCCCATAATGCTTTATAGAAATAGGCTTATGAGTGTAAATATGACATAACTGGACTATGTTTTATGCGACATATGCCGTGTAACATATCTCTGCAAAGGTTATGTTCTACTGCATGTATTCATCCTATTTGTATGCATGTATCCTTTTTATATCTGAAGTTATGAGCATTGGCTCTATGCTTGTATTTAAAGTGTTTGCTGTAGAAAGCACCTGAGATTTGGTCAACATAGTGTGAAGGGGTTATTCAAGTAATTGGGAGTACTCGGCTAACAATGGACCTTGATAGACGCCAATCCACATCTGAGCTTTCCTGAGAACGTTCGGGCTAACATGGAGTCGGCCTGTAAAGAACTGAGTCATGCATGGACATGTGACTTGCCCATGTGACTCCAAAACTCCTTCTTGTAGCTGTAATTCTACACGGGGGGAGAGAGGGGTTTCCACCCACAACAAGAGGGAGGCTATATAAGCCCCAGGAAAGCCCTCCATTTTGTCTTCAGCTGGCTCAAGGGATAGCCTCTCCACCCCAAAGGATGCCTGAAAGAAACTGGAACAAAGGACAGTTACTACAGGGGTGTGAGTGACTGCTGGACCCAGACTAGAAGGAGGCGAGTCTGTCAAAGAAGCTTATTGGAACATCTCTGAGGGTGAGATTTACCTGCATTTAGTTTCCTACTGTATTAGGCTTAGACTTGCGTGTTTTATTTTATTTTGTTTGGTCATTTACTTTGTTCTGTCTGTTATTCCTTGGAACCACTTAAACCCTACTTTTTGTATTTAATAAAATCACTTTTTACTTATTAATTAACCCAGAGTATGTATTAATACCTGGGGCGGGGGGGGGGGGGGCGGGGGGACAGCTGTGCATCTCTCTCTATCAGTGTTCTAGAGGGTGAACAATTTATGAGTTTGCCCTGTATAAGCTTTATACAGGGTAAAACGGATTCATCTCGGGTCTGCTGTGTCAGCTGTCTGCGCAGAGCCGGGACAGCACACAGAGGGAACACGCACGCAGTCGACTGATATCAACACTGAACAGAGCAGAGCAGAGCACCACACCGCTAGCCGTCTGACAACACAAGGCAAGGGACTGAAGTCCCAAGCTGGCAGGGGAAACGGGCTCCGGGGAAACCAGTGCAGCTCCTGGCATTTGGAGGAACATTGGGGCAGCAGCAGAGCCCTGGGGACAGGGCAGAGCTGAGGAGGGAGGGGAGCTGAAGCCAGGGCAGATCCCCGGAGAGCGTGCACACCAGGGCATAGAGGAACTGCCAAACCGCGGAAAGTGCAGGGCCAGGCCGGGGTGATGAACCATCAGACCAGCAGGGGACGAGCAAAGGGGAGACGTGACAGAGACCTTCTGGGCTCCATCCTCTTGTTCTCAGGCTGGTGTAAACCGGGAGCGACCCCACTGAAACCAAGGGCGCCAAAGCAGGGCCTGAAGCATCGGATCCTCGTAAACGCTGTCACACGGTCCTGCAGCGACTTGCGTGTGGGTACCAGCCTCAGGGCGACTGTCAGGAGCCAGGCACAGACCCCACCGGGGCTGAGTTCTGCGCTTAGATCTCACTAACCCCTGGGTATCAGCTGTGAGCTCCTCAGGCGCTGGAACAGCCTGACCAGGGGGTCCCAGCCAGTCTCCTTGGGCTCTCCAGGCTGTCTCGCCTCCCCGGTGAGCTGCCTCTCTGATAGCTGCACCCTTACACCAAGGATCATAGCAACATTCAGGTTACTCCCCATCCCAAAGGACCTGTCCCTTACCCCAGGTCAGTCGCACCTTAGATCTCGTGCCAGAGACAGTGCTTGTAGGCAATCCTACAATGAACTAGCTACAGAGTTATTAACAGGAAATAGGAGAGTTAGTTACGAGGTGAACACAGCTACACAAGGAAGGATCCCTTGCTTGTGCCTAGACCCCTGGCCCCCCGAGTCCAAGTGAGAAGGATTCCGGGTCTGATCCCCGGGCGGCTGGCTGCTGCTGCCACCCCCACTTTACACCCGGGGGGGCTGAGCCCAGAGAGACCAAGGCCCCAATCTACAGGGGCATTTCGGCTCCTCACTTCCATGGGGAGCCCAAATGTGGGTGTGGCTCTGAAGGGACAAGCCCAAGGTCACGCATAGAGTCATGGGTGGCATGTGAACCCCCTCTTCGGGGAGGCTAGCCCTCCCCCCCCAGATCCGGCCCTTGCCCCTGAGGCCCCGCCCTCCTCGCCCACCAGAGCCCAAAGCCCCACCCCCATGGCCAGAGGAGCCCCGGCCTGCCTTCCCCAGCCTCCCCAAGCCCTGGGCCGCCGGCAAACCCGCCCCAGCCATGCCAGCCGCCTCGACTGCAACACCAGCCCGAGCCACTCCGAACCCCGGGCCAACCTGAGCACCGGCCCAACCCCTGGGCCGCCGGCCAGTCTGAGTCGCCCCTGGCCACCCAGCCACCAGCCCGACCCCCGGGCCAACCCGAGCACAGGCCCAACCCCTGGGCCGCCGGCCAGTCTGAGTCACCCCTGGCCACCCAGCCACCAGCCCGACCCCCGGGCCAACCCGAGCACCGGCCCAACCCCTGGGCTGCTGGCCAGTCTGAGTCGCCCCTGGCCACCCCAGCCACCAGCCCGACCCCCGGGCCGCCAGCTGTCCCAAGACCGCCCAGCTTCAGGGGAGGGGGGGAGGGAGGGCAGGGCCTTGGGGCGGAGCATGGGCAGGGCCATGGCCTGGGTTAGGAGAGGCTTAGCCTCCCCTAGCCTATGATACCCGTCGCCCATGCACGGAGTCTGGGGCAGAGCAGGGACTGGCTCCAAGTAACTAATGATCTCAGGGCCTAATTCACAGCCCCTTGTGTCTGGTCCCTCCTCCCCGATCCATGCCAGGGAGGAACTGGTTGAGAATTTGAAAGTGGAAGGCAGGTTGTGTGAAATCCTAGAGTTCATGATTCTAAGGAATGGTAGGAGGGAAAACAGCAACATAAAGACAATGGATGTCAAGGCGGCAGACGTTGGCAAACTCAGGGAGTTGTAGGTCAGATCCCATGGGAAGCAAGTCTAAGGGGAAAAACAACTGAAGACAGTTGGCAGTTTTTCAGAGACATTATTAAGGGTACAAGAGCAAACTATCCCACTGCGTAGGAAAGACAGGAAGTATGGCAAGAGACCACTCTGGCTTAACCAGGTGATCTTCAGTGATCGAAAACTCAAAATAAGAGTCCTCCAAAAAGTGGAAACTCGGTCAAATTACAAAAGATGAATATAAACAAATAACACAAGTATGTAGGGACAAAATTGGAAAGGCCAAGGCACAAAATGAGATCAGACTAGCTAGAGACATAAAGGGTAACAAGAAAACATTCCACAAATATATTAGAAGCAAGAGGAAGACCAAGGACAAGGTGGGCCCATTACTTAAAGGGGGGGAGGAATAACCATAGAAAATGTGGAAATGGCAGAAATGTTAAATGACTTCTTTGTTTCAGTTTTCACCAAAAAGGTTAGTAGTGACTGGACGTCTAACATAGTGAATGCCGGTGAAAATGAGGTAGGATCAGGGGCTAAAATAGGGAAAGAACAAGTTAATAATTACTTAGACAAGTTAGATGTTTCAAGTCACCAGGGTCTGATGAAATGCATCTTAGAATACTCAAAGAGCTAACCGCGGAGATACCTGAGCCATTAGCGATTATCTTTGAAAAGTCATGGAAGACGGGAGAGATTTCAGAGGGTTAGAAAAGGGCAAAAATGGAAAAGGAGAATAAGGACAACCCGGGGCATTACAGACCAGTCAGCTTAACTTCAGTACCTGGAAAGATAATGGAGCAAATAATCAAGCAATCGATTTGCAAACGTCTAGAAGATAATAAGGTGAGAAGTAACAGTCAGCATGGATTTGTCAAGAAGAAATCGTGTCGAGCCAACCTGAGAGCTTTCTTTGACGGGTAACAAGCCTTCTGAATTGGGGGGAAGCGGTAGACAAGGTATATCTTGACTTTAGTGAGGCTTTTGATACTGTCTCGCATGACCTTCTCATGAACAAACTAGGGAAATGCAACCTAGATGGAGCTACTATAAGGTGGATGCAAAACTGGTTGGAAAACCGTTCCCAGAGAGTAGTTATCAGTGGTTCATAGTAATGCTGGAAGGACATAACGAGTGGGGTCCCACAGGGATCAGTTCTGGGTCCAGTTCTGTTCAATATCTTCATCAATGATTTAGGTAATGGTATATAGAGTTTATAAAGTTTGTGGACGATACCAATCTGGGAGGGGTTGCAAGTACTTTGGAGAATAGGATTAAAATTCAAAATGATCTGGACAAACTGGATAAATGGTCTGAAGTAAATAGGATGAAATTCAGTAAGGACAAATGCAAAGTACTACAGTTAGGAAGGAACAATCAGTTGCACACATACACAATGGGAAATGACTGCCTAGAAAGGAGTACTGCAGAAAGGGATCTGGGGGTCAGAGTGGATCACAAGTTAAATATGAGTCAACAGTGTAACACCGTTGCAAAAAAAGCTAACATCATTCTGGACTGTATTAGCAGGAGCGTTGCAAGCAAGACACGAGAAATAATTCTTCCGTTTACCCCACACTTCTATGGCCTCATCTGGAGTACTGTGTCCAGTTCTGGGCGCCACATTTCAGGAAGGATGTGGATAAATTGGAGAAAGTCCAGAGAAGAGCAACAAAAATGATAGAAGGTCTAGAAAACATGAGCTATGAGGGAAGATTGAAAAAAACGGGTTTTTTTAGCCTGGAGAAGAGAAGGCTGAAAGGGGACATGAGAACAGTTTTCAAGTACATAAAAAGTTATTACAAGGAGAAGGGAGAAAAATTGTTGTTCTTAACCGCTGAGGATAGGACGAGAAGCAATGGGCTTAAATTGCAGCAAGGGAGGTTTAGGTTGGACATTAGGAAAACCTTCCTGTCAGGGTGGTTAAGCACTGGAATAAATTGCCCAGGGAGGGTTGTGGAATCTCCTTCATTGGGGATTTTTAAGAGCAGGTTAGACACACACCTGTCAGGGATGGTCTAGATAACACTGAGTCCTGTCTGGAGTGCAGGGGCTGTACTAGACGACCTCTCGAGGTCCCTTCCAGCCCTATGATTCTATGATTCCCGGGAGTTCGCTCCCAGCCATCTGCACAGCGCTCGGGAAGGGTCTGGGACTCGCTGCTGGTAGCCAGAGTGGCCACCACAGGGAACCGACTGGACCTGGGCGACAGTTTTCAAACTTTCCCATTTAAAGAGAAAACAAGAAATACATATTTTTTAAAAGACTGTCGTGAGGTGTTTGCCCGAACTCACACGCGCGCACAGGTCGGACCTGTGACAGCCAGCAGAGGGCAGCGGGGAGACCTGGACCCCCCACCCCCCGCTGTGCTTTGCAGAGCAGCCTGGGTGCACGCGGGGCGCTGACGCCCCCCATGGGGCACAGTAGCCGGGACGGCGCGAGCCCCTTCCACGAGTAACATCTTTGCAGGCTTTGCGGAAGGTTTTCAGTCACACACAGTGTTACGAACAGGAGTCTTTATGGGCTGAAAACCAACAGCCCACCTCGTTTTACGCCATCACCACATTATAGGTAGGGCCGTACCAAATTCACGGCCATGAAACACGCGTCACGGACCATGAAATCTGATCCCCCCCCACCCCCCCATGAAATCTGGCCTTGTGTGTGCTTGTACCCGATACTATACAGATTTCACGGGGGAGACCAGCATTTCTCTGACCCAAAAGGGAGTGCAGGGGGGTCACAAGGTTATTTGGGGGGGGGGGGTTTGCGGTATTGCCACCCTTACGTCTGCCCTGCCTTCAGAGCTGGCTGGCCGGAGCGCGGCAGCTGTTGGCTGGGCACCCGGCTCTGAAGGCAGCGCCCCGCCAGCAGCAGCACAGAAGTAAGCGTGGCAATGCCATACCATGCCACCCTTCTGCGTTGCTGCCTCCAGAGCCGGGCAGCTGGACAGTGGCAGCTGCCGACTGAAGGCCGAGCTCTGCAGGCCACAGCGCAGAAGAAGGGGTGGCACTACCATACCAGGCCATCCTTACTTCTGTGCTGCTGCTGGCGGTGGCTCTGCATTTAGAGCTGGGCTCCCGGCCAGCAGCCGCCGCTCTCCAGCTGCCCAGCTCTGAAGGCAGCGCCGCCGCCAGCAGCAGCACAGAAGTAAGGATAGCAGCACTAAACCCCCCCCCCAATTACCTTGCGACCCCCTCCCCCCACAACTCCTTTTTGGGTTAGATCCCTACAATTACAACACCCGGAAAGTTCAGATTTAAAGAGCTGAAATCATGAAATTTACGATTTTAAAAATCCTACGACAGTGAAATTGACCAAAATGGACCATGAATTTGGTAGGTCCCTAGTTATAGGAGTGTGACGAACTAGGACTGTTGGTAATGTTTTCCCTGAGTACTGTGTGGGTGCCTCGGTTTCCCTATGTAGTGCTTGAGTATTTAGGTGGTGGGACAAGGGTGCATGATTGTTACAGAGGGGCCTGGACACAGAGAATGGCCGACACTCTGTCTCCTAGCAACAGATGGCCCAGGCCCCTCCCCTGCAAAGGTGAGAGCTGAAGGTGTTGGAACAAAGGGATCAGGTGACCTCCTGGCCCGGGAAGGAGACAAAGGGAGAGGAGGGGCTGGACAGTTTCAGTTTGGAGCTGGCTGGGGAACATGGAGGGAAGCGCAGACAGGGTCTGGCCTCCCTGCCCCCCTGTTTGGAGCTGTGGGGTAAAACGCAGGGAGCCCCAGGCTGGGGTCTAAGCTCCCTGCCCCCCGGAAGGGCCCAACTGAGGAGTCCTGGTTGTACTGACAAGCTCTGTTTGGACTGTGTTCCTGGCACGTCTAATAAACCTTCTGTTCTACTGGCTGGCTGAGACTCCCAGTGAATCCGGGAAGAGGGGTGCAGGCACTGACTCCCCCACACTCCGTGACAAGGAGAACAAGACTTCACTGTCCGGAGTGCTTACGCGTAGAATGGTTTAAACAAATGGTGGAACAAGGTACCCATCCGCTGCTCCCTCCCCATCCGCTGCTCCTGACTTCCCAAGCTGCAGTCAGGTCAGGCGTGCTGCGTTCCCTTTTCCCATTCCGGGTATTTCAGCCCCCCAGCTCAGGGCTTATGCAGCTCAGAAATACCCCAAGGACTGGGGCTGCGGGAAGGGCGCGTGGGGACTAGGGCTGATTTTTCAGTTCGGCGGTTGAACCAAATAAAAACACATTTAAAAAACAAAAATCATTTTGGATTGGCTGAACCATTCATCGATCTGAAACAAAGAACGTTCCACTTTGAATTTCCATTTTGGAGGCTTTTAACATTTTTTTAGATTAAACGTAGGCACATTCTGACATGAAAAGTCTGCCCGGAACAAAGAGGCAGAATGGTTTCCCGTGTCTGAATTTTTCTTTCCTGTTTTTTTGGGGCCAAAGCTATTTGCTGAATTCGACCTGAATTCGTGAATGTTTCATTCAAGCCGAGTCTGCATTTTGGGGGGAAGAAACCTATTTGGATGAAAAATTTTGCCCAGCTGTAGTGCGGACAAAACCCCAAGACTTCTTTGCCCCTGAACTAGGACTCTTCAACGCTGGAAGGCTGATGGGCTGCAGACGCGTGGTGGCTGGAGCCCTGCAGCCATTGAGAGACCTGCTGGAGGCCCAATTTCTGCTGCTAATAATCTTTAAAAAGAAAAGGAAATTCCTAGACAAAAAAATAACTTTGTGAACTTATAGTTCAGGTTACTCCAGTGAGTAACATTACAAGAAAACAAGCCATTAACCTAACGTTTTACGTAGCAATTGTAACAAACTGGATTTGTTTAAAACTAGCTATACCGGGAAACGTTCCACAAAGGGAGCATTTAGAACTGGGGACATGAGCACAGTGCGGGAGGGAAAGGAGAGATAAAGCTTCCAATCCATTGCACCATTCCTCGAATCCCAGCGCTAAAGGGATCTGTGTAAACTCGCCCCCGTGCCTGCTAACTCTTCCCGCCTGTCCTTGCAAACGCATAGGCCTTTTTAACCGGCGCGTGCCCTGGATTTTCAAGGTTGAGTAGCAGCCCTACCTTAAAGCCCATGCCGCTGTGTGTGTGTTAATATGACAGCCGTAGAGGCTGCCAGGAAAAGCAGCGCTGACAAGACCTAACTCTAATGGAATCAACACGCCCGTTGCTTGTAATGAAATCTTGCAGGCTGCACAGCGGGCACCGAGCTATTCGCTCCCCTGTGCCTGTCACCTCTGCACACCCCGAGATGCCCCGGGGGACACTGGCCGTTCCAGTCCTGACTCAGCCCTTCTCGCCCCCCCAACCGCTGCACAGGGACGGCTTCTCCCCAGCACTGACAGGCAGCAGCCTCTGGGGCGGGCATGGCAGCCATAGTACCCAGGGGGTACCCATGGCAGCCCCAGGCCCAGGGGGTTTAGGGGCTGTACATGTAAGCGGCAGAGTGGGAATCTACCAACTGCCTCTGTTCTTAGTGCTCCGTTAGACGACGCCAGACGGATGGAGATAAAAATGCCACGTCGCCTTTAATGAGCCCAAGCAATCAGGGTCTTGGGACTGCGGCTTGGCTGAACGAAGGGACCCCGCAGCCTCTAGCACCGCGCAGCAGCATTGGTTCAGCGCTGACTCACGGAGAGCGCCCCCTGCTGACCCAAGGGAGGCTGGCGGGCATGCGGGCGGGGGGGAGTGACGGGGATGGAGCAGGGGCTCTCGGAGGCGGCGGGTTCCTGCTTCTCTTTCAGCCAGAGTTCGTTACCAGGATTTCGTCCTGGCGACAGATGAGAAGGATTGAAAATCAATTTGCTGCAGCCGGTCCCGGCTGGGCCTGGAATTAAGGTCCCCAGACCTCGGCTAGAGCAATTACCCCAGGACCGTTGCCATGGTCAGCTAGGGTCAAGCCCAGGGGGCTGCAGCAAATGTAATCAGCATTCCCGGGGCGGGGCGTGGGGGAAGCGTGCTCCTGGCTGGGCGTCCCTGTGGCACACGGGCTGGGGACCCCTCGGTCCCTTCCCTGTTAGCTGCAGAGACAAGTCTCCCAGAGGGGAGCAGAGCTGGTAAGACCTGGCCTGGGGACAGAGAAGTTAGCTGAGCTGGGCTGGAGCTGCTGTTCCTGTGTGGCCGGGATTCGAGGTGGCGGTGCCCTCCGGGGCTGGCTCTCTGGCCCGGCCTTCTCGGGACACCACTCAGGGGCAGGATGACGAAGGCGCCGGCTCCCTCCCCCTTTCCGAGCCCAGCCTGGTTTCTCGGCGCGCGTCGCTCTCGGCAGTGCGCTCCCCAGCCTGTCAGCCCCGCGGGGGGGCCCAGCCGGCGCCGAGTGGAGCAGAACCGCCCGCCCCTGGGGGAACTCAACCTCGCTCCTGCAGCTCCACAGGGCGCGTCCCGCGGACGACTCCGGACAGGGCGAAGGGCTAACGGTGCTGGGGAAACGTCCGGCACCGCTGTGCCGTGTGCCCAAACCCCCTCTGCTGCCGAGACCTGCTGCATTTCCGGACACTGCTCCAGCCAATCGTGGGGCCCTTCCATGCCCAGCCGGGCGCCTGTCACTGCCTCGTCTCTCCCTTCCCCCCAATGTCTGGTGGTGCAAGAGCCTCCCCCTCTGCAGCTCCGGCCGCGGGGCGCAGCCTCCCAGTATCCCTTGACCGGCCTGTCCTGGGGCTTCGGAGCAGTCGCCCGTCGCCCTGGGAGCCAAGTGCTTTCTCCTGCAGACCCTGCCTGGGTTGGGACACCGGCGAATGCTCCTGCCCCCCCAGCTCAGCCAGGGGCTTATCAGCTCTGCAAAACACCTGGCTGTGCAGGGGGGTGCACCTAGCCAAAGGGCTGCAGGGAGCGTGGGCCCCGGGGCGCCCGTCCCGCTCAGCCGCACCTTTCCCTCCCTCGCCCTCCCATCCGGCCCCACCAGGTCACACCCGCCCACTGCCCTGCGTCAGCCCTTTTGACATCGGCTCCCAGCAGGGACCGGAATACTTCCGAGTGTCCAGGCTGAGGGGGCCGAGCTGGGATCTGCCCCATTGACTCCATTGGAGCTACGGCCCATTCACGCCAGCTGGGGGTCTGCCCCATTGACTCCATTGGAGCTACGGCCCATTCACGCCAGCTGGGGGTCTGCCCCATTGACTCCATTGGAGCTACGGCCCATTCACGCCAGCTGGGGGTCTGCCCCATTGACTCCATTGGAGCTACGGCCCATTCACGCCAGCTGGGGGTCTGCCCCATTGACTCCATTGGAGCTACGGCCCATTCACGCCAGCTGGGGGTCTGCCCCATTGACTCCATTGGAGCTACGGCCCGTTCACGCCAGCTGGGGGTCTGCCCCATTGACTCCATTGGAGCTACGGCCCGTTCACGCCAGCTGGGGGTCTGCCCCATTGACTCCATTGGAGCTACGCCCCATTCACGTCAGCTGGGGGTCTGCCCCCATTGACTCCATTGGAGATACGGCCCATACACATCACTTGGGGGTCTGCCCCATTGACTCCATTGGAGCTACAGCCCATTCACATCAGCTGGGGGTCTGCCCCATTGACTCCATTGGAGCTACGGCCCATTCACGCCAGCTGGGGGTCTGCCCCATTGACTCCATTGGTGCTACGGCCCATTCACGCCAGCTGGGGGTCTGCCCCATTGACTCCATTGGAGCTATGGCCCGTTCACATCAGCTGGGGGTCTGCCCCATTGACTCCATTGGAGCTACGGCCCGTTCACGCCAGCTGGGGGTCTGCCCCATTGACTCCATTGGAGCTACGGCCCGTTCACGCCAGCTGGGGGTCTGCCCCATTGACTCCATTGGAGCTACGGCCCGTTCACGCCAGCTGGGGGTCTGCCCCATTGACTCCATTGGAGCTACGCCCCATTCACGTCAGCTGGGGGTCTGCCCCATTGACTCCATTGGAGCTACGCCCCATTCACGTCAGCTGGGGGTCTGGCTCATTGACTCCATTGGAGCTACGGCCCATTCACGCCAGCTGGGGGTCTGGC
The DNA here is from genome assembly GCA_033296515.1 of Macrochelys suwanniensis. NCBI lineage: Eukaryota > Metazoa > Chordata > Testudines > Chelydridae > Macrochelys > Macrochelys suwanniensis. The sequence continues at coordinate 142,087,423 of CM065778.1, forward strand.
TCATTGACTCCATTGGAGCTACGGCCCATTCACGCCAGCTGGGGGTCTGCCCCATTGACTCCATTGGAGCTACGGCCCATTCACGCCAGCTGGGGGTTTGCCCCACTGACTCCATTGGAGCTACGGCCCATTCACACCGGCTGGGGGTCTGGCCCCATTGACTCCACGGGAGATTTTGGGCTCAGCTGTCAAGCCCCGGCTGGAAGGATCCAGCAGACTGTGACCAGGGCTGGAGAAGTGCTGGATCCCCCCAGCCCAGCCCGGCGCGGTTCGCTCAGCGGGGGTCCCTGGCCTGCCTGTCGTTGTCCCCGCGGGGCTCCTGACATCACCACGGCCCCGGGAGCAAGGTGCCAACGCTGCAGAGAGACGCACCCGGCTCATTTAATCTATTCAATTGGATTCAATTTCCAGCCACTTGATTCAATTAGCCCCGGAGGGACCGCGCGGGAGCAGAGCGCTGCGGTCGGACAGCGGCACGGGCCTGGGTTCCAGCGGCTGCCGAGGGGGGGACGGAGACGGAGGGGGCAGGTGCCGGCCGCCAGTGGGACGGGGACCCAGACCCAACGCCCCTGCCGAAGGCCCCGGGGAGCGCAGACCCCAAAGCACGGCGTGCCAAGGGCAGCCCTTGGCTTTCGGGCTGGAAAGTCCTGGGTTCGAGTCCTGCAGCCAGGCACGGAAACGCCCAGCACTGACCCAACAGTGCAACCCGAGGGGGATGCTGCCCTGTAGGGGGAGACAGAGCCGCTGCCCCCGCCAGCTCCTGCGCCCCTCCCCCCCACCAGGTCCATCACCCCCTGCCCAACCCCCTCCCCCCATAGCTGCCGGGGAAGCAGACGGGCTGGGACAGGCCCTAGGAACCCCGGGACGATGGTTTTGCCACCTAACTTTGCAGTGTGAATCATCTGAGTCTGTTGCAAGTGACTGGCAGGTAAAAGGCTTCGGCCAGCCAGGCAGGGGGGTTAAGGGGACCGTGTCCCTTTAGGTAGGAGACGGGCTTTTGGCAGGGACAACACAACTGGTCATGTTGGTACAAGCATCCTGGAGCTCACCCATCTCTGTGTGTCTGCCTAGGGACTGGGTGTGAGAGAGAGAGACATCCCCACAGGGTCTGGCAGTGATACACACACACACGCATGGGGACTAGCTGTGACACACACACACACACACACACACCCGTAATGCACACCCAGGGGCTGGCTGTGATACACACACACCCCTCATGCACACCCAGGGCATGGCTGTGACACACACACACACACACACCCCCTCATGCACACCCAGGGAATGGCTGTGACACACACACACACACACACACACACACACACACACACACACGAGGACTGGCTGTGACACATAGACTAATTGTGACACACACACCTCATGCACACCTGCGGACTGGCTGTGACACCCACACCCACCCGGACTGGCTGTGACCCACCCACGCACCCAGACTGATTATGACACACCTACACCCACCCCCACACCCCCACAGGGACTGGCTGTGCCACACACACACACACACACACACATCACACTCCGTGTCTGGGCTGCCCGCCTGCTGGCCCCCCCAAGCAGCACAAACAGAGCTCGTTGTTACTGCACAAGCCGGCGCGGAGAGAGACAACAGGGCCCAGAGGAGAGGAAGTTGGAATAAACAGCGAGGCATTAGTGCCGACGCGCAGATGGAGAGCGGCTCGCCGGTGCCAAGCGTGAGCCATGAATCTCGCCCTCAGGCTGCCCCCGCGTGGCAGGAGCAATGGCCCCAGCCCCCTGCCACCGGCCTGCGGCGGGGGCTGGCTCGGGGCAAGGAGAGTCCGTGGCAGGCTGGCCCCAGGGACACGCTCCCCCTTCATCCCACTTCTGGGGCCAAGCTCTCGGCCGGGCTCCTTGGCCCATCCCCAGGGCTGCAGCCGCGCCTGGAACCAGAGCCCAAACCGGCGCCGGAGCCGGCTGGCTGTGTGAGCCCGGCGGGGAGGGGTGTTAGGGGCTTCGTCGCCTGGCCCTTCCCACCACCGGGAACCTGCTCGTAACGTCCCGTGGGGAGGGGCAGGGGTTAAGTGACGCGCACCAGGCAGGCTGAGGGCCAGCAGGTCCCCGAGGTGAAAGGCCAGTGGCCGGGCAGACCCAGCATCCTGGGCGTATTGGGACGCGCCTGCCAGCCAGGTGGGGCCTGGGAGAAGGGCCGAGCCTCAGCCGGAGGAAGGTGCCTGTGAAATTCCTCCTCAAGAGCCGTGCACCCTGCGGAGCAGCTCCCCTGCGCTCTCCGAGCCGCCACCCGCTCTCCTCGTCCACAGCCACTCGGGGCACGCGCCGCCGAACGTCGCTTCCCATCTGCTCCCGGCCCGCGCCGTGTGCAGAACGCCCCCGCGGCTTCCCCCGCTCTGGCTGGGAACGCGTCGCTGCCGCTCCACACCGAGCCAGTCGATCTATTGCAGCAGCCAGACGCCGACGGTCTAACCGGAGCCCCTTCCCCCGGGCACGCTGCAGGCTGTGCCTCACTAGCCCACGGGCCAGCAGCCCCCTCCCCCCGCACACACACAGGCAGGGCCGGGGCAGTCACGGCCCAAGAGGGAACGTCCCTGCTCTGAAAGCGACGCAGCCGCCGGACTCCCCCGGTAGCCGGAGCCCCCCTGCGCTGGCCTGACAGGCTCCACAAGGAAGAGCCAAGCCAGCCACCTCGGGGTCCCCAGGCAGCAATCCCAGCCACAGAGCTGGAGCAAATCCCTGTCTCGCCCGTGGCCGGCAGGTGGACAGACACCGTTCACCCCAGCAGACTCTTGGCATGTTACTAGGCCCCATGACGTGCAAGGTGCTTCCCCCAGACAGCCGGGGACCCGGTCCCTACCCCGGAGAGGACACCCAGGCATCCCATGAACCCTCAGGAACAATTAGGGGGACACATACCGTGAGAACAGGGCTTCATCCCCTGAGAACCCTGGGACAGAGCCCCCTCTCCATCCCTCCTAGCCAGCAGCGGGTCTCAGGACACGGGATGCTGCCCCAGAAGAGGGGACTCGCCTAGTGCAGCCCGAAGAGGTGACGAGCTGAGCTCAGAGTCTGCTGCGGTACCAGGGCCAGCGGGGGACATGTGACGGCTGGCACCACACTGCAGCCGTTCAGGATGGCGAACGTTGCCCTAGGAACCCTGATCTCTCCAGACTTACGCACGGCACCGCCCCGCCATGAACCAGCGCCAAGCCAGGTGTCTCTGGAAGCGATGGTGAGCAAACCAACACCACCCCAGCAACGTCCGCTCCGGGGCTCAGATTCTGCCTTTCAAAGGGTGGAAGGAAACGCCAGCCCTTGCCAAGTGTGATGTTACTGACAGAATCTGTAACCGTATAGATCCCTGTTGCAACCACCGTTATATATTTGCAGCAAATATTGTACAAAGGTTGTTGAGTGAGGTGTCTATGGGAAGGTTATGATTGGCTGGTTATAATGCTATCTGTAGGTGGGTATCATTTTTGTAGTTGAAGTTATGGATATTGGCTCTATCCTGTCTGTATTTCAAACTTGTGCTCTGCTTCTTGGTGGCACCTCAGACAAGTTGGTGTCAGCTCTGCCTAGCCTGCTGGATGGCCCATTAAGGACCATCAGCTACACAACTGACCCATTGAGAGAAGGCAGACACACCTTGTGACTCAGCAAGGTATGCAGGGACCGGCCTATGGACAGAACTCTGAGGTGTTTCCATGCCATGTGCTGGATAGAGTGTCCTTGGGACAAAGAAAGCAGAGACCACATGGCAAGAGACTAGAAAAGGCTGATGCCTCATCTCCATCTTGTCTTCAATCCTGCTTCTTCCCTCTGGAGGGACTTTGCTACAAACGGAAGCTCTGAACAAAGGACTGAATGACCCATCCCAGCTGGGAATGTTCTCCAGAGACTTGATTTGAACCTGCAACTTATTCCATCTCTGCTACAAGCCTGGACCAAGAACTTTGCCATTACTGTATGTAATTGATTCCACTTAACCAATTCTAGCTCTCACCTAGACCTTTTTCCTTTTATGAATAAACCTTTAGATTTTAGATTCTAAAGGATTGGCAACAGCATGATTTGTGGGTAAGATCTGATTTGTATATTGACCTGAGTCTGGGGCTTGGTCCATTGGGATCGGGAGAACCTTTTTTCTTTTACTGGGGCATTGGTTTTCATGACCATTTGTCCCCATAACGAGTGGCACTGGTGGTGAGACTGGGAAACTGGAGTGTCTAAGGGGATTGCTTGTGACTTGTGGTTAGCCAGCTCCATTGGAGCTACGGCCCATTCACATCAGCTGGGGGTCTGCCCCATTGACTCCATTGGAGCTACAGCCCATTCATGGGGTAAAACCAAAGTCTCCTCTGTCTGGCTGGTTTGGTGCCTTAGAGGTGGAAAAACCCCAGCCTTGGGCTGGAACTGCCCTGCTGGAAGCGATTTGTCCTGAATTGACACCTCAGTTGGGTCCCGCCAGAACCAGCCTCGTTACACCCTGTCAGGGCTCTGCACGCGCTTTTCCCAGTCACAGCAGCTTAGCAACACAGAGCGAAGGGAGCACAAAGCCCCGTTCATGCCATTAGCAATGGTGCTTGCAACCCCCCGCCCCTAGACCTGATAGACTCGGCGCTGGACAGTGAGGACCCGGGCGTCACCCCAAGTGCTCCCACCTGCCCCCCCCGGCAACAGGCAGAGAGCGGCTCAGTTTAACGACTCCCCCGAACCGCTCCCTGTGGGGCTGCCCTGGTACCTGGCCTGGGTGGGGGAACCACCAGAAGTGCTACCCGCCGAGCCCCACTGTCCAGAACCCACCTCTGAGCCCGCCAGCTGGGGCGTGTCAACCAGTGCCAGTCCTGGACTCCGGGCTCTGCCCCTCGTGGGCAGCTCCTGCAGGCTGCCGCCGGGCAGGTGAGATGGGTCCTAGAGGGCTGTAGAATAGGGACAGGACCAGGCCAGCATGTCTCCAGCGCCTCTCACCCACGTCGCTACCCTGGAGCTGGGAGGAGGGAGCCGAGGCGCGTCACCGCTTCGGGGGAGCTCCCCATTCCCACCCATCGGCCCTTGGAGGAACAGCTGGGGGTTGGGGGAACTATTTCTCCCAGGGCAGACTCAGCGCCAGCACCTGCTGGACTCACCCCTTCGCTCCTGCCCTTAGCGCCTCCCTTCACTCTAAGCAGCTGCTAGAGATCTGCGCCGTGGGGCCAGGCAGCAGGAGAGCGGCCCGATGCGGCCCCATGGCCCCACGCGAGTTCACTGGGCGCTCTCCCCAAATCAGGCTACGCCGAGCTGTGCCTTCTCCTGCCCTACAGACCTTCCTAGGTGACCTATGAAGTGGAGGAGGAGAGGGCTCGGTGTCTGGGAGCTGACGGATGCGCCGGAGCGGAGATCGGGGAGAAAAGCCGGCCTGGCCGGGAGACTGAGCTGGCCCGTGTGTCACCGAAGAGAAGGCTCCTCTGTCCCTGCCCGCGCAGCACTCACCAGGCAGGCTGCCAAGGCCGGGACTCCCAGCCCGCTGGCTCAGCCCCTCTGTGCCCCAGCCTGCACGCGGGGTGGGGCACAGCCCGTGTGAGAGACCCAGTCTTCACGTAAAGCCTCCGAGTGACGGAGAACCCGCCACGCCCCCGGCTCATTATCACCACTTCCATTTGTGTATCTCGACTCCCGTCTGACCTTCGCCCACCCTCCGCCTCTCCTCCCAGAGCAGCCAGGCGCAAGCCCGACTTGCTCCCACACATCCCTCACCGGCCTGGAGCCACTTCTCACCCCGGGCTGCCTTCAGCGGAACCTGGTTTGATGTGGGGGCGCTGCCTGCCCCCCTGGAGCAATACCCCCACCCGCATGGACAGTCTCCGCTAGCACACGGGGCACCAGAGGGGGCGGGCGACGCTAGACCCAGACAAACCGGCCTGCTGCGTTGGCGAGAGGTGAAAGCTCTCAGTCGTGTAGGAAAAATGGAACCCGTGAGAACGAGGGAAGGAAAATTGATACAAAGAAACCCCATTGTGCCTAAAAATCAATTTTTAATATTTCCAGCCACATTTGAGCTCAAACTCAATTTTTCTCCTACGGGATAGGTCATTATTTTTTAAAAAACATTTGTCTCCCCGCATCGCCTGCCTGATTTAAAAGCCGGCAATCTGATTTCTCCCCACCGCATCAGCGGCTCAGGAACGGCTCTGCCTATGAAGGATTGGGTTAAAAATTAGCCAGAACAAAATTTACCCAACCACTCGGCTCAGCCCCATGGAAATCCTGACTCTCCAGCCGGGCTTTAATGCTGAACAATAAGTGGCTCCTCACTTCAAGCTGGCTTCAAGCACGAGCCGAGTGGCATTAGGGAGATTAGCAGACAGGCGAGGCTGGACCGTGTCCAAGTATGCGCCGCGGCAGGATTTCTCTGCATCCATCATTCACAGCAGTGGGTGCCCAGCTTTGCCAGGGGCACTCAGGAGGTACCGGCCCACCTCCATTGGGTTCAGCTACACATGCTCCCAAGCACCCGCTCCAGGGCACGGACGGCTGGAGCCCCCAGGGCAGGTCAGGGCATGAAGAACCGAATGGGAGGGCACCAGGGACCAGAGCGGGGCACCTCACGCAGCGGAGTGCAGGGAACGTGGCAAGCCAGGTGTGAAAGGCTGGCGTCTGGGTAACGCGTAGCAGCGGATCAAAGGGCCGGGCCCAGCTGGGATACGCAGCAACCGCAGCCTGTCCACAGGACCCCACACTCGGGGATGTCGTCCAGTGATCAGGTCTAAGCCCTGGCTTAGCCTCCCTGGGGTGCGAGCAGCCCAGGGCCCAGCCCTGCCCGAGTTACTGGTGCTGCGCTCCCGGGCGTGTCGCTGGCACTCCTGTGGGCACAGCCCAGGGGTCCTGGTGCTGCAGTGAGTTACGAGAGAACATCTGTCCCGGGCCCAAGGGGGGATTGTGGGAAGGCCTTGGAGGACTAGCAGCACGCATGTGGCTTAGCCTGCATCCTCACTGCAAAGCAGGCGGGTTACCAGCCCCAGGGAATACAGCAGCTGGGCTCGAACCCAAAGCCAGCCAGGCCAGCTAGCCTAGGTGGAGGAACCAGACGCGGGTGAGAGAGTTTCGTGTGTGGATGGGAGGGGGCTTGGGAGCCCGGGCTGGCACTGCAGTGACGACAGACCTCGGGGAAGGAGTGAGGCTGCAGGACAGTCTCTGGTGCATGCTAGTGGCAGGGTACTGCACACACACGGAAGCCAGAAGCAGGGCCAGCAAACCCCCTTCGGTCTGCCCCACCAATATTCCTGGCTGGCCAGCCGGCGCTGCAGGAGAACAGACCCCAATCAAATCCCTGCTCCCCAAAGCGCACACACAGCCGCTGCCTGTGGAAGGCGAACATTCCCGTTTATTGAGCTCTCTCTGTGATGCAGAGACCCCCATTGACAGTGCTGCTTCACAGGACAGGTGTCACCCGAAGGTTGGGACCGACCCCAGAGCGGGCCCCGCTGTCGCCCCATCACCCAGGGAAGGGGCGTCGCAGGAGAGGGGATCTCGTGGCGCTCCAGACGGACAAGCAGAGACGCCGCGGCTGCTGACTTGGTCTCTGCGGCTGTCAGCCTTGCTCCCAGCCCCCACCTGTCTCGGTGCAGCCTAAACTGAACCAGCAAGGTGGACCCAGTGCTCCAGGCCTCCTCAGCCCCCGCTGGTACCAGGGCCAAAGGAAGCAGCTCAAGTCCCCTTCAGCAAAGTGCAGCCCAGCAGCCAGGGTTCTCCCCAGGCCTCAGAGAAGGGGGCAGTGCACCGGCTGGGCATCCGTTTTAGCTGGGACCGTTCCCTGGCCCATGGCGGGGAGACGGCTCATTAACATTATTGGAACTTTTACAAAACGCTGGCGTGGAAGCCGGGGCGTCCAGGCGCGGCCGAGAGCGAGCTCGGGCGAGTCCCAGCCTCCTCTCACCTAGGCACTTTAGCATTTCCTCAAAAAGGAGGATGCCGATGACGGCGCGGGCAGCTGGCTTCTGCTACGCTGAGTACGGCTGCAATGCGCTCTCACGCCGTGCAGCTGACGGGGCAAACGTGACGAAAGACATTCCCGCGGCCCGCTCTGATTTACAGGGCAGGCTGGCACCGCTGTTCTCCAGCCGGGGGACTTTCTGGAACGGCTGGGCGCTTGAGGCCTGCGTTTAACGCTGCCCCGAGGAGAGTTCTCCGTCCTGTCCTCCGTAAGCGCTTTGCAGAGGCTGGAGGTGGGACTGGCCTATGAACTAACCCTCCCAGGCTTCCCGTTCTGCTGGGGCGTGTATCTGACAGCACAGGAGCCCCTGGCTACTCCAGCCACCCCGGGGAAGAGCTGAGCGCTGGGGCAGCCGGGCCTGCTCGGCCCCTGGGGGATGCTGAGTGGGGAGCACAGGCTCGGCTAGCCCTCTGGGGATGGGGAGAGTCACGGCAGTGCAGAGGAGGGGTAATAAAGGGGGAAGGGGAGAGAGAAAGGGAGCTGGTCCTGCTCCCCCCACCTGCCCCCAAAGCCCTGGGAACATCTAATTATTTGACAGGCCTGAGCAGAGTGAAAGCGACTACAGCCAAATACCCCTCCTGGGCCGGAGCTGTGAGTGTCGCGGGGACGTTTTCCCGAGACCAGGCCCGGGCGGACGTCTGCGATGGTGGAACCAGCCTGGAGCACATGCCTGACGTTCTGGAGGAGCAGAGTGACTCAGCCAAGTGCCCTGAAAGTGAGACCCCGCCACCCTTCCCGCCTGGGTGTGATGAGGCTTCTGAACCCCAAGGCTGCTGGGCAGTGAGCTGGGGGGGGGGGGGGGGGGCTCTTCTGACAGGGGCTTTGGGGGATCCCTGCTAAACACCCAAGCAGCTCCCAGCCCACGAGGGCTGCTCAGTGCCGGCTCCAGGGGCTTAGTCCCTGTAATGGGGGTGGATAGGGGCGAGTGCTTAGCCAGCCTGCCCCTTCCTTTGGGGGTAGGGGGAAAATTTATTTTTCCTGCAGGGAAAGGTGAGTGATCTCTCCCCAAATGCCCCCCAGCACATCCGGATTGACCCTGCTCAGGGGAGGAAAAAACCCCAGCTCTGCTCTCTGCATTGCTAATGTGCCCCCCGCCCCCAGGGAATCTCTCGGCTAGTCCTCAGCAGGAACTGCAGCGAAAGCAGCTACCTACACCCATGGCATCCAACGTCTTCCCTGGCACCATGACGCCATTGCTCTCCCGGCGTATCAATGTCCGTGCCTGCGCGTGTATGTCTGTGAGTCTCTCTCCTGGAGGAATGCACGCGCTGGGCATCAAATGCTCGGCCGCAAGGTGCCCCCAGGAAGCACAGTCCCTCCCGCGGGCGAGGGGCAGTCGGCCGCAGCTCTGTAGTGTTTGCACCGAGACGGGCCGTGCTCCTGCCAGCCCCGCGCGGCTGTCTCAAGAGATGGTGGAGAACTCTTTCAGCAGGATCTCCTGGCTCAGGGTGTTGAAGGCGAGGTTCCTCCGCACGTTGATGCTGATGGACCGAACCTGGCGGAGAGAAAACAGCCATTTCAGCCACGTGCCCGCGGCCTCCGGGTGAACGGGGCAGCAGCGACCCCGCCGAGCTCCAATTTCCACACCGTGGGCAATTAACCCGGGGACATGGCTGCAGCGGGGTCTGACTGAGAGAACTGAGCCAGGAGCACAAGGGGATTCGCTCTTCACGTAAACATGGCGAGCGTCTGCAGCGGCAGCCCAGCGGGGAGGAGAGAATCCCCAGGGAGCGGCTGCGGCAGGCGTGGGGCAGGACCTGATCACGAGCTGGGTCTGAAGCAGAATCTTCTCCCCCGCTGTATTCAGACCTGGCCTACCCTAGAAAACGAAGTCCGAGCGGCGTAGGGAAGCTGACCCCAGTCAATAGAAGAATCCTGCCCCCTGGTGGGGAGGTAAATCTACAACCGCTATGGGAGAACCCTCCTGCCTGAGTGTCTACACTGAAGGGCTGCCGTAGCCCCCAGACAACCTCCTTCCTGCAACCTTACAGTGCCGGCTCTCTGCCATCGGCAGTCTGAAAACCTGAGCTAGATCTTCCTGCTTTCAGCAATAATCCCCTTCCCCCTCCATGCACGTACGGGTGTATGCCCTGCCCCCACCACACCCCCACTGGAGACACAGGCCTCGAAGGGAGTCCCGGCTCCGCCGTACCTGGCTCCCCACAAACCCGTGTCAGCAACACTGACGCGAACGCCCGGCTCAGGGTCCCAGAGACTCGGCGAGCCTGTGATCAGACGGCTGTGGCTGACCTGGTTAGTGTTTTGTGCTTGTTAAATTCGAGTGAAAGCTGAGCAGAAGGCGGATGCTGCAGTGTCCTGGAAAGCGGAGTATCCTGGGGGGTGTTTACACTGCTCTGCCTTTATATGCCTCTCTCCTAGAACTGGAAGGACCTTGAAAGGTCATCAAGTCCAGTCCCCTGCCTTCACTAGCAGGACCCAGTACTGTCCCCTGACAGATTTTTGCCCCAGATCCCTAAATGGCCCCCTCAAGGATTGAACTCACAACCCTGGGTTTAGCAGGCCAATGCTCAAACCACTGAGCTATCCCTCCCCCCGTCAGTGCTGCTGTAAGGGGGGGGGAAGGGGGCGTTTGGGACAGTGGGGACCAGCTCAAACCCAAAGGGGGAGTAGGAAAGGAGTGACCCCAGCCCCGCGAGCCGCCCTGCTAGGTGCAGACCCACAGCGGCGCACATTCCCTTTCAAACACATTTGAATTCGGCAACAAAGAGAAATGTTACAACCCAGAAAACAGCGTTTCGGTGGCGCTTGCAGGAAACCCAAACCTTCCCAAGAGCGGAGGGGTACAGCAGGGGCGCCCACACACCCTTAACTCTGCCCCCTGGGGGTGCCGACTGCCCAGTTTCCCCCACTTTGGTTCTTTCCCACCATTAGTTACTCTGTTCGCTTACTGCGCTGCGTTGGGATCAAGGACATTAAGCCTCAGGCTTTGGCCGCCTTCAGCATTCACCAGACGCTGCACGGGTGGAGCACGCGGGTGGGGCAGGGAACGCGTGCCCCACACAGCCCGGACTTATACCTGGCTCTGTGTCTGAAGTGACCCTAGTTCTGCAGCCCAGGATCCAGGGATGATGGCTCAGCAGCTGAAGCCAGACGGCCCGATCCTGCAGGGCTTGCTGCCCCCTCTAGGACCAGGCCCTGAAAGAGCAGAGACCTGTCTAACCAGGAACGCGCCAAGCCAGCTCTCCTAAGGCAGCTGGAGTTGGCCCCATCCCTGCGGGCCTGAACCTGCCACCCCAACTCCGAGTCCTTTGCTCTGTGGAACCGCTGCGGTGGCCATGGGGCTACCAACAGCCAGCGGGAGGAGCTATGTCCTCCAGGAGAGAAGGACAGACTGCGTGACAGCAGGGGCTATGGGGGAACCACGGCTAGATCCCATTGGTCAGCTCTCCTGGACCCACTGACGAGACCCAGCCACCTTCTGCAGCTCCCAGGGTCTGGCCCACGGAGCTCCCGACAAGCCAAAGAGCTGGCCAGAGCCCCAGCTGCCCAGGTGTTACCAGGTCCAACGTCGGTTACCCCTGAAAGTACCGGACTGAACCCTACTCTCTGGTGCCGGGGACACGGGCTCAGCTCCGGGAGTCCAGCCTTCGGGGCTGGGGGCAGCGCCCCACCAAGGGACTGAGTCCTGCCTCAAAACCTGGTCGGAGGCATTATCTGTGGGGCGCAGCTCAGGAACCCCTTCTCTCGTTCACTGCCTGGAACGCAACGGACCAATCCAGAGCCTGCCAGGAGGCTTGGGGGGTGGTGGTGGTTAGAAATGGGACCAAATTTGCGATGGTAGCGAAAACAGATGAAGCCTCATTAGGCAGCCTGGAAGAGGGGAAGAAACGGAGCTCAGGCAGTCTTGTTCCTTTGTGGAGGAGAGAGGGAGGGGCCTCTTGGCTTGTTACTGGATTTCGTTCACACAGAGCTCAGGTCCCGGGAGAACTAACACAAGGATGGGGTCATCTGAGCCCAGAGGGTGAACACGGAGCGGCTGAGGGGAAGGGATTTTCAGGCCTGTCTACATGGGAAAGTTGCGCTGGTTTTACTTGAATTCAAACCAATATTGTAAAACTGCGTCTACCCCGTGTGGACGCTCCTATTTCGGGTTACAAGCACCTTTTTTGGGTTAAATTTAAACCGGTTCCCAATTGACATGCAGCTTTTAACCCAGAATCAGAGTTTGCACACTGGGGCTTACGCTGGTTTAATTATTCATGCAATTGTCCTCTGGCGACAAGCCCAGAGTCAGACCGTCTAAAACTCTGGTTTTTGTCAACAGCTGTTTAACGACAACAACCAATTAACATTTTAGGGAAAGGAAGCCTTTGTTAAAGTCTCAACACACCCACATCTTCAATCGACATCCCGACACCCCGAACTAAACCGGAGGGGGCTGGGGGGGGGGGCCTGAGATTTCAGAGGAAAACACAAAACCAAACTTTCCAGGGGGCTTTTATCCACCAAAAGCCCAATTTGCACCCCCCACCCCGCCCCTTTGCGCGTCACCTTTCGCCACGATGTGACTGCGGGCCTCTGAGGACTCGGTTAAAAGGGGCTGGTAGAAGCCAGGGGCTTTTCCCTGCAGTTAGTGAGAGAGGGGAGCGGAGACGCAAAGGCAGAGAGGAAAGGCCGTGCTGGAGGAAGAACACGGGGTTTTTAAGCACAGAGGCACCGAGAACGACTCAGTGGAGTCGTGCTCACGATTTCCCAGGGAGGAGCAAAGGGGAGACGTAGAGAAGGCTGAAGGGAGAAGAGGCTCTTGTGCGTCACTCCCTACTGGAAAAGGTTCTTGCAGCAGGATGCTTAATGCAGGGGCACAGGGCAAGGGACTGGGCAGAATCAGGAAGAGCCTAACAGTCTCGGCTCAGCGGGAGTACGGGAACCCCGGGGAGCTGAGTGGCGCTGTCTCCAGTGCCGCTCCACCAGAGACAGCAACAGCGGAAGGTGCAACATGGGCAGGACGTTGCCGTTTCTGACACCGTGTCGTCCTGGCGTGGTGGTAAAACCCCCAAGTCTCAGCTCGCTGGCAGCTTCCCCCAGGGGAGTCATGAGCCGTGTATTTCCCAGTCCCAAAGGGCCTCGTGAAGATCCAGGGGCTTGGAAAAGAGCAGCTGAAGCACCTGGTTTTATGCAGGAGAGCCAGGGAAATGCACACAAGTACATTTAGCTTGAGCTCGTGGTACATTGTTAGAACAATTAGTAAAGCCATCCGTTTCTATGCACCGGGAGCAAAAATAATATGGTAGTGATGAATAGGAGGCTAAATGGGTTTGTCAAAGACAAATCATATCTCATCAACTCGGTTTCTCTCCGTGGTGGGAGAACAAGCTTAGTGGAAATACAGCAGATTTGCTATAGCTGTTAGTCAGGAAGGTTTAATATGGTACCACATGATATTCTCAGGGAAGCTAGAGAAATGTGGATTAAGCAAACACACAACTGGGTAAATCGCCACATTTAGACAGTAATTATCAATGTTTTCCTGTCTGGCAGAAGGAAGCTCCCAGAGGTACCTGTTCTGGTAATTTTCATAAGGGAGCTGCAAACCCTGTCTGAGGTTCAATCAGGGCCAGTGTAAACGGTCCAAACTGGACGCAATCAGCCGGAGAAACGCTGGAGAATGGGGAGGGGCAGAGAGGGAGGGACGTTGACAAGTGGCCACCGAGATGCTGTCCCAGGACCTGGTTGTACTAACGAGAGCCGTGTGTATTACACTGATCTCTTCGCACTGTGTTCATCCATCACACACACAGAGGCAGAAGTCGAGAGGAGAGCAGCAGAAATGAGAAAAGGTTCGTGACCAAGCCCCAGGGGAGCAGGAGAGACTCAGGTGTGCTCATTCTGGAGAAGAGGCGGCTGAGGGGAGGCAGGGCTGTTCTCAGTTCACACAGGCTTGTGATAAAGTGAGCAGGGAGCAGTTACTCATTAATCAGCAAGGACAGAACCCGCAGGAGAAATCAGCTGGAACCCAGCGAGCTCCCCCTGGAGTCTGGGGACTCTCCCTCTCGGGAGTCAAGCGGGATAACAGACACCGCACAGGGATAATCAAGCCAAGCCAGTTCACGTGGGATCCAATCAGGTGAGCTGAACCACTCGAGACCCGCCCCTGGGGAGCTGGCCCAACTAGCCGGCTGCCTGGCGACCCCAGCCAACCAACCAGGGTTACTCCAAGTCTAATCCTGTCTGAGTGCTGCTTGTTTGACTACACTTCCCCCAGCGAAGTTCTCTTCTGCCTGGGAAAACCAGGAGACCCTTTCTCTCCTTTCCTGACGGGCTTAAGTCCCCGCTTTGCACGGGAGGGTGAAGGGCGGAGGAGGGTGTCTGGCCAGGGCCGTGCATCCTGCTCACTCTCATGTTTCTGTGGCCCTATTACAGCAGTAAAAGTACATTAAGTTGCTTTGTCTGATGCCCTGGTAGGCTTCCCTTGAATGCAAACTCCCCATTACACACTGCCCCAGCTCTCCGAGGTGAGAGGGAGAGACAGACCGACTGGCCTGCTGGCACGGAGGGGTTCAGAGGGGCTTTGGCCAAACCCTGCTCGGCCATGGGCTGCAGCCGCCAAGTTAGGTGCTCGAGGGCTTTTGGATCAGCGGAGACCTGCAATCTCCTGTTTGTAACCCACTGCTGCCCCGTCTCCCAGGGCCTAAAACCAAACCCTCCTCCAGTTTGCGTCCCCAAAGAAGAGGAATGGCCCGGCTAGGCTGTGACTGGACGCTGAGCCAGGGCCCGAGGCTGGGTCAAAGCTGGGGGAGCGAGGCGTTGGTACCCAGCCGTTGCAGCATGAAGGCAGCTCACCAGGTCTTTGAAGAAGGCAGCCTCCTTGTGCTGTTCTGAGTAGCGCTCGTACTGATCCAGCCCGTCCTGCAGCTTCAGGGTTAGCGTGTCGTAGTTAGAGCGGACAACTTCCAAGACCTGCAGATGGCATCAGAACAGAGAACGGGGAGTCAGTGCCCAGGTGCCCAGGCCCGGAGTGAAAGGAGCTGGGAGGAAATACAGCTCTGGCTCCTACTTTAGCAACACACACACACACACACACTTCATGGTGTGAATGGCCAAGAACTAGCCCATACGCCGACCGCAAGGGGACAGACCCGGGGAAATGCCTGACCCTAAGGCGAAGAGTTAGGGGACTTCCCCACTTGAGAAAAACCACGAGACAGTGGAATTCCTGCTAGCGGGTCGGCACACAAACCTGCATACTGCAGCCTTCAGGCCAGCTACCGTAGCCACTTTTCCTGAGGACCAGGAGCTCATGAGCTTAAGGGGTTGGTCACCTTGGATAAATCCAGACAAAACGATAGGCACTGTGCAAGCTTCTCTCTCAGCTCTGCCCCCAGCTATTCCAGTTCAGGGCTCCCCACACCCAGCACTGCCAAGGCACCTCGATCCTGACGCTCAGCCCCGCTACGCTCGTCCCACAGATTCTCCCTGCACCAGGCTCCATCTGCCTTCAACTCCAGCCGTGCTGCGAGTCACGTTGTGCGACTCTTTTGTGTTGAAGACACACGTCTGGTAGGCGCTGGGATAAGAGCAAGTGCTGGGGGAGCCGCGGGGGTGTGTGTGTGTGTTTAATGTGCTGGCCTTTACACGCGAGAGCTACGTTTTATCACCCCCCCCTTTGCCACCGCTTGGCCACCCCATCATTATTAGTTATTAATTGCATTTCCATAACACCCAGCCCCCGCCCCGTCGCGCTAGGTGCTGTACAGACACAGAACAAGGTGACGCTCCCTGCCCCGAGGAGCTTACATCAGTTTACATTTCAACTCTCCCGTGTCTCCTTCTGACACACAACTAAACCTCGCACAGGCTCATGACACCCCTCCCTACATCTGAACAATTCATTTCTCTAGCCACGGAATAACCCCACTCCCTGCTTTCTCTCTGCAGGGTGCGGCGCAGACGCTAGCGAATCCCCCCGAACCCTCGTGAGGTAGGTAAGTAGTGATCGTTCCCACTGTACAGATAATCGCCTAGCAAGAGACACGGCCTTTGTGCTACTGGGAAGAATGTACACACAAAACAATTCTCTCTGAAAAACGTCCGAGGCCTTCGCAGGCTGCTGCTTTGTGGGATCTCGCTGCCGAGCGGGGCCAGAGCTTCGTTATTGACACTATTTGTGCTCCAACCCCCAGCCAGGATCGGGAGCCTGTCGTGCTGACAGCGATACAGAGATCTAGGAAGAGAGACATCTTGCCCCAGAGAGCTGCCCGCCTAAGAAGAGAAGGGCCAGGAAAGGCCGGGAGAAGGGATCACACCTACAAGTAAAGCCCTGCACGGATACAAAATGTGTATCCGCATCTGATCTGATCAAACGTGGTCTGCGGAGATCGGCCGATTTGCAGGGCTTCACCTACACGTCCAGCGGCCGGGGAGGCGAGATGCATGTCGCTCAATCCCGTGTCTTTCGGGCTACACACAAGACATCCCAAACCGCCCCTTTCCCCAGCTAGCAGCCTTCCACCTTGCCATCTGAATGGCCACTATACCTTTCAGGTTTTGCTTATTTAGGATTCTTTAGCGCCTTTATCCCCTGCTTGTTTCCCCCTAGACTTTATACATGGTGCTGAGATACTTCAATATCGGAACATACACTTCCTAGTGGCACTGGAACAAACCCTGAAGTCCTTACTCATTCAAAGAGCCGCAGACGTCGGTGAGCGCCTAGCTGGAGCGAAGATGGTGGGAAAGCTGGCTAGGATGCAGCTCACGGGTTAGCCGCCATGCCTGGCGCCGAAGACTGACTCGCAGATGCCTAGAGGAAGGGGGATGGATAAATGTTGGTGTTCGGCAAGGTGAACAGTTTGTCAGTGTCCGCTCGCCGCTCGGCCAATTCAAATGGCCTCATCTCCTAATCCTGTGTCGGGTTTCCTGGCAGAGGGAAAGAATCCCCCAGCCAGAACAACCCTCGACCAATGAATCGGACCCTTTCGTGCACACGTGCGGAGGCTGTGGACACAATCATGAGCTCTGGTGAGTGGAGCAGGCCTCGGAGGAGGAATACTTGACCTTGGGAGTGACCTAGGCACCGGGGACGCAGAGTGCCAGCACAAGACACCTATCTCCAAGCTATAAAAGAGCTTCCCTGAATCCACAAGCCGTCCTCTAGCCAATCTGAGCAGCGCAAGCCACCCAAGATTGACAACGGACAGGAGACTAACTCCATCCGACAGGCAGGCGGCTCAGCGCAGAGTGGGGCTGCTGGAGACGCACACTCGAGGGCTGGGCATTTCACATGTGCACTAAGTTTCCACGGGTTTCCTTGGGCTCCTCTCTGATTTTGCTGTGTGCGCTTGTGCCCAGACCGGGGGTGAGCACGTGCATGCAGACGCAGCGGGGACAGGAGTGTTTTGCACGTGCATTGTGCACACACGTGCATGGGAAAGTAGCACTTTTCCCGGCTAGCTTTGAGTTGAGTTCTCTTCATCACGTTCAACCCAGTGGCCTCCTTGAACAGCCAAGAGACCGTGACCCTAACCGCTGCAGCTGGGCAGATCCGCGCTGCACAGCTGTGACTTGGGAAATCCTCTTACATCGCATATGAAAAACCGGCAAAGAACTCAGCTTGCTGCTCAAATGGGAGTAGAGGGAAGGATCAGAAGGCGCTGCAGATAAGCCCATCAGTCCTGCTGTATTACCAGTGCATGATCACATCTTCGCACTGCAGTGAGCTTCCGAATCAGATCATCTCTTATTTAAATATTAGAGTTTGCCAGCTTTCCCCTGCTATCTCCTTTTCATTAGCAGCTCAACCTTCGAAAGAGGGGTGCAATTCAAAAGAACCCTCTCCATCTCCTGCTAATTTCCCTCGCTCGCTGAAGATGGAAGAAAACCTTTTGTGGGCTGTCTCCGAGAGAAGTCTATTTACAGATTGCTTCCTGTCATAACCTGCAATGGAAGGGGACTGTTAGCAAGATTACTGCTTGCCAGGCCTGAGCTGGGTCCAGCCAGCCTAAGAGGCGGCTGACAGCCAGGGCACTGGGGAAGGGTTGAAAGGAAGGACAGGTATTAAAGGTATCGAAGAGGCAGCAGGGAAACCTTTCTACAGAGTTTCTTGAGGAGTCGTTAAGAGGCACCTCGCCTGCCTCACAGACCCTAGCGAGCACCCGCTGCCTGCTACCTACTCGCACGGCTGGGAGGGGAATTCAACCCTCTTTGCTCTAGAGATGCCGGAGGGCGTGGTAAGCTTCTGGAGTCTCAGCAGGCTGCATCACTGGTTTCTCTCTTGGCGCCTCTGGCGCATTTCCTGGTAAAGTAATTTGTTCCCGAGGAATCCAGGGCAATTCTGTCTGATGGACTTGGAGTGTTTTGCAAATCAGAGACTGAAGCAATGGTCTCAAGTTGCAGTGGGGGAGGTCTAGGTTGGATATTAGGAAACACTATTTTACTAGGAGGGTGGTGAAGCACTGGAATGGGTTCCATAGGGAGGTGGTGGAATCTCCTTCCTTAGAGGTTTTTAAGGCCCAGCTTGACAAAGCCCTGGCTGGGATGATTTAGTTGGGGTTGGTCCTGCTTTGAGCAGGGGATTGGACTAGAACCTCCCGAGGTCTCTTCCAACCCTGAGATTCTATGATTCTATGGCTCGTACCAAGAAGATCCTTCACCGTTTGCAAACATCCACCCAAGCACTAAATCAGGGAATGCTCCCTCCCTCCCCACACTGCCACATCCTTCCCACACCGGGGCCTCAGGTCACAGAGCTGCGGGCTTCCATGGGTTACGAGGCCCCACGGCACGGACACATGCAGGTGTGGAGGGGAAGAAAGAGGAGGAAAAGCAGGTCTTTCAAGGCTGCCTTTCTAATCAGTTACAGTCAAGCACCAAGAACCAAGTCAGCCAGTCATGCCTGCCCCGCACGAGAGCATTTCCAGGCCTAGCAGACTGGAAAACAACTCACTGCACAGGGAACCTGCAACACGCACAAGGCAAAAACGCCGCAGCTTGAAATACAGCCCCCCCTCCCCCCAGACTCACTGCCCACGGGGATGCCCTCTAGATTGTGCAGACTGGGCCCACGTGAGTAGGAAAGGCCAGGCCACGCCACAGGGCGCCGGGCATACTGCCCGGGGGAGCGAGTTTATGTTGGTGTGGTTGCACCAGCATGGCACAGGAGGGGGATGGGAGAGCCTGAGCAGTTCCTGTCCCCCATGTTGCTGTTTCCAGTGTTTTATATAGGCTGGAATGTGCCCAGCCTTGTCCATGGGCACAAGTGGGGGCTGGGGGCGCACAAGGAATCCCTCTTCTTCGGTCCCCTTGTGCTCCTGCCCAGGGCTGATGCACGTCCTCTTGGGGAGAGCAGGAGCTGTTCGTGCCATTCAGGCACTAACTACCTGACGGGGAAGGGAGCGCGCCCGGCACCCCCCTGAAAGGTGGGGAGTGCTTGCACCAGGGGAATCCCAGCATTCCTATTTCAGAAACAAACTTCCAAAATGTGGTGCGCGCACCCCCCAGCCCCCCAAGCCAAAAGGCTCAGGCTGTGGCCAAAATGTAGCGCATGCTCCCCCCAGCCCCCCATGCCAAAAGGCTCAGGCAGTGTCTCAAACACAACCGGCAAAGATGACGGGATGGCCGGCTGTGGGACCTAAACCAGGGAGGAATTTTCCAATCGGGGGAAAAGCAGTTGGATATTTTTACACTCGTTTCCAAAATGACTCGTCCAACGTAGCCCATATTTGGCACAAAACACCCCTTTTTCCACACCGACTCGCACAGCAACTAGGTCTCAGGGGCTTTTCCTAGGGAACGGAGATGGATGGTACCATTTCTCTTGATGACAGAAAGGCGGCTGCCACTTTAACGACGACAATTAAGCCGCCTGGCCATGATAAAGGACCAGATCATTTTACAGGAGCATGTTCTAATTAATATGGAAAAGAACTTAACAAAATCACATCACGCGGCTTAGTACAGCAACTTCAAAATTGCTGATGCAGGCTGGAGACTCCACTGGAATTAATTCCCGGAAGGGCCAAAGACAAAGCACAGAGCTAAGTAATTAGAAGTTAAATAAAAAACAAACACCCGCTCAGCACATTTTTAACAGTTTCTGCATTTCCAGGCCAAGTGGGACTGGACCAACCCCAGACCTCGTCCCTGAACGTCACCAGGTCAGCATGGTTCACCCTCATTCACACCCATGGGGGCGGAGGTTAGAGATGAGCTGCACGAAGGTGACCAAATGCCAACCCGGCATGCACCGATGCTGGGCCCCATGCAAAACTTACTGTGGCTGCTTCACGGAAGCCGTCCGATCTTGGGCTCCTTTTAAAAAGGGATAAGTGGGGAGCAAAGGGCTTTATATTGATGGGCCATTTTCCTACCTCGTCAACATGCCAGCAGCTAATTGCCAGTTGGCGGATGTCATTCCCCACCCCCAACCCCTTCGCGTGTCACTGCTCCCGTGTCCTCGCGCTCTCAATGGGCCGAGGGCGGGAACGTTGCTGTAACAGTATAATAGCACCAAGAGCTCACAGCAGAGCACCACAGGCAGGCAGGCAGCAATGGAAGAGACCTATTATCCCATTGAACTCCTCCAGAGAGGGCATTTCAGCTGTTAAAAACTCATCCCATCCCAAATGCTAAGCAGCAGCACTCAAAGGAGAGCAGCCGGACGTGGGGCTGGAGCAGTGTCAGGAGAAGGGGACAGGAACCCTGGGGCTCGGTCTGCACCCGTTCATTCCCTGATCAGTCTGCTGACGCTGGGCCAGCGTTTCCCGCTCCATGTGGCCTCCTATCAAGGGATTTGCCCGACGGCCCGTTGGGCCAGAGATGGCAACTTCCCACCATCTCCTTCGGAGACCTCACTGAATTCAGCCAAGCTAGCTTTGCAGCCCATTGTATTAGAAATGCAAAGTTTATGTATTATTGTGGGGTGCCAACTTCTTGAGGTGGAACGTGGCCAGTAGGAACCCTGGGCAACATGATGAGAGTCAAAGGACTGTTGTAAACCATGTGCCAGCGTAGGAGGAACTTTGGAGACAAAGTCAAGTGGGATTCCTAGAAATCCTTGAGGGGAGGTAAATGCAATTCCCATTTCCAGACCGACCCTTTTGAAGCTACGCCCCAAGGAGAGAACTACTGTCTGGCCGATTACCTAGACCCGGTCTCTGAATATCAGACACACACGTGTACAAAAGGAAGGCTAACCTATGCGCATGGCTTCTCGTTCGGAGAAAAAGCAGCTATGAACTTGTGACCACAGAAAAACCCCGTGGGGGGCGCTGAAGGACTGACTCCTCCCAGAGTCCTTGTTGGAGCAGGGGGCGAACTCGGATGAGCTTATTCGCTGCGTGTTCGTTCTTTTATTGTTTTTAATGTTTTCCCTGTAATGCTTTCACATGTGCCTGCTGAGACAGGGCTGCATGCAGCTTTTATCTTGTTCATAGTCTTCGGAGAGTACGCAGAGTGCAAAGCCTGGCCTGGCCAGGCCATGAGGCTTGCTGGGGAGCTCCCAGCGTAGGCAGGCAACTAGGCAGCCTGGAAAACCCCCAGGCAGAAGGGAGAGAGGAGCAGGTCTCCGCCCAAGAGAGGTGACAGCTGAGGAGCTGGGAGCACAAGGGAGAAATACAGGTGCAGTGACACCCTTTGCTTGCCTTCATTAATTAATGGTCAGAGTCCCAGCTCTCTAGGACACGCTGCTTTCCCAAGCTCTCCATTCGTAATTCAGAGGCTTGGGAAATAAAAGCCTTCCCCCATCACTTTGGTCCTTTCCCATTCGGCTGGGCTCCGGGCGTTCTACCACACGCACATGCTCAGATACCACACTTTTTACAATGCCCTCCGTGTTCCAGGCCTGTAGTACACATTCATTCAAGGAAAGAAGCCCCCTCCCCAAATCCCCATGATACTTGCCCTTCGCAGGGAACAGATTTTACAAATTCAGACCAGAGCTGCATTGAAATCGGGGCCTGGCTCATCTCCACACAAGGCAAAATGGTTTGAAGTTAGATAAAAGAAAGTTACCAGCAACATCAAGGAGGGAAATTTCATGCCACTTTCCCCCGCCAACGCAGAGCTGCTCTGTTGGCCGTAGATGATTTACAGGAGTTTGGGTGTTTATTCGATGGTTCTACAGAGATCTGTGAGCTTGAAAGGAACAAGCCCTACAAAGCGGACCATTTCCAGTCACAACCAGAGGGGAGCACATTAAGTTCCCTTCCCCGGCCCAACGGTGCACGCTCTCAGAGAATGAATATGTTGTAAGCTCATGCTGAGACTGTTGCAATCCAAGCTCTTTGTAAAGGTTGCTTGTGGCCAGTAAGAATGGCATCCTATTCTGGGTCTGGAGTGCTCTGTGCTGGAATCTATTTGATGCTGACGCTGGCTCTATGCGGAGTTTAATGGCGGAGAAAGCGACCACGGACTAACGAAACTGGGATGGTCACAGCTTTCAGAAGCATCCTGATGACATCAGGCCAAGTCTGCCAGACAGGCTGTCCTGGTGCAGAACGCATGGCCTGACGGACATGTTGGGGCTCCTCCGGTGGTGTCAGCCGAGATGGAATGACAAGGAGTTTTCCTATTCTTGGATGAAAAGGGAGCAAGTGCTGTTCCCATTACTCTACAGTCCCTGAAGCACAAATGATGTAATTCCAACTGTGGAGGTGGGGAGAGGAGGTGGGAGGGTAAGGGATCACGAGCGGATTCTCCTTATCCAAGAATGAAGAGAGCAAGTGAGAACTATGACACCTTCCTGGAACCAGCCCCAGACTTGGAGACACTGGTAGTGACTTGCTTAAGTGGCGCTGATCCTTGGAGGGGAAGGTAAGACTTTGCCATACGGCAAGGGCCCAATGGTCCACCTAGTACCATAGCTTAAATCCAGCTGTGGCTGACAAAAGGGGAAGGTGAAAACTCCATGCCACACTTGGTCAAATGTATAGGTCTACATCCAAAGGTAGGTTGGAAGGTCTCTTCCCCCTTGGTCCAGCTGGTCATCAGCGTATAGACAAGTGGCCAGAGACAGCAGACGCACAGTCTGTGTAACGCTGTCATTTATTATTTGTATCTATAATAGTCCGAGGCTACAACCAACATCCAGGCTCCGTCGCGCTAGGTGCTGTACAAAACCTTAGTGCCTGTCCCCAAGAGCTTACTCGCTAAGACAAGATTCAACTGGTTGTAACGAGCAGAGGAGTCGGGGGTGACAGTGCTGGAGACGCATGATTACACAGACAAGCCGCGTGCACGACTTGGAGGGGCTCCTTTTCACAGAGATGAACAATAGATTCTGATGATGCTGAAATCCCTGCTGGCCGCCTGCTGAGCCATCACCGGGGCAACAGGACACCCAGTAAGGTCAACGGGAGTCGGACTGAAAATCCGGCTCAGCTTGTTGAAAATCACACTGGCCTGCTATGGTGCCTACAGCACGCGCCGTGCATTTCAAACCCAGAGGAGGACACTGCCTCTGCTCCAAAGAACCTATAGTCTAAGCCCTGGGCCTGCAAACACTTGAGCACAGGCTTGGCTTTCTTCAGGCTGGCTCAACGCAGCAACTCACGTGTTGAGTCTCTGCAGGATCAGGGCTGAAAAGCCAGAGGCCGTGTCTAACCCCAAACTTTGGCCAATGCAAATTTCGCCAGCGTACGGTCACCAAAAATCTGTACGTCGCTCATGCACTTTTTGATCTTTTCCATCTCTGACAGAAGCATGGAGCTGCTCACACCAGACACCCCCGTTTGTGCGACACACCCTCAAAAGACAAACCACCACACGCACCAACGGCCCCTGAAACAAATCAACCAAAAAAGGAAACGAATAAAATCTGAAGACCCCACACGCAAAGCCAGTCTCCACCCCCCGCCCTGCAGCAGCAGAGTTCTCCCCCCAAGACACTCCCTGGAGTCCCCCAGTGACTTAGTCCCTGCAGAAGGTGGCCAGACACCACGGTGATGGCAGGTGTGTAAAGCTCTCGGATTTGCGGTTTCAGAGTTACAGCACGTTTTGAAGCGTTGAACTCTTCTCCCCAGCTGGGGCCATTTAGGATTCTGTTTCTCAGGGCTAGGTGTGTAACAGCACCTGCAGTTCTGTTAAATTGGGGGGAGGGATAGCTCAGTGGTTTGAGCATTGGCCTGCTAAACCCAGGGTTGTGAGTTCAATCCTTGAGGGGGCCATTTGGGGATCTGGGGCAAAAATTGGGGATTGGTCCTGCTTTGAGCACGGGGTTGGACTAGATGACCTACTAAGGTCCCTTCCAACCCTGATATTCTATGATTCTGCCGAGCCTTGAGAACACAGCGCAGACAGCTATGGACTGGCCTGGCCTTTCTGATTTCCCCACTGTGCTTCAGTTCAACGAAGTGCTGAACGTGACAGGCCATTCCGGGTGTCCTGTTCCAGGGGAGGCTTTTATCTAGCAGCTGCATCCTAGCTCAGCAGTGCCAGCCTCGCCAAACTGCCAAGCAAGGGGCAGACCGAGTCCTTGGGCTTGCTGCACACCTTCAAGGGGGCTAAGGAAAGCTCCAGCTAAGGGATTCAGCTCCCTTGGCTGCTCCTGCCAATCAACAGAGAGCGGTGTTCAAATCCAGGGGCCCAGGCAGGACAGGAAGGACCTGTTTGCTCAGTGGTAGTGCACTGTGCGGGTAGGAACATGGGCAGTTTTCTAGTTGCCGCTAACAGCTGACCGGGTGGGTTTCCAGCTACCAGCCGTTCCGAGAACTCAGGACAGGAATGCTGCACGCAGGATTGGCTCCATGCTGAATTAGGATGCTTCTTTCCCCTCAGGTTCAGTGGTGAGCACCCTACAAACACACCCGTTAAGGTTGACCACGGTAGTGTATCCCTGCTGTCAGAGACAAGGCATCTCCTCGAGAAAGGGACACGTCTATCTGCCTGGCTTCTGATTCTGGCTGGACAGGGAGGCTGGTGCCGAGGTGTTTTATTGCTGATGGGCCAGAGGAGATTATTCCGCTGGCTGCATGCCCGGCATTCCGGGAAAAGGGGACTCCTTGCTGATGCTACATCCATTCTCTCCTAAAGGATGCAGAGAATAAAAAGCTTGGGCTTCACATTCCAAGGACCCCTACAGATGGGCTAGTGGCAGTGCATTGAGCTGCAAAGTGGGGAGATCCAGGGTTGGGGCCCAGGCTCCATACACGTGTGTGCTACGCTGACTGGCTCCAAGCAGATCCACCTCCAAGTCTCCTTGGGCAGCAGGACAAGACACCTCTGTGCAGGAAAGGAAGATTTCTCTCTCTCAGGGGCAGGGAGATGCTGAGCAAGCAGCCTTTTTCATCCCAGTTTCCCTCAGATCCTGGATAAGAATCTGCAGAGCCCATGTGGTAGAGGCTTCCTGCACTGGGCTTTCTGCAAAGCTCCAAGGACCTCCTGAAAATCCCCCTGAGGATTTAGCGCTCTCAAGCGCCTTCGGGACATCAAACGTTCGCAAAGCCATTATCTCGGATTGGATTTTGAATAAGGCTCTGCAAAGCGCCAGGCACTCTGAGAAGGAAGGTGGCTCTGACCTGGCAGTATAAAAACAGAGCAATCTGAAAACTGCTGAGCAGTGGGGGGGAGCCACACAGCCCACGTCTTCGCACACAGGGAAATGAGATTTGATTTACGCCGCGATTCTGAGGAGTGTTCAATTTCACCAGGAATCTCAGCTGCATAAATTCAGCCTCGCTGAGCAGCGGCCCCATTAGAAACTGTCTAAAGCAATAGAAGGAGATGCACACAATGATCTTTGAACATGCAGGTTCAAAGCCCCACCGGGGTATTTTTAGCATGTTTTTGCATATGCAGCCAACAAACCTGCTTCTTCCAAGAAGTTAGAGGAAGTCTTAATATAAAAAAGCAATTAGATACAGTGCATACACAGCTCCTTATTGTTGCCAATCCATTTATTTATTGTCTTCACTTGGTCTGGTTAATTTCCTCTTATTACAAAGCGTAGAGAACAGCCTTGGGTCTGTGTTCTCCGTGTTTCATAGGGATTAGATGGCCAGCAGAAGTCACTCACTAAAAGGATTTAAGGGCTTCGGTTCAGGGATTAATCTCTCCGCTGCTTTTTTCCAGATTTTAAAACCACTAATTTATTCTGGGTCAACTGGCCGTTTTCTTTGCACAACCATTTTTGTCTTTATAGTTTTTGTGACGGTGTATTTCCCAATGCCCGGCTGCAATTCCCTCTCAGTCTAGTTAGTATGAGCAGAATTACAGATGCACTAAGAGAGGAACTTTAAAACGTGTGTAACACCCTTTCCAACAGCACGCTACACTAGTTGGCCACTTCTTCCAATGCGACTCAGCTTTTCCTACCCAATCACGAGCGTGCACAAAGTGGCCGCACTCAGAGATACAACCCAGCTAGGAGAGGGACGAGGAGCTTTGGGCCAGCGGTTTCCCCCACCTGTCTCTATCTCAGTCTAAGCCTCTCTAGTGTATCAGACTGAGATAGAGTCTAATACACTCTGGTTGGCTGATGATGGGTCAGGACCGTGTGATGGCAAGTCCCAACTCAAGGATACGCCTGTGATCAGTTGTTACACGGATGCTGCCACGCTTCTGAGAGTGGCTAGCCCAGACACCTGCAGGTCTCTGCTGGCCCAAGGCACTGCAGAAATGCATCCCCAGGGCGTATCCTGAGGAATTTCCCCACCAGCCAAAATTAACTGGGATGCTTGACTTCACAGTGCCAGTAGCTGTTTCTAGTGGGAGCTACGCACTTGCAGGGGAGGGCCCTGGATGCTAGATGTGTCGATCCTCGGGGGACGTTGCAAACAAAGCCCCTAGCTTTAATCTGCGCAGGCCCGCGTCCAGGTCAATGGGTTCGGCATTGGTGGCTGGGAGGGCTAGGCCGGAATTCCTTCCGTCTGTATGTCTAGGATTGTGCCGCAAGGCTCGGTTTGGTGCATTTTTATACATTGTAATAAGTCGAGCGGCTCACTTTGTTTTACTGCTTCTGGGTGGCAATTGCCAGCTAGAATCAGCTCAGCGTTACCCAGCGGGCAGGGCTGGCAGCAGCCAGAGGATACTTAGCAAGGGAGGGTTGTACATTAAGAAGGCTGCCACCTGGGGGGAAGGATAGCTCAGTGGTTTAAGCATTGGCCTGCTAAACCCAGGGTTGTGAGTTCAATCCTTGAGGGGGCCATTTAGGGATCTGGGCCAAACATTGGGTTTGGTCCTGCTTTGAGCAGGGGTTTGGACTCGATGACGTCCTAAGGTCTCTTCCAACCCTGATATTCTATGATTCTATCTCCGATATTTCCATGGCAGCGGCTAACACGGGGCTCGGAGGCTTAGCAGAACAAGAGAGCCTCAATTGCTCTCCTAGGGCCTGATCCAAACCCACTGAAGTCAATGCGAGTCTTCGGAGCAAGCTTCTGAACCAGGCCCACACCCAGTCATGAGTCTCAGAAACCGGCTCTGAAGATCACAAGAGCAGCAGAAGTGAGAGGAGTAAAAAGGAAACAATGTGACCTGTTTTACACTGTACCCTCCTTTGGTGAAAAGGGAAGAATCTAAAATGCCGGAAAAGGCAGGTGGCTGCAGTGAAGGACCCATGACCAGTGGATGTGCCGTAGGTAGCCACAGACAGGGAAAGCCTGCTCCCCACAAAGCCAGGACACAAGCACAAGAACTTGAGGAAATGGAACAGGAGCACGTAGCTGAAAGAAGTCTGCACTCACAAATCCCAACCAGCCAACAACATAGGAGACTAGTCTAAATTCCTTGCCATCAGCTGGCATTTAGCACTGGGAGAAGTCTGATCACGAGTGCTCACAGGAAGTGATCATTAGGCTCCATCTACACTACACCCCACTGGTGGTGGCACATGCTGTATGTGTAGCTACATACAGTGAAAAGTGCATCGCGTCCACACTGCCGTTTGTAGCGCCACACGAGTGAAAGGCTCTGCCGCAGTCTCTCCCCGCTGCCTCCCCAGTGCCAGAGCCTCTCCCCACTGCCGGAGTCTCTCCCCACTGCCTCCCCACTGCCGGAGCCTCTCCCCACTGCCGCAGTCTCTCCCCGCTGCCTCCCCACTGCCGGAGCCTCTCCCCGCTGCCTCCCCAGTGCCAGAGCCTCTCCCCACTGCCTCCCCAGTGCCGGAGCCTCTCCCCACTGCCGGAGCCTCTCCCCACTGCCTCCCCACTGCCGGAGCCTCTCCCCGCTGCCTCCCCAGTGCCAGAGCCTCTCCCCACTGCCTCCCCACTGCCGGAGCCTCTCCCCACTGCCTCCCCAGTGCCAGAGCCTCTCCCCACTGCCGGAGCCTCTCCCCGCTGCCTCCCCAGTGCCAGAGCCTCTCCCCACTGCCGGAGTCTCTCCCCACTGCCTCCCCACTGCCGGAGCCTCTCCCCACTGCCGCAGTCTCTCCCCGCTGCCTCCCCACTGCCGCAGTCTCTCCCCGCTGCCTCCCCAGTGCCAGAGCCTCTCCCCACTGCCTCCCCAGTGCCGGAGCCTCTCCCCACTGCCTCCCCAGTGCCGGAGCCTCTCCCCACTGCCTCCCCAGTGCCGGAGCCTCTCCCCACTGCCGGAGCCTCTCCCCACTGCCTCCCCACTGCCGGAGCCTCTCCCCAGTGCCGGAGCCTTTCCCCACTGCCTCCCCACTGCCAGAGCCTCTCCCCGCTGCCTCCCCAGTGCCAGAGCCTCTCCCCACTGCCTCCCCAGTGCCAGAGCCTCTCACCAGTGCCGGAGCCTCTCCCCGCTGCCTCCCCAGTGCCAGAGCCTCTCACCAGTGCCGGAGCCTTTCCCCGCTGCCTCCCCACTGCCAGAGCCTCTCCCCAGTGCCGGAGCCTTTCCCCACTGCCTCCCCACTGCCGGAGCCTCTCCCCGCTGCCTCCCCAGTGCCAGAGCCTCTCACCACTGCCGCAGTCTCTCCCCACTGCCGGAGCCTTTCCCCGCTGCCTCCCCACTGCCAGAGCCTCTCCCCACTGCCTCCCCAGTGCCAGAGCCTTTCCACAGTGCCAGAGCCTTTCCCCGCTGCCTCCCCAGTGCCAGAGCCTCTCCCCACTGCCGGAGCCTCTCCCCACTGCCTCCCCAGTGCCGGAGCCTCTCCCCGCTGCCTCCCCAGTGCCAGAGCCTCTCCCCACTGCCTCCCCACTGCCAGAGCCTCTCCCCGCTGCCTCCCCACTGCCGGAGCCTCTCCCCACTGCCTCCCCACTGCCAGAGCCTCTCCCCACTGCCTCCCCACTGCCAGAGCCTCTCCCCGCTGCCACAGTCTCTCCCCGCTGCCTCCCCAGTGCCAGAGCCTCTCCCCGCTGCCTCCCCACTGCCAGAGCTTCTTCCCGCTGCCAACATCCTTTCCTGTGGCAGGGAAGGACTCCAGCAGCAGGACACTATACTGCTAAAAACAGCAGTGCAGCAGGGGAGGCCGGCTTGGGTGAGTACGAAGCCGTGTAGGGGATGTGTACTCGGTACACACCCACGCCCTTCACCATCTAAACTGCTACTTACACCCCTGCTAGGTGACTACATGGGCATGGACACAACGCTGCTGAAAGAAGGGTGCAGTGTACATGCACCTTTAAGAGTCGTCTTTAACCCTCTGCTGGACCCTCTTCTGTTGCTGGTAACAAGAAGTGCTGCAGCAGCTGTCAAATGCCTTGGAGTTGGATTCTTCAGGTGAGCACTTGGACTGGACGGAGTACTGAGTTACAGGAAACAAGCCGCTCCCCTGTACAGAGATCAGCGCTCCAGGAGCCTTGCTCTCCCACAAGAGGCTAACCTACCCCTTCAGAGTACGTTCTACCACAACACGGTTTAGAGCTGCCATAGGGAGCTCACACAACACACAGGATACTCTACAACCTCCCAGAGAACATGGAAGGTTACCAAAACCAAAGGCCCCATTCCCCTCTCCCAAGCAAGACTTGCTTCCTGAAGTTTGGTTTTAAACAGATGTCAGGACCAATCAGCCGTAACCCACTGCCATGCAAACGCATCGCAGAAAGGCGCTCTCTGCTAGCGCGAGCTGCGTTCCCCTAGCTTGAGTATCAGCAGCACTTGAGCCACAACCCAGAGCCCTGATGGGCCAGTCGGCTTGAGCTTAAAGCCCCACTTAGCTGGAGCTAGAGACGCGTGTGTGGACAGGAGCTGGGCTGAGCTACACCTCGAGCTAGCACTCCAGTGCAGACATTAACTGAATAATGAGGCTCAGGGCAGGTCATTGGTGGGAAAGGATGGGCAGCAGCAACTAATTAACTTCCTAGGACAGTGATTCCGCTCATGACACCACCATCCAAGTCCCATTTGTACTTACGGTACCAACAGGGAGCCCTGGCTTCAATCTCTGAACCATACCAGAATCTGAGAGGCCTGACATTCAGACCTTTCCCCCAATCAGACCTGGAGCACTCTCCTCCCTCTGGGCATGGCTGAGAGCAGAACGGCTGACTCATGCAATGGAGGCCGTGGGAAAGTTTCTAAAAGCTGAAGGCATGATGCCCACATCATGTCAACGTCCTCCCCTGCAGCGCTGCTTGAGTGCGTCACACATTTGGGTCTTGGAGGAGAAGGCGGAGAGCTAGGAATTGAGGTAGATCTCTCTTTATTCCCCTGTGAAAGAGTTTAGCTCAGCAACAGATGCTGCCCACTTTCCCACATATGTCAAATGGCACTCGGGGAGGTGGCACTATGCTTGTTCCAAACCATCTGCAGTCGGGAGAGGTATTCCGTGGGGCTGAAGGCAGGCTTGTGAAGTCCATGGTGATCACTTGGCTAGATGTTTCAGCAGCACTCCCCACGCTGCATAGAAGATCTCCAACAAAGAGAGGGAGTTAAAAAGCAGCAGACACCAGGATGGAGATACGAGTCCTAGGAGAAGCAAGTGAATCTCAACAGCTCGAAGTTCCAACCGGACTACCCTGAACCTGCCTACAAACCATATCCCTGCTTCCTTCACCTGGTTCCAGATCACTCTTGTCCCACTGACTCCAGATGTTGAAAATGAAAGAATGAACTAATTATTAAGAACAGGGGAGGTCAAATACAGCCTGCAGGCGAGACGTGGCCAGGGAGTTCATCATGCAACCTGTGCCTGCCTTCATTTCCAATAGAGAGTCACAGATTCCAAGGCCAGAAGGGACCATTGTGGTCATCTTGTCTGACCTCCTGCGTAACACAGGGGGATGGGACTCCCCCAAAGTAATTTTTAGAACAGATATTTCAGAAACACATCCCGTTTTGATTTTAAAATGGTCAGGGATGGAAAATCCACTCGATCCTTGGTAAATTGTTCCACTGGTTAATTACTCTCACCGTTAAAAATGTACACCTCATTTCCTGTCTGAATTTGTCTAGCTTCAACTTCCAGCCATTGGATTGTGCTATGTGTGATGTGATGGACAATGCTCCATCTCCATCAGAACAGTCTGGATGTGGTCCCTGAAATCTCCACCTCTGTATTAAAAGTTGAGGGTGACAGCAATTTGCTACAAATTACCCAGATTAGGTAGAAGTCTCTGGCTCCCAGCAGCTTGCTAGCATGACCCTGTGCTGAGCAAAGCATGAGGCACCCTGGTTTTGGAAGGGTTGCACGTGCCTTTTGGTGTACGAGAGAAGTGGAAGACGAGGCACGTTCACCACCTCTGACAGGGCACAACTTTCCTGCAAGCCCTACAGAGGGAGACTGCTGCTGGCGTGGCGTGTCATCCCGAGGAACAGCTGTGAGAGCGCGTCGAACGCTGTCCATACATCACCTCTGCATTCACGCAGCAACAGCTTTGTGCGGAGTGTGGAATGGTGATTTTGACAGAGGTAAAAGAAGGGCAATGCAACTTCCCACTGAACGACTGACATCAGCACTTCTCCTGCAGGAGGACTGGTGGCTTATTGGTGCTGGGTATCTGCCTCCCAGAAGGGACTGGAGATGGTGATCAGAGCCTGGCTGAGTCCCCCTATCCTGCAGTGTGGTTCCCAAACCATGGACCTTGCCCCACCAGTGGTTGCTTCCAGATGCCAAAGTCTAGTTACAAGAAGCTAAAGACACACCCCATTCTGTGCAGATGCCACTTGTCCAGGTAAGCAGGTGGGGTAACTGCCACAAGGATGCTACATGATCGTCAGGATGAAGGGAGGTGACCTGTGCTGTCACAAATGGGAGGGCAGGTGGCTATGAGACAGTCGTCCCATCACAAGGTGATCTGCAGTGTTGTGGGCCACAAGTGGCCAGTGGCTCCTGTCCAGCCTCTCAGTTGCTTCACCTTCTCCCAGCTCCCTCCATTGGGTTTATCTGCTGTCGCCCTCCCATCTCCATCATCCCAGCCCAACGCCACTACAGCTTCATCCCGGTCATAAGGACCCACATCCTCATCCCCAGTCTGTTTTTCCATATGCCATTGACAGTGCCTGCCAGAGTGGGTGCCGAGTGGACATCCAGTGACCTGATTCACAAGCACAAATGTGGTGGCACTTGTGAAAAGTGGTGTCTATAGGGGCAATCAGAAGGGCCTGTGAAATTGAGGGCCGGCATGTGGATGGCTGACCCACTGGGCAGGCTCTGATTCTCCTTGGCTTGCTCGGTCTCTCACCATGCTTTAGTCTGTGAGTCAGCACGTAACTCACACCATGAGAAGTCGAGCATGTGGAGCTATAAAAGCAGCTCAAGTAGTCAGAGGATTTATGTCAATACTCAGTGACCTCATTAGACGGACTGTGCATTTGTCTCCTCGACTCAAGCAGGCATCGATATCCAGATCTACACGTGTATGACTGCAGCAATATCCACACACGGTCACCCACCCTCTCGTGCAGATCCTCCAGTCTCCCTGCTTTCCTTGACGCAGGCAGCCGAAGGACCCAGCCAGTATCCGCAGGCTGGTAGTCTGAGCCTAGGGCATCCCACTGCAACTGGGCAAGCCCACTGCGGTGCGGCACACAGACTCTCACGTGGGCATTTGACTGTGGGGGGTCTCTTCGCCTGCTCCTCCCCCACCTCCCGCAAAAGGGAATTAAAGGCAAAAAATCTGTTACATCTCAATTATTTACACGCTCAGGTCAGGAAACTCAAAGTTATGATTTAACTGGCATTTAACATTGGCCCATACGTAGAGGCCTCTGAGTGTCCCTCTACACTGCCGTTAGACACCCTTGGGCTAAGGGGCTATTTCATTGCGGTGGAGACATTCAAGCCCCCACCTCGCAGAGTCCTCGAGTCGAGGCTCCAGCCCAAGCCTGAACGTCTACATTGCAATTAACCAGCCCCTTTGCCCGAGTCAGCTGACACGGGCCTGCAGCGGGTGTCAAAGCAGTTTGCACATGCCCTAAGACAACATCACAAACAACATAAAATACTTAGGGCTGCTGATTTTAGGTTTTAACCAATAAATACCAATAAACACCCCGACACAAAAACATTACATTGGGGTTTATCTGATAAACACCGGAAAAGCTGACTTGTATCTAAGGGCTTGTCTACACAGAGCTGTGATGTGGAGTACAGGGGGGTGACTTCTCAAGAGCGTATTGGGCTGCATTAGGAGCATTGCCAGCAGGTCGAGGGAAGTGATTATTCCCCTCTATTCGGCACTGGTGAGGCCACACCTGGAGTACTGTGTCCAGTTTTGGGGCCCCCACTACAGAAAGGATGTGGACAAATTGGAGAGAGTCCAGCGGAGGGCAACGAAAATGATTAGGGGGCTGGGGCACATGACTTACGAGGAAAGGCTGAGGGAACTGGGCTTATTTAGTCTGCAGAAGAGAAGAGTGAGGGGGGATTTGACAGCAGCCTTTAACTACCTGAAGTGGGGTTCCAAAGAGGATGGAGCTCGGCTGTTCTCAGTGGTGGCAGATGACAGAACAAGGAGCAATGGTCTCAAGTTGCAGAGGGGGAGGTTTAGGTTGGATATTAGGAAACACTATTTCACTAGAAGGGTGGTGAAGCACTGGAATGGGTTACCTAGGGAGATGGTGGAATCTCCATCCTTAGAGGTTTTTAAGGCCCAGCTTGACAAAGCCCTGGCTGGGATGATTTAGTTGGGGTTGGTCCTGCTTTGAGCAGGGGATTGGACTAGAACCTCCTGAGGTCTCTTCCAACTCTGATCTTCTATGATAACGTTTTGTGTATTAATTGTTCCACGCAGACCCTGCTGGTGTGCTCTAAAGGTACCTTAGTGCTATGACATAGTGATGTTTAATGCACACTAGGGAACATTACAAAGAGACTACTCGTTACACTATATACAGAGAGAAAGCCCCTCCCCCCACCCCCAATTTTTGGGACATAAAATCCCAAAATTGTTTAGAATAAACACCAAAATATTAAAATATTAAACCCCAAAGATCAGAAGCTCTAAAAATACTCACATGGGGACTAAATTACAGCAGCTGCAGAAACACTTCTGGGGCTATCCTGGGGTTTGTGCGTGGAGAAATTTCAACCACAATGATTCATTGTTTGGGGGTTGCATTTAGTAAGAGTTAGAAGTTTCGAGCTCTGTGCCCCTAGAAGTGTTGTGGGTGCTACTGGAAACCACCACCACGGTCAGTCTCCCAGCGGGCATCAATTGCTCTGAATGCCTTTAGGCCGGGCGTGGGGCTCTCTGAAGCCCATGCTCTTCCTGCGGCAGGTTATCCCACCTGATCTCTGCCTTGTGCAGCCACGGGATAGACACCTAGGCTGCACCTAGGGAAGCAAGTTTCCTAGCTGTAATTACCATGGATGTAGCTCCAGCGGGGGCAGCGTGGATGGAAGCTGTCGTGTGGACAGGACTCAGGTGCTTTTTAACCACTGAGGTCCCACCCTATTCTGGAAACCTTACGTGCTAGCTAGCGCCATCAGCAGTGTTACTGAAGGACTCAGATACAAATCTCCCTACTGGCAATCCCCCTCTCCTACCGTCATTTGTCCTGAACTGAAGTCAGTGATTTATGTGCAAAGAAAAGGGTGTTTATAAAAACAAGCAGCCAGGTAAACACGAAGGATTCATATCCTTGCAGCGGGGCTGCAGCGGCACCAGCCACAAGCCAGATGGGGCGACACATGTCGCTAGCAGCGCTTTGCTCCGGAAGCTTCCCTGAGCCAATGGAGATCGCAAGCGTCTGCAGGGCTCACCCTGCCTATGGGAACGGAGGTGATCTGTAGACGCTGGCGTTTGGCGGGTGCAGCCCTGTCTTCCCCAGATCCTGCTCCCCGCATGCTGGCTCGGAGTGACTGGTGTTAGTTCACTCAGCATTCCTGCCGCCTGCTGCCCGGATCCCCGGCGACGGTAGGAGTGGTGACAGGTGGGAAGGCTACACTCCCTTTCTACTCCAGTCAGAGGTTTCCCTTTGAGCTCCCTGATGCTGACCGCTGGCTTGCATTTGAACGTAACTGCTCAAAGTCCAAACACCAAGTTCTTGAGAGTCAAAAGCAAATCTTTCAATTGAGCCGAGCCCCATACGGTAATTTCGTTTGGTTTCCCTGCAGACGTCGGTAGCATTGGTTCTCTCTCTGCACGGTGACTGCAAAGCTCCGTTCGGTTCCTGCTCAGAAATCAGGGCAATGACCTAGTTTGTCACTTAGGAAAATGGATGCAGCTCGGGGTAGAAGATCCCACAAGAGGCACAGGAGGGGCGAGGAAAAAGTATGAATGGAGAACGGCAGAAAAATGCCGCTAGTCTGCATGAGGGCACACTCCCAGCCAGGGAGGTCAGAAAGGCCAGCCCTCAAAAGGCAGGCAGGCTTCTCCCCAAGGAGCAGCAGGCTAGCAGGCAGGCAGAGGTTGCTGGTAAAAGGCTGGAATTCAGCGAAGAACATGCCAAAGGTTATGGTTTAAGCTGAAGACCTCTAAGGTATGTGTCACAGCCCTGCCCCTCGGTTCTGGGAAGCAGGGCTGGACTGATGGCTGGGGCCCCTGCAACCTTCCACCTGCACAGGGAACGTCTTTCCAGGCAGCTCTAAATGCCAGAGCCAGAAGCCCCCAATTTCAGAGCTGTCAGGTGAGCTTTGTGAAGCTGCTAGAAAGGCTCCGGCGTGTGAGAACTGGTGGTTCCGGACCCACGGAGACATGCCAGAGTGTAGATCCGCTAGCCCACCTCACTGCAAACCCCATCCCTATCGGAGTGATAATCGGCAGGCCCAGCCTGTGGCCTGGACCCGGGGCGAGACTGCTGCCTGCTCCCCATTCAACGGTGCGTGCTCGAATTCACAGCCCAGCCGAGCCCAGCCTCACACGGCCTGCAGAGCACACCGTGTGCTGCACAGGGGTCAGTGCAGAGTCCACCAGCCGAGTCTGGGTGCAGAGACGGTCCGGGACGGGCACCCAGAGGCCGGCCCAGGCTTGGAGAGGGAAGCATGGCTTTAAAGGGGGGCTGTGCCAATGGAAGAAGCAGCGGAAGTTGCCTCAGCCCCCTCCATGGATGGGGCTGCCTGTTTCCAAGCTGTGCACGCTGGGTGTCCCGTTGGCTCCCACGGCACCTGGGCACTCAGGCAGCAGCAGGTGCCGTGCGCATCCTGACCCTGGCGCACGGCAAGGAGGTCGCAGCCTTCCCTTTTGGACGTGAAGGTTGCCATGGTTTTCAGGCTTTCCTCACCTGGAGGGAGACAGCTGCGTTGCTCTCTGCATGGAGCGACGCCGTCAAAGCCCTGGCGAACGCAACTAGTGCCCGGCGAGGTTCCAGGACCTTCAGGACACACGGCCAGGTGTCTCCCCTCCCCCAGCCCTTCCCAGGGTGCGGCGGGCTAGGATGGAGAATGGGGTGACGCGCCCGAGCAGCTGACAGACCCGCTGGCACTGGTAGTGTGATCAGACAGCAAGTATGAAAAGTCGGGACGGGGGTGGGGTGCAATAGGAGCCCATATAAAAAAAAAGCCCCAAATATCTGGACTGTCCCTATAAAATCGGGACATCCGGTCACACTAGGAACGGGATGCACCCTTCTGGGAGGTACCACCCATCACGCTGACACTGCCACCTGCCGACTACGTGCCGCAGCAGGGACCACTGGGCAGACTGGCTGTATGGAGCCTCCAGGAGGGGAGACTTGGGGGTGGGGGGGTGGATTCTTCCATTTTATGTGGGGACAGCTGGGGTGGGAGGGGTCAGATCTCCCCAGCCTCCGATGGATGCTTCTGACAACAGACCCTTCCCTGGTCCTCCCAGCATGGCTCAGCTGCTCCTTTCCCTCTGCTCCAGAGACATTTCTTTAATTGCATTCAGTGCATTAGCCTAATGAAAGGCACTAAACAGCACTAAGTGATTGCTCTGTAGCTTAACTCCGGTTTGCACTCATTTTTGCCTGAATTCTGCCCAGATACAGTCAGCCCTGCCTCACTGCCTTAAAGCCGTCCAAGGGCATTATTCAGCGACGTCATTCCTAGTGGGAGCTACAAACCGTGGGGGCAGGGGCTAATTTAACAATCTGCAAAACCACCTTATCAGCCAGATCCATCATGGCCAGTCGGGATGGGTTAGGGGGAGCGTCTGAACTATGCTGAACTCCCTGGAACCATGGATTCAGATCTCAGCCCGGACAGCTCAGCCCTTCACACTGCAATGATCAGTTGCCTTTCAAGCAAGACATGTGTGGGTGTTTACGACACTAGCAAACCCAACATTCCTGCCTATCACACACACACAGTTGTGCACTGCATTGCATGCCACTGGACTGCTGCCTTCTACCCCAGAGGTGGCTGCATTTCAGGAGCGATCTGGTTCTTGCACATACCGTGTTTAAAGAGCCTCCCCAAGGTGCTATGTTAACGTGGGTCACGATGAGATTCTAACGATACTCAGCACTGATGGAACACGTTTAATCCTCGGGGTGTTTTACCAACATCGGCCAATCACACACGTACCCAGCAGACCCTTCGCTCTAGTGCCAGTGCAAGGCATTGCTATGATGGGACACAGCTTATTATAACGCCCTGGGGTTTTTTCCCCCCTCGTGTGGGAAGCAAAGCAAATGGACTAAACCATAGCAACGATGGCTCCCACAGTTAGCACAGCTCAGGGCAACCCAAACTGATCATGTGGTCTTGTGGCTTTCTGTCTGTCAGTGGTGGTAGCTCCCTGAGTCGTACTATGGATTAGTCCCTCAGAGCCCCGTCTGCTATCAGAGGGCCAATTAAATACCCCCTTTCCGCTCCCCCGCAATTCTTATAAGAGAACAGCTGGAGCATGATTTGAGCCAGAGGAAAAATGGCCTTCTGAGATTATCCAAATGGAAGCTGGACGGCCGCTCACTGAATTATAAGCTTGTTATGCTGCGGAAGAAGCCAAGTGGTGCCCTCATTTGCCACACTTTCGGCTGATGCAGTAGTTTTGCTCTTCAGTCGCAATCTGTTCTGGTTGCTAGCCCTCTTTCCCTGCAATTCCCAGGCTAATGCACACCGCACAGGTGTTCCCAGCCGTCACCCCTGCTCAACCTGACATGCACAGAACAGGCCTTGTCCTCCAGACCTGCATTCCTGGACGTCTCTGCTGTGGTCAAGACGGGGAAGGGGCGCTGTCTCTTACACAATGATACAGCTGCTTAGGACCACAAGTAGCTGTCAGCTCTGAGTGTCTGCCCGTACTTCTGCCATCTCTGGAGGGGACAGTTTAAAATCCCTGCAGGGATGATTATAGCAGGAACGGGTGCCAAGAAACGGAGATCTGAACTTGCGCTTTCCTGGGCGGATTTTCCAGCAGATTGGTATGAGACACGCCTGTCCTGGGAGGGATCAGTGGACATTTCGGCTCCAGGGAGAGTTCAGTACTTAGGTATCCCTCCCCCATCACTCGAGCAGCTCTAGGAACAGAGACACCCGGACCAGCCAGAGTGCTGCTGACATGCACCCGGTATCTCGGAGAGAAAGGCCAGCTGGGTGACGCGCTCCACGGCTCGGGTCAGACAAAACTGTGCAGTGGTTCTGCCCGGCTGGAGCTGGTTACTGGGCCATCATTTCCTTGCTGGTTTTCTCAGCCACTGGGCCCAGTGCTGGTCTAATGGTCTCTGTTGAGTAGAAAGTTGGTGGCTTTTGCAAATAAAATAAGATGCAGCGAGTCTGCTGCCGCCAACGCATCAATGTTAATGTTAATGCGTATCAGTAACCGAGGCGAGAGCACACTTAAACGACAGACTGAGAATGGTAATATATGGACATTCGTGATTAACAAGCTAATAAAGCCTTCACTAGACGTATGGAAAGAACAAGACACAGCAAAACCTATTTCGGCCGATTACTTAGATACTTTTAAGGACATTAACAAAGGAAATATAAGAAATAAAACTCCGCCAGGACATGCAAAGGGGAGGGGAATCTCTCTCTGGCCCCAGGAGAAGCCCCCATCTGGGGAGATCAGAATTGGAAGGAATACAACACTGCAGCGGGGTAAGAGTCTGGCAAGCCCATGCGCCCTTGGACTACGGGAGGTGCACAGGTGCCAGAACAAAGGGGAGCCCACAAAGGAGCAGAGACACTCGCATGCTGTGGAATCCAAGCTTTCGTTTCAGAAAACGTTTCTAGCCCTCGTGGTTGTGAATGCCAACGTCGAAGTGTGAACTGAGCCGAACCTCTGCAGAGCTACCCGGCGAGTCTACAAGACACAGCCTGGAACGAGAGCTCAGAGCTGAAGCGACCCAGTCCCCAAATTAACCTGTGCCCGTTGACTCCAAATTGCAGCCGGCCTAACAACGAGCCGACTTCCCGACTGAATGATGTTGAGTGCACCAAAGTAATACCCAGTGATTACTGGGAGCTCAGTGACTACATACAAGTCAGATTCTACCCTTGATGTCTGCGCAGCCCCGAGCTGCCATCCATGGGAGATGACTGCAGATTGAAGGGAGTGTGTAGTCCTAGATATACCCCAGCTCATGGACTCCAATGAAGAGTGGAATTTGCCCCCTCCCCAAAATGAGTTTGACATTCTGGCTTTTACACAGTCATCTGGTGCAGTAAATCGCACCGTAGGGGCCACGCACTGCACCGCACTCATTAGTGTTCAGGGCTCTCACCATGGTGATGTTTCTACCTCCCGTACAGTTCACCATGGCCTGGAATGGTTTTGCTTTTCCTTGATGCTTTCAACTGCTTCAGGGGAAAGCGAAACTTTGACCAAAAGAACTCTCACCATCTCTCTGCTTCCCAATCGTCTCCCTCAAACGTCCCGAAGCGTCAGAACCGATTTCATTAGCTGACTGCTGCTGGAGATTTTATTTAAAGCACAGCGTACGGAGAAGAAAGAAGTCAGCGTGACCTCCCTGATCTGCTGGGGGAGGAGCGCAACGCTGTGCTGACAGCGAAAAGCGCCCTTTCTTTTTCAGACGAACCCAAGCACGGCGCAGACGCCTCCCCCATCCGAGCCCCCCCATTTTTTTTGGCATCGGATGATGTACAGTCAGTGACCGGGGAGACAGCGCATGAAACATCACAGAACACGCTACTGAGCACGGGACTCTCAGCCGCAGAGCAACCTGTGGAAACCGAGTCGAGTAAATTAGCCGCTGCAGAAGCTGTAGATTAGTGCGAGCAAGGAGAGCGTGAATTGTACAAACACCCAGCGGGGGCCTTTGGGTGCTGACGTTATGACGACGTATACTAAAGGACAGCTGAGAGGGGGTGAGCCTCAGGTCCCAGGGCAAAGCATCCCAGGAGGAGAGAGAGAGGGAAGATGTGAAGAACGGGGCTAGCGGTCAGGGCCTTTTACAGACAAAGGCATGGGTTCATAACCCGAGAGCGTCGCAAGTGAAGAGGGGCTCGGTAGGTCCCATGCCAGTCCAGCACGACCCAGGTCTCTGCTCCGACAGGCCCAGTGCACTGGCACCTGGCGAGCGCCACTGCCCTCAATGCGCCTTCTCCTTGCAGTGCTTCAAAAGAGCCTGAATATTTTATCCCAGAAAATAGGCCACCTCTTCCCTTCCTGAGGCCGTGAGCATCACCCTGCCCTCGGGAGGCCCCATTTATGCAATTCAGGCTGGACAGGAGGAGGAGAAATCAGACTAAATTAAAGGGAAAAAGCCCCTAACAATCAGCCCTCCCGACGAAAACCTCCCTGTTTAAAAATCTACCGCAGAATAGCTGTTGAGGGCATCGTGAATTAAATTATCCTGGAAAGTCTCTACCAACTGCAGCATATGTTCTAATGAGCCCAACAGCGGCTCAAATTAAGCTGCATTCAGCGTTTCTCTAATTAGCAGGTAGAGCCATTGCCAAGATCCCACTGCGCATTTCCAAACACCAGAACTACCGAGAGCCGCCCAGCGCACTTGCCAATGTGACCCCGTCTTCTTCCCCACCTGCTCTCCCTTCTGCATGGGCCAGGCTGCCGCGACCTGCAGGCAGTCCGGGGAAGGCCAGCCTGGCCCCTTCCCTGAGTACAGGGTGGTCCAGGGCTGCCACCACCACTGAAGCTGCTGCTGTATTGCCCGCCTAGCGAGAGCGACGAGCAGAGAGGGGGAAGCCTGGACATTAACGCTGCAACTGACGCCGCTCAGGGCAACATGCTTGCGGGAATCACCCGACCGCCATGCCGCAGCAAGGAAACAGGGCCGTCAGGTGTGCAGCTTACCTGCTCCTCCGAGAGCTGGGAGATGTGATTCACTGCCGCGTAGGACTCGATCTTTGGGTTGAAGTGGTTGATGATGGCTCTGAAAGAGAAGGAGGAAGGCTGTTAGGAATAGATTCCGGGGGAGCGATTCTCCCTAGCAATCTGAGCCAGTGCCCCCGGTGATTCTGTCAAACACTCGCTGGGAAACAGCAAACACGGAGCCTGCCCTAAGCGCGGGTGCTTGGACCCACGTGTTCAGCACGGAGTGCACGGGCCTGCGCTCACAGCCTCCTGGGCAGGGAGTCATCGCCACGCCAGGGCGGGCTGCAATGCACTCTGCACTTAGTGGGGATCACAGCCATGCCCTGCTCGGCGGGATCCCTCTCCCCGGCCAGCGAGGCACTTTCCAGGCCTGGTATCGCATGACATCTTGTCCCACGCATCTCCGCTGTCTGCACTGCTGCTGCTACGTGCTTGTCTGCGAGGATCCCCACCTCCACTTTCACTTACCTCTGCACCCTGGTCATTCCCGCCACAACCCTGCACTCCCCCCGATCCCAAGACCTTAGGTCTGCCTGGGCCCTCCCCTTGGAGGCAATGACGTTAACCCGCGTCAGAGCCCAGCAGAGCAGCTGTGAGGCTGGTCTCTCTCGTCTCATTCACTTGACCAGCAGAAGGTCCCAACCCCGGGCGGGGGAATCCTCAGTGCAATCTAAACCTCAACACAGCAAGCCACGGCTGGAGATTTCCTCCCGACCTCCCATCGGGCTCTCCAAGGTGCCGCTGGCAGGAGGAACGGTGAGACAAGCACTAAACCAATGAGTTTCTGCCATGAGACAGCCGGGATGGCGCTGGTGGCAACTGACACTTGGACAATGCCCTGTGCCCAGGTGGCACTCAGGAACGCAACAGCCTTCGCTGCGGCTCAGAACTGGGGTGCGCTGTCATAGCGGCCTCGGGGGGGGAGCTTTCCCAGCCCCTTTACGCTGTGCCAGTAGTCAGGGCTTTGTGTCTCATGCAAATCGCAGTAGTTGGTGATTGGTCCTGCTTTGAGCAGGGGGTTGGACTAGAACCTCCCGAGGTCCCTTCTAACCCTGAGATTCTATGATTCTATGAAATCAGCATGAAAATCCACGCAATCTCCCACCTGCACGTTCTAATGGGGTCTCCTCCTCCCACTGCCCCCGCAGGCCTCAGAAGGCCCGTGAGTTGCTTTCTCACCTCCTAAGAGGTGGCGACTGGGCTCAGGGACTGCTGAGATTCCAAAGTGCCAAGCAGAGGCAGCGGGGAGAGAGCATCTTTAACTGCTTACATGTCAGACAAACAAACAACAGAGGCAGGCAAACCTGAGAAGCAGGATTGACTCTGCCGTCCAGCTAACTGGCGCAAGGTCTCCAGAGCACACGCGGGAGCCCATCACTGGGAAGACCGAGCCCACAGCTCTGATCTGCAGGGACCCTGCCACCACCCTCATTACGGTTTCCACTCCTTTGATAGAGGACATCGGCTAATGCAAGCACAGGACGTCTCCTTCCAGGCAGCTGGGCGCCCCTGCAGGGAGGGAAGGAGTCCGGAGGCTAGTGGCGAAGGGCCCTCTCTTGTCCCGTTTCACCTGCATGCCAGAAGCATCAGCGAGTGAGAAGCTCTCTCCGGTCGCCAGGCCTCCTGAGAGCTGTGGCTGCCAAGCTGCCTGTTTCATGCCAGGCTGGGGTAACGTTTACACCCCTAACGGCTACACTGCGGGAGCAGAAGACAAGCCGCACAACTCCTCCCACAAGGGTTGGCAGCTCAGTGGGACTCGGGGCACTCACGTGGCTCCAGCGTTTGGGAAGGAACAGACTGAGCAGCCATTTGTACCCACTGCTGTGAAGCACTTCACAGTGGGCCGCTCGCTTGATCCCTGCTCAGCTCCGAGCTCGCGG
This sequence comes from Macrochelys suwanniensis, assembly GCA_033296515.1. Lineage (NCBI taxonomy): Eukaryota > Metazoa > Chordata > Testudines > Chelydridae > Macrochelys > Macrochelys suwanniensis. The sequence continues at coordinate 142,130,703 of CM065778.1, forward strand.
AGCGGTCCGTGCAAGCACAGCCACCATTCACCCTGGGGAACGGGCTTCGGTTTTAATCCGGGCTTTAAAAGCCTTTAAATAAAGCACACTCCCCACGGGCCAGAGGAAATGCTGGGGAGCGTGAACCTCATTCCCAGCATGCTCTGCTGCGGTGCTGCCTTCCTCGGGACAGAGGAGTGAGAACAGCCCAGGCTGAAATCTGGGTTCTTCTCTAGGTCCCCAGCACCATGACACCCACGGAGAGTGGCGCTGAGAGACGGAAGCCCTGCCCAGCCCAGGCTGCTCCATGGGAACAGACCCATTCTGCAACTGCTACTCTGCGCTGGACTCCATGATGTGCAGACACCCCCTGCCTGGGCCCCCCTATCCCTGCTTCACCCCCATCCTCACAGCAGGGCAATACCAGGGCTACTGCAAGCCTCCTAGAAATCCCTGCTGCGCGGAATTCCTTTCTCCATCAAAGGGGAGGTAACTCTGAAATTTCTCTGTGTTTTACCCCTCCAAAAGTCTGCCTTATAGACGTGAAACTAGGGGCCGTCAGCTGCCCCGGCTCGCTCTGGGATGCACCTCAGAGCTGCCCTACGACTCATTACCAGCTGGAATTTCCCAGGCTGCTGCAGCCAAGCACCACTGGGAGAAGAGCAGCTCTTTGCACAAGCGCCCCTTATGGGCAACAAAGCCGCGATTCCACTCTCGTTGTCTGAGCTCCCTGCTTTGGGGGCTGGGGTAATTTTACCCGGCGGCAGCGCTGATCACAGGGGTATCGGTCGGTACCCAGTACTACGAGGTGCCCAGAGCGATTTTAAAAGATCTGGGAGACAGAGAGAGATAAAGCTGCGCCCGGTATTTGCGAGGAGCTGGTGATCTCCTCGGCACATCTGAACAGTGAGGAAACCGTGACGCTCTGCCTGCGAGAGGGAACATTTCGACCCCCCGGTGCACGCTTCCCTATTCCCACACTGCTCGCGCCCAGGGTGGCGGGGGTGGGGGTTGTTGCTATTTATCAGACTTCAGAGCAACCTGGGGATGCCATTCTCCAGGGTCTGTGGGACTCAGCAAGTCCAAGGAGGAGATGCCTCTTCTCCGCCAGCACCACATGCCCTGCCGGATCTACCGCTGTCTCCAGCTGGTGAGAGCAGAGGCTGTCACTGAGCAGGAGGGAAGGGGGTGAAATGAGGTCCTGCCATCCAAGAGTGGATCCCAGCTGACCTGGTCTTTGGGTTAAGGTCGAATGCAGCGAGGGAGAATGCACCTTTGAACACCCGGAAGAGTGGGGGGTGAAGAGGGGCTCAGAATAAGCTGCACTGATCTCCTCCTTCCTAAGAGAACCCTCGCACACGGACTAGTCATGTCCAGTATCACAGCTACCTCGGCTCTCATACCTGCCCTGTGCAGCATTTCGAGCTGAGAAAGGCACTTGGGGACCACGCGAGCACCCAGAACCCGACAGACAAGTTAGTGTTTCTTTCCGAAAGAAGGATCAGCAGACGGATACCATCTAAGCACCCTGTGCTCTAGAGCTTATTGACTGGGAGCAGTGGGGGCGGACATGGGGGGGGGAGGACACAGGGGCTAAGGGTAAGGTTTTCAGACGTGACTTAGGAGCCTAAGTTCTCACTGAAAGCCAGTGGGACTTAGCCTCCTGAATCACATAACGCTTCCAAAAACGTTAGCCGAAATCTCTCCACATCTCAGTGCCTCATCACTGGAGAATGTGGTTCCCGCTGTGTCTGGCCTGGGCTCGTGGGGAGAACACGGCCAGAGGCAATGAGTGCTGCATCCAGAAGAAACCTATAGCGAAATGCTGCACGCAGCCTCCTGGCAGGAGTCAACGGCTAAATGCCATTGCAGGGTTAGTCAAACTCATCGCATGCTGTCATCAAGGCACGTGAGACCCGGCTGGGTTCCCTGACCACTATGCTGGCCGCAACAACCAGGGGACCTGGGTGCAAAATGGAGCCAAGTGAGGCAGGCAAAAGGGGCAGCGACGTTGAAATGTGGCCAGGAATTGCATTGCTGATCGCCGACTCGGGGCTCCCTGCTCAGAAATTTAAGTGTTTCTGAGGGGTTGGCAGGGGGCTACGGGAAGGAGCAGGAAGCCTGTTAGCAAGTCAGCAATACTGGCCTGCGCTCAGTCCATTTATCAAGCCCTTGTTCCCAGTCCAAGGCAGGTCAAATACCAGGCGCTGGGCAGAGCAGTAATCTGCAGCCAGAGCTGTTTCACGCACAAAAGCAGCATCACCAGCTCATCTTTCTCTCTCACCCCATTGCAGCTCCACTCGGCCAGGGTTCCAATCAACTCAGCATTCAGACTGTGAAATGCTCCTAGCACCCCCCCGCAACAGGCTGGCGTTAATCCCTCCACGGCTGCACAGGTGTGATCTATGCCCACAACAGTTCTGTCAACTCAACTGAATGTTGGCGTGAGTCTCGTGCGTCGGGCAACATTGGCGGCACCTCTGGCCAGGCTGTGCACAGCAGGACGTTTAGCTTCAAAACCAGAACAGCAACCAAGCGCTATTTACTATTTGTATAGCCGCAGCCCCCAGGAGCCCCCGCCGGGGACCAGGCCCCCAGACCCCGTGTTGGATGCGATACAAACACAGAGCAAAAAGATGGTCCAGTAACTCAACACCATCCTCATTTCCCTTTGACCTTTGTCGGCATAACAGGCCAGCCTTGCTTCAGAATGCCTATTCGTCAATTCCTGACAATCTCAGAGGCGGTGGACCACGGGAGCATGCGCCGAGTCGCTGACACCGGAGCGGGAAGTGCATGAGGGATGCGATACAGTCAGTTTTCTTTTATAATGATGGATTTTATGACATTGGCTTTAGTATAGAAAGGGAGGGTGTGAGGTCCGGTGGTTAGGGCTCAGAACCAGGCGTGAGGAAACCTGGATTCTGTACACAGCTCTCCTACTGATTCACTCACACCTTGGACATGTCACGCCTGCCCCCGTGCCTCAGTTTCTCCAGCTGTACAATGAGGATAAAGGATAATCACCTTGGTAAAGTGCTTTTGAGATTTATGGATGAGAAGCTTTACACAAGTATAATCTATTACGTGCAAGGCTACAGACAGCACTATAGATAGTGAACAACATTTACACCAGGAACTACATTGCACTAGGCTCACGTACCAAACCACCTCCCTCCTCTCCTTCAAATCCCTGCTCAACACTCACTCTACCAGTCCTTTTAATGACGACCCATGCAACATTTCTGCACCTGCCCCTTCACCTAATGCGCTGAGTCCCAACCAGATAGTCATCTGCTCCCGGGGGCAAGGACCACGTCTACAGGCTGTTTCTACACACTCCCAGCACTCAAATAAAAAGGCAGGAAAAGCCCACTTACTAAGTGCCTACAGCAAGTGTCTGGGTCATTCGGCAGGTACAGCGCACCTGGCAGGAGGTTTAGTTTTTTTAACAAGTGCCTATAGGGCATTTCTAAAAAGCAGGCATAGATTAAACACAAGCAAACCATCTGGAATGGCAAGAGTAACTTCTCCTCCCTATTCTACTTTAATCACAGGCAGCTACTTTTGAGCAGGCTGTTGGATTTATTCAGCTCCCTCGCTTTAATGAGCCCACAATTAACCAGCAAGTCCACAACTTGAGAAAGCGCATCTCCTAGCCACAAAAATAAACAGCAGGGGTGCAGACAAGACAAAGGGCTATTTTAATCAAAAGAGAGCACTCATATTTCAGCTCACCGGAAACATCGGACTCAGCACGGTTGTCATTTCGTAGAAGAAATAAGCCCGCTATACCTGTTCAGTTCTATCACACTGAGGCTTATTGGTGGTGAAGACAGGCTGCGTGTTAGGTGGAGACACACGTCCTATTTAGTTAATGAGACAGGGACAGACGCGTAAGCGTGGGGGAGGGAAGGTGAGCTTTTGGCAAGTTTCCTGCTTTCCTCATTTGATCCCGCTCCTTCCACAACAGGGAGCACGCAGAGCGGTGGTGATGTCTACCCTGATGCATGGCTCTCCCCAATGCGCATTTCCACCTCATCACTTGTGGCATATTAAACAATTGGTTACGCCAGTCTTGTTCGAAGGAGGGGCTAATTTTCTATAACGTGGCTCATCGTCAGAGATTTAAGCCGAGTGAGATGCCAAAGTCCCACCCTTTCACCTACGCTGCTTCCTCCAGGCTTCTTGTCTACAGACGATCTCAGAGGTGAGGAGATGAACTATTCCAGCACTGACACGGCAGTTAACCCAGGTGTCCTGGACAGCGCATGGCAGCTGGGAGGGATTCTATCCCCAGCAGTATCTCCACACGGCCAGTCTGCTGCTGGAGTCCTGCCAGCAAGTACTCAGCCAAGTGCACTCCATGGCCTAGGAATCACAGATCCTGGTTCTCTGTGCACAGTGAGCTTCCCTTTGGGGCGTTAGAATTATTAATTAGGCTTAGCAAATCGCTTTACTAAATTAAGCAACATCAATTATCAAAACATTGCCAGAGGCTTCTTAAACGCCAAACGTTATCATGAGTATTATTAATGCCCGGGAAGAAGAATTTCTAACCTAGCATAGGAGACTAATCAGGCTAACATGCCCTCTGCCCTGGCCAACGCGCTGCTCGTTGACTTCATTTTCCCACAAGAGATTCGGCGTTCTGACTAGATCCTGCCCCAGTGATGTAACAGAAAGGGGATCACCGTGTTAAAAGCCTCTCTGAAAAAAGGAACAGCAACACCCCCTCCATACCTTGCATCCCCAAAGCAATAATTAAACCCGTGAGATACTTCGGAGCGTCAACGCTCCTTCGATGGGTGCTGCCTGATCAATGCGGTACACCGAGAGCCGTTCTCAGAGCCTAGAGCTTGTCACCTGGCTCCTGGCTGTCCGACAGCAAAACACAAAGCTTTGTCCAGACTGCACAAACTGCTGAAGGGTCAGAGTGCAGGGTGCTTTGATACAAACACAGGTCACAGCGGACATACCTGATGTCCTCCCTTCCCCCTCTCAGCCCCAACCAGCAGCCTCTCTAAATGCAAGGGGCACGCTCCTTGCAGGCAGGGACTCTCTCTTCCTATGTGCTTTCAAAGCACCAATCACAACGGTGGCTGCAATTGTAACAACCAACCAGCCCCAAGGTGTCCCTTCCAGATCCTAGCTAGCCTCTCAGCCCAGGCCTCAGCCGCCCCCTGCCCAGGGTAGCTCCCACACTAGCCTCTCCAGTAACTGGCTTGTATTATCACCTGGCTGGACATTTCTACAAATGTGCCAGCAGGCAAAAATACCGGGTACTTACCAGACAGGCCCGGATTCTCTCCGCAGCTTAAGCACCCTGCGCCCAGCCAATTTGGTCCCCTTGGTGCAAACAGGAGGATCCCCCCAGCACCCACCGCCATGCATTTTACAGCAGTGAAATGTGCCAGAACGCACAGTGAAATCACGGACTGTAATCTTTTGGTAAAGGCTATTTTCTTAACCCTCTGGTTCCTAACGCAACCAGTAGGTAAAGAGCAAATGACAGGGCAGAGATATTCCACTAGTCCAGTGATGTACAGTGACCGCCCGCAGAAAGTCAGTGTTTGCCAACAGATACCTGTCACAGGGTCTGCGCAGGTTTCTCTCTCTCATCCCTGCGCCCTGTGTTTGGCTGGTGCAATAAAGAGTCCCAACACCTGCTGTTGCCGGTTCACCCAAGTGTCTTTATTTATAGTGCTTGTGCAGTTCCCAGATCCCACAACAGTTAGTGCCCCACAGACCCTCCCCAGGGTCTCCTAGCCCTTTAAGGTTTCCTGCCACTGTAAGGAGACAGCTAAACCACCTTCCTGTCTCCTCTCAGGCTAGCCCCCTCTCTGGGGTTTGCCCTGGGCTTTATAGCCCTCCTGACTCAGCCCAGCTGCCAGCACTTAGCTCAGCCTGTTCCTCTGAGCTGGCCCTCATTAGGGCTTGCAGCTGGGCCGCCTGCTGGATACCTGCAGCCCTACCCCTGGCCAGGGAGCAGGCCGCAGCCAGCAGTTTGGCAGGGCTTTCAAGGGGGATTTTACCCCTGCCCTGCCACAATACCATACAGAGGTATTGAATGTCACCATCTCCCTCTCTGCTGACAACAGTTGTTAATTGAGGACAAATATTGATTTATTCATAGCGACCACTGAAATGGGATCATCATCCACCAGCTGCCTCACAAGTCACGTGACAAGTTTAGATTCCAGCTCTCGAGACTCAAAACATTGCAAAACCTGGCATGCCTGTGAAAGCTGAAACATTTTAATTACTCGTTATGCCCATTAGTAGCCTAATTAGTCATTTTAGTACAGGACATTTACCTTTAAGAAAAACAGAATGCCTAGTTCGTTGGAGGCTTCTTTTACTGCTGAATACCATATGGCTCGCAGGCACCGGCTTCCGAACACGCCAAGCAACGAGTGAAATTTAAGAAGTTTATACTCCATCCCACCAGGACCACGTAAAGCTCCCTGGGAGAGGCAATCAAAGAGGCTGTTGGGCTAATTAAGCAACCGAACATTTACCATAAACTCAGTGTCATTTAAAGTGAATGCAGATAACTCTTACTGTACTGTTCCGTCAGGGTTCAGCCCCCAGGTGCTGCGTGGGGTGCCGAGCTGCATGCCTACAGATGGTGCCAGTGAGAGAAAAGCCCCTCTCCTTAGGTCATAGAAAGGAGATTTATTCCATCGCCTCAAGCAGTGAGACTGGCTGCCATGGAGCGCCGGACCCAAGAGAAGGTGCTGAGAAGCCGCTGTCCTTTTCAGGACTGGGTGGATGAATGGTCAGAACAACATGAGCAAGCCATAAATGGCTAAAGCACTGAAGGACTCTAGAAGAAGAGAGGGTAGGGCTGGCTCACTGGCTGAGCAAGAATCAGCCGCAGTCAAACCAGCCTTACGAGGGAGGAGAAAAGTAGCCCCACGATGATATTTTACCAAGTTAATAATTACACCCGTGGTGTCGGTTACGGCTGTGTCAGCGCAGCTGTGTAAATCTCAAACCCATCTTAACCTCCCAGACGCTACCTGCCACTACGCGGACGGAAACCTGGTGATTTGCAGTGCCACTCTCTGCAGAGACAAGATGATGCAAGCCCGGAAGTGGTTTCCCCTCAGATGAGTGCAAATGGAAATTCACCTGCCAATGCTCAGAGGCTTCAGAGAATGTCTAATGGAAACCGTTTGGGCAACACTTCTGCTGCTCAAAGGCCACCACCTGGGGCGCGGGATGTGGAATCAAACGCCAAACCTGGGGTATAAACAAAGTGTCACTGATCAACGCAAACTTGCAGGTCATTTCTAAGGGGGTGTGGAAGAGATCTTCCACGGAGATGCTTTGCCAAGGAAAGTCACAGAACTAGCCCACATTATCCTCCTTCTCTGAGCAGCTACATCCAGTCTGAAAGTCTGAGGATTTGCAAGCGCTCTGATCTCCATCTCACCATGAACACACCTCTCTTCCGCTCTTGGGGTGGAGGACTCAGAAGGTTTCACCCTAGCTAACTGCATGGGCATTCCCTGTGCTCCCTCAGCCCTTCTTTCTGCCGTTTACACCCCTTTGCCAAATTTACTTCCCAGAAAGATACCCTCTATCTGCCCCATGCCCACATCTCCCTTCCCTGCTCTGGGTTTTTCTAGGGCACTCAGTGCCATGGCATTGTCTTGAATGATCTTTGGGCACCTTGCCCAGCCACAGCTCTGCTCCAATTTCTACCAGACATTGACTAAGATGTTCAGCTGGACTGGGCAAGATAGAGACAAAAGCTGGCACATGTTGGGAGGAGACTTTTACGTGCTGCATCCGGGACTGGAAACAATTCCCATCTCTTTAGCTTCTCGACCTATCCTCATCCCCATGGTATTAGAGCACCTTCCCGCAGTGCCCTCAGCAACATGACTAGCATGTCTCATGCCAGCTGCACTCTCTAGCCAAAGGGGGAAAGAGGTGACGGTTTGTGTTCTGTTTTTTTCATTTATATCTGTATTTACTTTCCATCTGCTGTGCTGCGTGTGGTCATTACTGAAGGCAAGGTTAAAGGAGCACATCTTCCACCTGGGATGGAAAGTGGCGAGATTTAGAGACGATTAAAAGTTATTTGCTGACTTTTTCTCCCATGCAAGTCACTGGAGAAAGGGCCCGGTGTTAAAATTCCTATGATATTGACATGCAGCACGACAAAATGGCCTTCTGGAAAATAAGCCCTCTATGACCTTACTATACCCGTCTGCTGGTTTTAGAATAACAAAATGTCGATTAAAAAATGTAACAAAATAAAGCAGACATTGCAGATGGCTCCTAAGCATCATTACACACAACATAAAGCGAGTGTCAGTGAAGACTGGCACACAACAAGTCCCAGACTTCTCGGTAGGAATGCAGAGCAGGTGGTTTGCTTTTGACCTCTCACAACTGTAAAATGTCCCTGACGAGATGCATCCGTGTTACATATACAACTGGAATTACCGTGGACCTGCAATGTCCAGAGAGGGACAGCAGATCTTCAAGGTCAACAGCATGAAACGGATCCCAGGCGTTGCAATTATACAACTTTGTAAAGCTCCAAGCTGCTACGGACGGCTACACGCTTAAGCCAGGAGCGTCTGGTGTTATGGGTCCCATTTTGCGGTGCCCAGCCGGAAAGTTTGGGCCTGATTTCTGGAAATGTTGAACACCCACAACTCCAACTGCAGCCAATAGGACTTGCAGGCGCTCAGCACCCTGAACTCAGGCCCAAACCATCTGACGCCGGACATCCAAAAACCCAGGCCACCTTCGAACATTTTAGCCTTCGTCAATAAAATGAACATTCAGGAAAAGCACAAGCAAAACGGATAGAAAAAAGGCCATGGAAAATGTTTCCTCCATGTTTGATAATTAACAAATGCTAAAAATAGAGGCCAGACCCTCAGCTGATGGAAATTCTGGGATTTGGCCCAAAATTAACTGTCATTTTAATATTAAACTTGCATTAACAAAACTACAGTGCCAGCTTGTTTAAGGTGTTTGTTTCTTCTCTATCCCTTTCTGCACCCCTCCGGAGAAGGCTGAAATGTTCCTTTCAGACCCATTTTTGCCCTTTAATTTGGCCTGTAAATTGATTTCCCCCGTGGTTCTGAGGGAACTGCAATTAACATGGCACCTTGCTTATTTCAGGTTTGTGAACCAGCATCACTGAAGTCTGGTCCAGCACAGGAAAATATTTTAAACAATGTTATTATTGCACACCCAGCAGGGGGAGCTGCTCACTAGGAGAGGTAGGTTTGTGGGGTGAGTGGAACGAAATGGGGATGTCACAAAATAGTCTTCACGCACTCAGGTCGCTACTAAAAAGCCAGAAATTGCCAATAGTTGCTACCCAGTGGTGTGGGCCAGGCCGTAATTCCCCCTATACCTGGAAAATACGAACTGTGGCATTTCCAAGCCACTGTTGGCAATCTGGGCACACACTGACTTTATTTAAGGGTGCGCAGGTATGATATATATGGACAGCTACACTCTTTCCTAAATAATTTAACACTGGTTCTGAACTGCCACACTAGGTAATAAAGCACTGCAAAGATCTTGCTCTGAAAATATTAGTCTAACTTGCGACGGGAAAGCTGTAAGTGAAGCACAGAACAATCATGCTGCCCCCGCGGGGCTCGGCTGCTAAAAATGCACTCTCCCCTCACATGGGCTTCATCTTTCTATGCCAAAATTTTCCACGTGCTTTCAAAAACTGTATTAGCCATCTTCTCTCCAGTGCTTGGACGAACAGGTCACTGGACTTTGGGATGGCAATGCCATGCCCGCATGAACAGCCGCAGCCCCCCAGGGGTAAAACCAGTCTGAGTCATTAGAGAACTTATTATTATTATTTTAAATACCAGGTCAGATTTTCCAAGACTCCCCCAATATCATGGGAAGTAATTGCAGTCTTTAACAGCCAACACGTGCTAGCTGATCAGCACATAAGCAGCGACATGGACTGGTGTATTTGATGCTAATGACCAGTGACATGTATCAATTTGACCGAGCCAAGGATGGGCAATGCCTCTACGATGCTGAAAAAAGGAAAATTATGTAACCCTCTGGGGAAAAAAAATGAATTGAATACTTCCTGTGGGGCAGATCGAAATTTGGCTCATACACACTCGGGATGCTCTCCAGGGACAGGATTTAAAATTACAACAGGGGGAGGACAAATTCCATTTTGCAAAGCGTTTTCAGATTTCAAATCTAGCTTTGTTTCTTATCAAAACCCCCAATGTTTGAAATTCTCCACAGAAGGAATTTCGGAAAAGATTTCCATTTCAGAGTGATCAGAACATTTTGTTTTAACAAAAGAAAAATGTTTACATTGTATTATTTTATAAAAATGAAACATTTCTAAACAAAAAGTTATTTCCGAAGAAAAGAAACTAAGTGTTTTATTCCGACAGTGTCGAAACGGGATATTTTAACATCGTCCGAACTTTTACCCTCCATTTTTTCTCCAAAACAAAATTTCAGCAAACCAGGTAGGATTTTCTTAAGTGTTTCCATTTTTTACAGAACCGCATTTTCCAACAGAAAATGGCTCTCAAAGGTTTTCCGACCAGCTCCATTTATAATAATAAACTCACTTGCTATTGGACAAGGTTTTACACCACACGACACAGATACACACAGCAAAGTTGGCCAGACAGTCGCCATCACAAATCAATTCAACTCTCCTACTTCAGGGATGGCCCAAAGAGCAGCCCCCATCTCCCTGGTTACCACCACCAGTACTAGTCAACTGAACCAAGTGACAGGATCCTCAGAGGCAGCATCTCTGTATTAAAAAGGGAGGGCGTCTGATAACTTTCAGTAAGTCGTTCAATAGAGGAGGCTCCCGGCAAGTTGCCAGAGTTGTCCACAGTTGGGCAAAGTTATGCTAGGTTGTCATGCACGTGGCGCTGAATACTTGCAGGGCTGCTATAGAAATCCAGCTGCATCGCAACTGACCTTCAGTGTACGGAACTCTCTTTAAAGAGCCTGAAAAATTAATATTCACTCAGCTTCCGAGGCTTCATCCTGCATAATGAGTGACAGGGAAAGGTAGCAGCGAGACAAGGAGCCCGTCTCTTCCCAACCCGAGTAAGACGGCAGAGAGCAAGGTAAACAGAGAACAGTTAACCTCAGGGATAGCAATGACAAGCTGGAAAATGTCAACAACCCTCAACAACTTATTGAGTTAAAACCCCTCTTCCATTATTTAATACACACAAAGGAGAGAGGGGCAGGATGAAAAAGAATAAAGATGCATGTACTTTACACACACACACACACACTTCACACCCTCAAGGTTATGGAATAGGGAGCAACTAATCAGGGATCCAAATGAGGTGGTCGTTTAAAGTTGCCCTCAAACAAAACCTTAAACACAGACGATTCCCTAGTAGCTGCTGTGGTGAAGTGCTAATTGCATTCCTTGTCTCCTTTTCAGGAAAAACATTTTAACACACTATCAATAATTCACTTTTAAGTGGTTTTAGTTGCCTCATAAAGAGCCAGTTCAGATAATTAAACATTTTGGGATCATGGTCTCTTGTTACTCTAGAGGGAATTGTGATTCAGCAAAGATTACTCTGCTGAGGCACGGTCCTGCTTAGTTTAATCACCTCACACCAAAAAATCCCTCAATCCCAATGCGGAACCCTTTTGCTGCAGCACTTTTGTTTATGAGCCAGTGAAACAAGGTCACGACGGGTTTTTTCTCCTGCTCCACTGGGCTTCCTGGTGCTCACAAGGTTTGTCTAACACAGTAAGCACTCCTCAACCTCAGCTTTCCGAGGTCGTGAAAGAACGGGGAGGGACACCTCCTGCAAGTGCCAGGCGTGCCGTGGGCAGGTGCTAGGAGAGCTCTTCCAGATGCATTTTGTCCTGAGCCATGGTGTGCCCAAGCCTGGCCTTGGAGCATGCCAGGCAATGCCCGATTGTGCTAGACACCAGGCTAAATCATTGCTCACATGGTATACGTGAGGACTTAAACCCAGCTCTCCAGAGGAGAACGGTTTTGGCATTATCCCACTAGGACACTCTCCTATTACTTCACACGTCGACTCTGGTTTCATTCTGTGCTGTCAAATGAGCCGTCAGAGACCTGGCCCCAGAACTCATTTCCACACGTGACTTTCCCTCCACCACCCTGCCTGCAGACTTCACGCTGTGCAGAGCGGCCAGGGCCACCAGGGGAGCATTTCACAACACAAGTCTGCCAAGCAGGATTTTAAATGTCATTAACAGAGGAAACATCCTGATGTCCTGCTCCGAGGGCTGCCGCGGCTGAGGGCACCCTGGAGTACACAACAGGTAAGAACAGCTACAATGTGATGCTGTCTCGCTAGCCTTTTCCAGAAGTCCTAAGGAAGACGATAGAGACTATGCTGAACTAAGCAGCACTTGGCCCCACTTCTCCCCTTTCCAGGAAGATATGAGGGGTCTCAGAGCGAGGAAAGCTTGTTTGTCTCCTCCCATTGGGACTGCTCAGCTCTGACAGTTCCCTGCCTGTGGTTAAAAGATTACGCGAGTACATCACTCCGGATAAACATTTCTTTTTAAACCAAACCAAAGAATTACCACAACGCTGCTGCACTCTGGCTCCCCAGTGCTATAAATGCACCGATTATAAACCTGCCACCGTGTGCAAAATCCCCAAGTCTCCCGGAGATGGTGTGAACCGGGTGTGGCTGAGATCAAACACGCCACTGACCAGGAGGCCAGGCTAGGGGCTGATTTCCCCCAGCCACATCCTCATGTATGATCATCGCTGGGACTGTCAACGGAGGCAAAACCCACTGGTTTGGAAAAATCAAGAGGTTTCCAGCCTACAGATGTCTCGCGGCGCATCTTCTGGTTCACTGGACTGCGCCTTTTACGGGACAGCTCTTCCAAAGCTGCTTCCAGCGCAGTCGTTTGGTTTAATTGCCGTGCTGATGGACTTTGATCGTTGTCGGACGCGGCTTGGCAAAGAGCAGAGTTTTCACAACAGGGAAATACAAGCCTCAGGTGCAGGAACTGGGATTGTTCATGTTTAGATTTAAATGGCAAATGTCTCTAGCAAGACAAGGTGGGGGAGGTAATATCTTCTATTTGACCAACCTCTGCTGGTGAAAGAGACCAGCCTTCGAGCTACACAGAGCTCTCCTGCAGGTCTGGGGAAGGTACGCTGAGCGTCACAGCTCAGTGGAGTGCAGACAAGTGACCAGACAGGCCACCTCTGGAGGGACTGGGCGCTGGGGACAGTGGGAGCAGAACTGGAAGTGGATGTGACCAAACTTAACAGAGCTAAAACCAACCCCCCAACTTGGAATTGGGTGACTTGTAACAAACAGCCGCCAGAGAAAGGCTGACTGGAGTGAACTGGTGTGTGTGAGAAAGGGTATTTTCTCCCGATTGCTGGAATCATCCCCTGGCTGATCTCGCTACTGTAGACAGGACCTCAAGCTCAAATGCTTACTAAACGGTCAGGAGAAGAAACCTCTTTGCTAAAGATTCAAGCTGCCTTGACATTCTCGCGCTTTTCAACGTAACAAGTCAACAGGGGAAAAACCTTTTCCCTCTTTAAAGAAACCCAACATCTATCCATCTTCCCAGACGTCTACATACATCACAAAGACACAATAAAGGGCACAAAGCCAATTCTGTTTCCATCCGCAGGTCCCCTTTTGCAAGAGAGTCGGGAGATTTCATACAGGTGCGCCGGATACATTCCAGTTGGAATAATTATATTTTGGCTACCTAAAGCCCTGCGAGATTTCACATGGATAAATTATACATCCCGTCCCCTCATGAAACGTGCTCTGCAGTGCCACTAGTGCAAAATGGCTGGCTGTTAGGAGTTATTTTATCCACGTGCACACAGCCTATAAAGCACTGTGATCTTTGGGGTAAAAGGGGCGGACAAATGTGAGGATTAGGCAGCTAGGACACAGACCTGGGACTGGATCTTGCTGGGGTTCCCCTGCACGGTTTTGATTTCTGGCTAGTCTGAAATGAAGTGCTGCAATATTTGTATGTTCAAAGCTATTGGTTTTAGACGGTTGATTACTGCTCTGAGGTATGGCTTACCCGTCCCTGAGTAGTGACTAACGCGGTAAGCCAGGTAAGCAAACAATCTACTTCTTACTCTATGGGTAACTGAGAAAGTCCTAACCCTGATTAGATAATCGTAAAGCAACCCAATCCCCAGGATGTTCCTACAGCACACTGGATCTAGTATCTCGGCATTCTTTATGGCACTTACTCCAGGAGAACTGGAGACTTTTCTAAACGGAGATACAAATCAATATGAGCTCTAACAGATGGGGCCTTTGTGGGGTTCCGCCACAGCAGCCGCCGCATTCAACGCTGAGCAGTCTTTCAGCTGAAACACCGATACAGCAGGGAGGTTTGCTGAGAAAAGCCTGAGCGAGGAGAGATTCCAACTGCCGGCATTTCACTGACCGTTGCCTACCGCTTCGGGAAGCCAGCGCCTTCGGAGTCGCATCTGCACACGGATTCCAGAGAGCGGGCCCGCAGCACAGTTTGAGTGTAAATAATGCAATGGGGATACAGGCCAGCTCCCTCACCGGGCTACGGCAGTAAGGCTGTACCACAGATGGCTTTGCCTGTCAGAGGCATCTCGGCTGGAGGAGAGACGGATGGGAGTTGTATTCACTGCTGGCTCTTGTGATTGGGTCGAGGGAGACTGGTCCAGATCTCAGCTGTGTTGGCGTCCGCTTAGGGGCAGCGCAGATGGAGGGGTCGAGCTAGGCGGGAAGGCTAGCTTTGGTATGGACAGAAATATGGGCTGGAGCCTTTAAGTGACAGTTCAGCAGCAGGTGAGTGTCTCTCCCCCACCCGCACAGAGAAACATCCGAGCCCACGGCTCCATAGATTTAGGATGACAGGTGCCAGCAGAATACATTACAGGCTCTATAGAAAAAACCTTCCGATCAGCCTGTCTCTAGCTACTGTCAGTTAGATTCCCCTCGGCCGGTCTCCCCAGATAAGAGCGTACGGCTAAGAATCAGTGATCATTTGAGGCAGAGTTACAGCTGGGGTCTCTGACCCTGATCCATTTGTTTTTCTATCCTGTCTGCTTGGCACATTGGGTCATAACTGATGAGCGTTTATTTCGGATTTAATGAAATTGAGGTTTGCCCACAGAGAATTGCGCAAAACTGCCTTTTGAATGGCTATTTATAGCCTGGCAGTTGATGACTTACAGAGGGAGAAGGGAATAGTAAATCAGAGTGAAAAATCCCACCCCTCTTCCCCGCATTTATAACGGTGCTGTGCCACAAACAATCAGACTGTGCCCTTGCTTGCTTCTTTGCTATATAAAGGCTGCCTGAAAGGATCGGGCCCATCAGAATAAAACAACTTCTTGCTGCCTTTTTTTTTTTTTTTTTTTTTTGTAAAGAATCATTGGAAGTGTCCAAACGTGCTCTGCCCTGATTTTACTGGGACACCCAGAAGCTCACCCTTAGCTGAAGGTGCATAGGATGCTGAATGCTTAGCAATGATCTTCCCACCCACCTGTTTGTTCAGGTGTTTGAGTTAAACTGGGGTAACAAGAAACAAAAGGGTTGAAAAGTCTTCATAGATTCCAAAGGCCAGAAGGGCCCATCGTGATCATCATCTGGTCTGAACTCCTGTAGAGCACAGGCCAGAGAACGGCCCCAGAATAATCCCTACTGCAGGGCTTTTAGACAAGCATCCAAGCTTGATTTAAAAACTGCCAGTGATGGAGAATCCACCATGACCCTTGGGAACCTGTTCACTGTTAAAAACGCACGCCTCATTTCCAGTCGGAATTGGTCTAACTTCGACTTCCAGCCATTGGATCATCTTGGACGTTTCTTTGCTATAGCCCAGTATTAAATATTTGTTCCCCATGTACGGTACTTACAGACCGATCAAGTCACCATTTAACCGTCTCCTTGTTGAGCTAAATAGATTGAGCTCCATGAGTTTCTCACTCCAAGGCAGGTTTTCTAATCCTTTAATCATTCTCGGGGCTATTCTCTGCCCCCCTCCAAGTTGTCAACATCCTTCTTGATTTGTGGGCATCAGCGCTGGAGACAATATTCCAGCAGCAGTCGCACCAGTGCCAAATATAGCGATAAAATAACCCTCTCTGCTTCTACTCGAGATGCCTGTTTATGCTGCCGTGACACAGAGGCCGGTTTGTGGTTCATGATTCTGTGTCAGCAACTCGTCAGGCCTGACATGCTCGCTACACCTTATGCACTGGTGTCAGGATACCGATTTAAACGGTGACGTGTAATAGAGTGTTTGAAATCTAACCCCACACTGGTCATTGATAGCACTATGAATGCTTGTAACAAGTTGGGAGGTGAAATTGTGGAGACTCTCTGGTATGACGTCATGGAGACTGTACACAGACAAAGGGGACAAAACAGGTTTCTTCTATATAAAGGGGAAAGCAAATATGGAGGCAGATACCCTGTCCAGGAAAGAGGGTTCAGACCTGCTGCCTCCAGGTCCTGCCGCTTTGTAGGGACCATGGTGTGACCCTCCCATGCCAGAGACTCACTGGTGTCAGGTAATGCATTTCAGTTGGCCTGACCACGTCCGCATACCCCAACTCACTCTGAAAGTGTGTCATGTAAGAAAGCACTGGAAAACTAACAACTCACTAATCATTAATATTCTTGGATGATGTATGCACAGTATGTGGACAAAGAGTTATGAATATGCACTAGAATTATATTCTTAAAATGTGTTTGGCCAGCAATGCATAAGCACAAGTGCTTTAGACAAAGGAATGTGTATTTGATTCTCTGACCAGCTTGGTCTTCAGGCAAAGACAATGAAGATTCATTTTTACATATTAGGTAAACAACATTATCAAGCCAACAGCTGGGGGAGGCGACAGCATAGCATCTATGCCACAGCCAGAGAGAGAAGCTTGGTCTGGGAGTTGCTTTTCAAAGAATATTTTGCAAAGGTTTACTGGTCTGTAAAGACTGGGATGAACCTCAAGTGATGAGCAATTGAATCAAGTGATTGTATACACTATTACTGTCTTATAAAAGTGTATAGAGGGAGGTATTTTCTGCATGCTAATGACACACCGGTGATTAGTATAATTGTGAAATGTACATATTGTGACAAAGCTCTGTCCTTGTCTCCATGGATCCCGCGTTTCCTGGTGGATTTTGCTAGCCTCAGAGACTCACTGTGACCCTCCACATAACCCTTCTCTCTCTAGAAGCAAGGGTCACAGCCTACTGAGCCATTTTCATCATAAGCCAGGGAGGGAGGTGAGGAGAAGCTATCCTCCCTTGCACAGGCTCTGTTGTCTCCCAGTCTCAGTGATTAATCCAGCCCAGGGACCCTAATAGTATCAGCTATGGTAGCTGACCTTTTAGAAATAGGACACGTACAATTCCCTGGGCTACTTCCCCCACAGCAGCCCCCACTTCCTCAAGCTCCACTTCACCCTTACTTCAGGGCCTCCTTCCTTGTGTCTGATATGGTGTGTACTGATCAGTCTCTCCAACAGCACAACTTCCTCCCACAGCTCCTGACCTCTACGCCCACCTGACTAAGTGGGAGGTTTAAAGTCTATGGCCAAACAGGGAGAAACAGGTTCCCTCCCAGACAGGAGAGAAGGCAGCTATCTCCCAGTCTCCAGTGAGATTAAGCAAGGTATGACCAAAAACAACAGAAGCCCCACTGACACAGAAACCAGCAGGAGGATGGGAAGCCCACAGGAATGGAAGAACAGTGTGAGGTCTTCCTGCCTCTTGAAACAAAGTCATTGAACTTTGGAAGATATGAGCAAAAACAGAAGCCATCTTTGGCATCCATCACTAGACAGGACACAGGAGAAGAGAGCACTTGCAACCCGAGAAAAATGGGTCCTTCAGCCAATGGGGGAGGAAGAGGGGAGCGCGTTGAAGTCTCTGGAAACTGAATACAATATAGGTGAGAAACCAGCTTAAGCAAAGCCTGTACCTTGCTAAATTAAATTTTAGCCTTTCAGATGCATGTTTTCACATTTATTTGCTTGTAACCCTGACTATTCCTTTTATCTGTCATCACTTAACCTATGTCCTACTGCTAATACATTTGTTTTATTTTTACTCTAAACCAAGTCAGTGCTGTGTTTAAACAGAAGGGTGCATGTACCCTTGTTAAGTTAATAAGCTGTGACGTGCTTTTGTGTCTTCAGAGGAACAAACAACCCTGATTACGTCTCTGAACTGCCCAGGAGAGGGCAGGCAGAGCACATGGTTTTGTGAAAATTCAGGACTTGGAGTGTTTTGCGGTGACCCGGCAGTAGCAAGCAAGGCTGGTAGAGACCAGGGACTGCTGCTGTGTTGCTGGAAGGCTGCTGGGATCAGAGTTGCATCTATACACAAACATTCAGGGTGTCTCTTGCATAATTGTTGCTGACTGTGAACGTCCCAGGCAGGGCGTTACAGTAGTAAAGCATTTGAGGAACCCAGGGTTACAGGGCAGGCAGTGACTCAACCCCTCACTAGTCGGATTGCACCCAAAGCCCATGTTAGTATCCCAGGATTGTAGTAACCCTTTTGGCCACAGCGTCACACTGGGAGCTTGTGTTCAGCTGTTTATCCACCACGGACCCCAAATCTTTTTCAGCCCCTACTTCCCAGGATAGAGTCCCCCATCCTGTAAGTATGGCCGAAATTTTTTTTGTTCCAGAAGTGTACATTTACATCTAGCTGTATTAAAACACAGATTGTTTACTTGCGCCCAGTTTACCAAGCAATCCAGAGAGTTCTGAATCACTGACCCGTCCAACTTCGTTATTTACCACTCCCCCAATTCTTGTGTCATCAGTAAACTTAATCTGTGATGATTTTATGTTTTCTTCCAGGTTATTGATAAAAATGTTAAATAGCATGGGGCCAAGAACAGATCCCTGCAGGACCCCTCTGGAAACGCACCCACTTGATGATGATTCCCCATTTATAATTATATTTTTTTTAAGTCTTTCAGTTAGCCAGTTTTTAATCCATAATGTATGCCATGTTATTTATAGCACTTGTTTTTTTAATCAAAATGTTATGTGGTACCAAGTCAAACCCCTTACAGAAGTCTAAGTCTATTACATCAACACTATTGCCTTTATCCACCAATCTTGTAATCTTATCAAAGAGATTGTTAGTTTGAAAGGATCTATTTTCCATAAACCGATGTAATTAATGCAAATAAACATTACCCTCCTTAGTTCTCTATAAATCAAGTTCCGGATCAGCCACTCTATCTTGCTCAGGATCTATGTCAGACTGACATGCCTATAATTACCTTTATAAAATACTGCCACATCATCAGCTTTCTTCCAGCCTTCTGGAACTCCCTCAGTGTTCCAAGACTTAATGAAAAATTAACATTAACAGCCCAGAGAGCTCCTCAGCCAGATCTTTTAAAACTCCTGAATGAAGATTATCCAGACCTTATGAGGAGAGGCTGAGGGAACTGGGCTTATTTAGTCTGCAAAAGAGAAGAGTGAGGGGGGATTTGATAGCAGCCTTCAACTACCTGAAGGGGGGTTCCAAAAAGGATGGAGCTCGGCTGTTCTCAGTGGTGGCAGATGACAGAACAAGGAGCAATGGTCTCAAGTTGCACTGGGGGAGGTCTAGTTTGGATATTAGGGAAAACTATTTCACTAGGAGGGTGGTGAAGCACGGGAATGGGTTACCTGGGCAGGTGGTGGAATCTCCATCCTTAGAAGTTTTGAAGGCCCGGCTTGACAAAGCCCTGGCTGGGATGATTTAGTTGGGGATGGTCCTGCTTTGAGCAGGGGGTTGGACTAGATGATCTCCTGAGGTCTCTTCCAACCCTAATCTTCTGTGATTCTTCTATGCTGATTTTAAAACATCTTTAGCAGCTACTGTGACATTCTCCTGAGTTATTGGAATGCAAAGTGTTTCCTCATTCTTCATACATGACATGACTGCCTCATCTGGCTTTTCCTCAAATACAGAACAGAAATATTTAGTGAACACTTCTGCCTTCTCTGCATCATCATTGATAATTCTATCATTTCTATCTAGTAATGGACTAACACTATTCATCATCATCACTCCTATAACCACATTGGTCGCTGAGGCACCACCACTGATGAGCAATCAACCAATTGTCTCCACCCTGACAATTGTGTGTCAGTGCCTGAGTCTCCGCGAAGTCCATTCCTGCCCACTCTTTTATGCGGTCAATCCATCTCTTCTGCTATCTACCTCTTCTTCTCTTCCCCTGTACTGTCCCTTGGGGGATGAGTGTGGACAGGCCAGATCTTGTTACATGGCTGTACCACCTCAGCTTGCACTTCTTCATGGTCGTCAGGAGGTCTTCATATGACCCAGTGCATTGGGGGGATGATGTTGTGAACCTCTTCATTAGTGACATGGTCGAAGTAGGAGATTCCCAGGATTTTACGGAAGTATCTCATCTCTAACACCTGTATTTTCCGTTAAAGTTTTGCTGGAAGGGTCCATGTCTTGCATGCATACAGGAAAATGGAAATGACCAGTGTGTACAGCAGTTTCAATTTGGATTCCAGGGAGATGTTCTTGTTCCTCCAAATTAGCTTTAGCTTTGCCACTGTTGCAGTTGTGTGCGCGCAATACTATTCTTAGGATTCTTTTATTCCTAATATACTTTAAGGGGGAGATTTTACTGTGCTTATCTCTGCTGACCATAAATGTCTCTCTGTCCCTTTGCTTCCCTTATACATTTTCTATAATTCCTAGCTTCTGATTTATATTTATTACTGTCTATTTCCCCCTTCTTCCCTATGATATATAACGTTCAGAGAAGGTAGATACCTCAAACCCGCCAAGCTTATGGGGTTGAACTATTGGAACAGGAATGATATATCTGACAAACGTCAGATGGGGCCTATGGCTGTGATTGCAAACTGATAAGACGCAATCCTTTACCCAGCAGGCAATGGAGGTCTTGAATGCACCTTGTCCTTGTTACAGCATTCGAAGCTGCTCCTTAAAAGCTATGACCAGAGGTAAAAGGTAGGCACTAGTTTAATGTCCTGGGCTCTGGAGACCTGGTCAGTAAAACAATGGGTTCATTAACATGAAAGCCTGTGTCAACCTTCTGGGATAAATCCTACGGGAAGGCAACACACTATCCTATCTGGAAAAAAACTAGATAAAGGGCAGACAGATAATAAGGGGACTCAGCTTTAGATCAAGAGATGTCAGAGAATAAAAACAGGTTCCCGTATTAACTTGGCCACATTGTAAATTCTCTATCTAGTGAGCATAAACAGTAATAAAAAATACCACTGTGAAATGAGGCCATATTAATGTTGCTGTGAGAATATTAATTTGTGAGCACTGAAATTCCCAAGCTTAATACTGCATCAACCTAGGGATTTGGGTTTGTTTTTTTTTGTTGTTGTTGCAAGTAATCAGGTTTGTACTGTACAATAAAACAAGGACCGAATGGCTGGGCAGCAGTTCTGCAGAAAAGGACCTAGGGGTTACGGTGGACGAAAAGCTGAATATGAGTTAACAGTGTGCCCTTGTTGCCAAGAAGGCTAATGGCATTTTAGGTTGTATAAGTAGGGGCATTTCCAGCAGATCGAGGGACGTGATTATTCCCCTCTATTCGGCACTGGTGAGGCCTCATTTGGAGTACTGTGTCCAGTTTTGGGCCCCACACTACAAGAAGGATGTGGATAAATTGGAAAGAGTCCAGCGGAGGGCAACAAAAATGATTAGGGGGCTGGAGCACATGACTTATGAGGAGAGGCTGAGGGAACTGGGATTGTTTAGCCTGCAGAAGAGAAGAATGAGGGGGGATTTGATAGCTGCTTTCAACTACCTGAAAGGGGGTTCCAAAGAGGATGGATCTAGACTGTTCTCAGAGGTAGAAGATGACAGAACAAGGAGTAATGGTCTCAAGTTGCAGAGGGGGAGGTTTAGGTTGGATATTAGGAAAAACTTTTTCACTAGTAGGCTGGTGAAGCACTGGAATGGGTTACCTAGGGAGGTGGTGGAATCTCCTTCCTTAGAGGTTTTTAAGGTCAGGCTTGACAAAGCCCTGGCTGGGATGATTTAGTTGGGTTTGGTCCTGCTTTGAGCAGGGGGTTGGACTAGATGACCTCCTGAGGTCCCTTCCAACCCTGAGATTCTATGATTCTATGATTCTGATGATATCTTTCCAAGGAAAGGAGAATGAACCGGTACTTCAGGTGTCTGAGGCAATTTTTATACATATATTGTACGTACACACACACACAAACACACACACACTTAACAAATGGCTTTACATCTGGAATCCAGATCAGACTGACTAGTGTTGACTTCCCTTAACATCTTAGGCTGTTTGCATAAGTGTGCTGCTGTTCACCACCTTGTGTTGTGATCCGGCCAGACCCCATAAGAAAACCAGCCTTGAACCGGGTCAGTATTTGAGTAGGAGTCCTCCAGGAATGAGGCCTAAATCAGCCCTGAACCAACACTCTAGCCTAGCTGGGAATGCTCAGCTGCTGTCTTTCAAACACAGGACCTGACCTTTCGGGGCCAATAAAGATTCCATAGCACTTTCTGCAAAAGGAGGTGGGCTAGTCTCAGCCTCCTGGACAAACTCCTGTTTGGGTATTTGCTCCCAAAACGGGCACCGAGAGCGTCACTTGGAAACACGTGTTCTTCATTTCTTATTCTAAGTGACTGAGTAGTGCAGCTGCTCAGTGGCAGAAGAAGAGGTCCCCAAGTGTGCTCTCTGTAGCAGTTTGCTACCTTTATAAAGCAATTCAGGATATTTCTGGAGAAAAAGGCAGAAGGCAGTGGCCAAAAAAAGCAAAACATAATGGCTTTTACCCATGCTAAGAAAAAGCATGCTGGGCTAAACATTCATAAAATAATTAAACTAAAGAAGGGAAAAATGTCAATGTAATTAACATACAATATGGCCTAGCTAATCGCACTAGGAGGAGATCAAATAAAGTAGTGCACTTTTATGGAGCAATTTAATCTGGCAAGCTATTAATCGTGGAAGCACTAAGTCAAATGAATAGATTTCCCTTTAAGGAGATCACATTTATCAGCTGTATGGATTCCAAACGGCATTTTGTTGGCCAGCCTCTGAATTTTACAGAACACATTTATTGCCCTGTTGAAGCTGAAAAGTGATTTTCGACTCACCGAAGGGAGTGGCATCAGGCGTTTACGTTAAACCAAGATAAACTCATCAGAACGGGAACCCCAGTGCCCCAACGAACACCACAATCATCCCATTACTGACACCGTAAGGACAACACCCAAAGACCCAAACAAGATGCATTCACACGCCTCATACTTTAGAAAACCCCACCTCCCCATCAGTGTTTAGCAGCCTACTTGAACCATCTTCTAATGAGGGTGACCAGTGCTCTTGGGATGCGGGGGCACCACCAACCCTTCTGAGGGGAGGGCTTAGCTCTTTTGGAAACCCTGGCACATCTGCTAAGAACTTTAGGAGAGACGGTTCTCCCAGCGCCTCGCTGGCTCTCTCAATGCTCCTATATCAAATCAGTTCAAATTGCACCTTATGATCTTTTCCCAAAGGGGAAAATTTTCGGCTGATTGTTTCCTTGTCCTCACTGCGCAAAAAGCGTTTTTGTTCTTCTCCTAGAGTGACTAGTTTGGCTCATGAAGATTGACTGACTGGAAGCACTGAAAGCTCAAACCCCCTAGCTGTCCTTGGGCCCAGACTGCTTCCGCTCGCAACCCTGCCAACCCCATTAAAAAATACGATCAGACCCGACAAGGGCCAGGAGAGCGAGTCAATTGCTATGCAAACTCAGTCCTAGAAGGGGCTGCCAAACTTTGCCAAACAACACGTGGGGAAGTTTTGCTTAACTGGATAAAACTGAGCAAAAGTTCACTGAATTCATCAAAGACCGTAGGCCAGATGTGAAACAAGATTGCTAGACACAGCTGCTGCCAGCTCCTCCCTGGCTCCACTGGTGCTGGGAATTGATTCAGGTGACAGATCACTGCTGGTTGCAGAGCTGTGCTGCCAACAGAATGATGAGGGGATGAGTATCCTAGCTGCTGGTCTTCACCTATCCCTAAAATTTCTGCTATGTTCAACTTAGAGGAAAGACATGAATTTAAAGTAGCCTCTTGCCAACCCAAAGCTAAATAAAATATTCTTTGGTGGATAGTGCGGTGAAAAAAAATCCACGGACCATGTTCCAGATCAGGTTCGTCTATTACTTCTCCATACAGACACCAGTTAGAACAAGACCTGCATGAAACCAGCTGCAACAAAATCCCACTTTGCTACAATGTCAAATATATGAAGGCTCAGCAGAGAATTTCTAAATGCAAAACTAATCAAAATCTGCACTAACACACTCAGCAAGGAACATCTGTAGAGGAGTGTGACCGAGGGACCCCCTTCCTGCCAATTGGCAGAGGACATGCATAAGGGTTACAGGGATCCTTCTGGTCAGGTATATGTATAATAATTCACCCAAGGGTGGCATATAAGCCAGAAGCTTACTGGTCATCATAATCATTGCCAAATATATGCATGGATAATATTTAAGGATTTATATAGGTATCCTGAAAACTACGTTCTTAAGGGACGTGAGTTAAGACAGGCCATCAGAAGGTGATAAACAGGTTCTGTTCAGGCAAGAGGGAGGGATAGCTCAGTGGTTTGAGTACTGGCCTGCTAAACCCAGGGTTGTAAATTCAATCCCTGAGGGGGCCATTTAGGGATCTGGGGCAAACATTGGGGATTGGTCCTGCTTTGAGCAGGGGGTTGGACTAGATGACCTTCTAAGGTCCCTTCCAACCCTGATATTCTATGATTCTAAGAGGCATCTCTCTGTTCAGTCAAGCGTGTTCTGAGCATTGTATGTATCACAAAGGATCACACTGAGCCAGACCCTAATCAAAGTTTGCAAAACCTACAAGAAAGAACCACCAGATTAGAATAAAAACAGGTGTATGTTGTGTGTGTTAAGTGGAGCTGTGATCTACAGTGACTGGTAAGCTGAAGGGATACTTCTTTGGGAGCAAGGAATCTGAATTCTGGGCATGTCCAGCGGACAGGAGCTGGTCACCCCAAGGGGATGCCCGCTCTGGGGCTGGAGTGTGCCTGTCACTAACCTGCAGAGAGGGAGCAGGGACTGCGTAGGGGGCAAGGCCAGTGTTTGCCCGTGGTCGGTGAGGTTGGGGAGCTCACCCCCCGCAGGCACAGACAAGCCTTCTCATGCTAAGAGCAGGTGGTAGCGAGGTGCCTCACAACCCCGAGTGTCCCCAAGATGCACCACAAAGAGAAAACCTCCCTGCGACTGAACTTCCAAATCGCTCAGGTACCATCTGACGTGCAGAATATTTTCTTTTCTACTCGACTGCACTATACTTATAATGAGGCGGATATCACACTAAAACAGCAGCAAACACAGGCATAATTCATTGCCCAATCAATCAACCCTGCTCACTTGCCATTAACCGCCTCTCTGAAATGCCCTGTTTCACAGCGCCATGGACTTTTCCCTTACACATCCATGCAGGGGACGAGAACATTCCAGGCGTCGGTTGACAGGGAGCTTTCGGGCACCCTCAGCAGCCTCGGCATGGGCCCGCTTCGGAGGGTTTCCTCTCACAAACGACTGAGCTACAGAGATGTGTCTCAGCAACAGGACACAGCTTCCTGACGAGTTCATATTGGGTGATTGCAAAGCTAAATTCTCTCTTCTAACCCATTTACTGACCGGGTTTGATCTTTCATTTTCAAAACACAAAAGAGCCTTATCTTCAGAGATGGTCTGCGCCCGCAGCCGCCGCTGATGGACCAGGCGTTGCTGCGCTCAGCACCTCTGGCAGGCAGCCCAAAGCTAGAATGTAGCACAAGGCAGCCTTACACAAAATGGGGCTGCCAGTGACTACATGGCTCCTGACACGCCAAACCTTCACCCACGGAGTGAAGAGTTAAAGTGAAGCAAGCAACCCTGTTCCTGGCCCAGTGACAAGCTCCTGAGCAGCCCCCGGATGGGGGGGGGGGCTCCCTCTGGCCCCCACACGTGAGAAAATGGTTGTATTGAGCTATAGAAGCCACGGGACATGGAGGAACGGGTATTAGCCACTGCAAATTCCACAGCTTGTCTCCGCTCCACCACTGAGTCGCTCTACATGCCACACAGGAGCTAACCTCAAAGCAGCAAGGGCTTTCAAATGCTAACGTCTGAAGAACCTGGGAACATATGGCAGACCATTGCTGCTGGAACCAGAAGGGAGCGTCTGCTTATCTCAAATGGCCATCAAAAGTGAATGCAGAGTTCTAACTCCAAAGCAAATCAATTATGCCACAAAATTATACGCAGGATATTAAATAATTCACCAGAGGGAAAAGTCTAAATAAAAACAATGGGTCTTTTGAATACACGCATGTGCCCCAGTCTGATAAGCTCCATAAGCCTTTGGAGACACGGCGTAAAGAATGGTCTATAAAATAAAGTGTATCATGTTCACACCCCCACGTCAGCAGAGAAAGCTTTACATTAATTTGTACAATGCACAACCTTCAGGAAGAAAGAACCAATTGAAGGTCTCTCTCTCCCTCCCCCTCCCCCTCGATGTCTGGGAACCATCATGTGTGTCTTTGGAATAAAGGGCTTTTATCGCCCCTCACAGCACACATCCGCAGCTACATTTCCTGCACTGAGGGGCAGCAGTTCTTGTTACTGTAACCAAAACCGCCCTTGAAAGTCTGTATGGTCCAGACAGCTGAACTCATCCTTTCCTTGGCCACGTCGTCTGCATGACACCCCAACCCTTCCAAACAGACCCAAGCGACTCTTCATAATCCAGCTACGGAGAAGAGAAAACGGCATGGTAATTAACGCACACAGCAATGGCCTAATGAATCCCTAACGCAGCAAGATGTAGCTTTGGGGCTCAGGGACTGCCAGCGAGGTCCGGTGCCCTGCAGAGCCCTCCCCACAGCCCACCCCCAGAAGAAAAGACACTTGCAAGAATGTTTTTATTCTCCTACAGAAGGGGAGCTTGCTGCTGTGATCCCCCCCTCAGACCCTGGCCAGCATAAGGAAAACCCTCTTCTCAGGATGCCCTGCTGAAAAGTAGCTGGAGTTGCATGGGATTCTGAAGCTCTGCCCCACCTGCCTCACACCAGTCTGAGATGGCGCACACAACGGACTATGCAGTTCTTCGTTCTTCCCTCTGAGGTGCTTCCCTTTCAGCAACAAAACAGCTAATACTGACATTTCAAACGTCAGCGCCTTCAGCATTAACCCTGCATTGAGATGAATGGGGCAAGTCAGACCTCGAAGCTACTGCTTCTAAATGTGTGCAGGCTCAGGGAGACAGCACTGCATCAGTTTTCACCCCATTTGCAGCCTGACTGACAATGATCTTTCCAGCTCCAAGGGCAAAAGGGATTGTTTTAAATCTCTCACTCACATTCTGGAGCACAAGATGGCAGCCTCCCAGAAAACGGGCATGGGCTCTCTGAGCCACTATAATTCAGTCCAGTTCAAGCCCTGCAACATTCTAAACTAGATGCAAAGATGCCTGAACCCAAGAGACTTTTTTAAATGTGTAGAGTGAGAACGATTCATTGGAGTTCTCCTTTTTCCAATAGCCGGTGTTCTGGTTTCTAAGCATCTCCGGCTACGCCGTCAGGCGCTCACTGGCTGCTGTGATCCTAACACCAATTCTACCAGTGTGACACAATCTGCTCCGTGCACATCAGAGAGAGCTCCTGAACACAAACATTTTAAACCTTGAAAGCTAGGATGCATTTCCACCCAACACGGACTGTTTTCTTTTAATAAAACAAACGTCTTATTTTAGCTTTCTGTGCCCTCCTGGGGACTGGTTTCCACATTTTTGGTGTAATCCTCAAATTGACTGCAGCTTTTGGAGTCATGCTAACGATCTATTATCATTGCTTTCAGTACACGATTAAGGTAGGCACTTCATTATCTTAATGAGCAGATGTACTTAATGAGGTGGTACTTTGTCAATTTAGTCCTAAAGGAAAAATTAAGAGAAGAGAACGTTTCCATTTCTAGTGACAAATCAAACTGCAGAATAATTCGGGTGGCTGCTATTCTTCAGAGAGCAACAGATTTCCTCTAAACAGACATCAGAGCTGAAGCATCACTGCGCTGGTTTTCCGGTGAGGAAGGTGTTATTTAAAACATCACCGGCTCACAACTATATTTACGTTGTCTGGGTTATGACGAAAACAGCTCAATGATTTTCCTTCATTTAAGTGAATTTGTATTGCTAGATTGGTACCAGTGGAGGCAGGAACGCTCTATTTATTCTCAAAAAAGGCACAGCATGGGCAGAATCTGAACAAGCTTCCTTCAACCCTGACCCGGTAGGACCAACACTCGGTGCTGAGTAGGCCAGTCACAGGGTTCATTCCTGGCTTCTCTGCTAGGCTCTGACTACCAACAAAGGCTCAAGAATAAGGGTGACACTTGTCAACTAGGAACTGGATCGAGGCCATCCACAATCCCACAGAGCTAGTTACTAGGACCCTGCTGGTAAAAACAAGAGCGCCTTTAACAAAGAAAACCGAAGCCTTGTGTTTTCGGTTGTCTTTGACATTGAACAACCACCTTAAGATGCGGGAAACCTGTTGGTGAAAACACATCCTGGCTTTGGAAGATTCAGATCTTTCATGACTGGTTACATATCAAGCGTATCTCTGACCCTCTTGCCTTCACACCTAACCAGTAATAATAGCCAGGGAAGATCCAGAAGTCACCTCAGACTGGGCAGATGGAGCAGCTTTAAAGAGGCTGCTAAGGCACCCCCTGCTGGTGTATTACTGGGCCATTAGCAGCAAACTTAAACCAAAGAGGCCGTTAGGGTGTTTCCGTTCCCACCAGAGGAACAAGAAAGAGAGAGACAAATGGGTGGGACGCTATCGCAGACGACATCCATTACTGGCACACAGTGGAAATTCAGTCTAGTCAAGTAGTTTAGGTCCGAAAGGTGATTTTCTGCAAACCCGTCTGAAGCTAGAAAGGAAGCTTCCAGAGGCTTGGAACTATTCATCACTACCGCCCCCAAACCCAGCCACTGCTAATGTGCAATTTGTGTGTTTCTCGACAGAGGCAGCATTGAGCCAGCAAAGCGAGAGAGGGAGCTCTCCCCTGCGAATACATTTCTGCAGGCCAGATGGGCCAGCTGCCCTCCCATGCAATCAGGCGGTCACCCCAATCGCACTGAGAAATGCTTTCCCTTCCTTCAGCCACTGACTCCACCCTCCCTGCCCACAGACACTGCTCCCAGTGACTTCCACAGCTGAAGCTTTGCGCAAGGCCTTAACTTTCCAGTCGGAACACACAGGTAACGAGCAGCTTAACCAACCCAGCTGCATGGCAGGTGTCTGCACACGGGAGCTGGAAGGAATCGCTGGTAAGGACTGCCCTCTTTCCAGTCCTGCTGCCCACGGTGCAGAGCAGATGGGATCTGCACAGCAGTGCCTCAAGCCACAGGGCGGGGATGCAAATAACATGAGCTAAGCAGACTCTGCCCAAACCTCACCAACTGTTACCACCTTAAGGAGGAAGGGGACCAGGCAGGGGGGCCAGGAGGACAGAAAGGTTCACCGGAGGGTAAACAGCTGGGTAGATGAATGCTTGTCTGCTAAGGCCCCCACAGTCAGGCTAGCAGGTTCGCTGAATATAAGGAGAGAGAGCTGAGTGGTGTAGTTCTGCAGCAGAGGGGCCCTTCTCTCCCAGTGAGCAGAACGGGCCCTCCCCTGAGGAGTGCAGGGATGGGGCTGCTTGGAAGTCACCCTCCCCGGCCCCGCCTTGTTGCCTTTCTGAGTGGGGAGAAGGGAGGGGGCTCCTCCAATTACAGGCAAGGAAGAGAAGCCCAGAAAGCCCGGCGGAGGCAGGCAGTGACCCGGGAGCAAAGTGCTCCTCCCCACCTTTGAGTGGGCCTACATGCCCGGGGTGCGGGAGGGAGGGGAACTGGGGCAGCAGGATTGGCAAGTGAACCAACAGGTGTTTGCACCCCTGCAGGCTGCGTTCTCCCTGTAAAAGGGGGAGTCACAGCCGCATCGCCGGGATGTGCTCCCCTGCAGCACGATCCGGCCCAGTCAGCACCTCGCCAGCTCCACACACCTCCATCTGGCCAAGAGGCAAAACCCCCTAAAAGAATTAACCCAAAAGAGCAACACACCATTCAAAGCAGAACAGCAGCACTGGGGCTGGCAAGTGCCTCGGGCTGCCAGAAAACCCGAGCCAGCCGCCTTGCTGCACTCATCTCGGCCTCCTATGCTGCCACGTGCCTTCGGAGGCCACCCGGGACAGCACCTGGGCGGAGGCAGTTAGGCCTGGTCTACACTGATCGGCTGGTACAGTGACACCACTAACCCACCCCATCCCACCCACCCCCAGCGTAGATGCAGGTTATACCAGCAAGAGTCATTTTGCCTGTGTAACCAATACACCAGTGCCCCACGCGAAGTAAGCTGTACGTCCACAGGACTCGTGTGCCAACGTAACTGCATTTACACTTCGGGCTTCTGCCGGCATAGCTGCATCGCCGACGTCGCACCCTAACCGACCGCTGTGCCGGCACATTTCACGTGTAGAACAAGCCCAAGCGGCTGAAAGAGGGGAAGTGTCCCGCGGTGAAACTGGATGGCTTCCTACCTGAGCTGCACATGATGGGCGCTGCACTGTCCTTTCTGTGTGGGTGGACCCGGACCCAGAACGCCACTCAACTAACTAGCCCTATTCCTGGAACGGGCCAATGCCATTAGCGACAGCATTTGACTTAAGCTGCTGCATGAACGAGGAAGGGTGGAGGAAAACCCAGGCACAATGACACTGGCTCATGCTCCATAAGAGAAACGAATCAAGGTGAGTCAACACATTATAGAGCAACAAATGGAAACCAACACAACTGTTACCAGCAGACGTGATTTTCAGCTGCCTCTGTTGGAGAGTTACACATAAGGAGAAGGGACAAACGACAAGAAAGTAGTGAAAAAGCAGCTGAAAGAACAGGTGGTGACCCCATGGAAAACTGGAAGAGCCCATGTGTAGACAGTGATGTTTGTTACTTGCTGCTTTTTTCCCCATCCTCCCATTTTAAATTACTAGCCATGCTGGCATGGAAAAATAGGATCTTTGCTCCTCGGATTCCATCTACTCCTAGTCCATCCCCAGCGAAAGCCAGAATCCTGTTTACGTCAGAATTAGCTGCTGCAGAGGGCTCCAGGAGTTCACGAATAGGGACCTGTGAAGTTAGGTGGAGAATGAGCAGCAAGAGCAGATAAACTCAGGGGAACCAAGATCCTCTCTTGCCACAGTCACCACAGCATCTAAGCTCCGCTTTTCCCTGCCAAAGTCCCTCGCACGAAAACTGTAGAAGATATGATACCCAAGAAGAGATCTTCCAAACCGCCCCCTCAACCAGCGGCCTAATGCGTAGAGTAGACCAAGAGTCCGGGACTCCTGGGTTCTACTCCTAGAACGTGCCCTCACTTGAGTGAGTCAATCTCTGCACCTTGTGGTACCCACCTGGAAAAGAAGGATTATTACACACAGCTACCTCTCGCGGGAGTCATGAAGTTTAATTAAAGTAGGTGCAAAGGGATTTTAACACAACAAATTAAAAAAGCTCTATTCCGAGCAGCTGGGAAAATTCTTTCCTCTCCTCCAGCCTGGTGTCTTGCTAACAGCAGTCTGCCTGACACAGGGCAGCATCGATTGGAGAAAAGACATTTGCTCGCTCACTCCTGGGAGCCCTCTTATGAGACTGCATTTCCGTAACTATCCCAGCCCTAACCGGGGCAATAACAGGGTGAGGATTTGAAAGCAAACTACCAATGGCACCAGGAGTAATTGTTTTAGTTAGTTAAAGGCCTTTTGCTAGCCTGTAACACCAGATCAGCCAGGTTTGATTAGCAGTGGCAGCATGCCAAAGGTCATTACTGTTAAAACACACCTCAGTGAGCAGTTTAATTGAGTCATTAGTCTGTCACTAGTCAGCATTTACCACTGGGCATACCAATCAATCCCAACAGACCAAGCCAGCCTGAATGTCAGAGCAGAGCCCATGCAACGACTCCCACGGGCAGCCAGAGGCCTGGCTGCATAGCGTGCAGGTGAACAACATCTAACTGTCCTTCCACCTCGGCCTGGCTACGTTTGCCCACCAGCGTGGGTCACTGGAAACTGGACCTGAGAGGCACTAGCCGGTCCCACGGGTACAGCCAGCCTCTTTGGTTGCTTGATCCCCTAACGTGGCTTCAGCCAAGCAAGCTCTCTTCAACTGCTCAGTTAGTGCTTGAGGGTAGGACTATGGTAAATGTCTAGTTATCTTACACTTCCCTTGGCTATTCGAGCTCCCATAAAATCAGTCCAAAGCTCGTCCTCCCTCATTACTCATCTGCTGGTCACCACAGACCCCTCGTTGCACTCTCGAGCTGAGTGACGCTCCCTGTGATCCGCATAGAAGCCCAGCGTCTCCCCAGGACTCCCACGGCATGGCACCTGTGTAAACCCTACAGCGATTTATTACAATACTCCTAGACCACGAGCACGTCTCTCCCCACTTTGAGATACTGGACTCCTTGCTGTACGGCAGGTACCACAGCTGGGTGCCAGACAGGCTGCAGCTTTCTAAGGAATCCCTGTAGGGGTGGAGTGGTGAAAAAGAAGTGGGTAAGCTGACCTTTTGGGCGTTGGAGGCCAGGCAGTGGTAAGGTAGGTATTAAGGGGGTGCAGACGTGCCCTCATTGTGAACTGGATTTAGGCTATGACGACATTGGAAGCAAACACACTGTGTTTTTGGCAGCCACTCACAGACCAACTCAGCAATTACACTGTTCTTTATTTTAATAGTTTCATCACTAAAAGTGAGTAAACTCCATATGCCCCCAGAGAGAAGAGAAGAGAACTCCAATTACCCGCTTCTTCTCCCAGCACTCCAGTCCCCGGCTCTTGAGTTCCTTCTGTGGAGCACCCGAAAGATGGCCAGGGGCTGTCGTTTGAGAGCTGGGAGATAGGGCTATACTAATGCAAACAGCATATCAGTCTCAAACATAAATCTAAGCTATTCACACACATTCTGGCTGCTCACACGGATTGAAAGCCAGCGAATCCCTTCTGCATGCCCACGTGATGCTCTGCGTACTCCACTGCCCCACAAATATCTCCTGTGGGGGCACAGACAGCAGCCGCAGAACCAGCAGTGCCTTCGGCACAAAGGAAAAGTACCACCAAGGGCAGCTACCTTGGAATGAGACTGGCTAGAGTCAGAACGCCCAAGCGGAGATGGGTTCTACCAGCACAAATACAATTACTTAAGACATGAATCAAACGATCTATTACACCTAGCTATATCCTGCAGACATTCCCCATTTTAAAACTGTTTCAGTGAAAAATAAAATGACTTTAAAAACAATGATGATGTGACTGCATTACGGAGAATGGGAAAGTTCAATCTATTAATCATTAGGTTAATCTATTTATTCACCTTGAGAAAATTACTGATCAGGAGAAAGTCTATTAAATGAGTACAGTGATTCAGCCGCCACCTCTCTCATTGTGTGAGCAATCTCAAGATGTCCCTTTGAACTCGGCCGTAATAAAATTCTCATTAAATGCAAACCTGCAAGATGTTAACATAAAGGGGCTCGTTAGCCTCAAAAAAATCACTTGCCTTGAAAGTTGCTTATTTCCTCATAGGTGTGAAGGTCAGTTTTCCACCCACTAGCTTATCAATTTTCTAAACTTCATGACTTCTCATCTATGTCGACTGCAATCTATTTCCCCTTTTCCCCCCATGTTTTTTATTTCTAATCTCTGCTTTCACTCCCCCTGAATGAACAAGGATGGGCTTATAGGCAAAGTTGTCCTCTTTCTTGACTGTGGAGTTGTGGCTTTTTGGCCACCTAATCAGTTAAAGTACTCTCACTTTTCATTCATATTTTTCTGTCTTAAATTTTCCTCCCAATCAATTCACTGATCATTTTCCTCCTCTTTGGGAAATGAGCCCTTTTGAAGCACCAAGTATGTATATCATTGGCTGGGACTGTCCTCCATTTGCCTTTATTGAAAGCAATCAGGTCATGATCACTGATCCCTAGGCAACCACCAACTTCCCATCCTGGGAGTAATTTAACTTTAGTCATCACAATGAGGACCAAAACGTAGCTCTGCTTGTATGCAGAGAACAACCCGAATCTCTCATGATGTACGTCCTTGACGGCAGGAGCTGAGAGTCTTTGAACAAGACATGCCAACAGTAGACAATGGCCCACTGGCACCAAGGCACTGGTTGTGCTCACGGGTAAAAACCAGTTTCTAAAGCTTCCATGATATACCAGTCCAAGATGCAGACGTGCCCACATTTTACCCAGCTGAGACCTGCATAAACCACCTGCCTAAATCTGAAAGCCTTGCCTTCCTTGGGTGAAACACAGCCCCTCTCACCTTTCACATAGTACCAGCAAGTGCTGCAGGCCCCAGCAGACAGCACAGAGCAGCAAGGGGAAATTACAGAGACTAAACTGGGAAAGTATCAGAGGGGTAGCCGTGTTAGTCTGGATCTGCAGAAGCGACAAAGAGTTCTGTGGCCCCTTATAGACTAACAGACGTATTGGAGCATAAGCTTTCGTGGGTGAATACCCACTTCTTCAGATGCATGCAGTGGAAAAACTGCATGCAGCTGAAGAAGTGGGTATTCACCCACGAGAGCTTATGCTCCAATACGTCTGTTAGTCTATAAGGGGCCACAGAACTCTTTGTTGCTTCTAAAATGGGAAACAGGTTGATGGTTTACATGCGATAGTCTTGAAAGTTCCCCCACCCCACCCCAGCCCACTGAAATGAAAGTGTCTCTTGAAGCCCCGCCTGCGAGCCGGAAGAACACAGCTTCAGAACAGAACAGACCACTCCACCCCAGCCGGGGGCAGCAGGCTAGTCAATGCAAGCGTTGCTCAAGCTGAAGCAGCATGGACACAACCTTCGTCAACTGCTAGATGATCGACTCCCCCGAGCGCAGTCTGGGCTGCACCCAGGCCGGCCACCAGGCTCATACGGATTAAAGGAATCCCAGGGTTCTGTGTGATACTGTAGTGGCATTACCAGGACCTACTCAACAACCTTAGCCCGGGAAGAGGGGCTCTGACATCCTCCTGCAGGGGACAGCAATTCATGACAAAGAAGGGATCTGAACTGAAAGGGCGGATGGAAGAACAGCAGCATGGAGCAACAACAACAAAAATCTCTCTCAGGGCTAAAACAGGAACCCGTGGGGCTAGTTTCCCCCATCCACCAGCTCTGCCGGCTGTGGGGTGCCCCCGGCGAGGGCAGCAGTGGGAAGGAAATCACATTGCCAATTGTTTGCTTTTATCTTTTCAGCTGCTTGAGAGCATCAGTTTTAATGAATAAGTGTTGGGGAGACGGGGCGCCCAGAAGGGAAAGTGAGTCTGCTACAGGTCAAGCCTAAAAACCTGGGCGGGAGGGATAGCTCAGTGGTTTGAGCATTGGCCTGCTAAACCCAGGGTTGTGAGTTCAATCCTTGAGGGGGCCATTTAGGGATCTGGGGCAAACATTGGGGATTGGTCCTGCTTTGAGCAGGGGGTTGGACTCGATGACCTCCTAAGGTCCCTTCCAACCCTGATATTCTATGATTCTATGACCTGGGCAGCCACATTCTTTCCACCTGTGAATACTCCCTTTCCAGTTTAGAAAGGCTTTTGCATTTCCAGAGCACTCCAAGGGCAGACACTTTAAACGCTGTCTGCTCTGCGGCTTCATTTAGGGAGTATTACACACCCACAAAGGTTTCATTTCGATCTGTTTATGAAAAATAAAGATGGGAACATAATAAATCTTCTAGAACCTCTACATGAGGAAATGAAACGTACAGAGGAAACCTTTAAAGGTCGTTTGTAGACACACAAAACACGTATTTCCTTGAAATGTGCCCTAAGAGAGAGTTTGCCTTGTACACGCTGTCGTCTCTTGTGAGGGAATTGCAAAGAACCGAGACAGCTCCACCAAGCTACATTCTGCTTCCCAGGAAGGCAGCATGCCTCGAGGCAGTTCCAATTCAGACTCGGCTCCTGACCTTTAGTGTGGACTTGGGCCTCAGTTTCCCCTTCTGGAAAATATGGCCAGTCCCACTGATTATTTACACAGTGGTGCCCACACGGTGCTTGGCGCCTCCCAAGCACAGAGAATGGTGCAGTGCCTGCCCCACGGAGCACCCCATCGGCAATGAGAAAAACAAACCAAAAGGTGGGAGAACGGAGTCCCACACCCAAAGATGA
Organism: Macrochelys suwanniensis; assembly: GCA_033296515.1. Lineage (NCBI taxonomy): Eukaryota > Metazoa > Chordata > Testudines > Chelydridae > Macrochelys > Macrochelys suwanniensis. The sequence continues at coordinate 142,166,967 of CM065778.1, forward strand.
CTGGGGTGCTGGTGGGCAAAAGCCTTGGTAACTGACATGGTGGCTGTTAATTTTAAAGTCAAACACTAAATTCCCCTCCCGCCACCTTCCAACCAGACTGGGTCAGACCCATGGACCATCCAGCCCAGCGTTCGGTTTTCAGCAGTGGACAGGGACCAGAGATTTAAGAGCAAGAAACACTGAAGCTATGATGGAAGTTTCTTTGAGGGGGTCAACAAGCATGCGGACAAAAGAGATTCAGTGGATATAGTTTATTTAGATTTTCAGAAAGCCTTTGACAAGGTCCCTCACCAAAGGCTATTAAGCAAAGTAAGCTGTCATGGGATAAGAGGGAAGGACCTCTTATGGATTGGTATCTGGTTAAAAGATAGGAAACAAAGGGTAGGAATAAATGGTCAGTTTTCAGAATGGAGAGAGAAATAGTGGCGACCCCCAGGGGTCTGTACTGGGCCCAGTCCTATTCAACATAGTCATAAATGATCTGGAAAAAGGGGTAAACGGTGAGGTGGCAAATTTTGCAGATGATACAAAACTACTCAAGATAGTTAAGTCCCAGGCAGACTGCGAAGAGCTACAAAAGGATCTCACAAACCTGGGTGACTGGGCAACAAAATGGCAGATGAAATTTAATGTTGATAAATGCAAAGTAATGCACATTGGAAAACATAATCCTAACTATACATATACAACGATGGGGTCTAAATTAGCTGTTACCACTCAAGAAAGAGATCTTAGGGTCACCGCGGATAGTTCTCTGAAATCATTCACTCAATGTGCAGCGGCAGTCAAAAAAGCAAACAGAATGTTGGGAATCATCAAAGATAGATAATAAGACAGAAAAATATCATACTGCCTCTATATAAATCCATGGTACGCCCACACCTTGAATACTGCATGCAGATGTGGTCGCCCCATCTCAAAAAAAGATATATTGGAATTGGAAAAGGTTCAGGAAAGGGCAAGAAAAATTATTAGGGGTACAGAACGGCTTCCGTATGAGGAGAGATTAATAAGACTGGGACTTTTCAGCTTGGAAAAGAGGCGACTAAGGGGGGATATGATAGAGGTCTATACAATCATGACTGGTGTAGAGAAAGTGAAAAAAGGAAGTGTTACTTACTCCTTCTCATAATACAAAAACAAGGGGCCACCCAAAGAAATTAACAGGTTGCAGGTTTAACACAAGAAAGTATTTTTTCACGCAACGCACTGTCAACCTCTGGAACTCCTTGCCAGAGGGTGTTGTGAAGGCCAATACTATAATGGGGTTCAAAAGGGAGCTAGATAGATTCATGGAAGATAGCCATTGATGGACCTATTAGCCAGGATGGGCAGGAATGGTGTCCCTAGCCTCTGTTTGCCAGAAGCTGGGATTGGGCGACAGGGGATGGATCACTGATTCCCTGTTCTGTTCATTCCCTCTGGGGCACCTGCCATTGGCCACTGTCGGCAGACAGGACACTGGGCTTGAGGGACCTTTGGTCTGACCCAGTCTGGCCGTTCTTATGAAGCCTCTACAGCTGTGGACTAACGTGGCAATAGGGACAGTTACTCCCTAGCCCCACTGGCTAGTGACCGACTTGTGGCCCTGGGGCAGGAGAGTTCAATAGGTCCAAGTGAAATCATCTTTAAATGATCATTTTTACATTTATTTTCTTTTTTTTAATTCCTTGCAGGTTTAAAAGGGGCTTGGGAACTGGCTCAAAGCCTCTGGTATGGGCTCTGCTAAGATGCTCTCTGTGCGCAAGACTGACACCACCAGCAGGTGACTCAGAAGCAGCGATTGTAGACTCATGAATGCAATGGAATCAAGCAGGAGCGAAAGCCCATTTGACCCACAATCGCCCTGCCAGCATGCCAGGGGAGCAATAAGGATGAACGCATTAGTGCTTTGATGAGGCAGAGCCCCCTGGAAGAGCTCAGCATTATTATTATAGAAAGCAGTTCACACTTTCATGAGCCCTCCACTCCCTGTGCATAAGGCAGCAATTTAGCCTAATACAGCAAACCAAACTCCAAAACAAACTCTGTGCAACAAACGTGGACGTGTCGAAACAGGGCAGAGCCATGCAGAACACAGCCCGAGGACTCCAACGCTGCTATCCATTCCCACGCCTTACCTGATATTGACTAACGCATGGGTCACCTTGCTGGCGGGCTCCTTCCACTGACCGGCATTGGTCGAAAGCCGTAGAACTGAAAGAGGGAGAGAGATCCTTAACACCTCTGGCACTGAACCGACCACAGCGCGACACTTTCTAACCTGAAACATCCAGTCAAACAGCAGCTGGAGAGCCACGTCACAATGAGACCAGCTTTCGAGAGAGCGCACCTGTTTTAGTCTGGCCAACAGAACCCCGCCCTCTGCCCCCATTCTGGTTGTCACGACCTGGGCATGGGGTCTCACTCTCGGGCCATAAGACGCAGCCTCTTCTGAAGCCATTTCAGAGATTTTAGGAATATAAAAAAGCTGCATAGTCCAAAGCGCAGCCTCCTTTTCTGGAGTGGGGTGAGGGGGAGCTAATCCTGCGACCTGATTTGATCTCCATGTCTCCAAATCCCCTTCCTCCAGAAATAAGAGCTTAGTGTCTTGGATTCATTCACTGCTCTCTGCTTATGCCACTTTCCTGGATCTTACTCCACATTTGCTCCCCTTCTGCTCAGCTCCAGTTCCTATTTATTCAGGGTTCCAAATGTTCTAGACCATGGCCCGTAGTTTCAGACTATCCCAGTGTAGAAAGTTTCTTTGGTTCTGTTAACCAGCCTCACAGAGAAGGATCGTACACCAGCATGGGGAGAAGCCTGCTCCCCAGAGAGACCAGCACGCCCCCTCTGCCTCACAGAGACAGGGGGCAGATCTGAAAGCACTCCAGACCAGGCAGAACGTCTCTGGAACCCCTTTGTGCTGCTGACAGAGTGCCGAAGGTATTTATTCAGGTCCAGAGCATTTCCAAGCGGTCCATCATCTCGACACCCACACCTCAAACACAGTTACGAAGCAGTGAAGAAATCCAGAACAAAGGGCGTTTTCTTTACACAGTGTGCTCTGCCGGAACTGTGGGTGAATTCATACGGTCAAGGAATAATCCATTTATGATGCCATGCCTGGAGCTAGGATTTTCTGAAAAGGGGTACCTGGCACTCATACATGAACACAGCTTCTCACCCCCTGAGCACAGCACCCTCATTAGGGCTGTCTATAAACATCATAGAATCATAGGATATCAATAGTACTTCAACAAAGCCCGTGAATCCATGAGCAGGGTGGGTTAATGTACAGTGCTCACCAGCTCTGCAGACCTGGGTAAAGGAAGATTCAGGGCACAAACACACGTAAGAACGGCCCTACTGGGTCAGGCCAAAGGCCCATCTAGCCCAGTATCCTGTCTTCCTACAGTGGTCAATGGCAGGTGCCCCAGAGGGAATGAACAGAACAGGGAATCATCAAGTGATCCATCCCCTGTCGCCCATTCCCAGCTTCTGGCAAACAGAGGCTAGGGACACCATCCCTGCCCATCCTGGCTAATAGCCATTGATGGACCTATCCTCCATGAACTTAGCTAGTTCTTTTTTGAACCTTGTTCTAATCTTGCCCTTCACAACATCCTCTGACAAGGAGTTTCACATGTTGACTGTGCGTTGTGTGAAAAAATACTTCCAGTGGTTTGTTTTAAACCTGCTGCCTATTAATTTCATTGGGTGACCCTTAGTTCTTGTGTTATGAAGAGGAGTAAATAACACTTCCTTATTTACTTTCTCCACACCAGTCATGATGTTGAATAGGACTGGTCCCAGTACAGACCCCTGGGGACACCACTATTTACCTCTCCAATCTGAAAACTGACCATTTATTTCTACCCTTTGTTTCCTATCTTTTAACCAGTTACCAATCCATGAGAGAACCTTCCCTCTTATCCCATGACTGCTTACTTTGCTTAATAGCCTTTGGTGAGGGACCTTGTCAAAGGCTTTCTGAAAATCTAAATACACTATATCCACTGGATCCCCCTTGTTCACATGCTTGTTGACCCCCTCAAAGAATTCTAGTAGATTGGTAAGGCATGATTTCCCTTTACAAAAACCATGTTGACTATTCCCCCCAAAAGTATGTTCATCTACGTGTGGGACAATTTTGTTCTTTACTATAGTTTCAACCAGTTTGCCCGGTACCAAAGTCAGGCTTACTGGCCTATAATTGCTGGGGTCTCCTCTGGAGCTCTTTTTAAAAATTGGCATCACATTAGCTATCCTCCAGTCATTTGGTACAGAAGCTGATATAAATAAGAGGTTACAGACTACAGTTAGTAGTTCTGCAATTTCACATTTGAGTTCCTTCCGAACTCTTGGGTGATTATCACCTGGTCCTGGTGACTTATTACTGTTTAGTTTATCAATTTGTTCCAAAACCTCCTCTAATGACACCTCAATCTGGGACAGTTCCTCAGATGTGTCACCTAGAAAGAATGGCTCAGATTTGGGAATCTCCTTCATATCCTCAGCCGTGAAGACCGATGCAAAGAATTCATTTAGTTTCTCTGCAATGACCTTATCGTCCTTGAGTGCTCCTTTAGCATCTCGATCGTCCAGTGGCCCCACTGGTTGGTTAGCAGGCTTCCTGCTTCTGATATACTTAAAAAAAAATTGCTATTACTTTTTGAGTCTTTGGCTAACTGTTCCTCAAATTATTTTTTGGCCTTCCTAATTATATTTTTACACTTCATTTGCCAGAGTTTATGCTCCTTTCTATTTTCCTCACTAGGATTTAACTTCCACTTTTTAAAGGATGCCTTTTTGCCTCTCACTGCTTCTTTTACTTTATTTAGCCACGGTGGCTCTTTTTTGGTTCTCTTACTATGTTTTTTAATTTGGGGTATACATTTAAATTGAGCTTCTATTATGGTGTCTTTACAAATTTCCATGCAGCTTGCAGGGATTTTACTTTTGGCGCTGTACCTTTTAATTTCTGTGTAACTAACTTCCTCATTTTTGTGTAGTTCTCCTTTCTGAAATTAAATCCTACTCTGTTGGGCCACTGTGGTGTTTTCCCTGCCACAGGGATGTTAATTTAATTATATTATGGTCACTATTACCAAATGGTTCAGCTACAGTCACCTCTTGGACCAGATCCTGTGCTACACTTAGGACTAAATCAAGAATTCCCTCTCCTTTTGTGGGTTCCAGGACATGCTGCTCCAAGAAGCAGTCATTTAAGGTGTCAAGAAACTTTATCTCGGCATCCCGTCCTGACGTGACATGTACCAAGTCAATATGGAGATAGTTGAAATCCCCCATTTTTATTGAGTTTTTTATTTTAACAGCCTCTCTAATCTCCCTGAGCATCACATCCTGGCCAGGTGGTCGGTTATATATCCCTGCAGCTATATTCTTATCTGAGCATGGAATTACTATCCATAGAGATTCTATGGTACAGTTTGGTTCATTTAAGATTTTTGCTTCATTTGATTCTACGCTCTCTTTCACATATAGTGCCATGAACTTTACATGAACTGGGCCATTTGGTCCACTTTACAAAAGCACCCTGTCCTTTAGCTCTATTATGAGTCTCTACCCATAACTGGCCCAGAAGAAGGGCAAGTGCCGAGCGAACACATTGGCAAAGCCTACGGAAAGCTCCTTGGACAGCCGCCTATGCTATGCCTAGCCAAACACAGCTCTAGCACCTCACTTTCAGGGGCCCCAAATGTCTGCAGTTTCCTAGAAGAAAAGAAGGTGCCGGCTCTGAGTGTAACGCTGTTTTGTCGGAGAGCAAGTATCCCATTTCCAACACCGGCATCAATGAATTCAGAGCGGGTTTCCACTCAGGCATCTGTAGTGTTAATTCACAGGGATTCACTTCACCGAGCGGAACGGAAAATTTATTCATGTGAGAAATAAATTGTTTCAGCAGGTCAGACATGCCAGTCGAGAGAGTATGAGTGTGTTATTCCGTCCTTCCACTTTTCTCTGGCTTCACCCGCTGCCCAGTGCAGACATGTCCAGTTGGGCAGTGATTGGCTCCAAAGGGAAGGGCGGCAGCATTTGCTTTGTGAGCACCACTGACTTTTTGGTACTTTGCATGGGTGACAAAAAAATACAGGTAATTTACAACAGAGGGATAAAAACAGAAGAACATAAGAACGACCAGACTGAATCAGACCAAAGGTCCATCTAGCCCAGCAGCCGGTGCCAGGTGCCCCAGAGGGAATGAACAGAGCAGGGGAATTTATTGAGCGATCCATTCCCTGTCACCTAGTCCCAGCTTCTGGCAGTCAGAGGTTTAGGGACACCCAGAGCATGGGGTTGTGTCCCAGCCCATCTTGGCTAACAGCCATCGATGGACCTATCCTCCAGGAATTTATCTAGTTCTTTTTTTAACCCACTTATATTTTTAAACTTCACAACATCCCCTGGCAAGGAGTTCCATAGGTTGACTGTGCATTATATGAAGTAGTATTTCCTTCTGTTTGTTTTAAACCTGCTGCCTATTAATTTCATTGGGTGACCCCTGGTTCTTGTGTTATGGGAAGGGGCAAATAACACTTCCTTATTCATTTTCTCCACACCAGTCACGATTTTAGAGACCTCTATCATATCTTCCCCCCCTTAGTCATCTCTTTTCCAAGCTAAACAGTCCCGGTCTTTTTTAATCTCTCCTCATACGGAAGCTTTTTTAATCTCACCTCATCATTTTTGTTGCCCTCCTCCATACCTATTCCAGGTCGAATGTATTTCTTTTGATATGAGATGTCATTTATTCTGCAGAGATTCAGTTCAATTGCAGTCATAAGAAACAGCTAGTGAACGTTATTTTAATGGGGGTGCTTCTCTGCATCTAGTCTGTAGTGCACTGAGGCTGGCTGGCTCTCTCTTACAGGCCTTCTAACCTCTGTTATGTGCTTGTGTTACTCCCATTATTTACAAGGGCAGTTACATGTTCACACTGGGAGTGGGAGGGACTGGGGGAGGAGGGGGAGACATGCCCCTCAGGAGAGGGGCAGACAAAGAGCGCACAGACCTCCGTTTATCCGCAGTTTCCAGCACGCAGGCACTAAACCAGCCCTGCTGTGGTTGTTCTTGAATGCAGGGTCGTTTATATACTGTTTGATTATGCCTCCGTGTGTTTTTTTGCTTCTCTCCTTTGTTCCTCGCTTCCCTGCTGGGTTCACTTGGTGGTATTCCAATGCACTCCTCTCTCTTTGAAGGATGGCTTCCCCTTGCTTTGCCAGTGTGCACATTCTTCTGTCCAGCGATTTCCTCCTCGCTGCCCGTGGGTTTGTGGGGGCTGCTCTCTGGCTTTGTTCTGGCGCCGCAGGAGTGCAGTGTGATTTGTCCAAGGCAGCAGGTTTCTTGTCATGCATTTCTCAAATGCTTTTCACCCCTTTTGTTTACAATGCCCGCTTCCCTGTGCTGATTGGTTCTGCAGCTTGTGTTTGCTCTCCAACCTCAGATGAAGGCATGTTTTCCCAGCTGGGAGCTCAACACGGCTTGGCAGAGACAAACTATAGGCTGGTTAACTCTACATGAGGGTTCAGGGTGTTTCTGATGACATTTCAATATCACATATTTAGTCACATGGGCAAATACATATTTGCATTAACAGATGCCCTCTTGTATACCCATACTGGATCACTTTAACAGGCCTGTTCCTTTGGTGAAGAGCCAATGAAATTTACTTTGTCCTTTTGGAAAAGAAAAAGTTTATTCTTTTCACAGATTTATCCCTTTCTCAAGTCTTAATTTACTGGGTATCTATGCAAACACAGAAACGTGTATATTCACACACCCCAAACATGCACCGACATGAATATAACAGTTCATTTCCTGCTTGTTTTAATCAACGGTATCTCAAATAGGCCACTCACTCACCCATGGAGTAGAGGTTATCGAAATTCTGGTGCATACGGATGATCTCGTAGTACAGTTCATCGTAGCTGCTGGGCGTTGGGAGGAAGGTGTCTCCATAGGTGATGAACATGTTGAACAAGTTTACTACCTACACAAAAATTTAAAATTACAGTACAGGATTGTTACACAAAATCTAATCTACAATAGACACCAATCAGACCCAGATGTTATTTAAAACCTTGAGAGCAATAAGCCCATAGTACACTGGACAATATTCTTTTAGCCCATCAAAGAGTGGTCCATACGCTACCTTCTTGCTCTGTTATTTCTTAGTGGAAGGTGCTCAGACCCAACTGTGATGGGCAGCAGGATAAAACCTTAAAACAGGCAGATTTCTGATGCTTTGCAGAGTGGGGAAGCTACAGCATGCACACCGTTACCACGGCCCAGAAAACTGAGCTAACCAATTCTGAGCATGGGCTTGTAGAGTCCAGTTATCTATAACTCAGCCTGCTCCAGGGCATAAACCAGCCACCAGCTACCTGGGATGAGAAAGGAACGTCCCTTAAGAGCAAACTTATTACATGACTGACCATCCATTAACGGGTTTCTTGGACCTCCCTCAGTAGCCAACAGCAGATGCTTCTATCAGACACAAGCCAGCCGGCTAGCTGGGCCAGTAATTTTCTATGGGGAATTAAGACAACACCCCGCCTGCCCTTGTTCGGTTAGCCTTCTCTTTCCAGTTTCAGGGTCTCCCATCCCAATCTGGCTTTTCCTGGTTTCTCCCACAAAACACACTTCACCCAGGCTGGCAAAGGCAGGGAGACACTCAATCTTGTCTACACCACTGGGCTTCCACCCCATCTGTGTAGAAAAGATTAATATCTCCCTTCTCCTATTTTTCTATCCCCCTTCAGTTCCCACGGAGCACAGCTGTCCGGCAAACCACTGCCTTGGCCCCCAACAGGAGGGCCTCTAAGGTCTCTAGTATGAGTCATCGCAGGCATCCTTCTGCCCACAACAAGTGTTGTCTTTGGGATTCCCCTATGTCTTCTTAGCATGGATAGGTTCCCAAGCTGGAGATCTGTACGTTGATCTCTGCACAGCTTAACTGCACAGTAGGTCAGCCCCAGCCCCCCACGGAACCTCCTCCTATAAATATATATGGAGATATGCCAATCTCATAGAACTGGAAGGACCTTGAAAGGTCATCGAGTCCAGTCCCCTGCCTTCATTAGCAGGACCAAGTAATGTCCCCCTGACAGATTTTTGCCCCAGATCCCTAAATGGCCCCCTCAAGGATTGAACTCACAACCCTGGGTTTAGCAGGCCAATGCTCAAACCACTGAGCTCTCTCTCCCTCCTCCTCTGGGTCATTCAACGTGAACCCGTTTTCTCTATACTCACCATGAGCGCCAAGGTGAAGATGTTGTGTTTTGCCAATAGCACAGTCTCATTGGACATAAGGAACTTCAGCAAGTTGATCAGAGCTAAGGGAAAGAATAAAAGTAATCAAAGCCTTTTTCAAGAAGCCATTTAAATACAAGTGCATTTTCACCATCCTAACCACTGGCCCAGTGACTAGGAAGTACTCAAACTTAATTACGGCTTTACTAGTTAAAATGCTATTCCGGTCTGATAAATGACTGTGGAAATTGGCCTCGTCCCAGGTTTGTTCTCCTTCACCAACTTCCAGATCTAATCTGTCAGTTTCAAGTGGAGTTACCTGTCAGTCAAGTCTGTTGTCAATGAGGTTTTTCTACCTGTCAGCACCTCAAGCTATGCCTGGAACCTGGAGAATCCAGCCGTCTCCTTTCTGCTCCATACACCATCAACATGAGGTTGTGCAATTAGAACTCTGCTGTCACTTGTGTTGATGACACATGAGGCAGAACACACAGCATGGCTCTTCCGCAGTGATGCTGCCTCTCTGGTGGTGTGATGGCACTAGTAAGGATCTGGTACTTTATTGTGCCAGTTATCTAGGGCAGTGTGGGGAAGATGACAAATCCAGCTCAGAGTCGTCTCCTGAAGACAAATAAATCAATAAAGGCTCATCTAACACTAGGGAAAGATAGTTAGCCCTTTCATTTGAACTCAGTTCATCTAATTAAGGGCTTTAAGCGTGTCCAATTTACAAAGCATCGCTGCATTCTGAACCTTTGCAAAAACGGAAATAGACCATCAGTATTATTGGTAATTATTAGCGTCACTGTGGTTTTCAAAGATTTCCCCTCCTCCCCCACACATGAGATACGGTCAGGAACCAATGCCCAGTTTGTGGGTCTGTCTACATGAGATTCTAAACACATTCTCTGCTCTGAAATCAGCCGCCGGGAACGGGGTTCTGGGACTTTCAGACAGCCAAATTAGGTGGCCAAGACGTGCGAGTTAGGAAGCTGTAAAGGCAGATTTTAAAAGGCTGTTTATTATTTACTGATTAGTACCTGGAGCTAACAGCTTCATGTCAAGCTGTGCCCTCGGTTTTACAGGTACAGCTTGGATTTGATTAATCTTTTCCAAAGCCAGCGCTCCAGCTCGCGGCAATACTGCCATTCAACACACGCTGCTGCCCGTGACCTAGCTCAAGCAGGCAACAGCAGCAGCAAGGCAGGAACAGCTAAATCAGGGCAGCAGAAGCAGGCTAGCAGGAACAGCAATGGGTGCTGGAGAAAGACGGCTGGTGGAAAACCCACCCTGGAAGCTCCAGCAAGCTCCCAGGGAGACTCACTCAGAGCCATCACCCACCCGCGTGTAACAGATTCAAGCAGCGAACACTGCACACTTGGAAAGCAGGAGCAGGGGGGGAAGTTGCCCATGTGTTGAAATAGTTCCTGTGAGTGTCCAATATCTGCCACAGCCTTTGGGCCATACAGCACACAGGGACCAAGTAACCCTTGGACAGTATTTACCCACTACTGCCCTCAAACCTAGTCCTTACTTGTGATTAGAATTGATGTGTAACAAAGTCCCTTCTCAAGGACACGGGAGCAAACCAGCCCTAATCTGGGAGGGCGCTGTACAGAACAGGAAAACTAGCTTTCAGACGAGGCCGAACTATGGGCTCCACAGTGGAAATAGCTACGGGACAGGAAATTTAGCGTGGCAGCAACAAGATAGGAGGGAATGGTCGATTTCTTTGGGTTTCCAGAGTCTCGAGCATGCAGAAAAAGGAGCGGGCGGCAGACGTGAAGACAGAGCAGTGGTCTGAACGGAGCCCTGAAAGCTCTGGTCCCAATGCCAGAAGCATCAGCAGCAAGCCTACCCCAGCCCCAAGGGAGGGTAACCGCGACCCCGGCCTCCCCGAGCACATTTCACGAAGCAGCAGCATTAATGCGCTTGGAATTCAGCCATGAGGCGCCAACCCCACTACAGCTCCTCTGAATCAAACTGTGGCCAGGGCCTTCAGCCCTGGGAGGACTTCAGGCCAATGCTTCTCTGCGAACAAAGAACGAGCAGGTACGGCTGGGCTCTTCACTGGAGCCGAGATCCAGTTAAAACAGGTTTCCAAGGTAACTAAGCCTCGTGGAGAACACCGCAGCCTCCCACAATCGGTACTTTGGGCTGAAGACAGCTGCCCTGCATCAATGTCAAAGCAGCTCACGAGGCATTTCGGAGACGAGCGGCTATAAATAGCCTCGATTCCCAGCCTTGCCCACAGACGTTCACCTAGCCAAGCCTCTGGCCCAAGTGCTGCTGCTGAGCTCCCAGGAGCTGGGATTGCTGGGACTGGAGCAGCCAGGCGCTCCGGATTGGTCAGAAGTGGCGAACAGATGGCCCTTGAACTACCCCTTCCCTAGCCTAGGAAACGCCCCCCCGCCCCCCACACACCCACTTTCCTAACAGAGCCTTGCTGAGAAGAACTCCAGCAGAGCTGGAGGTACAGTGCATCGACAATCCACTAAGCTGTATGAAACATGCAGACACAGTGAGCACAAATACTGCCTGTCATTAGAGGCCACGTCTCTTTCAAAAAGGATACCGGCCCTCACTTTTCAGGGCACAAGCCAATTAACAGAGAGGGGGCTGGGGAAAAAAGGTCTCCTCTGGGCAGGTTATTCGGTAATTGTTCACAAGGAGCTTTCCTGAATCTTCCTCTGAAGCATCTGGTACCACACTGGGTTGGAGACAGAAGACTGGACTAGACGGGCCACTGCTCTGATCTGGACTGACAATCCCTGTGCTCTGCACATCAGCTTCACTCACTGTAACGAATGTGCTCACTTGCTTAATTTCCAGTTTCTCTGCCAGAAGAGACAAGATCTTACTGCAGCTTAAAAATCACTGTGGGAACCTGAATTGCACCAAATCATTGCCCACGCCGAACGTCTTTCTATCGTGCTGGGCAGGGGAACAGACAAGCTCACAGCAAAGACAGCTCAGGGACGGAGATCTGCCAGGTTTACGGTCACTGAATATACTACGCTGACGAATTAGATTGGCTCTTTGGGACCCCCAGGTGTGTGAGACGTTTACGAAGCCCCCAGTTAACAGAGGCACTGCGCCAGTCCTGCTAGCCTTCTTTCACCCAGGCACATCATACATCAGACGCTTTGGACAAGTGGCTCAAGCTAAAGGCTGGGCACAGTCAGTCCTAAACCTGTAAGCACAGATGTTCTAGTAGTTTGTGTACAAGGCAGGCCCTGCCGATACATTTCATGGTGTTTCCAGGGCAAACAGAACTTACAGAGCTGCTGACATCCAGTGCTCTTCAATGAGGACACCCCCGCTAAAATAACCTCGAGGGAAGGGACCACGGGTGAACCCCAAGCTCTGAATAGCTGAGTAGCCTGATGCCAGACGAAGTGCATCACCTCTTCCTCTTTACAGGGAATTGCTCTCTACACACAGCACATGAACAGCTTGCCCTTAGCCCAGTACCATGCCAATAAATTATGCAGGTTTGCCCCCTGGCGGAGCAGCAGATCAATTCTCAGTCATGGATGCTCAGAGAATCGTGCTTTCTGGTTGTGCTTGGTCACATCAGCCAAAACTTGTGCTCCAGTTTTATTAACAGCTACGGGAAAACTGCTAACAAGTCGTAGGTTTGTTCATCCATGAACTGGAAAACGGGGATGTTTCTACCAAACCGCCTAGGTTCTCCCCTCCCAAGAATCATCCGGCTTCTCCTGCCTTCCTGCGATTCCTTCGCCTCACACAGCGTGCCCATCTTCCCCGGGCCTGGCTCCCGGGCCCAGCAGAGAGGTTGCCACAGTTGCTCTAGCAACAAAAGCAGGGAAAGCCTTAACATACCTAATCTGAATAAATGTTTGGCTTGGGTCTCCACTTTGTACAGAGCCATGCACACTGGCAGTACTTCCCAAACAAACCACAGGAAGAAAGGGCCTGAACGCCCACATGTACGCAGAGAAGTACAGGACCTAAAGACGGCGGGGCAGGTCCTTAGAAAAGGGGTATTAAGAGAGGAGGCATGTGACTGGCTGCACAGGTGATTGGCGTCAGTCTCCAGGTCTCAGCTCTCAGGCAGTTCACTCTCCCGGCAATCATCACGGCCAGAGGATGGGAAAGAGGGCCCCTCCTGGTTTCTTAAACTGAAAGTACTGCAGATTGGCGGAGCTTTCAGCTCCTGCAGCATGGAGCTGTTTGCACAGATCGGCCCTTCTGCCACTGGGGTTCTGGGGTGCCAGTTCCTCGCACTCCAGCCCGACAGTCTCTCCCCTTCTCTCCTGCCCCAGCTGATTTTGCTTCCCTTCACTGCATAAAATGGACCGTTTTTCCTCTGCGAGCCTCGGTTTGAACTGAAGTGAACTCAGCCCGGGAGCATCTGGGATCAGTAAGACGTTCCCATTCTATTTGCTGCCTCACCGTTCCTGGTTTGGATGCCGTAGGTGTGGGGGGTGGGCTCTTTGCTCCCAGGGAAGGGGGAGGCAGCAGAACCCTTAGGCCAGTTGCAGTGGGAGCACAAACTCTGCCAAGAGCATTCGGGCTCCAGCAGGCTATTGCACAACTGAGCAAAAGAGAGACGTTGCTGCTGAATCCTGGGAAACAGACTGTGGGGATGGGGAGGAGCTGGGGCATCGCTTTTCCGCCCCTGCTACGCTCCCAGTTCAGAAGCCGAGTCTTCTGAATGGTGCACCAATGGTCATCAAAGAGGGAGTGGGGCAGGAAGCCACATGGCTCCCCTCAACTAGCTGTGTAACGCCAAATAAAATATAGTATTGTGCATTGAGAGCTACTGACCCCTTCAAACCTTCCAGCTGGGTCCCCGGAGGCTCCCAGCCAGGCAGCACGGAAAAGGACGCTCAGTGGACTACAGCTCCAACGTGGAAGACCTGGATTCAATTCCCTGGTCTGCCACGTCTAATTTCAAGTCTAAACTTCCTGATGGCCAGTTTATATCCATTTGTTCTTGTGTCCACATTGGTACTGAGCTTAAATAATTCCTCTCCCTCCCTGGTATTTATCCCTCTGATACACTGAAGACCGCGAGGGGCCTGCACACTATGGGAATGAGGACATGGATGGATGTGAAGGAGCAGCGTGGTCAAGACAGGAGAAAGTTGGAACCTTCACACAGGACAGAGAGCGAATAAGCTTCCCACACCCAGCAGCAGCAGACAAACAAACCTGGGCCTGCTTCACTCTGCGATCCCCATCTCCCCAGGTGGGGAGCAAGCCCCCAAGCCTCAAATATTTTCTTCTTTTAACCCAGGAGAGCTGAGTGTGGGCGACGGTCGGGGGGGGAAGTGTGAGCAGCAGCTGCATAAACCGCTGAGGCCGAAGTCCAGTGGGATTTATGGAGAGATGGGACATGCGCATGGGCAGGGCTAGAATAAGCAGGTGCGGGGAGTTGGGGACTCTTCGACATCCGTCTGAACTAACTCCTGTGATCAGAGGCAGCTGATCTCGGTGTTGTACAGCACACACAAACACCAGGCCATGGCCCAAAGCTACAGTCTAAAAGACACACACAGATGGCAGGACGCTGCGCAGCCCAGAGGAGGAGATTTACTCACTAACGACTGACTTTTTGTAGACATTGTGGAAGCAGCAGGTTGTTGGAGGATCTGAGTGAGGAGTGGGTGAGGGCCAAAGCCCATGGATTGTGAAGGTGGTCATGGAAACAGGGCATCTGGCTGGCTGTGAGAGCAGAAGAGGGTGGGGAGGTGAAAGGGAGCTTGCGGTACAGGAGAAGGTCCAAGATATGAACGAAGGTTGTATGAGTGCTAGTACGACGGATGGCGAGGGGGCTGGTATAAGCCAGTGCTGGAGGCTGGGAACCTCACCAAAAGGAGCACTACGCTGCACTGGGATGGCGGTTCCTAGCTCCCAACCCAGGTCAGACGTAGTTAGCGGGATGGCAATAGACAGCGGGTTGAGAAAGCAGTGGAAGGCAATTCCAGCGAGGCTGCCACCTGGCTGAAGGGAAGAACTCCTCCCCATGCTGGTGTCCAGGAAAGCAGATCAGGAACAAAATGATGAGTAACGGCCCAGGCTCGTGTATCAGAGAAGGAAAGGTTAATTACACACAAATTAAATTGTCTTCCCTTAGCGTCTTCCATCTGAGGACCTCATAATAATGAATTCAGCATCACAGGCCCCTTGTGAGGCAGGGGAGTACTACCAGCGCTGTTTCACTGGTGGGGGAAACTGAGGCACAGAGGGGCGACATGACTTGTCCAAGTCACACAGCTAGTCAGGGACGGAGCCAGGGATGGAACCCAGGAGTCCTGTCTCCTAGCCCTGCATATCAACCACCTGGCCCATCCAAGGAGAGAACAGCACTGCCCACCAACTTGACAGCGGTGTTGTGAGGATCAATACATTAAAGATCTCTTTCTAAACGGGGACAAGCAGGGAGACCCCAGAACAATACAAATCCACAACCACAGTAATTGTGAAGCCTGAAGGCAGGGAAGCAACAGGGCTCTACAACTGTCTGCTGAGGTAGCCCGAGTTTGTTCCTAGGCTAAGGGAATCGGTCATGTTACGTGTGCACAGAAGCTCTGCACAACCATGATCAAACCACTCCTCGGGAGATGAAAATTGACAATAGGGTCTGACAGGAGAGAACTGCCAGCAGCAGTCTCAAGAGACGGGCTTAGGACTGGAAGTGTGACCTGAAAATAGCTGCTGCGCTATTACAAACTCCTGCACCAACGCTGCCCAAGGCACCGTCTAGCCCAGCGTCCAGGGACAAGGTAACCAATTACCCAGGGGTAGTGCTCGTGCTGGCCCAATTACTGTCAATCAGCTGAGACCCTGGGGGCGAGGGGTGCTGGGGAGCCCACAGACGACAGAGGGATACATTTAACGCATCAGCTGGCTCGTCCCTGGCTCTGAGCGCCCACGTGTGGGGAGAGGAAACCTTCTCACGGGTCCTGACCAGAGGGCAGCCCAGACACCAGTGACTGCTCTCGTAGGGTGAAGCACGAAAGCAATAAGGAGTCTGCCTGCATCCCTGCTTAGCGTATCTCGCGCCCCTTTCCCCGCTCTGATAGGATGGGGACTGATCGCCGGCTCTCCTGCCCTTTGCTCTTCTCAATGGCGGCCTCTCCCCCGCTGTGGTTTTACAGCTACAGAAAGAAGCCTGAGCCTTTTTAAAGGCTGGATTCGGTTGCTCCTCTAACAGCTGGATGCTGCTGCTCCATTTTACACGGCTGACTTCATTCAGCACCGAATTCTGTAACTACGGTCAGGTTTTAAATGCTCAGCTGGTGCCTCTCTCAAGGGTACGGACAGTCTGTATTGGCAGGCTCCCCGTCACCTGCTCCTGTTCCCCTCAGCTCCCCGGGATACAAGATGTTTGGATCCAGAGAGTCACTGGGCTGAGAAACAATTGCAGCAGCTTGCCAGAGCCAGCAGTGGGCTGGCGTGGGGAGACGGCAGCAGCTCCAAGAACCAGGCAGCCTGATGTAAAACTGCCCCAGTCATTCCTTCTCTACACAACCCACGTGCCTGCCCCCTGCTGCCCCACACCAGGTCCCAGCCACCAGTGGAAGTGGGGGAAGCAATGGGAACGTTACCAGCTGGCACGGATGCCAAAGCAGTGGACTGGGGCTCGTTTGAACTGCTCTTCGATATCCTGGCAGTTAAGGGTAGGATAGAAATTGACTTTTCTAACTTTGGCCCAAGGTCAAGTGAACCCAAAACTTTTTGTAAGTCAATAAAACGGTGATCTCATCCGTAACAAGTGCAGGCACTAGATAGGCGGGGCTGAGCTAGTTCGACCCTGGCCAACCCTCCGGAGCGCAGACTCATTATTGAGCTAACAGGCGCCCAGGAAGGGAAGTCTGCAATAGCTTCCGATGGGGTCCTGGGGCAAAGCCATGGCCAGGAGCTGTAGGCAAGACCAGCAGCACTGCAACTCATCCGACAGAAGGGACCTGGGAGAAAGGAAGAGGACGTGCTGAGGGAAGAAGTGGAACTAGGCAGAAGTGCAGCCTCTAGACTGATGGCTCCCAAACTGGGGTTTGGGGTCATGGCGATCCCTTCTGTGTAGAGGGGGTCCTGGCGGAAAGACTTCATTAAAATGGCATCATGCCAGCAAAGAATCTGGGAACCTCTGCACTAGAGGAACTGGTCAGACCAAGAGCCAGCAGCATGCCCAGGACACAAAACTCGAGCTATCCTTCACCACATACACCCCCAAGGACCCAGGGCTTGGGTGGGATCAGCTCACAGAGGAAAAACAGCTGGCTGAAGCTGAACCCTAGCAACAGAGAGGTGATGCTGGTGGGCAGAGGAAAGCATTTTGAAGAGTTTTCAGCCATGGTACAAGTACTCAGCCACAGTTGGTCTGTTCACTCCATAGTTTGAACACTGCAGGGAATCTCCTCAGCAACACAGGCTACCCCTGACCTCGACTCTCCACACTGGCCTCCTATAGAATTTGTAATTCAGTTCAAGGTCTCGGTCCTTATCTTCAAGCTGCTCCATGGCCTGGGACCAGGCAATCGCAAAGAGCCTAGAGCTCCAGGATGAAGACCATGGCCAACAGCTATGCTCTGCTGTCACAATGCAACTCTCTACAATAAGGGTGAAGTTCATCTCTGAAGAAGACAGAACCTTCTCATGGGCCAGGCCAAGCCTGTGACATGAACGCCCGCCAGAACGAAGGACGATCACAAACCTCACCATCTTCCGCTCCAAGGTCCATGTTTCTTGGACCTGCCTTCTTTAACATAAACCCAAGCAACATGCATATTTAAAATAAAACCACCTACCAAAACAAGCCACTCCACTGCATATTCTTCCCCCTGGGGAGCCGCTGAGAGAACAAACACCAGATGTGTAGTCACGAATGAATGCAGGTCTGAAAGGCACTCAGATGCTACAGTAATGAGTGCCGTATAAGAACCGAGATAGACCAGAGTAAGAGAAGAGCTCACACCACGAGGCAGCTCTCCAGCTTCTGAAGTCTACAAGACGCGGAGTGGGCCCAGAAAGCAACTATGCAGAGTTTGTCCGGTTTTGCTGCTAGGTATTTGAAAGGTCAAGTCTTGTGTAATTTACTTTTCTTTCACAACGATGCACTTGGAGTATTCCTGCTGAGCACCAGGGAGCTGAACAGACTTTTTCCTCTATATCAGTCATGGGTTTAACGTCACTGAAAAGCACAAGCTCTCATTCCTCCTGCCCATCTGTAGCTACAATAGAAAAAGCCAGGCTGAACAAGGGATCATTTACTATTTCCACTTGAAGGCTACGTTCAAGGGGCCTCTTCTTCTGTTTGAAGCCATCTGTAAAGCTTGGGAGCATTTCCTTCCCTGCCTCTGTATCCTTCAACTCCTCCTGGCACAGAAACCGGTGCAGCCACCATCATCAGTGTGTCAGCTGGAACGGGACAGCTATACTGAGTGATGCTTAGAATCATAGAATATCAGGGTTGGAAGGGACCTTAGAAGGTCATCTAGTCCAACCCGCTGCTCAAAGCAGGAACCATCCCCAATTTTTGCCCCAGATCCCTAAATGGCCCCTGCAAGGATTGAACTCACAACCCTGGGTTTAGCAGGCCAATGCTCAAACCACTGAGCTATCCCTCTCCCCCAGTACATAACTCTCTGCTCCTCTGGAGCCAGCAAGCGGTGCTCACGCCCTGGTTCTGCCAGGCCTCCAGCCTTGTGTGTATTTCAGAATGAGTAAGTGGGCACTCAAAAGCCAGAGAACACTGGTCACAATAAAGTTTTATCAGCTTGAAGGGAGGTCAAATTTTAGGCCTTTACTTCCTTTTACTAAAACTTCTTTCCAAGCCATTTACCATTTGACCAATCGGCTCTTCAGTCATGCTCCTGCTGGCAGCTGCATGCATCGCATCTCCCACCTAGCCTAGCTGATTCACTGAGACAGTTCAGCTACTCCACTCTCCCCCAGTTTTGCAGAGGGCAAGTTTCCCAGGCTAGACAGCTGCTGCAGCCCGTGACAGCAGGATCAGGGGTGGAGGAGTGTCTGGAAATAACTGGTTCAAAAACTGCCCAGCAGCACGAATCGATGAACTGAATTGGTCTTGATCCATTACTGGAGTACAGGAAATGTCATCAGTGACAAAGGCTAGTGGTGGTCAATACCTGAGCCCCCCAGTTACCAAAGCAAAACTCCAGTGATTAATAATGCAACCTGAAATATGTACTGATGCAGTGATTGTGTATTACATATATTGAAAGCTGTTTTTAAAATACCCTTCACTGTTGCCTTGTCTCTGCTCAGTTAGTAGGGTTGCCATTTTAATACTTTCCACCAGCAAACTTTGCACTTCTATAGCACTTATCCAGGGAACCCAAAGCCCTTGACAAAAGCAGGAATTATCCTCATTTTACAGATAGGAAAACTGAGGACAAGAAAGCTTACGTGACATGCCCACAGTCACAGAGCAAGTCAACATAAGGAATAGAAACGAGGTCTTTTTAGTAGCATAGAAAGAATCTGCTTTGCTATTAGAATAAAAATCCTTAAAGACAGAGTTCCAGCATTGTAGAAGATGCTGTGCATTTCAAGTGTTTTCGTTTTAACAGTGGGTTCAGCACCTGTCCGAATTAAGCAAGATAAAAGTTAAGAACTTACAGCACTTACCTTACAATAATTTAGAAACTGAGCCAATGCTTTCTAATGGCAAAGATGATTTTGAATCCTACTTTGCAATCAATTGCCCTACTAAACAGCTGTTTCATCATTATTATATTTAAGATTTCTTATAAAGTGACTTATTCTTGCAATTATGTGTAGACATGAGAATCTCTCTCATATTCCTATAAATGTGGTCTTCCTCTAAAGCAAACCATAGCAGCTCAGAAGAAGTTATCCATATCTTCAAGTTCTGGGGGAATTGCTCAAGCATTACTAATTTTGAGGTGGGAGGAGTTGAAGGAATGAGGTCTTTTATATAACGACTTAAATGAGTCACAACTCTTTCAGAATAGCTTATACATGCGAAACAATATCAAGCAGCACATCTATAGCGATTTCCATCTCCAAAGTGCTGTACAAACATTAACCAATTAGAAAAGTGTTCAATGAAATTAACATGCACAGACCCCTCCCTCATGACCAGCTAAGTCAACGTCTTATCTTATTTTCACAGAGCCGGAAGCAGAATTTAATATTCGTCACAGCAGGGAACTGGATGGATCTGACCAGAATTCCTCCAGCAGGTCTGTCAATGCACCTCAATCTTGACCTTCAATAAACGCAAGTCCTTCACAAGTACGGATTACCACACGTGCCAAATAGTGCAGCTGTTTTGAAACCTGGTCAAAATGTCTGCCAAGGAACACGTGGATGCCATCACATTCATCGTAGCTTATGACCCAAGACAGATTTCCAGCTGAGTCACCTACGATGGTACATAAACCTTGCAGAAGCAAATAAGGCTTTTCCTCAGGGAACAGAAGCAGCTTCCAGAGTGACCACAGTCCAACCTTGGTCTCAAACCGAAAGCCAATAACTTGCTGACATAACCGTTCTACTACACGACCATATTACGAGAAGGTGAACACACAGTAGTCAGAAAACACCAATGCACCCTTAACTCTGCCCCCTTGTGTGCACATACTGCAGAGACGTTCATTACACGAATACTTTTGCTCTTTCCAATACTACACATCATACCATTTTTCTAGGACCTACAACACACACATGTAGCACCCTCAGCTATTGTGTACACCAAAGACAGTAACCGTCATTTATATACCAGAAACACACTACACGGTTGCAGAGCACATTGCGAATTGCATGTAGGAGAAATAGGATGTGATCATAGACTCATAGGACTGGGAGAGACCTCGAGAGGTCGTCTAGTCCAGTCCCCTGCACTCATGGCAGGACTAAGTATTATCTAGACCATTCCTGACAGGTGTTTGTCTAACCTGCTATTCCACAACCTCCCTAGGCAATTTATTCCAGTACTTAACCACCCTGACAGTTAGGAAGTTTTTCCTAATGTCCAATCTAAACCTCCCTTGCTGCAATTTAAGCCCATTGCTTCTCTTCCTATCCTCAGAACAGTTCTTCTCCCTCCTCCTTGAGAACAGTTTTCAAGTACATAAAAGTTTGTTACATGTCCCCTCTCAGTCTTTTCTTCGTCAGACTAAACAAACCCAATTTTTTCAGTCTTCCCTCATAGGTCATGTTTTCTAGACCTTTCATCATTTTTGTTGCTCTTCTCTGGACTGTCTCCAATTTGTCCACATCTTTCCTGACATGTGGCTCCCAGAACTGGACACAATACTCCAGTTGAGGCCTAACCAGCGCTGAATAGCGCAGAAGAATTACTTCTCGTGTCTTGCTTACAATACTCCTGCCAATACAGCCCAGAATGACGTTCGGGTTTTTTTGTGTGCAAAATTGTTACACTGTTGACTCATATTTAGCTTGTGATCCACTATGATCCCCAGATCCCTTTCCGCAGTACTCCTTCCCAGGCAATCGTTTCCCATTTTGTGTGTGCGCAACTGATTGTTCCTTCCTAAGTGGAGTACTTTGCATTTGTCCTTATTGAATTTCACCCTGTTTAATTCAGACCATTTCTCCAACTTGTCCAGATCATTTTGAATTTTAATCCTGTCCTCCAAAGCACTTGCAGCCCCTCCCAGCTTGGTACCATCCGCAAACTTTATAAGTGTACTCTCTATGCCATTATCTAAATGATTGATGAAGATATTGAACAGAAGCGGACCCAGGACCGATCCCTGTGGGACCTCACTCGTTATGCCCTTCCAGCATGACTGTGAACCACTGATGATTACTCTCTAGGAATGATTTTCCAACCAGTTTTGCACCCATCCTATAGTAGCTCCATCTAGGTTGCATTTTCCTAGTTTGTTTATGTTGCTCATGTAATTAAAAATTGCATTGGAATGATAAACACAAGGGGGCCGTGTCCGCGGTATCAGGAGGTGACATATCAATTCTCCTGGGCAATAGAAAAGGGTAGAACAGCAAACACGGCAATGAGGTGATTACCACACTCAGCGGCTTGGCCTTTCCTTTTTTGTGCAAAGTGGGTGATTGATTGGCTGTGGCAACAGAGAATCTCCACAACTGTTTCACTTAAATTCCTGACAAAGCAACACAAACCACTGACTCCCCCGCACAACTTGTAACAGCAATGCACAGCTCTACAGCTTAAGCCCACAAGGGTAGGTGGTCATTATGTATTAAAACAGATCATTATGCACACAGCCAACAGTGGGAAAGCCAGAAATCAGAAAGCTATATGTTGCTTCAAGGGAGACCTCCGTGCTCAAACTAGGAAGCAGGGTTCAAAACCTATTGTGGAGAACGAGGGAGATATCTGTATTTTTTATGAGTGTCATCTGCACCTCACCTTACTTGTTTGATATTATCCTTACAGACTGCATGGAGCTAAATCAGGGGAGGCTGCTGGGGAGAAACAGGAAACGAAATGACGACAGAGCTGAGGTATCTCCAGAGGGAAGACCCAGGGTCCTTCGAGGAACAAGGGGGGAGCTGTTAATTGGGAAGTGCCCACCTGCCTGGCTCCAACCAGGCTAGCTGGTTCAGTTTCTTAGGCCTAGGATCAAAGGGGCACCAAACCATGAAAGACCCCAGCTTGGGGAGGCGGGGGGGGGGGAAGGGGACAGCAGTGGCTGGAGATGAGTCTCCGACAGAGATACTGGGAGAACACGCCAGGGGCTGTCTGTCTCTCCCAGGCCAGGAGCAGGGGTCTAGGCTGAGCGGAACTTACCCAAGCCTTGCAGGGAAAGGATACAGTTTGGTAGGACCCAGGCGTCCGGCCTTTTATTGTTTTCTCTCTTTGCGCTGCTGGCTGTGGACCTTCGGGTGAATAAATACTTTGCTTCAAAGAAGCTGTTTTTGAGTCACTTTAATCAGCCGCTGGTCACAGGCTCCCCACAGGTAAAGGGCAGACAGGTGCCCAGCACAGCCGGGCCTGTCGCGTTATCACAGCTGGTAAGCGGGGGGTGCAAGCCCAGAGATCCAGCTGGAGAGTGCTGGGACCATGTGGTTGGAGGAGGGTGAAGGTGGCAAAATCTGTCACCAGACGGCTGCACTCGGAGGGACTCACAGGGGCCCAATGCGCAGCTCCCATCACCGTGACACCTAAGCTATCCAGGTTCTTTTGTTCAAGGTTTTGGATATAAGCTGGATACTCTGAGTGGAGGATTCTGGTGGACACAGAAGGAGCCACTCCGTTCAGGACTTGGCTGATAGCTACAAAATGCAACTAGAAATATTTTTAAAGGCAAGAAAACTTCAAGGGGGTCAGCTCCTCAGACAGCTTCACACCCACGCTGCTCATGGGAAGGTACTCGGACTCTTCCCTCAGTCTTCACCAGCCAGCCAATCGGTGTGGGCATCTGAGCCCACCTAGGTAGGGACGGATACCATGCTCCCGGCCATGGTGTATTAATACCTACGTAGCACACCCTGTGCTAGGAATTTATTTCGAAATACAACTGGCTGGGGTAAAAGAAGAAATCCGATAGGCAGCTAAGCAGGGCCGGCTCTAGGATTTTTGCCACCCCAAGCAAAAAAAATTTTGGCCGCCCCTCCTCCCCCCCGTTTTTTTCTTGCCCCACCCCCGGCCCCGCCTCAACTCCACCCCTTCCCCAAATCGCCAGCCCCGCCTCCTCCCCCGCAGGTGCTACATTTCCCCCTCCCCATTGCTTCCTGTGGGCCCCCCCTCAACTCCCCGCCCTAGCTCACCTCAGCTCTGCCGCCGCCACTCGGGTTCTCCCCCTCCCTCCCAGGCTCTCAAGCCTTAAGTAACCCACCAGTGATTTTCACAACATACCCCTCATTTTTTGTGTCTGAATGAATCACTTGTTTATTTTAAAGCAACTGGGTGCTGGGTTTTGCAACAAACAAGCAGGGCAATCGATTTCTTGGGACAAGGTCGTCCCATAATCTTTCCTCCAGTGTATGGATTTGAATGTCCAGCTTTTAACTTTTTAAACTGATTGAAGAAACCTCATGTGAATTTCTTGTTCATGCCCTTCATTCTTAGCAACGTGCTGTTCACAATATTTAATTTAGGGAAGAGACATCTAGTATCATGGACTCTGAACCAAGAAGTGGTTTCCTCTGGATCCTGAAGTATGTATAGAACATTTCATTAGAACTACCCCACCGAACTCGTAAGACGTAAACAATTATGATCTTGGAGGGACCTTTGAAACAGTCTGCAAGTACTTGTAGCATGTCTGTGGTTCATATAGTGGTACATCATGGGGAACACATCCATCACGGTGTCTTAATTCAGCTATTCCGGTCCTAGGACGTATTACCTCACATTGTTACAGGGTACATAAACAGCAGCAGATAGCAGGTTGAACTTATAGAGGCACATGATGTGGCATGATAGTTTCCAGAAATCCACAGGGCAAATTTCAAGCTGTTTGTGGGAGTTCTTCATGTGTAAAGTTACTCCCAGGCTCGGGTTCTCCCCATCCCTCCCAGGCTTGAGAGCCTGGGAGGGAGGGAGCGAGGGGGAGAAGCAGCGCATGAATCAGCTGTTTCGTGTGCCCCAGCCGCTCGGGTTCTCCCCCTCCCTCCCAGGCTTAAGAGCCTGGGAGGGAGGGGGAGAACCTGATCCCACTGAGCGGCCGCAGCACGCAAAAGCTGAGCGGCGGCGGCAGCGAGCTGGGATGGCCGGGGCACATTTCTAGGAGCAGCATTCTGCCGCCCCTAGAAATGTGCCACCCCAAGCACCAGCTTGTTTCGCTGGTGCCTAGAGCCGGCCCTGCAGCTAAGGGCTAGACCAGAGACCATTCTCCTGCAAACTCACATGACCATGAAAAGTGGAAAGCCACCTATGTGACAGTATGTAAGCACCAATACATGCCCAGAAGCAGGGTGTCCACACACTGATTTGACGGCAGCATCATGCACAACAGGGTTGGGGGTGTATTTGTGGCGGTGTTTCCTTTCGCAGCGTCCGACTCCTCTGCGTCTCACTGCAAGATCTCGCCCGGAGCTCAAGTCCCAGCAGGAGACTGCAGAAGCTTTCGGAGGCGCTGCTGCTGCTCGCCTCCCATGCCCAGAGGAAGCGCTTCTCTCCATTAGATGGGACACGAGCTCTTTGCCTTATTTAGAGACCCGCCAACATTAGACTCCGGAAGGGAAGAGACGGCTCTGCACAACTCTGCTGTCGTCGCCTACAATTCTCATCTCAAGTCCTCTACGCCCTACACTCTGCTGCCTCCTCTCCGCACGACGCTCCCTTTGTCTCCTTCTGCCACTCAGTTCTATGCCTGGAGCGGCCTTCCTCCTCCGATCTGCCATGCACCACTCCCTCCCCGCCCGTCAGTCACTGCTCACAAGTCTTCCCATTTGTCTGCCACCCCATATCTCCGCCCGGGTGCTCGCTACTGCAGAGCCCTGGCCTCAGTCTGTGCAGCTCCCACATTAGGAAGGGACTGAGGCAGGCCTCTAGGGTTCTCGGTTAGGCATCTCTGGAGAGTCCGGCGGACGTCGCTTTGGAGACCTGGAGCTCCCTTCTGCAGACCCCTGGTGGCACGACAGCCAGAGGCACTGTTTCTGTGGTTTGGCGCAGGAAGCAGATAGGGAGCATGCCAGCCGGGGGCTCAGAAAGGGCAGAGCAGGGTAGAGATTTCTGTATCCTGATAGGGCATCAGCTGGCCAACAGACCGAGGGCAGAACATCCCCGTCCACTCGTGCCAGTGGCAGGAGCACCCTGGGAAATCAAACAGCTCCCTGGCGAAGGAATATCACTTGAACCACTCAATGCGTCCCCAGGGAGAGCCGGCCTTTCGGAAATCAGCCTGCCCTAGACGTCGTTCAGGAAACTCACACCTGTGACAGGTGCGGTGTCTTTTAATTCCAGGTCTCCCCGGGCTTGTGTGAATTAGTGAAGCAGCTGCTGACGAGTGGCATTCCCCTGCAGGAAAAACGACAGCGCAATCCTCACTGCAATACATTTCTTCCTAAGAGGATCTCACTGAGCATGCAGACGCTCACCAAAACCACTGAGCTCTTGAAGTGTGCAGGGTACGTCAGCACACCCACACTCGACCAATCCAGTGCATTTTACTCTTCCCGGCTTTCCTTTCAGAGCACAAGCAGTGCTTCACACTTCTAAAGCACTTCACTTTTCCTAAGCCTTGTATCAACAGTAGCTAATTAGTGAGAGAACAAAACTGGCCCTGGATATGGAGGCCTGGTCTACCCCCGAGTTAGGTCGACGTAAGATAGCTTACACCAACCCAACTCTGTAAGTGCCTACGCTACAATATTGCTCCCACCAACGTAAGTCACCCACTACACCGACTTAGTAACTCCACTCACGCGACAGGCGTAGCGCTTAGGTCGATGCAGTGTCATGTAGACACTGCACTGACTATTCCGACTGTCAGCCCCGCCTGGTGGGGCTCTGGCGGTCAGTGCCCCACAATGCCCACACTGACAGTCGGTGCAAGAGTTCCTGGTGAGGACACGCACTGCCGACAGAAGAAGCTAGCGTCACCTCCACTTTGTAGTGTAGACATGCTCTGAGTCTCAGAGTGCAGTGGGAAGGGGATGGATTTTTTAGATAGGAAAGTTTAGGGTTATGATTCCTCATAGTGAGATCATTAAACTACGGACTAGTCTCTTAAGGGACGTGGTGAAAAGGTTATCGCTTGGCACTTGCAGAAGTAGACTCGATAAAGCCTTGATCAACGTACTGTAGGGAACAGTCCAGGCAGAAATGAGCTAACAGGGAGGTATGGGGTACAGCTCCAAGTTCCATCCTGCAATTACAACACACACTGCCTGATACCGTTTCTATTGGCATGGATTTCATTGCCACACAGCCAGTCCTCTGGGGGCTCGGTTCTGAAGACAGCAACTGGAAAAAAACCACTACTTAATTAAGGGCACCCACTTTGCCCCCTACAGGAATAAACCGGGAAAGGCAGGATGGGTCACATGTCACAAAAGGCCAAATGAAATAACTGAAAAGAAGTCCGATTGTTGGTGCATTTCTATGTCCCTGTGCTCAGCTGGGCACAGCGACCGAAGGAAAGTACTCGACTGTGAATTGAGAACCGCTTCAGAAACCCCTCAGCACATCTTTTCAACAGCCATCCTCTAGCCAAGTTCCTGGCGAGAGCTGCATGAATCCAGCCAAGCCACCCATCCTAGACCTGAACCACAACTCCCAGAGCAGGACACAGGGGATCAGGTCCCCTTCAATTCGCAGAAACCTCCCCTTTAACCCACAAAGGCTAGGGGAGTAATTGCACCCTCATAGCTCAGCTGCTTCTCCTGCTTGCAGGACTGGAAGAGATGTGACAGACAAGGGCCGTTAAGGCACCTGGTCCATCGCCCGCGGTGAATACAAAGATTGCACTGCCCGTGCTGTGTCCACGTTAATGTGAACTGACTCCCCCGCAGCGAACACCACAAGGGCCAGAGTTTAGAAGCATCTCCTCCTTCCCATGGATACTTGTGCTCAAGAGATTGTGCAGCTCCTCACACAAGCTTCTCCCTAGCCCACCTGCTGCCACAAACCCAGCTTCTCCTGCACCACAGCCACCCCGCTATTCCCAGCTGTTGGAGGGAGAAACAGCCTCCGTTAAGGAATGCTGCTCCCATCAGGTGAGTGGGGCTCTGAGCACTGATATGATGTATAAAAAACCATGAGGCACTTGGATACCATGGCAATCAGGGCCATACAAGAAGGCAGATTAGCTACTATTATAAGGATCCAAGAAGAATCCAAGACAGATACAGAGGAGGCGAAGAGGAGGAGGAGGAGTTTTGAAGGGGATCTAATTACCATGCAGTGATTTTTAAAAGAAAACAGAGCAGTTTTGACAAAAGCTGTAGCTTTTTCGCCAAGGAAAGAGCGCTCTTAGCAAGGGAGGAGCAGCTCCTGGAGCACGCACAAAGACGGGTGAACATAAACGGTTCGAGGTACCTGACCAGAGCTCCCGCCAGGTATAATGAAGCCTCACTCTGCATTTCTTCTGGTAGCACAGCAGCTTGTGCACGATCTGAATGCACCGCCTAGAACAGAGAGAGGACAGCAAGATTATCACTCGCCCCCGAGACACGGCCGGGGCCATTTTAAACCCTTATGCAGCAGACCTTTAGACTTCTAGGAAGGGCAGACAGCGGATGGCCGGATGTCTCTCTTTGGGGAGAAAGGCAAGTTGAACCAAGCCCCTAGCTAGGAGGGCTTGACTCACTATCTCAGGCCCGCTGCCCTGAGGGAAGCGGAGCCACCAGGACAAGGCTGGAGAGAGCACCTTGCATGGCAGCGTACAAGCTCCCAGTGACTGAATGTGCTACAGAAACACTTACAGAACAATACCCCGGGGGTCTCTAGGGTCGCTGGTTTCTCACATTTGGACAGTCTCTCTCACGGGGAGGTTAGGAGATTCACTGCCCTGGCGTGAGGAGCCTGTAAGGTCCATGAAAAGGAGCTACGGAGCTCGCAGAACTGACATGCTCTGCCAGATGAGTTCAGTGAGCTTGCAAGTTCCTTGAATCTGGAAGCAGTTACAGGTGCAACAGACCTTATCAGCTCCACACGCACGACAGCATCACAAGCACACATAGGGTCCTTGCACGGTCCCCAAGCAAAAGTCACGGGGCGCCCAGGAGACAGCACTGAGTTCACAGCCCGTGCTAAGCTCCAGAGGCAACGCCTGCAGACGCCGCCAGCTCCAAAGCAGTGGCATCTTGGCAGAGCTACAGCATATCTAAGTCTTCCTGCTGAACTCACGAGCCGCGTGCCCGAGCACCTCCAGACATTTTAGGAACGAGTCCATCTGTGGAGCTTGCAGGCTTCCAGGGCAAAGTCTGCAGGATCTCGAGAGAAAACAGCTGCATACCTGTTTGGTACCTGCTGTTCTTCAAGATGCTTTGCACGCGGCCATTCCACTTCAGGAGCACGTGCACCAAAGCCGGAGAACTTTCCCCCCTAGTGGTACCCGTCAGGGCAGTGCATGCACCCTCCACACACACGTGCTGCTAGCCAAGGGCATAAAGGGGCAGAATCACACTGGAAGCAGCGCTTGCTGTCACTCTGATGCAGGGTGGAAGGAGGGTGGGTTGTGGAATGGACATAGAATCACAGGGTTAGAAGGGACCGCAAGGGTGATCTCCTCTAACTCCCGGCCCAAATGCAGGATTTGAGCAGCACAATACATGTGCTGTGCATCGCAAAGCACAACAGTACCGAACAGGTATGTAACTATTTTTATCCCAGTGTCTGCACATGGCATAAGCAATTCCAGAGGGAGGAAGGGTCTACCTAAACAAGCATCATCTCGTCAGGCCTGGGGGGCAGCATAATGAATGAATGTATGACACAGATGCAGCCCTGCAACAGTCACTGATGGGTACGTGACCCAAGAAAGCAGCTGATGCTGCATGAGCTCTTGTAGAATGTGCTAAAACTCTCTGAGGTAGAAAAACTTGAGCAATATCATAGCACAGATGAATGCAACCCAGGAAGACATCCTCTGCAGAGACAGGTTGTCCTTTCATCCCGTCAGCACAGGAGACTGTTGGACGAGGAGATGCCCTGAAGTTCGTGCATAGGGGCAATATTGCCTGAAACCGACCACAAACCAGCCAATCGTCCAGATATGGGTGACACCACGGTCATGCACTTTGTGAAGACTCAAGGGGCTGATGGCAAGTCAAAGAGGGGAGGACCATAAACCTTTAATGAAAATCTGCTACAACAAATTTTAGTAGGGCTGGAAGGGTCTTCAAGAGGTCACCAAGTCCAGTCCCCTGCACTGAGGCAGGACCAAGTGTACCTAGACCATTCCTAGCAGGTGTTTGTCCAACCTGTTCTTAAAAACCTTCACAGAGGGGGATTCCACAACCTGCCTTAAGAACATAAGAATGGCCACACTGGGTCAGACCAAGGGTCCATCTAGCCCAGGATCCTGTCTTCTGACAGTGGCCAGGTGCCCCAGAGGGAATGAACAGAACCGGTAATCATCAAGTGATCCATCCTCTGTCACCCATTCCCAGCTTCTGGCAAAGCCTTGGAAGTCTATTCCAGAGACTAATTACCCTTATAGATCATTTTTTCCTAATACCCAACCTAAATCTCCCTTGCTGCAGATTAAGCTCATTACTTCTTGGCCTACGTTCAGAGGACTTGGAGAAGAAGGTGATCACTGTCCTCTTTATAGCGGCTGTTAACATATTCAAAGACTATCAGGTCCCTACCCCTCAGACTTCATTTCTCAAGATTAAACATGCCCAGTTTTTCTAACCAATCATAGGCCAGGTTTCCTAAATCTTTTATCCTCTTTGTTGCTCTCCTTTGGACTCTCTCCAATTTATCCGCATTTTTCCTAACGTGTGAAGCCCAGAACTGGACACAGTATCCCAACTGAGGCCTCACCAATGCTGAGTAGAGCAGTTAATTACCTCCCATTTCTTACATGACACTCCTGTTAATACGCCCCAGAATGATATTAGCGTTTTTGCAACTGCATCACACTGCTGACTCATATTCAATGTGTGATCCACTGTAACCCCCAATCCTTTACAGCAGTGTTACCACCTAGCCCGTTGTGCCCTATTTTATAGTTGTGCATTTGATTTTTCCTTACGTGTAGTACTTTGTACTTGTCTTTACTGAATTTCATCTTGTTGATTTCAGACCAATTCTCTGATTTGTCAAGGTCATTTTGAATTCTAATCCTGTCCTCCAAAGTGCTTGCAACTCCTCCCAGTTTGGTGTCATCGCGAATTTTAGAAGCATACTCTCCACTCAATTATCCAAGTCACCAATGAAAATATTGAATAGTACCAGACCCATGAATGACCCCACTAGATATGGCCTCCCAGCAGGGCCGGCCCACAACATTTTGGCACCCGAGACAGGGCCTTGCTTGGGCCAAACCTTTGAAAGGTCTCAATTGTGCCTTCTTCCTGTTCTACTCCTCTCATGGTACTGCTCTGCTACCTACCCCAATAAAGGAGAATTAACACTTAATTTTGGACAAGGCTTTTTAAGTTAACACTTAACTTTCAAACACCTGAACAGCAAATGTAACTTTTCTTGTCTGCATAGTATCAATGTCAATAAATTCTAGAAAATGCTCTCTGACAGTCACCATTGCAGGGACATTTTCACTAGGTTCTGTTGTTGTTACAAAACGCACCATTCAAGTCATTTGTTCAGTATGGCTGATGTCAGGTGTGCAGTCCAGAATAACAGAGTAATATTTTGCTGACTTCAGATCTGCCACAATCTTGTTTGACTTTTGTTGCCAGTAACTGTATGATCTCATTTTGAATTGCTTTTCCAAGGTAGTGGTGTGTGTACATTTCTTGGGTGGTGACTCTTCTTAGATGCTCCTGGAGTACAGCATCAAACTCAGCCGTCAGCTCCACAATTTTAAGGACATTTCCATTGTTTGGCACATACAGCTGATCTGAAGTGCCACACAGTGCTAAGTTTTGGGTAGCAAGCACTCTCACAATGGCAATGAGCCTTTTCAGAACATTTTGCCAGTAAAGAGACTCTGATTCTATGATTCTATGACTCTGATGCAATCTTCTCTTGATGCTGATCATCTATGGTGGCCTTTAACCTTCGTCTCATCTCAAGCTCTTTCCACCTATAGAATGCTCTCTGGTGATTTGCTGCCTTCCCATGGCATGCCAGATTTCTAGCCAGATTTTTCCAGACCTTTTTCAGGGAAGCAGCAGGAAACAGGAAGCTCCCTGAGAAGCTGGTGTTAATCAGTCCAGGCTCCTGGGGGTGCTAGAGAGGTACATACGAGGCTCCTCCTCCTCTCTCCCCCTGCAGCTCCTGCTGTTTTCTGTTCTTCCCTTTCACCTTTTCTCCTGCCTGCCTATTATGTCTCTTGTGCCCTCCTTCCTCCACCACAGCACTCCACCATCTCTGTGCATGTAGAGCAGAGAGAATACAGATGCACCAGCAGCAGACACAATTTTCTACACTCTGGGTACCAGTGGCGCCCCCACCTCCACCCCCACAGTGTGGCACCTGAGGCGGCCGCCTCAGTTTGCCTCATGGTAAGGCCAGCCCTGCCTCCAAGGAGTGAACCCTGGATAACCACTCTGAGTATGCTCTGTCAACCCACTGTATAGTAATTTCATTTAGACCACATTTTCCCAGTTTGCTCATGAGAAAGTCATGTGGGACTGTGCCAAAAACGTTATTAAAATCAAATACCATGTCTACTGCTTCCCTCCTATCCACTAGACCAGTAACTCTGTCAAAGGAGGAAATGAGGATGGTTTCGCAGGATTTCTTCTTGACAAATCCATGTTGCCTATTTTTTTCATAATCCTGTTGTCCTGTAGGTGCTTAAATAATTTGTTCCAGTACTTTTCCAGGTATCAAAGTTAGGTTGACTGATTTATAATTCTCTGGGTCCTCTTTTTCTCCTTTTTAAAAGATAGCTACATGTTTGCCCTTTCCAGGCCTCTGGGACCTCACCTGTCCTCCATTAGAATTGCTAATGATTCTGAGATTGCTTCTCAGATCTGTGGGCAGAACTTTCTCTTAGGGCCTGGAGTATAAATGCGCAAAGATTTTAGGGTTGCCCCAGAATCTTTAAGAGTGCAAAGTTTCATCTGTTTTCCTCCAACAACAGATTCAGACCCTCACATGGCAAGTCCTCAATTGTTTGCTGGACTTCTGTTGATATGCTCGATAACTGCATTCAAAAAGCATGATGCACAGTGATTGCAATTGTCAACCCTCGCATTGCCAAGTCTGTCTTGTCCAATGAGGCCTGGAAAGATGGTCTTGCCACCAGGTGGCTTTCATTTAGTAGAGCTTTGGACTCCTCTTTAGCATCATCTGGCAGCTTGTCTGTAAATTGGAACACTGAGTCCCAGCTGGAATAATCCTAATGGGCTAAGAGGGCCTGCCGGATGGTTTGCAATCCTAAACTGCAGTCCTGAAGACAAATAAACCATTCTCCTAAATAAGTCCAGCTCTTTTGCATTTTTGTCCTTGGGAGCAGATTTAGAATGCCCTGGCCTTGGTTTCTCATTCACAGCTGTCACTACCAAAGGTCTGGATGTGAATAAAAACACTCATGCCCGAGATGAAACTTAGTGCCGCTCCTTTGTTCTTTTTTCAGTGGGTGTCAGAGAAGAGGGAGTTTGCCAAAGAATTTTGGTGGGCTCTAATAGGTAGAATATCCACCAACTTGTGTGGATTATCCTTTCCAGAAGTTCCCGGACGATTACAAAATGTACCAGACCTGGGAAAGACTATTCCAGAACAGCAGTGTCATGTGGTGATGAGGAGGAAGTGTTGAGCAGAGGCACTAAAGTGTCTGTCTGCACCACTGTTTGCTGAACAGCCATAGCAGGAGGGTAAGAAACCAGAGGGATAAGATCCCTCAGTTGCTGGCTACTGGGTGTCAGGACCGAGACCGGTACCAGATGGAAAACAGCACCTTGATGGGGATCTAGTAGAGCGGCTGTGACGGAGTAGAGAGCGAGATGGATCTGACCTGAGAGGCTGGCTGCATTGGGAAAGGCTGCATCGGGAGTGTGAGACTTTACCTGAGGCTGTAACATGAGCCAGGACGGGGGTTGGGAGGTGACACCTTTGGCTGGGAGAATGGTAAAAGGCGAGAGGAGGGGCCCCGGGGGAGGGGAAGAGCCTGCTGGAGTTTTGGCTGGTTCTTGGTCAGTTTTTTGGAGCTGGGTGGTGAAACACAGGGAGCCCCAGAGCCGGGGTCTAAGCTCCCTGCCCCCCAGAAGGCCCCAGCTGAAGGGTCCTGGTCATACTTACAAGCTCTGTTTGGACTCTTTCCTGACAACCCTAATAAACCTTCTGTTCTACTGGCTGGCTGAGAGTCACATTGAATCCCGGGAAGAGGGGTGCAGGACCTGACTCCCCCACACTCCGTGACAACTGGTGGCAGCAGTGGGATCTTCTGCACCCCATGAACGGCACTTCCTGCAGTAAGTGACTGGAGGGCAGTACAACGAAGGGGGATTGACGGGGAGCAGGTTGCTGAAGAGGCAGAGAGAGGCGGTTTCGGGGGGCGGAGGAGTTACGCTTAACCCTGAGGGTGTGACCAGTGAGAAGGGCTGGCACACTAGGGGTTCCTCCTGGAAGCCATGGGGGCCAAGACCGCACAGGCCTGCGAGTGGCCAACAGGAAGATGTATGCTAAGCGCCGTAAGAACGACCTGGTGGAGCTGTGCAGGCAGAGGGGGCTGCGCATTGGGAAGTCCACCAAAGACCAGCTGATTGCGCAGCTGGAGGAGAAGGATCGCTTGGATGACCCGATCCCT
Organism: Macrochelys suwanniensis; assembly: GCA_033296515.1. NCBI lineage: Eukaryota > Metazoa > Chordata > Testudines > Chelydridae > Macrochelys > Macrochelys suwanniensis. The sequence continues at coordinate 142,201,523 of CM065778.1, forward strand.
GTCCCTGGGGGAAGCCGCCCGACAGACGCAGCATGGGCCCCAGGGCCCGACCTGACTGGGAGGGGTCAGACTGCTGCCGAGGACATCCCAAGACCCCTCTCGCCTCTGCCCAGGGGAGAGGTTGGGGAAAGCCCAGCAAATACCGAGGGCACCTTGACCCCGGCGGCCAGCAGGGGATCTTCCCGGAGGAGCTCCCCATCCCAGCAGTGGAGGCGGCTGGATTGGGAGAGGGAGATAAAACTGAAAGAGCTCGAGTTGAGACAGCAGGAACTGAAGGAGGAGCGGGAAGAACGGGAAAAACAACGTCAGCATAAGGTGCAGGAGAAGGAGAAACAACGCCAGCATGAGCTGGAGGAGAAGGAGAAACAACGCCAGCATGAGGAGAAACAACGCCAGCATGAAGAGAAACAACGCCAGCATGAGCTGGAGTTGGCCAGGCTGAGGAGCAGTGAGGCCCCGGCTGCGGTGAGTGAGGGGGGACCCAAGACTACAGGGAAGTTTGATCGTAACTTCCTGGCCCGGCGTAAGGAAGGGGAAGACATAGACAGCTTCCTGGCGGCCTTTGAGAATGCCTGCAGGTTGCACAAGGTTGACCCTGCAGACAAGATCCAGTATCTCACCCCCTTACTAGACCCTGCAGGCCTGGACGTGTACGGCCGAATGAAAGAGACGGAGACTGGGGACTATGAACTGTTCAAAAAGGCCCTGCTCTGCGAGCTTGGGCTGACTCCCGAGATGTACCGTCAAAGGTTCCGGGATCAGCGAAAAACCCCTGAGATCACGTACCTACAACTGGCCAACCGGATACATGGATACGCCCGCAAGTGGACCGCTGGGGCCCAAACTATGGAGGACCTGCTCGAACTATTCGTACTGGAACAACTGTATGAACTGTGCCCATCAGACCTGAAGCTATGGTTGATGGACAAAAATCCAGGGAGCCCGCAGCACGCAGGGCGGCTGGCCGACGAGTTCATGAACAGTCGGTCAAGGGTGGCAGGGAGGAATCCCAAAGGAGCAGGCCCACCCTGAGGCAGCAAGAGAGGCAGCATGGGACCTCCCAAAGGGGAAATAGGGAGAACCCCCTCCCGAGGGGAACCTCCGACATCAGAACCAACCGACCTGCTCGAGGGGACCAACGGGACATGAGCTGCTATCACTGCGGCCAGAGGGGCCACGTACGGTCCCAGTGCCCCAAGATCAGAGACAGACTGAGCAGACCAAACCCACACCGGGTTAACTGGGTAGGGGCCCAGCCAGATGAGGGGCCGACAGCCCAGAAGAGGGGGGCTGGCAGCTTATCAACGGCTCCGGAGGGAGGAAGGCCCCAGACCAGCTCCTCGGGGGGGCTGGATGCTCTGGACTCAGGGTTCTCGGTTTATAGGGTGGGCGCGGGGCTGTCCCTTCGGAGAGAGTGCCTTGTTCCCCTGGAGATAGATGGGAGGAAGGTCACTGGATACTGGGATACGGGCGCGGAGGTGACGCTGGCCCGGCCTGAGGTGGTGGCCCCAGATCGGGTGGTACCCAACACCTACCTGACCCTAACAGGGGTGGGCGGGACCCCGTTCAAGGTACCCGTGGCGAGGGTACACCTGAAATGGGGGGCCAAGGAGGGCCCCAAGGATATAGGGGTGCACCAGCATTTGCCCACTGAGGTACTGATGGGGGGGGACCTAGAAGACTGGCCCAGTGAATCCCGGGATACCCTGGTCGTGACCCGTAGCCAGAGCCGGCAAGGGGCGCTACGCCCGGGCCTCGGAGAGGGTGCCTTGCACGGGGCACAAGACCCTGGCCCGGTGGGGAGGGAGTACCCCAGGACCAGGCGCAGAGAGGCTGCGGCCTCAGACACGCACAGCACGAGGGAACAGGCTCCCATTCCTTCCCCAGCAGCTGAGTTCCAAGCCGAGTTAGAGAGAGATCCCTCCTTGCGGAAGCTCAGGGACCTGGCCGACCGCAGGGAGGTACAGACCATGTGGAGAGGTTGCCAGGAGAGGTTCCTGTGGGAGAAGGGGTTCCTGTACCGGGAATGGGCTCCCCCCGGTGAGATGGAGACATGGGGGATCAGGAGGCAGCTGGTGGTCCCCCAGAAGTATCGCCGCAAGCTACTGTACCTGGCCCATGACATCCCTCTCTCAGGGCACCAGGGAATCCGGCGCACCAGGCAGAGGCTGCTACAGAACTTTTACTGGCCTGGGGTCTTTACCACTGTCCATGAGTACTGCCGGTCCTGTGACCCCTGCCAGCGGGTGGGGAAGGCTCGGGACAAGCGGAAAGCGGCTTTGAGGCCTTTGCCCATCATAGAGGAGCCCTTCCAGAAGGTGGCTATGGACATAGTGGGGCCTCTCAGCAAGACAACCCGGTCGGGGAAGAAATACATCCTGGTGGTGGTAGATTTCGCCACCCGCTACCCCGAGGCGGTGCCCTTATCCTCCATTGAAGCAGACACCGTGGCGGATGCACTGCTGACCATTTTCAGCCGAGTGGGGTTCCCCAAGGAAGTCCTGACAGACCAAGGGTCCAACTTCATGTCGGCCCTGCTCCGGTGCTTGTGGGAGAAATGTGGGGTCCGGCACAGCTGGGCCTCAGCATATCATCCCCAGTCCAATGGGCTGGTGGAGAGGTTCAATGGGACGCTAAAGATGATGCTGAAAACCTTTATGAACCAGCACCCGCAGGACTGGGACAAGTACCTACCGCACCTGCTGTTCGCGTACAGGGAAGTGCCCCAGGAGTCTACCGGATTCTCGCCCTTCGAACTGTTATATGGCAGGAGGGTAAGGGGGCCCCTGGACCTGATGAGAGACGAATGGGAGGGGGAGGCCGCCCCCGAGGGAGAGTCAGTGGTGGAGTATGTCCTGACCTTCCGAGAGAGACTTACTGAGCTCATGGGCCTGGCCAAGGGAAATCTGGCCAGAGCCCAGAGGAAGCAAAAGGTCTGGTATGACCGCACGGCGCGGGCCCGCGCCTACGCCACGGGGGATCAGGTGATGGCTCTCATCCCCGTGAGGAAAAACAAGCTGCAGGCCGCTTGGGAAGGCCCTTTCAAGGTTGTCAAGCAGCTAAATGAGGTAAACTATGTGGTGGAGCTGTCTAACCGGGCACACCACTGCCGGGTGTACCATGTCAATATGATGAAGCCATATTATGACAGGGGGAATGTGGTGCTGGCCGTGTGTGGACATTGGGAGGAGCAGGGAAGTGACCCTCTAGTAGATCAATTCCCTGAGACAGGAGCTGGTTCCTCCCAAGAAACAATCCCTCTCTCCGATCAGCTAACCCCTGCCCAGCAAGCTGAGATCAGAGGGGTGCTGCATCTGTACCGACAGCTGTTTTCCAACCAGCCTGGTCGCACTAATCTGACTGTCCACCGGGTGCAGACAGGATCACAGCAACCTATAAGATGCTCCCCCTTCCGAGTCACAGGGAAGACAGCTCGGGACCTGGAAAGAGAGGTCAAGGACATGCTGGCTTTGGGGGTGATCCAGCCGTCGTCCAGCCCTTGGGCCTCGCCGGTGGTGCTGGTCCCCAAAAAGGATGGGTCGATCCGGTTCTGTGTGGACTATCGGAAGCTCAATGCCATCACTGTATCCGATGCCTACCCCATGCCCCGGCCGGACGAGCTCCTAGACAAGCTGGGAGGGGCTCGGTACCTTACCACCATGGATCTTACAAAGGGCTACTGGCAAGTGCCACTGGATGCAGATGCCCGGCTGAAATCTGCCTTCATTACTCCTCTGGGGCTCTACGAGTTCCTGACCCTGCCTTTCGGTCTCAAGGGAGCGCCAGCCACCTTCCAGCGCCTGGTAGATCAGCTACTTGGGGTGTGCTATAGACCACCGGGATCTAATTTGGATATGGATAGAGACCTCTAATGTTTTTAAGGAAGTAAATACTAATGGGAACTGTGTGATCATGGGAGACTTCAACTTCCCAGATATAGATTGGAGAACAAGTGCTAGTAATAATAATAGGGCTCAGATTTTCCTAGATGTGATAGCTGATGAATTCCTTCATCAGGTAGTTGCTGAACCAACAAGGGGGGATGCCATTTTAGATTTGGTTTTGGTGAGTAGTGAGGACCTCATTGAAGAAATGGTTGTAGGGGACAACCTTGGCTCGAGTGATCATGAGCTAATTCAGTTCAAACTAAATGGAAGGATAAACAAAAATAAATCTGAGACTAGGGTTTTTGATTTCAAAAGGGCTAACTTTAATAAATTAAGGAAATTAGTTAGGGAAGTGGATTGGACTAAAGAATTTATGGACCTAAAGGCGGAGGAGGCCTGGGATTATTTCAAGTTAAAGTTGCAGAAGCTATCAGAAGCCTGTATCCCAAGAAAGGGGAAACAATTCATAGGCAGGGGTTTTAGACCAAGCTGGATGAGCAAGCATCTCAGAGAGGTGATTAAGAAAAAACAGAAAGCATACAAGGAGTGGAAGATGGGAGGGATCAGCAAAGAAACCTACCTTATTGAGGTCAGAGCATGTAGGGATAAAGTGAGACAGGCTAAAAGTCATGTAGAATTGGACCTTGCAAAGGGAATTAAAACCAATAGTAAAAAGTTTTATAGCCATATAAATAGGAAGAAAACAAAGAAAGAAGAAGTGGGACCGCTAAACACTGAGGATGGAGTGGAGGTTAAGGATAATCTAGGCATGGCTCAATATCTAAACAAATACTTTGCCTCAGTCTTTAATGAGGCTAATGAGGAGTTTAGGAATAGTGGCAGCATGACAAATGGGAATAAGGATGTGGGGGTAGATATTACCATATCCGAGGTAGAAGCCAAACTTGAACAGCTTAATGAGAGTAAATCAGGCGGCCCAGATAATCTTCATCCAAGAATATTAAAGGAACTGGCACATGAAATTGCAAGCCCATTAGCAAAAAATTTTAATGAATCTCTAAACTCAGGGGTTGTACCGTTTGACTGGAGAATAGCTAATATAGTTCCTATTTTTAAGAAAGGGAAAAAACGTGACCCGGGTAACTACAGGCCTGTTAGTTTGACATCTGTAGTATGCAAGGTCTTGGAAAAAATTTTGAAGGAGAAAGTAGTTAAGGACCTTGAGGTCAATGGCAATTGGGACAAATTACAACATGGTTTTACAAAAGGTAGATCGTGCCAAACCAACTTGATCTCCTTCTTTGAGAAAGTAACAGATTTTTTAGATAAAGGAAACGCAGTGGATCTAATCTACCTCGATTTCAGTAAGGCATTTGATACAGTACCACATGAGGAATTATCGGTTAAATTGGAAAAGATGGGGATCAATATGAAAATTGAGAGGTGGATAAGGAACTGGTTAAAGGGGAGACTACAGCGGGTCATACTGAAAGGTGAACTGTCAGGTTGGAGGGAGGTTACTAGTGGAGTTCCTCAAGGTTCAGTTTTGGGACCAATTTTATTTAATCTTTTTATTACTGACCTCGGCACCAAAAGTGGGAGTGTGCTAATAAAGTTTGCAGATGACACAAGGTTGGGAGGTATTGCCAATTCAGAAAAGGATCGGGATATCCTACAGGAAGATCTGGATGACCTTGTAAACTGGAGTAATAGTAATAGGATGACATTTAATAGTGAGAAGTGTAAGGTTATGCATTTAGGGATTAATAACAAGAATTTTAGTTATAAGCTGGGGACGCATCAGTTGGAAGTAACGGAAGAGGAGAAGGACCTCGGAGTCCTGGTTGATCACAGGATGACTATGAGTCGCCAATGCGATGTGGCCGTGAAAAAAGCTAATGCGGTCTTGGGATGCATTAGGCGAGGTATTTCTAGCAGAGATAAGGAGGTGTTAGTACCGTTATACAAGGCATTGGTAAGACCTCATTTGGAATACTGTGTGCAGTTCTGGTCTCCCATGTTTAAGAAGGATGAATTCAAACTGGAACAGGTACAAAGAAGGGCCACTAGGATGATCCGAGGAATGGAAAACCTGTCGTATGAAAGGAGACTCAAGGAGCTTGGTTTGTTTACCTTAACCAAAAGAAGGCTGAGGGGAGATATGATTGCTCTCTTTAAATATATCAGAGGGATAAATACCAGGGAGGGAGAGGAATTATTTCAGCTCAGTACCAATGTGGACACAAGAACAAATGGATATAAACTGGCCATCAGGAAGTTTAGACTTGAAATTAGACGAAGGTTTCTAACCATCAGAGGAGTGAAGTTCTGGAACAGCCTTCCAAGGGAAGCAGTGGGGGCAAAAGACCTAACTGGCTTCAAGATTAAGCTAGATACGTTTATGGAGGGGATGGTTTGATGGGATAACATGATCTTAGTCAAAGGTCAATTAATTGCCATCAGTGGTAAATAGGACCAATGGTCAACGATGGGATGTTAGAAGTTACTACAGAGAACTTTTTCATGGGTGTCTGGCTGGTGAGTCTTGCCCACATGCTCGGGGTTCAGCTGATCGCCATATTTGGGGTCGGGAAGGAATTTTCCTCCAGGGTAGATTGGCAGAGGCCCTGGAGGTTTTTTGCCTTCCTCTGCAGCATGGGGCACGGGTCACTTACCGGAGGATTCTCTGCATCTTGAAGTCTTTAAATCATGATTTGAGGACTTCAATAGCTGAGACATAGGTAAGAGGATTATTCCAGGAGTGGGTGGGTGAGATTCTGTGGCCTGCATTGTGCAGGAGGTCAGACTAGATGATCATAATGGTCCCTTCTGACCTTAAAGTCTATGAGTCTATGAGCTACTGAAGGGGATGGAGAGTTTCGCTGTGGCGTATATCGATGATATCTGTGTCTTTAGCCAGACCTGGGAGGACCATGTGTCCCAAGTTAAACAAGTGCTGGACCGACTCCGGGAGGCTGGGCTGACCGTAAAAGCGGAGAAGTGCAAGGTGGGGATGGCTGAAGTGTCCTACCTGGGACACCGGGTGGGGAGTGGCCGCCTAAAGCCAGAACCAGCCAAGGTGGAGGTGATCCGGGACTGGCCCACTCCACAAACTAAAAAGCAGGTCCAGGCCTTTATTGGGATGGCGGGGTACTATCGAAGATTTGTGCCCCACTTTAGCGCCATAGCCAACCCCATCACTGAGCTATGTAAGAAGGGGAAGCCAGACAAGGTGGTCTGGACCGAGGAGTGCCAGAGGGCTCTCTGTGCACTGAAGGAGGCTTTGATCAGGGACCCGGTTCTGGCAAACCCAGACTTTGACAAGCCCTTTCTGGTGTTCACCGACGCCTCAGACATGGGACTGGGGGCGGTGTTAATGCAGGAGGATGAAACGGGGCAGAGACACCCCATCGTGTATTTAAGCAAGAAGCTGCTACCCCGAGAGCAGAATTATGCGGCCATCGAGAAGGAATGCCTGGCCATGGAGTGGGCCCTCAAGAAACTAGAGCCGTATCTATTCAGGCGACACTTCACCGTGTACACTGACCACTCTCCCCTGACCTGGCTACACCAGATGAAAGGGGCCAACGCCAAACTCCTGAGGTGGAGCCTGCTCCTGCAGGATTACGACATGGACGTGGTCCATGTGAAGGGAAGTGCCAACCTGATAGCGGATGCGTTGTCCCGGAGAGGGGGCCCTGAACTTCCCCAGGCCACTGGTCAGAGTGACCCCGCTCAGTTCAGTCTCGAAGGGGGGAGAGATGTGACGGAGTAGAGAGCGAGATGGATCTGACCTGAGAGGCTGGCTGCATTGGGAAAGGCTGCATCGGGAGTGTGAGACTTTACCTGAGGCTGTAACATGAGCCAGGACGGGGGTTGGGAGGTGACACCTTTGGCTGGGAGAATGGTAAAAGGCGAGAGGAGGGGCCCCGGGGGAGGGGAAGAGCCTGCTGGAGTTTTGGCTGGTTCTTGGTCAGTTTTTGGAGCTGGGTGGTGAAACGCAGGGAGCCCCAGAGCGGGGGTCTAAGCTCCCTGCCCCCCAGAAGGCCCCAGCGGAGGGGTCCTGGTCATACTTACAAGCTCTGTTTGGACTCTTTCCTGACAACCCTAATAAACCTTCTGTTCTACTGGCTGGCTGAGAGTCACATTGAATCCCGGGAAGAGGGGTGCAAGACCTGACTCCCCCACACTCCGTGACAGCGGCGTCTAGGAGAAGATGACCTTGCGTCTGGAGGAACTCCCCATGGACTCCAGAAAGGCCACTGCTATACGTGACACGATACCAGGGACGAACCTCACGGCATCCTACCTCTGAACTTGCTCCTGTCAAAGCCACGATACTTGGGCCTTGACCTGCATGAAGAGGAACGAGGAGACGCTCAAGACCTGTAATGAGATCTCAATATGTACTCTGAGGAAGTCAGCATTTGAATGCCAAGGCAGCACAGTACCAGATGGAGTAGCTGGACCAAGAAGCAGTGTACGGTGCCGAAGGAAGCATCTGAGCCTTTCCTGCTGAAGGGACCATAGGTTTAGTCTGCTGCACAACTGAGCTTCCAAACCCTGATGGTGTCGACGAAGGCTCTGTTCCAGACGGCGCTGAATGTGTAGGTGCCGAGGAAGATCCCAGTACTGGGGCTTGCGTGGCAGGAAGAGTTGGTACCTGGACTTTGTCCTACAACAGTGGAGTCCAGCACGGACAGGCACAAAAGGTCCCCGGCCACTGCATAAACCTCAAGGATCGTTGGCACCGATATACCAGGGTGCATCACAGAGGAATTGATGCCATTGAAGGTACCAGCAATGGAGTTGGCATAAGATGCCACAATCAATGACTATATTGCTAGAATGTGGTTCCAGGGAGCACCTTAGCAGCTGATTTAGCTCTAGCCTTGGTGCCAGTCTTCTGGTGAAAGTCTGTAGGGGACCTAACCCTCAAAGAAGAGGCTCCTTCTGGCTAGAAGAGGCCAAAAGAGCTGGATGGCTTCTGTTTTTTATGCTGTACTGAAGAAGAAAAATGGTGTCTTTGGCTTCCTTCAATGCAAGGACACCCCCAAGTCTGGCGGCGTGCTCTGAGACAGAGTCGAGTCCAAATTCCTGCGTACCGTGCAGTGGGGTTCCCAATGGGGGTGCAGAGCTGCTTCCATCAGGATGTCAAACTTCCTCAACTTTAGTCTTGGTCTTACTCCTCCCCCTCCCCGAAGAGATGTGGCACTGATGTCTCACATGCCCTTCTCCCAAACATTGTAAGCGGTGGGAGTGAGGCTCGCTGACTGGCCAGATTTGTTATCGCCAGAACAGTGCTTAAACCCACGGGATACAGGCATGCCCCAAACTCGAAGGAAAGGAAGCTAAAAACAAGGATTCTTTAGGAAACGAGTATTACTGTCGAAACTACAGCTACACTGCCAACTAAACTACCCCCTCACCTTAAAGATCTCTCAGACCGTTTTCTAAAGGGACAACGGGAAAGAATGTGAGAAGATCACATATGCGTTGACTACACACCACAGGCGGGGAGAAGGAACTGAGGGAGTCAGGGCAGCCCTGCCCCTTTATACCCTTGGCTGGCAGCACAAGCGTGCAGAGGGCGCATGCGTTGCCCCAACAGGTCCTGGTAGAGGACAAAGTTCTCCAGTTTCGGTTTCCTGGCGCGCAAACACCGGAAGTGGAAGGGATGTGTGCAGGCTCTCAGAGGAGAATCTTGTTAATAGAAACCCCTGGTGTTTGAACAGGAGCTATTTGGCTCCCAGACCGTGCAAGCCCCACCCAGTTAGTCTCTATGCAGCTTTCCAGTTTCCTGGACCCAAGCTACTGGGCTAAAGAAATTTGCACATTCAGACTACAGCTGCAGCATTCGGAATCTCCTTCAATCAGATACTTAGTTAATGAGCTTAAAAACTACAACCGGGATTGTCTGCGATCCTTCCAAGTGTCCTATACCAGACTAATTGACTATGGAGCTTAAGAACTCTTATGCTCTGCCTGCAGACTCCGCAATGTCCTAGGCCCACAGCTCTTTGGATTGAGCAGTTTCCAAACCCTGCAGGCTTTATAAACTCCACAGACACATTGCGGAGCTCCCAGAAGTTCAAATATTCATAGTGACTAACTCCAGACTTAACTACCCAACATCTGGAGAATTGTCCCAGGCACCAGATCTCATTAAAGGACAAAATTTAAAAAATACAAATTTGAACTTGCTAGACCAGGTTGATTTTAGCTTTCCAGATAACTTTGAATGAGGAAAAATCCCGTTGTTCAAACTCTCATCTCTTAAAGACACCTTGTCTGATTAATAGCAACGTTTCCTGGAAAGGTCTCTTGTACCAAGAGAAAACAAACACACAAACACCAGAAATGAACTCTTTCTGAAAAAGTTTTATAACTGCAGAGGGAGGCTGTTCAAAATTGGGCTTAAACTAAAAATTGGCTACAAATGTCAGACCCATGGTCCATACACATTTTATCAGCCACTGTTAGATGATCCCCTGCAGTACTAAGATGCGGTACAAAGGGCTAAAATTCCTAGTTAGCATGTGATTAGATTAAACCCTAAACATTAGCTGAACATAGCAGTTGCTATGTACTTAACATTGGACTCTATTTACAAAGGGAAAAGGAACCAAACAGAAGCAGCGAGCTAGGCTCGGCGTGTCCTCTGGGACAGTGTTGCTAATACCAATGCTAACAGCACAGGGTGATGTACGTCTATGCACAGTGCCATTCCACCAAAGTCTGTTTGCTGGGCCCAGGTCGGTCTTGGGGTACAGCTAGGGTCAGTGTTCCAGGGCACACCTTGGGACTGGAAGCTACAGGCTACAAACAGCAAGGCCCTTTCAGTGGTAGAACCAAAAGAGACAAGAAGCACAGGGAGGGTGGATAACAGTATCTAATCCCGTCCCTGGCCAAAACACCTAATGCCCCTGGGGCCAGGCCTACCTACTTCCAGAGGGCACTGCATTAGGGATTATGACTTGCGTCAGCAGCATTTTGGAGGCTGGAAGAGCATGTGCTGCAGATTTATAACACACATCCCCGATTATGGACTTACAGTCACCTCCTAGGTCAAAGCAATCTGAATTATTCTTAAGCATATTAATTTACCTTCCCCATAACAGGACCACACCATCATCTTCTAAATGTACTTGCCAGGTGATGCGGCACTGTTTGTGCATTCATAACACTCTTCTCGCTTGCTATAATTGTGTCTGCTGCAGGATGGTCTCAGATGGGAATTTAATGAGGGGACTGTGTAAACACACTGGAACCGATGGATACAGACGTCCACTGGTAGTTGCTGCTGCTTGCTATCTTTATTCTTGTCTTTTTAAAAAGTGCTTTTACCTTGACTCGAGCCTCTTCTCCCCCCTGTATCTCAACTAATTCGGTAACTGTGATCAGAATGATTTCTCAAGGAGCTGGCTGCTTTCTGTAGTGGTGAGATTGTTTGGGGCTATCTAAATGTGTGACTAAGAGTTATTCTAGGTAAGAGCAACAGATTTGTCTTTATTCTGTGGTTTACGGGGCTGTCTCAGCCTGGGTGAAATTCACCACTGCGCATAGACGCAACAGAAGATCAATGGACCATTTACGACCCACTTCAGCTGCGGTCCCTTGGCCAGGTGGAATAAAAGTGGGGCTCAGACTGTGTACTGGTCCCCTCTGCGCAGTGGTGAATTTCACCCTCATTGCACCAGAGGATGCTTCAGCATTGTTTGCAATTGACTCCCAATGGCCGGACTGGCCTCACGTCCCTGTTTTATCCGTCCTCAGTGTTTCGAAATTAGCTTTTTGTCTCCAGCTCAGGATTTGGCTTTGGTGGCTGGCACAACGTTTTGTGACAAATCTCCCCACTGTGCAGCTCTTTGCAGTTGATCAGGCAGATTAGGAAAGCTGTCTGATGGGGGGAATTCATTTCTTTGACAATTTCTTGGCATACTGAACAGCTCAACAATATATGCTCAGACCTAGGAGCTTCTGGAAAGCCCCACCTGCCTGAAAAATGTTATTTTGCCCTGAAGTGCCTGATGTGATTTCCCCGCCCCAAATCCAGAGGATAAATTCACAGCCAGCCAGCCCTCAGTCACTTACACATACAGATCCATGGGAAACTCTTTCATCATGTGTGTTACGATGAACTCCACCATCAGATCTAGGAGACCGGGGAGGAAAACGACAAAGTAAATGTAAAACTAGATGCAGTAACACCTGGCTGACAACAACAAGCACATCCAACTACCCCCACCATGTCACTAAACAATCCTGGTTAGACGCAAGAGAGATAATTTACTAATAGCTGTGTCTGAATTAGGCGTCTCTTCTGAGAGCCCAGGATGAAGCTACTGCGAGTTGTCTGGCATTTTAATGCGATGCGCTCTGAGACATGCTTCTTCCACACACTTTTCCCCCCTGTTGTTTAAATAAAAAGCACATCACTAATTTTGATGCATAGAATTGCGCTCGTATTTCAAACCTTGGCACCAGTGGAAAATTCCAGTAGGAAATATGTTTTAGAACACTACTGTCACCAGAGGCCAGATATGTTTTACAGCTTTGTTTTCCGGGACAATAACGTAGAGGACATCCATATATCTACAGAATCGGCTCTGAAGCAAAGTAAATCCAGTCTTGCCTCAAGAATGACTGAAGTCTTCTGCATACTACTCAGTTTTAATCTTGGTCAGTTTCACAAGGGGTACATTTGAGTGGCCTCAGTGCTAGAACAGCAAGAGAGACAGGCAAAACTGCCCTCCAGCTAGTCACATTCAGCCCGGTTTGTCTGTTCCACGCAGGCAAGGTGCCCAGCAGTCACTTCCACCACCAAACATCTGTTTCTTTCCCGTCAGCTTTTTCTCAGCTCAGTCACCCAGAGTCTGCTCGTTCCCAGTCATCCCCTTCCCCACCTACAAGTTTTGATGGATTAGCCAACCAACATTCCACTATTGACATTCGTTCAGTGATGGACGCGAGGTGTCCGGTGCATTTCAGAAAACCTGAATGTGACTTTCCACAGATCTAAAAGATGCAGTACGTTTCATGGCACCAATCCTCCTACCTAATTTCACTAGAGGAAAGTGAGGGGGTGGGATGAAATGCACCCTGCTGAGCACTGAAATTCCTTGCACAGGTAACGGGTAGTCAGGAAATTCCCCCAAACGAAGCCGATTTCCTCCTCGTCACAGGAGATGGGTTGGTTCTGGAAGATCCCACCCTAGAAATACTCACCTAGGACTGCACACACCAGGGGGCGGCAGGGCAGGTTCTTGTCAGCGGCTTTCTTCCTGTGTCTCATTGGCTTCAAACACACAAAAAAGAAAGGAAGTCAGCAGACGCCTGTGTGGCACCCAGCACATTATCGTCTGTTTGCCATACAAATAAAACCACCGCCACAGGCTCTCCTGTAGCTGTGGGCTCTTCCAGTTCTGCCACTCAGCTCTATGGCTGCTGCAAGGCAGGGCACAGAGGGTCCCCCCTCACCAGGGGGGCAGCAGCTGGGGCTTTGGTCACTTTGATTCCGAGCTGTGTAACTGGGGGGCGCTGTCGCTCTCCCTTCTGCTCCCCTGACCCAGAAGTTTGTTTTTCGCTTGCTCAGTGACTGGAGCGCTACACGGCTCCTCTATCAGCTCTAACAGCTTGGAAAGACGAGTCCCGTCCCATGCTTGCTGCTGAGAAAGAAGGGTTAACAGCTTGGGGCTACGCTTGCTTTCAAAATAAAGGGCTTGAGTTTGTCCTGGAGTGGTCACCCCACCATCTCCCAGGCCATGGGTCGCCAATGGGGAAAAACTCCCCTGGAGAGCAATTCCAGTGGTGGAACGACCAGGTTTGGAGCCTGCAGCCAAGTCCCACTGAGGGAGCATGCACAAATTCACAACATCCTCTGGGCTGCCTCTAGGGGCTAGGCTCCTGTGGACCCTTGGATGCAAATGAATGCTGCCTTCCTGCAGCAGAACTCCTGGGGCAAGACAGTGGTCAAAACACCACGCCCCCTACTTGAGGGGCGAATCACCCATCTGAAAGAGGGGGTGAATTGAGCTCAAAGAGGTTAGGGTCCACTACGACCTGCACATTAACGTATCACATGGGGCCTAACGTTTGCTGAATCTTAAGGCAGACTGCTCCCCAGACTGCCCTAACTCCTCCGGTCCCCACAGACCTCCCATTACACAGTCTCTCCCTGGCGACACTGGGCAGACGCGTCTCAAAAGCCAGCCCTCACCCAGCTCCTTGGGTGAGCCAGGAAGGAGCCAGGCTGCTTGCTCCCCAGCACAGCTCATTCCCTTGACGAGGAGTCTCGAGCCTCTCCCGTCGTGACGGCGTTTCCTTCCCACTGCCCCGCACCAGCAGGGTTCGCTGGGTTCTCACGTGCACTGGCCCCAGGCGGGGCGCCTGTGACACAAGACACAACCAACCAAGGACCCAAAACCTTGGCTTCAGCCGCCCCAAGGAGAAAGGAAGGAACCTGCTGGGAAAGACTCACCATTCTGTGCAGGTTTACTCGAAAATTCACGTTGTCGTCATGCAAAAAAGCATTCGCGTACTGATCCTATTGGAGAGAGCAAAGCCTGAGGTGAGAAACATCTGCTGCAGCAACCCCCCCAGCAGCAACCCCCCTGCCAAAGCCCACGCGCCCCAGGGCAAAACTCGCAGCTGCAGGCAACTCAAGGGTTAGAAAGCTGCTCATCAGCAGGAAGAGGCGCTTGCCTGAGTCTGTCCTGTTCCCCATTTGTGCCTCTAGTCAGACAACCCAAGCGACTCCACAGTCCTTTATTTCCACAGTCATTTATTTCCCAGGCCTTTCTTTGCTCCCCCACGTCGCCGACTCCACATGCGACAGCGCCAAGAACATTTGAATGTGGGCTGTAAAACGCACAAGCAGGTTCTCCTGCCTGCCCCTCTTTCCTCGTCCCCGTGACAGAGCAAAGAGGAAGGTTTATAGTGGCACCTTGATGGACCCATCACGGCAGAAGTTATTGAGGCACGGGCTGTTAGTAGGGAGCTCAGCAGCTCCAATCCTCAGGCAAATCTCATTCCAAAATCCACACTAAATAAAATGGCGTTCCATAGAATGCACAGCCAAGCGTGGTAATAAATATCCTCTCCATTAATACCAGGGTCAAACATGCCTTTGCTAGACACAGGCGATATTTCTCTTCTCCCTCTGTCTACATGCCTTCCCGATGAGCTCAGGTGCGAAGAAGAGCTAATTACCCTGACATTTGTAATGAAATCAGTTAACTAGCTCTTCTGCAGCACCTTGAACAAATACTTGATGAACCAGGACTTTAAAAGCAGAGCACTCGGCGCGGTAATGCTGACTTTGCCGCTCTGAAGCAGAAACACGCAGACCTCAGTGGGTCAGGAGCCAAATTAGCGATCAATATTATGCAGAAGAGCCACAGGAGTGGGAATTCATCGTTTCATTTACTAGAGTGCTATTAGAACATAAGAATGGCCAGACTGGGTCAGACCGAAGGTCCCTCTAGTCCAGTATCCTGTCTGCCGACAGTGGCCCATGCCAGGTGCCCCAGAGGGAATGAACAGGTAATCATCAAGTGATCCACCATTGTACTATATATTCCTATTT
Organism: Macrochelys suwanniensis; assembly: GCA_033296515.1. Taxonomy (NCBI): domain Eukaryota; kingdom Metazoa; phylum Chordata; order Testudines; family Chelydridae; genus Macrochelys; species Macrochelys suwanniensis. The sequence continues at coordinate 142,216,958 of CM065778.1, forward strand.
GGACCAAGTGACAGAGAAATATTTAGTTTATATCTATTATTCTTATCAACTACAATTGGTTAATAACACAGTAAAAGCCAATTGGTTAATAATTAAATCACACGGTGTTTTCATATCATGTGCTGCAAAGAGCCGCAGGAGACACATTAAAGTGCCACTCGCGAGCCTCAGTCCGCGTATCATTGCTCTAAATGGAAGGTTTTTACTTGTGTGCAACCAAAACCCTTTTCCAGCCGGGACCTGACCCTCTGGCTCCCCGCCTGAGCAGTCTGCCCATCAGGCTGACAACACCCACCTCCTTCATGGCAGGAGAGGGACAACGTGGTCCCCGTCTGTGGAGGCCATGACCAGTCCCTCCAATGCTAGCCCCCACCTCTGCCTTGCTTGAGCTGAGCTCCAGCCTGCTGCTTTTCAACCAGCCCCTGAGCCATCTCAGGACCTGGGATGGCCGAAGAGCAGCACTGTCTGCTTAGCATGAACGATGCAGAGTCAGGTGTCGTCAGTGCCTGGAACATCTCAAGGGTCCCCTAGTGACCTAACACAGGCGCCGAATGAGAGGGGATCAGGTCTGAGTTCAGCACGCTCCCCACGTGTGACACGAGAAGCCGACACTCCCTGAGATGAGGCAACACTCTGCTAGTTTAGGCTCAGTGCGAACAGCAGTAGTGCTGGACTTCTCAGCACAGGATTAAACCGTCTCTAGCAGGGTCTCCATCTCCCAACCCATCTGCAGTGCCCACGCGACAGGAAGCGAGGGGAAGGGGCACCCGCGTGGAGCCAGGGCGCCACATGAGACAGCTGGCCGCATTCTGATGAGATGGACAAGACCTACCTCTGCTATGCATGTCAGGATAATCAGACAGAGCTTGCCGCTGTGGAGACGGTGTTCGTCTGCAAAGGAACAAACACAAGCCTACGTGAGCCACTAGGCCTTGGTGGACTCAGGGCATAAAGACCCGCCCTGGCGGAAACAGGACGAAAGGCCGAGCATCAAACTCTTCACACACCTACTCACCTACCCTGCGAGAGTAAATAGTCTCACCGTGGCCCTATAGCCATCACCCCAGCAGCCAGACCACTACACCCCACTGAGCTATTGGGAGTCTCTGCTAACAACGCAGTGTCAGATTTGATCTCCCCCTCAGCACAGGCTCTCTCGGGAGTGACACAGAATACACCCTGCAGTCACACCCTACCCACTAGTGTAATGATCTTGGTACAAAGTGTGCCTTGTAAGGTAGCATTTGAAAACTCATATTTTTTTGGTCAGTATTGTCCTGAGGAAATATGTGGCAACGCTGTATGTGAAGTTATAAGATTCCCCTGTATGGTGTTATTAACACAGGTTCCAAACCCCACAGCCCTGCTCCAGCAGAAATCAGCAAACAGGTCTGTCCTCAACAAAGGAACGTGTGCTCTGCTTAACTGGCATTTAAGCAGTAAACAGAGTTATCAAGCAGGGAGGGAAACAAAGGAACCTCAACCAGGTGAGAAAAAGCAGCAGGGAACATCCTTCCGCACAGATTCTGTCTCCTAGTGCCCAACTGGAAATGTTTTTCAAGAGGGGGACTGAAACTATAAAAAGGAGGGGAAAACATCCCACGGCACCCCTCTCTCTCCTCCTGCCCATCGTATTCACTGCACCTGAAGGAACACAGGAAGCATTCATTGGACTCTGTGGAAGGGGTCCTGACCTACAAGATTCGGTCAGTAAGACTGCCGAAAGCACAAGGTTAGAAATTTTGCTTGAATCTAATCTAGTTTGTTAAGTTAGGCATTAGTAAACATCTTATCTTTATTTTCCTTGTAACCATTTGTGACTTTTATGCCTCATTACCTGTACTCACGTAAAATCTCTTTGTAATTAATAAACTTGTTTTACTGTTTTATCTAATTTAGCGTGTGTAAATTGAAGTGTCTGAATCACTACCTGAGATAATAAACAGGTATATTATTCCTTTTAAGGAATAATGGACGTACAATATTTTGTTCTCTCCAGGAGAGGGCTGGGCAGTGCAGGACATACACTGGGGGGGGAGGAGGGATCTGGGGGGGTGTTGGGGTCACCCTGCAGTATAATCAAGGCTGGTGAGAGCCAGAGTGTAACCCAAGTGTGGGCTGGCAGGCTGCAGTTAGACACACACACACACACACACACACACACACACACACACACACACAGGCTGTTTGTGAGCAGCCCAGGTGGGAGCTACTGCAGCAAGGCATTGTAAGGTGCCCAAGGGTGACACAGCTGCTCATTAGTCTGGACTGCACCCTGGTGGGTCACAAAGGGGTCTCTCTCTGGCTCACCCATTTGCCTTTCCCAGATATTCGGGATGCAGAGCTTAGCCCCTGGCCAACACTCCAGGTGAAAAGCACCTTCCTTGAGCCCCAGAGATCGCCAAGGGAGATGGGTTTTGTTGCTTACGCCAGACGGTACATTAACAGAAGAGCTCTGGCAGACAGGCAGTGCAATAGTGCTGATAGGCGCACGGTGCTGACAGACGAAGACCTGGGCTCTAACCCCAGCATTCACATAGACTCAGGGATGCCCAGAGACTTGCCCCAGGTGCAGAATGATGGCTAGAAAGCCTGTGAGGACTTATTTTTAATGTTAAGGGCTCCCCCACACTCACCACTTGTTTTTCACCTTCGAAATTCAGGCCCTGTCTGCCCCGGAAGACTCTATGGGACAATGAGAAGGCTGGCAGAGTTAGCCAATCATAAATATGAAGGAACTGATTGAATAAAAATTGCTCCCCTACTCAGACTTTAAAACTCTGCTTTTATTTTGTTTTCCATTATCACCGATGGAATAATTGAGAACCACAGGGGAGAAAGGAATCCCCGCTCGGAGTCTACACCCTGGCCTGCAAAGACAGCTCCCAAGCCACAGTTCTGAGACCTCCAACAAATCCTCCAGAACACCTGGGAAGACCAGACTGGACATTCCGGCTGGTTTTAAAGTAAAACACAAGAAGAAAGATTTTGAAAATACAGGGCACCTTCATACAGCAGAAAAGGGCGTTAACGCACACCCCCTCAAAAAGCCTTTGGTGACACTGCATTCAGGACACTGCATACAAACATCCCGCTCTGAGTTTGCAAACAGATCTGACTCTGGGCTGCTGGCTCTGCTCTATATCGGCCTGGGACATGTGATTATAAAAGGGAAAATGAGCCCCCGAGGGTGTGATTTTTTAACGTGCTGTATTGAGTAAACATAAGGGCACAGTTGGGGTGCAGCGGGTCGAGCGTCACACCGGTATATTTCCCTACCGCAGCCAGGCTGTTTTCAAAAGAAGGGAAAAGTTTTTCTCTTCAGGAAGGAGGAGCAGTGGCCTTCGGGAACTCCAATACACAAGAGCCTTGTTATCTTTCTATTGCAAGACCTCACAGCTTATTTCAAAGGTGCTGCTTCCATGTCTCTTCTCCGGGGAGGCTGAAAGTGTTACTGCTACACACTAAGTACTCATGCTTTAGCCTGCTCAGATTGTGAATGGCAGGTCACTTCCTGCCACAAGTTATAGGCGAGGTGGGCTGTTATTCATAGCAATCCTTTGCATCTTCCAGCAGAGGATCTGAAAGCCCTTTACAAACACTCAGTACAGTAGGGAAACATCACAGCTCCCTACTTTACCCTATTTACCCACTCAGAAAAGAGAACCAAGGGAGACACCCAACGAAATTAAAAGGCTCCACATTTCAAAATGATCAGGTTGTGGAGCTCATTGTCACAGGATACTCTCACGGGAAAGAGCCTGGCGGGATTAGCCATTGAGGGTGAGCCTGCCCAGACGGCAGCAAGCCTTCCAGCCTGGTGTACAGAGTCAGGCCCGCGCTAGCGGGTTAAAAATAGCCACGTGGACACTGGAGCTCAGGCTCCCAGGGCCATCCTCCTCCGCTTCAGAGCCCAAGCCCCCACCCAGCCCAGCACCTGCACAGCTATTCTGAGCACGAGCCCGGCAAGCCCAAATCCGGTGAGTCAGGCTGGGAAACGCACTGCTCTGGGCTGCACAGACATACCCTACACAAACCTCAAACATGGGTACCCAAGCTAGGTAAAAAACTAGGGGGGAAACATATAAAGGGACACCAGCCTCCATCCACCAGGACAAACCGGCCATGGGCTGCCTGGGTTTAGGAAGAAATCCCCTCCACAGATATATGTTGTACAGTGCTGAGTACTTTATCAGTGCTCAAAGGATACGTAACAGCAATATTATTTGTGGGGATCTACTTATCTTCATTCCGTGTAAAACTGGACAGACAACAGGGTGTTTGCAACAGGCTGAAATTTGGCACACAAAAACTGTTCATGCATGTGTGATATTTGCTCATGTGAGTGATCAGGTGCAGTGGTGCTAACTGAGCAGTCTTGTGCACACCTGGCCAGTGACACGTTTCCAAAGCTTCCACTCCAAAGTGTAAAAAACCAGGGAACACAAAGCAAAGAGTATAAACACACCACACGGCACAGCAGCATCTAAATCTAACTACCCCAGGGAATCACTGAAGCCCCCGTTATTAATTCAAGTGCCCCTCGTATCACCCATAGGTGCTGAAGGGCACACAATGTTTCACACCTGGAGCCGAGTTCTGCTTCCTGTGTCAGTCCCTAAATGTTCTTAGAAATCCAGCTCTGTGGGGTCTGAATTCTCCTCTCCTCCCATAGAGTTTGGAATTGGATCCACTTATGCCTCCTGGAGAGGGCCTTGCTGAGACTCCCTTGGGTATTATGCATTACAATTTTCCCCGTCTATATTTGGCTTCCTTCCCTCCAGCACTAGGTCTCCCCAAAACCCACGTAATTACCATCTGGCAAGGAGAAATCAGTTCATTCTCTCAAGGCACAGAGCTTTCAGTCTCCACAGGGAGACCGGGTAGATTCTGTATGCGGAATTATATTGACATCACCCCACTGCCTGGACCCAGGGCTCCCTCGACAATAGGATCTCGTTACCTTTTGTGTCCTGCATGACAATCGAGCTGTACTTTAAGAAGGTTATCAGCAGGTTGCTGGTCTGCACATCGTCATCCAAAGGCAGCTCTGCAGAGCTTATAACTGGAATAAAGCAGAAGAAACGCATTTACCCTCTGCATATCACATACAAGAAAGGGGAAGATACTCAAGGAACTTGATTCTCAGACGTTAGGATCTGGGTGTAATGAATACATTTGTACATAAGAACGGCCATACTTGGTCAGACCAAAGGTCCATCTAGCCCAGTATCCCATCTTCCGACAGTGGCCAATGCCAGATGCCCCAGAGGGAATGAACAGAACAGGGAATCATCAAGTGATCCATCCCCTGTGGCCTATTCCCAGCTTCTGGCAAACAGAGGTTAGGGACACAATCCCTGCCCACCCTGGCTAATAGCCACTGATGGACGTACCCTCCATGAACTTATTTAGTTCTTTTTTGAACCCTGTTATAGTCTTGGCCTTCACAACATCCTCTGGCAAGGAGTTCCACAGGTTGATTGTGTGTTGTGTGAAAAAATACTTCCTTTTGTTTGTTTTAAACCTGCCGCCTATTAATTTCAATTTCATTTGGTGACCCCTAGTTCTTGTGTTATGAGACGGAGTAAATAACACTTCCTTATTTACTTTCTCCACATCAGTCATGATTTTATAGTCCTCTATCTTATTCCCCACTAGTCATCTCTTTTCCAAGCTGTAAAGTCCCAGTCTTATTCATCTCTCCTCATATGGAAGCTGTTCCATCCCCCCAATCATTTTTGTTGCCTTTTTCTGAACGCTTTCCCATATAATTTTTTTTTTTTAAATAGGGCAACCACATCTGCACACAGTATTCAAGATGTGGGTGTACCATGGATTTATATAGAGGCAACATGATATTTTCTGTCTTATTATCTATTCCTTTCTTAATGATTCCCAACTTTCTGGTCGCTTTTTTGACTGCCGCTGCACATTGAGTGGATGTTTTCAGAGAAGTATCCAACAATGACTCCAAGATCTCTTTCTTGAGTGGTGACAGATAATTTAGACCCCATCATTGTATATGTATAGCTGGGATTATGTTTTCCAATGTGCATTACTTTGCATTTATCAACATTGTAGAGATAATCTGATCTCCCACTCCCCAGTCAGAGGTCTTGTGTCACAGTGAGTGGGGCACGGCTCCTTCCAGAGCCCACCTCTCCTGCTCCAAGCTCTGGCTAGGGGTCCCAGCTCTCCCCTCCTCCTGACCCCACGCGTGCAGATTACGCTGCTGCTTTGGCACTTCAGCGCCTACCAAGCCCAGAGGCGACATGTGACTAATTCCAGCAGTCAGTGAAGATGAGGCTTACACCGTTTTCATTTGGAAAGGAACGTGCCCGGGAAAGGCCCTGCTGAGTTTCAATAATGGGATTTGAGCTCGTAAGAAACAACTATGAAGGGGCAAGTGCCAACTGCATGCCAGCCTCCCTCCCTTTTCTCTCTGGGGCATCGAAAACAGCCACCTTCTCCTGAAGGAACAGTACAGATCTGAAAAGCAGCAGCACTGAGGGAGGTGCTGCATGACCAAGGAGCTTTGCTGTAGGTCAATGCAAAGATTTTTTTTTAAATGCCCACCAATGTTTCCCAGACTCAAGCTTTACAGGCAGCAGCTCCACAGATTTACAACAGACAGAAGCCAAGGCGATCACGGCTTATGCTAGCGAAAGCTAACAGCAACATGGAGACATCAGCCCCTGGCTGCATCAGGCCGGGAGGGGGTGAGCATTTCTGATACAGACCGTGCTCCTGTCCTCTGACACCTCAACACGAGACACGCCTGCAGTGCGCCCTGCAGGCGGCTGCCAGTTACCCTCAGGTCCTAGTCACCTCGATCTTGGGCTGGACTCAGGCAGTTCTCTTGCTCTCAGACTGGGCTGCAGCACCCGGTGATCTGCCACGCTCATCTCAGCAGGTCTGACTGGCTGCATCTACACTGCAGTCGGAGGTGTGATTCCCAGCACAGGAAGACATACGTGCGCTAGCTTGGATTGAGCTAGCATGCTAAAAATAGCAGGGAGCTGGCCACCCCAGCACAATCCCATTCACGAGCCTAGGTACATACTAGGGTGGCTAGCCTCAGCCAGGCCGCCAGGGCCACGCTGCTATTTGTAGCAGGCTGCGCGGTCAGCACTGACCCAGGAGCAGTGACCAGTGGTTAGCACAGTGGCCAAGCAGCCTGCTCCCAGCAAAGCATTATGGATTTAGAGCCAAGGCATTTCAGGTCTTAACACAAGAGCTGGGGAAGACCGACTAGCTCAAGCTGTCTCCACAGCGTCTGTCGGCCTGTCCCTCTGGGCAGCTCCTGGCAACTGACCCACTCCCCATCTCTCTCCTGGAAAGGGTTTTTTAGTTGTTTGCGACCCTTTGATCTGCTAGTTCCTGCCTGGCGAAGCAGATGTGTCATTTTGGGCTGGCGCATTTGCCTTGCAATTGCCCCCAGTGTGTGTTGGGAGGCTGCTTCTCTATAGCCCCTTACGTCGCTCTCCTGCTTGCTCCTCCGACAGCTCCCCCAGCACGAACACGCTGTGCGTGCCCTTCCCCCGCACACGTCGCCCAGGCTCTCTCGATAACCGGGGGCATGTGCGTTTCGCAGCTCCACGGCCGACACAGCGGCTACCCCTTACGTCAGCCGGGGAGCCAACGCTGGTGCAGGACCTGGCAGCCTGTTTGCTAAGCGGCATAGCAGGACATTACCGCTCTGTGATCTGCACGGGCTGCCTGGAGGCTTCCAGCTGGCGTTCTAGGTGCTGGTTTAGACCAATTAAAGTCCTAAATAGCTTGAGACCTGCTGACCCGCAGGACTCCTTTTTTCAGGCCATACGGCCACAGAGCTGGTCTCATTACAGGCATGAGCTGGATGGGAGAAGGAGCTGCTAGCAGCTCAAAGGGGCGCTCGTCTCTGGAATCCACTCCCTCTTCTCCATCTGCCTTCAGAGGAAGCACAAAGCCCATCTATTGGCCTGGTCTCTGGGGGGAGAGAAGAGTAGCTGGAGCTTGCAAGAGGATTTGGGGTGAGAAGAGGCTGCTGGTTTGATCCTTCATGCGACTGTATTTTTAATTTATGTAAAGTGCACTGGGAGGCTGGGACAGGAGCCTTTACATCAATAAATCTAAATAAATACACAGACCGCCTCTCCCTGTTCAAACTGCCTGTCAAACCACCACCACCCCGCGGCGAGATAAGTAAGGGTTAGAGCGCCGATGAGCAAACAGGCACGGAAGGGGGAAGGGACTCATCCAGAAATAGAACCCAGGCGCCCAAAGTGCAAGGCCTCTGCTCTAAGTACCGAACAACAGGGCTTCTCCAACGACTGTACCCGAGCACAGCCGCACACGGGCCTTAGGAGACCAGTGTTCCATGCCTAGCAACAGGAGACTGAACTCACAAGGAAGTTCCAGCCCCAATTCAGGTTTCTGGCTCTGCGGCTCTAAGTCAGAGACCTTCGGATATTTTCATTTTTAAAAGTCATCTAACGTTCCAGTATATGTGAATGTGTAAGGCAGAAAATAAGGGGATCAAAACCGGCATGGACACGCAGAGGGGCCCAAACAGTAGTGGGGGTGTTACATGCAGCTCATGGAGGTCTATGTGCTCATCTCTAATACAAAGCTGCAGCCCACGGAGATGACGGGGCCAAGCAGCCAATGGGGGCTGGCAGGTTGAATCAAACTGGAGTAGTGCAGGATGGGGCCTTCAGTTTCTGGGGGCTGCACTTCTCCAGGTCTGCAAGCTGCTCCATGTAATGCAGAGGCTCCTGACATGTTGCTGATGTGACTCTCAAGCAGCAAAGTCCGTGCACCCCTCTGCTGTGGGATTGGAAGCCTTCTAACCCCTCAACATTATGAATTGCTCATGAAGATTTAGCCAAGGTCGGCAATATGCGTTCACATCCACAATGCCTCCTGCTGGAGCCGCTATAATGTATGCAGTTGATGAATATTAAACAGTAAGCAAATCAGCATTTATATACCATGGTGACAGGCACCTTAGATTTGTATATTACGGATGCACAGTTCACAGCAAACAGAAAACGTCTTATGAGAAAAAAAATCACTCTGCAGAACCCATCACTGCTGAACCCAGTTAACCCTACAGCTGTAGTTTTCTTATGAAGGCATAGGTTTTATTCTGAAACTGTAAAATGACTTAATTCATGTTACAGGCTAGCAGCCGGAGGAATTTCAATTCAGAACACGAGCCTGGTTTTAAACCCAAGCTGCACAGAAGAGTGCCTGGAACCCATACATGGATTTTTGCATGCTTTGTATCTTGAAAATTGCTTGGCTTTTTTTTTTTTTAAATGCACCAGAAAGAAATAAAAAAGCCTTCCATTCTAAAGCTGAAATGTCTTGTGCTAACTTTAAGCCAAGAGCAAATTTTACAGCTGAATTGCAAAATGAGAGGAATTCTGACATAGCTTGAACATAACAGCACTGTTGGGGAGCAGCACTGTAATTAAACCAAACCTAGGCTCAAGTGCTTGGCATCGCAGAGAGGCTGGATCAGAGATAAGACGACGGGGAATGTAAATGAAAAATGCCTCTCAACGTGATCCCTGCAAGTTAAGATCAACTCCCTTTTCTTAAGCTTAATAACCCTCAGAGCAGTGGGGAGCCGTCAGTGAAGGCTGAGCTCACTGTGTCTGTTCAAAGTGGGCTGACTTCTGTCACTAAACGAAAAAAAAAAAAAAAAAAAAAAAAAAAGGAGCTAGTTGTAGGTAAGCACAATCCTGTCGGTTGTGTAATAAAGTGTGTGGGTGGATACATTAGCAATGAACAGTCTGAAAGGAAATGTACGAAGCGCCTGGCCCGCTGCACCACACAAAACATACACGGGGAGGCTGGAGGCATGTTTTTTTTAACTGAAGCTTTTGATATCCATGGTAACCAGCAGAATTCATCCTTGTGGAGAAGAATAGTCTTCAGCCGGGATATCAAATGACCTGAACAGCAGATCCAAGAGGGTAACCCATGCTGCTCTCGCTTCAAGACATTGCCAAATTGTGCTCTATTCAAACAGACTCCAGTCTTCTGTTAAACACTTTCTTCAAACACTGATGGTGTAAGGGAAGTTAGTGACAAATGCTGTTAGATTTCTCAGAGTGGGTTATGTCTACGCAATCTCAAATAATGAGCCGGTCTATACAACTCTCGTATGCATTAATGAACATGTTCAAGTGTCTTGTTTAGAACAACCAAGCTCCCAGATCTCAGTTTAAGCTGGTTTGAAGTATGGGCAGAGGCAATAGAGAAATAGCTCCTGCTTCCCAGACAGCTTGGATTCAAATCCTAGGTTAATTTCCAGCTGGAAACAAGTACATTAGTGACAAGCAGGCACCCACTGTGACTAACTGCCTGGGAGATGAGCTCCACCGAAACCTCTGAAACATCAGACATATCCATAAACCAAGCCCTTAAAAAAACCATTAATTGGGTGGCTGCATCTGTGTGGAGACACACTGGGACAGGGGGATTGTGTCAGTCCTCTTCTAGCAAGATGTGGCTTTAGCTATAGCTTTGGGAAAGATGCCAGCAGTTCCTCTGGGCAGCGTACACAAGAGCAGAGAGTCTATGTGATTCTTCTTATAAAGCAGCAGAAATAAAAAGCCATCTAAAGTGTCATCTGGTTCTGCTTAACAAAGCAGGCCTCCCAGGAAGACAACAGGAAATCTCTCTCCAGATAGAATGGGTTAGCTGCCACCTTGAAAAACTGCTTTGCCATTTATGTTATGGTTCATTTTAAATGCTAACACCCGAAAGAGGATTAAACATCTCACCATCTGAAGAAGGCGGAGTGGTCCCGAGTGGAGTGACTGGTGTTGTCGGAATTGGGCTTATCGGCACTGTCACCAACCCCATTTCTGGATGGCTCTGAAGCAAAAACACATGATCTCAAACACACACATTTTATACACCACAGTTATATGGAGCAACACCCACAAGGTGCATTACCCCAGATGATGACAGGCTGCAGGTGTGTCAGCAGACACCAGAGCTCAAGTCAGCAGGCTTTCAACCAGCACCCTAAGCAGCACGCTGGGGGTAGATGGCCCAGTGGTTTGGGGACTAGCCTCAGAGTTGAGAGACCTGGGTTCAAGTCTCTGCTCCACCACAACCTGCCAGTGTAACCATGGGCAAATCATTTAGCCTCTGCATCAATTCCCCAAGCTGTGACATACAGGAGACCAGCCAACCTGGTGGCCCCTGCTGGCCTTAATCCCTGTGACTGTGTGCGCAGTGGAGATAGGAGCACTGCCCTGTCTCTCAGGGTGTGTGGGGATTGTAAGGCACCCAGATACTACAGTGATGGGGAAAAGACACCCACCCACCCCCTCATAGAGCTTTTGGTCATCCCTCCTCCCCACGCAGGTGTTTTCAGATTGACCCTGGAATATTTAATACCTGCCCTTCCAATCCTCCTCTGCCCTTTTGAAATGGGATTCTCATTTGTTTCATGGGTTCACATTTTAAGACAACGGCAATTGACTATGTTCCTGCCCTGGTGAAAAGCGCGAGGGTTCAATAGAAGACAGCACTACAGAAACATCATCGTCGATCTGCTCTGCTTTCTTCGACTGCCTTTTGCCCCCAGCTCATCTTCACCAACTACTCCAGGCCGAATTGCTGCTTGAACCTTATTCGCGACAGGCGCCTGTTTATTTCAGTCCGCTGGTAGAACTGGTGAGATTCCAGAACCTATTCTGTTCTAATCCGTCTGTAACGCAATCAAGCCTGTTTCATATAGTGTCCTACACACAGACACATCTCACGATGCTTAACACAATGTGTGGTATACGAAGGATTTGAAAGTTAAGGACAGTGTTGTAGAACTACTAGAGGGATGTAAATCCACACATTTTATGGGACACATGGGCACTTGCTACCACTCAACGTCCAATCCAGGAAATAGAGCTTTAAAATACATTTTCCACTGAAAATATGTTTTCTCCCATGGAATAAAATCAAGGGGCTTTTTCCCCCAAAAAATAATCCAGCTGTCAGCCAAGGTACATAGCGCCACCTAGCAGCACGAGATTAGTACGAGCAGGTTACTAGGAGCTACAAAGACAATGCGGATCTAAATTCAGCCACTTTCGCAGCGCCCCGGGCCATGCCTAGGTATTCGTGGCTGGAGATTCCTGCAATACTGGGGCAGGTAGAATGCGATTTGAGCCATAAGTTTCTGCCACCCAATGGCTTTATCAGACTGGTACATCCCAGTGTGTGCCTGGGTCTATCTAGGGCTGCCTCCAACCACGGGCTGGCGGCACGACCAGACTCACTACTGTCTGCCCCCAACGTGTTTGCTGTGTGTGCAAACCCACGTGGCAGTCAGAGAATCAGCCTGAGCTTTCTAATCAAATCTATGGATGCATCCACTGCTCTTCAGACACAAACCCTGCTTTTATTGCTCCCGCCTCACAGACCGATACTGGAGTTCTCAAGACAGGACAATTTACCTACAAAGAAGGCTAATTCATCACATTCTCCATGCACGTCTGTTCAGAAACTAGTGTTTGAAACAAGACTCTTTCCAGTAGCTGTTTATTCTCTAAAACAAACCGCTGAATTGTGGGGCCACAGAGGGGATCAGAGATTAGATTCCTAGCTTCTAGGCTAGCAGGCAACAGCCCACCCTCCATGGTGCTCTCTGATCAGACCCTCCAGCCAAACGCAGGGCAGCATTAACAGGGTTTAGAGGGAGTCACATCCAGTCCTCCCCAGACACAAAAATGGGTCAGTCTGACACGACTAACCCCCAGAAAACGTCTCCCAAAAACCTTTTTAATTCTTTTCTGTGGCAGGATGGGAAATAAGGGGCATTGCATTTCCTAAGTCACCCTGAATCTGGGCCCTAGCCTGCGTCTGGTCCTACCTGACTAGGACCTACAACAAGACCCCAAAGGACCCAGGGAAGGAAAAGATAAACTGACTGATCTGACAGGTCGTCTCAAGGCCTTCCCTGGATTGGCTGTTGAAGCGCTTTTGTGGTTAAGCTCCCCCACCACACACACACTCAAAGGCATGGAAAGGAAACACATTGAATTGGGGCCCACCTGTGCCAACACAGTGATGAAGTTCCGGTTTAAATGAACGGCTTCGTAGAGGGCCAGAAGAATCGCCTCATTTGTTCTACAAGAGCAGCAGAAAAGCAGAGTTCGGTTAAGGTTCCTTCCAACCCTGAGATTCTATGATTCTATGATAAGGGTGGCACTCCGGGGACAGCCACCAGAGCAAAGGACTTTCCAACGTGACTCATGAGTCGGTGAGCCCAGCCGGAAACACCTTCAAGGGCCCTGAGTTTCAGAAGTGGCGCACTCCCACCCTCTGAGAGCTGAGCCCTCTTTATTTAAGGTGTATTGAGTTGGGCACCCCCAATTACTAGTCACTTTTGAAGACCTTGGCCATGGTCTTGGCCCCCCTCTCTCCCTTCCACCAAAGGACTCGCCTTGTTCCTCACTCTCAAGCCTTGCTTCCTCCTTAAAGTCCCTGCATTTGAGAGCACAGAGCAGCCTGCTGCCTCCACCGTCCCCTATCTACGTTGGGCTGGGGATCAAGGAGCAGCTTTTACCCTCCTGATTTGAAAGGTAAGCGCTCCATGATCTCCACCACCAAACAAGAGTGGTGCTCCATGAACAGTAATTCCCCTTCCACTCCCTACATCCAACACTCGCACACAGCGTTTCAGAATGCCCCCCAGAGACAGCCAGCCCACGGCTCCTACAGCCCCAGCCACTTCATTCGAGTCCCAGCCTCGCCCATCGTTTGCAATTGCAAGGTACAGTTTTGGTTGCCAGGCCAGAGCGGACGTTGCTTCAGCTTGTTTTTCTACATTAAAATGGCCCCATGACGGAACAGCAGCAGGTGACATTTTGCAATTCAGAACCAGCAAGGTAAATTGCCGTTCACTGTGTGGACAACATCTGTGTACTTACTGGACGGAGATTTTCTCATCAGCGTCGGCTATGAACATGCTGCCCACCTGTGGAAGGAAATAGTATTGCACAGCTTTATGAAGCACATTAGGAAAAGCTAAAACTAGCAAGAGCAGGCACGGACAGGACCTGAACGCTGAAAGGCCCCGGCTGGCTTGCAGACAAGGCAAGTCCCACAGCTTCCTTCTCCAGGTGGCCATGAGCTGCCCTTGGAAGAAGCCTCCCCCAGGACATATCTCGTAGCTACAGCTAACCCCCGCTCAAATGACAGAAGATGATGACTGATTCCCAGAGCTGGGTCTCTCAATGGGCTCCCCATACAGCCACAGACAAAACACTGTAGGTTTATGGCAATGCATGTCCCATCGCATTGTGCCAGAAACACTGCTTTGTATCAGGCAGCTTCTGCAGAAGAGTAGCGATTCTTTTATTTTTTTTAATGACAAAAGCGGTTTTAAAAAAAGTCGTGTGCAGCTTTTAAAAATGAAGATGGAGAAGAAAATATTTCTGATTCTCAACAAAAAAAAAAAAAAAAAAAAAGACTGAGCTCCTTGCAAAGCACAGCAATATGAACTGTGGTGTCGTTCGCATCCCTCACCTCCCCCTCTTCAGAGCCTCATCCAAAGCTCACGGAAGTCTATGGAAAGATTCCTGCTGAATTCAGTGGATTTTGGATCAAGGCCTCGCATAGTCCCATATACTTTAGTTATATCTTTTAAGTACTGAAAAAATGCTCTTTTCTCACTCACCATATTGGTTAAGGCTGAGAAAAAGCCACTCTGGTGCTCCTCTTCCTTATCTTTGTACTGCCTGAACGAACAGGGAAACAGCAGCAGAAAGTGGGGTGTTACACACGTATAGGGATTTGGATAAAATAACCCTGTTTCCAACAGACACCTCAGGTCAGGATAAGAGCTGGAAAGTAAACGTTCACGTTTACTTTTCAAGGAGCTTGTGAAGAGAGATGCAAAGGGAGTTCAAATCTCTGTTACGGACAGCCTATGGATTAAGGTATGCAATGGTGGGGTAGCCAGGTTGGTCCCAGGATATTAGAGACACAAGGTGAGTGAGGAAGAAGCTCTGTGCAAGCTCGAAAGCTTGTCTCTCTCACCCACAGAAGCCGGTCCAATAAAAGGTATTACCTCCCCCACGTTGTCTGTCTTCTGTAGTAGGGCATAGTCTGGGGGCTAACAGGAAAGGTGAGCATTGTGTTATCTGAGGCAAAGGTCACTCTGCTGCTCGGCCAAGACCCACCCAGTCTGGAGTGAGATGAGGAGGGGAGCTAGGGAAATCTTAAAGGCATGCCCCCAAATAGCTGAGACACTGAATTGCCGGGAAATAAGGCTCATTAAACCCCTAACTCATAAAAGAAAAATGTTTTCAGTCATTTCTTTGGACTTCAATATTAGTTTACGATTTCACAGACCCCAGCGGTGTTTGAGACAAGGTCCTTCCCCGGGGGAGCTTACAATTACTTACAATGCAACAAGCAAGGGCAACAAACCAACTGCTTTCGGGGAGGATAAGCAGGCAACATAGAACCGAGATTGTGCAGCTTTTCGGGAAGGCGTGGGACATCACAGTAGAGGGATATTTTTCATTTTTTGCTTCACTATATATAAATATAAATCTAATAACCATATTAAGGGACCTGTTGACTGACTTCTTGTGGGTGTTGCCATAGAAGTATGTTTTCAGCAGCATTTGCAACACAAAAACCAAAGCATTGG
The DNA here is from genome assembly GCA_033296515.1 of Macrochelys suwanniensis. Taxonomy (NCBI): domain Eukaryota; kingdom Metazoa; phylum Chordata; order Testudines; family Chelydridae; genus Macrochelys; species Macrochelys suwanniensis. Next base: position 142,232,628 of record CM065778.1, read on the forward strand.
GCTGCTGCATGAGAACCTGAAAGTGAAACTATCTAATAAATGAACGCAAAAGTGACCCCACACACTTCACTTGTCAAGAAGAATGAAATACAAAAAGTAAACCGCCTACATAGTGAAAAGCAAAGCAGACGATACAAACTGACAGAATTTCTTACACCAAGGGTGGTATTCAGTAAGGAAATCCAGAATCACTAACCCCAAGGGCTCAAAAAACATGAGAGATTTTACAAACCAAGCATCTGGGGCTCTTTTCTTGGCCTTCAGGCTCTAGCTCACTTCACCTTTTCCAATTTTCTCCACAACCACAAGGGCTAGAAAATTACTTTTCTGTGGTGGTTTTTGTTTTGTTTTGTTTGGGGTTTTTTTGGTAACAAAAGCCGAGATTCTCATGTGCTCTCCCAATTCCAGCAACTGGGGCTTTAAGTAAAACACCAAATATCCCAAGATCCAAAATCAAATCATGAGAGTGAGCAAACTCTGGAAATCGGTCTTCATTACCTGGGCTGACGGTTTCCAGCCCTAGGGGACACAGAGAAGCATAAGTGGTCTAACTTTCAAAGCTCACAACTTCTGATGACTACAATGGGAGCTACAAGCGCTCAGTGCTTCTGAGTGTCAGGTCACTTTGATAGAGGTGCCAAATTCTGGCCATTCCTTTTAACCTGACACGGTCTACTTAACTCTCCTGCAATGGGGCACAGCTTCAGTCTGCTACAGAGACAAGAGCAACGGGGTCACTGCTCATCTACACCTCTAGGGCAGGCAGGAGAGTAGCGGAGCATGCAGCCAGTGCTCCAGCACAGTAAGTTATCAAAATCTGTTTAATGGGGGTTAAGAGGAACACTTCCCCAGGGACAGATTATCCTACCACTTCCTACTGCTGGTTTCTTGCAGCTTCTTCTGAGGCAGCTGGTCCTGGCCCCCGCCTGAGACCGGGTACTGGTTTAGATGGACCCTGGTCTGATCCAGTCTGGCAATCCCTGCACTCCCAGATAGCTTTGTTTGTTTCCGATGGGCTGTCAATGATTTTTCTGGCACAGCGGCACTCAATGAATCATTCATTTTCACGTCGCAACGTGAGATTTTACAGGCGACTCACAAAGATGGAAGTAGAAACATACACTGAAGAGCTGCCAGGCCTCTCTTGAAGTGCATCTGCCAGATTCCTGCTGGCAATGACAACAGTAACAGCCTCACAGGGTTGAGGGCCTCAAAGCGCAAGGCAGTCCCAGCACCTCCACCACACCAGGAGCGCCGTGGAAAATGCTGGTGGAAGGGGACAGCAACTCCCCAGTGGGTCGAAAAACAAGATGTTTACGAAGGCAGATTTACCTGTTGTACTCTGATAATGCCTGGGCGATGACAAGTCCCATTCCCTGCAAGAATATAGAACAGCTTTACACTGCCATCCCATACCCCAGAAAATCAAACGATATTGACTGTCTGAAGCTCCTCCCCCACCCACATCCCAGGCACTACACACAATTTAGCGTGCTAAATACAGAGTCAAAGAATGAGGCACAATTTAAAAAGCCAGGGGTCAGCATGGATTAACACGAACCAGTCTGGGAAAGTTACCGACGTTCCAAGGGAGAGAGATCAACTCCAAGGAGCTGCCAGCGTGAAAGCTTACTCATCCACCAACCTCAGCCCAGTGGAGAAAGCCTTAAAAGCCAGCTGGTGTCAGAGCAAAGACAGGGGCTAAGCCCCAGCTCACAGTGAAAGCCTTAGATACAGGCAGGCTTCAAAAATCCAACAGAGCCAGCTTAAAATCCATCAGCCACCACGTAGGCTGATGTGATACAGTCATGGCAGTTCAGTCTTATGAGCAGACACAGAAAAGGGAAAGTCCAAATGACCCTGGGGTTTCTTCTTTAGCTTAAGGTTTTCTAATTCAATGTTCCAGACATCATGAAGGTGACAGGAACAGGTGGTAGGACAAACCTCACAAGCCATCATACCAGACCTTCCGCACCTGCAAGTGCAGCCGGAATTTGATATTTAAGCTCAAGATACTTTAAAAATGCTTCCAAATCAACCACGTAACCAGGAGGACAAAATATCCTCTGTTAAAATTACATGAATCTGGGACAATTCTGAGTCTGTATGGGACACAAGAAACGGGAGCTCAAAATCATCTTGAATTACATGGCCGCTAACACTGAGCAACCCCTTCACCAGTAGATCTCAACCTAAATAAATCTCAGGGTAGCTCTGAGAGTTATACATGATCTTCATTTTACAGCTGGGGAAACTGAGGCAGGGCTAGGTTAAATGACAGAGCAAGTCCGTGTCCAACAGAATACAACCCTGAAGTCCTGGCTCCCAGTCACCTGCTCTTACCCCTAGACAACAAATCCTTCCCTGCACACAATTCAGAAGGAAGCTTTAATATCCGATATCCACTCGGCAATATTAAGGAAAATGAAGTATCGCTACAGAAGACCCAGGGGCTGTTCTCATTTCAGTCACACTCCCGCACTGGCAGACAGTAAGCTAAGTTGACAAGGGATGGAGGGGACACAAATGATATGTTTATCCTGCACCAGGCAATAGTCTACATGCTGCACAGCTGATTCTATTGCACTCAGAGGCGCTGTCTCGCTGTAAGGGCCCCTGGGGCAGCAAACCCCAAGGACACAGAGATGGCTGATTTTAGCACGTTTCTTTCTACCCGTCCAGGTCCTTATTCCAACTAAACATTGAATTGTTACTTGATCAGGAATCCTTCCCTCTCCCCCACTCCTAGAAGCTGATTTAGTTGGGGATTGGTCCTGCTTTGAGCAGGGGGTTGGACTAGATAACCTCCTAATGTCCCTTCCAACCCTAATCTTCTAGGATTCCAAGTCTCAAAGGTGCCGCTAGCAGGGAGGTTAGTCCTGTGATGCTCTCTACTCAGGGCCGGTGCAAGGATATTTCACGCCCTAGGCAAAACTTCCACCTTGCACCCACCCCCCGCCCGGGGAGCCCCTCCTGCAGCAGCTCCCCACCCCAGCTCACCTCCGCTCCGCCTCCTCCCTTGAGCATGCCGGCGCCACTCCACTTCTCCCGCCGCCCAGGCTTGTGGCGCCAATCAGCTGTTTGGCGCGGCAAGCCTGGGAGGGGAGGAGAATTAGAGCGGGGGCAGTGTACTCGGGGGAGGAGGCGGAGCAGAGGTGAGCTGGGTCAGGGAGCACTTCCCCTGCATCCCCCTCCCCCCACCCCGTTACTTGCTGCGGGTGGCCCTCCCCGTGCCCAGCTCACCTCCACTCCACCTCCTCCCCTGAGCACACTTTTTGGCGCCCCCAACCACTTGGTGCCATAGGCGGCCGCCTAGTTCGCCTAGTGGTTGCACCAGCCCTGTCTCTACTGTAGCACCATCCCCTCCTGGCTAGGTCAAGACACAAGGACACAGAGCCCAGGAGACGGTTCCAAGGAGCTGGATACTCACATTGAGCGTGGTCTCGTCATCTACAATAGAGAGTTTCACAATGTAGGGATTCACCGACTGTTAAACAAGAGAAGAAAGGAAAGTTTGGTCTCTGGTTTAAAAAAAGCCTATTGGCTATTCAGCAAAGTTTCCACAGCTTCCCCTGGCGGTTTCTTCCCACTGCCCCCACACACAACGCAACAGCAGCCATTCGCTGCATTGAAAGCACTGGGCTTTGGCTCCCCTCCGTCTGCTCAGCCTCCCAAGGAATTGATGGTCTTTCTGGCTTTGCCCTCGGTGAGACGAGCCACCACTAGCTCAGCTACGCATTCAATATTATCTTTTATTACCAGTTCTGATCGCTTGGTAAACCTCACGCAACCCTTTCATTAGTGACACGTGGCACTGTGCAGCAGGCCCAGGTCGTGATGCAGGGGCTGAACGCTACCACGGTCTGAGACTTCTAACTATGCCAATAACTGCTTGAGTGAGGCGCCAGGGAAGGCCTGACAGTGTTAGGGACCCATCTATCACGAACTGCCGGGACTAGAGCTCAATCCTTCCTAGTTCAGACTGCTGAAAGCCCGGAATCCAAGGAGCATACAAATCATCTGTACCAGATGACCGGAGGATAGCTAGCAGAACGCCAATTTTTTAAAAAGGCTCCAGAGGTGACCCTGGCAATTACACGCCGGTGAGCCTGACTTCAGTACCAGGCAAATTGGCTGAAACCAGAGTAAAGAACAGAATTCTCAGACACACAGATAAACACAGTATGTTGGGGAAGAGCCAACACTGGAAATCATGCCTCACCGATCTATTAAAATTCTTTGAGGGGGTCAAACAAACATGTGGACAAGGGGATCCAGTGGCGATAGTGGACTTCGACTTTCAGAAAACCTTTGGCAAGGTCCCTCACCAAAGGCTCTTAAGCAAAGTAAGGAGTCATGGGATAAGCAAGAAGATCCTTTCATGGATCAGTGACTGGTTAAAAGCTAGGAAACAAAGGGCAGGAATAAATGGTCAGTTTTCACAATTCAAAGAGGTAAAGAGTGGTATCCCCCAAGATCCGTACTGAGACCAGTGCTGTTCAACATATTCATAAGTGATCTGAAAATTACTCAAGACAGTTAAGTCCAAAGCAAACTGTGAAGAGTTGCAAAGGGATCTCACAAAACTAGGTGACTGGGCAACAAAATTGCCGATGAAATTCAGTGATGAGTAGTGCAAAGCAGTGCACTTTGGAAAACAAAATCCCAACTATACGTACAAAATGATGAGGGTTAAATTAGCTGTTACCACTCAAGAAAGAGATCTTGGAGTCACTGTGGATAGTTCCCTGAAAACATCCACTCAATGGGCAGCGGCAGTCAAAAAAGCGAACAGAATGTTAGAAATCATTAGGAAAGAAATAGATCATAAAACAGAAAATATCATAATGCCACTGTATAAATCCCTGGTACGCCAACACCTTGAATATTGTGTTCAGTTCTGGCCGCCCCCTCTCAAGAAAGATATATTAGAAATGGAAGTAGTACAGAGAAGGACAACAAAAATGATTAGGCGTATGGAACAAATTCCAAATGAGGAGAGATTAAAAAGACGGGGGCTGTTCAGTTTAGAAAAGAGGCGACTAAGGGGGGCTATGAGGGAGGTCTATAAAATCATGACTGGTGTGGAGAGAGTGAATAAGGAAGCATTATCTACACTGTCACATAACACAAGAACCAGAGGTTACCCAATGAAATGAATAGGCAGCAGGTTTAAAACAAACACAAGGAAGTACTTCTCCACACAACGCACAGTCAACCTGGGGAACTCCTTGCCAGGGGGTGTTGTAGGACAAAAGTATAACTGGGTTCAGAAAAGAACTAGATCAGTTCCTGGAGGACAGGTCCATCAATAGTGTGACAACGTTCCTTCTCTACCTCGGTGGGTCCTGCGCTTATTGGCGGATTTTGCTTGCCTCAGAGATCTTCCCCTCTAGTAGAATCCACAGTCCAGGTTAACTCCTCCTGTGTCTGATCAGGAGTTGGGAGTTTTGGGGGGAACCCGGGCCCGCCCTCTACTCCGGGTTCCAGCCCAGGGCCCTGTGCACTGCAGCTGTTTAGAGTGCCTCCTGGAACAACTGCACGACAGCTACAACTCCCTGGGCTACTTCCCCATGGACTCCTCCCAACACCTTCTTTATCCTCACCACAGGATCTTCCAGCAGTACGCCCTCTTACTCTCAGCTCCTAGTGCCTCTTGCTCCCAGCTCCTCACACACAACCTCCTTCCACAGCTCCTGACATGCACCCCTCACTGACTCACTGGGAGGCTTTTGACTAGTTTCAGCCAGTCCCTGATTGGCTGCAGGTGTCTCAATCAACCTCCCTGCCTTCTGGAAAGTTCTTAATTGGCCCCAGGTGTCTTGATTAACCTGGAACAACTGCCATAAGGTATCAGGGATTTGTTTAGCCTGGGGCTAACATACTGGTTTCTTACCACTTTCCTATAGCCCTCTGGCCTTGACCCATCACAATAGCTATTAGCCAAGATAGTCAGGGATGCAGCCCCATGCTCTGGGTGTCCCTAAGCCTCTGACTGCCAGAAGCTGAGACTGCACAACCGGGGATGGATCGCTCAATAACTGCTCTGAAGCACCTGGCTCCGGCCGCTGCCGGAAGACAGGATCCTGGACTAGACGGACCATTGGCCTGGCCCAGTCTGGCCGTTCTTGTGTTCATCTGAACTCCCGCGGAAGGAAATGCCCAGACTAAGCCCCTGTAGAGAGGCCACTAATATTTTAAATAGCATTTTTCATTAGTAAAATACGTTTGTTTATTCCAAGTTGTTTACCCCTGTCAATGCAGAGACTAGCCAAGGGGCAGGGGAAGGTTCTAAACACCCAGCAAAGATCCTTCAGATGCAGCCTCGATTTATCAAACATTTTATCACTGAGTTTACACCTAGCTTGTTGGAGCTGCGGTGTCTTGCTCAAGGTCACACAGTGAGTCAGGAACAGGGCAGGGCAGAGCCCAGCCCCCTCCCAAGCTTTCAGTGCTTCATGACAATTACATTTCCTCTCCAGTTACATTTAGGAGTCTAAACCCAGAGGAGATGGTATATCAGGACAGACCAATGGTCCGTGTAACCTGGTATCCTGTCTCCAATAGTGTCCAGTACTATATGTTTGAGACAATGGTAGAAAACCTCCACAATGCACCTCACTGAACAACATTACCTCATGGGAAAAGAACGGGGAAATTTCCTGACCCCAGCTTATGCCTTGAGGCTGGAGGAAAGAGCCCTTTGAATAACTGCATATGCCATTCTTCATATAATCTTAAAAAACTAAATAGAGTCTTTGCTTTGGTAATATCCTGCAGCAGTGAGTTCCACCAGTTGCTGATTATATGCAGCTGACAACCATTTCCGTTACCTTTCTTGAGTGTGCTAAGTTCAAGTGTTCTCTTGCTCTTCTACTAGAAGGATAGGAAACAAGGAGTATAGTCTTCTCAACACCTAGTATCACTTTCCAGACCTCTGTCACCTCTCTCCTTAGTCACACCTTTCCAAACTAGAGAGACCAAATCATTTTAACGTCTCCTCACAAGGAAGCCCCTTCTCGTGTGTCTAATTAATTTTCACTGCCCTTCCCTGAGCTTCTCCCCTTACTGGAAAGCCTTTAACAAGATGAGGTGATCACGTGGGACACAGCAATCCAGACACACACACACACACACACACGCCCCATTGGTTTATATAATGGTGTTATTCTCTATTCCCTCACTCCCGTTTGTGAGGGCTGTCACAGCACACTGAGAAGACTATTTCCCTGAGCGTCCCACAGTGAATTATAGACCTGTCCCCTACTCGGAGATGTTACAACTCATTCTGAACCCACCCATGTATCTGAGTAGTTCCAGTTCTTCCTTTCCGTGTGCATTAGCTCGCACTATGACCTATCTGAACTGACAGCAAGTTGCCCAGGAACCCATTTACATTAGGCCTTCCTGGCATTCCTCGCTCACCTCTCTCATCTCTCTCCACAGTTTCAGTGGGTCCTTTATTTTCTCCTGCAAGCGACTTTTGCTAAAGTTTTAGGAGAGTAAATAAATTGCACCTGCTGTTTTCCTATCGCCACCTGTGGGTTCCAGCCTTAGAAGCTAGGTAGGAAGCATTGCTAGTAAGCTAGAAGTATTGAGACACCACTAGAACATCACTGGTGTAGTGCCGGGGGGCTGAGATAGATCTTCAGCCTCCAGCTGCCTCTCCTGAGAGAAAGCAGAAAAATATTCCCGCAGCACTTCGGAGGAAGCTGATCTTTTCTAACCATGACCATCACAGAACAAGCATTGCAGCACTCACTCTCTATTCACCGGACAAGAGTTAGAGCCTCATTCCTGGAGTGGATACACACTCAAGGGATATGTCTGATAAACTACCAAAATCAATTACTGGTCATACAGAAGCAGAAATAAACAGTCAGGGAACCTCACAAGGACAGCCCGGCTACAACCTCAGCAGAGCAGAACCCATGCAACGAAGTGACCAAAACCACTCTGAATTCCTCCACAAGTGTAGCAGAGCGAAAGCAACTCATGCACTGACCACCCAGCTACTTAATATACCAATGGAAACCAGAAATTCTTCACTAAGAAAACAAAGGAGAAATACAGACTAAGTACATAGCATCTCAACGATATTAGTCATGCAAATACAATCCAGAGTCCATTCATTTATGCATTCGCTACACAGTCATGGTGGAATCACACAGCTGTACAGCCACTCCTGCAATTCACCCTCCCCCAGGCCAGAGGGTCTCGCTCTGCAGCCAGGCCTTCTAAGCAGGGAACTTTGGCCCGAGTGATGAGTAGGGGCAGAGCCATTCATCTCCCTAATGGCACTAGGGGGCACAGTTTTAGACCCTATCTCCCTCACTGCTACTGCAGCCACCAAGTAGCTGCCTCCACAGGGCACAGGGAAAGGAGGAATCAAGGAAAAAGGGAGTCACCCAGCCTGCTAAGTGGAGCCTCCAAGCTTCTCGGTGCAAGCAGGGGAGTGGAGGGAGAAGAGGAGCGTGACCTGTTTAAATGGAGCCTTGGCATCCCCCCACCCACTCTTCAGTCAGACAGACTCACAACTGGGGCTAGGGGCAGGGAACAGCTCGAGAGCCCAACTCCTCGACCACGCTGAAAGCTCAGCGGCTACAGGAGATATACGAAGCTGAGAGAGAGACCAAAATATCCCAGGCCTGGGGGGCTGAGAGAGGAAAAAGCAGAACCAACTGACTTCTTTTAAACTGGGGATTGTGTGAGTTTTGCAACTAACAACCAAAGGAACACTACCAGCTAAGTAGACAAGCACAGGAACTGAAACAAACTGAGAAATAAACCTCCTTCAAATGTTTGACTCCCCTCAGAAACATTGACTCCACTGTCTCGTAAGAAAATGTGACGGGTAACTCATTTTTTCTAAACAGACCAATTTCAAATCATTCATGTTTCTGATAGAGCTCCTTTCAAACAGCATGTCCTCCGACTTTCCTTTTCAAATTCCCTTTCCAAAGAAGCGATAACAGGTTTTCTGCTCCCTCCTTACTAAAGGGTCTTTTCAACGAGTGATTGATTAGTTGGAATCAGTGAAACTCACTAGACACATCAAAACGCTCCCATGCACAGAGCCCTGCACGGATACAAAACCTGTATACGCATCAGATCTGCAATCCGCAAACATGGTCGGAGGATCTAAGCGGATATCTGCAGATTTGCAGGGCTCTAGATATAAAATTTGGATTCACATCCATCTGCGATCCTCAAACATGGTCCACGGATATCTGCAGAGTTGCAAGGCTCTAACCGTGCAAACAGTAAACAATGCAAAAGAGAAAAATATTTTAGCTAACATCTTTTAGTTCTCCTCATCTTAGGCAACGTTTTTAACTCTAGTAGGCACATTTCCAGGCAGAAATGTGATTTTAAGTTGATGTGGTTTTTTAAAGGGATATATCAACTTAAGTCACTGTTCGCCTGAATTTCATTTTTTCATCTCCTTCCCTCACAAGTTAACACTTCAGATGGCTAGAAATAGCACAGATTAGAGAGAAAAAAAACATTATTCTCCCTCTCTGCCCAAATTTATTTTCTACCTTTGACAGGCCTGTGCATAGCTAGTTTCATTATCTCCCTTATGTAGTCAATTATTTATTTCCCCTGCTCGATTTCAGTAAGGCATTTGATACAGTTCCACATGGGGAATTATTAGTTAAATTGGAAAAGATGGGGATCAATAGGAAAATTGAAAGGTGGATAAGGAACTGGTTAAAGGGGAGACTACAACGGGTCATACTGAAAGGTGAACTGAGGACTTCTATAGCTCAGACATAGGTTAGGGGTTTATTACAGGAGTGGGTGGGTGAGATTCTGTGGCCTGCATTCTGCAGGAGGTCAGACTAGATGATCATAATGGTCCCTTCTGAGGTTAAAGTCTATGAGGGTCTTTCACAAAACAACAAGGGAGAGTGAAATATTTTCTCTGAAATAAGAATGATTATAAAACTACCAGGAGTGACAGAGGGACTTTGGCAGGTATCATACCTGGAACTACTTTAAACTCTGTTTCTGAACACGACTAGATTTCAGTCTGATGTTGTCTCTTTAGAGTTCTGTATAAAGAACACGCATCTCTTCAGTTCCTAGAACAGAAGCTAATCAGAGAACTGAGCTATATAATGCAGCTACATTGGTTATGAAATCTTGGACAGATATTCCACGTGGAGGTGTAAAGGAGACTAGAAAACAGATATCCCAGAAATCTGAAAGAATATGTTCATACAAACACACTGGTGCTTTCTTTAGACACACACAAAATCATAGGCAATTAATCAATTCTCAGACCAATTAGATTTCCTTAAGCAACTGAAACAATAATTTAGCAACCTAGGAGACACAAAATAAAAGGGAACTGATCAACAGTAATACAGTCACAGTGAAGAGAGACAGACAGGAATGCAAAGGAAAATAAGCCATGAAACTACTGGACATGCTGACAGCCAAGCACCAAACAATCCAAACTCTAAAAAGGCCCAAGTAAGGCAAGGGAAAGCTGGCTAGTCTTCCTCACAACCAGGATAATTGCTGCATTGTTACAGGCAGTGCTGGTAACACAGAAGGCTGCCTGACACTACCCATAAGACGACCCTGCTTTCAGCTGCTTTTTACTTTGCCAAACTCTGTTTGGGCTGAAATTTTCCATGCCGGATGTCTGCCTCAGGCTGATTAACGAATCGCTGACATTATTCTCTTTTTAATTTTGGATGCCCAATTTGAGATGCCCAGGACCTGGGTTTGCAGCGTACTTAGCATGGTGTGGCACTTTATATCTTCACAGCCCCCGCCGACTTCCTCTGCGGCCGGGAGTGCTCGGCACTTCTGCAAATCAGAACCGTGGGGCTAAGTCAGGCACCCAGAAAATGAGAAACAAACAGTTGGTGACCACCTGTGAAAAATCTGGTTTAAGAAGAGCCCAGCACTCACAGGAACTCTGGGGCAGGGGCAGAATCCAGTTTTCCAGGGCAGCATTCGACTGCCTTCACCATGAGACCATATTTTCTCGTCCTGCAACACTGAGCCACATTCACTGAACACTTTCCAATATTTCCAACAAATGAAGCAGGGGCCCTCCAGACAATGGTCTCCGCCGCTACACAACCCTGATTCATGCCCAGAACAAGTCCAGCCTGTGCACTGAATGAGGCATGGAAGAAATAGTATGGGATCATGTAATTAAAGACTACGATAATGTATACACAAAAGGGCTGAGTTCAGATTGCACAGGCAAACTAAAGTCTGTCATCTCCTAGCTTCTGAGTGCTTTGCAAGCATATTAGTCTTTTAACGAACATAAGAATGGCCAGACTGGCTCAGACCAAATTTCCACCTAGCCCAGTCTCCTGTCTACCGACAGGGGCCAATGCCAGGTGCCCCAGAGGGAATGAACAGAACAGGGAATCATCAAGTGATCCATCCCCTGTCACCCATTCCCAGCTTCTGGCAAACAGAGACTAGGGACACCATCCCTGTCAATCCTGGCTAATAGCCATTGATGGACCTAACCTCCAGGAACTGATCTAGTTCTTTTTTGAACCCTGTTATAGTCTTGGCCTTCACAACATCCTCTGGAAAGGTGTTCCACAGGCTGACTGTATGTTGTGTGAAAAAATACTTCCCTTTGTTTGTTTTAAATCTGCTGCCTATTAGTTTCACTGGGTGACCCCCTAGCTCTTGTGTTATGAGACGGAATAAATAACACTTCCTTCTTTACTTTCTACACATCAGTCATGATTTTATAGACCTCTATCATATCCCCCGCCTTAGTCGTCTCTTTTCCAAGCTGAAAAGTCCCAGTCTTATTAATCTCTCCTCAGACGGAAACTGTTCCATACCCCTAATCATTTTTGTTCCCCTTTTCTGAACCTTTTCCAATTCCAATATATCTTTTTTGAGATGGGGGAATCACATCTGCACGCAGTATTCAAGCTGTGGGCATACCATGGAAGCAATATGTTTGTGTGTGTGTGTAATTTCCCATGGTTTTTAAAAAGCTGACTGAAAAAAACAAATTCCATAACACGGAACCATACTGACCCCCACACGGGTCAGAGCAGGACCACTATCCTGTTCCACACAGCTTCTTAGCTCAGCCTAATCTCTGCAGTAACTGAGCACCTTCCAGCTGCACACCAAGCAATATGGCTAACATCGGCCATCCATGGATGGCTCTCTCTCTCATTCTCTCCTGGGGGAAGAGCTGTGTGTGCTGTGGAGTGCTTTGTTTCAGTGGGGTGGGGTGGGATGTTAATGTCCATGCTGCTCTGTGTTTACATTAGAGGAGGCAAGGTGAAGACATGCTCCCTGAAGTGGAAGGTGGGGGGAGGTGGCTGGTCCTTAGTTTCTGGGAGAGTTCATTCCATGGTCCTGGGCTGATGCCCATGAAAACGCCATCTTCTTATGGTAAAAGGTTCCAGTCTGCCTAAGGAGCGGGGCTGTCAGCTATGGTCTTCAATGGGAGCATTAGGCTCTTTCAGACATGCTAGGCCGGGGCATCCTGAGGTAATGATCGAGATCTCAGCCTTGACTTTCTATTCCATGGTAAGCCAGTGCAGAGAGCAGAGGAGAAGTTTGTGAGCACATCAATAGCCCATGTTGCAGACACCCAGCCTGGAAACAGTTAAAGTTTATAACTGGCAAAGTTATAAACAACTGAAAACATGATCTTATAATAGCAAGTGCTCAGCAACCTTAATTATAGGCATCACTATCTGCACCATGTGTAACAAAGCTGATTCATGTTGCCATCTTTAAGTTGATCAAGCTTTACTTGTGTGATGCTGGTGTTGATGTTACATTGTATTGCACAGAATTTTAAGGCAAAACAGAAGACTATCCCAATTTGACACTTTTAGTAAACACCGACTCATCAACCGTGTCCCAGCCAAATTCTAACACGAGAAATTGCCTAAATTCCCCCTGCATTTCATTTAGATACATCATTCTTCCTCTGTGTCTTCCTCTGCGTATGATTAGCCCCGAGCATATTGTGAACACTACAGGAATATGAACATACACAAGAAACCTTAATATATACTCTCTCTTCCTCAGTCGGGAATGAGGTCAGATAGAAACATGTCTGTATTTCATGATTAGCGCAAAACTTGAGAGTCCAGAACTCATGTTTCCAAACAATTAAATTCAAAATCCTGACATTGAGGAAAACTCTGAGGACAGACAATTATAATATCATGCCTCATGTAAAGAGACACTGACATTTCACATGCCTTTTAACATTTCTTCCATTTTCTCTCTCAAGAATAAGACCAGCAGAAAAAGACTTCATAGAAACACAAGCAGATTACTAAATACAACATCCCAGCTTGGATAGGGAAAGGAGAATTATGTTTCTTGAGAAGAAGGCAATTAGAGAGACGCAGAGACACATTCCTCATTCTCCTAAGGAGTTGTAGGCTGTGACATTTCAGCTCATCCTCTAGTCACATGACTGGCATCTCTCCGGAGAGTTCTAAATTCTTTTGACTTCATAGTCATCTCCAAGTCACATGTCCGGGGTCTGAAACCCAAGGCAACTCTATAACAACGTGCTTCTCTTTGGAGCAAATAGTGCGCACACGCACACACTAACAATTCTTTCAAGAGGGCTTCCTGCAAATCAAAGTAAAGTATTTCCATAGATAAAGTGTAAATCCCCTGAACAGCTTTCCTTTGTACTTGTGTATACAAAGGTGCAGGTGTTCAAAGTTATTTATATACATGTACATGTAAAAGAAACATATAAACAGCTACTATCAAAATGGGATGGGGAAATTACTGACATGTTCTCTGCCAATGCACATGCAGATGTTGTGCCCAGCTCCTGTAATTGTCCGTTTTTACCCTGCTCAACGTTTCAATGCATATTTCTAAAAATTATACGGATGGCAGCCCTGCAGCTCTTGTGCAGAACCTTACACCAGCAGGCCAGTACGGACTCACGCAAGAGAGCCCACCTTCTGACAGAAAACGGATTTTAGTCTCACAGCACCGAGGGCTGTTCTCTAAACAGTGAATAAAAGGAGGGCTTAAAGCGATAACAAGCTGCCTGAGCAGTGGTTGGCCTTTACAAGTGTATTTTAGCACTCTCCAAGGGCTCGCATCCCAACGACAAACTGGCTGAAGACAGACATCAGCGTAACGAAATGGCTCTCTGCACCCAGCACCTACCTCATACTTTCTGTAGTTGACTAGCAAAGCGAGAAGGACAACAGTGTCATAACCATGCTCCCTGCGACTAGGTGGGTTGGACAGAATCTGAAACAAGAAGCAGGAATGAATCATGTTACCGAGTAGTTGACTATGAAACATAGCTAGTTTCCCGAAGAAGCAAGGCCATGCAGGACAATATGTAACATCAGCATCTTATGTGCTAAGTGACGTATGAGTAGGGCCCTACCAAATTCACAGCCGTGAAAAAAGCGTCACAGATGATGAAATCTGGTCTCTCCGATGAAATCTGGCTATTGTAGGGGAGCCGCGATATTGCTACCCTTACTTCAGAGCTGCCTTCAGAGCTGGGCGGCTGGAGAGCAGTGGCTGCTGACCGGAAACCAGCGCCGCCACCAACATCAGTGCAGAAGTAAGGGTGGCGTGGTATGATATTGCCACCCTTACTTCTCCGCTTCTGCTGGCAACGGCACTGCCTTCAGAGCTGGGTTTCTGGCCAGCAGCTGCTGCTCTCCGGTCGTCCAGCTCTGAAGGCAGCGCAGAAGTAAGGGTGGAAATACCGCTGTGACGGTGTACCCCATAAGACTTTATGGGGAGATGCTTATAAATGTATATATGTAACTGGAAAATGTTTTATGCTACAAGTGCCATGTAACATATCTCCGTGAAAGTTATGACCTACTGAATTTATTCCTCCTGTTTGTATGCATGTATCATTGTTGTAGTTGAAGTTATGAATATTGGTTTTATACTTGCTGGTTTTATACATAGCCTTTGTAAGAGCATGGAATCAGGTCTGGAGAAAAGAATGTGCAAGTTGAGTGCAAGCACTTAACAGACAAAAGAAGGTGCAGACCCCAGTCCACATTTGGGCCTGGTCAGGAATGCAACTGGCTGGACTGGTTAGGGTGCATGGACATGTGACTTGCCCATGTGATCCCAAAACTCCAGGGCAACATGATGCTACACAGGGAGTGGGGGAAAGGCTATAAAAACCCTTGGAAGACGCCTCCATTTTGTCTTCAGCTGGCTAAAGAGAGAGGCTCTCCACCTACCAGAGACATACCTGAGAGAAACTGAACAAAGGACAAAGACAATAGGGGGTGTGAGCGATTGCTGGACCCAGGCTATGAGTTCTACTGCCTGTGAAAGGAAGAATCTAGAGCTGGTGAGGTTTTTATATCTGTGTGAAGTTTGCTTAGACATAGATGTGCGTGTTTTATTTTATTTTACTTAGTAATTCAATTTGTTCTGTCACTACTTGGAATCACTTAAATCCTACTCTCTGTACTTAATAAGTAAAAAGTGATTTTAATAAGTTACCTGGAGTGCGAGTTGGTACCTAGGGGGGCAAACAGCTGTGCATATCTTTCTATCTTTGAAACAGAAGGCGAATGTAAGCTTTATGCAGGGTAAAATGGATTTATTAAGGGTTTGAACCTCCTTGGGAGTTGGGCACCTGGGTGTCAAAGGCAAGAGCGCTTCCAGGAGCCTTACAGTTGTTAGTGGACTTGGTTCGGACCTGAGTCTGTGTTTGCAGCAGACCAGTGGAATCTGGCTCAAAACAGACAGAATTCGGGAGTCCCAAGCTGGAAAAGGCCTGGAAGCAGGGGCAGAAGTAGCCTTGGCACACCAGGTGGCAGCACCAAGCAGGTCTCTGTGATCCCAACCCGTCACAACCGCAACCCCCTTACAATAGCCTTACAACCCCCTGCCTGACCCTCTTTTGGGTGAGGACCCCCACGGTTACAACACTGTGAAATTTAAGATTTAAATATCTGAAACCATGAAATTGAAGATTTTTTAAATGCTATGACCGTGAAATTTACCAAAATGGACCGTGAATTTGGTAGGGCCCCATGTATGAGATTTAAAACAGTGAATTGCAATGCTTATAAGAAACCAGAGAGAGCCAGTTATGTAGCACAGGCTTACAGAGAGCAATATGTCCCAGCCAGAGCATTACCCAGCACTGGATGTGACAGTATCTCAGCGTATTGCCAGTATACACTCAAATACTTCTCCTAAAAAGCATACCATATCAAAGGGGAGAAAATTGCTGGAAATACCCAGGCTGACTGCCATTATAAGTTCCTCTAGTCTAGAAATCCTCCGTGAAATTAGACCCACAGAGCTATTCACCTGCTTTCTGAGTATAAAAGACACAAGTGTGACAATCTTAAAAGCCCAACAGTGACTGAAACCAACAGACTGGAGTAAGGAGGCGGCAGCGTTATAAAAATCTACCACCGAGCTAGGAGTAAGAGGTTGACACGTAACGCCAGCGAGCCTCTGTTGTATTTAAAGCACCGAACAGTCAATGTACGGATGAAAGCTTGGCACTACGGGAAAAGACCTAACCAGCCAGAGATGAGACACACTTACCTGTAAAATGGCTTCAAATATACTGTTAATCATCACGTATTCCAGGATTGTGTTCTGGCTGATGTTGTCAGTCACCTGAAAGCAATCAAAGGCTTTTTAAAACACTGACTGAAGCTCCAAATCTCTAACGTTCTGTAACTGCCTCCAGCGTGGACGGAAACAAGCACGTTGCCCTACTGAGCAGCCGCTCTAAGTGCATGTGCACTCGGCAAGGCAAGAATCCGGGTAGGACTAGAGCCGAGCAAAAAGCCACGCGGGCTCACCCTTCTCCCAGCACCCCGACTCCTTTCCTGTGTGCACCCCAGTCACTGCATCTGCCAGGAGCGTCTCAGACTCCGCACAACGCAGGAAACTTCCACGCTGCTGGGTGTAACGCTCAGTCCCAGCGACAGACCAACTTCCTTATATACTCATCACACTACAACAGACCGAGTAACCGCTCCCAGCCCCAGGTCCCTTGCCCTCCCAAGGGTGGAAACGACTGAGCCGGCCCGGAATCATCCCAGGACCAATCGAAGAGCACATCTGTGCCTCAGGACAGGACAGCCCTTCACTAGCCAGCAGCCCTTCCAAACCCCACTCAGGGCTCTTTAAGACGGCTGCTCTCTACAGCAACAATTCTGGAAATGACACATGGCCATTAAAGACACTGATCAACTGACACTGCAATGTCAGTCCAGGCAGCACTTCCAGCAACCCTACCCAGTACCACACTTTGCCCTCTGCACTCAGAGATCCTCCCCGTCCTCCTGCCCCAGGAGCACTTTGCTCAGTTCGCCGGCACACCTGCCCTTCAAGGTTTCTAAGCGGAACGTCAGTTGTGTGTTATTTACCGTTACCAAGCAGAGAAGCAGCTTCAGACACAAACTCTTCAGGCTTTCGGAGCCTTCTGCACAAAGCAGCGAGTCCAAGCTCTCCATCAGATTCTGAGGAAGGACACAGTCACAATAAGCCTTCGTGGCCTGAATCCATCAGGTCACGTATAGCACGCCGGTCTGGCTACCAAACGCTGAACAACACTAAAATCCCTTCCTCAGCCTTGTCAGGGAGGAACTGGTACCAGCCAAAATCCAGGTCACATGTGACATTAACTTGCTGGATCATGTTAGTCCTTACAGCACATTTGCCCAGTTATTCCACCTCCTCATTGGAGCTGTTCCACAGCGAACCATCAAATCTCATTATTCATCGAAGGGATACTCCATAACTGTGACCCGAAAAGCCTTATTAAACTGTCCCTTCCATCACCCCCATGGCAGGAGGTGGCACTCAAAAACAGCTCATCCCCTGAAGAGCCTCCCCACCTTGTCACTGATTTACAGATCAGACGCCAGCATGGACAGAGGCATTCTAACCTGACTGCTAGAAACCGGACAGGTGTATGTGAGCAGCCTAGCAGCAGGACAGAGTTTGCCTGTGGATAGTTAAACACTGTTCAAGCAACTACACTCACTGGTAAAAGATTCAAAGGTCAGATGCTGGCTGAGTTTACGCTGTATAAGTTCCCACCCGCCTGAGGGAAATCGGAGCACCAAAAAGATTGCTACCCCCAGCAGCTGGACTCGATACTGGAGTAACCGGGTGGAATTTTCCAGCCTGTCTTATACAGCAGGTCAGACTAAATAATCTAACAGTCCCTTCCGGCCTTAAATTCTATTCATGACAATCTAGGAATTGACACCATGGAGTGAAAGACAAGACACGACCTCCCTCCATCATTACGGTAGATTTGTAATGAATTACAAGCGTCCTTGTGCTGGGCCTTCGGCAGGCAGAATACACCGGGGCAGCTGCATTTAATAATTCGCTGTAGTGTTCACACACGCACTTCTCCAGAATGTCAACTGTCTACAGAGGACATCCCTGTAGGATAGGGCTGGCGAGTCGCCAGCCAGAGCCCTTACCTTCATGCACAGCTCTGCTTTGTCAAAGCCCATGAGCATGTTGATGATGTCAAACCCAGAGGTGGATTTGTTCTTCTGATGGACACCACGAATCAACGCACATAACGTCTGGGAAGGAAAGAGGGAAGGAAGCAGCTGAGCACAGGACGTCAGGCCACACCTACGACTCGCCCAGCAACCCCTATTCCAAGCCCTGCTCCCGGGACTGTCAAAGAACAGATGCTTCAAGGGCCACCATCAATTTAGGTCCCACTCCTGTCTGAACTTTTTTCTTCCTGTTGTTCTATGTAACGCCTCAGATTGGGAGAACTCAGAGATTAGAGAAATACATATTTTTCCAGTGTGTTCAGTGTGCGCATTTGACAGCACCGTGCAGACACCCATGCTCACTGCTTCACCTATACAGTCAGACAGTTTCCTTGGTTTGCATGGGTGCCCCGCACAGCAACAAGGGAGAGAGACATTTACAGACTAGAGAAGTGTGACTGCCAAGGCCCAGAAGGGGACGCGGAGGCCGGGGCAGCACCTGACACTCTGTTTAGCAATTGTTGGTGTTCCTTTACAAAAAAATATTTCTAAAGCATAGAGCAAAATTGTATCTCTATCTTTAGGGACATTTGGAGCACTCTCATCAGACAAGTCATTGTCTACTAAGACTGGTCTCTTGTACAGACTTCACTCCACCTTCTCCAGAGCTTTATTTCATTTCCTCTGTCAGGAAACCCAATGAGGGGCAGGGAGCGGGTGGGGGGGAGAGAAAACAAACAACCTTCTCTTGGACTACACTTCAGCTCCCAGCCGGGTTCCCTGTTGCACTGAAGAGTCCCTCGCCTTCCTCCCTTCCCACCCCATCCCACTGCATGTGGTCTTCCTCACAATTCCAGACACCCAGAATTTGCATTTTAAAAGCAATTTACATTTCCCAAGGTAGATAGGATCGTGAATGTCTCTAACCTCCAAACGGAATAAATAATAAAAGCTACCAGTGAGTGGCCACTGCCTCTCAGCCACACTAAAGAAACTAGCACAAGGTGCTTGACAATATCAATAAGCGGATTCCATCAGGAGTGGAAAACTGACCCACTCACACGGGCTCCCTAGCCATCAGATCTGGTACCTGTAATGCATTGACTACTCGGATTGGATGCTCTTCGCCCAAGGCCTGGATGCAGTGTTGGAACAAACAGTTAATGTTATCTTTTATTTTCATTAACTCTTCTCCATCCAGAGATTCCAGCTTGCTTTCAAGATACTCCAGGTTCACCTGTCAGGTCAAGGAACAAAGGAAAAAACAATTAAGGCATTTCACCCAGTTGCTGAAAGGAAGTGGAGACCCACACGTAGGCAGGTCCCTGCCACATCCCAGGGCAAACAAGCAAAGGCGAATCAAAAGATAAGAGGATGGTTTTCAAATCTTACGGTACCTTCATGAGGAAAAGCTCCTCCCAGAACCGAGGGCTGCATTTACTGGGATCCTCAGTCTGAAAGAGAAAGGAGACCCCGTGAGTACAAACATTACAGCTAGGAGAAAGGCTAAGCACACCAACGGAACATCAGGTAAATAGTTCAGACTCCAGAAGACAAGGTTACTCACTTGTCACTGGAGTTCTCCAAGTACAGCATATTGCCAATGCAGATTCCCAAAAGCGGGATTTGCAGAAGCAATTCTTGCCTAAGAAGCTTTCGTTCTTTTCTCCCAGAAATATTCTCTCCCCCAAACCGAAAAGGAAAAGATTCCTCACAGTTCCTCACTATGGAGTCCCTTCCTCCTACTGCATTGACTCCCCTGGCCCGCCACTCCCTTTCCTAACTTTGTGGCAATCACATTCTACATCCCCAGGGGAACGCCACACAGTGAAACTGAAGGAGGCAGCAGAGGAAAGCATGTCATTTGAGACAGTTATGGGATAGCCTGGCTTTGACAGACGCGTGCCCTGTCTCATGGAGAAGAATCCACCACATGGAGCTCTCTCGGCAGACCAAAGGGACAAAGGAAAAGGGGCCCAGTCCTTACCATGAAGATCTCATCGTACATTAGCACAACTTTCTCTTTCAGTGGTTTCTTGGAGGCTGAAGATTTCCAGAGCAGTCCGCCTTTCTTCTCTGCTTGGGCCATGGTGTACAGCCTAGGCATAAGAACAGAGACCAAACTATGAGAACGCAGGGGGCGGCTGTGTATTGCCACAGCACCTAGGGGCTGTAGTCATGGCCAGGACCCCATTGTGCTAGGTACTATCCAAAGAGATGGTCCCTGCACGGATGTTTTCCCCCCAAAGTGTTCTGTCTGCCATAGCCCTGATATCTCTATCCCCTAGACTAAGATATTAACAGCCACTAGCATGCAGGAAGTGGGGGGGTTAATTGCCACACAAGATACTGAATCAGACCAACGGTCCAGCTAGCCAGATCCTATTTCAGTTTCCAGCACCAGATTGCTTCAGAGGAAGGTGCAACAAACCCTGCAGAACAGATATGGAATAGCCTGCTTACAGGGAAAGTTTAGTCCTAACCTGTCAGTCAGTGGTTGGTTTGTGGCCTGGAGCAGGAGCTTATGTCCCTTCCAACTTTATTATTATTATTTTTTAAAGAAGTCCTTACTATAATCTCACTAAACGCTTGGTCTCAGTGACATCTTGTGGCAATCAGTTCCACAGACTGTGTGAACAAGTAATTCCTTTTCTCGGATTTAAACCTGCTGCCTACCAATTTGCTTCAATATCCCTTTGTTCTTATGTTGGGAGAAAGGCGGCAAAGAAGTGCCTGATCAACCTGCTCTAAGGCATGTATTATTTTGAATTTCTTTCTTGGAAAAGTGGGTGGCAAACATGACAGTGCATTACTCCACTGAGATCCTGACCAAAAGCCAATGCAAAATGCTCGCCCACTTGTGCAAGGGTTGCAAGGATTTGTCTCCCATATCAAATGCTAGTGTATTCGTGATTTTTCACTGGGTCATTGGGGCTTCACAGAAGCACGTGGTTCTGCCCCCAAGAGGTCCAATTACAGTCGGGGGGGGGAGGGATAGCTCAGTGGTTTGAACATTGGCCTACTAAACCCAGGGTTGTGAGTTCAATCCTTGAGGGGGCCATTTAGGGATCTGGGGTAAAAATCTGTCAGGGGACAGTACTTGGTCCTGCTAGTGAAGGCAGGGGACTGGACTTGATGACCTTTCAAGGTCCTTCCAGTTCTAGGAGATTGGCATATCTCCATTTAAACAAACAAAAAAAGGATTGGGGCCTAAGTTTCTAATGAGCTGTTAGGAAAGAGGCAGTGCCATGAATGGAAATTCTCTCCTTGTACCCAGAAGCTAGGAAGGTTGCAAGATGCCTGACAATTGATGGTCACAAATACCTAGCAACATTAAGTATTAGAGAGGGCCCTTTCTCAGAGCAAAAGGAATTTATTTTCCAAAATTATAAACAGGGTCTCTATAACCCAGGAACCACTTGGTGCCAACAGTATTCCTGCCAGCAAGTTAAAAAAGTATGGATTGAATGAATGGACTATAAGGTGGATAGAAAACTGGCTAAATCGTCGGGCTCAACGGGTAGTGATCAACGGCTCGATGTCTAGTTGGCAGCCGGTATCAAGTGGAGTGCCCCAGGGGTCAGTCCTGGGGCCGGTTTTGTTCAACATCTTTATTAATGATCTGGATGATGGGATGGATTGCATCCTCCGCAAGTTTGCGGATGACATTAAGCAGGGGGAGAGATAGACATACTGAAGGGTAGGGATAGGGTCCAGAGTGACCTAGACAAATTGGAGGATTGGGCCAAAAGAAATCTGATGAGGTTGAACAAGGACAAGTGCAGAGACCGACTGGCTAAGTGGCAGTTCTGCAGAAAAGGACCTGGGGATTACAGTGGATGAGAAGCTGCATATGAGTCAGCAGTGTGCCCTTGTTGCCAAGAAGGCTAATGGCATATTGGGCTGCATTAGTAAAAGCATTGCCAGCAGATCGAGGGAAGTGATTATTCCCCTCTATTCGGCACTGGTGAGGCCACACCTGGAGTATTACGTCCAGTTTTGGGGCCCCCCACTACAGAAAGGACATGGACAAATTGGAGAGAGTCCAGCAGAGGGCAATGAAAATTATTAGGGAGCTGGGGCACATGACTTACGAGGAGAGGCTGAGAGAACTGGGATTAGTTAGTCTGCAAAAGAGAAGAGAATAGTGAGGGGGGGATTTGATAGCAGCCTTCAACTACCTGAAGGGGGGTTCCAAAGAGGATGGAGCTCGGCTGTTCTCAGTGGTGGCAGATGACAGAACAAGGAGCAATGGTCTCAAGTTGCAGTGGGGGAGGTCTAGGCTGGAAATTAGGAAACACTGTTTCACTAGGAGGGTGGTAAAGCACTGGAATGGGTTCCCTAGGGAGGCGGTGGAATCTCCATCCTTAGAGGTTTTTAAGGCCCAGCTTGACAAAGCCCTGGCTGGGATGATTTAGTTGGGGTTGGTCCTGCTTTGAGAAGGGGGTTGGACTAGATGACCTCCTGAGATCTCTTTCAACCCTGATATTCTATGATTCTATGGTAGAGGGCATAGGGGGTGCATAGAGTTTGACAGGGATCCCCTAGGTCAGATGTATGCATATTAAGTTTATCAAAGGGTGGCATGTGAGGTCTCCACGAACAGCCAATAGCCCACTGGGTGCATAATCACTGTGAAACGTGCGGATGGATATTGTTTAAGGAATTGTGTATCCGTACTGAAAATTATGTTCTGAAGGTCTGAGAGTTAAGGAAGGTCACCAGATGGGGATAAATGCTTCTCTCTCTCACTCACTGGTCATGTGTGTTGTGTATCATCCACTCTACAATGGAGGCCTGTCTACAGTCTGAGCTGGATGCTAATCAAGAGATTGTGAAATGGACAAGAAAGAGGCACAGGGAAAAAACCTGCAGGGGAGATCCTGGTTAGCAATGAAGACAATGGATTGTTGGAGTATATTTGGGCGGGGGGGGAGAGGACGGACAGGTACCCCCTGCATCTTTCCACTGAGGAGACAAGAGGACAGTGTGACGCGTCTCATGAATGGACGATCACAGCCAAGCTTGGCTGTAATAAACTGGAAGGATCTGGGCTGAGCATTGCTGTATAAGAGTTAATAGTAACTAAGTCAGTGGGTCTAGGTTCTAGAATGCTGTTTTTATTTTACATATAACCATTTGTTTCCAATATTTCTACTTTTCATTTGAATCCCTACTCTTTATTAAATAAGCTTTTGCTTGTTTTCACGATAAACATATCCAAGTGCTGTGTGGTAAGTGGCGCTGCGATCTCAGGTGTAACTAGTAAGGTTGCGGTACTGTTCCTTGGGGAGCAGCAAATCCGTGAGTGTTCAGCAGACCAGGGGCTGGACGTTCGGCTGGTGTGTGCCTATCGTGAACCGGCAGAGGGACAGCAGAGCCTGGTACGCTAAGAGGGGAGCGCTTGTGTTGACCGTGGCCAGTGGAGTCAGGGAGCTGACACATGGTACACACAGACCTCACGCTAAGGGCAGGGCGTAGCGAGATGCCTCACACTCCTGGGCATATCCAGGAAACATCACAATTTCATTGTTCTGGTTCTTCCTCACACTGATGATCTGCCCTTTATTCACTGTTGGCAGTCGTGTTGGGCCAGCTTGACTGCTGTATAAAGAAATAATTATTGCCCTGCTCTAGTGATGTGTGCTCTGCGATTGTTAAACATATCACAAGGCCTGGACGTTCAATTCCTGAACCTCACAGCCCTGCGTTTAATGTTGCAATCAATACAGTCATTCTGACATTACACTGTAGATGTACTGATTCCAAATTACCTATTTACATGATAAGCATTTCCCAAGCAAACACGAACACGTTTTAGCAACCTCCTATCTCAACGCATCATCAGCGCATGGAGGGAATGGAGTGTCTTGCCTCGCTCAAACCCCAGGTGTCCTCCTGAACTCTCTGCCACTCTCCCCACACCACCAATGGGGGTTTTCCAGAATTCCATTGCTTGCACAGGCAACACACCCGACAGCACAGATTAGAGCTGAAGCAACCTCCAGGAAAAGAAGGGCAGGCGCCTGCAGCAGCTAAGTCAGCAACGATAAATTATGCACACAGAGGTAAGTGCACTGCAGTACGTTTCTGGTGCCCCTTGAGCTTCCCAAGTCTGCAGTCATGGAGACAGCTGTGGAATTCAGCTTCCAAAGCAGAATGCCTGGACTCCTTAAGAACGGCCAGACTGGATCAGACCAAAGGTCCATCTAGTCCAGTATCCTGTCTACCGACAGTGCCCAATGCCAGGTGACTCAGAGGGAATGAACAGAATCATCAAGTAATCCATCCCCTGTCGCCCATTCCCAGCTTCTGGCAAACAGAGGCTAGGGACACCATCCCTGCCCATCCTGGCTAATAGCCATTGATGGACCTATGCTCCATGAATTTATCTAGTTCTTTTTTGAACCCTGTTATAGTCTTGGCCTTCACCACACCCTCTGGCAAGAAGTTCCACAGATTGTGCGTTGTGTGAAAAAATACTTCCTTTTGTTTGTTTTAAACCTGCTGCCTCCTAATTTCATTTGGTGGCCCCTAGTTCTTGCATTACAAGGAGTAAATAACACTTCCTTATTTACTTTCTCCACATCAGTCATGATTTTATAGACCTCGATCATATCTCCCCTTACTCGTCTCTTTTCCAAGACTCCTTCCACGGTATGTTCAAAGAGCAAGCTACTTTCCCTCAAAGAGCAGATTTCAATGACTAATGGGTGTCCGTTTCAGAACAGAGATTTGGATTTCATTTGCTACAGACACGGCTTGGAGTGCCTCACAGCAATTACTGAACCACATCTTACAGCTATTGGACCAGCGCATTTATCGCCTGGCAGGCCCTTCATCCAATTAAGATCTGGGGGAAGCTTAAGTCAAACAAACTAGAAAGAAAACATTGTTAAATCATCTTGATGGCTTCCCTCCTCGAGACTCTCCATTTCTTTTTAACTGTGTCATGGGAAATAAGAGGTCTCCCCAGTCAGGAAAAATAATTGGAAACAGAAAGGTTTCTATTAGGAAGCAAATCAAAACCGATGCCACTCTGAGCCTGGAGATACAGATCTGGCATGAGATTACCCAAAACAAGCTCTCCAACGGGAATCACAAGTTTCTGAATCCAAAACAGCACACAGCCCCCGTGCACAAACACATCTGTCAGTGTGCTTCTAATTGGATTACAGCTAATGAATCTCAATGTCAACGCTAATAAACTAACTTGCAGTGCTCCTGGGTCTGTTCTTGCACCAAATTGGCGGGGGGCGGGAGGGGAGGAGGGAGGGAATTAATAGACTCCATGTACATGCTGCAGACCAAAAGAGCTGCGAGAGGTGCAATATGTTTTAGCACTTTTCTCGCATGTCTAGAAAGACAGGAGATTCTAGACCCCATGTGAAACAAGTGCTTGCTGCCAGGCTAGCATCAGAAAGACGGGATCATGTAAAACTCCAAGTCTTTGTCAAGATAAGAAGTGGGATTTGGCATCTCTTAACCTAAGTTACAGGGAAAGCACGCACAGAAGATTGCTAGAGGGAACAATTCAATACTGCCTTTGTTTATAATTTGCTGTTCTAGGGACTACAAATGAGCATGCGGAGGAACCAGAAGAGAAAAGTTCAACTCTCCTTTCATTCCAAAGCACCTGGTCTCATGACCTAGGATGATCAGCCAGCGCTAATGGGTTTTTGTTTTCATTTTATGCAATTATATGATGCATCTAGCTGCAAGAAATAGATACTTTAGAAATTAAAAGCTGCATTCAGCTACTGGAGGCTTTCTAAGCACCTGCAGAAAACATTGAACATTCCTATAATCTTGTTGTTGAAAACTTTTATACACAATAGAGATGCTGAATTAGCTATTCCTTCAAACAGATTACTGATGTAAAGGCAGCAACACATTTGTATACCCTTGGCTTCGTAGGGACAATTCTATTAACACTCAGCTGCGTGCCCGGGAGAGCTACCCCACAGAGCTGAGAGAGAGCTGCATGGGAATGTTTAGTACACCACTTCACTGCACAGCAGAAGATTCAGGACACTTCATCTGGGACTAAAGAAACATGGCATCATGAAAGTGGAGACATAAAAGCCAAGGCAGTTACGTGTTCATGCACTAAAGCCTTGCCTACACTACGAAGTTTACCCACTGCCAATACTGGGCTCAGGATGATCTGGCGCTGAATGTGTAGCCCAGCACAAGGCATGCTTTGCACATCTACCACTCATTTCATTTTAGAATCCACCGCAGAGTTCCGCAAACCAAACATGTGACGTTCAAATGAACACACTATTATTAACTTGTCATTAAAATACCCACAGAAATTGCAAGCAGAAGCCTTAACAATGTTAAGGCTGGGGCTTTGATCACACAAACCTGGCCAGCTAAAACGACGATTTCCACAATAGCCGTAATTCAGTCCCCTCGCAACTACATACTTTGCTTTATTATATACAGTAGGTCTCTTGTAATGGCAAAAATAATATTACTGTATATGGTTTTAACTATAACAACTCTAAACTCCATGTATCTAACCTGTGGTTACTGACCGATCCATATCTTTGAATTTCCAGACTTTGGTATTTACATCTCAACGTGAACGTTGCATTAGCATTGCTTTGCATTTTGTTTCCTTGTCTAAAACACCTGAATATTTGTGTGTTTGTGAGCAAACACACACACAACTACACATCCCAGTACACTGTCCTAGAAATAAAGCACTGCACTTTTTTTTAGCATGCAATGCTCAATAACCACATTCTTGTTCACCACTGCCGCGTCAAACTGTTTTTCAGAGCTGGGAAAGGCACTGCAGGGTATGAACTCTACGTTAGTCCAAAATCCAGGACTTGTTTTATGGAGTTAATATTCAATGGCAACAAACACACTGAAAATCGTGGACTTCGTTGACACTTGCTTTAAAGTCCAATGTCTTTCAACCTGTCACTGCTAGAAAGGCTGGGCTCACCCATATAAATGATTTCAAGACTAGTGAATGCTTCCTAGCACCAAGCATTGACTGCTAGGTCCATACCAAGCATGGTTTGTTTTTACACTTATTTTACAGTTGTGCAAATACAAAACTAGCCCATGCATTATGAAGCACAGAGCTGTTGTGAAAAGTGACTTTGTCGAGGTCCCATTGTGAGGCTCCACATCTGTCATCTCTCAATGATTCCACTGCAAATGTGCCCAGTTTGCAAATAAAACAATGTTTTTCCTAACCCACGGCCCTTCACGCTCCCCCGTCTGTGAGGCTGGATTCTTTTCACTGCGCAAGTCATGACCCGTAATAAAGATTCTGCAGGCCAAATTAAGTCCACAGTGACACCTATGCAACTCCACTATCTACAAATTAGGCCCTCTGTGACACCATCATGATCCCCATTGTCTTTAAATTAAGCCCTGTATGATCCCAGAACTGACCACATAATTGAAAATTAATGGGAGTTTAGGTACAAATGATCATGACTTGATCACTCTTATAATGTGCAAACAGAATAAAGTCCAGACAAGTAATATATACACACACATTCTCAGTGAGCCATATCAGCTGGGAGGAAGAATATAATCAGAAAAACGTGAATAACTGGGAATCATTTAAGAACACCTGATTAGATGAAGAAAAAGCCACTCTCCCACAATTGAGGAAGAAGTCTGTGCTGGGTAAAAAAACAACAACCTGGGTTAGAGGGGAAGTGAAGGTAGTGGTAAAAAAAATAAAATATATAAGAAACAGAGGAAAACAGAAGTTGATACTAATGAATATAAAACAGAAGTTAGGAATTGTATAAAATTGATAAGAGAAGCCAAGAGAGACAAGCAGAAATCAATGGCCAGCAGAATTAAGGACAATAATGAGGTTTTTTTAATATATTAGAAGCAAAAAAAGTCCTGATAGTGGAACTGATCCATTACTAGATGGAAATGGTAGAATCATCAATAATAATGCAGAAAAGGAAGAAATGTTCAATAAATATTTCTGTTCTGTATTTGGAGAAAAAACAGATAATATAGTCTCATCATATGGTGATAGCACTCTTTCCATTCCACTAATATCTCTAGAAGATGTTAAACAAAAGCTACTGAAGGTAGACATTTTTAAATCAGCAGGTCCAATTAACTTGCATTCAAGAGTTTTAAAAGAGCTGGCTGAGAAGCTTGTTGGACTATTAATGTTATTTCTCAATAAGTCTTGGAGCACTGGGGATATTCCAGACGAAAGCTACGGTTGTGCCTATTTTTAAAAAGGGTAAATGGGACAACCCAGTTAATTATTGGCCTGCCAGCCTTACATCAATCCTGGGCAAGATAATGGAGTGGCTGACCCAGAACTCAATTTGTAAAGAATTAAAGGAAGTTAAGGTAATTAATGCAAATTAACATGGGTTTATGGAAAACAGATCCTGTCAAACTAACCTGGTATCTTTTGTTTTGTTTTTTGAAGAAATTACACATTTGGCTGATAAGGGTAATAAAGGCATTTGACTTGGTACCACACGACATTTTGATTACAAAACCAGAACTGACATGGCAAATATTAAAGGGATTAAAAACTGACTGACAGGTCTCAAAAAGTAAACAGAGAATCTAAACAGAGAATCATCATTGAGCAGTTGTGTTTCCAGTGGGATCTCACGGGAATCAGTTCTTGGCCCAACTCTATTTAACATTTTTATCTACGACAGGGGGGAAGGAAGGGGAAAGAGACACTTTAAATCATCGTTGATCAAGTTTGCAGACAGCACAAAAATTTGGAGAGTGGTAAATAATGGAGAACAGATTACTGATTCAGAGCTATCTGGAGTGGTTCGTAAACTGGGGTGCAGGCAAACATGTTTTAATACGGCTAAATGTCTACATCTAGGAACAAAGAATGTAGGCCACACTTACAGGATGGGGGACTCTCTACTGGAAACAGTGACTCTGAAAAAGATTTTGGGGTCATGGAGGATAATCAGCTGAACATGAGCTCCCAGTGTGATGCTGTGGCCAAAAGAGCTAATGCGATCCTGGGATGCATAAACTGGAGAATCTTGAGTAGGAGCAGAGAGGTTATTTTACGTCTATTTGGCACTGGTGCAACCACTGCTGGGACCCTGTGTCCAGTTCTGAGCCCACAGTGCAAGACGGATGTTGATAAACTGGAGAGGAGTCAGAGACGAGCCAAGACAACAATTAAAGGATTAGAAAACATACTTTACAGCCGACTGACCTCTTTCAGTCTATCTACTTAGCTTAACAAAGAGAAGATTAAGGGGTGACATGCTTACAATCTATAAGAATCAACATGGGGAACAAATATTTACTAATGGGCTCTACAGTCTAGCAGAGAAAGGTCTAATATGATTCAATGGCTGGAAGTTGAAGCTAGACAAATTCCGACCAGAAAACAGGCGTATATTTTTAAGTGACAGTAATTAATCATTGGAACAGTTTACCAAGGCCAGTGATGGAGAATCCACCATGACAATTTTTAAAATCAAGACTGGATGTTTTCCTAACAGATCTGCTCTAGGAATTATTGTGGGGGAAGTTTTATGGCCTGTGTTATGCAGGAGGTCGGACTAGATGATCACAGTGGTCCCTTCCGGCCTTGGAATCTACGAATCCCATTGCCTTCAGTGGCTTTACACAGTGTAGCGGACTGCAATTCAGTAACCAGTTCTGTTGATGATACACAAGGAACGGAATGCAGCCCATCTCAGTCTTAGCTGCCTTACCTCTGCAGACTAACAGGAGTAAAACGAGGATAAACGTATTTCTGTCGCTAACGCCAGCACATCTGGTGAGCAAGGTGGTGCCATTTTTACACAGATGCTTTTCGGAGGGGAACCATACTTCAGCTGAAGGTGGGATCTCTCTGAAAAGTCAGAAAGGAATTCTAACCTGGTGTCTTGGCTGAGAGCAAGCATGAGAAATAAGTGTACTTAGAAAGCAGATGTGCAATGAAAGTAACTTCCATACTACTAAGCACGCACAGCTTCAAAATACAGCACCGACACTAGTACTGCTACACAGCTAGGCAGCTGGGGCCCTTTAATCCAGGGCAGCAACACACCTAGGAGAAGGAAAACTCTAATCTCAAGCCCCCATCCACAGGTTAAATGAAGCTTGGTGGTGGGCAGTGACACACACCGGTACCTCCTGTTGGTGTTCCAGAAGGTCTACAGCAAGAAGCTGGGGAGAGAGTGGGCACGTACTTAGCATAACTGGGGAAAGGCCCCATGCGCTGCATGTCAGGGACGCCAACTGAAACGCTGTAAGCTCTTGCCAGTGCAAAAGTGGACAGAAGGACACACACACTAGCTGAGGAAATACGGAGTGTCTGAAGATTTAACAACTATGGCGAAGCACCTGTACAGTTCACCTAAAACAGTGACCCAAATCTGCTTGGGAATGACAAGTCCCACTGATGTGAAAGTCAGACTGGACCAAGAGTTGGCCCTAAGTCTGCTGCAGTTTATCATATTGATGGACTATATCAGCAGGAAGATACCAATGGGAAAGCTGGCCTGGGATGGAAATGAACATGACTAAGACTGAGGTCACCTGGATCACTAGAGGTGGGAAACTGGACATTGAGATTGATGGAGGGAGATTAGATCTGGCTGACTGTGACCCAAGAACCCTTAAATGCCTACTGGCAAGAGGGTTACAGGAATATCTTGAGTCTGGTTTGTACATTCCAGTTTATCAAAGAACATCACGTGAGGTCTTAAATGGAAGTTGGGGTCACAATGGCCATTAATATTGTTGTGAAATGTACGTACGGCATTATACTTAAAAACTAAATATATGGTTTTAAGTCTGTATCAAGGAAAAATAGGTTTTCCTCCAAACAGGAGGTCAGATACGGATCCCTCAGTCAGAATGTAAATCAAGCATTGTAAGCTAACACTATGGATGCCGGTTTACATACAAAGTCAGAAGTTAGCAGAAAGATGTGAAGTTAACAAGGCAGGAGCACACAGGCAAAACAAACCACAGGTGGTTTGACAATACGCTTAACAATATATTTGACAATATAGCTATGAGGCAAAGACGACACCCATCGTCCTGCACCTAAGAAGTAAACGAGCAATGCATTTACATTCGTAAAAACAGGATCTCAGCCAACTGTGGTTGAAAAGCTGCAGAAGACATTGGGTGAGAGATAAAACTTCTTTAGACAGGAGGTGAACCTGTTAAGCTTTGTCTCTAGAAAGCATGTTATGATTCTGTTTTATATGTAACCATTTGATCCCAATATTCTCATTCACCACGACTTGAATATTTGATGATAAACTTATTCTTGTTTTCTCTATAAATATATCTCAGTGCTGCGGTGTTAAGCGAAGTGCTGATCCTGAGTGCAATCAGAGAAGCTGGTGTGTGCTGTTCCTTTGGGAAAAGCGAACTTGGTAATTCTGTGAGTAGCAGTGTCAGGGGCTGGATATCAGCTTCAAAGGGGCTCAGGGTCTGGGATGCAACTTTTGTTAATCTGCAAGGCAAAGGGCAGGCTGGCCTAGCCCAGAGAAGATTATCTTGGGGGTTGACAGGCTTATGGTATCAGGAAGCTGACACCCAAGAAAGCACTGGAGGCAAGGGGTAACAAGGTGACGCCAAGTCCTGGGTACCCCAAGAACCATCACACTGACCAGTTCAAGCAGGTTGGTGGCTGGGTGACAGAAGACAGCAAGCTTGAATGTGAGACACAGTCCAGATTGGGGGGTGCTGGAAGAGCGTGGAGTAACATCTCAGGGATTGTGTACAACCAGTGCAGACCACTGAGACTAGGAGCCCAACTATGTAGAACAACGGTGCACCCCACAATGCTGGATAGCGCAGAAGCAGGGCGACAGAGAGACAGCCGGTTCAATGCCTACAGGTGTGTGAGATGAGATGTCTTGGTGCCATAAGAGAGGTCCCATGGAGAGAGAGATTTTGAAATGAAAGCATTAGGATGGAAGTCAAAGTCCGTGATGTGGCTGACAGAATCCAGGAAGCATGACTTCGCTGGTTCAGACATACGCAAAGGATGAACAAAGGGGACCTGTTGAAGACAGTGTGGCAGGAGAGGCTGGTGGGAAACAGACCCTGACAAAAGCAGAGGAAGGGATGGATGGATTGCACCAAAAAGGATGAAAAGCAGGTGAACCCTAGTGCTGCTTTGGACAAAGACAGCAGATACTTTCACGACAACCCTTGACACCTTAAATGACTGCTTCTTGGAGCAGCTAGTCTTGGAGCCCACAAGAGGAGAGGCAAATCTCGATTTAGTCCTAAGTGGAGCACAGGATCAGGTCCAAGCGGTGAATGTAGATGAACCACTTGGTAACAGTGACAATAATATAATTAAATTAACATCCCTGTGGTGGGGAAAACACCACAGTGGCCCAACACTGTAGCATTTAATTTCAGAAAGGGGAACTACACAAAAATGAGGTTAGTTATACAGAAATTAAAAGGTACAGCACCAAAAGTAAAATCCCTGCAAGGTTCACGGAAACTTTTTAAAGACACCATAATAGAGGCTCAACTTAAATGTATACCCCAAATTAAAAAACATAATAAGAAAACCAAAAAAGTGCCACCGTGGCTAAACAACAAAGTAAAAGAAACAGTGAGAGGCAAAAAGGCATCCTTTAAAAAGTGGAAGTTAAATCCTAATGAAAAAAATAGGAAGGAGCATAAACTCTGGCAAGTGAAGTGTAAAAATAAAATTAGGAAGGCCAAACAAAATTTGAAGAACAGCTAGCCAAAGACTCAAAAAGTAATAGCAAAAACCAAAAATTAAGTCAATCAGAAGCAGGAAGCTTGCTAAACAACCAGTGGGGCCACTGGACAATCGAGATGCTAAAGTAGCACTCAAGGATGATAACGAACAGAATGTTGAGAATCATTAAGAAAGGGATAGATAATAAGACAGAAAATATCACGTTGCCTCTATGTAAATCTATAGTATGTCCACATCTTGAATACTGCATGCAGATGTGGTTGCCCATCTCAAAAAAGATATACTGGAATTGGAAAAGATTCAGAAAAGGGCAACAAAAATTATGACGGTTATGGAACTGCTTCCGTATGTGGAGAGATTAATAAGACTGGGACTTTTCAGCTTGGAAAAGAGACGACTAAGGGGGGATATGATTGAGGTCTATAAAATTATGACTGGTGTGTAGAAAGTAAATAAGCAAGTGTTATTTACCCCTTCTCATAAACACAAGAACTAAGGGTCACCAAATGAAATTAATAGACAGAAGGTTTTGAAACAAACAAAAGGAAGTATTTCTTCACCTAATGCACAGTCAACCTGTGGAACTCCTTTCCAGAGGATGTTGTGAAGGCTAAGGCTATAACAGGGTTCAAAACAGAACTAGATCAGTTCATGGAGGATAGGTCCATCAAGGGCTATTAGCCAGGATGGGCCGGGATGATGTCCCTAGTCTCAGTTTGCCAGGAGCTGGGAACGGGCGGCAGAGGATGGATCACTTGATGATTCCCTGTTCTGTTCATTCCCTCTGGGGCACCTGGCATTTGGCCACTGTCAGAAGACAGGATACTGGGCTAGGTGGACCTTTGGTCTGACCCGGTATGGACATTCTTATGAATCGATCCCAGTTGGTGCAATAAGGGGAAGAAGGTGGCAGAAGCAGACAGGCACATCTCCATTTGCAGATGGGGAAACTGAGGCACGGGGTGTGTGACATGAGCTTCCCAAGGGCACACAGCAAGTCAGTAGAGCCTAAATTATAACTGAAGATTTCCTGGCTCCCAGTCCTGTGCTCAATCCACAAGACCAAGTTTAACAATATTCAGCAGGAGCTCTCCCTACCTTCTTCTTTCATCCTACCCAGCGCTGCTTGTCAACGTTCTTCTCCCCTCCCCCGCCGCCCCAGTTCGGATACCATTATTGAGAGGAACGCTGGGCGCTAGCCTGGGACTTGGGAGACCCGAGTTCATTTCTCTGCTCTGCCACAGCCTTTCTGTGTGACCTTGGGCACTCAGGCCTCAAGGCACAAAAGTACTTAGACTCTTAAATCCCAGCTTTCGGCTCCTCTGCGATTCACAGAACTCCCTCTGACCCCTGTAGGCACCTAAACACCTACGTTCCTGCAATAAAAGTTCCCTAGGCACCCACATTTCTGCCTCTGGGCATGCGCACTGCTGCCTCCATCAAGGCCCCCACACGCCCACCTCAGCCCCAGAGTGATTCACAAATCAGGCAAAGATAGGGGGTTCGGGCCCAATCCAGAAGCTGATTTAAATGATAGGTTACAGGCTACAGTTAGTAGTTCTGCAATTTCACATTTGAGTTCCTTCAGAACTCTTGGGTGACCATCTGGTCCATCAGCTCAGGCTTAAACAAAGACTATGAATGGCTAGCCAACTACAAAAGCAGTTTCTCCTCCCTTGGTGTTCACACCTCAACTGCTAGAAGAGGGCCTCACCCTCCCTGATTGAACTAACCTCTTTATCTCTAGCCTGACTCTTCCCTGCATATTTATACCTGCCTCTGGACATTTCCACTGCATGTATCTGACGAAGTGGGTATTCGTCCACAAAAGCTTATGCTCCAATACGTCTGTTAGTCTATAAGGTGCCACAGGACTCTTTGTAGCTTCATCTGGTCCTGGTGACTTATTACTGTTTAAGTGACAGTTTCCACTGCATGCATCCGACGAAGTGGGTATTCACCCACGAAAGCTTATGCTCCAATACGTCTGTTAGTCTACAAGGTGCCGCAGGACTCTTTGTCGCTTCTACAGATCCAGACTAACATGGCTACCCCTCTAGTACTGTTTAGTTTATCAATTTGTTCCAAAAGCTCCTCTAATGACATCTCAATGTCAGACAGTTCCGCAGATTTGTCACCTAATATCCCCAAATAACATCTGCCAATGGCAGTGGTACACCCACAGGAATCCAACCGGGGTGAACCCTGGCCTCCAGCAGCAACCCAAGGGGATGGTACAACCCTGGGACCCAAATGGGGTGAACCCTCACACTCATGCAGTCCCCGGGGGACCCGACTGTGATGAAGCTCCCGGGAATGGAGCTCTGCGTCCTGGCACGTCCGGTGACAACGTAATCACAGCAATAACGGCGGGTCGCTCCGGCTCAGGCCGTGCTGGGCAACCACAGCCAGTGAGGGGCACGGACCAAGAAGGATGAGAGTTGTATCCAGGAGCCTCCCCACACTGTGCGTGACAGAGCCCCCAACCCCCCCTCGTGGGGCAGAGCCCCCTGGCCCCTCCCAGCCAACCACACACACCCCACACACGTGGCAGGGCCCCTAGACCCCTCCCAGCTCCCCCCCCTCCACGGGGCAGGGCCCCCAGACCCCTCCCAGACCCCCCTTGCGGGGCGGGGCCCCCAGACCCCCCCTCACGGGGCGGGGCCCCCAGACCCCTCCCAGACCCCCCTTGCGGGGCGGGGCTCCCAGACCCCCCCTCACGGGGCAGGGCTCCCAGACCCACCTTGCGGGGCGGGGCCCCCAGACCCCCCCTTGCGGGGCGGGGCCCCCAGACCCCCCCTTGCGGGGCGGGGCCCCCAGACCCCTCCCAGACCCCCCCTCGCGGGGCGGGGCCCCCAGACCCCTCCTTGCGGGGCGGGGCCCCCAGACCCCTCCCAGACCCCCCCTTGCGGGGCGGGGCCCCCAGACCCCCCCTTGCGGGGCGGGGCCCCCGGACCCCTCCCAGACCCCCCCTTGCGGGGCGGGGCCCCCAGACCCCCCCTTGCGGGGCGGGGCCCCCCTTGCGGGGCGGGGCCCCCAGACCCCCCCTCGCGGGGCGGGGCCCCCAGTCCCCACACTAGCAGACACCGCCTCTCCCCGAGCTGCAGGGCCCCTGGCTCAGGGGCGGCGCCCCCTCGGCACCATGGCGACGGGGGTCCAGCGGGTGGGGGCGGGGCCGAGGGGCCAAGGAGACGCCGGGACCCCCCCAGCACCTACCTTAGGGCGAGCGGCTCACAGCCCGCAACGCGCAGGCGCCACCGGCCTCTCCGCCCCACTGCGCGTGCGCTCCGCGGGAACCCCTCAGTCCCGCTTCCTCCAGCGTCCCCCCCGGGTCCTAGCGCTCGTCTATTTAGAGGGGGCGGGGGTTGGCTTTCCCAGACCATTGCAACAGCACCGCGGGGGCAGTCCTAGATCGCCCAGGGCCCCCCTACTGCTGTAAGGCCAGGCGGGCACGGAGCAGGTTGGTGGTGAACCAGGAATGGAACCCAGGAGTCCTGGCTCCCAGCCCCCCCTGCTCTAACCATTAGACCCCACTCCCAGAGCTGGGAATAGAACCCAGGAGTCCTGGCTCCCCTCTCAGCCCCTTGCTCTAACCACTAAACCCTACTCCCCCCACGAGACAGAGCCCAGGAGTCCTGACTCAATGCAGACCCTGTAGCAGGCTCAGGGGCATAGTCAGAATTTCTGTCATTTCTCATGCCAGTGCACAATATTTCAGTGCGCGCACAACTCAGCATTGCATCCAAAAACGTCCACGCAGGCAGCCCTCCCAGCTCAGCAGGCAGGCTAGTGTGCAGCAACCAACCATGCAGTGAACATGAGTTAATGATGCAGTAATAAGAGAGCGTCCCGTCCCCCCATCTCCGCCCCCCCACCCTCACCCCCATAAGCTGTACTGGGCACGAACAATAATTTAAAAAAAAAATCAGCAGCCTGAGGCTGAAACCTGACATCAATGGGGGAAAGAAGCCCCCTGGGGGCAGTTATGGCCCAGAGGCCCCAAGTAAGGTCAGCGAGGTCTGGTCACCACCACTTCCTTCATTGCTCAGGGGATGAGATTCCAGAATTCCTTCTTCCCACTCAATAGCAGGTTTACGGGAACTCTCCCCCTCCCTCCCCGCCAGCACCCTTCCCTCCTCTGAGATCACAGCTGATTCATTCCTTGAACTACACAGGGTGGGTTGTGTTGAAATGCCAGGCCAGCCTCCTCCTTCCCTGAGAAGTGCTGGGGGCAGGCAAGTACATGCCAAAGCAACACTGCCATTTTGTGACCATCCCAAATTTTGCAAGCCAGGGGTGGCAGAAAAGGGACTCAAGAAGTGCTACAAATTTTTCCTCTTTAAAACAAAATTGCAGCCGTCAGAGGCTGCGTGCCCCAGCGGATCCTCCTTCTTGGTCCACACTTCGGAATTGCTGGACTGGATCAGACCCAGGGTCCATCTAGTCCAGGATCCTGTTTCTGGTAATGGTGACCAGCACCAGATTCTTAGAGGAAGGTGCAGGAACCCCCAGAATAGGCAGCTGGGGGCTAATCTGCACACTGTGAAGGTCTCATCCCAACCCCTCTTCATTAGAGATGGTTTAAATCCTGAAGCATGAGGGCTTGCGTCTCCTCTAAAACTTTCACAGCATCAGCTATCAACTCTGGACATTTCCACGTCAACAGTCAACCCCACACAGAATCGTAATCAATTCTTGACCTCAAAGACATACTGTGGCGGTGAGTTCCACAGTTTACGCATGTGTTGTGTGAAGAAGTATTTCTTTTTATCAGTTCGAATTTGCCACCTTTCTGCATAACCACACATCCCTTGCTCTAGTGTTAGGAGACAGGCAGAAGAGATGCTGGCCCCGGGGTTATTTTATACCCTCAAATTTCTAATTTCTAAATGGAGATATGCCAATCTCCTAGAACTGGAAGGACCTTGAAAGGTCATCGAGTCCAGTCCCCTGCCTTCACTAGCAGGACCAAGTACTGTCCCCTGACAGATTTTTGACCCAGATCCCTAAATGGCCCCCTCAAGGATTGAACTCACAACTCTGGGTTTAGCAGGCCAGTGCTCAAACCACTGAGCTCTCCCTCCCCCCTATGATGTCCCCTTTTGTTCCTCTCCTCTCCTCTCTAAGGTACAGGAGTCTTTTCAACCCTTCCAATCTCTCTTCCTGGGAGAGTTTTTTTCATGCCCCCCCCCCCCAAAATCATTCTCATCACCCCCCAGTCCCAGGTTACAGGGGAGGTGCTGTTCCAGGCCGGGCTAGTCCGTCCCCATAGGGCCAGGTGACCCCTCTCGTTCCTAATTAGGGCCTGCTCCATCCTTTATTTATATCTATTTATACCTGCCCCTGGACATTTCCACTGCTTGCATCCCAAGAAGTGGGGATTCACCCACGAAGGCTTATGCTCCAATACCTCTGTTAGTCTGTAAGGTGCCACAGGACCCTTTGTCGCTGCTACAGACCCAGACTAACCCGGCTACCCCTCGGAGACTTGCTCCATCCTGGACACCCGGGGTGCCCCCCTCGGGCTCCCGCAAGCTGCCCCGGGGTACCCCATGGGCTCTCCCCGGCGCTGAGCTCCCCCAAACTCGTCACACCAGTGGCAGGACCCGCCTGCTGGAGCCAGGCCGGCCCTGCCCGGCTGCGGCGCTTGAGCGCGGCGCGGGGGCGGGCCCGGAGGCCCCGCCTAGGGGCAGCTCCGGGAGCGGCGCGGCGGGGCCCGGCCGGGGTCTGGGGCTGAGCTGGGCGGGCAGGGGCGGAAGTCAAAGGGCCGGAGCGAGCCGGGCAGGGGGACGCGGCCCCGCCCGGAAGCCGGAGGCCTCGTGATCGCAGCGGGGCGCGCAGCTGAGCGCGGCCCGGCCCCGGCGCGGGGCGAGCGGCCGGGCTCCGAGCGGGCGCCCGGGAGCGCAGCGCAGGGCCGGGGCGCGGAGACGGACGCTGCTGAGCAGGGACCCGGGGCGCTCGCAGCCCGGGCAGGCGCCGCCGGCGGAGGGTGCGCGGGGCTTGGGGAGCCCCGGGGGGAGCCAGGGCGTGTGGGGGGGGTCTGGGGAGCCC
Organism: Macrochelys suwanniensis; assembly: GCA_033296515.1. Lineage (NCBI taxonomy): Eukaryota > Metazoa > Chordata > Testudines > Chelydridae > Macrochelys > Macrochelys suwanniensis. The sequence continues at coordinate 142,271,877 of CM065778.1, forward strand.
CGGGGGGAGCCAGGGCGTGGGGGGGGGATTTGGGGAGCCCCGGGGGGAGCCAGGGCGTGGGGGGGGGATTTGGGGAGCCCCGGGGGGAGCCAGGGCGTGGGGGGGGGATTTGGGGAGCCCCGGGGGGAGCCAGGGCGTGGGGGGGGGGATTTGGGGAGCCCCGGGGGGAGCCAGGGCGTGTGGGGGGGATTTGGGGAGCCCCGGGGGGAGCCAGGGCGTGGGGGGGGGGTCTGGGGAGCCCCGGGGGGAGCCAGGGCGCCGGGGTCTGGGGAGCCAGGGCGCGCTCGGGGGGATTTGGGGAGCCCCCGAGGGAGTCAGGGGGTGGGGAGGGTCTGGGGGAGTCAGGGTGTGGGGGGGTTGGGGAGCCCTGGGGGAGTCAGGGTGCACGGGGGGGCTGGGGGGCCCGGGGAGCCCCTGCATGAGTCAGGGTGCACAGGGGGGCCTGGGGAGCCCCTGGGGGAGTCAGGGTGTGCTAGGGGGTCTGGGGAGCCCCCAGCGAGTCAGGGCACACAGGGGGGTCCAAGGACCCTCAGGCAGCGGTGACAACTCAGCAGCCAAGTCCCTCTCTGCCCCGCCTCATGCCGGTGGGGGCCGCGCCGGGCGCCCCGAGATGAAGCGAGCCGGGGCGCTGCGGCAGGTCTCCGACTTCAGCGACTTCGGCGGCCGACGCCTGCGGGAGCTGCTGGGCCAGCGGGGGCCGGGCGAGGCGCCCCGCCACGTCCAAACCAGCCCGGACGGGCAGCACCTCCTGCTGCTGCTGCGTGGCCGCCCGGCCCTCCAGCCACAGGTGCTCGCCTTCCAGCGCCTGGGCACCGGCGCGGGGGACCTGGAGAGGAGCTGGCAGCCGCCCCAGCCCCCCGTCACGGGGCTGCTCTTCCTGCAGAGCCCCGCAGCGCTCACCTCCTGGGTGTTGGCCATCGTCTGGGAGCAGGGCAGGACCGAGGTGTGGGGGTTCGTGCCAGCGCTGGGCTGGCAGCTGCAGCAGACCCTGGAGCTGTGCCATGGGGCCCGGGCTCGGATCGTTTCCATCTGCAGCCAGGGAGACAGCCTGGTCTGGTGCGAGGAGAGGCCCCCCTCAGACGCTCACCTGGACCCAGGCAGGGGGGCCTTCAGGTACTGCATCTGCACCCGGGCTCTGGAGGTGGGGGAGCAGGGGGCACACCTGGGCGCCATGAGGATAGTGGTGCACAACAGCCCCCAGTACCAGGTCCTGGCCTCGCCCCAGCACGTCTTCCTGGTGCCTACCGGTGCCACCTTTGCCAGCGTCTCCACGTTCCTGCTCATCTGGTGCCCCCGGGAGGCTAAAGTCACCATTGTGGCCCCCTCCGGCGGGTTCGTCCACAGCAAAGCCCTGCACTCCAGTGACTTCAAGAAGCTCGTGCTTGGGTCCGTGGGTCTCCTGTTGCCCGTGGCGCCTCTGGACATTCACACTTGTGCCCTGTCCAGCTGCGGGGGACTCCTGCTGCTCAGCACCCGAGGCACGGTGCGTCTGGTCCAGCCAGACGGGACCTGGAGACACGTCTGTGATCTGGGGGGCAGCTGCCTGGCCCAAGGAGACCCCGTGCAGCTGAAGGCCTTTGGCAGCACCCTGGCCTGCGTTCTGGCGGGGGTCTTGTATCTCATTGACTTGACCAGTGGGAGGCTGATTGAGAAGAAACTCCTGAGCACCAAAGAGGTGCATTTCCTGGAGTCCCCGGGAGGGGAGGAGGAGATCCAGCTCCTCACCGCCACCGGTATCTATCGCTTCGGCTTCCCCAGCCCGGAGGAGGGCGGCAGGCCTGAGCCCGCCCTGGTGGAGATGGTCTTTGAGGAAGCCTGCAAGTACTACCAAAGGCGGAGCCTCAGCAGCTCCCAGCTGACGGTGGAGAAGCTGAAGAAGGGGGACATGTTCCAGGCACCCATTGTTCTCTCCTCCATCCTGCAGCACAGCCTCTCCTGCAAGGAGAGGGCAGCCAGGGGCCTCCCGGAGACCTGCGCCAAACTGCTGAGCACCATGAGCATGGATCTCCAGAGCTACCAGAGCCTGGAGCTGCTCAAGTCCTGCATCGTGGGCGCTTCCGAGAGCGAAGTCGACCGGTGCTGTGAGGAGCTGGTGGAGCAGGAGGTCAGCCGCCTCCTGCGCTTGGACTTGGACCGGGAGAACCTGGCCTATTTGAACGCTGTCTTCAGCTCCTTCCCCAAGGCCTCGTGGAAAGCCATCCGGGGCAGCCTGCAGCTGCAGCAGAATGGAGACGGGCTCTTGGTGGCCAGGGCCACCCCAGACATCTGGAAGAAGGTCTTGGGGGGGCCAGCCCCTGACTGGTCCCAGCAGGAGGAGATGGGCCTCAATGGGGCAGTCCCGCTCTTCGAGCTCATCTGCGGCTCCCTGCACAAGTACAAACCCAAGTGGCTGCCCAGCTTTGTGGTGCTGACCCAGCAGTACCTCGGGGCCTCCTGGACGTACAGCACCAAAGAGGGCCCCGAGGGCGGGGTGCCCCTCTACAAGAGAGCGCTGGCCGTTCTCGACCCGGCTGCCGACCGCGAGCTGGAGATCGAGCTGCTTCTGTGCAGCGCGCGGCCCAAAGCCGTCCTGCAAGCCGTGCAGCTCCTCATCCGCCTCCGAAGGTGGCAGCGGGTGGTGGAGGCCGCCGAGAAGTTTTCCAGGCTCAGCCCGCTGCTCAACAAGGAGATCTTCACCACCCTCCTGGCCCAGTTCGCCCAGCACAGGGACCTGGACCCGTACCTGGCCGCCCTGTGGGAGCTGTGCCCTGCGGACCTGACCGTCTCGGACGTTCTCGGCATCGTCCTGCAGCACCTCCCCAGCTCGGAGGGCGACCCTGCTCCCTTCTCCGCCGGGGGGGCCCCACTGACCCTGGCCTTGCTGAAGCCGCTGTTGCACAAGGTGGCGCAGCACCAGGGCACTCAGGACGAACTCTATGCTGACATCTTGCAGGGCCCTCCGTTCCCGCCGCCCGCCCCGCCGAGACAGCACAGGGCTGGCCCCACAGCAGCCCCGGAAACGCCGCCGTGGGCGGGGGAGGGCAGGACTCCTTTCCCGGGCTGTAACCCGAGCGACGCCGTGTGAAAAGCCGCACGTACGGAATGGGAGCGAAAACCTAGCGAGCGTGGGTAGGGGTGCCCCCGGCACCAGCTGGGGCAGGGCAGCGAACGCCAGCTTCCCCCCCATTTCCAGAGGCAGAGACCAACTGTAGTTAAACCTTCCTGCCTCGAACAAACTCCCGAGATATTGCCCCGTTGTGAGTCAGTGGGGTGAGGGGGGGCGGCCCAGGCTACACCTGGGGAGGATCACTGGGGTGTCTGTGGGGTTTTTACAGCTGAGGCAGGGGTGTGAGAGAGAGAACACTGACTGCATGCGAGAGCCCCCTCTCCTGACCTACAGCGCCCCCTTTGAGTTCAACGCTGGCTTCCTGCCCTCTAGAAATGGAGCGTGGGGGATAAAGTACAAGGTCTTAACCCACATTCCCGGTTCACTTCATTTGGTTTTGACAGTCCCCTCCTGTAACTTGCCCACGGTCAGGCTGTTTAGGAGCACGCATGCCCCTTGGCGGCACGGGATCATTGGTGAATGAACCCGCACACTGCTGGCCTGCACCCAGTCTCTAAAACCTCCCCCAGGGTTCTGGGTTCTGCTTCTGATCTCCTGGCTGGCCGGTCCCTGGGACCTCTGCCTGGGCCTCCAAGGACGGAGATGCCCCTGGTGGCTGCAGCAGTCTGTTTATTACCTTGCTAGAGTTTCTCTCCCCCGTGGGATCAGCTCATCAGCAGCCCTGGGTGGGTGAACGGCTGATTCCCTTATGAAACCACAGAGAAGGAGCGAGCTCCGTCCGGGTCCCAGCCTGGCGTAAAAACGACCAAGCTAGCGCTGCCCTGCGCGGGCTCAGGCCTGGGGCCGGCAGCTTTGCCCTGGCTGTCCCTTTCCTGCAGGGAGGCCCAGCGTGCCATAGACAGCGCAGGAGGCAAACTTAGACCTGGCCTGTCCTCTTCTGTTCCCAGCCCTTCTGCCTTTGCCCTGGGCTCTCGCCTTATCTCAGCCTTCTAAGAAACCAAGGCTGCTGTGTCAGGGTTGTCTGGCCCTTCCCCGCTCTCCGCTGCTGGCTAAGTCCGGGTAACCTGGGAACAGCTCTGGGTTCTGGTCCCTCTCCCACCTCACCCTCTCTCCTGTCCAGGGCAGAGAGAGGCAGGTTCCTTCTCCCCTGGGGGGACGCCAGATGCTATGCGAACGCAGCCACCTCGGGGCAGGGCTTGCTTCGCCTGTGGAGGGGAGAGTGACTGGGATTAGACTAGGAGACCCAGGATGGGTCCGCTTTGCCCCTCCCAAGGGGGTTTTGTTTTTCAAGTGTGTGAGGAGACATTTTTAAGAAACGTAAACGGCCTGGGGGGTTCGTTTTAAACATGAAGGGTCCTGTGGCGGCGCTGGGTTTACCAGCTGCCGAGGGCAGCCATGCACCTATTGAAACGGGACGAGGGGGCCCAGCTGTCCGGGTGCTGAGCCCCCAGGGGTCCCACAACCTCTAGCTGGAGTCTGCAGCTCCTGCCTGTCTGCAGGAAGCATGCGCACGGCTTTGTGTGGGTCAGCGTGAGTTGGGGGCTGCCGGCTGGCTGGTTTCCGGAGGAGGGAGGCGGGGGGGGAGCTGGCCGGATCGAACGCCTGGCTCCAGCCCAGATCCCCACGCGGGGGGCGCTGTCTGCGCTCTGGGCACCCCAGGCCATCGCTGGCGGCTCGTCGGGCGCTAGCCCTTGGCCAAGGGAGAGCTTTTCGGAGGGCTGCGTGTGTCGCACCGGCGGGCGCGAGGAGGGCTCTGGCTGGTGCTTCAGCCACTGTCTCTCCCACCCCCCAGAGCCCACTGCAGTAGGGCAGGGGGGCAAAGCAGAGTCTATGCTGCATCATCCTGGCTCACTCGCCCCCCTGCTCCCCGCTGCTCTTACTTGCTTCTGGGAGGGGCCTCGCTAATTAGCAGGGCAGGGAGGTGAGCAACAGCTAGAAATCGTGTTGACTCGACACAGGCTCTGAGCCTCTGGGGGGTGGGGGTCGCTGCAGCCAGCCCAGCCCCAGACGGAGCGGGGAGGTCACGCTGGTAGGATGCGATGAGCTGGGCTCCCTTGGGGGGCCAGGTCTAAGGGGCAGCCCCTGCAGGCAGTCAGCTGGGCTCAGGCCTTGGGCTGGCAGGGGGTTATTTATAGGTCCGGGGGAGGGGAGGTGTTTTCTGGAGTGACTGCCCCTCCCCTCTGGGTGTGGGTCTAGAGCAGAGCGTCTGTCGGGCAGCCCCCTACGCTGCAAAGCTGCCTGCAGGTCCCTGTTCCCGTCTGCGTTAAAGATCAGGAGTGGGAGGTGGGGGCCCTGGGGACTGTCTACACCAGAGCCCTTCAGCTGGACTTACCTGATCCCAGGGGGGAGCTACCCAGGCGCCAGGTTCACTCCGGGGCTCAAGCCCTAGTGTAGACAGCTCTCTGGGGGCGAGGCGGCCGTGCAGGGCCGGGCAGCTGTGTGACTTCCAACACAGGGAGGAGCTGGGCCTGCCTTGCCCCTTCTGCCCCACTCACTGGGCCTGCCTTGCCCCTTCTGCCCCACTCACTGGGCCTGCCTTGCCCCTTCTGCCCCACTCACTGGGCCTCACACCCCAGTCTCTGGAGCGCGAAGGGGCTTTGCTACCTTGGGCAGCTGCTCCCGGGGCGAGTGACGCTGTTGTTTTAAGGGGTGGGGGGTCGGGGAAGGGGCTGCTCCTGGGACCAGCTCAGCTCCCTGCCTACCCAGCTGCAGCTGCCTGGGTGGCCAGCAGGCCCTGTGCCCGCTTGCCCTTCCTCTGCTAGATTTCCAGAGTGTCATTAAACAGCCGGGGGGAAACCTCTCCCCCAGGCCAGAGAAAAGAGCTGGCGGCCGAGTTGGCTTGAGCCCCTGAGTTAACCTGGCTCTTTGTTTGCACAAGGGAAGAGTCTTAATGCAATAGTTGGCTTCGCATGCCCCTGTCCCGTTGCTGTTGTCCTATATGCAATATTAAAACGTGTTTAACAAGCGACGGTCTCCTGTCTTGCCCTGGCTGCGGGCTCGCCTGGCTGGCAGCAGCTGCCGCAGCTCTAGGAAGCCGGGGGCTCTTCAGCGGAGAGCGTCCGGCCCCCTCCTGCCTGTGCCGCTGTGGAAAGTCCCCGTAGCGGCCGGCATAGCCGCATGCAAAGGCCGCGCTGGGCCTGTGGAAGAGGAACTGCTGACGCTGTTAACGATCTGCTTGGCTTGTCATCAATGCGGCTTTGTTCCCGCTGCAGCCCAGCGGGCCCTGCTGCCTGGCTCGGGGGAAGTGGGTCACTTTCTCCCCCCCGCTGCCTGGCTCGGGGGCAGAGAGGGGAAGTGGGTCTGCTCCAAAGGGCTGTGCAGCAGGGTCTCGGAAGCCGTGCCCAGAGGCCCCGCTCAGCATAGGGGCCTGGACTCGATGCAGCTGGCTGCCCCTCGCGCTAGGTGCTGCAGGGGCCGTGGGGCGGGGCACAGCAGCTGGGGAAAGGAGGCTGGTTGTAAGTTGCTGTTTAGGACAGGAAGTGAAGGAGACAGCTGAGGGAATTCTAGTTGAGGGGCCTGAGCAGGCCGGTCGGGCTAACGCCTTTGGGTGCACGCCAAGGGTGCGTGATGGGCTGGGCCCCGGTTTAGGGTTTCTGCGAAAACACGGCACCCGGCCCGTGGAGCTTTGGGCCAGCAGGGACCATCGGCTCCTCTGGTCCGACCCCGTTTAGCACGGGCTGTTGCATTTTACCTAGACACCCTGTCCTGAGCCCACAGACGTCCGTTCGACTCCAGCATTTCAGTCCTCAGGAAAGTGCTGGGTTGGCAGCAGAGAGCGTGGGGAGCCGAGGCCCTGCCCTGGCAGCGCCCTGAGGCGATGGGATGCCCAGTTGATCCTCGCCGGTGAGCTGGGCTCCAGGCTGCACAGGAAGGTAACACCCCCACCCGCCTGCATTCCCTGCCAGTCTGAGCTGGGGGGGCGGGGGGATTCCTTCCCCTCCCCACGTCGGGCCCTCGGTCTGTCTCTGGGCATGCCAGCCAGGCCACTAGAAAAAGGGTTCTAGCACTGGTCTGCCCCGGCCTGGGTCCTGGCTCTGGTGGTCCCTGATGTTTCAGAGGCGGGGGGATGGGGGACAAAGACCCCCCCAATACACCTTGTATAGGGGGGGCTCACCACGTGGCCGACAGAGCCACCTGCTGGCTTCACAATACTGCTTTCCACAGGGCCTGGGGCTTTCCCGGAGCCCCCTGCAGGGGTTCCTCTCGCCCGCCCCACCTGGGGCTTTAGTAGGGCACAGCCTTGCCCATGGGGATTTGTGGGGGGCCAGGACACTCCCACAAGGGGAGGGGTGAAGAGCTAATGCTCTGCATTGCCCTCTCCCCCCAGCCGCGGGCTGGGCCAGCGGGAAGGGGGGGCAGCTGGGGCAGAGCTGTGGGGACGACTTGAACCTGCGTGTTGGCTGGTATCCACCTTCCTTCCCGCACCGCCTGTGCCGCCCTGCGGTTCTGGGCCCGAACCCAAGCTGCAGTGCCGGGGGGAGCCGCCTGGGGCTAGCTGGAGCTGGGCCCAAGGGCCCCTGCTGTCCTCCAGCCTCCGCAGGGAGACAGACCAGAGCCTTCCGAGCAGTTCTCTGATCCCACGGCTCCCAAGGCGCGTGGCCCACTGCTCACAGGCAGCCCCCTCTGAAGTGGCCCAGGGCAGCTGTTGAACACGGTACACAACAGCCTGGGACAGGAAGTGAAGAATGCTGCAGCCAGCTGAAATGGCTGGGGAGGGACAGGGGGTTTCCAGGTGGGCGAGGCAAGCCGAGAGCGGGGCCTGGGGCACTCCAGATGGGCCTGCCCACGCCACACAGGTGGCGCTTGGGTTTGCTGCTGAAACTCAAGGAAGGGCAGCAGGGGTAACGCAGCCTGCGGGCCAGTCTGCATCCTCTGTCACTGCTGGGTCTAAATTACCTGGAGCCAGGCAGGGTGGAGGCCTGGGACTGCCTGGCTCTCAGCCCTGCCCGTGGGATTCCCCTTGGCGGGCAGAGGGAGGGCGAGCTCTTGTTACCAGGCAGTGATGGGTCGCTGCAGAAAGCAGTGGGGGGGGCGGGTCTGGTGGCCAGTGGGAGCCACATCCCAGAGACACGGTGCTCTCCCCACTACCCCTTCCTGGGTCATGCCCAGCGCAGGAAGAGAGCCCGGGTGCAGGGAGGGGTTTGCAGGTTTCCCCTTATCGTCAGCCCAGAGCAAAGTGGACCCCGTTCTCCCTGGCACCTGCCTCCAAGGGCATCCTTCTCTAACAGCTTTGCCCTGCCGCTGGTGGCGCTGTACCAGCTCACAGCCACGGAGGCCGGCCTGGAGCCCTCTGCCCCCCGGCCAATCCCACCCCGCCAGAGTCCAGCCAGGGAGAGGCCCATGCCATCTGCGCCAGGGCCTGCAAGAGCGGTTTTCAGGTCCCAGGAGGCTGGGGGAAAGGCTCTGCCCCACCCCCCCACGGCAGGCCAGGGAGCCTCAGCAGGGGGGTTGGAGCCCCCGAAGCTGGGCAGGGCTGACCCCAAGGCGGCTTTGGGCCAGGCCCTGTTAGAGAGAATCCCCCAAGGGCCCCCTCCAAGCCAGGGCCTGCCCCAGAGAGCCAGAGACTCCTTGGCTCCGCGGGGCTGTAGAATCCCTGCCTGCCGGGGCAGAGTCAAAGGGGCCAGACGCTGCTCCTGGGGCTGCTGAAGCCAGACCACCTGCCTGGCTTCTCCGCTGCACTGATGGGTGCCAGAGAGACAGCCTGACCCCTGACCCCCACAAGGACTAACCCCTCGCCTGCTCCCGCCCCAGCTGCTGCCCTCCCTGGGGCTGTTTCTGAGCGGCGCTTGGCGGTTTCGGAGAGGGACGAATGCTGCCAGGGGCCTCCGGCCACGTGGGCCCCACCGCTCGGGCTGGAACAAGCCACGACTCCAGCAGCGGGGATCCTCCCCTCTGGTTCCTGCTCGGCCAGCCCCTGCAGTGTCAGCCATCGGGGTGCAGAGGCACGGGCCGGCCCCTGGCCCCATGGACTGGAGGCCAGCTGAGCCCCAGCGAGGGGCAGCTCCGGGGTCTGCCCGTTGGTGTGGTTTCACGACCACATTTTCCTCTTTTTCAAGCTGCCTGTCGCTCCTCCGCTGCGGTGGGACCCCCCCTCCCCCCCCAACAAAAGCGGAACTGGCCCCCCCGCCCCCCCAGGAACCCACGCACCCAGCCAGCCCCCAAGGGCTGCCAGCTGCACAGAGGGGGAAAGTCCCCACGCTCGCCCGGCTTGGGGCCATGGCCGTGTTACCGCTGCCAAACGCAGGTGCCGGGAGGGGCTGGGCTCTGGCCCGGCTCTGCCGGGGAGGGGGGAAAGCGGCTGGTGGAGCCGCTCCAAAGAAGGGGCACAGCCCCCCCTGACAGGAGGCAGCCGGGTACCAAGGTAGCGGCTGCATGTCGTTGCTAGACACCAGTGTCTCCGTTGCCCCAGCAAGGGCTGGCCCCACCCATGCCCCCCACTCCAGGGACCCTGATTACAACTGTCTGGGCCAGGTCTCGCCCTGCCACTGACCCAGGGCCGTCTAGGCCACATTACAAACCGGAGCCGAGCCACCCGCAGGCCTCATCCTGGCTGGGGGCAGGGCCTCTGGGGGCCATGGCTGCCCTCCAGATCCAGAGTCCGGCAACAGCATCCTCGCTACCAGCCACTAGCCCCGGCAGGGGTCCACGCGTGGGACTTGGCGCCTGCCAGGCTGGTCCCGTCAGCCCACATGGCGCGGTGGCTGCTGGGCCGTACAGATTCCCCACCCCGGGGTTCTGAAAGCAGGGGGTGGCCCCTGGCCACAGCATCCCCTGCAGCCCGGACGGGGCCGGCTGGCTTCAGTGGGGCCAGGCCGGTCCCTCCAGTCCTGCCCCTCTGCCGAGCCCGCTGCCCCGTCCGACTGCTTTGTACTGCCACATGCAGGGGAGGCAGCCCCTCTCCCTGCCGGGCATTCAGGTGCGTGGCAGGCAGGCCCCCCGCTTTAGAGCACTAGCCCCTTGTGGGGGTTTCCCATCCAGCCCCACAACTGGCTGCTCCCGCCCCCAGGCGAGCATCCCATGAGCCGTCCCGCTGGGCCCTGGGCACCAAGGCAGCAGGTGCTCACTGGGCCCGGGGCAGCGGCTCCGCTCCCAGCGCTGTGGGGGTCACGGCCCCCGTGCCAGGTGCACCCTCTGTCTCTCTCCAGCCCGTGTCATGCTGCCCGCCCAGCACCGAGGACCATGGCCCTGCCCGGGAGGGGGCTGGGGTAGATGGGCTCAGCAGCATGGGCTGGGGGTGCCTCTGACATGCAAGGGGGGGGGGGCTCAAGAAGTCCCCCCCCATCAGTCCCCTCACCCTTCCCCCCACCAGCCCTTGAGTCCACGCTACCCCAGGGACCCCCTTTGCCAGGATCCCTTGATTCGGCCCTTGGGAAGCACCTGGGCCCGTCTGCAGCACACACACTTTATTGGTTCAATAGCACGTCACAGCGTCAGCCAGCGGCGCCAGCGACTCCCCTTGGTACAAAAATAAATAATCAGCGTCTGCACAGCGGGCGAGCCAGGGGCCCACGTCCCCCGCACCACGTCGACCAGGGCATGGGCACAGAGCCAGGGGCCCGCGTCCCTAGCGCCGACCAGGGCATGGGCACAGAGCCGGGGGCCCGTGTCCCTAGCGCCGACCAGGGCATGGGCACAGAGCCGGGGGCCCGTGTCCCTAGCGCCGACCAAGGCATGGGCACAGAGCCGGGGGACCGTGTCCAGGGGCCCGTGTCCAGGGGCTCGCGTCCCCCGCGCCGCGCCGACCAGGGCATGGGCACAGAGCCAGGGGCCCGCGTCCCCCGCGCCATGCCGACCAGGGCATGGGCACAGAGCCGGGGGCCCCCGTCCCCTGCACCGCGCCGACCAGGGCATGGGCACAGAGCCAGGGGCCCGCGTCCCCCACCCCGCGCCGACCAGGGCATGGGCACAGAGCCGGGGGCCCGCGTCCCCCACCCCGCGCCGACCAGGGCATGGGCACAGAGCCGGGGGCCCCCATCCCCTGCACCGCGCCAACCAGGGCATGGGCACAGAGCCGGGGGCCCCCGTCCCCTGCACCGCGCCGACCAGGGCATGGGCACAGAGCCGGGGGCCCCCGTCCCCTGCACCGCGCCGACCAGGGCATGGGCACAGAGCCGGGGGCCCCCGTCCCCTGCACCGCGCCGACCAGGGCATGGGCGCAGAGCCAGGGGCCCGCGTCCCCCGCGCCGACCAGGGCATGGGCACAGAGCCGGGGGCCCCCGTCCCCTGCGCCGCGCCGACCAGGGCATGGGCACAGAGCCGGGGGCCCGCATCCCCTGCGCCGCGCCAACCAGGGCATGGGCACAGAGCCAGGGGCCCCCGTCCCCTGCGCCGCGCCGACCAGGGCATGGGCACAGAGCCGGGGGCCCGCATCCCCCGTGCCGCGCCAACCAGGGCATGGGCACAGAGCCGGGGGCCCCCGTCCCCTGCACCGCGCCGACCAGGGCATGGGCACAGAGCCGGGGGCCCCCGTCCCCTGCGCCGACCAGGGCATGGGCGCAGAGCCGGGGCTCCTTTCACGAGCAGGGCCATCCCCTAATCGCAGGGCACCCAGCCCGGGGAGAGTCCTGCCAGGCCCCCGGGAGAGCTCTGCCCCCCAGCCACAGAGCGGGGCCCTCCCAGAGCACAGCGGGGGCTGCTAATAGCACGCCCGGCGATTGCTGCCAGGACGTCCTGCGCTTGCCTCCAGCGGCCCCACTTAGAGCCAGCGCCCACCCCAGCGACGCCCGGCTGGCTCCGGGGACAGGGCCGGGACTCTGAGGCCTGCTTGTCTGGGGGACAGCCCACGGGCGCTTGGGGACACAGACGGGCGCCCACCCCACATGTCTCTAGGGCGCGGCCCACACAGGACACCTCTTGGCCAGGGCTGTGACATGGTGGGGGAAGGCTGGGGCGGGTGAAATGGCTCATCGCACAAGCGTGTGTACACACGGCTGCACGCGCACGGCTGTGCACGCAGGGCACCTCTGGCATGGGGGTGTATTGACACCACCCTCCCCCTGCTTCGGGCTTGGGTACCCCATCCCCTCCACCCCCTGCGCCCAGCCACCTGCCCTGGCCCAGCCCCTCGGTGCTGTGGGGCCGGACGGTGCCCAGCTGCTCCGTTCCCAACACAAGCCTGGGGCGGGGGGGGCATGGGTGGGAGGCCCCTGGGAACCATCACCTTTCCCCCGCCCATGCCCACAAGGAGCCAGGCGCCTAGCGGGGAGCCGCCCCCACACAGCGAGTGATGGACAGCGCTGCTGCTAGCACTGAGCAGCATGGGGCAGGAAATCGGGGGCCCCGGGCCCCGAGGAGGGCAGGACAAGCCAGCAGCAGCACCGGGACCATCCCAAATCACACCTGATGCCAGGGAGGGAGGCTGGGCTGGGGGGAGGGGCCGTGGAAGGTCCTGCCCCATAGTGGGATTCCCATCCTTTATGTTAGACCCCCAGCGAACCCCCATGGTGATTGTAGGGGGAGGGGCTGCTGGGTTCTTCCCCCTCTTCTCTCCCAGCCGATCGGTTCTGGGTTTGTGGTGCAGTGCAGGGTCTATGTACCACGTCATAGCCATGGGGGTGGGAAGCAGGATGGCGCCCACCCAGGGAAGTCTTGTGAGTGGCTGAGCAAATGGATTCCTGCGGATGCGGGGGAAGGCGGGGCTTGGTGGAGCCGGCACGGCAGATTGGCTGGTTCGGCCCATGGAGTCCAGGTGTCTAATCAAATCAGGGGGTGGCCGCTCAACCCATGATTCCTTCAGCAGCCTGGGGGCTCGAGGCCGGGGCCGGTTTGGGTGCAGGTGGGGCACCTGCTACTGCCTCGTCTCCACCCGGGGGATTTTAAACAGCGTCGCAGACGGAGACCTGCAAAACCAAGCAGAGGGGGCGGGTCATCCCAGCGCCTGTGTCCTCCCAGCGGCCAGGTAACCCCAGCGCCAGGGTCCTCCCAGCACCCGGGTCACCCCAGCACCCAGGTCCTCCCAGCGGCCAGGTAACCCCAGCGCCAGGGTCCTCCCAGCACCCGGGTCACCCCAGCACTCAGGTCCTCCCGGCGGCCAGGTAACCCCAGCTCCCGGCACATCCCTGCGTCCGGGTCACCCCAGCAACCGGCTCAACCCTGCACCAGGGTCATCCCAGCACCCGGGTCACCCCAGCACTCAGGTCCTCCCGGCGGCCAGGTAACCCCAGCTCCCGGCACATCCCCGCGTCCGGGTCACCCCAGCAACCGGCTCAACCCTGCACCAGGGTCATCCCAGCACCCGGGTCCTCCCTGTGCCCGGCACATCCCTGCATATCCCTCCCTGGGGGGGAGGGATAGCTCAGTGGTTTGAGCATTGGCCTGCTAAACCCAGGGTTGTGAGCTCAATCCTTGAAGGGGCCATTTAGGGATCTGGGGCAAAAATTGGGGATTGGTCCTGCTTTAAGCAGGAGATTGGACTAGATGACCTCCTAAGGTCCCTGCACCCAGGCCCCTCGCTGCAGAGGCACAGGGGGACGTGCCAACGCGCTGCCCCCTGCCCACACCACAGCCTCCTTGGGGGCGTCTGGGGCCCTCAGGTGCACAAGGCCCGGGGGGGCCCCTCCCCACAGAGATATGTGTCCCCTGCCCCCCCCACACACACTGGGCCCAGCCCAGCACCCCCACAAGCCCCCTGCTTCCCGTTGCAAGGGGCTCCAACACCACTGCCGGTCGGCCCCTCTGGGATATTCATCAGCCTCCCCACTCTCAGCCCCTCGAGCCCCCCGCTGCTCGTCCCTGGGCCCCCCCAGACCCTCCGCTGCTGGCTGTGCCGCCCTCACCCCCAGGCCCTGCAGCGGGAGCCGGTGCAGGTACTTACATCTCCAGGGCTTCCCTGTCGCTGCTGCGGGGAGAGAGGAAGGAAGTCAGTGGGGACGGACGCGCTCCCCCATCCCGCCCCACAGCGCTGGCAGCTGGTCTGTGCAGGGCAAGGCCTCGTGCTGGGGGCAGGTACCCCCGGCTCTCAGGGAGGGTGGGGAGCCAGGCAGACGGCTGGGCTGGAGGGACCCGGCTGGGCAGCTCCGGGACCATCTTGCTGCTCCGGGCCGGAATGGGAAGGGCCTGGCCTCCCCCGCGCACCCCGGCAGCAACCCCCACACCCGCACATGGGCCGGAACCAGCACTTGCCAGGCCCACTGGGGCAGCGAGGGCTGCCGAGTGCCAGTCGCAGCTGGTGCCCTCACGGGTGCCTAGAGGGGAGGGGAGACCAGCCCTAGGGATCCCCGGGGTGGCCCAGCCCTGCCAGCTCCTCACCCCAGGCAGGGGAAAGGGGGCAGGGCCGACCTGAGCCGCCGGTGTTGGGCTATTCCACGCCCGTGGCCAGCCGAGGGGTTCTGGTTCCCGCCTTGTGTCAGCCCAATACCACACCCCCGTCTGGCTCGGACACGGGGGAAGGAACTCCGGGAGGAAGTGAAACCAGCAATGCCCATAGGTGCCAACTTTTCCTGGCGCCGGTGGGTGCTCAACCCCCGCCCCAACTCCACCCCTGACCCGCCCCCATTCCAACCCCTTCCCCAAAGTCCCCACCCCAACTCCACCCCCTCCCTGCCCCTATTGGACCAGGGGTGCAGGGGCTGGCGGAGGCCAGAGAGCCCTGCCCAGAGAGTGCAAAGGGGCAGGGCACCAGCGTGACCACGGGCAGCCCCCACACAGCCACAGCTGCCCCGGGACGGTGTGTGCAGGGGCAGGGCAGGGCAGGGCGCTCCGAGCGGCCGTGGGGAGAGCCGTGCGGAGGAACCCTGGGTGGGGCTGACCCAGCTCCGTGCCCGTGGGAGGGAGGGTGGGTTCCATGGCCCCGCTGCGTTGCAGGCCGAGGGCAGAAGCCCGTGAACCTGCCACCTTCACAGCAGCCACGTTTCCTCCCTCACCCCTTTCCCAGCTGCAGCAGCGGGGCTGGGCAGGGGGCCGCTGGGGGCGCGTGGGAGGGGACCAGCACGCGGCACGGGGGGGGGGGGGGGGGTGAATTCACAGCCTGCTCCAAGGCAGAGTGTGGGGTTGGGCTCAGGGCAGGGCCTTGCCGTGTGGTAGGGGTCAGCCAGGGCAGGGGGCGGGAGAGGGTTTGGGGCAGGGGGCACGAAGGGGGTTGCGGTGGGGGTTGGCCATGGAGGGGATCAGCCGGGGCGGGGGGGGCGGGGGAGGGTTTGGGGCAGGGGCCATGGCAGGGGGCATGAAGGGGGTTGCGGTGGGGGTTGGCCATGGAGGGGATCAGCCGGGGCGGGGGGGGCGGGGGAGGGTTTGGGGCAGGGGCCATGGCAGGGGGCATGAAGGGGGTTGCGGTGGGGGTTGGCCATGGAGGGGATCAGCCGGGGCGGGGGGGGCGGGGGAGGGTTTGGGGCACGGGGCACGAAGGGGGTTGCGGTGGGGGTCGGCCATGGAGGGGATCAGCCGGGGTGGGAGAGGTGAGAGGGGTTGGGGCAGGGGCTCGCCCCATGGCGGGGGCTCGGGGGCTCTAGGGCGCAGGAGGCTCCTTACTCGTAGACGTCCGCGATCTTCATGCGCCGGTAGAACTTGGCGAGCCGCACGGCCAGGATGAGGCCGGGGAGCAGGAACATGGTGCACCAGCCCAGGCTGAACCAGAAGCAGTTCTGGCAGGGGAGAGAGGCCCCCAGTCGTCAGCGTGGGCCCAGCAGCCCCCTCCTGGGCTGGAGCTCCCCTCCTCAGCATGGGGCCGGAGCCGTGGGGCCGGTGCCCAGCGTGGAGGAGAGGATGGGACCTGCCTCCTCCAGCCAGCAGGGTGAGTCAGTGAACAGCTGTGCACGCCCCACGCAGGGTCTGAGAGCCTGGCACCCAGCACGGCTGCCCTCACCCCCCAGGGATGGGCAGGGGAAAGGGGCAGCAACTCAACAGCCAGGGCCTGGTGCCCAGCTCCCACTGCGCCAGCACGGCCTGGCCGTGCTGCCGGAGTCGGGGGCATTCAGTGCAGCCCCCCCCCACCACAGGGCCCACACCCAGCAAGTCCTCTGGGACTCTCCTTACCCAACCGGGCCCAGGCACGTCTGGGAGCCCAGCCACGGCGGCTGAGTCTGCATCCCGACCCACCAGCTGCCCGGGCATCGCCCGGGACCCGGGAGTTTCACCCCAGGGCGCGCCGGAAGCGCAAAGCCGCCGTGTACCTGCCACAGCTCCCTCCGGCCCCCCAGTCCCACGCTCCCCAGACTGCTACCCGCACAGCACCCCCGGCCCAGCCCCCACCAAACCGCTGCCCCCCAGCCCCCTCACCAGGGAATCCACCATGTAACTGCAGGCGACGGTCACAGCCACATCCACTGTCTTGGCCACGGGCCCGCAGCGCCCCACCTCTCCCGTCAGCTGAGGACAGAACCAGAGACAGGGCCACGGCCCGTCAGCGCCACATCGGGCATGGGCCCGCCCGGCTCACACCTCTGCCCTTCCCAACCCACCACCACTGGGCAGGTCGCCCAGAGCCCCCCATATCCCTCCCCCAGGCAAGAGGAGAGCTGCCCGGGGTCGGGGAAGGGGAGAGCCAGCAGCCTGGAGAGGGAACCCCCCAGTGGGCACAACTCAGGGCAAGGCCCTGTCTCGCTCAGTGCCTCAGTTTCCCAAATAGGGGTGATAACCACAGCCCGCCCTGCCCCCAGGGCGCCGAGAGGCTCAGCTCGTTAGCGTCCCTAGCGTCTTTCAGTGGCGACGCTGCAGTGCTGGGCTTCGGGGGGCAGCGTGTGAGCGCACAAGGGCTTCGGGGCGCACGAGGACACCCAGACAGTGAGGCAGGGCAGGGCCCTGGCAGTGCCCGTCTCTCCCCCGTGCCCAGGGGCCAGGACAGTCCCCGCCCCACCCCCGCGGTCAGGGTGTCACTCACCTTGCTCTTCGCCCAAGTGACGTAGGACTCGAAGTATCCCAGCAGCGTGTTCAGAAAGGCCCAGCTCTCCTGCGGGGAGGGGGACAGAGGGGTGAGATGCTGCACCCAGGGCCAGCCGCTGTGAGCCTGGGCTCAGGGACCCCCCAGGGAGGGGGGCTGAGGTGAAGTCAGAGTTTTAAAAGTTCAGACCAGCTCGTGCCCCCAGCGACTGGGAGGGAGGGGGCGCAGGACCTCCCAGTGGAGCTCAGGTCTCTGCTGGGACAGGGGACGGCTCTGTGCCGGGACCCCACACATCCCCACCCCAAGGGGTCAGAATCCTCCCAGTGCCCTGCCCCCAGGCATCCCCCCGAGCTGGGAGGTGCATGGGAGGCTCTGGGGGGGAGTGCAGGGAGCACCACGGCAGAGGCAGGGTCCCCCGAAGCCGTGGGGTGTTCGGCTGAGACCCCCATCCCCCCACCGCGGGGCCCAGGGCCGGAAGGGGGCCGCGAGGGGCTCACATTCTTTATGATCTCCGCAGCCCTGGTGTCTAGGAAGGTCTGAGCATCCTCGATCCGCCGCAGCGTGTCATTGATCCGCGCCTGGGGTGCAAGGAGCAGGATGGGACCCAACAGCTCAGCCAGGCCCAGGCTGGGCCCCGGTGCAGAAGGGGGAGCCCCCGGCAGCCCCTCACCCGCCCTGGCGAACTGTAGTAGGGCGAGGGGTGGGGGGGAAATGCAGACACCCCGCGTCCTGTCCCCACATGGCCACAAGGTGGCAGCTTCTCAGCAGCGTCGGGCTGGGTCCCCATGATCGGATCAGGACACCTTTACACTGCGCTGGGGCAAAGCACAGACACTACTGCCCCCGCCAGTCTAAACGGGCCCCCCACCCAACAGCACAGGGCCCCTGAACCCCGACCCCCAGCCCCTGCTAGCCCAGCCCTGGCCCCCCCAGCTCTGCCGGTGTTCCTCACTCCCGACCCGCAGCCCCTGCCAGCCCAGCCCTGGCCCCCCCAGCTCTGCCGGTCCTCCTCAATCCGGACCCGCAGCCCCCTGCTAGCCCAGCCCTGGCTCCCCCAGCTCTGCCGGTGCTCCTCACTCCCGACCCGCAGCCCCCTGCGAGCCCAGCCCTGGGCTTCCCCAGCCGGTGCCCCTCACTCCCGATCCCCAGCCCCTACTAGCCCAGTCCTGGCCCCCCTGGTCTGCCAGTGCCCTCAACCCCGACCCGCAGCCCCTGCTAGCCCAGCCCTGGGCTCGCCCCTCCCCACCCCCACTCTGCCAGGGCCCCTCACTCCCGACCCGCAGCCCCTGCTAGCCCAGCGCTGGCCCCCCCAGCTCTGCCGGTGCCCCTCACTCCCAACCCTGAGCCCCTGCCAGCCCAGCCCTGGGCTCCCTCCCCCCAGTTCTATCAGGGCCCCTCACTCCTGACCCACAGCCCCTGCCAGCCCAGCCCTGGGCTCCCTTCCCCCGCTCTGCCGGTGCCCCTCACTCCCAATCCACATCCCCCCTCCCCTTTCTGTTATCCCAGCCCTGGGTGGATCTGGGCGGCGTGGTGACTGGTCTCTGCTGGGCCCCACACACGCCCCGGCGGGTTGTTTGCCGCAGCACGTGCATTGGGTCACCCCTCCGGAGCCAGCTTTGGGGGTGTCCCTCGGCGGCGGCTCCCCTGCTGGCCACTAGCAGAACTGCAGGCAGGCTACCCGTCAGGCTGCCCAGGGACCCTGCCCGGGTGACTCTCAGGGCCTCTGGCAGACGCGCTGGGCACCCGCTGCCCATAACGGGGAAATCACATGGGGCAGCAGCTGGGGACGGGAGCCGCCAGCCTGCCCCTCGCTGGCTGTGCCGCTTCCCCGGAGAGCTCCCAGCACCCACTGAGCAGCGCAGAGACTCCGCAGGGTGCTGGGACCTGGCTCCCAAAGGGGAACCCCTCGCCCCTTGTGACGTTATCGACATGAACCGGGACCGTAGAGATCATTGCTGCAGCCTATAGTGGCACCAAATCTTATATAAAGGGGGTCAAATGAGATGTCCAAGACAAGGTTATGGTTTGCTGGTTATGATTATGCTATCTCTAGGTGTGTATCATTTTTGTAGTTGAAGTTATGGATATTGGCTCTATCCTGTCTGTATTTCAAACTTGTGCTCTGCTTCTGGGTGACACCCCAGACGAGTCGGTGTCAGCTCTGCCTAGCCTGCTTGATGGCCCATTGAGGACCATCAGCTACACAATTGACCCACTGAGAGAAGGCGGATACGCCTTGTGACTCAGCAAAGTATGCAGGGACCTGCCTATGGACAGAACAGAAAACCAGAGGTTTTTCCATGCCATGTGTTGGATAGCTTGTCTTTGGAACAAAGAAAGACCACATGGCAAGAGACTACAAAAGGCTGATGCCTCATCTCCATCTTGTCTTCAATCCTGCTTCTTACCTCTGGAGGGACTTTGCTACAAACAGAAGCTCTGAACAAAGGACTGAATGGCCCATCCCAGCGGTGGATGTACTCAAGAGACTTGATTTGAACCTGCAGTTTATTCCATCACTGCTACAAGCCTGAACCAAGAACTTTGCCATTACTGTATGTAATTGATTCCTTTTAACCAATTCTAGCTCTCACCTAGACCTTTTTCCTTTTATGAATAAACCTTTAGATTTTACTTTCTAAAGGATTGGCAACAGCGTGATTTGTGGGTAAGATCTGATTTGTATATTGACCTGGGTCTGGGGCTTGGTCCATTGGGATCGGGAGGACCTTTTTTCTTTTACTGGGGCTTTGGTTTTCATAACCAGTCATCCCCATAACGAGTGGCACTGGTGGTGATACTGGGAAGCTGGAGTGTCTTAGGGAATTGCTTGTGACTTGTGGTTAGCCAGTGGGGAAAAATCAAAGTCTCCTCTGTCTGGCTGGTTTGGTGCCTTAGAGGTGGAAAAACCCCAGCCTTGGGCTGTAACTGCCCTGCTTGAAGAAATTTGTCCTGAATTGGCACTCTCAGTTGGGTCCTGCCAGAACCAGCATCGTTACACCCCTCCCCTCAGTGCAGCACCCGCACCTCCCCCTGCCCGCGCTGCTTACCGGGACCTGGGGGGTCGTCTCCTGCAGGCTTTGGATGCTGCGTTTCAGGGCTTGCTGGGGACAGAGACAGGATGATTAGATGGGGGAGGGGATTCCCCAGCCCGCTCAGTAGCGTAGCCAAGGGGGGAGCAGGGGGAGCGGCCGCTCCCCCTGTGACGAAAAGTGGCGCTAAGGCGCCGCCCGAGCCCAGCTGTGGGAGCCGGGCTCGGGGGGCGCTTTAAAGGGCCAGCGGCTCCCCACAGCGGCAGGAGCCGCCGGCCTTTTAAAGCGCGCCCCACCGAGCCTAGCTCCGGCAGCGGGGCTGGGGGGGGCACTTTAAAAGGCCAGCAGCTCCTGCCGCTGCGGGGAGCCCCTGGCCCTTTAAAGCGCCCCCCCCAGCTCCGCTGCCGGAGCTGGGCTGGGGGAAGCGCTTTAAAAGGCCCGGGGGCTCCGCAGCAGCTGGAGCCCGGGGCCCTTTAAAGCGCCGCCAGGGTGAGTACAGGGGGAGCGGGGAGGCGCCTTTTTATAGCGCCGCTCCCCCTGTGCTCTAAACCTGGCTACCCACTGAGCCCGCTGCCCTCTGCCCCCCACAGCTCAAGCTAGGGAGGGGGATGCAGCATGTCCCAGGCCCTTCCCCACTCCCTGCCCCGGGCACCCTGCTCCCAGCTGGGGGGAGGCGCCAGGGGTCCATGGGGTCACTCACCGTCTCGGGCGGGAAGCGGGACCCTATCTGCCCATTGATCTGTCTCAGGTCAGACGCTTCCTCCTGCAGCTCCTGCTTCCTGGTCGCGTTGTCCTGAGCACGGGGGAGAGACAGTCAGAGGCACCCCCAGCCCCCAGGGCCGCAGCCCGGGTGGGGGCAGAGCAGGACGAGACTGGCCGGCCACGGAGGGACCAGCAGAGCCCCTGGGGAGCCGGCTCCCCAGCCCGCACTCCCCACCTCACCCACCTCCCGGGGGAGGGGAGCGATGAGCAATGGCAAGAGCCCCTCCAGGCAGGGGTGGGGGGCAGCGCCCCAGTGCCCCTGAGGAGCCCACACCCAGCGCTGATGCTCCCTGGGGCCGGGGGCTTGGGCCAGGGCGGCGCTGCGGTTCAGGGGTCCCGGCGTCACTCACGGTCGCATTGGCCAGCGCCTCGAGCTGCTCCGCCAACGCCAGCAGGTCCCGCTGGGTCACGTTCCTCTCCAGCTGGAAGAGACGAGCAGAGAGTGGGGGGGGCGGGGGGGACGGGGACAGACCCCTTCACACGGGGATGTCTCCTGCTGCCACCTGGGGCGAGGCAGGGAGGGGAGCTGGGGGGAGCACAGACCCAGTGTGCACTAGACACCCCCCTGGGGCGGAGGGTGTGGGGGGCAAACGGCCTCATGGTCAGTGTCGGGGGGAGCAGTGAGTTCAGAGTGACCACCCTGGGGACCCGGAAGGACACGCAGAGCCCGGCCCAGCCCTCACCACCCTGCCCAGCCCCAGCTACGCTGCCCCACGCAGGATGGGTGGGAACCCCCGGGGGCGGAGAGCACCCCCACTGGCTGCTGGGGCCGGGGCCAGGGGGGCTGCCCCAGGAACGTGGTGTGGGTCACGGCCTAGCAGCGGTCTGGGGCCATGCGACCCCACGGAAACACCCCGACGTACAGAGCCCCAGATCCCACCACTGCCCCCACCCCCCCGCCCCGCGAGATCCCACCCACAGCCTGAGACAGGCCCAGCCCCCCCCCCAGCCCCTCCCCCAGCCCACCTGCTGCAGGGCGCCGGTGAAGTTGGGCTGCAGGCCGGAGGCGCCCACGTCCCGGAGCAGCTGCTTCTGGCTGGGGCTCAGGAAGGTGACGGGGTCCAGGCTGACGTTCAGTTGGTCGAAGGCCGCGGTGATCTCGCCGGTGTACTGAGGGGGGGCAGCGAGGCCGTGAGGGACCCGGGGGGCCCCAGGAACACCGACACCCCCCCACCCTCAGGACCCCAGCTCAGCCACTGCCACAGCAACTAGGGCAGCAAGGCTCAGCGGGGAGCGTGCCCCGGGCAGCCTGACCCCCAGCCTGGCCCCTGGGGGGCTGGGAAGCACGCCCCGGGCAGCCTGTCCCCCCGGCCTGGCCCCTGGGGGGCTGGGAAGCACGCCCCGGGCAGCCTGTCCCCCCGGCCTGGCCCCTGGGGGGCTGGGAAGCACGCCCCGGGCAGCCTGTCCCCCCGGCCTAGCCCCTGGGGGGCTGGGAAGCACGCCCCGGGCAGCCTGTCCCCCCGGCCTGGCCCCTGGGGGGCTGGGAAGCACGCCCCGGGCAGCCTGTCCCCCCAGACTGGCCCCTGGGGGGCTGGGAAGCACGCCCCGGGCAGCCTGTCTCCCCGGCCTGGCCCCTGGGGGGCTGGGAAGCACGCCCCGGGCAGCCTGTCCCCCCAGACTGGCCCCTGGGGGGCTGGGAAGCACGCCCCGGGCAGCCTGTCCCCCCAAACTGGCCCCGGTGGATTTCTGCACATGCAAGTCAGGGTCTGCCCATGCACTCGGGACCATCTCCCTCCGCAGCTCGCTAGCCGCGGCTCGGATCACAGACCCCTGCGGGGGGGAATGGCAATTAAAGCAGGTGGCCCCCTGCTTGCACGGCTGGGGGGAAGACCCAAGTCACTGGCTAGCCCAGCCACACACGGACCTACTCTGACCCCTGGAGCCCCCAGTCCCGCGGGACCTTGAGCTGCTCCCAGGCCAGCGCCTCCACCAGGGAGCCCCGGGGCGCTGCACACGGTCGGGCCGGTCTCTGTGCCCCCACCAGGCAGCCCTGAGGCTGCACATGGCTGGGCCGGTCTCAGTGCCCCCCACCAGGGAGACCCGGGGCTGCACACGGCCGGGCCGGTCTCAGTGCCCCCCACCAGGGAGACCCGGGGCTGCACACGGCCGGGCCGGTCTCTGTGCCCCCACCAGGGAGCCCCGAGGCTGCACACGGCCGGGCCAGTCTCAGTGCCCCCCACCAGGGAGCCCCGAGGCTGCACACGGCCGGGCCGGTCTCTGTTCCCCCACCAAGGAGCCCCAAGGCTGCACACGGCTGGGCCGGTCTCGGTGCCCCCACCAGGGAGACCCGGGGCTGCACACGGCCGGGCCGGTCTCTGCCCAGCACCGCGGGGCCACGCCCCCCACGAGGGAGCCCCGAGGCTGCACACGGCCGGGCCGGTCTCTGTGCCCCCACCAAAGAGCCCCGGGGCTGCACACGCCCGGGCCGGTCTCTGTGCCCCCACCAGGGAGACCCGGGGCTGCACACAGCCGGGCCGGTCTCTGTGCCCCCACCAGGCAGCCCCGAGGCTGCACACGGCCGGGCCGGTCTCTGTGCCCCCACCAGGGAGACCCGGGGCTGCACACGGCCGGGCCGGTCTCTGTGCCCCCACCAGGGAGACCCGAGGCTGCACACGGCCGGGCCGGTCTCTGCGGCCCCACCAGGGAGCCCCGGGGCTGCACACGGCCGGGCCTGTCTCTGTGCCCCCACCAGGGAGCCCCTGGGCTGCACACGGCCGGGCTGGTCTCTGTGCCCCCCACCAGGGAGCCCCGGGGCTGCACACGGCCGGGCCGGTCTCTGTGCCCCCACCAGGGAGCCCCGGGGCTGCACACGGCAGGGCCGGTCTCCGCGCTCCCCACACTGACCTGGCTGATGTTCAGCAGTTCATCCAAGGGAACGGCCTGTCCCAGCTGCAGGGTGTCCCACAGGGACTTGTCATGCTGGCAGTTGCTGTGGGGTGGACGGCAGAGCTGAGGACGGGGCTGGCAGCCAATGCGGGGCGCCCCCCGTAGACAGGCAGAGGCGCTGGGTCCAGCCCATGCCCAGGGCAAGGAGGGCTAGAGCCAGGGTGCCGCAGCTCCCAAAGGCTGTGGGGAGGGGGGCTCCCTGTGTGGCCAGCGGGATCTCCTCCATCACGTGGGCCCGGGGCTGTTCACCCAGCGGGCTGTGCCACACAGGCGACCAGGGCCAGAGAGCTGCCCCCGCCCCGTGGACATGGTGCGACCCCTCAGCGCTTGAGAGGCCTCAACGCCCGCTCCAGGGCCTCCTTCCTCAGGCCCCAAGAGATCAGAATCGTCTCCCCCACCCCATGAGCAAAGAGGGAAACTGAGGCGCGGGTAGGGGCCCAGCCCCGGGCCCTGCAGGAAGGGAGGGTCGGGAGGGGCCCGGCCCCAGGCCCTGCAGGAAGGGAGGGTCGGGAGGGGCCCGGCCCCGGGCCCTGCAGGAAGGGAGGGTCGGGAGGGGCCCCAGGGCGCTCTGGCTCGCAGCCCGGCCGCGTATGCCCCAGGCCGGGCTGGCACTGACTTGTACACTCCGGAGAGGGTCACCGTCCCGCCCGGCAGCCCCAGCATCTTCGACAGGTTGAAGCTTGCAGTCAGGTCCGAGGTCTCCAGGAACTGGAAGCAAAGGAGTCAGGAGAGCGGCTGAGCCCCTGAGATCTGCCCCAGCCAAGCCCCCAGCCTGCCCTCCCCGAGGCTGGCTCAGCTCCCGCGTGGAAAGGGTTTGCTAGGTTCCTGCTCCTCTCTAGAGGGTCCTCTGCAAACTTGACCCTCACTGCAGCCCTCTGCCCAGGAAGGACTCAGGGCTGGGCGGGCAGGGACCCCAGGGCTGGGCTAGCAGGAGGCTGCAGGTTGGGATTGAGGGGCACCGGCAGGGCTGTGGGGAGACCAGGGCTGGGCTAGCAGGGGATGTGGGTCAGGATTGAGGGTCACTGGCAGAGCTGGGGGGAGCCGAGGGCTGGGCTAGCAGGAGGCTGCGGGTCAGGGGTTGAGAGGCCCACTCTGCTGTGTTTCTGTCTCCCTCCCCGCCTTACCGCCCCTCCCTTCCCCACACCCCCAGGTCTCCAGGGTTGGGGACACAGGTTATAATATAATATCTCATTGAAAGGTGACAGGGCCAGAAAGAGTTAATTCACTCCCAGACTGACCGGACCCATGGCTGGACTTCAAAGACTGGTTAGGAGGAGATGGAAATGAAGAGAGCTGGGAAATGCAGCCGGCATTGCTGGAGCTAGAAGGGGAGCTGTTTGCTCAGGGCTTGGGATGTAGCAAACAAGTCTTGTCTATGGCTATGGCTTGGATTCAAAGATCAAAAAAAGGAGTATTAACATTTAGGAAGACACTTGAGGGAAATACTATTATTGTCTATGTCTCTTGGAAGATTGTGATAACCTGTGTCTGAACTGTTTAATGAATAAATTACCCTGTGCTAATTGCCAGGATGTTTGGGACAAGGAAAGTTCAGCCTATTGTTTTCTCAGGCCAAACGGCTGCTGGAAATGTATAAAAACCCTGGGACAGGATCCTTCTTCATCTCAGATCTACTTTGGGGTTCAAGAAGGGGAAACCCTGAGCCATAAGAATTGAGATCCCCAGTCACTGACAGGAGTCACCCTGAATGTGGACATTGGACTATAACCTGTGGACTATTTCTAAAAGGACTTTTGGCACACTCATCTCTGCTGTGTGTCTGGACCTCAAGAAATGAACTCAAGTCTGTCTGTATATTGATCTTTCAACCAGCTCTCTCTCTTTTCTTTTTTAATACATTTTAGTTTAGTTAACAAGAATTGGCTGTAGCATGTATTTTGGGTAAGATCTAAGTTATAATTGGACCTGGGTGTGTGGCTGATCCTTTGGGGTTGGAAGAACCTTTTCTCTCGTAAGATGAGAGAAGATTTTCAGTAACCATCATCATCTCTGACGTGTCTGGATGGAGGCCGGAGGCTGGGCACTTTAAGGGAGCTGCGTTGTTTGGACTCCGGAGTAACCAGGGAGATGATACAGAGGCTATTTTGGGCTGGCTGGTAAATCTCAGTATTGGAATAGCCACCAGCATTTGGGGTTTGTCTTCCCCGTTCTGTTGGCAGTTCACCCTGACTGAGTGACCTCAGCTGGCTCCCACGGGCACGGCCCTACTGCCCCTCCCCTCCCCACACCGCCCGGTCCCCAGGGTTGGGGACGCAGGTTCTGATCTTCCCTCGCCCTTTTCCACCCCCCGGGGCAAGGCAGAGTCAGCCCCCAGCAGCGACACTGGCGGGGCGGTGCCAGGCTGGGCTCTCACCTGCAGGAGCTGCCGGCTGTACCAGGGCTGGCAGACGAGCGTGTAGGCATTGCCACCCAGCAGGAATGTCACCAGCACCAGCAGCATCAGCAGCCAGGAGAAAAGGAAGCTGAAACCAACCCCCCTGTGAAGGCAGAACGAGCCGTGAGCTCCACCCCGGGCACCAGGCACCCACCCAGAGACCCCGGGGCCCTCTGACAGCGTCTCTGTCCCCCGGTGACGTTATTGACATAATCTGTAACCGTATAGATCATTGTTGCAACCTCTGATATATATTTGCAGCAAACATTGTACAAAGGTTGTAGTGTGAGGTGTCCAAGACAAGGTTATGGTTGGATGGTTATTATGATGCTATCTGTATATGTGTACCATTTTTGTAGTTGAAGTTATGAATATGGGCTCTAAACTGTCTGTATTTCAAACTTGTGCTGTGCTTCTGGGTAACACCCCAGACAAGTTGGTGTCAGCTCTGCCTAGCCTGCTTGATGGCCCATTAAGGACCATCAGCTACACAACTGACCCATTGAGAGAAGGCGGATACGCCTTGTAACTCAGCAAAGTATGCAGGGACCTGCCCATGTGACTTCAAACTCCATTTTGCTGTAATTTTCCACAGTAAGAACAAAGAGGTGTTCTTACACCTGGAAAAGACTATAAAAGGCTGATGCCTCATCTCCATCTTGTCTTCAATCCTGCTTCATACCTCTGGAGGGACTTTGCGACAAACGGAAGCTCTGAACAAAGGACAGAAGGACCCATCCCAGCTGGGGATGTATTCCAGGGACTTGATTTGAACCTGCAGCTTATTCCATCACTGCTACAAGTCTGAACCAAGAACTTTGCCATTACTGTATGTAATTGATTCCATTTAACCAATTATAACTCATCTATATCTTTTCCCTTTTATGAATAAACTTTTAGATTTTAGATTCTCAAGGATTAGCAACAGCGTGATTTGTGGGTAAGATCTGATTTGTATATTGACCTGGGTCTGGGGCTTGGTCCTTTGGGATCGGGAGAACCTTTTTTCTTTTACTGGGGCATTGGTTTTCATAATCATTCACCCCATAACAAGTCGCACTGGTGGTGAGACTGGGAAACTCGAGTGTCTAAGGGAATTGCTTGTGACTTGTGGTTAGCCAGTGGGGTAAAAGCAAAGTCCTCTCTGTCTGGCTGGTTTGGTTTGCCTTAGAGGTGGAAAAACCCCAGCCTTGGGCTGTAACTGCCCTGCTTGAAGCAATTTGTCCTGAACTGGCACTCTCAGTTGGGTCCCACCAGAAGCAGCATCGTTACACACACCCCCAGCCCAGATACCACTCCAATGGCCTCTCCTTGCAAATCAGCCTTGGTCATTTCATGGCTCACGACCTGCCTGGAGACCAGAACCCAACGTCCTGTCCCCGGTGCGGCTGCCCCACAGCTGGACACCCCATCAGTCCTGGGCCCACGTATCTCACGGCTCCTCACTGGATCTCCCTCTGCCTGCTAGACCTAGGAGCCCCCCTCTCAGAGACCCCCTCCTCTGGTGCCTCTCCACCAGCATCGAGTCAGCTCCAGGCCACCCCTTGGCTAACGGAGGACATGGGGCTCCCTCCGCGTGGCTCTCCCCGACCCCCCAGTCCTGCTGAGGGTTCTGCTGAGCCCTCCCCAGTCCGTCCAGCTCCGGGTCGCAGCGTGGTCTCCCCAGCACCGTGCCCGGGGTCCCGCCCCCTCCCTGCTGCTATTGGACATCCCAGCCCCCCGCGGGGCACCCTGGGGCAGCATGGGGAGCCGCTGTAACGGCTCCGGGGGCCACGGGGGGGTGGGCTCTTACGCCATGAAGAAGTCTCCGCCGGAGTTGGAGAGGCAGCAGCGCTCAATGGGCGGCACCGCCGGCTTCAGCCCGAGGGCCCCCAGCGCCAGGCCCAGCAGGTAGCACAGGATGATCAGCAGCACCAGACAGCAGAGACAGATGCCCACGATCCACCTGCGGGGGAGACAGAGAGACCTGGTCCCTGGTGGGGCAGGAGTCTGGGGGCTGGCCACGGGGAACCTGCCGCCAGACTGAGGGGGGTCTCTCCCTCTCCTTAGAACAGACCCCTCCCTCGTCCCCAGGGCATCCCAGCTCTCGGTGCCCCAACAACCGCCCCCCTCCGAGGGCAGGGGGCTCAGAGCCCACCCGGGGCGTCAGCCCCACACCCCGACGCAGGGAAGGAGCCCTGCAGTGCGTGAGCTGGGGATGCCAGTGCTCTCCAGCCCACACTACCGTGCTGGCCCCTGCGACCCCCCGAAGAGTCCCCTACGGATGAGGGAGTCCCAGGCGGGATCAGCCCCACGCGGAGGGGGGGCAGCGGCCCAGCCCCTACCTGTAGCCATCGTAGGCGGCCACCTGCGGCTCGTAGTCACTGGCCTGCCTGCTGACGTTGTCCAGCGCGGTGGTGACGTTCCCCAGCGTGTCCAGCACCGGGATCTCACTCCGCACCCCGCCAATCTTCCGCCTGACCTCGGCCAGCTGGCTCCGCGCATCTGGGGAGACGGCGGACGGGCACGTCAGGGGGACACAGGCTCTGAGGGCCGCTCCCGTAGCCCCCCGGGGCCCACGCTCCCGCTCCCCCCTGCACAGCGTGCGGGGCAGACGCAGCCCACAGCGGGCAGATCTGAAGGGGCAGCAGGTGGAGGGGTGACAAAGTGGGAGGAGAGAGCCTGAGAACCAGGAGAGCTGTGCTGATTGGATGGGAAGGAAGAACATGGCGGGGGAAGCACAGACCCATTTCACAGGCCAAGGTGGGGCCTGGACCCCTGGCTCCAGGGCGGGACAAGCAGGGCCCCCAGGGGATGGGCACGGCCCCCGGCCATTACAGCGCCCAGCCCCAGAGCAGGGAGCCGTGGTGGCTGGGGCAGGAGAGGTCCCCTCCCCGTTCCTCGCGGACACCCCTGCATGACCAGACGGCAGCGCCACTCACCCGCCACCACCTTCTCCGCCTGCTCCTTTACCCTCGTGGGGGTCTTGTTCAGCGTCTCGTTGGCCTGCAGCCCCAGACACGGACAGACGGGCTCAGATCCCAGCCAAAGGGCCCCAACGCAGAGGACAGCGCGAGGGCAAAGGCACCACCCGGCCCTGCTCCAGCCCCGCATGCCCCAGCCCAGGGGACTATCAGAAATACCCAGCACTGGCCCGGACGGGCGGGGTACCATGACGGAGGACCCCTCCGCCCCGCCCTGGGCAGCGCTGCCGGGCACTGGGCTGGACGGACCGTTGGCTGCTCCGGGTCGGGTGGGGGCGGACGCCCGGCTAGCACAGTGGGCATTTCCCGCATGGGGTCCGCGGTTCAGGTCCCTCTGCCCCACCCCCGAGCTATGGCTTGGAGACGCAGGCATGGCTGGGTCGCTCACCCCCCTGCCACGCCGCACCCTGGGGCAGGGAGAGCCGGCAAAGCCCCTACAGACCAGCCCTACATGGTGCCGGTCAGAGCCACCCCCCGCTAGCCCCGCGCCACCCCCCAGCCCGTACCTGCTGCAGGACAGCGCTCAGGTTGGCACTGGTCAGGTTACTCAGCAGTTCCAGCTGGCTGCTCACGTCCGGGACCTGGGGAACCAGGAGCACATGGGTCAGACGGCAGGGCTGAGGCGTGGGGAGGGGGCGCCAGGCAGGAGCAGGGCGCTGCTGGGAGCTGGCTCCATGTGGGCCTGGCTAGGTACCAGCAGGGGTGGCAGCAGGCACAGGCAGGTGTGTGCCCATGTCAGTGCCCAGACGGGTGCGCACATGGGGAGGTCAGCGGGTACATAGGAGGTGTGGGGGGGTATTTGCCTATGCTGGAGGTTTCACTCCCCCCTAACCCCATACACCCATCCAGCCCCCCCCCATGCAACCCCACACCACTTTGCACCCCCCCATGCCAACCCGTAACCCAAGCACCCATCTGTCCCCCCTGCACCCCTGCACTATCCTGCACCCCCATGGCCCCCTGTGTGCTCGCCTCACCGTGCTGAAGTCGGCCTCGGGGGCCAGGCCGCTGACGGACACCTGGGAGCAGGACGGGCCACAGCTCTGCAGGGTCCGGTTGATCCGCTCCTGCAGGCGGCTGAGGTTCTGGGTCAGCTCCCCCTGCAGCTGCTGCAGGCGCTGGCCCGACTGGTTCACGGCTCGGAGCTCCCGCTCCACCCGGTCCGTCACTGCGGGGGGGACAGCCAGGGGCTCCTTATGGCTCAGTCCTCGTCCCGTCTGCACCGTGCCCCAACCCAGCAACAAACAAGGGGGGGGGGGGGAATACCTGCGACACCCCCTGACTGTGCCACAAGGGGGACCCCCCCGAGGTGACCCCTCAGGACCTCAGTCAGGGCTGGGGTAAGCAGGACCAGCCTGTCTCAGACCCCCCTGGTAACTCCCACCCTGCTCCATGCTGCAGGGGCGGGGGCCAGACTGGGGTCGGGGAAGGAGCTGGGAGCAGCCTCCGTCCAGGCCCTTGGGGTGACAGTGAATTGGTGGATCCCAGGGGATGGTTAAAGGGGGAGTTTCTCCAGCCCAGGGTCCCTGGGGATCTTGGGATTCCCTGTGCCCCTCAGGTGTTGGGGCTGGGGGGGGTGACATTCTATACCTGGGGGAGCGGGCTGTGACCCCCATAGTCCTCGTTTTCATATCACTATGATCTCACATATAGAGCCTGCCTTGTAAGGTATCAGGGGAAAGGTTATGATCTGCTGAAAGTCATTTCTCTATCCAGATATGTGTGTCATTAATGAATATGAAGTTATGAGAATTGTGTTGTATGGATGTCAGTAAAGCACGCTGTAAGTTGGGGAATCAGCCAGGTATTAGCCCCCCAGAGGCAACAGCAAGGAAAGTCACCAACGCCCGGGCGGGGTGTCAAACAACCGTCAGCAGCCATTGTCCAGCAAGGGAGCTCCAATGCAATGACTCCCCTGCCTGGGGCCACACCAGGGGAATTGCTCAATCTTGCTGGGAGAGACTCAGCAATGCCCCCAGACATGCCTGGACTTGTGTGTTCCCCAAGCACATGGACTGAGGGTATAAAACAGGCAGCGTGGACACATACTGGGCCTTTCTCCTGCCCTCACCTATACTGCAAGCAGCCAAGACACCGAGAAGAAGACAAGACTCCAACACAGGAGATTGGCCCAGGTTTAGGGAACAAACCTGTATATTAAGGACTGCAACATTCAGTGGGGTGAGAAAAACTGCTTCGTCTAGTTGCTGCCCAGTCTAATAGGGTTGAGAGTTTAGACTGCAGGCTTCTATTTTCTTTTCTTTTGGTACCACTCCGACTTGTTGTGCTTTGACTTATAATCACTTAAAATCTATCTTTATAGTTAATAAATCTGTTGGTTTGTTCTACCCGAAGCAGTGCGTTTGGTTCGAAGCATGTCAGAGACTCCCCTTCGGATAACAAGCCAGGTACATATCAATTTCTTTGTTAAATTGACGAACTCATATAAGCTTGCAGCGTCCAGCGGGTGTAACTGGACACTGCAAGACGGAGGTGTGACATTTCACCCCATAATGCTTCATGGGAATATGCTTATGAATGTATATATGACTGTCACGGAGTGTGGGGGAGTCAGCGCCTGCACCCCTCTTCCCCAGATTCACTGGGAGTCTCAGCCAGCCAGTAGAACAGAAGGTTTATTAGAGATGCCAGGAACACAGTCCAAACAGAGCTTGTCAGTACAACCAGGACCCCTCAGTCGGGCCCTTCCGGGGGGCAGGGAGCTTAGACCCCAGCCTGGGGCTCCCTGCGTTTTACCCCACAGCTCCAAACGGGGGGGGCAGGGAGGCCAGACTCTGTCTGCGCTTCCCTCCATGTTCCCCAGCCAGCTCCAAACTGAAACTGCCCAGCCCCTTCTCCCCCTTTGTCTGCTTCCCAGGCCAGGAGGTCACCTGATCCCTTTGTTCCAACACCTTCAGCTCTCACCTTTGCAGGGGAGGGGCCGGGGCCATCAGTTGCTAGGAGACAGAGTGTCGGCCATTCTCTGTGTCCAGGCCCCTGCCCTAGGGCTCTGTAACAATCATGCACCTTTGTCCCACCACCTAGATACTCAAGCACTGCATAGGGAAACCGAGGCACCCACACAGTACTCAGGGAAAACATTAACAACAGTCCTATTTCGTCACAATGACATAACGGGAATATGTTTTATGCTACACATGCCATGTGATCTACTGAATCTATTCCTCCTGTTTGTATGCATGTGTCATTTTTGTACTTGAAGGTCTGAATATTGGCAGTATACTTGTTTGATTTTAAGTAGGTTTTAGTAAGGCATCTGGTCAGCTTCTTTAGAGAGGAATGTGCAAGTTAAGTGCACAATTAAGAAACGCTTAACGAACAATGGATCTTGGGAGGCTCCAATCCACATAAGAGGTCTACCTGAGGACGTTCAAGGTAGCATGTGAACAATGGCGGCTGCCTGTAAAAACTGAGTCATGCCTGGACATGTGACTTGGCCATGTGACTCCAAGACGCCATCTTGTATCTGGATTCTATACAGGGTGAGGGAGGGGTGTCCACCCACAAGAGAGAGTCTATTTAAACCCCTGGGAGACCCCTCTATTTTGTCATCAGCTGGCTCAAGAGATAGCTCAAGGGATAGGCTTGGCAGGTGCTGGGTGGGAAGCTCTTGTAGGGGGCGAAGGGGCCGTGCAGTGCGGGGGCTGCCTAGCTCCCACCCCACAGCCCCGGGGCCGGTACCTTCCAGCAGGCTCATGGCAGAGCCCAGCGCCCCGTAGGCCTCGTCTCCCACCTCGGAGATGATCCTGCCGCCCAGGATGGGCCCGATGTCTGCGGAGAAGGGGGCAGCGTGGTCACCTCGGGCCCAGCCAGACACACGGCCACCAGGGAGTGTTCCAAACCCCGAGCCCCTGTCTGGCCCGGAGAGTTCCCTACCCGCCGCCCCGCTGCCCCACCTGCCCCCCAGTATGTGGGCTCAGCACTGCAGCAACCACCCGCAGCGCGGGCACGCGGGGGGGCAGGCAGCGGGCGCAGAACAGGCCCATGTCATGCTACGGTCCCTTGAGAGGAGATGACTAAAGCTATGGGCTGGGACCCAGGACTCCTGGGTTCCTTACCCCTCTGTCACTGCCCTGCTGGGCGCCCGTGGGCAGGTGTGGCGGGGAGAAGGACCCTGGCTGGGCTGGAGGGGGCTGTGCCATGGCAGGGGGGTGGGATGAGAAAGCAGCCAAGAGGAAGGGGAGGGGACGGTAAGGCTCTGGGCCAAGAGCCTGGAAGCCCGGAGGGGCCAGAGAGGGCACGGTGCAGGTGGCCAGCCAGTGCCCCCTGCAGCCAGGAACCGGCTCCTGGGGCCCATGGGTGCCGGGCTCCATCCTGGGGCCATACAGGCAGGGAGCAGAACCCTGTGCAGCTAAGTGCTGGGGAATCCCCAAGGGCTAGCCCAGTCAGGCCATGAGACGCCCTGGGTGGATCAGATCACGGATCCCCATCCCCCCCGCCCCAGAGCCAGGTCCCCGAGGCCACGCCCTCCCCCGGCCCCCACAGCCAGGTCCCCGAGGCCACGCCCTCCCCCGGCCCCCACAGCCCCCGCCCCGGAGCCAGGTCCCCGGGGCCACGCCCTCCCCCGGCCCCCACAGCCCCCGCCACAGAGCCAGGTCCCCAGGGCCACGCCCTCCCCCGGCCCCCACAGCCCCCGCCCCAGAGCCAGGTCCCCGGGACCATGCCCTCCCCTGGCCCCCACAGCCCCCACCCCAGAGCCAGGTCCCCGGGGCCATGCCCTCCCCCGGCCCCCACAGCCCCCGCCCCAGAGCCAGGTCCGCGGGGCCATGCCCTCCCCCGGCCCCCACAGCCCCCGCCCCGGAGCCAGGTCCCCGGGGCCATGCCCTCCCCCGGCCCCCACAGCCCCCGCCCCGGAGCCAGGTCCCCGGGGCCATGCCCTCCCCCGGCCCCCACAGCCCCCGCCCCGGAGCCAGGTCCCCGGGGCCATGCCCTCCCCCGGCCCCCACAGCCCCCGCCCCGGAGCCAGGTCCCCGGGGCCATGCCCTCCCCCGGCCCCCACAGCCCCCGCCCCGGAGCCAGGTCCCCGGGGCCATGCCCTCCCCCGGCCCCCACAGCCCCCGCCCCGGAGCCAGGTCCCCGGGGCCATGCCCTCCCCCGGCCCCCACAGCCCCCGCCCCGGAGCCAGGTCCCCGGGGCCATGCCCTCCCCCGGCCCCCACAGCCCCCGCCCCGGAGCCAGGTCCCCGGGGCCATGCCCTCCCCCGGCCCCCACAGCCCCCGCCCCGGAGCCAGGTCCCCGGGGCCACGCCCTCCCCCGGCCCCCACAGCCCCCGCCCCGGAGCCAGGTCCCCGGGGCCACGCCCTCCCCCGGCCCCCACAGCCCCCGCCCCGGAGCCAGGTCCCCGGGGCCACGCCCTCCCCCGGCCCCCACAGCCCCCGCCCCGGAGCCAGGTCCCCGGGGCCATGCCCTCCCCCGGCCCCCACAGCCCCCTGTGCACAGACTCACCCTGGAGGCTGCTGTTGGCCTGGCTCACCGGCACGTCGCTGGTGGCAATGATGAAATCCACCTGCTGCAGGGACAAGGCGAAGGGGGGTGAATACGGGCCAGGCTGGGGAGGGGGCTCCCACTCCCACAAGGGGACTGCACCCTACACAGCAGCAATGGACTAACTCACGGGGCTGCGTGGGTCACCCCAGGGGAGGCCCCTGGCACCCCCGCCCTGTGCAGACCCTGGGATCCGCACCCTGCCGGTCTCTGGCCCGCGGGCGGGGCGGGGCTGGGGGGCTCTGGGCAGGGAGTTGAGCGGCGGGGGCGCTGCGCGTACCTGGGGGATGGAGCGGACGAAGGTGCCCAGGTTGTCCAGCGTGCTGTTGAGGGCACCGAAGCTGCCGTTCACGGCGCGGGAGACGCGGTCGTTACTGATGAAAGCGCAAATGTTCCCAGCCCTGGGACAAGGAGAAAAGGGGGCAGGGGCAGCGTCAGCACACGGAGACCTGGGGGCGGGGGGCCTGGCTGTATGCGCTGAGTCCCCAGATTGTCCATGCACAGCGGGACCTGCTCACCGCAAATGGGCTAATGCTCTGAGAGTCAGGACTCCTGGGCCAGGGCCTCGCTGTGCCAGCTCGGGCAGGGTGTTGCTCCTCCCCATGCCTCAGTTTCCCCCCCTGGTGAAGTCCACCCTTGGGGGTGAGGGAGTATAACTAACAAGCCAGCGCAAAGCGCGGCTCGCAATGAATGTGCCAGCCCTGCAGCTTCATCCCAATCCCAGGTCCACGGTCACCCCACTGACCCCCCCCTTTCCTGAGGGTGACAACGGCATCATGAACCCAGGGGGGTCACCGGGCTGCACACACTGAGCCTGTGAGCTTCGCCGCCACCACAGGGGTCAATCTCTGGCCCCTACCGGCTGAACTAAAGGAGAATCGCCACTCAGGGGACCGGGCTTATGACACACAGATTAGCAGCTCTGATCCTGCCCAGTAGGGAGCAGTGTGGCTCGCCAGTCCATGGCAAGCACTTCTAGAACCCTTCCCCCTTCCGAGGAGCTCAGTGGGAGCTAGGCCCCCCACCCCGCCCCCCATGTCCCCTTGGGACGCTCCTGACTTTGCATGGGTTCGCCAATCAGCTGCCCTTTGGCACCAGATAATTCCATCCTCTCTGTCACAGAGATGGAGAAACTGAGGCAGAAGGGCGCGACCTGCCCCAGCAAGTCTGGCCAGGGCCCAGCCGGATCTCCAAGTGCCGGATCTCCAGCTCCCTGGCCATTGCTCCAGCATCACCTTGCTGCTCATACTTAGTGGAGGGAGCGGGGGGCTAGCCCCCACATTCCTGGTTACTAGCTTGGGTCCCCCCCGCGCCGGGTGATTGCGAGGCGCCGTGGCCTGGAACGCTCTAACCCCGGGTTGAACTCGGACCTCGACTTCCTGAGGCTTCCGGCCCTTTGTCCTCGGGCAGATTGGGAACAATGGGGACTTCCTGGCAGGTCTCCTCCCTGCCTCGCCCGCCTGCTTTCCCAGCAGCTCTCCCCTGCAGGCAGCGGCGTCTGCCCCTCCCCATTGCATCTGGGCTCCCCGGGCTTGCACGCGGCCCCTCCCCATCCAAAGGTGCCTCCTCGTCCCAGCTGCTCTCCAGCCAGAACCTCAGCCCCGGGGGAGCAGGGCTCCGTGCGACGGGCCGCTCGTACTAGTGGGTTCGTCCCCCGGGTGGGATCACAGCCTCAGCACACAGATAAAGCCACTGGGGCGCCCGCGGCACCAGCTGGGCGCCAGGAGCAAACTTCTTCCAAAAGGGCAACACCACCGCGCAGCCGGGGGAACTGGGGGGGTTTGAGCAGCCGGCCCAGGCCACCCCACTGTGCGAGAAGACGGGACGAGGCCAGCCTGGGGACCCAGAGATCTGCCTAGCTCACAGGGGGTTAGTAACGCCTGGTCATCCGGGGCCCTTCCCAACCCCCCTCCATATACAGGGTAACTGCAGCCCCCACGGGGCCAGGCCGCGCCGCTCGGGCTCTACGCTGAAATAAGGCCTGGGGAGGCGCTGGGCCGGAGCGCGGCACTCACAGGATGAGGGTGGTGACCAGCAGCACCGAGACGAAGAGTGCCCTGCGCTGGCAGCCCGTGCGCTTGCTTTGCTTCTGGTACATCGTCCCCCCGCAGTTCCCGCAGCAGCGGCAGCAGCAGAAGCAGAAGCCGACCAGGGGCACGAGGATGATGAAGAGGAGGCCGATGGCCGTGCAGACCAGGAAGCCCACCTCGTAAACCAGCACCTAGGGCGAGAGTGCGAGCGTTAGCGACGTCCGTCCCAGCGGCGCCTGCGGCCCTGGGCGTCACTCCTCCCCCCCCCCCCCCCGCACCGAAATGCAGCTGCCTCTGGGGCGGAGCGCGCCAGCACTTAATGCAGCGTGGCAACTTGGGCCAGGAAGTGAAGGCGCGACACTGCGGGGGAGGCACAAGGATCTGGGGAGGCAGAAAAGAGTCACCGGCTCTGGAACCCGGCCAGGCCGCTGGGCTTTCTGCCTGGAATCGGGCAACGTGCCTTGGGGTTTGATTCTTTCAAAGCCCTCCAGCCTGCTGTCCCTGTCTGCAGCATGGCTGGCATTGCTGGGGGGGGGGGGGGGGGGGCATCAGCTGGGGCATGGCTGACCTCAGAGTCCCCACTGAGCCCTCTGTGCCTACGGGGGGGCCCTGCCCCGAGCCCCCGCCAGGGCCCTCACCTCTTTGTACACGGCAGGGTCCATAATGTCATTTTTCTGCTGGATCAGGTTGGTGAGGAGTTCTGGGGGAAAGGAGCAGAGAGGGGGGTTAGCACCCCAGAGACGCCCCAGCCTGAAGGGACTGTCCTGCCCCCCTCCCCTCCAGTCCGACCGGCCGCGTGACCCAGGCCCGAGAATTCACCCAGCGATTCCTGCTCCGAGCCCAGGAATCCGGGGCCGCGCTGGAGCAGGGCTTTCAGGGACAACCCCGGGTTACGTTAACACGGCACTAAATGCCCAGGGCTGTTCCGGGTCAGCTGGGTCAGGCTGCGGGGCTGTAAAACTGCAGTGTAGACGTCCGGGACCCTGCGAGGGGGGGTGTCACCCCCCCTCCACACACACACACACTGAGCTCCCTTTCAGCAGGAGCCGGGACGAGCCTGGGAACCCGCAGCCTCTCCGCTAAGCCATGGCACGGTCCCTCCCTCGGCCGGCTTGGCCCTGGTGTGGCCTCGGCACCGGCTCTGTTTGCCTTTGAGCTGCGGCGCACAGATACACCGGAGGCCTGCCCCAGAGGCCCGGGGAGAACAGTGCCAGCCCCACCCGCCCGCCTGGGCAGCGCTTCTGCTAATCCAGAGCCCCCAGCCTCCTGCCTGCAGCAAGGCCCAGCCCAGGCCCCCCAGGAGCTCCTGCCTGGCCTGGAGACCCTGTCAGGAGGAGCCAGGCCCCCTGGGAGACAGGAACCAGAAGCACAGGCTGGGCTATGCCCAGAGCCAGCCCCCAGCCCCCCAGCTCACAGGATTCGGATAAAACCGGACCTGGCTCTGAACCTCTCGTGTCCAGGGTTCGAGCCCTCGCACAGAGCCCCGAGGAACGGCAGCGCTGCCTCCCGCAGCGAACCCCAGCACAGGTCCCCCTCTCCGGCAGGAGGGCCCCCCGCACCCCAGCGCTCTCACTTCTCCCTCCGGGTCCTGGTCACCCCGGCCCCTCCCTCCTCACGACCCGGAGCTCAAGGGCGGAAGGGACACCGCTGAGCAAAAGGCTGGTGCCGCTGGGAGCGGGGTGGGGGGTCAGCAGGGGGCGCTCTCCCCTCGCACTCAGCGCTGACCCTAGTGCAAGGCTAGGGGGCGCTGTGCCGCTGGGAGCGGGGTGGGGCTCTGCAGGGGGGGGCTCTCCCCTCGCAGTCGGCGCTGACCCTAGTGCAAGGATAGGGGGCGCTGTCTGCTGGGAGCGGGGTGGGGCTCAGCAGGGGGTGCTCTCCCCTCGCAGTCAGTGCTGACCCTAGTGCAAGGCTAGGGGGCGCTGTGCCACTGGGAGCGGGGTGGGGCTCTGCAGGGGGGGCTCTCCCCTCGCAGTCGGCGCTGACCCTAGTGCAAGGATAGGGGGT
This sequence comes from Macrochelys suwanniensis, assembly GCA_033296515.1. NCBI lineage: Eukaryota > Metazoa > Chordata > Testudines > Chelydridae > Macrochelys > Macrochelys suwanniensis. Next base: position 142,310,313 of record CM065778.1, read on the forward strand.
GCTGTCTGCTGGGAGCGGGGTGGGGCTCAGCAGGGGGCGCTCTCCCCTCGCAGTCGGCGCTGACCCTAGTGCAAGGATAGGGGGCGCTGTCTGCTGGGAGTGGGGTGGGGCTCAGCAGGGGGCGCTCTCCCCTCGCAGTCAGCGCTGACCCGGAGGCAGAGGTCACGGGACTGCAGTGGGGGATCACGTCCCCCAGCCACGCTGGGCTGTGATCCCTTCAGCTGAGTCTCTTTCCCAGGGGTTGATGTGCAGCCATGGGCCGGGCTCACCCCACCCCAGCGGGCACCAGGGACTCCATCCTGCTGGGGCACATCCAGGGCATGTTCTCTAGGGAGTGCATTTCCAGAGTCCAGCCAGGCCTGGCAAACCCACAGCTCTGATTCCAAACTGCATGAACGCCTCCCTTTCCAGCTGGGGCTGGTTTCCTTCCCATGTGCATCACCCCAGAGCCCCACTTATCCCCCCGACCCGCTGTGCATTCGGCAAGCTCTCCCGGGCAGCGCCCTGCACCCTCACACCTGTGCGTCAGCAGGAAACAAACCATGAAATCAAACAAGCCAGGTCACTGCCAAGAACCAGAGGGCTTGTTTGCAAACTACAAAACAAACAGGAGGTTCGAACCGGGTGACAAGGAAACACAAGCCCAGGGGAGGCAAAGGGAGCAAACAAAAGCACCTCAGGCCCTCAAGAAAAGCAGGGGAACCGGTCCGGATGGGGTGGGGGGTTCTGTGATTGAGGGGAACCAGAGCACTTTCCGGTATCGCTCCTCCTGCCACTGAAGTGCAGCCACCTCGGGGGCGGAACATGGCAGCTGATTAACACCACCCAGCAGCCGGAAGCGAAAGGGAAAGCAGTCTGCAATGGTTGCTGCAGAAGGACAGGTCTGGGCAGACACCAGGGCTACTCGCTCTAGGATCTCAGCTCACCACTAGCAGCCAGGACCTTGGTCGTTCGGCTCCTTTGAGAGATGGTCCCTCCAGCACCCCCGGGCACTGGCTCACAGTGAAGAATCAGCAACCCCACCACCTGCCCCCCCTGGCTTTCCTCAGCAGTCTCCTCCACAACCCCCGCTAGACCCAGGTCACCCCTCTCCAGCACTGGCCCACATCCGCGTGCATTAAAAATGGGGAAGACTCATTATCCTCGGATTACAGAGCAGAGAAACCGAGGCACAGAGAGCCCAAAGCCAGCGTTTTCACTGACCTCGGGTGCCCAACCCTCTGTCTCTCAGAGGGGCTGGGCCCCACAAACCCATCTCTGGGGCCCGCGGGAGCGCTGAGCTCTGCAGATCAGGCCCAGGGCACCCCAAATTCAGTGGACACTTTGGAAAAGTCGGCCTCATGCGACTCGCCCCAGTCCACAGAGTGAGTGTGGCATGGGACCCAGGAGTCCTGGCTCCCTGTTCTGTGCTTTAACAGGGGCTGGTAGGCTGTCACCACACAGCTCTTCCTGCAGCAGTTCGAAGCAGACAGGAGAGTCCTGCACTTGGAGATGGGAAAATAAATAAATGGAGATATGCCAGTCTCCTAGAACTGGAACGACCTTGAAAGGTCATTGAGTCCAGTCCCCTGCCTTCACTAGCAGGACCAAGTACTGTCCCTGACAGATTTTTGCCCCAGTTCCCTAAATAGCACCCTCAAGGATTGAACTAACAACCCTGGGTTTAGCAGGCCAATGCTCAAACCACTGAGCTATCCCTCCTAGCTAAGGATTCCTAGCTACTCCCAGCTGGCTCGCCTCGTCTGCAACAAACTCCTCTGTTCCCCGGGGACAGAGCTGGTCTGGGTGCTCCCCTCAGGACCCCACCTGCTGCTGACTCACAAACTGGGGTCAGGCTCTGCAGAGAGGAGTCCAATCCCGGCAGCTGCCAGGTGAGAGCATAAGAATGGCCAGACTGGGTCACACCAATAGCGTGTCTAGCCCAGGATCCCGGCCAGAGCGCGCTTGGAAAATAGTGCTGGCTGGCTGACAAAAAGCAGCTGGATGATGGGATGAAACAAGCATCATGGGACATAAAAACATAAGAACGGCCAGACTGGGTCAGACCAAAGGTCCATCTAGCCCAGTATCCCGTCTTCCGACAGTGGCCAATGCCAGGTGCCCCAAAGGGAATGAACAGAACAGGAAATCACGAAGTGATCCATCCCGTCGCCCATTCCCAGCTTCTGGCAAACAGAGGGTTAGGGACACCCAGAGCATGGGGTTTGCATCCCTGCCCATCCTGGCTAATAGCCATTGACAGACATGTCCTCCAGGAACTTATCGAGTTCTTTATTTAACCTAGATATAATTCTGACCTTCACAACGTCCCCTGGCAACGAGTTCCATGGGCTGACTGCGCAGAAGTCATAGAATCAAAGAATCATAGCAAAGCTTTTGATCCGGTCTCCCACAGTATTCTTGCCAGCAAGTTAAAGAAGTATGGGCTGGATGAATGGACGGTAAGGTGGATAGAAAACTGGCTAGATCGTCGGGCTCAAGGGCTAGTGATCAATGGCTCCATGTGTAGTTGGCAGCCGGTATCAAGTGGAGTGCCCCAAGGGTCGGTGCTGGGGCCGGTTTTGTTCAATATCTTCATCAACGATCTGGAGGATGGTGTGGACTGCACCCTTAGCAAGTTTGCAGATGACACTAAACTGGGAGGAGTGGTAGATAGGCTGGAGGGTAGAGATAGGATACAGAGGGACCTAGACAAATTAGAGGATTGGGCCAAAAGAAATATGATGAGGTTCAACAAGGACAAGTGCAGAGTCCTGCACTTAGGACGGAAGAATCCCATGCACTGCTACAGACTAGGGACCGAATGGCTGGGCAGCGGTTCTGCAGAAAAGGACCTAGGGGTTACAGTGGATGAGAAGCTGGATATGAGTCAACAATGTGCCCTTGTTGCCAAGAAGGCTAACGGCATTTTGGGCTGTATAAGTAGGGGCATTTCCAGCAGATCGAGGGACGTGATCATTCCCCTCTATTCGGCACTGGTGAGGCCTCATTTGGAGTACTGTGTCCAGTTTTAGGCCCCACACTACAAGAAGGATGTGGATAAATTGGAAAGAGTCCAACGGAGGGCAACGAAAATGATGAGGGGGCTGGAGCACATGACTTATGAGGAGAGGCTGAGGGAACCGGGATTATTTAGTCTGCAGAAGAGAAGAGTGAGGGGGGATTTGATAGCTGCTTTCAACTACCTGAAGGGGGTTCAAAAGAGGATGGAGCTCGGCTGTTCTCAGTGGTGGCAGATGACAGAACAAGGAGCAATGGTTTCACGTTGCAGTGAGGGAGGTCTAGGTTGGATATTAGGAAACACTATTTCACTAGAAGGGTGGTGAAGCACTGGAATGGGTTACCTAGGGAGGTGGTGGAATCTCCATCCTTAGAGGTTTTTAAGGCCCGGCTTGACAAAGCCCTGGCTGAGATGACTTAGTTGGGGATGGTCCTGCTTTGAGCGGGGGGTTGGACTAGAACCTCCTGAGGTCCCTTCCAACCCTGAGATTCTATGAACATCCCCTGGCAACGAGTTCCACGGGCTGGCTGCGCAGAAGTACTTCCTTGTGTTTGTTTTAAACCTGCTGCCTATTAATTTCATGGCATGACCCTGGTTTGTGTGTTACGGGAAGGAGTAAATAACATTTCCCTGTTCACTTTCTCCACACCAGTCATGATTTTATAGACCTCTCTCATATCCCTCCTTACTCTCTCTTTTCTAAGCTGAAAAGTCCCAGTCTTTTTAATTTCCCTGCATATGGAAGCTGTTCTATGCCCTAATCACTTTTCTTGCCCTGCTCTGTACTTTTTCCAATTCTAACATATCATTTTTGAGATGGGGCGACCAGAACTGCACACAGTGTTCATGGTGTGGGCATGCCCTGGATTTCTATAGTGGCATTATCATATTTTCTGTTTTATGATCTATCCCTTTCTTAATAGTTGCTAACATGCTGTTCGCTTTTTTGACTGCCGCTGCACACTGAGTGGATGTTTTCAGAGAACTATCCACAATGACGCTGAGATCTCTCTCTTGATCTTATTTAGATCCCATAATTTTGTAGGTATAGTTAGGATTTTGTTTTCCAAAATGCATTCAACTGTGTTTATCAACACTGAATTTCATCTGCTGATGCCGTTCTGTTGCCGAGAGACAAGGTGGTTAGGTTATAGCTTTTATTGCCCCTTCTGTTGGTGAATCACAACAGAACCCGGTTCAATAAAAGACATTACCTCACCGACCTGGTCTCTCTAATATCCTGGGACCCACACAGCTACAACACCGCTGCATACATCTTGTTGCCCAGTCACCCAGTTTAGCGAGATCCCTTTGTACCTCTTCGCAGTCTGCTTTGGATTTAACTGTCTGGAGTAGTTTTGTATCCTCTGCGAACTCTGCCAGCTCACTGTTTATCCCTTTTTCCTTGTAACTGACAGAGATAAACAATAAACCGCCACATGCAAATACGGAGATGATCGGGAAGGTGGGGGAGCCCCGAGGGATGGGAATGAATAGGGGCTGGCAGGAGGCCATGACAGGGGCCAGTGAGGAAAGGTTTGGGGTAGGGGACAAAGGGGGCACTGGGGTCATTGATGGGAGACGGGGCAGAGACCCAGGAGATGATCACACCCTGTGGACACACACTGCTCTGACCCAGAGCGCAACAGAACTCACCCCTCGGGACCAGATGCCAGCTACAGCGCGGGACTGCAGGAGCTGTCTGTGCAACCCGGCTCTAGGGCCTCAGTTCACAGGCCCCACTCACGGCGGAAGGGCTTTGGGGCCAGCCTTTCATTCAGACGGGGTCCCAGAGTGCTCTACAGAGCCCCCTCAAAGTGAGAGCGGGTCTCGAGGCCTCGCGGGTTGCAGGTGAAATCGGTGACATGAAGTCTCGGTATATTTGTCGTGCAACCTATTTATGGACACTATACGCACCAGTGCTGGGGCAGACATGGTCACAAACAGCACGCGGGCCACCCCCTGCTTTCAGGCCTCTCCGCTCAACGCCAGAGCCCAGCTTCCACGGAGCAAATCTGCCCCCCGAACCGGCTCTGGCTAGAGAAACGAAGGCAGAGGGCAAACTCTCCTGCCCTTGGCAACAGGTCCCCCAAAACTAGACTGCATCACAAACCCACCCCCGATGCGACCCTCCTGAGCCTGAGCACAGTCCAGCACCTCTGGGGAACAGCACCCCCTGGGACTCCCCCACAGCCCCACGGATAACGAGGGGCGGAGGGCTGAGCCGAGAGGCCTGTGGAGCGCTGGGAGGGGCGGGGAGACAAGTCTCGCTGAGACGCCCCCTCTGCCCCAGCTGGGTCTCTGCCCCGTCTCCCATCAATGACCCCAGTGCCCCCTTTGTCCCCTACCCCAAACCTTTCCTCACTGGCCCCTGTCATGGCCTCCTGCCAGCCCCTATTCATTCCCATCCCTCGGGGCTCCCCCACCCCACGTCCCCTCCAAGAGGCAGTGGTAAATGGTTCACTTTAATAGGCCCCCCCCACAGCTGCACATCCCCCCCACCCCCCAGCTGCAGGATGCTGTAACCTACACCGCAGCCCTTCCGTCTGTTACACTCCGCATTGCGCCACACTCCATGCAGAGCTGCCAGCCTGCGCTGCCTTCGGGCTCAGCCTGCAGCCGGCTCCACACGCGCCATAGACCTCAGGGTGCTTTGCACGCATGCATCGCAATCCCGGCCAAGCGGTGGGGAAACTGAGGCACGGGCAGGGGCATGACCAGCCCAAGCTTGGCCAGCAAGCGAGAGGCAGCAAGCCAGGCATAGAACCCAGGCGTCCTGCCCTCCAGCCTGGGCTCCGGGGGGCGGGCCGTGCTGCCTCCTGGGATAACGCATTCAGCTAACGAGCTGCGGAGCGCTGAGCAGCAAACGCCAGGGGGGCAGACGCAGCTCTGGGGCTGCGCACAGGGCCGGGGGGACATTCGGGGCAGGGAGCAGAGGGACGACGTGTGAGGATGGTGCTGAAAGCAGCCCTTCAAACGGGACCCTGCAGGGACCCAAGTAACCTGGATCTGACCCTTCCCCGCCCCACACATCAGCCACCTGTCCTGCCCCTCCCTGGGAAACCCAGAGAGAGGGGGAGGGAACCCCCTGGGGGCGCCCGCGCCATGCTCTTACCGGCTGGGAAGGCTTTTGGCTGTACCAGCCCCAGGAAGGAGTGCACCATGCTGGTCAGGCCGGGCAAGCTGCCCGCGGGGGGCGCCGGCTCCGGCTGGTACTCTGGCTGCGAGAGGTTCCGCAGGGCCATTCTGGGCCAGGCTCCGGGGCAGCTCCAAAGGCCGCTGGGGGTGGGGAACACGCCACGCTGGGGGTGCAGCTCGCTCCTGGCCTTCCTTCACACGGTGCTCGGGAACGCCCAGCAAGGCCAGGCTCCTGGGACAGACAAGAGGTGTGAGCGGGCCACAGACCCAGCAGGGCACTGGGCCCAGCAGGAAATGCAGAGGAGAAATAAAACACCTGCTGCTTCCTGCTGGGGGAGAAGGAAGAGGAGTGGCTGCTCAGGCAGAGACCCGGGCAGGTAGACAAGAGATACACAGGGCAGGGCCAGGCCAGGTGTGGGGCAGCCCCTGTCACACACTGCAGATTTGGGGGGTGGGCGGGAGTGAGCTGGGGATGCCCCCATAGCACTACACAGCAGGGGAGCTGGAGAAGGAGCCCTTACCTTTTCCCTGAAGCCTCCTGGTGCCAACAGCTGCCCGCATGGAGCCTGAGGCCACCAGTGTCTTGGGTTTGTGGGTTGCCCACATTAATTTGTGATGAGAGAAAAACAACCTCCCCCCCCCCCCCGCCCCGGCTCCTCCTGCCCCCCACCACAGGGGCCTCGCCCAAGTCTGGCTCAAGGTCACTTCCTGCCTCGCCCGTGGCCTTTGGGCAGCCTCGGAGGTGGGGGATCCCCAGGCAGAGGGTTATGGGTATTCTGCCCCCCAGAACAGAAGCAACCCTGGCCCCTGGGGTGGCTGGCAGTGCTGGGGTGTGTGATGCCCCCATTACCCCCCTCTCCCCACAGCCCAGCCCCTAGCAGGTTGCTGGGAAGGTGCAGTTCCCCCATATACTCCACCCCCCGTTTTTTGCCCTGATTGTCACACACGCTTGCTTGGGCTAGTGGGCTCCAGAGACGCCAGCAGCCGCCGCTCTCCAGCCGCCCAGCTCAGACCGCAGCCAGCGGCAGCGCAGAAGTAAGGGTGGCAGTACCGCAACCCTCCCAGACATAGGACTGGGACCCAGGACTCCTGGGTTCTGTTCCCAGCTCTCGGAGGGGGTGGGGTGAATTAGAGCAGAGGGGGCTGGGAGCCAGGACTCCTGGGTTCTGTTCCCAGCTCTCGGAGGGGGTGGGGTGGATTAGAGCATGGGGGGCTGGGACCCAGGACTCCTGGGTTCTTTTCCCAGCTCTCGGAAGGGGTGGGGTGGATTAGAGCAGAGGGGGCTGGGAGCCAGGACTCCTGGGTTCTGTTCCCAGCTCTCGGAGGGGGTGGGGTGGATTAGAGCAGAGGGGGCTGGGAGCCAGGACTCCTGGGTTCTGTTCCCAGCTCTCGGAGGGGTGGGGGTGGATTAGAGCAGGGGGACACTGGGAGCCAGGACTCCTGGGTTCTGTTCCCAGCTCTCGGAGTGGGTGGGGTGAATTAGAGCAGAGGGGGCTGGGAGCCAGGACTCCTGGGTTCTGTTCCCAGCTCTTGGAGGGGGTGGGGTGGATTAGAGCAGGGTGGCTGGGAGCCAGGACTCCTGGGTTCTGTTCCCAGCTCTCGGAGGGGGTGGGGTGGATTAGAGCGGAGGGGGCTGGGAGCCAGGACTCCTGGGTTCTGTTCCCAGCTCTCGGAGGGGTGGGGGTGGATTAGAGCAGGGGGACACTGGGAGCCAGGACTCCTGGGTTCTGTTCCCAGCTCTCGGAGTGGGTGGGGTGAATTAGAGCAGAGGGGGCTGGGAGCCAGGACTCCTGGGTTCTGTTCCCAGCTCTTGGAGGGGGTGGGGTGGATTAGAGCAGGGTGGCTGGGAGCCAGGACTCCTGGGTTCTGATCCCAGCTCTCGGGGGGCAGTGGAGTCTAGTGGGTTGGAGCTGATCAAGGGACAGGGGCCGGATTCCCCTGGCGGGGGCTGCCCCTGGTCACCCGGCGGGGGGTGGCCCCCGTGGGACAGGCTCTCCCAGCCCGGGGCGCTTACCCCTGGCCGGGTCCCGGCGCTGTCCGGCGGCGCTGGCTCTGGGCGAGGCGGGGCAGCTGTGGGTGCCCCGGCCCGGCTCGCCCAGGGGCCGGGCTTAGCGCCGCTCCAGCCCCCGCCCGAGCCCGCGCGAAGTTCGGCTCTGCCCGGCGGCGGCGGCGAGCTCCCGGCTCGGGGTGGACACAGAGATCCTGCCCCACCCCCACGCACACACCGTGCCCCCCAGAGACCTGCTTCCCCCCACACTATGCCCCCCAGGGACCTGCCCCCATAGACCCTGCCCCCCACACACCGTGCCCCCCAGAGACCTGCTTCCCCCCACACTGTGCCCCCCAGGGACCTGCCCCCATAGACCCTGCCCCCCACACACCGTGCCCCCCCAAGACCTCCCCCCCAGAGACCTGCCCCACACACACCGTGCCCCCCAGAGACCCTGCCCCCCAGAGACCCTGCTCCCCACACACCATGCCCCCCAGAGACCTCCCCCACAGAGACCCTGCCCCACACACACACACCGTGCCCCCCAGAGACCTGCTTCCCCCCACACTTTGCCCCCCAGGGACCTGCCCCCCACACACCGTGCCCCCTGAGACCTGCCCACCAGAGACCTCCCCCCCAGAGACCTGCCCCACACACACCGTGCCCCCCAGAGACCTCCCCCACAGAGACCCTGCCCCACCCCCACACACACACCGTGCCCCCCAGAGACCTGCCCCCATAGACCTGCTTTCCCCCACACTGTGCCCCCCAGGGACCTGCCCCCATAGACCTTGCCCCCCACACACCGTGCCCCCCAGAGACCTGCCCCCATAGACCCTGCCCCCCACACACCGTGCCCCCCAGAGACCTGCTTCCCCCCACACTTTGCCCCCCAGGGACCTGCCCCCCACACACCGTGCCCCCTGAGACCTGCCCACCAGAGACCTCCCCCCCAGAGACCTGCCCCACACACACCGTGCCCCCCAGAGACGTCCCCCACAGAGACCCTGCCCCACCCCCCCACACACACCGTGCCCCCCAGAGACCTGCCCCCATAGACCTGCTTCCCCCCACACTGTGGCCCCCAGGGACCTGCCCCCATAGACCCTGCCCCACACACACACCATGCCCCCCCAGAGACCTGCCCCCACACACTGTGCCCCCCCAGAGACCCTGCCCCCACACACCTTGCCCCCCAGAGACCTGCCCCTCAGAGTCCCTGCCCTCCACATACCATACCCCCCAGAGACCTGTCCCCCCCAAAGTCCTGACCCTCAGAGACCTGCCCCCACACACCATGACCCCCAGATACCTGTCCCCCCAAAGTCCTGACCCCCAGAGACCTGCCCCCACACACATCCTCACCTCACATAAACCTGCCCTGCCCCACCACACACCCTGCCCCCCGAGACCTGTCTCCCAATCCCTGCCCCACACAAAGACCTGTCTCCCACACCCTGCCCCCCCAGAGACCCTGACCCTCCAGAGACCTGCCCTCCCCTACAAACTCTGCCCCCTACATACTGCCCCCCACACCCTGCTCCACCCACAGACACTACCTCCTTCCCCCCCACACCCTGACAGTTCCCCCCACACCGAGGCCTTGCCCCTCACACCCCGTCTCCTCCCCCCACGCTCCCACCTGCTGCCTCCTCCCACCCCCCACTGTCCCGCCCAGGCCCTGCCTCTCACCCACAACCCTGGCAATAGCGCTGGGGAGCCCCGGAGCCCCAGCATGGCGGGTTCTCGGGACACAGGGATGCACGTTAGTCGTGTTCCCCACACAGGGAGCCATGCACACTCCTGGGAAGAGCCAACCTCTGGTCTGCGCACTGGCTGCACCCTGCATTCAGATGGGCACCAGCTGCCAGGCCCAGCCCGCGGGGGAGGGGGGCAAAGTGGGGGGGCTGCCTCTTTGCTTCCCTCTTCCGCTTCCCCCTCCTCACCAGGCTGAAGTTGGGTCTTTATTCCCAACTTTGGAAAGTTCATCACACTGATGATTGAATGTGACAAACCTTTAAATGACTATTTATTTATTAATTAAATAATCCAGTAAGGAGCTGGGGTTTGACAGGCTGTACAGGACAAAATAAATCTCGGGTCACTCCAAGTGACACAGCCCGCGACCAACAGCCTGGTCCAAAGGACCTGGCATAAGTCACATCTTTGTTCTGTGCAACACGCTGCGGTGCCACTTCCAAATTATACGTGCAACGGGAGTAAGGAGCTGGGGATTGACCGTGCGTGGCAAAATTCATATTGGGTCACCCCAAGTGACACGTCCCTCCCACCGCTATTTCACTACGAAGAGATGAAGATACGTCACTCCCAGAGGTGAACCTTTATCTCTAGTCGGACATTTGCTGGGGCCGGTTTTGTTCACGCTGGGGCCGGTTTTGTTCAATATCATAGAATCATAGAATCTCAGGGTTGGAAGGGACCTCAGGAGGTCATCTAGTCCAACCCCCTGCTCAAAGCAGGACCAAACCCAATTAGATCATCCCAGCCAGGGCTTTGTCAAGCCTGACCTTAAAAACATCTAAGGAAGGAGATTCCACCACCTCCCTAGGTAACCCATTCCAGTGCTTCACCACCCTACTAGTGAAAAAGTTTTTCCTAATATCCAACCTAAACCTCCCCCTCTGCAACTTGAGACCATTACTCCTTGTTCTGTCATCTTCTACCACTGAGAACAGTCTAGATCCATCCTCTTTGGAACCCCCTTTCAGGTAGTTGAAAGCAGCTATCAAATCCCCCCTCATTCTTCTCTTCTGCAGGCTAAACAATCCCAGTTCCCTCAGCCTCTCCTCATAAGTCATGTGCTCGAGCCCCCTAATCATTTTTGTTGCCCTCCGTTGGACTCTTTCCAATTTATCCACATCCTTCTTGTAGCGTGGGGCCCAAAACTGGACACAGTACTCCAAATGAGGCCTCACCAGTGCCGAATAGAGGGGAATAATCACGTCCCTCGATCTGCTGGAAATGCCCCTACTTATACAGCCCAAAATGCCGTTAGCCTTCTTGGCAACAAGGGCACACTGTTGACTCATATTCAGCTTTTCGTCCACCGTAACCCCTAGGTCCTTTTCTGCAGAACTGCTGCCCAGCCATTCGGTCCCTAGTCTGTAGCAGTGCATGGGATTCTTGCGTCCTAAGTGCAGGACTCTGCACTTGTCCTTGTTAAACCTCATCAGATTTCTTTTGGCCCAATCCTCTAATTTGTCTAGGTCCCTCTGTATCCTGTCCCTACCCTCCAGCGTATCAACCACTCCTCCCAGTTTAGTGTCATCTGCAAACTTGATAAGGGTGCAGTCCACACCATCCTCCAGATTGTTGATGAAGATATTGAACAAAACCGGCCCCAGCACCGACCCTTGGGGCACTCCACTTGATACCGGCTGCCAACTAGACATGGAGCCATTGATCACTACCCGTTGGGCACGACCATCCAGCCAGTTTTCTATCCACCTTACCGTGCATTCATCCAGCCCATACTTCCTTAACTTGCTGGCAAGAACACTGTGGGAGACTGTATCAAAAGCTTTGCTAAAGTCAAGAAATAGCACATCCACTGCTTTCCCCTCATCCACAGAGCCAGTTATCTCATCATAGAAGGCAATTAGGTTAGTCAGGCATGACTTGCCCTTGGTGAATCCATGCTGACTGTTCCTGATCACTTTCCCCTCCTTTAAGTGGTTCAGAATTGATTCCTTGAGGACCTGTTCCATGATTTTTCCAGGGACTGAGGTGAGACTGACTGGCCTGTAGTTCCCCGGATCTTCCTTCTTCCCTTTTTTAAAGATGGGCACTACATTAGCTTTTTTCCAGTCATCCGGGACCTCCCCCGATTGCCATGATTTGTCAAAGATAATGGCCAATGGCTCTGCAATCACATCGGCCAACTCCTTTAGCACCCTCGGATGCAGTGCATCCGGCCCCATGGACTTGTGTTCGTCCAGCTTTTCTAAATAGTCCCGAACTACTTCTTTCTCCACAGAGAGCTGGTCACCTCCTCCCCATACCGTGCTGCGGAGTGCAGCCGCCTGGGAGCTGACCTTGTCTGTGAAGACAGAGGCAAAAAAAGCATTGAGTACACTAGCTTTCTCCACATCCTCTGTCACTAGGTTCCCTCCCTCATTCAGCAAGGGGCCCACACTTTCCTTGACTTTCTTCTTGTTGCTCACATACCTGAAGAAACCCTTCTTGTTACTCCTAACATCTCCGGCTAGCTGCAACTCCAAGTGTGATTTGGCCTTCCTAATTTCACTCCTGCATGCCTGAACAATATTTATATACTCCTCCCTGGTCATTTGTCCAATCTTCCACTTCTTGTAAGCTGCTTTTTTGTGTTTAAGACGAGCAAGGATTTCACTGTTAAGCCAAGCTGGTCGCCTGCCATATTTACTTTTCTTTCTACACCTCGGGATGGTTTGTTCCTGCAACCTCAATAAGGAGTCTTTAAAATACAGCCAGCTTTCCTCGACTCCTTTCCCCCTCATGTTATTCTCCCAGGGGACCTTGCCCATCAGTTCCCTGAGGGAGTCAAAGTCTGCTTTTCTGAAGTCCAGGGTCTCTGTTCTACTGCTCTCCTTTCTTCCTTGTGTCAGGATCCTGAACTCAACCATCTCATGGTCACTGCCTCCCAGGTTCCCATCCACTATTGCTTCCTCTACTATTTCCTCCCTGTTTGTGAGCAGCAGGTCAAGAAGAGCTTTTCCCCTAATATCTTCATTAACGATCTGGAGGATGGTGTGGACTGCACCCTTAGCAAGTTTGCAGATGACACTAAACTGGGGGGAGTGGTTGATACGCTGGAGGTAGGGATAGGATACAGAGGGACCTAGACAAATTAGAGGATTGGGCCAAAAGAAATATGATGAGGTTCAACAAGGACAAGTGCAGAGTCCTGCACTTAGGACGGAAGAATCCCATGCACTGCTACAGACTAGGGGATGGCTGGGCAGCAGTTCTTCAGAAAAGGACCTAGGGGTTACAGTGGACGAAAAGCTGAATATGAGTCAACAGTGTGCCCTTGTTGCCAAGAAGGCTAATGGCATTTTAGGTTGTATAAGTAGGGGCATTTCCAGCAGATCGAGGGACGTGATCATTCCCCTCTATTCGGCACTGGTGAGGCCTCATTTGGAGTACTGTGTCCAGTTTTGGGCCCCACACTACAAGAAGGATGTGGATAAATTGGAAAGAGTCCAGCGGAGGGCAACAAAAATGATTAGGGGACTGGAGCACATGACTTATGAGGAGAGGCTGAGGGAACTGGGATTGTTTAGCCTGCAGAAGAGAAGAATGAGGGGGGATTTGATAGCTGCTTTCAACTACCTGAAAGGGGGTTCCAAAGAGGATGGAGCTAGACTGTTCTCAGTGGTAGAAGATGACGGAACAAGGAATAATGGTTTCAAATTGCAGAGGGGGAGGTTTAGGTTGGATATTAGGAAAAACTTTTTCACTAGTAGGCTGGTGAAGAACTGGAATGGGTTACCTAGGGAAGTGGTGGAATCTCCTTCCTTAGAGGTTTTTAAGGTCAGGCTTGACAAAGCCCTGGCTGGGATGATTTAGTTGGGGTTGGTCCTGCTTTGAGCAGGGGGTTGGACTAGATGACCTCCTGAGGTCCCTTCCAACCCCGAGATTCTATGATTCTATGATTTACCCCCGTGTTTTATGTTGTGGTTTTGTTTTTAGGAAACCATACAAGATGCATGCAAAGAGTTGGCCAATTAGTTGCAAATCCAGTTGTAATGTTTTCACAAAAGTTATAAGCCAGTGACAAATGAAAAAGTTTATAGGAACTTCGGTTGAGTGTTCTATCAAATAAGCATAGGAAAAATGGCTACATTCATCAAAAGTTGTGTTACAGCTCTATAAAAAAAAAGTTATGATTTTTCTTGGGTCTTTTGTACAGTAGCAATATGGCTTGATAGGCTTTAATGGAATTGGAAAACTCCGGCAGTGGCTAGAATCTCTCCACTTCCTCTCCTTCCTAATTCCCGAAGTCCCTCGTGAAATGGAGAGCCCTTCCTTCGTTGGCCAAGCACCTTTGTGGAAACATATAAAATGGTGCCCAGTGTTGTATGTTGCCTCAACAGCCTTGTACCTATCATGACAATACATTTGCTTTAATAAACTCTACTGTGTATGCAAATAATGTTGATGCCTTCTATTGAACTAAGCCATATTTGAACCATTAGTGCTCTATTCGACTTACATGGAAAAGTGCTACAGAGAGGGCAGAGGAGGGATTTTTCGGAGGTAGGGGCATTACATTCTAGTCTGAATCGTCCATGAATGGCATTTGAAAAGAGGCCGGGTGTTACTCTGGGATGCAGCCACCACAGTGCGTCTTGTTCTCTTTCCACTTGCTTGCTATCGTGCGCAGAAATCTCGGCTGGAAAGAGCCGAAAGTCCCATTTCTTAATTTTCTATGATCAGACTTCACTGCAAGTGTTCTGAGTAAGCAGCATGGTTCATCGTTAGTGAAATGCCGTGGACGCGGTGAGGTAATCCATTGCATGTCTTCTCCTGGACGGTGGAAGTGTAAAACGTTATTTATGATAATGAAAATGGATTGAATGGATTGAGCAAGCATTGTTGTTCGTGCTGATCGCCGGCGACACCGATAGGTCAGCATCCCTGAGGGTTTGTATGACCAGAGACCCTGCTTTGCACCAATGGGAAGTTCCTTCATACAGTTCTGCACAGAATTGCTGCATAATCTGGCACTGTCTGCCTCTCCCTAAGGAGGTTTGTGTATCTAATCCTGACACAACCAACAACTGCACCGAACTTCCATGTGGAGGGGAAACTCTGCTCGTGGGGAGTGTGCGGAAGGGCCAAATACAGCGTTTAATAGATTCAGAGCTTTTTCAGGCCAGAGGGGACTGTCAGCTGGCCTGGCCGGAGCTCCTGTATATCACCATCGAAGTACATCCAGTTACTCCTGTACTGAGCCCAGTGCCAACTTCTGTTTGACTAAAATACACCGTCTAGAGTGGTGTCCACTCTTGGCGTGAGGACAGCAAGAGAGGGCGAATCCATCACTCACCGTGTAGCTTGTTCCAGCAGCTAATCACCCACACTGTTAAAAACAGGGGCCTTATTTCTCATGGGCACAAGCCTGGTTTCAGCTTCCAGCCAGGTTCTTGTTCTGCCGTTATCTGCTAGGTTAAAGAGCCCTTTGAGTACCCACGGCTTTGTCCCCACGAAGGTCGGTCTACACCATCGTCAAGTCCCGTCTCAATCTTCTTTCTGATTCATTAAACAGATTGAGCTCGTTAAGTCTATCACTGTCCGGTGTTTTCTCCAGCCCTTTTTGGCGGCTCTCTCCTGTGCCCACTCCGATTTTTCAACATTATTTTTCAAATGTGGACCCCCGAACGGGATGCAGTCTTCTAGAATTGGTCTCACCAATGCCATAGACAGAGGGACAATCACCTCCATGCTACTCGTTACTTCTTTTTATACATCCCAGGATCACATTAGACCTTTTTGCCACAGCATCACACTGGGAGCTGGCGTTCAATTGCTTGTCCACTTCATTAATGACTTGGATCATGGAGTGGAGACTGTGCTTATAAAATCGGTAGATGACACCACAGCGAGAGGGGTTGCAAGCACGTCAGAGGACGGGATGAGAATCCAAAATGAGCACAACAAACTGGTGCATCGGTCTCAAACCAACAAGAGTAAATGTCATAAAGACAAGTACGTTTAAGAAGGAAAAATCAAATGCACAAATACAGTACAGGAAATAACTGGGTAGGCCATAGTAAAGCAGGAAAGGATCTGGGGTTCATAGTGGATCACAAATCGAATATGAGCCACCAATGTGATGGAGTGGTGAGAAAAGGTACTATCATTTCAGGGTGTATTACTTGTGACCCAAGCTCCTAGCATTGGTAGACACACAACTGAAAAATGTCTTCTCTTCGGGCTCTTTGCCACAGCAGTTCAATTTGCTGATGACACCTTGAGTTTGTACCTCGTTTGCCTCCTTAGCACTCTCCCCTTGCATTGGTTGTTTGATGCCCTCCTAGCTGCTCCAGCTAGACTCCAACCAAGCAGGGTAGCCCCTCCACCTGAGAGCTGCCGGCCCTCCCCTTTGTATAGCCCCCTTCTCCTACTGGAATGGGGCCCAGTATTCCACAAAACCAAAACATTCAGCCTCCCACCAGTCACGCAGCCAACAGTTCATCTGCGGTATTGTCTCCCGTCTCTCATTCACTGGACCAATAGGATCTCTGAGAAGATCACTTGGACTTTCCCTTTATTCCTCTCTCTTCGAGATACCTGAGATCCTCTATAATCTGCGTAGCTCCATGTGATGCTGTGTCATTGGTTCCAATGAGTATCATCATCAGTGGAGATTTACCAGATGACTTCATAATCCTGCGGTTACCTCTAACAGCCTCACTCCAGGGAGACAGCACACCGTCCCGTTGTCCTTGTGTCCCTCCCTCACTGAATTCTCTGGCCACTCATCTTAATATGGCGTTGCCAATTATGAGTTTTTGCATTCTTAGGATGGGTGAAGAACCTCTCTTGGTTGCTGTCAAGGACACCCGTCGGGTACACCTCCTGTAGCTTTCTTTTCCATGCCTCCAGAGACAGGTTCTTCTCTAGTTGACTAGCTGGGTATCTCAAATTGTTTCGATACTACTAACCAGGTTGCTTGGCTCCTGGCTCTCTTTCCCCTATTCGTCAACAATCGCGCGTCGGCTTCATTGGTTTGTATTCTCTGCAATTCCCTTATTGACGATCCTTCCCAGGGACGGCGCGCCCACTAGGCGACCCTAGGCGGTCGCCTAGGGCACCAGCATTTGCGGGGCGGAGACTCCCGAACGCAGCTTCCCCTGAGCTGCTGCCCCTGCCCCCGCTCCCAGCCAAGGTAAGCTGCCGCGGGGGGCGCTGGTGGGGGGCCGCGGGAGGGCGTGGGGAGCTGAGCCTTGGCCAGGCGGCCGGCGCGGGGAGCTGAGCCCTGTGCCCCAACCACGGGCCGCAAGGGGGACCCGAGCCCTGTGCCCGGGCCGCGCAGGGGGCGGGGAGCTGGGAGCTGAGCCCTGCGCCCCCGCCGCGGGCCACGGGCGGGGAGCCGAGCCCTACACCCGGGCCGCGGGGGGGGCGGGGAGCCGAGCCCAGCCCCCCCCCCCCCCCCCCAGCTGCGGTGGGGGCCGGGAGCCAAGCTCTGCGCCCGGGCTGCGGGGGGGGCCGGGAGCCAAGCCCAGCCGTGGCTCGCAGGTGCGTGGGAAGCCTGCCGTGGGCTGTGGGGGGCTGGGCTCGCTGGGTGGGGCGGCGTTAGCTGGGGGTGGGGCGCAGGGCCAGTGCAAGGAAGTTTCACCTAGGGCACGAAACTTCCTTGCACCGGCCCTGATCCTTCCCCTTGTGATGTCCGTGACAATGATTTCCAAAGCTGGTTGGCCAAGAAGCCTTCATTTTCTGCCATGCTGCACCATGTTGCTTGCAGACCGTGACTTTTCTCCTCCGGTCTGGCCAGCAGCTGGCAGTTCAGAGACTGGAAAGCTGGCCTGTCTTCCAGCAAAAAGGAAAACACACCCCAGGCAAGTCCCAGCACTTGTTCCTTCATCCTGCGCAGCTGCTAGCTGGGGTAGAGCCGGAACTAGAACAGGAACCAGACTGCCTCTAACCTCCCACTGAAACCCACCCAGTTCGCCACTTCTCTGCACCTGGCCAGACTCACTGCTCAGCCCCGCCCTGGCAAACCGGGGGGAAGAGCCACACTGAGACTTTCAACACTGGTCCGGGTGCCAGGCCCCTCTCTGAGACACACACAAACCTGTCTCACCTGCGCGTTCAGGGGCCCAGCCACACAACCCTCCCAGAGAACAAACACACACGACACTCGCCAGTGCCCTCTGCCAGCAGGATTAGGATCCACAGCTTCCCCCTCCGGACCTCTGGTCTCTGTCTGCCCTGCTAAGGGGTGTCTGGGTGTTGGGGAGGGGTGGGCGCCAAGGGCTGGGGACATGGGCCACAGCTGTTCTCACCGAACCAATGTCGCGGCAGGGCGTTCCTTGTCTCAGCTACAGCAAACCGGTGTAACGGCTCTGGGCCGTGTCCCTTGGGGTGACCGAGTTCATCACAGCCAGCCAGCCAAACGCCAGCTCCTTAGTCAAACGCCATATTCCAGATGGAGCGGCGGTGGGGTCAAAGCTTTAGGGGAGAGCCTTGTCCCAGCTCCTTCAGACTGGCCCGACAGCCAGGGGGGCCATGTCACATGGGGTGACACAGGACAGCCACAGCCCGGTTCCTTATTTGCTCATTTCATTCATAAATAAATCCTTAACCAGGTGTTTCAATTCTGATCACTTTCAAGCCTGGCAAGCTGACGACGTTACTAAGGATTGAAGCTGACCTTGATATTTGACAGATAATTTTGACCCTTGAATGAGGAACTGGGAGCCATGGATAAGGAACTGGGCATATGGACCAGACCAACATCACCCTCCCTGCCCTACACTCTCGGCCTCAGCAGCTGCAAATCTCTCCCTGGCAGCCTGCCCCCAAGTTATTCTTTAACTTCCCTCCCCCTGGCTCTGTCCTTGCACGGGGGTGCCCTTGAGCAAAGCTGGTGCTGGCAAGGGTCACAAGTTGCCAGCCGCGTTGCACTGGAGCCCGGGTTCCCCTGGGGTTCCCAGTTTGGGCCCCATTATTCGTGGCTCTGGGAGACCATTGGCGGGCGGGGGGTTAACGGAGACAAGGCGCACCTTTTAACAGAGAGGGCGATCAGTCTCTGGAATCGTTTACCAGGGTCGGGCCGGAGTCTCTAAGTTGAGTCTGGCGGTGTTTCTAACAGCTCATTCGGGGACACCCGCAGGCCTGTGTAGGGTGCCCAGACAGCAAGTGTGAAAAATCGGGACAGGGGGTGGGGAGTAATAGGAGCCTATATAGGAAAAAGACCCAAAAATTGGGACTGTCCCTATAGAATCGGGACATCTGGTCACCCTAGGCCTGTGCCACCCATGGGTCATGCCAGCTGATCGCTGCGGGCCTTGGAACCCAGGAATCCTCGGCACAGCGATGCGGCGCCGGCCGCCCCAGTTCCCCCACCCTGCCCGAGATAAAGGAAATTGGCTGTGGGTGGAAGCCGATGTCATTTGCAAAGTGAAGGCCACCCAGTCGGGGCGCAGAACCAGCATCACGTGACCCAGCTGACCGAGAAAGGGGTTCGGGCAGCGCACCCTGAGTGCCCCCGCCCCGCGAGGAACCCGCGCTCACGCCGCTCCCTGGAGCCAGCAACCGAGTCAGCCCAGCCTCACGCGCAATGCGGCGTGCGGCCGTCCATAGGCCACCCCACCCTGCTCTGCACCTCAACGTCCTCCCCCATGACCTGGGGCTGAGGATACTGACCCCCACTGCTGAGGCTGCGCCCACTAGCGCTGCTCAGTATCGACCCTCCCCGCCCCGGCCCGCGTCCGCCCCCTCGGCTCTTTGCAAACGTCACAGCCTCATCTCCTGCATGCCCCCATGAAGAGGGGACCAGTTAGCAGCCCAATCTCACAGCTAGGGAAGCCACGGCAGGCTCAGCGTGCAGGGAGCCCGCTGTCCTCATTCAGTGATAGCCGAGAGGCAGTGCTTACCTGGGTACAGGGCTCTAGGCTGGATGCCAGGGGGATGTGCTCCACATAGACTCTCCTGCCACTGTGCTGCCACCCTGGTCTCACGCTCACCCTCTTCTGTCTGTGCCCTTGCCCTGTAATAGTGGAAGGAGGCCACAGACCTGTGCCACTGCAAGCAATGCCCTCCCACCCCAGTCTGTATCTCCTCCCAGGACCCCACCCTGTAGCATTATACCATGAAGCCTGAGTGCCTGTCCCCAGGCAACAGGTGACAACCCCCCTCCCCACTCTTGGCCTTAGGCAAGATGGGGGCCTTCCTGACCCCTGCAGCAACCTGTCAAGCCCTGAAGCATGAGAGCTGATTGGGCCGAGCTGAGCGCTGGAGCTGGCTGGAGGGCGTGTAGCAACATTCGGGGTTTAGCCATTTGTGTGTGTGTTCCACACGGGGACCGAACCAGCCCATCGAACGTTCTCCCGGCCTGGAATGGCGTCTAAACGGCCGGTTCCCACACAAAAGCCTGAGTTTCTCGCCCCCGCCCTTGCGGCCATTCCGCGCTCATTTTCCACCACCCCCACCATCCCCGCCCTACCACTCAAGACCCCTGGGCCAACCAACCCCTCCCTCCCCGACCCCCCCACTATACAAACTGCCCCAATGCCACGGCTGGCAGCCGCCTCAGCCCACAGGATGAGCCCAGCCCATGGGGCGGGATGCAGCTTCCCATCCAGTGCAGCAGTTTAATTCCTTCCTGCGGTGGGGGGGGGGGGGGGATGCAGTCTGACACCCCACCCTCCACCTCCCCCCATCTAGGCTCCACTTGCTGCTAATGACCCTGAAGCAGCTGGATCCGAGCCACCCCCGAATCGATATCATGGGCCGGACCCTGCTTGGACCCTGGTGTGACCCTCACCACTCCTGATTTACCCCGGTGAGTGAGTCCAGCATCCGGCCCTGCTCACTCCCCGACGCACACCGCCCCTCCCCAGGTGCAGGCACGCACACTCACCGCTGCGCCTTGCTAGTGTTTGACCTTGGGGGTGGGGGAGAGTGTGTGTGCCCAGGTTGTGACTGGATCTCAGCACTGGGCCCGTGTCCTCCCCTGTTCCACAAAGGAGGCAGGCGGGCTCCCGAAGCAAACAAGCCCAGCCAAGCCAGCCCGTCTCCGGCCCACTCAGCAGGGCCTGGCGTGTGTGGAATTTGCCAGGGGCATTTCCTGGTCTAGGCTACTGAGCCTGCCTGTGGGAACAGAGCGTGGGGGGGGGGGGGGGGGTCAGGACTCCAACTGGGTCTTCCCCACCCTTCAGCAGAGGGGCACAGTCCTACACGAATTGCTGGGGCCTCTACTGGACAGTGAATGGCCCAGGGAAAAGGGGAGTGTATGTAGACCGGGCTCTCTAGGGCAGGGACTGGCTCTCACCAAGGGTCCGTGCAATGTGGGTCGGGGTCTGTGCAGCCCTCAGGGTCTCTGACCCCCTGTCAGAGTCTATGCAGCACCCACCGGCCGGGGGCCCAGATCTCAGCCAGAGCCCCTAGGCACAACCCTACTGCAGGAATGCTGCTCATGCCGAAGGCTAGGCCAAAGTCCGGGTGCCCGCAGGACACGGAGGGCGATTTACAGAGTGTGAAGAGGCAACATGAAAACTGGGTTCTTGTTCGTTTGGTGGTTTGCTTCTTGCTGGCTCGTTCTTCCCCTGAGCGAGATGCAGCTGCTGAGGCTGGTGCCCCTGTTTGCCAGAGGTCTCCCTTGGAGGCCCCCCCAAGATGCCCGCTGGCACCTCTCACTGGAGAGGGCAGGGCGTTTGACTCCTAGCAACAGACCTGTTTGCTCTGGTGCTTGGGCTAAGTCATTGTGAATGAGAAACAAACAGTGTTTTCGGCCCCCTAAATAGCCTCTCCTCCCCTCTCCACATGTGGGCGTTCAGCTGTGAGGCCAGGAAAGGGTCAAACCTCCGAGCTTGCCAGAGAGTCACCCAGAAACCCGGGAACTGGGACCCAGACTTCCATCACCCCACTGCCAGACTGAGTCAGCCCAATAGTCCATCTAGCCCAGTATCCTGCCCCTGACCCTGGCCAGTACCAGAACAGCATGGGGGTGCACAGAACAGGGCAGTTATCAAGTGATTCGCCCCATCTTCTCCTCCCGGCCTCTGGCAGTCAGAGGTTTAGGGTCGCCCCGAGCATGGGGCTGTTCCCTGGCCACCTTGGCCAATAGCTGTTGCAGAATCTGTCCTCCAAGAACTTATTTAATTCCTTTAAAAACCCAGTTATACCTTTGGCCTTCACAACATCCCACAGCAATGCGTTCCGCAGGTGACTTGTGAAGAAGTACAGCCTCTTGTTTGCATTAAACCTGCCGCCTGTTAATTTAATCAGGCGACCCCCAGTTTTTGTATTGCGGGAAAGGGTAAATAATCCTTCTCCGCTGGCGTTTTCCACTCCAGTCATGACTTTACAGACCTCGATCATGTCCCCTCCCTTAGGCGTCTCTTTTCTAAGACGACCAGCACTAATCTTGATAGTCTCGCCTTGTACAGAAGCCATTCCATGCCCCTGACCATCTTTTCCAGTTCCACTATGGCCTTTTGAAAACCATTTCTGAGGCAGATAGGTGAAGCGATAGGTGAAGCGAGATAAGCTAGATCGAGGTCAATGAGCTAAGAATTTCCAATCTGCTGATAACACAGAGAAAGGAGACAGGCTCCCAGGCGGGCGTGGTGGGAGTTCAAAGCGGCAACATACTTGGGAAAGCGTCATCCCCTTCTGCTCGCTCTCTGTGCTCAGCAGTGGGTGTGGCAAGGGGGATGCCCGGGCGGAGATTACCAGCACCGCCCTAGCTGGAGGCAAGAGAAAGGGAACGGGACGTCCCGGCTTTGGAGTGCTCCAGGAGGGTTTGGGGCTGGCGGGGCCAATTTGATGGGAAATAAATGGAGCGGGCAGAGTCCGGCGCGTCCACACTGCGTCGGGATCCTGGGAGTAGGGTGACCAGATGTCCCGATTTTATAGGGACAGTCCCGATTTTTGGGTCTTTTCTTATATAAGTTCCTATTACCCCCCACCCTGTCCCGATTTTTCACATTTGCTGTCTGGTCACCCTACCCGGGAGCCATCACATTGCCGCCACACAGCCCTGCGCTGCTTTGCAAGAAGCACCCTAGGCAGACAGCCCCTGGTGCACGGCTCCGCCACGAGGCTGTCTGCACTCTGGGGTCTTTTGGTGCCATGCACTGTGGGATGTCTACTGGGCGGCAATTCTGAGGCTTGGGGTTGAACTAAATAATTCCCATAGCAGCAGGTTTAAATACAACACACAAGAGGAAGTATTTCTTCACACAACGCAGTCAACCTGGGGAACTCCCTGCTAGACGATGTTGTGAAGGCCAAGACTATAACAGGGTTCAAAACAGAGCTAGAGAATAGGTCCATCAATGGCTATTAGCCAGGATGGGCAGGGATGGTGTCCCTAGCCTCTGTTTGCCAGAAGCTGGCGACGGGATGGATCACTTGATGATTCCCTGTTCAGTTCATTCCTTCTGGGGCACCTGGCATTGGTCACTGTCAGAAGACAGGATACTGGGCTAGATGGACCTTTGATCTGATCCAGTTCTTATGTCCCATGATGCTTGTTTCATCCCATCATCCAGCTGCTTTTTATGACCTAGCCAACGCTATTTTCCAAGCGCGCTCTGTCCGCGCCGGGGAAGCATCGGCAGCCACCAGCGGATCTGCAGTCACACCATTATGTCAGGACCACGTCAGTAAAGCCACCGGAGGAGGAAGAGGCTGAAATCAAAGAGACGCTTCTAGATCTTCTCGGCCAGCTGGCACTGGGGTCGCTAGTGGGCTCCATGTGCCTCTTCTTTGCCCCACACGCCTTGCCTCACGACATCAGCAGAACAGGCACTTGTCCCTGGCACTGCAAGGACGGGAAAGGGGCCTCTCCCTGGTTGGGTCTCCGGTTGGGATTCAGGGGCTCCGGGCCTGGGGCCACCTCAGGGTTCACCAGCTCAATGGGACCCTGGGCTGCAGGATGAGCCAGGGTGTTGACAGTGGAGGCCACACAGCAGTGGGATCTCTCGCGAACACCCGGTCTCTGCAGACACTGTGCGCTACAACACAGGTGCGTGACCACCCTGCGCGCTGGGATGGCAAAGGGCCAGCGAGTCTGGGTGGCCCCAGAGCGGGATACAGCACTCTGGTGATGAGACAGGCAGCGCAGGGTAGCAGGAAAAGCGCTTGGCAGAAGATGGCCAAAGAGGAGGTGTTAACGCACACTGTGCGTCACGACAAACATTTTGTGCCTGGATACGTGGCCCTTTAATGCCAAGTAACTCAGGTTAGTCTGCAATAAACTTACGTGTAGCCACGTCCCTGTTCGACCTGCCCCCAAACCCAGCTCCCGGCTCCCCGCGTCCCTGCCCAGCCCGCTCTGAAACCCCGCTCCCCGCGCCCCTGCCCGGCCTGCCCCCAAACCCCGCTCCCAGCTCCCCGCAGCCCCTGCCCAGCCCAAACCCAAAACCCTGCTCCCGGCTCCCCGCACCCCTGCCCGCCCCGAAACCCCGCTCCCGGCTCCCCGCGTCCCTGCCCGCCCCCAAACCCCGCTCCCGGCTCCCCGCGTCCCTGCCCGGCCCGCCCCCAAACCCCGCTCCCGGCTCCCCGCGTCCCTGCCCGGCCCGCCCCGCCCCCAAACCCCGCTCCTGGCTCCTCGCGTCCCTGCCCGGCCCGCCCC
The DNA here is from genome assembly GCA_033296515.1 of Macrochelys suwanniensis. NCBI lineage: Eukaryota > Metazoa > Chordata > Testudines > Chelydridae > Macrochelys > Macrochelys suwanniensis. Next base: position 142,334,754 of record CM065778.1, read on the forward strand.
CAAACCCCGCTCCCGGCTCCCCGCGTCCCTGCCCGGCCCGCCCCCAAACCCCGCTCCCGGCTCCCCGCGTCCCTGCCCGGCCCGCCCCCAAACCCCGCTCCCGGCTTCCCGGGTCCCTGCCCGGCCCACCCCGAAACTTGGCTCCCGGCCCGCCCCAAAACCCCGCTCCCGGCTCCCCGCGTCCCTGCCCGGCCCGCCCCCAAACCCCGCTCCCGGCTCCCCGCGTCCCTGCCCCGCCCGCCCCCAAACCCGGCTCCCGGCTTCCCGCGTCCCTGCCCGGCCCGCCCCAAAACCCCGCGCCCGGCTCCCCGCGTCCCTGCCCGGCCCGCCCCCAAACCCCGCTCCCGGCTTCCCGCGTCCCTGCCCGGCCCGCCCCCAAACCCCGCTCCCGGCTCCCCGCGTCCCTGCCCGGCCCGCCCCCAAACCCCGCTCCCGGCTTCCCGCGTCCCTGCCCGGCCCGCCCCGAAACCCGGCTCCCGGCTTCCCGCGTCCCTGCCGGGCCCGCCCCCAAACCCCGCTCCCGGCTTCCCGCGTCCCTGCCTGGCCCGCCCCGAAACCCGGCTCCCGGCCCGCCCCAAAACCCCGCGCCCGGCTCCCCGCGTCCCTGCCCGGCCCGCCCCCAAACCCCGCTCCCAGCTCCCCGCGTCCCTGCCCGGCCCGCCCCGCCCCCAAACCCCGCTCCCGGCTCCTCGCGTCCCTGCCCGGCCCGCCCCCAAACCCCGCTCCCGGCTCCCCGCGTCCCTGCCCGGCCCGCCCCCAAACCCCGCGCCCGGCTCCCCGCGTCCCTGCCCGGCCCGCCCCCAAACCCCGCTCCCGGCCCCCCGCGTCCCTGCCCGGCCCGCCCCGCCCCCAAACCCCGCTCCCGGATTCCCGCGTCCCTGCCCGGCCCGCCCCCAAACCCCGCTCCCGGCTCCCCGCGTCCCTGCCCGGCCCGCCCCCAAACCCCGCTCCCGGCTTCCCGCGTCCCTGCCCGGCCCGCCCCCAAACCCGGCTCCCGGCTTCCCGCGTCCCTGCCCGGCCCGCCCCCAAACCCCGCTCCCGGCTTCCCGCGTCCCTGCCCGGCCCGCCCCCAAACCCCGCTCCCGGCCCCCCGCGTCCCTGCCCGGCCCGCCCCCAAACCCGGCTCCCGGCCCGCCCCCAAACCCCGCGCCCGGCTCCCCGCGTCCCTGCCCGGCCCGCCCCCAAACCCCGCGCCCGGCTCCCCGCGTCCCTGCCCGGCCCGCCCCCAAACCCCGCTCCCGGCTCCCCGCGTCCCTGCCCGGCCCGCCCCGCCCCCAAACCCCGCTCCCGGCTCCTCGCGTCCCTGCCCGGCCCGCCCCCAAACCCCGCTCCCGGCCCCCCGCGTCCCTGCCCGGCCCGCCCCCAAACCCCGCTCCCGGCTCCCCGCGTCCCTGCCCGGCCCGCCCCCAAACCCCGCTCCCGGCTTCCCGCGTCCCTGCCCGGCCCGCCCCGAAACCCGGCTCCCGGCTTCCCGCGTCCCTGCCCGGCCCGCCCCCAAACCCCGCTCCCGGCTTCCCGCGTCCCTGCCCGGCCCGCCCCGAAACCCGGCTCCCGGCCCGCCCCCAAACCCCGCGCCCGGCTCCCCGCGTCCCTGCCCGGCCCGCCCCCAAACCCCGCTCCCGGCTCCCCGCGTCCCTGCCCGGCCCGCCCCCAAACCCCGCTCCCGGCTCCCCGCGTCCCTGCCCGGCCCGCCCCGCCCCCAAACCCCGCTCCCGGCTCCTCGCGTCCCTGCCCGGCCCGCCCCCAAACCCCGCTCCCGGCTCCCCGCGTCCCTGCCCGGCCCGCCCCCAAACCCCGCGCCCGGCTCCCCGCGTCCCTGCCCGGCCCGCCCCCAAACCCCGCTCCCGGCCCCCCGCGTCCCTGCCCGGCCCGCCCCGCCCCCAAACCCCGCTCCCGGATTCCCGCGTCCCTGCCCGGCCCGCCCCCAAACCCCGCTCCCGGCTCCCCGCGTCCCTGCCCGGCCCGCCCCCAAACCCCGCTCCCGGCTTCCCGCGTCCCTGCCCGGCCCGCCCCCAAACCCGGCTCCCGGCTTCCCGCGTCCCTGCCCGGCCCGCCCCCAAACCCCGCTCCCGGCTTCCCGCGTCCCTGCCCGGCCCGCCCCCAAACCCCGCTCCCGGCCCCCCGCGTCCCTGCCCGGCCCGCCCCCAAACCCGGCTCCCGGCCCGCCCCCAAACCCCGCGCCCGGCTCCCCGCGTCCCTGCCCGGCCCGCCCCCAAACCCCGCGCCCGGCTCCCCGCGTCCCTGCCCGGCCCGCCCCCAAACCCCGCTCCCGGCTCCCCGCGTCCCTGCCCGGCCCGCCCCGCCCCCAAACCCCGCTCCCGGCTCCTCGCGTCCCTGCCCGGCCCGCCCCCAAACCCCGCTCCCGGCCCCCCGCGTCCCTGCCCGGCCCGCCCCCAAACCCCGCTCCCGGCTTCCCGCATCCCTGCCCGGCCCGCCCCCAAACCCCGCTCCCGGCTTCCCGCGTCCCTGCCCGGCCCGCCCCGAAACCCGGCTCCCGGCCCGCCCCCAAACCCCGCGCCCGGCTCCCCGCGTCCCTGCCCGGCCCGCCCCCAAACCCCGCTCCCGGCTCCCCGCGTCCCTGCCCGGCCCGCCCCGCCCCCAAACCCCGCTCCTGGCTCCTCGCGTCCCTGCCCGGCCCGCCCCCAAACCCCGCTCCCGGCTCCTCGCGTCCCTGCCCGGCCCGCCCCCAAACCCCGCTCCCGGCTCCCCGCGTCCCTGCCCGGCCCGCCCCCAAACCCCGCGCCCGGCTCCCCGCGTCCCAGCCCGGCCCGCCCCCAAACCCCGCTCCCGGCCCCCCGCGTCCCTGCCCGGCCCGCCCCGCCCCCAAACCCCGCTCCCGGCCCCCCGCGTCCCTGCCCGGCCCGCCCCGCCCCCAAACCCCGCTCCCGGCTCCCCGCGTCCCTGCCCGGCCCGCCCCGCCCCCAAACCCCGCTCCCGGCTCCTCGCGTCCCTGCCCGGCCCGCCCCCAAACCCCGCTCCCGGCTCCCCGCGTCCCTGCCCGGCCCGCCCCGCCCCCAAACCCCGCTCCCGGCCCCCCGCGTCCCTGCCCGGCCCGCCCCCAAACCCCGCTCCCGGCTTCCCGCGTCCCTGCCCGGCCCGCCCCCAAACCCCGCGCCCGGCTCCCCGCGTCCCTGCCCGCCCCGCCCCCAAACCCCGCTCCCGGCCCCCCGCGTCCCTGCCCGGCCCGCCCCGCCCCCAAACCCCGCTCCCGGCTTCCCGCATCCCTGCCCGGCCCGCCCCCAAACCCCGCTCCCGGCCCCCCGCGTCCCTGCCCGGCCCGCCCCGCCCCCAAACCCCGCTCCCGGCCCCCCGCACCCGTGCTAACGCACCCGATCTGTTCCTGGCCCTGCCCAGCTGGTGGCCGGCCAAGGCCCCGCGCTGGCCCGGGAGGGAGCAGCTGATGCTGGGGCCTAGTCTTTTGGCAGGGGACTGGCCTGTTGAGTAGCCGCAGGGCACTCAGGGCACCGCCTGGGCGGCTGGTGTGTGTCCGGGGCCTGGGCTGTGCCCCCACCTGATCGGCTGCTCCGAGCCCGTCGTGCGGCCTGGGCCGGGGGCTGCCCGGCTCTGCCCCGCCGTCAGGAAGCCACGCGGCGCCCGGCCGGCCGGCCTTGCCCGGCTCTGCTCTCTGCCCGCAGGCTCCTGGTTGGTCTGGACAGGCCCGCAGAGGGTTTCCTGGCCCGGGGAGCAGGAAGTGAAGTGGGGAGGGTGACCGGGGCTGCTCCCTGTCCAAGGGTGACAGAGGGGCCTCCTCGGGGTTTGTGTATTGCAGATCCTCAGCCCCAAACCCACCTCTGAGGGATCACGGAGCAGCACATGGGGGCTGGGCCCTGCAGGGAGGGCTGGATTCCTGCCCCCAGAGCCAGGCCGGGGGGGGCCCCAGCCCACCCCATTCTCTCTAGGCCACTCTGGGGCGGCTGTGTCCTAGCTCCGCACCCAGAGCCAGTGGGGCGGGACATGCTCTGCTCGGGAGGCCTGGCGCTCACCTCTGCCGGAGACTAACCCCTCTCTCCCACCGCCAGCTCAGCCAGCCCGGGCACTGGGGCCAGGGGCCTGCGTCTCCCCCAGCTAATGGGGACACCAGACGCTGCCACCCCCCGGGCCCGGAGCCCCGGCTCTGGCTGTGCCCTGGGGAGGGCGGAGGCTCCCGGGTCTGGCTCCCCAGGGGATGGGGCAGGATCGGCGTTCCCCTCGCCCAGGGGCGGGGGTCTCCCTGGCACAGCGGGGGCTGGCCCGGGACGGTGCCCAGGCCGGTCTGTCTCCAGAGGCAGGAGGAAGGCTGAGGCCCTGGGACCAGCGGCAAAGGAGTTCCTGGCCGTGTTGCTAAGGAAACGAAGCCAGCCAGGAAGCGCCTGGGCTGGCCGATGGCCCACCCAGGACAGCAGGAGCAGCCCCTGGGAGCCTGGGGCCGCATGGCACCTCCGCCAAGCCGGGCCCGCCTGGACACCGGGGAACCTCACCCCTCGGCCACCCCGTCCTATGAGGCTCGCAAGGGGGTGCTGGCTGGGTGGGGGTGGATCTCCATGGGGCAGGAGATGGCCTGGGGCAGGGGCTGCTGAAAACCCCCGGGGGTGGGGGGCAATCACTGCAGGCCGGGCACAGCCCCCTGCCCCTCTCACCCAGGGCAGCTCGGCGCCCCCTACCCCGAGCAGGGGCTCACTGCAGAGGGGGCAGCGGTATAAGGGGCACCACCAGCTCCCCCCTCCCTCAGTTCCTTCTTGCTGGGAACGCCGACAGAGGGGCAGGAGGGCGGGATGAGGAATAGACCTGAGCTACACATCTCGAAGAACGCCAGTTACGGAACAGGTAACTGTCCATTCTTCTTCGAGTGCTTGCTCATGTCCATTCCAGCCACAGACCCCCTTGGCCTTTGGGATTAAAAAATAGCAAGAGTAAAACCCCTTAAATGCAGCAGGACTCCTTCCATGGCTCCCACTTGCAGAAGGCTTTGGACCTCCTGAGCGAGCAGATGCTCGTGAGAAGGGTCCCTGAAGAGAGATGGGGATGGGGGGTAGAAATGAACTGGAGGGTATATCCCCCTGCTACTGTGCTGCTAACCAGGCAGGGAGGAAGGGGGACAGTGGTTGGAAAATAACGGGGGACCAAGATCCAGGCTGGATGGTCACCCTCGGGCACATCCTCAAAACGCCTGCTTCCCACCCTGTTGGCTGCGGGTGGAGCTCGAACGAGCAGAGGATGTCGGCTGGTGTCCTTGCCGGAACTTATACCCCTTGCCCTTCTTACAGCAGGGCTGTGACCGGCGTTGGCTCCCAAACCTCTGGCTCTAGGTGACGTTATTGACCTGAACTGTGACCGTATAGATCATTGTTGCAACCACTGTTAGATATTTGCAGCAAATACTGTACAAAGGTTGTCGAGTGAGGTGTCTATGAAAAGGTTATGATTTGCTGGTTATGACTATGCTCTCTGTATGTGTGTATCATTTTTGTATTTGAAGTTATAAATATTGGCTATGTGCTTGTATCTCAATGTGTTTAATTCTAAGTAGCATTAGTGAAACATTTGGTCAGCTTCTTGAGAAAGGAGTTTGCAGATTAAGTGCCCAATCAAGAAACACTTAACTGACAATTAACCTTGGGAGACTTCAATCCACATATGAGGAGCCTCCCTGGGGGACGTTCAAGGTAGCATGTGAGCAATGGCTGCCCTACCTGTAAAGAACTGAATCATGCATGGACATGTGACTTGCCCATGTGGCTCCAAACTCCATCTTGCTGCTGTGATTTTTCACAGTAAGAACAAAGGGGTGTCCCTCCACATGGCAGAGGATATAAAAGGCCCTGGAAACCCCTCCATTTTGTCTTCAATCCTGCTCCTTACCTCCGGAGGAACTCTGCTACACCGAAGCTCTGAACAAAGGACTGAATGACCCATCCCAGCTGTGGATGTTCTCCAGAGACTTGATTTGAACCTGTGGCTTATTCCATCACTGCTACAAGCCTGAACCAAGAACTTTGCCGTTGCTGTGTGTAAATTAATTCCATCTAACCAATTTTAACTCTCATCTCTATTTCTTTCTTTTTATGAATAAACCTTTAGATTCTAAAGGATTGGCAACAGCATGATTTGTGGGTAAGATCTAACTTGTATATTGACCTGGGTCTGGGGCTTGGTCCTTTTTGATTGGAAAAAATGTTTTTCTTTTACATTCATCCCCATAACGAGTGGCCCTGGTGGTGATACTGGGAAACTGAAGTGTCTAAGGGAATTGTTTGTATGATTTCTGGTTAGCCAGTGGGGTGAGACCAAAGTCCTCCCTGTTTGGCTGGTTTGGTTTGCCTCAGCTAGTAAAGGAACCCCAGCCTTGGGCTGTGAGGGCCCTGCTCTAAGACATTTGTCCTGAATTGATACTCTCAGTAGTGTCCCGCCAAAGCCTGCATCGTTACAGTCTGTTGCAGCTTCAACTGCTTCCTAGCCAGCCCTGGGGCGCAGGGCTGCCCTGGAGTCTTTCAGACCAGGCTGTTTTGTGTCTGTTTGCTCAGAGAACAGTGCCAGGCTGCCCGCCTTATGGAGATGGCCGAGGCCAGGGCTCGGGCCGCAGAGTCCGCTGCATCTGAGGCCGCTTGGAGAGCTGCCCTGGCCACCGTTCTGCCCTTGTCGAGGGTGGCCAGGAATTCCTTCCTGGGCTCCTCTGGCAGCAAGTCCCAGACAGGGCCAGCGCGCCCACTAGGCAACCCTAGGCGGTCGCCTAGGGCGCCAGGATTTGTGGGGCGGCTGGCCATGGCTGCCTCCCGGCTCTGCAGCTGAGCCAGGAGTCGGGAGCCGGGGGGGCGGCTCGTCGTGGCTGCCTCCCGCTTCCCGGCTCCGCAGCTGAGCCAGGAGCTGGGGAGGCACTGTGGGCGGGGGGAGGCTGCTGCGGGCAGGGGGGCTGAGCTGCCGGCCCGTGGGGGGGGGGGGGTGAGGGGCCGCCGTGGGGGGCAGGGGGCTGGCTGCTGTGGGGGGGGGCGGTGTTAGCAGGGGGCACGGGGCTGGTGCAAGGAAGTTTCACCTAGGGCGCGAAACTTCCTTGCACCAGCCCTGGTCCCAAAACGTGGCCATGGACTGCCAGAGGGGGGAGGGATAGCTCAGTGGTTTGAGCATTGGCCTGCTAAACCCAGAGTTGTGAGTTCAATCCTTGAGAGGGCCATTTAGGGAACTGGGGCAAAAATCTGTCAGGGGACAGTACTTGGTCCTGCTAGTGAAGGCAGGGGACTGGACTCGATGACCTTTCAAGGTCCTTCCAGTTCTAGGAGATTGGCGTATCTCCATTGATTTATTTATAAAGTCACAGTGGCCCCGCAAGGCCTGGTTGTTGGCCACTTGCAGCTGGAGGCTGGAAGTTGAATAAACTTTTCTTCCAAAAAAGATCGAGCCTCTGTTTTTCGGTGTCGCACCTGGTTGGCCCGGCCTGTCACACTTCTTGACTGCAGACACGACAAGCGAGCTTGGGGCAAGATGCGTGTACAAATACTGGTATCCCTTAGCGGGGACACAGTGTTTACGCTCTGCTCGCTTGGAGATGGGGGGCAGCGACGAAGGCACCTGCCACAGGGTTTTTGTGATCTTCGCCACCCGCTCGCGTACCGGGAATACCACCCTGGCTGGGGCTGGAGAGCTTAAAACATCCAAGAGGGAGTCCGGGGGATCCGCCAGCTCCTCGGCCCCCAGCCCCCTGTCACAGAGTGTGGGGGGGTCAGGGTCCTACACCCCCACTTCCTGCGATTCACTGGGACTCTCGGCCAGCCAGTAAAACAGAAGGTTTATTCGACGCCTGGAACATGGTCTAAACCAGAGCTTGTAGGTACAGGAAACAGGACCCCTCAGTCAGGTCCAACTTGGGGGGCAGGGAGGCCAGCGCCCCGCCTGGACTGGGCCTCCCTCCATATCCCCAGCCAGCTCCAAATGGGGGCAAGGAGGCCAGACTACGTCTGCGCCTCCCCCCACGTCCCCAGCCAGCTCCAAACTAAACTCTCTGCCACTCCTTTGCCTTTGTCTCCTTCTGGGCCAGGAGGTCACCTGATCCCTTTGTTCTCCAAGGCCTTCAGCTCGCACCTTTGCAAGGGAGGGGCCCAGGCCATCAGTTGCCAGGAGACAGGGTGTCGGCCATTCTCTGTCATCACACTGGCCCTCTCCGGCTCCGCAACAATCACCCCTTATTCCCACCACCTAGAGACTTAAGAAATGCACAGGGGAAACTGAGGCACCCACACAGTATTCAGAGGAAACATTACGAACAGTCCCACTTCATCACACCCCCGCTTTGAGGCGACCCTCTGTGAGCCTTGGCATCATCCTGGGGGACCAGATGAGAGGACCCCGTTATCACCTAATCAGGCGAAGATGACAATGAGGTGGATATCGACAGGTCTGTCACCTCTGCAGCCTCCTCTCTGGTAGCCTCAGCCGAGACTGGGGGACCCTGAGGAGCCCGCTCTACACCCACATCTGAGACAGAGTCCCGAGGCCGAACTCTGTCCCTGCGATGGCTGGGGAAATCCCCTGGGGTTCCAGAGATAGACCAGGCTACCCCCGGTGGTCCTGCGGGGAACGCTGGGGCCCCCGATGGAAGGGTCCCAAGGCAGGTTCACCCCTCAAGCTGGGCACCTCCGTGGCCGAAGTGGGCAGTACCAGTAGGGACAGGATGGCCTTTGCGTCGTGAGAGGCCTCCGGTGTGGACGGCACCGTCAGGTGTCGGGCACTTCCCGGGGTGGTGGGCGGCTCATGGAGTGGGCTAACCCGCTCCGCAGGAGCTGGGGCCTGGCCTCCGGCCGGAGGGGAAAACCTGCCCCTCGCGGGTCTTTGCTCTCCTCCAGCCCCTCTGCTTCCCTTTGTGGGATGGAGAACGGCCCCTCCCGGCCTCTCCTCCGGCCAGGGGGTGGGGTCGATGCCGGTGGCGTGCTCCGCACCGAGGTCACAGTGCTGATCTGGTCGGCCCCAGGGCCGGTGCGAGGGCAACGCCACAAGGAACGACCAGCGTCCCGCTTCTTATGGTCCATGGTGTGAAGCTTTCACAGATGCGGCTTGTCGCTCACATGGGTTTCTCCCGAGCTCTTGCGGTGGACGTGCTGGGCCGCTGGCACTGCTCACCCAGACAGGCGGCTCGGACCCCGGCAGCCAGGCGCGTGAGCCAGCAGCAGGCCCAAGCCCCCCGGCCTCTGCAGTGCTGGCGGCTGGGTGGGAGCGTTTCCCGGCACGCACCGCAGTCGCTGGTGGAAGCTGGAAACCCAGGGGAACCAGGGGCCTGCTGGGAACCAGGCTGGGCAGGCCCATGGCTGCTTGCTCTTTCGAGGCGGGTGCGGTGCCCTGTCCCCATCAGACCGTACCCAGGTGCCCGCTGCTGCTCATGGCTGGCCTGCACTAGTCCGCCTGCCTGGCTGCTGCTAGCTCCGCTCCCACCCCACAGGCCCGGCACACCCCTGGGCCCAGCCAGACACGCCACCCCCTCTGCCTGCCCGGCTTGCAGCAGGTCGGGGCTTGTGCTGCTGCAGACAGTTCTCCTGGTGCAAACCCACCATGGGGCTGGCTCCCCATTAGCTCCCCCTCCCCTTCCACCCAGGCTTCCTGCCCGGGCAGGCCAGGAGGGCCCTTACCTGGAGATATGGCCCTGCCTTCACCAGCATCTGCTCTGGGGCGGCCGCAGGGCTCTCCTGCCAGTTACCCGCTGCTGGATGTGAAGCCTGGTCTCCAAGATCAGGCTGCCCGTTGGTCCGCGGCGGGCACCCGGCCTGACCGAGGGGAGAGGGTCTGGCCCCGGCTGAACTCCACGTGTAGCACCTTGGTCTGTGCCCGCTCATCCTGGCACCTGGCAGAGACAGGCCGCGCTCCCATGGGTGAGCAGTGCAGGTCCCATGGGGTGGGAAGGCTGAGCCGTCCCCTCTGCCCGGAGATGGGGGGCCCTCCTGGCCCAAGGCACCCCGCGACCCTACAGAGGCTGGGGGGCAGCGAGCGTCACCCCTGCACCGCGGCAGGGTCTGGGGCACGCCAGGAGCAAGGACCGTCTGCAATCGCCGGTGTATCAGAGACACAAACCTCAGAAAGCTGCTGCCCGTAGGCAAGGAAAGGCACATGAAGTGTCCGTGGGCACGTGCCCACTGGCGCTCCCTGTGGGTGGGCTGGGGGATTGCAGCTCAGAGGGGGCAAGTTGCCAGTCCCTGGGGTTCACACACACACACACACACACACACCCCGGCGTGTTCTGCCACTGCAGGAAGTGCCGGAGCGGCCCAGGGAAGGCAAAGGGCTGGCTCATCACGACGCCCTTCGACCCAGCGGCTGGGCCAGCGGCTCTGGGGCCGGCGCAGACACAGCCCCTTGGCCCCCAGGATTTGGGGTCTCAAGGGGCTATTTGTCATACCTGGCGCTGCCTCTGCTCCAGCCCCCGCCAGACGGATGCCGCAGCACAGCTGTGCTGCTCAGGGGCGTGCTGGGCTGTGACCCCCCGAATAGCGCCGCCGGGCTCACTGGGGCAGCGTGGCGCTGGCGGGAGCTGCTGGTCTAGCTGCAGCCCGGTCTGGCCCGAGTCAGCTTCCCGAACAGCCCGTGCTGAGACGCCGGCCTCCCCGGGGCTGAGGTTCCCGTCCCGTCGGCCACCGGCCCCCCAGCACTGTGCCGGCCCCAGGCCGTGGCCAAGGGGGAGAACAGGGGCCAAACCGCTCCCGAGGCGCCCGCTGGAGCCGCGAGGTCCCTCCCGGAGCCAGACGCCGGCAGCTCGGCGAGTCTCCAGTGAATGTCGTAACCACGGCGCTGGCCGGCCCAGCCCTTCTCCAGGCTGCAGCCCCTCTGGTCCCAAGCGCCCCCCGAGCGGGGGGGAAATCCCAGCCGACGGCCGAGCTGGTGCAGAGGAGCCCCTCGGTCACTGCCTTGGGGGGCTCAGCACAGCGGGAGAGCACTCCAGGGCGATGGGGCACGTGGAACGGACGGATGGGTGTAGCACGGCACCAGGCAATGCGGGCTCCCTGGCTGGGTGGAGAACAGGAGCCGGAGAGCAAAAAGCTTCCTAACCCTGCAGCCGCCAAGGCCGGGACGTCTGGCTACCGCTCAGCAGTGCTGGGGGCAGGGTGACCCCGCTAAGTGGGGACGTGCCACCCCAGGCAGGCCACAGCAGGGGCACCAGCAGGGCACAGAGCAGGGGCTGCGGGGGACCCCTGCCTCCGGACCTGAGCGGCTTTCGGAAAGAACAGCCCAGGACAGCGTCAAACCAAACAGTCGTTTTTATTGGTACCGTACATGACCCCAAATTGGCACAAATGAGGCCAAAAAAAAGAAAAAGGAAAAAAGGCGGGATTAGTGTGTGCCAGGGATGAGGTGGCAGGGCGGAGGACACATTATAGGTGCCCAGGGGGTGATACGGGGGGCACATTACGGGTGCCCAGGGGTGGGGCAGGGCGGGGGGCACATTACGGGTGCCCAGGGGTGGGGCAGGGCGGGGGACATTACAGTGCCCAGGGGGTGATGCGGGGGGCACATTATGGGTGCCCAGGGGGTGATATGGGGGGCACATTACGGGTGCCCAGGGGTGGGGCAGGGCGGGGGACATTACAGTGCCCAGGGGGTGATGCGGGGGAGAGATTACGGGTGCCCAGGGGGTGATACGGGGGGCACATTACGGGTGCCCAGGGGTGGGGCAGGGCGGGGGGCACATTACAGGTGCCCAGGGGTGGGGCAGGGCGGGGGACATTACAGTGCCCAGGGGGTGATGCGGGGGGCAGATTACGGGTGCCCAGGGGGCAATGCAGGGGGACCATTTCATGCCAAGCCACAGCAATGGGGAGGTGACAATTGTACCTTCAGTCACAAGAGACAGACCCCCCCACACACTCCATTCAGGGTCCCCAGGCTCCCTGGACAGGCTGGTCCCAATGCTCCATGTTAGCTGAGTGGCTGGAGAGCCAGGCCCAGGGCGTCAGGGTGGGAGAAGGGGCCCCCCCAGGCCTCCTACAGGCCAAGGGAACGCGAACCTGCCCAGCCTCAAGCAGAGGTGCAGCCGTACGGCAGAGCCAGGCTGCCTGGAGTCTAAGCCAGGTGCCCCACGGGGGGGGGCCGGGCTTTCCAAGGACTCCCCCCAGACAGAGTTAGTCTGGGCCAGCAGACGGGATGGGAAACGGGGCCCAGCACGGCAGAGGGACGGTGCTGCCCCCTGCAGGAGACTTTCCCCAATGCGAGGGGCGGCGCTTTCCCCTGCACGTTGCAAGCAGAATCCAGGGGGCTCCCCACTGGGCTCAGAACTGCCTCGGGCCCTCGCGGCAGGCGCCCCCCGGCTCGGGACAGCGAAGGAGTCGGGCTGGGGACGCGCAGAGGAGCCAGCCGCAGCCGCCAGTTCTAGGCCCCCCGAGTGCGTTCGGCTGCCGGGAGTGGCCCGAGAGAGGAGCCCGAGGGGGCAGGAGATGGAACCTACGCTGAGCCCCCATCCCCAGAGGGGGCAACCCACCGGGGCCTGCCCCCCCAGTCTGCACCCGTTGGGGTGCCCCGAGAACAGGGATAGGGGGCACTGCCACCTGGTGTGGTGCAGAGGCGCCCCCCGGTGGTCACTGGGAACCAAGCACTGCGGGGGCACCGGGGGCTGTTAGAGACCTGGTGCTGCCCCGCAGGGCACCCCTTGCTGGCACCGGCTTTGCCACGCTCTGTGCGGAGAGGGGTGGGAGCAGAGAACACCCCCCCACACCCCCACCTGCCCATTTCCTACAGCGCCCCCCACCCGGCTCGACCAGCCCTGCTGCAGCTGGACTGCCCTGACCCCATCCCGGCCGGGCGCCCAGGGACTCAGCTGGCCGCACAGAGAGCTGCCCCACGGCGGGGCCGTGGGCGGCCATCACCCCTCCCTCTGCAGAGCGCCGGCAACCACCTCGTCCCGCCTGTCCCCACCCCCCGACGGCGCCCCCCACCCGCCTGCCTGCTCGGAAGAAGCCGGGGAAGGATTTTCCTTTTAAAAATCATTATTATTCTTCTGGTTTCCCCTAACATCGAAGGAGGCAGCTGCTCTAGTGAGAACACATTGAAAGAACAGGATCATACACCGTCTACAGCGCTGCAATGTACAAGCACGAGGTACACAAACCCGAGGGGGGGGAGTGGGGACAACAGCACACGAGATTTACATAGAGGGAGGGGTGGGGGGGCTCCCCCCCCGACCCCTGGAGGGATTAGAAAGGAAGTCTGCAAAGTCTCTCCTTGGTTTGAAGCTCTCTGAACTGTATATAAAACAAGACTCCCGAGAGATCTAGAAGCCTGTACAAAAATCAGGGCAGGGTTTTTTTGCGGGGGGAGGAGGAGGAATCAGGGTGAAAGAGTGGGGGGGAGGGGGTTCCCATTTTTTTTAAACTTACAATTTTAATATTATTATTTAAAAAAAAAAAGGGTTGGGGGGGTGGCCCGGGACTGTAATGGGGCGTAGGCCAACGCACACAGAGCGAGAGGAACAGCAAGGAAGCCAGGCGTGGACTTGGGGCGCTTTCCCGTTTCGGCCTCTGAGCCTCTGGCCCCTCCTCCCAGCCCAGCCCCAATATTGAAGCGGGGGTCGTCTCCCTCGCGGGTTTCTATATACACAGCGCTCCACCTCGGCCCGCCGCGCTCTCGCTCCCGAGGGCAAAACCGGCTGGTTTCCCGGTCGAAGGAGGGGGTCAGGTGGTGACGGGCGGGAGCCACGGACACAGAGCCCTCTCCCCGGGGCCGGGCTCTCCCATTTGGCAAGGGCAGGCCTGGGAACATGGGAGAAGGGATTCAGGCTCTCCCGGGGGAGTGGGGTACAATGCCAGCAGCCCTGCGCAGGGGAGAGGGGGGCCCCCGTGGGAAGGCAGGAGTGCAGAGAGCGGGGGCAGGGTGGCCGGCAGGGCCGGGGGCTCCATGCCCTGGTACCAGGCAGCGCCGATCTGCTCCCCAGTCCCTTTCCTTTGCAAACGTCCGGGTGGGCGGGGCGGGCTGGGCCGGCGCGGGCCGGGCGTTACTGGGAGGCCTGCGACGTGGGGTTCTCCGACTTGCTCTCCTGGCTGGAGGGCGGCTTGCTGTTCCAGGGGCTGTTGGCGCCCAGGGCGGGCGAGTTGTTGAAGCTGTCCTCGTCGTCGATGCCGTTGGCGGCGTCGAACTGCGTGTTCTCCAGCCGGGTGATCAGCCGCTCGTCCTCATCGCCGAACTCGCCCCCCATCAGCGTGGGCTCGCCCACCACCATCACATCCTGAAAGGGGAGACGGTCCCGAAACATAATCGAGGCGGAGGCAGCCCCGGCCATCGGCCCCCCCGCTCCTCGCAACGGGGCGGGGCTCCGGCCCCGAGTGCCACCGCCCTCTACGCCCCCTCTCCCGCAGCTGGCAAACCCACGCCGGCGACCTACTTCCAGCGGGGTCCCGGCGCATTACCTGCAGGGCCATACACGACCCCCCCGCTCTGCTGCGGGCCCCCGAGGCGGGGCTGGGATCCGCATGCAAACTGGACTTGCTGCGCCGGGCCCAGCCTGGGATCCCGTGTGGCCCCGGAAGGGCACGTCAGGACGGGAGCTCTCCCGGGCAGCGGCCTGCCGGCTCTGCCCCAGTGCGCCCCCCAAGCTCAGGAACCGGCCGTTGGGTGCCGGGACGCGTACAGTTCCTGAACATCCAGTCCCCTGGAGACGGGGCTCTGGGGAGCCCCCCCAGCCCACTCTGGGCCCGGCCTGGGCGAGGGCTCGGCGGGACGGGAGCTCTCCTGGGCAGCGACCTGCCGGCTCTGCCCCAGTGCGCCCCCCAAGCTCAGGAACTGGCCGTCGGGGGCCGGGACGCGGACGGTTCCTGAACATCCAGCCCCCCTGGAGACGGGGCTCTGGGGAGCCCCCCCAGCCCACTCTGGGCCCGGCCTGGGCGAGGGCTCGGCGGGACGGGTAAGAGAAACGGAAGCGGGATGCTTACAGGTACCTGACTGGACAGGGCGAAGGTGCTGGCCGGACTCTTCTTCTTGCTGTTGCTGTTGTTGGCGTTGCCGCCGCTGGAGCTCATGGTGCTGCCCCCCGACATCTTCCTTTTCCGGCGCTTGCTGGGCTGCTGCCGCGCCGGCTCAGCTGGGGGGGAGGGGGGCTGTTAACCAGGCGGGGCTGGAGCGGGAGGGGGGCCCCGGCCCGTCTCTTCGCTGCTCCCCATCCTCACCCTGCCCAGCCCCCGCTCCTCTGCTCTCCACGGCACTCGCTCCGGTTCTCAGCCCCACTGCTCAGGCAGGGAGGCCCAGGGTCACGGCTGGGAACGGAACCCAGGAGTCCTGAGGCCCAGTCCCTTGCGGCCCAGGCTGTTCCCTGCCAAGCACCCTCAGCAAGGGGGGGGGCAGCCGAGAGCCCCATCCTGGGCGGCCACAGACAGAACTGGCCCCCCCGCCCCCCCGGGTCTCACCTGGCGGCGCCACCATCCGCTGCCACTTCTGGAACAGGCAGGTCTTGAGGCAGTCGCGGGGGCTGAGGCTGTAAGTCTTGTGCCGCGACATCAGCTCCTGCATAGGCTCGAGGATCACGCAGAGCTGGGGTGGGGAAGGAGAGAGTCAGCGTCCGCCAGACTCCCAGCACAGGGGCCGAGCTGCCTGCCCGGGGCCCCCGGGCTGCCCCTGGCTCCGTGGGTGCCAGGGGAGAGGGGCCGGGCTCCACACAGGAGCTGTGTCACGGTGGCGGGGCGGGCTCTGGACCGTCCCCCAGGCGGGTGGTCCTGGTGGGCATGATAGTGTCCTACAACGGTGCACAGCTCATAAATATGCATTGCCCTATTTGCATAAATACTCCCCCACCCCTTCAGGTCCCCCTCTCCCCGCCCACAGCGACTGCCCAGCCAGCACCAGTCTGCCCACCGCGGTGCCGGGAGCCCCAGCTAGATCTCGAGGGCTGGGGGCTGTGCTCTCCAGGCAGAGTCCTAGCGCCGCTCCCCTGTCCCCCCGCAGGGCGATAACCGCAGAGCCCTCAGGCAGGAAGAGTCTGGGGCCCCCCCCGCCGCCACGCTCCGCGCACACGTACCCGGAGGTAGTTGAGGGTGGAGTTGGAGAGCCCGCAGCGGGTGATGTTCTTGGATAACTGGTCCAGCATCTGGGGGTCCTGTGCCTACGAGCAGGGGGACAGGGACACCTCAGCCAGGCACCCAGCCAGCTCCGGCCCCCCGCCCTGGCCCAGCCGATGCACCCAGGGGAACCGCAGCCGATCCCCGGCAGGCCCCCCGGATATTCGCGCGGTGAAGAGCCAGCTGACCAAGCACGGTCACAGCCCACGGGGTGTGTGGGTGTGTGTGTCTGTGTGTTTGAACAAGCAGGAGAGAGCCGCACACCCTGTCCCGAGGGACTCCTGCCCCGGGCCCTGCTGGGGCTCGGCCAGCGGCACAGAGCCAGGGACTCACGTGCATGGCAAGGATGCTGCGGGGAATGAGCTCTCGATGCTGGCGGATGCTGAAGTGCCAGGTCTTTATCCGCATCATGTCGTCGAACATGAACTCCAGGTAGAGCCGCCCCTCCACGCACACCTGGGGAGGGGAGGGGAGGGGGGGTGTCAAACCCAAACGCCCCGAGACCCGGCCGAGCTCCCTTGACCCCTGCCGACTCTGACCTGCTGCTCCTCCCCCCGCAGGATAAACCGCCCCTGGGCTCCCACCCGGCGAGGGCCGTTAAAGCCTCACCCGCCTGCCTCCTCGCCCACGGTGCCAGGAGACAGGCTTCCCGCTGCCAGCCAGGTTCCAGTGCCCTGAGCCTACGCGTCTGGCACCAGCGCCCACCTCCCCTTCGCCCAAACACGCGCCAACCTGCCAGCACCTCGGGCTGCAGGGCAGGCCCAGCCACACAGGGGGTGCCCAGGCTGGCCTGGCCGCGTGCTGTCTGGTACCGTGGCAGCTCCCAGGAACCCGATAACCTCGTGCACGGGTAAGTACTTGGCGGCTAATCGTCTCCCGGGGGCCAGCACGGCCGCGGTGCCCAGAGCCAGGCCCTGGAATGGGCTCTCCAGCCCTGCAGAGTCCCCGAGGAGCCAGGCCCGGCGCCCGCCCCTACCTGCGTGAACATGGGCTTGCCGTGCTGGGTCACCATGGTGCACTGGTCGCAGTCCAGCGAGACGAAGTTGTTGTGGAAGGACTCCTTGGGGTGCTTGAGGACGTAGTACAGCTCCGTGGCCCCCCCCTCAAAGATGCTGCGGAAGTAACGGGGAATCAGAGTCCGGCCGATGGCTGCAGCGGGGAGGGGAGAGAGGGAGGAAGAGAGTCAGCGCCCGGCTTCCCTGGAGCCTCGGCTTGGCTTGCCGCAGGGCTGCGGTTCAGGCCAGGCGTCCCCGGCTACCGCCCCGCCACCCCGTCCTCCAGCGCGATGGACCGGGAGCCAGGGACTGAGAACCCGGCTCACACGGCAGCTGCCCTGGGAGGTGCGGGGCCGGCAGCCTGCAAGACGAGAGGGCCCTAGGGAGGTGCGGGGCCGGGCCCCTGCTGGCTCCGCACCGCTGGCTCCGCTTCGCCTTTGTTTCCCTGTCCCTGAGGCCACACAGGCAGGGTCCTCGCCCCCCCGTCCACGGGACTGCGAAGGTGCCCGTCACCGTGGTATCGGGCTCGGACCCAGAGCTTAGCCCTGCCCCGGAGGAACCGTGGAGCCAAGCCCAGAACCAGCCCCAGAGGCGCGCAGCAGCTGGGGAGCCCCCAGCCCAGGGACCCCAGCACTTGGCATGGCACAGATCGGCTGGAAGCCCTTTCCCAGCTCCGTCGGGGCGGGGTCCCGGCCACTCACTGTATCTCTTTGGTCCATCCTCCAGGCAGAAGGTGATCGTTAGCATGGCGTCGTCCTCAAAGAACTCCGTGGTGAAGGCATCCCACCAGAGATTGTCACATTCCTGGGGGCGGGAGATGGGTGCGGCGTCACGGGGAGGGGAGAGAACCCGCCCCGCCCGGGGGCCTGGGACCCTCCATCCTGGCTGGGCGCCTGGGAAGGACCCAGGCAGCCTCTGAGGGTGCCTCTGCCCACACAGGGGCTGCAGGCGAGAGCAGGAGCGGGGTCTCCTGGGCGGGGCTGAGACAGGGAGCTCTACCGCCCTCGGGCCCCCGCAAGGTCTGAGGGGCCTGGCCAGTCCCTCGCAGGGGCTCTGCCGGTGTAGACACAGGCTGTGTGGCCACTGGCCCCAGCACGCACTGCTCCACCTGGAGCCAGCCCCCCGGCAGGAGGGAGCGGGGCCGGGAGAGGGCCTGAGGCGAACCATGAGCACCCGGGGTCTCATCCCCCAACCCCAGGGTCCCACACTCCCCTTCCCGAGCCCGGTCCGCACACCTCTGTCCAGTTCTGCAGCCGCTTGTTCAGCTCGAATATCCTGTAGTCGGTCTGGTTCCCATACGGCGTGTGCCTCCTGCCGAGCAAGGACAGCGGGGCCTGTCAGCGGGGCCCAGCCCCAGCCCGGCCCCGCGCTCCCCGCCCCGGCCCCAGCCCGGCCCCGCGCTCCCCGTCCCAGCCCCAGCCCGGCCCCGCGCTCCCCGCCCCAGCCCCAGCCCCAGCCCGGCCCCGCGCTCCCCGCCCCAGCCCCAGCCCGGCCCCGCGCTCCCCGCCCCAGCCCCAGCCCGGCCCCGCGCTCCCCGTCCCAGCCCCAGCCCGGCCCCGCGCTCCCCGCCCGGCCCCGCACTCCCTGCCCCAGCCCCAGCCCGGCCCCGCGCTCCCCGTCCCAGCCCCAGCCCGGCCCCGCGCTCCCCGTCCCAGCCCCAGCCCGGCCCCGCGCTCCCCGTCCCAGCCCCAGCCCGGCCCCGCGCTCCCCGCCCCAGCCCCAGCCCAGCCCCGCGCTCCCCGTCCCAGCCCCAGCCCGGCCCCGCGCTCCCCACCCCAGCCCCAGCCCGGCCCCGCGCTCCCAGCCCCAGCCCGGCCCCGCGCTCCCCGCCCCAGCCCCAGCCCCAGCGCTGAGTGCTCCTGTATGGGGAGGGCAGGACCGGGCCTCGGGGAACAGCCTGCCCCAGGGTGGCGTGAGCTGTGAACCCTGGACCCCAGCCCCTATGCTGCTCACCCCCTGAACAGAGGACTGGTGCCCCATGGTTCGTTTAGCCCAGGGGGCAGCGTGGGGCTCCAAAGCCGCCTCTCTCCTCTCGGCACTGCCAGGACTCCTGCTGCCTCCCACACCCAGGTGCGAGCCCCCCGCCACAGCACAAGAAGTGACACCCCCCCACCCCCCCGGTGCGCGAGCTCTTACCCTATCCCGGGCTCCAGGTACGTCGGCGGGTACATGGGGGTAGGTCTGCAGAGAGAGGCGCCGGCGGGCGGTTAGGGCAGGTCCCCAGGAACCTCAGACCTAGCCTGTGTTGTCACCGCACCCCCCTGCCCCCCGAGTGACAGGCTGCCCAGGGCTCTCTGCCCCCAGCCCGAGCTGGCAGGTCCCTCTGCACCCAGGACGCCGGCAGTATGGGGCAGATTCTCCCCACACCCGGCCTGGGGAGCCCGGGGCCCTGAGCCTGGCCCGGCCCGGAGCAGAGGCCCACGGGAGGTTCCCTCTAGTGATCAGCTGCCACGGGACCCATCTGGTCAGAGCACGGCGAGGAAAACCTGTGCCTGGTTCGGGGGGGGAACAAATGGACCCCGAGGATGAACCCCCCACCCACAGTGCGTGACCCCATTCGGGGGCAAGGGGGGTCGGACCTGCCCTGACCCACAGCTGCTTTACCCAAGGATCTGGGAGCCAGGGAGGAGGGAGCTGGTGCATGGGTGCCAATGGCTGCCCCATTGCATTGTGGGGAATAACGCACCCCGGCGCCACCCTCAGCTCCCCCCAGAGCCCAGGGGAGTCGAGGACACCCCCAGAATCACTGGGTCTTCCATGCCGTTCTTCCAGCTCTCTCTGGGCTATGAGCCCCCCCCACGCCTGCCGCCCGGCACCTCAGCCCGCCTGTATCTAACCTTCCCAGCCCCGGCCACGCCACATCCGCCCCGCTGCCCACACATGCAGGGGGACCGGCCCGGAGGATGGGGCGAGGCCCGTGGCCTGGCCTGGGAAGACCCAGAACCCGGCAGGTAACCAGCCCCCCGGCGCTCTGTGCCCCGCGCAGCCGTCACTCACCCCACATCTCGATCCAGCATGGTGCCCGGGTGGAAAGGGGGGAAGGCGTTGCCGTTTGGGGGCTCCTTTGGCGAGTACAGCTTGAATGACTTAGAGGAACAGCCTGGTGGGAGGGAGAGAGAGAGGGAGGGGGGAGCAGGTCAGTGGGGTCTGCAGCCCCCAGCACGTGATGGAGCGAGCAGCATGTATCACAGCCGGGCTCCAGCAGGATCGGGCCCATCAGGCTAGGCACAGCCCCCCCCCCCGCCGAGCCTGGCGCTCTGAGCCCCGCAGGCGGTGCCCCAGGAGGGGCCGAGGGACCCGAAGGAGCCCGCTCTGCGCCGCGGGCCAAGGACACCGCCTGTGGGACGGTGGGGTCTCCTCAGCTGGCCTCGGGGCCTGGGAGCTCACGGACCCGGCTGCATTTGGGGAACCTCAGCCTGCTCCCGGGGCCACTTCGCCACCTCTGCAAACTGCCCCAGAGCCGGGCATCATCCCTGCACCGTGCTCGGCTGCGGGGCCGCTGAGCCATGGCACCCCACGGGCACGACAGCACCAGAGCGGAGGGGGAGCCCAGGGCTGGGCTAGCAGGGGCTGCGGGTCAGGACTGAGGGGCACCAGCAGAGCTGGGGGGAGGGGGTAGCAGGGGGCTGCGTATCAGGACTGCGGGGCGCTGGGGGGTAGCAGGGGCTGCGGATCAGGACTGAGGGGCGACAGCAGAGCTGGGGGTCGGGGATAACAGGGGGCTGTGGGTCAGGACTGAGGGGTGCTGGGGGAGCTGGGGGGGGGTTGCAGGGGCTGTGGGTCAGGACTGAGGGGCGCTGACAGAGCTGGGGGGGGTGGTAGCAGGGGGCTGTGGTTGGTATTTTTGTTCCCTTTTGTGACGAACTAGGACTGTTGTTAATGTTTTCCCTGAGTACTGTGTGGGTGCCTCGGTTTCCCTATGCAGTGCTTGAGTATCTAGGTGGTGGGACAAGGGTGCATGATTGTTACAGAGGGGCCTGGACACAGAGAAGGGCCGACACGCTGTATCCTAGCAACTGATGGCCCCGGCCCCTCCCCTGCAAAGGTGAGAGCTAAAGGTGTTGGAACAAAGGGATCAGGTGACCTCCTGGCCCGGGAAGGAGACAAAGGAGAGAGGAGGGGCTGGACAGTTTCAGTTTTGGGGCTGGCCGGAGAGGAGGGGAGAGGGGCAGACAGGGTCTGGCCTCCCTGCCCCCGTTTGGAGCTGTGGGGTGAAATGCAGGGAGCCCCGAGCTGGGGTCTAAGCTCCCTGCCCCCCGGAAGGGCCCGACTGAGGGGTCCTGGATGTACTGACAAGCTCTGGTTGGACTGTGTTCCTGGCATCTCTAATAAACTTTCTGTTCTACTGGCTGGCTGAGACTCCCAGTGAATCCGGGGAAGAGGGGTGCAGGCGCTGACTCCCCCACACTCCGTGACAACTGGTGGCAGCGGTGGGATGGTCTGCACCCCATGAACGACGCTTCCTGCAGTAAGTAACTGGGGAGCAGTAGAACGAAGGGGGGCTAACGAGGTCCAGGCGTGCTGAAGGCTCACAGAGGAGTGGTTTCGGGGAGCGGAGGAGCTACGCTCAACCCCTGGGAGTGTGTGACCAGCGAGAAGGACTGTGCAATGATGGGGTCCCCCTGGGGGCTGCAGTGAGCAGTCCCAGGGGCGGAGGAGCCTGCGGCTTGGCCCTGGGAGAGAGAAGGAATTTTGCAGTGACAGGGTTCCCCTGGGGGTGCCATGAGTGGACCCAGGGGCGGAGGAGCTGCAGCTCGACCCTGGCAAAGAGGCGGTGACCTGGAGAAGGGCTGGCACACTTGGGGTTCGTCCTGGAAACCGTGGGGAGCTAAGAGCACACAGGCCTGCGAACCCACAGCAACTTGGGAGCAGTGAAGTGATGGCGTATCGCTTTCTCCTTAAAAGAAGCATTGTAACCCTGTGCAAAAAGAGAGGGATACGCATTGGGAAGCTCACGAAAGCGCAGTTAATCGCGCAGCTGGAGGAGGATGACCATTCTAAGGAGCAGATTCCTGACCCCGATGGGGCTACAGCAGGATCTGGGAGCAGCTGGAGCGGTAGCCTGGCATCCCCAAGAGTCTGGTCCCCAACCAGACGGGGGTCTTCACGATCGGGTTCCCCAGCAGGGGATTGGAGATGGATGGGACTGGAGCTGAGTCCGACAGAGCAAGAGGACTGTGAGAGACAGCGAGAGCCCGAGAAAGGGCTACAGGAGAAGCAGCAGCAGCAGCATGAACTGGCGGTGGTGAAACGGAGAGGCATAGGGGACTGGCCAGGGGTGAATTGGGATGTGGAGGCCCACCTCACTGCCTTTGAGCAGGCTGGCAATTTGAACCAGGGGAACCCTGTGGAAAAGCTTCGGGATCTAGCTCCCTTGCTGGGTCCCAAGGCCGTAAACTCCGTCAGCCAGATGTGGGGGATGGTGGACGGATTTCCACTCCTGACCCCAACTCGTATGTCTGCGTGGAGTCTCATGGGCTCAAGCCCTACGGACCCCCAGTGGGAGCGGAAGGTGATGGTCAATGGAGAGACATTCTGGGGGTGGCGAGACCCCGGGACAGAGAGAACTGTGGTCAGGCCCCGGGTGGTGCACCCCCACCAGATGCTGAGGGGCTGTGTGACCTGGGTGAGGGTCCCAGGGACGGACCCATTCGCCCTGCCTATGGCCCAGATCCCTGTGCAGACCCAGGAGGGGTCGGGCTGGCTGGTGGTTGGGGTTCTCCAGGATATCGGCTGGGAGGTGCTGTTGGGGGGTGACTGTGTATCTTTGGGACAGGATCCAGGCCCTGGCCCTGTAACGGCCGAGGATTTGAATTTGAACTCAGGGAACCAATTGGCTAAGAGGGAAATGGTCAGTGAAAATGCAAATGACCTGGCAGGCAGGGGGGAGGAGCTGCCAGGCACGGGATATCTGCCTGCCTGTAACCAGACCCCTAGGGCGGGGTGGGACAGAGAGATGCTCCCCGCCCCCCTGCACACCGGAGAGGCAGGCTCTGATGCGGAGAGCAAAACAGCGAGCTCGCTGCCTGGCCCCACAGGGACAGCCAGGGAAGCTGAGCACAGGGGGAGCAGAAACCCCAGCTGAGTGGGGGAACACACAGGCAGGGCAGGACAGTTGCCAACCAGGCTGGCCTGGTCCAGAGGTGCTGCCGGGAAGTGATTCCACGGCAGGGAGGGAGCCACCAGGGACAGGGCTCAGTGGGGCGGTGACCCCAGGCCTGGCCAGTGAGCTGCAGAAGGATCCCGCCTTGGAGAAGCTGAGGGAACTTGCTGGCCACGGCGCTGCAAACCCCCTTGGGGAAGACTGCAGAGACAGATCCCTGTGGGAGAAGGAATCCCTGTGCCGGGAATGGGCTTCCCAAGGGGAAGTAGAACTGTGGGGAATCAGGAGGCAGCCGGTGGGGCCCCAGAAGTATCATCACCGGCTATTGTACCTGGCCCGGGGTAAGGGAGAAGATCCCTGGAGGTCCCTGCCCATCAGAGAGGAACCTTTCCAGAAGGTGGCTATGAATAGGGTGGGCCCCCTCAGCAGGGCAACCTGGTCAGGGAAGAAATGCATCCTGGTGGTGATGGATTTCGCCACCCGCTACCCAGAGGTGGTGGCTCTGTCCTCCACCGGGGCAGACACCGAGGCAGACGCGCTGCTGACAATCTTCAGCAGAGTGGGGGTCCCCAGCGAGGTCCTTACAGACCAGGGATCCGAGGTCATGTCAGCCCTGCTCCGGGGCATGTGGGAGAAAGGTGGGGTCTGGCCCACCTGGGCCTCTGCATATCACCCTCAGTCCAACGGGCTGGTGGAGAGAGTTCAGGGGACCGTGAGGCTGATGCTGAGGACTTGTATAAATCAGCATCCACAGGACTGGGACAAGTACCTGTCCCACCGATGGCACAGGGAAGTGCCCCAGGAATCACCAGGGGGCTTCCCTTTCCAGCTGTGGTATGGGAGGAGAGTAAGGGGACCCCTAGAACCGGTAAGGGATGATTGGGAGGAGAAGGGGGAAGACCCCCTGGTGGATCTCTCCCCTGAGATGGGAGCCCATCCTCCCATCAGGTGTCCCCCATTCAGAGTAACTGGGAAAAGAGCCCAGAACCTGGAGAGAGAGGCCAAGGACATGCTGGCTTTAGAGGTGATCCAGTCATTCAGCAGCCCAGGGCTGGCCAAGGTGGAGGCGATCAGAGATTGGCCTGTTCCCCAGACCAAGAAACAGGTCCAGGCCTTTAGCGGGATGGCGGGGTACTACCAGAGGTTTGTACCCCCCTTTAGCTCCCTAGCTGCCCCCACCACTAAGCTATGTAAGAAGGGGAAGCCAGACGAGGCGGTCTAGACCGAGCAGGGCCAGAGGGCTCTCTGTGCGCTGAAGGAGGCTCTAATCCAGGGCCCAATAGATCGAGTAAACCCAGACCGGGCCAAGCCCTGTACAGTGTTCACCGAAGCCTCAGACACAGGGCTGGGCGCAGGCCTATGCGAAGGGGGGGAGACCCCCCATCGGGTATCGGAGCAAGGAGCTGCTGCCCTGCAGGCAAAACGGTCAGGCCATAGAGAGAGAATGCCTGGCCATGGGGCAGGCCCTTAAGAAGCAGCAGCCGGACCTATTTGGGTGGCGCTTTACAGTGTATATTCACCACCTCGCCCCGATGTGGCTGCATCCAGGAAAAGGGGCCGATGCCGAGCGGCTGGTGACACAGACACATGGTCAGAGAGGGGACCAGATCAAAAGGGAGGCTCTTAACCAAGAGAGCCCGAAATACAGCCCTCCAGACTGGAGCACTAGGAGAAGACCTGATCTCAGCTTGAACCCCAGGGGTTTTGGGATGGGAAAAGGGCACGGGCCGCATAAACCTTCCCACATGCGGCCTGCAGGTGCCATCAAGGATGTCGAACTGTAACGGCCTGGTGTAACCGGGTTCGAACTTCCCCAGGTCACTGGCTAAAGTGACCCCGCTCAGTATGGTCTCGAAGGGGGGAGAGCTGTGACGAACTAGGACTGTTGTTAATGTTTTCCCTGAGTACTGTGTGGGTGCCTCGGTTTCCCTATGTAGTGCTTGAGTATTTAGGTGGTGGGACAAGGGTGCATGATTGTTACAGAGGGGCCTGGACACAGAGAAGGGCCGACACTCTGTATCCTAGCAACTGATGGCCCCGGCCCCTCCCCTGCAAAGGTGAGAGCTAAAGGTGTTGGAACAAAGGGATCAGGTGACCTCCTGGCCCGGGAAGGAGACAAAGGAGAGAGGAGGGGCTGGACAGTTTCAGTTTTGGGGCTGGCCGGAGAGGAGGGGAGAGGGGCAGACAGGGTCTGGCCTCCCTGCCCCCATTTGGAGCTGTGGGGTGAAATGCAGGGAGCCCCGAGCTGGGGTCTAAGCTCCCTGCCCCCCGGAAGGGCCCGACTGAGGGGTCCTGGATGTACTGACAAGCTCTGGTTGGACTGTGTTCCTGGCATCTCTAATAAACTTTCTGTTCTACTGGCTGGCTGAGACTCCCAGTGAATCTGGGGAAGAGGGGTGCAGGCGCTGACTCCCCCACACTCCGTGACACCTTTCCAGTCCCCTCAAGGGCCCTGCGTCATGGCAAGCAGAAGGCCAGGCCCTGCTCCCCACACGGCACCAGGGGTCACTGGAGAGCCCAGCTCAGGCTCTGGCCGGTCCAAAAGAACCAGCGCCCCCGCTCCCCATTTCATTCGGTGCTGACAGGCTGAGTGTGGGGGAGAGGGGGGCGCACAAGGGCCAGGATCCCACCCTATCCCATCCCGTCCCCTCCCCTGGCTGCCGCGACACGAATGCCAGCAATGCAGGGCGGCGACGGGCACGCCTGCCCCTCTGGGTCCCAGTCTGGCAGCAGGAGGGGAGGGGAGGGGAGGGGTGGCTGATCCTGCCCTGCCTGCCCTGGAGCCGGCGTGTCTGGGGCCTGGCTGGGTGCATGGACGAGCCCTGAGACTCCCGGCTCCATTATAAACACCTGGCGCCGGGCAGCCACAGCCCCAGCCCGGCTCAGGGCAGAGGCAGCAGGCAGCGTCCGGAGGGATCAGTGGGTCGCCGCTAGCTCAGAGGCATGGGGGGCAAAGGGGGCGCCGGGCCCGACCTGGGCCACGCTGGCTCCTCTGGTGGGCAGGGCCAGGGCGGTTCTGGGATGGACAAGGGGGCTGGGCGGGGCCGTGTAGGGCTTGTTGGTCTGGTTCAGACGCTCGCGGGTTCCAGACTCCGGGTCAGTAACCACTTAACTCCCCCCGTCCCTGACTGATGAAAATCCCGCGCCTTACTCTGCTCGGTTTTCCTTGGTACCCGATACCAGGGTGAGGGGCTGCCAGAGCTTTGATCACATGGACTGGCCCAGCCAACACTCCCAGAAAGCCCTCGGGGCCCAATGCGGCCCCCAGGGCTCACGTTCACAGAGATCCCTCTGCCCCCTCCAGCCATGGGCACTGGGGGGGATGGGCCATTCCCACACAGATACCACCTGGCCGGGTCGGCAACCCCAGACACCAGCTCCACCGACAACCCGGCCTGCTTCCTGCTCAGCCCCAGCCAGCGCGGCCTCGCCCAGCACCCCCAAGGCTTGGTCCTGGGGCCAGCCAGGCAGGCATCAGAACGGCACCGAGCTCGCAGCCCTAGATCTGTCTCCCCCCAGCCCTGCCCCCACTGGCGCTGCACCCCTGCCAGTCGGACCTAGGACCCTGGCGGGTTCACACGCACCCCAGCCTGACACCCAGGCAGGCAGATTCAAGACACCATCCCCGAGGGAGACCCATCTCTGAGAGCAGGGCCCCGTTCGCAGGTACCGGCTTCCCCTAGCCGCCCCCACCAGAGCGGACAGGAAAGGTGCCCAGAAGGAGGGGACGCTCTCTCTCAGGCCAAGTGGGGAAGCCCCCCGGGGTGCATAGGGCCCAGCTGGCAGGGCCGTGTGTCCAATAGACCCGGGTAATTCATCCCGTCAGGGCCCAGCCCCAGTGGGATCCAGCCCCGGCCAGCGTGGGGCGTCTGGGATTCCAGCCCCACCGGGCCGTCCTGCCTGGATCGCGGGGTCAACGCCAGAGCGGTCTCTGCCTGGTGCCATTCCTGCAGCCCCAGTGAGACCTGACCCCCCCGGCCCAGCGCCGGGCTCGGCACGCCTGCTCCCCCCGGAGCAGCTGGAGCCAAGGCGGCGCGTGATGTGGGGAGGGAATTCTCCCTGGCCCCCGTCACTCCCATCCTTGGCTCCCTCCTGCACGCCGCAAGCCGGTGACTCAGCCCCCCCGCCCCGCCAGCCCCTCCCCTGGGCACAGGGCCAGCGGGAGCACACAGGCAGACCTGGATGGGCTCAGCCCACGGATGAGAAACCTCCATCCGCACAAGATCATCCTGCCCCCTGGAACGGCCAGGGCCACCACCTCCACCGGGGGCTGCTCCCAAGAACCCTCCTCCCTGCCCCAATGACAAACAGCCGCGCTGTGAAAGCCTCGGGGAGCAGCGGGGGGGTGTCGGAGCTCCCGGAGCGGCCAGGGCCCATCAGGCTCCCCCAGTGTGAGATCAGCCGCAGTCGCCTCTGACCACAAACGCCGAAGGAGAACGGCACCCGAGGGCGACGCGAAGACGGAGCTGCTCCAAACAGAGAAGTGGCCTCGTCCCAGGGCTGCGCTGAGGTTGCGGCCGGCCAGCAAAGGAGAACGGAGCCTGAAACGCATGGGCTAAAACAGCGGTGTTGGAAATGTGAATGGTGCGTTTGCCACGGTTTCAAGCAGCCATGGTCTCTGTACCCAAAGAAGTCCAGTGACTGCTCAGTGTGGGACAATATCACTATTAACATCTTCGAGGTGAGATTTTCCCCATTGTATTTCCCAAGCAACTATCCACGTTCAAATCACACACAGCTGCAGCCCCAAGCGTCCATCTCACCCCGCTGGCCAATCACCCCATTAACACTGGTGCCTACTGGAGGCCAAGCAACCCACAGAGCCACACACAAGCACCCCGGTCTCCAGACTGCTCCACTCCTGCATCTTCACTGCCTCCTAAACCCCCGGCTGTGTGTGTGCATGAGAGAGAGACCCCCGCGCCCCAATCACTCCGTCACCCTTACTGACTGCTCCCCTCCTTCCGAAAGCTCTCGTCCGCCGAAGCCCCTAGGCTCTGAGACCCAGAGCGACTGTTCCGTCCCTGTTTCACTACAGAGCAGTGGACGCTAAAGGCCGACGCCTCGTGGTATCTCCTCTCCTCGCAACACCAGCACAGTTCCCGGCGGCTGCAGGAGCGCAGAAAGGATCGTGTCCGGATCAGGGCCCCGCCGTGCGGGATGCTGGACACGCACGAGGGAGACATGGCCTGACGAGAAGCGCTCAAGTCTTGGGCAGAGCCCCGCCCCTGGGCACTCCATGGCAGAGTCCACGGCAGAGCAGTTAGGAGTTTATAAGTGTGACAAACTAGGACTGTTGTTAAGGTTTCCCTGAGTACTGTGTGGGTGCCTCGGGTTCCCCTATGCAGTGTTACAAAGCCCTAGAAGGCAGGGGTGGGCAGAGGCCTGGACACAAAGAATGGCCCTGTCTCCTGGCAACAAATGGCCCCGGCCCCTCCCCTGCAAAGGTAAGAAATAAAGGTGTTGAAACAAAGGGATCAGGTGACCTCCTGGCCCGGGAAGGAGACAAAGGGGGAAAAGGGGCTGGAAAGTTTCAGTTTGGAACTGGCTGGAGAGGAGGGGAAAAAGGCAAACAGGGTCTGGCCTCCCGGCCTCCGTTTAAAGCTGTGGGGTGAAATGCAGGGAGCCCCGAGCTGGGGTCTAAGCTCCCTGCCCCCCGGAAGGGCCCGGCTGAGGGGTCCTGGTTGTACTAACAAGCTCTGTTTGAACTGTGTTCCTGGCATCTCTAATAAACCTTCTGTTCTACTGGCTGGCTAAAACTCCCAGTAAATCCGGAAAAAAGGGGTGCAGGGCCGGACACCCCCACACTCCGTAACAATAAGGCCGGCCTATTTGTGAGTCCCTTGGGAAGAGAGAGAGAGACGGGAAAATCCCCGCTGGGCTCTGGGGCAGGATGCGCCACACGTCCCAGCAGCTTCCCCCGGGGGCGAGGATCCCACAGGCGGATGCCCAGCTGAAGGCGGGATGGGGTCCATTTTTAAATCTTGCCCCTTATTGTATCCCACCTGCCCCTGCATCCTGTATCACCCTGTATCCCTGCAGCACGGGAATTGTATTCTTCCTCCGGAGCCCACACGCAGCTTGCGCACCTCAGAGTGCCAGCGGAGAGGTGGCCTCTGCCCTGGAGAGCATGCGATGCCACGAGTGAGGGGCACTTGGGGAAACGTCACTGGCCACGAGATCCCAGCGACCACGTGACATGCCCAAGAGGGAGGGGACGAAAGCGTTGGAAGGCACCCGTCACACGCACACAGGCAACGTTACCCGCTATGGATGGAGGATGAAGGCTATAAACGGCACCAGGATCGCACTCTCCCGCCGGCAGCCAAGGGCTGGACCCAGCATTCCAAAGACAAGAGAGAAACCTTTGCTAACCGGAGGGCAACGCAGCTTCCTGGCCGTGGAGCGAAGTCTCTGCCTGCCTGGCAGCCGAGAGAGGAAATAAAGGGATGAGAAGAGACAGGACTGGAAAGGGGGCACACAGCTCCGGTCTTGCTTCCTCCCCTTAACTCCGCTCCTCGTGCACAAGAAGTCATCGGTCGTTTCTCAAACACCCTCTCAAACCGCAGGCAGATGTGTGGCGTCTCACCAGGGTTTGTCGCTTGTGCACATACACTATTTCTGTTGTCATCGTGGTCCGGCATCTAGTGGCTGATTCAGACTTTTCCCCCGACAAGGTCCCAGGCACGGATTTGAATCATTGTCACCATCTCTGTAATATACGTTCTCTTTTCAATTTGCAGCACCGACTCCTGAGGTGCAGTTTGGGGACGAAGCAGGTAACTTAGCTGGAAACAAGGGCAGCCCGTACACCCCAGCACGTTTCTCCTTCCCTCGAGTCTGTACTTAATCTGTAGTAAACGACGCAAGGGAAGTTCACAAACAGGACTTGCAAGGATTGTGCTGAGCTCATAGGACCTATGAAGTCAGTGATTCCCCCTGACTTCAATGGGCTATGGACCAGACCCACACAGAGCCGTATGCAGTACCAGAGGATGCAAACCGTGCATCTGAAGTTGCAGAAGAAAATGTGATACGGTATTCTTGGAGAAATAGCACCTAATTGTAGACTGCACGTGTACAGAGTTAAGGGTGTGGCTGCAACTTCAATTCTTGCCTTTCCTGACTCTGACGTGCCTAGCTGTACAGTTGTCGGGTTAAATACACCGTTGGGTTTGCAGCAATATTTTGCTTCTTTATCATCTATAAGCAAGACCTGAAAGCTGGGGGCTTTTCCACCTTAGAAATCCCTAGAACGCCAGGTCCCCGCTTCTCCCTAGAGGTTATTCAGACCCATGGAGAGAGAGCTCCCTCCAGGCTGGCCTACACAAAGGGGTAACAAACGGACGTAAAATTGAAGGCGTGAGTTCCACCAGTGCCAACCCCTATTCACACCCCGCCCCACCCCCGAGCACCGTCCTGAAGCTGTTCCAACCCCCAGTGCAGATGCAGCGAGGTCGACGGAAGAATTCTTCTGTAGAGCAGACAAGCCCTCACTAATTTCCTGATTCCAAGAAATAGCCACTCAGCCCCTATTTATCCCTTTAAACTTTCCGTCTGAACAGTCGCAGAGTTCTCACACCCCGTTCCACCCTGCACCCTCTCCGAACCAGGGTGCTTGGGACAGGGATCCCTCTGATCCTTCAGCACCACTACAGAACTGAACAAATAACACTGCTGTGCTGTTACACACTCGAAAAATGTGTGTAAGTGAGAAAACCTTCCGGGGAGAGGGCAGCTTTCCTCTTAAGAAAAAGGGTTTTCGGCTTCGTGGCAGCAAAGAAAACCTTCCCCGGGTGACCTGACGCAGCGCTGTCCTCCTGAGTCTGCCATCAGCACATCTCCCCAGAGCAAGATTAGCAAGACTCCAGCCGAGTTCCCTGTGCTGTCCTGCGCCCCCGGGTGGCAGCAGCAGGAAGCTGGAGCGTCGTCGAGGAGCAGAACCCGTAGAACCCGTAAGCCCGAGGCTGGGGAGGCGGCGCGAGGGAGACCTCTTCTCCCCGTCAGGAGGCTCTGCACAGGGGAGATGAGAGAGCAGGGGGCGTGTGGATTCCATCAGACCCCCACCAGCCCGATACGGACGCCCCAGAACAGGTACAAGGACGGCACCCGTCGGTAGCAATCCCAGCACTTTCCTCCTTCCCTGGCAGCTGGGGGGGTTGGGCTTGATCACCAGGGCATCACCCTGGAACTCACTCTCCTCCTCCCCTTGTCTGGCATATTGGTCTCTGGCCAGCGGGTGTCAGGCCTGCCTGAGCGCGTTAGTGGACTGCACCATTCAGGACTGGCTGGAAAGGCAGAGAGATATGCCCAGCGTCTCCTCCCAGGGCTGGGCTGGAAACACCAGCCTGCTTGCATGTCCAGCTGGGCACTCTCCCTGGAGATCCCAGCATGCAGTGCTGCATCTTGAGCCAAGCAGATTTTATTTGCAGCGGGGCGGAGTGTTGCATGCTGGGACATGTAGTCTCCAGGAGCCACCTCGAGGACAGCCGCCCAAGCACCAGCACTGCCTTCCTATCAGGGTGAAGCTTCAGCCCCGCACTGCAAGCTCTCAGCGAGCGGATTCGATGGAGCCGGTGTCTCAGAGCTCCCCGGCATGCTCCCGCCCACTGCGCCGTGATGGGACAGCACTGGAAGTCCCAAGACTCAGAGCGTCTGGCCGAAGCGGCGTGTCGGGGCACAGGGCAGGCTGCAGAACGGGAGGGGACGGATGTCTTAAACAACCTGAACCCTTTCATCTCTAGCAGCCATGTTTGCTCCAGGAGCCCCCTCCTGGGCTCTGCAACACCGAGCAGAATCCGGGGCGCAGAGTTCAGATTCCACTTCCAGGAGAGAGGCGCCAGGAGCAGTGCTTACTCGGTGGGAGAGACAAAAATGACAGGGCACCCCCAGGGCCGGTGTGTGCAACTGCACATTCCTATCCCGCTCTCCACTGGTCTGTTACTCTGCTCCGGGTCTTGTCTACACGCAGAAGTGGTGTCAGTTTAACTTAACTTGCTCCAGACCCACTCTGGATTATTCCAGGTTAGCTTCAGACCATTAGGAATCAGTGTAAACTAAACTGAAATCAGCCGCTCTTGAACAGAAATCCGAGTGTGCATGCAGGGGTGTGCACCAGGTAACTCATTCATTACAAGCCACACCTGGCCTTAAATCACGGCAGTTCCCCTGTGCAGACAGGCCCTTGCACGGGATGGTGAACTCTTTGGGCAGGCCCTGCATCTATCCAGCACCTGCCCAACGGGGCCCTGGGCTTGACTGGCGCCTCTGGGTGCTACTATGCCATGAGCAACGGCTTTCGGGATTCTGCTTTCAACAGAACACGGAGCCTCTTCCTTCGACGTCCAGGGAGCCGGGGGCGGAATGACCCCTGGGGCGTCGCTCCCACGCACGGGACGCTCAGGGGGCCTCGACCGTGGCTTAGGGACAGAGCGCTAGCCCCACATATTACTCAGACGCGGGCATTCGCTCATAGCTCAATGCGTGCCGTGACAATCCTTGAACGTCCCTCTCCCCAGGGCCGGGAAAGGACCCGGGAACAACGCCTGCCTGGTGGGTTTCCTCGCTGAGCGAACACCTTTGGGACGCTGCTGCTCGGACAGCATCCTTTCATTCGCAACGAGGGATTGTGATCATTAATCACTGGTGTTACGCTAGCACCCAGGAGCCCTACTTCCTGTCTTGTGTGCAGACCCTGGCTGCTCCCCGGACACAAAGGCCACTCTCGGAGCAGGTGCATAAAACTTACAGGAGTCTCGAGGAAGCTACCAAAGGATACACGGGCCGGCTGGATACAGAGAAACCCAGCAGTGCTCCTCATGCCATCCTGGTCAGCCCAGCCTTCAGAGCTCCCCTGGGGACAGCCAGCACCGGAGGCCGCGGCACTGCTGTTCTTTGCAAGTGCTACTGTAATACGCTGCGCGTGCACAGAAGATAACGCGGTCCCTGCCCGGAAGAGCTTACGTTCTCCTGCAACTTCCTCCGATGGGCGTACAGACCGACTGCGAGAGAAAGGGGCTTGTCACAGGAGAGTGGGTCCCTGGGAGCAGAGCAGGCCCAGCTCCAGGTCAGAACAGGAGACGCAGCTCAGCCAATGAAAGGAGGCAGGGGACTCCCGGGGCTAGAGTGGCCTGTCGGAGGGCAGGAAGAGGATGGCCAGTGGGGCAGGCTGCGCCAGGAGGGAGGAACCACAGAGCAGGTGGGTCTGGGAAGCAGCCCTGGGGCTGGGGTTCCAGCCAGGGGAGGAGAACCGGCGGTGAGAAGGGAGCTGGCTGGGACTGGGAAGCAGCCCTGGGGCTGGGGTTCCAGCCAGAGGAGGAGAACCGGCGGTGAGAAGGGAGCTGGCTGGGACTGGGAAGCAGCCCTGGGGCTGAGGTTCCAGCCAGAGGAGGAGAACCGGCGGTGAGAAGGGAGCTGGCTGGGACTGGGAAGCAGCCCTGGGGCTCGGGTTCCAGCCAGAGGAGGAGAACCGGCGGTGAGAAGGGAGCTGGCTGGGACTGGGAAGCAGCCCTGGGGCTGAGGTTCCAGCCAGAAGAGGAGAACCGGCGGTGAGAAGGGAGCTGGCTGGGACTGGGAAGCAGTCCTGGGGCTGAGGTTCCAGCCAGGGGAGGAGAACCGGCGGTGAGAAGGGAGCTGGCTGGGACTGGGAAGCAGCAAGAAGCAGGATTACCAGAGATCCCAGGAGGAAGGCTTAGAAGCCCCAGGACAAAGCGTGAGCGGAGGACCGGGTTTTGTCTGTTCTGTGCTTGTCTGGAAAAATAAACCTACTTAATGGAGGCCGGGCATGGCAGCGAGGGCTTGTTACGCTGGGGAGAAGCCCTGCCGGGCTGCATACGGCACAGAACGGGGGAACTTCAGCCAGCCCCAATCCCAGAGGAGACCAGGTGGCTCTTCGGTGCCCAGCGAAGAGGGGGAAAGAGGGGGTGCTCCCGTATTCCAGGGATAAAGGGAACCCGGAGCGTGAAACAGGGACGCATTCTGGTCTAAACGATCCGCTCCTCTGATCTCCTGCACACCACACTCTCCCCGCTCCTGCGTGACGGAACGACAAGCCCCTTGACACAGACACGTGGTCCTGAGCCCGGGGCCGCAAGCGAAGGACTTTGGCGTTTAACTCCTGTCTCTGCCAGGCATTCAGCGAGTCACTTCACCTCTATGTGCCACTTTCCACACCTGTACATGGGACGATACCAGTCAATGCACACGAGGGAAGCCAGCGTCGCCAGCCCAGGCATTCAAACCCATGAGTCAGGCCACGCAAAATCATGAGATTTCTTTCAAAAACCATGAACTTGGGGGTCTTTTCATTTGCTTTCTAGTTTCTGATCCTTTACGGTCACACTCGGGTCACAGCGTCAGGATGTCCTCCGTTCTCACAAGCCCTAGAAATTTACTGTCACAAAAGCCAAGATTTGCCCAGAATCTCCCAACCCCAAGAGCTGGGACTGAGAAAACCACCAGAAGTACCAGACTCCGGATCGAAGAGGAAAGCTGACAGCCCCGTGACACTGACCCTGACCCGCTCCGCAGGAGAGGCAGTAAAGTGACTCGCACAAAGCAAACAAACTAGAAAAAAACCCAGTCACTAGTCATTCGCTCCTCTACCCTCTCCACACCGGGCGGTGGTCTGCTGATGGCGACCCTAGGTTTGTAAAGTGCTTGGACTGGGAGATGAGACAGATCTGGGGAAGGGAGGAGCAAAGATCCGATGGAAGAGGTTACAAATGGCCCACCCGGGCCCCAAATGCTGACTGGCGAGAGCAGCACTAGCTCAGATGGCAGAACAAAGAAAACATCCCCAGCAGGGAGAGCCCGAATGGAAGAGTCCAACAAGCAGGGCAGCTACCCAGAGAGAGACCCACTGATACTACAGGGCCAAGTCACAACAAGTCAACCCCAGGCGCTGAGTCAACCCGAACACTGTGGGTGTATTACCCCCCGCCTCCTATATATCTGTAGCGCTTTCCATCTACCAAGTCCTGGACAAGTATTAAGCAACCCGCACGCCTCCCTGCGAGGGAGTTAAGTATCTTCGCTGATCTCACTTCATTGCTGCACGCAGGAGAGTCAGCATTTCCCAGCAACAGTGAAAATAGAACTCGGGACTTCCTACTGCAAAGGGACCCGAGACTCTCCTTCAGCTACCTGCCGTACTGGGCCCATGACACACAGCGAGGCAGGTGTCTCTGTGCAGCAGAGTGCAGTGGTGACACAGGCACCCTAGCCGGGTCAGTGATGTTATCCCCATCTCACAGGTGCAGACCAGACGCAGGGCAACTCCCCCAAGGACACGCACCCAGGGGCTGAACCCAGATCTCCCAGTCCATGGCCTGACCAATAAGCCAGCCTCCCTCCCTCGCACCCTGACTCCAAAGGGAAGAAGACAGACCCGTATCCCTGTCTTCACAAGCTGTGGAACCAAACTCCATTTCTCCCCACACCCACTATTTTAATTCCCAATACACTGAGAGTCCTGGGGGGGAAGCCTCTGAGGACTGCCTGCGTTATTAGCGGGGCTCTAGACCAAGCCCTTGTCTACACACAAACCTGAGCCAGTTTAAAATCAGACCTTTAACGAAACCGGTGCAAGCAGGTGTGCACATCAAGGCCCCAACGGCTTTGGCCCCAATCCTGCCACCACACCCAGGCGGTGCCTGCACAGGGCAACATCCTGGGATCTGACTGCTGCTTTGGGGGCTTAATCTGAAACGGATTTTTCCCAGGAGCGACCCCAGCTACAGACAACGACCCCTGCTTCTTTGGGTGGGAGGGGGCAGGCAGATTATAAAATAGGTTTGATATTTTAAATCGGAAATTAGCTACGGCGCCCAGAGCTCAGCCCCCCCCCCCCCACTCCACCCCCCTTCCCCACGCAAGGCACAGTCCCCTGGCAGAGCGTGTATCAGAGACTGGACTCATTACACAGGACGGAGCAACAAACATCCTAGCTCCCACTAGACGGCATGAGAAGACAAGTTATAAGACTCTGACAGGGGAAGTAGCATGAACTGGGATCCCCATGAAACCCTCACTTACCGCGGGACCCCGGGCAAGTCACTTAATCTCCTGTGCCTCAGTTTCCCATAATTACCCCTTTGTCTGTCTAGGCTGGGAGCTCTGCAGGGTAGAGACTCGCTCTTACTGGGTCTGTCTACACTGCAGTGTAAGCCCCGGGTCAGCAGTGCTCGAGGGAGCAGACCCGGGGTGTGTTAATCTAGGGCGTGAGCGGCTCCACTCCCTTGTGACCCCAGGGGTGGGATTGTTGCGCCCGGGCCCCAGCCTGGGGCTCCGGCGTCTCCACAGCGCTATGCAGGGACAAGCCCAACCAGCCATATCCCAGATTTCCCAGCCCCCTCCCAAACCGGGGCCGCTCCGGCCCTTTGTGCGTGGGGCAGCGCGGGAGCACTCGACTGGCCCGAGGACAAAGGAAGTCGGCCCGGGGCATTGTGAGATATTTTCGGCGAGCTCCTAGAGCACGGGTCCAGTGGGGCTGTGTCTGCACTGCAAAGCAACAGGGCTTGACCCCTGGGTCCTGGCTTGACTCAGGGTCGGACTCTCCGCCCCCATGAGGCCCTGGGTCCGAGCCTGGGTTAGTGCGACTGGCGCGTAGGCGGAAGAGGGCTTCGGCTCGAGGCTGAGTTTCAACCCTGGGCTTACGCTGCAGTGCGGACGTGCCGAGCCTTGCTCAGCTGGGCCTCACAGGCTACTGGGAGAAGGGCGCCCCAGTTTGAATCCCAGGGAGCACAGGCTCACCCCCCAGAAGGGTCATCTCAAACCTCCATCCCTTTGCTCCCGGCCGCCTGAGCTGCGTGCGGCTCGTTGCACTGGGGCTATTTCAGGAGGGACTGTCCACGCCGCCCAGCTCGCAGGGAGCTTTCCCCAAGGGCGTGTACTGCTATCAACATCACCCGTACTGCGGCACAGCCCCAGGGCCCCGGGCCGTGACCTCAGCGTGCCAGGCGCTGGACAGACACAGAGCAAACAGCTCCTGTCCCACGGACTTTACAATTGAAGCTGTGCTAGACAACTGGCCAACAGCCTATCACAGCCTGAGACCACTGCTTATCCTGCTGGCCAGTCCTTTCTCAGTGTTTTCTTCTCCTCGCCGGCCTGTCTGCATTCAGCCGTTGTCGCTGGTTGTATGGTCGCTGGAGCAGGGACCATTGGGGTCCCGCTCCATGAGTCCAGCACCCAGGCGTTACGGCCCACCCAATAAATACAGGATTTGAGGGCAGGTTGTTAGAAGGCGTTAGCTAATGTGTTCGAACACTCCAGCACGTGCTAGCTGGCGAGCCGGCGGGGGTGGGGGGTGGGGTGTCCACATTCAACTCCACCTACTTAGCATGTGTGCGATGCTACGCAATCTGCTCCACACTGGAGAGAGTTACAAGGCTAGCCGGACTGGGTCAGCTAGCACCGAGTGGGAGTCACCCGGAGTCCAACTCTCCTGCTATAGTGCAGCGTCTTCCCCACCCAGGCAGCTGGTCTGTGCGGGGTGCCTCGGGCGAGATTGTTCAGGGAGCACCCCGGGGCTGCAGTACCGTATCCAGGGCTGTCGCAATGGGGACACGGATAGAACGCCACCAGCCTGACACTCCCACACGCTCCAGCAACAGATGTGGGATTATTATCATTTGTACCGTGGCAGCACCAATGAGTCTCCATCCCGGAGCAGAACCCTGTGTGCTGAACAACCTTAGAACAAAGCGACAGTCCCTGCCCCAGAGAGCTTCCAAGGTAACCGGAGAGCAGGATTTCCAGCTCAGGACGGAGTTTCTGGGGCTTGACCAACGGTGGGTCGCCGCACACCCCTTCCAGCCCTGGCCACGACCAGCGGAACCATCACCCCCCATCAGGTCAATGCGTCGTCTATTTATTATTGTTAATTTGTACAGTGGTAATGCCTGGGCCTGCTGCCACGTCTGATCTAGCCACTGGTCCATCCAGGCTGGGATCCCGTCTCTGACAGTGGATGCTTCAGAACCGAGAGCGAAACCCCGCTCAGGGAGGGTGCTACAGTAACGTGGCTCTGGTGGATGGCACGAATCCTGGACCCAGGGATTTAT
Organism: Macrochelys suwanniensis; assembly: GCA_033296515.1. Taxonomy (NCBI): domain Eukaryota; kingdom Metazoa; phylum Chordata; order Testudines; family Chelydridae; genus Macrochelys; species Macrochelys suwanniensis. The sequence continues at coordinate 142,372,903 of CM065778.1, forward strand.
ATCCCTGACACGTTGTACTGGATGGAATGTCACTAGTGGGATGAGTTTGGGGTTCTCAGTCTAGTCCCTGTGGACACCGGCCCGCCTTATTGCCACACCTGCCCCATCACCGCACACACGGGGAACGGGGGAGCCCTGCAAGGCCCTGTGCCAAAGGGGGGGGGGGGAACGATGGGGCCCTGGCGGGGCCCACGGGGAGAGCGGGAGCGGGGTAGCAAAGGGGGCCGGCGGCCAGGAGGAAAGAGCCCAGTGGGGTACAGGCGCGGGATAGCAGCCAGGGGGTACCGCAGATGGGGGCTGAGCAGGACAGCCCTTGTCCCCACACCCGGCTGGGGAGCTACGGTCTGACCCTCTCCCGAGCCCTAAAATCCACTCCAGAGTTTAACACACAAAGACGGGGGGGAGGGGCAGGGGATCCCCCCCCCTGCAGGGGGCTCAGCACAAACCCCAGACAACAGCCATTGTCCCACCTCCAAACTTTGCAGAACTGAGGGGGGGGGGGTCCCGGGGCCCAGGAACACGGAGCAGGTGGGGACGTGTGTGTGTGCGGGGGGGGGGGGGGGGTCCCCGGCACACGGACCCCCCCCGACAGATCCGCGCCATGGAGGACTTCCCGGGGGGGGGGGCGCCCCTTTCGCGCGGCGGGCTCGCCACGCCGCCCCCGGAGCCGTCCCGCGCCCCCGGATCGGGCCCCCCCGGAGCCGCTCGCCCGTGGGCCCGGCCGGCCCCAGCCCCACTTACCCGGGAGAAGGGCCGGGCTCCCGCCGCGGGGGGGGAAACTCAGCGCGCCCCGGCCCCGGGCCCGCCCGCCCCGCCGGCCGCCGAGTGGCCCGGGCCCGAGCCGGGCTGCCCACGGGGGGCCGCGGGCGCGAGTGGGGCGGGCCGCCGGGCAGAGGCGGCCCCTTCCCTTTGTTCGCGAGCTTCCCCCGGAACAATGGCTGCTGCCGCGGCTCGCCTGCGAGCTCCGCTCACGCACAGACCCACCCCCCTCCTCCCGAGAGAGGCCCCGCCGCCGCCCCGCCTCTCCCCGCCCGCCCCCTCCGCGCCGCGCCGGGCCGGGCCGGGCCGGGCCGCCCGGGAGAGACAAAGCGCCGAGCCCGCCCGGGGGGGGGGGGGCGCCCCCTCGGAGCCGAGCCCCGCCGAGCCGGCAAACCCTCCCCCGCAGCTCGCCTCCGCCTGGGGGCAAAGGGGGGCAGGGACTTGGGGGGCTCATGCCAACCCCAAAGCATCAGCCCGGTGCCCGGCTCCAATCACGAGGCTTTTCAAAAAAGGAATTGGGGGGTTCCCAGTCCTGAGCCTTTGTGGGCTGCAGCCCCGGGGGGAGGGGGGGGGGGCTTGCTCTCCTCTTTGTGAAGGCAAGCTGGGTGGGGGGGGGGGGGGGGCGCCCCTCAGTCCCAGGCCTCCAGGAGCCGGGGCTTCAAGCCCCACACACACAGGTCCTGGCCTGGGAGTAGGGTGACCAGATGTCCCGCTTTTATAGGGACAGTCCCGATTTTGGGGGCTTTTTCTTGTATAGGCTCCTATTACGCCCCACCCCCTACCCTGATTTTTCACACTTGCTGTCTGGCCACCCTACCTGGGAGCCAAAGGGTCAGGCTAAACTCCAGCAGGGCTCGGGCTGGGAAAGCCCAGGGCTCAGGATCATCTGGTTATGGTGGCCCCACTGATGGGCCAGGTGCTTCCCATCAAGGTGCAGATAAGCCGCCCTGTCATCCCACTGTCCCTGCATCCATGGGCCCGGGAGTGGCACCAACTTAACTACAGCTGTTTAAATGGGTTTTGTGTGTAGCCGGGCCCGAAGGAGGCAGGGCAGGACCAGAATCACAGGGCAAGTGGGTCTTTAGGGGGAGAAGGCAGAAGCCTGGTGTAGAGGCCCGGGGAGGGCACACCATGCATAGGGGGCTGCCTGAAAGGAGGGTCTGGCTTGATGGCTCTCGCGCCCCTCCCCTCCACTGCTATAAATCTGGAGCAGCCGCATGTAAATACAAAATAAATAAATAAGGTGGGAGCTTTCAGAGGCTTTTCTGAGACAAGGGTGGTTTGGGAATTGAATGGAAAAGGCCTTGAGAAAATAACAATCGGGTCATGTATTAACCGGCCCGTGCTGCCTGCAGCTCTGGGACTCAGCTGGTCCCCAAGGCTGATGGAAGGGTCGGGGGTGCAAGAGGAGCTGCCCCTTTAATCTGTGCTGCTGCTGTGGATTTTTAACAAAGGAGGGAAATTCAGATCCAGACTCCCCCAGGCGCAGGGGTGTCCAGGCCGAGTCGTGATAACAAGAGCGACACGCTGGGAACAGGCTTTGGCTCCCCACCTTGTGCAGGGCGATGGGCCTGTTGGTCCCTGGCAGACCTGCTCCTGAACCTGAATTTCCTGCTCTGTGCAGGAGCTCAGATGAGTGGATCATGCAGATCCCTTCCCCTCTCCATCCTGCTCCTGCAGCTGTCTCTGCTCCTGTCCTGCTCCACACACCAACAGGGGCAGGAGCGGCTGGGCTGCAAAGAGGCAAAGCACTAGGAAAGAGCAGTCTCCAAAAGAACCGCCCTGTTCACTTCCTAACCCTATTTCCCAACAGCCAACTCAGTTTGGCTGCACGCGGCAATTTTACATGGTTAGAGGCAGCTGCCATTTATGATCCAGAGGAGACGCACACACTGTGCTCTCTCCTGGAGACTTTGCTTTTGTTCTTTCTCCCTCAACTAAATGGAAGTGTCATTCATACTGGGCTGCTCTGGAAAACAGACACAGACAGCGCCCCCCACCCCCCCTGCATTTTAAAAAAATCAAGTCAGGCCCTAAAAATCGAGATTGGCTTACAAATCATGATTTTAAAAGTAACGTGTTTTGCGTCTTTGCTTTGCCTTTGAGGTTCTGAGCATTTAAGGGTCTTTATTACAAGCTCTTCTCTGCAACCTGGAGGGCTAGGAACTTACTCCTAAAAAAGAAAGACAACTGAGGGTCTCACATCACAACATGACTCCTCATTTCTCCGGGCGTCTGCACTAAGCCGGGACACTGGCTGCATGAAGTGGCCAGTGCTCTCATTTGTCCTTGCACCAGGATAACCACTCCCTGTGGCAAACCTGTTTCTGACAAAGCCACTATGACACCTGCCAACCATGGCTGCACTGGGGTATTCTGGGGCACCTCCCCCATCACGCCCTGTGCAGGAACGGGGAGCGGGGCCAGGCACTGAACGGAGGGAAGGAGCAGACGGGGGACAGAAATGCAGCAACTAAATGCATCTAGGTGCCTGCACATATTAAAGAGAAGCCACTGTCCATGGCGGCAGAGCTCAGGACCCCGCACGGCAAGGAGCTGATACAACCCAGACCTGGGAACTGCTGCTCCCGGGCGATAAGGAACTCCCGCCCCCTCGGTGACATGCCTGCAGCCGGCCTGGGCGAGGCAGGGGAGCGAGTCAATGCGGCGAAGACAGCTGCACATTAAGCGCAGCTGGCCGGGAAATGGTTGTGGGTTTTTCCCCCCCCCGTAGAAAATTACAATTTTTTTACTGTTTCATTTTTTTTCTTCGATTTTTTCAGGTTTTCATCAGAAAACTGCACCTTTTTCAGCTTTCCGCAACCAGAAACCACCTTTTTTCCCATTTGAAATTTTAAAAGGTTGGTTTCCGGTTTCTAAAACTCCAAATATTTCCAGTTGCTTGACAAACACCCCCCACCCCCCGCCACCTTTTTCTTTTTCCAATGGGAGTTTTCATGAAAATCTCCATTTGGTCAAAAAGCCAATTTCGTTTCAAAAACAAACATTTGGGTGATGACGCTGGGGATGGGGCTCGGCGAACGGGAGCTCTGCGCGCTGTACAGCATTTTGGCTTGTGGCACCATGAGATCCCATCCCGGGTTATCTTCGCCTCGCCCGGGGCCATGCTGAGCTAGGCACGTTACAGTCTAGAAGGCCGGGTCCCTGCCCCGCGGAGCTCGCAGCCCAGACGGGGGAGGTGTAGGCAGGAGAACGACCCATCCCTGGGGTTTAGCATGTGTCTTGCTAATGTCACAGGTATTGTACCGAGTCTCTCCCCCGCAGCTCCCCACATCGGAACTGCTGCTGCTTCACGGAGGTGGGTGCCGGCACAGCGGGAGGCTAAGACGTCTGTCTGTCTACAGTAGGTCTGGCGCGCCCATCACTGCAGCACCGAAGTGTGGTCCACGGCGTGCAACGCAGGAAACAGCAACCCCCCAGTGGAAAGCACATGCACAAACAAACCCCCTATCGCACACCAACAAGCCTGCTGTTGCACACCCACGCCCTGAGGTTATCAGCTTCACCTGACTCCGAGTGTTATGTCAGACACCAGCTGGGCTCACACCAAGGCCCCTGGACCAGAAACGTGAGTCTGCATAGCCGGGGCTAAAGATCTCAGCTCCACACCTGGGGCCAGAACACCCCCCGTGCTCTGCCCTCTGCCTCCCCATCCTTCTGGAGTGTGGGCAATAGGCCCCCCTCCTCCCCCGAGAGGCTGGAGCGGCAGCATCGGGGCGCCTTGTCCTCCCAGGAACTGTAATGGGGTGCCACTCCTGTAGGCAGCAAACGGGGTGCCTTCTCTTCCACAGGGAGGCAGCAGTGGGGGGACCCCAGTACTTACACCACAGACTTACACCCAGGGCGGTGGGCGTGAGGACGGCTCCCTCTCCCCACCCCCCCCAGGAGCTGTCACGTCTTACGTGCAGAGCCTTCCTGCGCCGGGGCCAGCCAATAAGTGGAGGCAGCCTAGGGAACTCCCTGCAGGAGGCTGGAGCATGCAATCTTCCTGCACGACACCAGCCAGGGCAGGGGGGATACATGTGGCCCTGCCCTCACCCTGCTGGTCCCCCACTTTGGGAAGCTGGCAGGGTGCCCATGCCCAGCCCCCGCATGCCTGTGCGCATAGGCTGTGCCTGGTCCTCCCTACACGCCAGACATGGCCAGCCACCTGGTGCACAGCATATAGATCAGGGGTTCTCAAATTGGGGGTCGCAAGGTTATTACATGGGGGGGTCACGAGCTGCCAGCCTCCACCCCAAACTTCGCCTCCAGCATTGATAATGGTGTTAAATATATTAACACAGAGGCTTGCTGGGTGAAAGGGGTCACCAGTACAAAAGTTTGAGGACCCCTGATACAGATCATGAGGATGTACGGCTCCTTCGGCCCTGCGGGAGCTCGCCACACCCCCTGCAGGCAACTCGAGGCTCTGCCATTCAGATCAGCTTCCTCCATGGGCGTGGACACCACGGTGTGCGCGCACGGGGACATGCACACGCGTCTAAAACCACACACTGCTGCCAATAGACAAAAAGGGCCGTTAAACGTAAATCAGGTCGGCTGCAGCGTTCATGCACCAAGCAACCGACGGGCCTGGGCACCGGAAGCTACAGAAATGCAGCAGGGTCCAGCAGACAAAGCTCTAAGCCTGTGGCTCAGGAGACCTGGGTGCTGTTCCTGACTTTGCCACCATCCCGCTGGGCGACCCTGGCCAAGTCGCTTCATAGAATCATAGAATCTCAGGGTTGGAAGGGACCTCAGGAGGTCATCTAGTCCAACCCCATGCTCAAAGCAGGACCAAACCCAATTAGAACATCCCAGCCAGGGCTTTGTCAAGCCTGACCTTAAAAACCTCTAAGGAAGGAGATTCCACCACCTCCCTAGGTAGCCCATTCCAGTGCTTCACCACCCTACTAGTGAAAAAGTTTTTCCTAATATCCAACCTAAACCTCCCCCTCTGCAACTTGAGACCATTACTCCTTGTTCTGTCATCTTCTACCACTGAGAACAGTCTAGATCCATCCTCTTTGGAACCCCCTTTTAGGTAGTTGAAAGCAGCTATCAAATCCCCCCTCATTCTTCTCTTCTGCAGGCTAAACAATCCCAGTTCCCTCAGCCTCTCCTCATAAGTCATGTGCTCGAGCCCCATAATCATTTTTGTTGCCCTCCGTTGGACTCTTTCCAATTTATCCACATCCTTCTTGTAGCGTGGGGCCCAAAACTGGACACAGTACTCCAAATGAGGCCTCACCAGTGCCGAATAGAGGGGAATAATCACGTCCTTCGATCTGCTGGAAATGCCCCTACTTATACAGCCCAAAATGCCGTTAGCCTTCTTGGCAACAAGGGCACACTGTTGACTCATATTCAGCTTTTCGTCCACTGTAACCCCTAGGTCCTTTTCTGCAGAACTGCTGCCCAGCCATTCGGTCCCTAGTCTGTAGCAGTGCATGGGATTCTTCCGTCCTAAGTGCAGGACTCTGCACTTGTCCTTGTTGAACCTCATCAGATTTCTTTTGGCCCAATCCTCTAATTTGTCTAGGTCCCTCTGTATCCTGTCCCTACCCTCCAGCGTATCAACCACTCCTCCCAGTTTAGTGTCATCTGCAAACTTGCTAAGGGTGCAGTCCACACCATCCTCCAGATCGTTGAAGAAGATATTGAACAAAACCGGCCCCAGCACCGACCCTTGGGGCACTCCACTTGATACCGGCTGCCAACTAGACATGGAGCCATTGATCACTACCCGTTGAGCACGACCATCCAGCCAGTTTTCTATCCACCTTACCGTCCATTCATCCAGCCCATACTTCCTTAACTTGCTCCTTAACAGAGCTTCCCCGCTCTGTGCCTCAGTTTCCCCTCCGCCCCCACCCTTTGTGTACGTTGCCTATTTAGCTAGCAAGCTTCTCAGGGCAGGGCCTGTCTCTATGTCCGCGTCTGTGCGATGCCCAGCACAAGGGGGCCCCGATCTTCGCAGCTACACACTTCCACAGCACACAGACCTAGTAACAACACCGGGTAGGGGAAGGCAGATACGTATTCAAACACCATCGAACCCGCGCCGATGGCACCTGGACTGAAACGACACGTGTCTGTTCATTTCCACGTTGTGCTAAGTGGGGATGCGGACGCAGACACCGGAGCTCCCCCCACAGCTTGGCTGCTGTTGTATTTTCAAATATTGCAAAATGGGGCGGTTTCCCCCCTTATAAGATCTAGCAGGGCACCAGATATCCCAGCGCCCGCGCGGCGGTCACATGGCGCAGAGAGACGGGCACGGCGCACGGACCCCGAGCGCTTGAAGGCCGGTACCCCAGGACACCCAGAGGGAGCACATCCCTGGGATTCCCCCAAAGGCCCAGCAGCCCTGGGTGGCTGCTCACGTGGTCCTGACGCCAGCCCCAGCTGTTTATGGTTAGAGCGGAGTTAATAATTAAACAGGCGCTGGCTGGAGAGGGAAGGCCGGGATGCAGCTGGGGAGGGGGTGCGTGTCCATTCCCTCCCTCCTGAGGCGCTGGGGCCCCTTCTTGCATTTACGGGGTGCAGCCCAGCAGGGCCCCTTCACCCTGAATTCCCCCCATCTCCGGGGCCCTGATCCCATTTCTGTCTGCCAGGCCCTTCCACAGACGGGCTCTGCCCCGTGCGTGCTGGGTGCGGGGGTGGATCTCTGAGCCGGCAGAGCGGGGCGTATGGCTACTGAGCAGCCCAAGTGGCACCCAGGCCCCGTGCTGCAGACAGGGTCGTGGGCGGAGAGCCAGGCAGCAGCTGGCGGGGGCCTGTCGCACACACCAGCCCCGGGCAGGCCCAATGGAATGCGTGAGGTGGGAGATCGGAGGCACTGAGGGCGGCTAGGGGGCACTCAGGCCTGTTTCCAATCCCAAGGCCAGAGTGTTACAGCCCTGGGAAGCGAAGGCCTCCGCGTATCTCCCCCGCCGCCCAGCCCTGTCCCGGAAGGGCCCTGCTCTCGTGGGGTCTCCTTGGCCTTGCTAGCGAGCAGCCAGCCTCACCTCAGGCAGGGGTTCTTGTGATCTGGTAGGAACTGAGCCGAGACCCACCAGACTCATTGCACACGGGGCCCGGCTCAGCCAGCTAGCTAGCAGCAGCTCTCCGGCACAGCTGGGCGGGGAACTGAGAGCCTCCAGAGTGCAACAGTGGCCCCCTGAGGCAGGCGGGCCCCCGGGCTCGGACTCACTGGGGCCACAGGCCAGGTGGCGGCATTACCAAATCTGACCCTGTTGTCTGGGGCAGTCTGTGTCTTCCAGCCCAGGGGGCTGCTCCCCCTCACAGCCAGACCTGAGGGGGCTGCCCCCCAGCAGCACGGGATCCCCCTAGTCCTAGGGAGTCCTGCCAGCTCCCTGACCTCTGTTCTGCAGCACCCTGCTAGGCATCAGTGCAGGCAGAGCAAAGCCAGCTCTGTCCAGGTCCTGCCCTGCAGCCCCCCGCAATTCCAGCCCCGGATCCCCCCAGGAGCATCCCCTGCACGCAGCTCCCTCTCCCCTCACACGCCAGCCGCGCTGCATGCACAGAACATGGCAGCTGCCACCACCAGCGCAGGGCTGAGCTCCCAGGCTACAACCGTGGCCCACACTTCACCGCTGGCCTGAGCGAGAGGTGAGCCAGCCTTCCCGGGGGGCCAGGGCAGCCCGGCAGCCATCGCTCTGGGGACAGCCGGGGGGCCAGGGAGTGGAGAACAAACTCCCGTCCAGACGACCCCGGGGGGCCAGCAAGGGGGAGTGTGGACACCCACCCAGGATCTGGCTCAGCCCCCTGCAGCTACCCCACCTGCTCCTCCAATGGGCCGCGCCCCATACAGTACGGGGGGGCCCCACACCTCGCTCAGGGCTCATCTCACAGGGAGTAACCACCTAGCACAGGTATATGACGCCTCTCGGGCCGAAGCCCTTCACAAACTGAAATCAGCCACCTCTGGGGTGGAGTGCAGCAAGCAGCTGCTGCCAGTCGGCTGCACGCGTGGGGATATTCTGATCAAGGAAAACCCCTGCTCCTCCGAAAAAGCACCGTCGGGATCTTCCAGCCCCAGGCAGAGCAGACCGGGCTTTGGTCTATAAGGTCTTGACCCACACTGCAAAACCCCGGGCACCAGCCTGCGCCAGACCCAGTCCTTGTGCTGGAAGGCGAGTAGCTAAGGCCAGCCCCGCCGCCACTTCCTGCGAGGCTAACAGCCGGCTGCTCGCTACTGGCCACAGGGGCTGGCGCACCAGGGTCTCTGGTGTGTGGGGCCGAAGGGGCCGCTGGGCCGGGAGCCGCACAGACGGAGCCGAGCCCCCGCCGTCGAACACAGCAATCGAAGGCCTTGCGTCCTCGCTGGTACCAGGCAGGGGAAGGGAGGGAGCCTGGCGGAGATCTCAGCCCGGGACTCCAGGGACACCAGCTCGTCCAAAGCCTGATCCTTTGGATTCCCAGCAGTCCCCTGCAGCCATTGAGGCAAGTAAATTAATACGGGAAAATACCCCACCCAGAGCATTACGCTCCATCAATGCCTGACGGCTGCGTTCCCTGCCTCGGCTCTAAGCGCAGGCCTGGGGATTTATCGATTGAGCCCCAGCACAGTCGCATCATGAAACTAGAGAATCGGGCCCCACCCCCGATCCCTCCGCCAGCCCCCAGCATCGGAGCCCAGGAACGAAGCTGCCACGCGCCCTGGGCAAGCACCCCCTCGCTGCGCAGCTCCCCAGCGTGCAGTGCTAGGTCTCCCCAGGGCAGGCCCCGGCTCCTCTGAGACGCTGCGTCCTCCCCCCGCTGCGTGAGCACAACCTCCCGCCGCAGCTGTCCCCCACCGGACCAGCGACACCATCGACCGCCAGGAAAGGTTCGTGAGTGTGGGAGACAGAACTGTCACAGGCACCGGGGACTACGGAACTCACTGCCACAAGAGAGCGGAGAGACTGGGCCACACGACGCTCAGAGCTGGGACTGAGATTCTTCACACACACCCCCACACACCCCGCAGAGGCACACAACACAGGGCACAGGCGCACACACAACACAGGCACACACGGACGTACAACACACAAACCCCATTCACATTAAAAAAAGCACCTAACTATCCCCATGACTCCTCCAAGCAGAGAGCGACTGCTCTCTGGGGAGGGGGCTCAGAACTGCAGGGCCTGGGCTCACATAACGCACCTACACAAACAGGTCGCTGGGAGCCACCCCGGCAGGCAAAGCACATTGGGCTCACCAAGCTATCAGACTTCTTGGAGAGCGTCAACAAGCATGTGGCCAAGGGGGATCCAGTGGATATAGTGTACTTAGATTTTCAGAAAGTCTTTGACAATGTCCCTCATTAAAGGCTCGTAAGCAAAGTAAGCTGTCACGGGATAAGAGGGAAGGTCCTCTCATGGATTGGTAACTGGTCAAAGGGTTGGAATAAACAGTTTTCTCAGTGGAGAGAAGTAAGTAGCGCGGTCCCCCAAGGATTTGTACTGGGACCAGTGCTGTTCAACATGTTCATAAACAATCTGGCAAACGGGGAAAACAGGGAGGGGGCAAAGTTTGCAGATGACACAAAAGTACTCAAAATAGTTAAGTCCCAGGCAGACTGCGAAGAGCTACAAAAGGATCTTACAAAACTGGGTGACTGGGCAGCAAAATGGCAGATGAAATGTAATGTTGATAAATGCAAAGTATTGCACATTGGAAAACATAATGCCAATTACACATACAAAATGATGGGGTCTAAATTAGCTCAAGAGAGAGATCTTAGAGTCACCCTGGATAGTTCTCTGAAAACATCCGCTCACCGTGCAGAAGCAGTGAACAAAGCAAACAGAGTGTTTGAACCATTAGGAAAGGGATAGATAAGACAGAAAATATAATGCCACTATATAAATCTATGGTACATCCACACCGTGAACACTGCAGGCAGTTCTGGTCGCCCTATCTCAAAAATTAGAATTGGAAAAAGTACAGAGAAGGACAACAAAAATGATTAAGGGTATGAAACAGCTTCCATATGAGAGATTAAAAAGTCTGGGACTGCTTAGAAAAAGAGACGACGGGGGGGGATACGAGGGAGGTCTATAAAATCATGACTGGTGTGGAGGAAGGGAATAGGGAAGTGTTATTTAGCCCTTTACATAACACACGAGCCAAGGGTCACTCCATGAAATGAATGGGCAGTAGGTTGAAAACAAACAAGGAAATTCTTCACACGACACACCGTCAGCCTGTGGAACTCCTTGCCAGGGGATGTTGTAAAGGCCAAACGTATAACTGGGTTCAGAAAAGAACTAGAGAAGTTCATAGAGGACAGGTCCAGCAATGGCTATTAGCCAGGATGGGCAGGGATGCAACCCCATGATCTGGGTGTCCTGAAACCTGTTTGCCAGAAGCTGGGAGAGGGCGACAGGGGATGATGGATCACTTGATTCCCTGTTCTGTTCACTCCCTCTGGGGCACCTGGCATTGGCCACTGTCAGAAGACAGGACACTGGGCTAGATGGACCTTTGGTCTGACCCAGTCTGGCTGTTCTTATGGCTTCACATCATGCCCCGAAGATCAGTAGACTCAGGCTGTGTCAAACCAAGGGAGGAAACAAGCTGCAGGGTTGAGAACTCTCAGTGGAGAATTTCCACACACACACCCCCTCCCCCGCAATGTTCAGAGGAAGGGTCTGTGAACTCCCCTTGGCTTCTGGCCTGAGGGAGGATGGGGGGAGCTGCTGTTAGAGCCTGGGGAGGAGGGACTGGAGCCTTTTTATGATGATCTATTTGTATGATCAAAGCCCCAAGGAGCCCCAAGCCACGCCAGGCGCTGCACAGACAGCACACAAAGACCGTATTTCTCACGGAGAATGAATCATTCACCCTGAAAATATCCCACCTCCCGCTGGATCACCAGGCCCAGGCAGCTGGGCTGAGCCTGCAAACCCAGCATTTGTGCACAGAAATGAGTCATCGCGGTCATCAAATCCCGCTGGGCTCCTGCCATTAGCCCTTTGGATCCAGCATCTTGGAGTCCGAATGGGGGGGGGGGGGGGGAAATCACCCCAAGCAGCCAGGGCAAAACTCTGGGATGGCTGGAGGCTGGTGAGTGACGGGGAAGGTGCCCAAAGCCATCGCGGCTAGGACCGTGCTTCTTCACCGTCGCCATCCACCACCCACAGCAGGGTGCACAGCGTGAACGGGGAGTGGGCAGCGGGTACCCAGCTGGGAGGAGCTGCAAAGGGCAGGGAGCACAGAGAGGTGACCCAGGGGGATCCCAAGAGACCTGGCAAATAGCGACAGTGAGACTGGGCTGGGAAACGGACACGTAAATCCATGGGAGGGAAATAACCCCAGCCCTAGAGCCAGCCGGCGGCGAAAGCGGGACACAGGGCGGCAGCAGGCAGCGAGGAGTTTGCAACCTGAGACAGCCGGAGCCGCACGCAGGGTGGGTGGGAGGGAGGCTCTGGTGTAACCACAGCGGCAATGTCACATTCACTCCCACGCACCACATTACAGAGAGCCGGGGAACGTGGGGGAGCTCAGCACAGAGCAGCAGAAACGGAGAGACTCCCTCTGCAGCCGGGGGGAGTCCCCTCAGCTCGCCCCCTGGGGAGACAGACCCTGCATTCCGCCCCCGCCCCCACCTCTCTTTGGCTGCTTGCACCGTGAGCTCTTCCAGGCAAGGACTGGTTCTGATTATATACCCAGCACAGCGGGGCCCTGATCTCGGTTGGGGGGGTCAGTGCTGCACCCGGCACAGCGGGGCCCCAGACTCAGCCGGGGATTCTGGGTGCTGCTGTCACACACATCGCTAGTCACTGGGGAGCCGGAGGGACTGGGCCATGGGGAAAGACGCAGCTGCAGGCTGTGTCTAGCCTGGCCGGGCGGGGGTATGCGGAGCCAGGGCTGCACCCTGCAGGAGCGGCCGGGCACGTAGGTGGGAGTAGGGGGAGGAAAGGAGAAAAGGAACCTCTCAGCGGGAGAAGAAGACACCCCCCTACCAGGGAGCTGGGTCAGGCTGTGGATCAGCGCTCCAGGGAGGTGGGAAGCCCTCAGACTCCGAACAATCCCTCCTGTCGGGATGGGGAGGGGCTGGAACTGCTGGCAGCTGCACCTCACCCTCCATCCCTCAGCCTCCAGCCAGGTGTCTGCTAAATCTGGGGGGGCTCCCCCTACTCCAGCTGCTGTCTGTCTCCTGGGCCCCCCAGCTGCTGCAGAAGGGGGCGTAGGGGGTCTTTGCTATAAGTTCCCCCCAGGCTCTGCCGTTGGGTCCAGAGCTTCACCCTTTGGCAGTGAGGCCGGGGTGAAACCGACCTGATGCCTGACAGTTTCCCTGCTGGGCACAGGCACCGCCGGCCCGCGCCCCCCCCCCCCCCCCCCCCCCCGCAAAGCAGCCTGAAACTGACGGGAAGCCTGGTGAATTTCACGGTTTGGCAGAGCAGCTGGGAGCCCTGGTCTGCTGCACCGATAAGCTGCTCGCCCACAGGGACTGCTGCTCCCAAAAAAACCAGGGCCAGAAACGGGGCTTTTTTAAAACATTGCACGCTGGGCCCATGAGACCGGGCAGGGGCGCCTGCCTGTTCTGTGACAGCTGCCCCCATTAGAAACCACAGCGCGGGCGAGTCAGCCAGAACCTCGGGGTTTGACAGCTTCCCACCGGGTGGATTTACTCGGGCTGCAGAAACGTTTTGGTTTCTGGCCCGTCTCCCAGCCTGAGGCTAGTCTCACCCGCCAGGCCGCCCCCGCTATCTCCGCACAGAAAGGGGGTTGTGAAGGTGATCTGGCTGGGCCAGTGTCCTGGGACCACATGGGACTGTGTTTGTGTGTTTCCCCCTCATTTATGTTGGTTTCTCTGGGAGCTTTTTGGTCAAGTCAACCCAGAAGCCGCACCTAGATGGGAACAGACCCTGGCCTCCTGCAAACCCAGCATCCCTCAGGCCACCAGCGACCATCTGCTAATCCTCAGGCCCCCTCCGCATGAACAGCACCAGCACCAGGCTACACCACCCAGTCACACTGCATCTCAGGGGCAGAGTCAGGAACCTGCTTGCCGGTTCTCTGCTGTACCCCACTCCCCTCCCAGAGCTGGGAATAGAACCCAGGAGTCCTGGCTCTCAGCCCTCCCCCCATTTCTAACCCACTCCCCCTCCCAGAGACAGAATGCAGGAGTCCTGGCTCCCGTCCCCCCTGCTCGAAACCGCTGGAGAATGTTCCCTCCATAAACTATAAATATTTATTTTTAAAATCAGCTTTTCCGTCCCCCATGAGGGCAACCCATGTTCAGTGTTTCCCCAGGACATTCACCGCGCACAGTTTATTATAAGCACGTCTCCCCCACTCAGTGCTGGGCGGCTGAGTGCTCCAGAGCTGCTCTCCGAATATAGCAGCAGCAAACGGCCCCATCAATAATGTATCGCTTCTGTTTCCTTTTGCTGCTTCTTTCCTGTTACTGATACGTGTGTCCTTCCTGTGGAACAGCCGCCCCGGTTCTGCCAGCTGGCCGAAGGCAACCTGCTGCCACAGCCGGAGCTCCTCACCAGCGCCCACCAAACCGATGGCCACCCCAACGGCAGACTTGGCCCTGCCCGCGGGGGGCTGCAGGGGGGGACGTATCCCCTAGCCCAGTGGTTCTCAACCTTTTCTCATTTTCATTTTGAAGGCAGGTGCGGCCCCCTCTGGAAATCCACTGTCTGTTTCTATAGTTCAGTTCTGTTGCATCAGTTTTCAGTCAAAGTCTTTCACGGACCCCTTAGATATAGTCCGCAGGGGGCTGAGAACCCCTGCCTAGCCCCACACGCCAGGGCCAAGCAACACCCAGGGCTCGCTAGAGTTTCAAGGGGGGCAGGGGAGACAATTAAAGCCACTGCCAAGCGCAACCTGCCCCAGCAAACGCACTGATGGAGCCAGAAAATGGAACCAGGACAGGGAGGGAGCCAGGCCCAACAGGGAGATCAGGTGTCGGCAAAACCAGCATAGCAAGGAGCATGTGTACTGACAGAGGGGAAAACCAACAGGCTTCTCGGGAACCCTGAGATCTCAAAATCACCCTCAGTCCTGACCCACAGCCCCCTGCTAGCCCAGCCCCCTCCCCCCCCCCCCCAGCTCTGCCGGTGCCCCTCAGTCCCGACCCGCAGCCCCCTGCTAGCCCAGCCCCCTCTCCCCCCCCAGCTCTGCCGGTGCCCCTCAGTCCCGACCCGCAGCCCCCTGCTAGCCCAGCCCCCTCTCCCCCCCCCAGCTCTGCCGGTGCCCCTCAGTCCCGACCCACAGCCCCCTGCTAGCCCAGCCCTGGGGAAACACACCGGAAGCTTGACACTGTTTTGCTTCTACCTGTTCCTCTGCAGAGCAGAGCTGCCCTCAGGGCCTTCTGCACCCCCCCACCCCACGTGAGGCTGAGGACAAGGCCCCCCTACCCTGGCCCCCTCCACAATGTTAACAGGCTGCCCCAGAGACCCCACAGGCTCTGGCTTGGGTGGCTCTTAAGAGCCACTAACTCATGTCTGTCTCCGGCCCTCTGCGAGCTGCAATGGTTCTGAGGCCCAGAGTTTTCCTTCAGCAGTCCCCAGGGGGGGAGGGATAGCTCAGTGGTTTGAGCATTGGCCTGCTAAACCCAGGGTTGTGAGCTCAATCCTTGAGGGGGCCATTTAGGGATCTGGGGCAAAAAAATGGGGATTGGTCCTGCTTTGAGCAGGGGGTTGGACTAGATGACCTGCTAAGGTCCCTTCCAACCCTGAGATTCTATGATTCTAAGGCCCCCGCTAACCCCGCCCCCAAACCTTCTCCTGAGCCCCAGCTCACTCCACCCCTCTCCCACGCCCGGGGGACCAGCGGGAAGGCTGGGTCTGGGACCCCTGGGGAGGAGATCTGCACTCCTGGTATCGGAGAGCCAGCTGCAGCCCTTCCCCTCCCCGGGGGGGGGGGGTGGGTTTGTACAGCGCCTGGCGCAACGGGGCCCTGGGCCTTGGCTGGGCTCCTGGGTGCTGCCGCCATCAGATAACAAATCACCGTCTGTGAAACGAGCCGAGGGTCCCCCACTTTGCAGCGTCTGCCTCCAAGCTCCTGGCATCCCTCCAACCTCCACACGCACCACCCTCCCATCCCCCTCAGGGTCAGGGAATGCCTGCAACCCCCTCCCCCGTGCCAGGGGCTCTGTGTGCCCTCCCCTCCCCTGTGCGGGCTCCACGTCCCGTCCCCCCAAGTCCTTCTGCGCTACGGCTATCTGCTGTTATTGCCCCCGACTCTGGGGGCTGCGGGACTCACCCCTTCCATGCCAGGGACGCAGGCGTAGGGGAGGGGCAGGCTGTTATCTGTGGTCACTGGCGGAGCCCCGGAGGGGTGGGGCTGGCATCTGTGACCCTGGGAGATCAAACCCTCCCCAACGGTCCCTCTTGTTTTGACCCAGGCCCAGCAGCTGAGTGTATGGGGGGCGGGGGGAAAACTCCACCTTCTGCTTAGAAAGACAAAGACCCAGAGGGAGCAGGGAGCTGGGTTCAGGGCCCAGGAGTGCAGGGGCCCAGCCCTGCCTTCTCCCCACAGACAACTGTCCATGGGACCCACACCAGAGACCCTGCAGCCAATGGGATCGCTGTCTGAGAGGCCTGGGTGCCTTGCGCGTGCATGCATGTGTGTGCAGGCAGGGGACAGTGCCTGTCTTGTACACGCTTGTTGCCCCTGTGGTGCTGGGGGGGGGGGGGGGGGTGAGGACCACCCAGGGCCTGGCCCCCACCAGTGAGGCCCATGCACTCGGGGCAGATGCAGTGCCCCACTCCCCACAGCGCCCCCTGCTAGGAAACCCCCCCCACAGCCAGCCCTGCCCCACTCCCCAAAGCACCCCCTGCTGGGAAACGCCCCCATAGCCAGCCCTGCCCCAAACCCTCCCCCACAGCCAGCCCGGCCCCACTCCCCACAGCACTCCCTGCCCCGAACCCTCCCCCACAGCCAGCTCTGCCCCACTCCCCACAGCACTCCCTGCCCCGACCCACAGCCAGCTCTGCCCCACTCCCCACAGCACCCCCTGCTGGGAAACCCCCCCATAGCCAGCACTGCCCCAAACGCTCCCCCACAGCCAGCCCGGCCCCACTCCCCACAGCGCTCCCTGCCCCGAACCCTCCCCCACAGCCAGCTCTGCCCCGCTCCCCACAGCACCCCCTGCCTCGAACCCTCCCCCACAGCCACCCCAGCCCCACTGCCAACAGCTGCCCCCAGAGCTCCACACCAGACACAGCCTGGGCCCACAGCGCTGCCACAGGGGCCAGACTCTGTGAGGAAAGCAGCGTCTGGCCACGCGTGGGTGCTGCGTGGGAGCCGTCTGGAGGGCTTCCCGGAAAGGGAGCAGGACCAGGAGGCAGGGCCTGGCAGCTCCCTGCCCCGTGTCCCTGGGCCAGTTACTGCCGGACGGGTTTTCAGACATGGACGCCCCCAGCGCCCAATGCGCGGAGTGGCTGGACACGTGCAGCTCGCTGCAGTCAGGGGGAGTTGGGGGCTCAGCGCCGCTGGGAATCGGGCCCTGGGCATCTTGTGATGGGTGCCAAACCGCGCGGCCCCCCACACCCAGAGCCACGCGGTTGCCCCAACCCGTGAGGCCTCATGGGAACAACGCTCGGGATGCCAGCAGCAGGACCAATGGGCATGTGCATAGCCCACCCGCACGGCCACGGGGGAGCCACAGGGCACACGCACCACACTGCAGCCGGACAAGCTCCTGTGTAGCCACCTCGGAGACACCCCACGCACCCCCTCGCCCAGACACCCTCACGCACCCCCTCACCCAGACACCCCCACACCCAGACACCCCCACGCACCCCCTCACCCAGACACCCCAGCTGCGTCCCCCAAACCGCCCCAGCCCCACTCCCTCAGAGACACCCCCCACGCACCCTCACACCCAGACACCCCCACGTACCCCCTCACCCAGACACCCAGCTGCACCCCCCAAACCGCCCCAGCCCCACTCCCTCAGAGACACCCCCATGCACCCCCTCGCCCAGACACCCCGGCTGCGCCCCCCAAACTACCCCAGCCCCACTCCCTCAGAGACACCCCCACATCCCGACACCCCGCCTGCTCCCCTAAAACTACACCAGCCCCGTTCCCTCAGACACCCCCACGCACCCCCTCGCCCAGACACCCCGGCTGCGCCCCCCAAACCGCCCCAGCCCCACTCCCTCAGAGACACCCCCACATCCCCAGACACCCCGCCTGCTCCCCTAAAAACTACCCAGCCCCGTTCCCTCAGAGACACCCCCACATCCCCAGACACCCCGCTCCCAAACCACCCCAGCCCTATTCCCTCAGACACCCCCCCTCACCCAGACACCCCAGCTGCGCCCCCCAAACCGCCCCAGCCCCACTCCCTCAGAGACACCCCCCACACACCCCCTCACCCAGACACCCCGCCTGTGCTCCCCAAACCACCCCAGCCCCATTCCCTCAGACACCCCCACATCCCCAGACACCCCGCTCCCAAACCACCCCAGCCCTATTCCCTCAGACACCCCCACGCACCCCCTCGCCCAGACACCCCGCCTGTGCTCCCCAAACTGCCCCATCCCCATTCCCTCAGAGACACCCCCACATCCGACACCCCACCTGCTCCCCTAAAAACTACCCCAGCCCCGTTCCCTCAGAGACACCCCCACATCCCCAGACACCCCGCTCCCAAACCACCCCAGCCCTATTCCCTCAGACATCCATCCCCACCCACCCCCTCACCCAGACACCCCCACGCACCCCCTCGCCCAGACACACCGGCTGTGCCCCCCAAACTGCCCCAGCCCCATTCCCTCAGAGACACCCCAGCCCCCTCGCCCAGACACCCCACCTGCTCCCCAAAATCACCCCAGCCCCATTCCCTCAGAGACACCCCATCCCCCCTCGCCGACACCCCGCCTGCTCCCCCAAATCACCACAGCCCCGTTCCCTCAGACATCCCCACATCCCCAGACACCCCGCCTGCTCCCCCCAAACTACCCCAGCCCCGTTCCCTCAGACACCCCCTCTGCTCCCCCAAAACTACCCCAGCCCCGTTCCCTCAGAGACACCCCCACCCTCCCGCCCAGACACCCCGCCTGCTCCCCACAAACCACCCCAGCCCCCACTCCCTCAGAGACGCCCCCACGCTCTCCGTTTTGCTGTGGCGAGGAGGAGGAGGCCGGACAAGAGGCACCAAGGGGCTGATGTACCGCAGGGGGAGCGCAGAGTGTGGGAGAAGGAAGGGTCAGCGGTTAGTGCAGAAGCCTGCCCTCAGGACACCTGGGTTCTCTCCCTGGCTCTGCTGCTAGGTCCCTGCATGAGCACGTCACTTCCCCTTTGCAGAACCAGGCCATTGGATCCTGGCCCGCACGAGGAGCAGGGCAGGGAGAGCAACTCTGCTCGCTGCCCACCCCCCCCCCCCCCCCGCCTCCCCGGGGCCTGTGACTCAGTTACCAGGGGACGAGCCCAGAGCGCTATGGAAACTGCCGCCCCCAGGGGTCAGAGCCCAGCTGCCAGACTCCCCCCGCCCACAGGTCTGTGATTCAGCAAAGAGCAGGGCCCCCGGGGGCCCCAGGCAGAGGCGGGCGGGGGGGGTAGGAGCGTGAACAGGATGCTGGGGGGGGGGGGGAGCATCACCACCCTAGTGGGGCCTGTTCCCGTCTCCGGCTCTCTCCCCATTGCTGGGGCGCAGGGGTATGCATACCCTCATCCCCCAACCTCACCCCACTGTGCGCTCAGCACGAAGGGGAAACGGGGCAATCACCCGACGCCCACACGGATATCCACGGGGCTAGCCGGCACAGAGCTCTGACCCCCCTCCCCCGCCACCTGGGCCGCAGGAGAATCCCCACCCCCTGTTAGCAATAGAGGGCCTATGATCCCCATGCAACGCAGCGGCGCTGTTCCAATTCCACCAGGCCGAGGGCCGCGCTCAGACCCTCACACTGCCCCACGCGTTACACTGCACCGGCCCCCCCGGCTCTGTTCTTTCACCTGGGGTTGGGGGGCAGAATTGCTGATGTGAGATCAGGGGGTGCAGGAAGGGGATGAGCAGGGACAGGGTATCTGCCCTCCCCTGTCCTGCTTTTTCGCCCCCCAACAGAGCAGAGGGAGCGGGGTGGGCATGGACCCCGTCCCCTCCATGGGGTGAGAGGTTCCTCGGGGAGTGGGGAGAGTGGCAGACACCCCCCCCCCCCCCCCCCATGGCCAATCCCAAGCCGGAAACTCCTCCAAGTTAACGCAGCCCCCCGAGCGCAGCCTGGGCCCAGCGGCTCATTAAATGTTTCTGGCTGGCAGGCGGCCAGAGGCCGAGGTTGTTTGTTCTATATTCCCATAAACAGCCCAGGCAGGGCGGGGGGAGGCGGCTGGCGGGGGAATCTCTCACTGCGTGGGGAGGGAGGCAGGGACGGGTATCGTACACATGCACGTATATCCATCCACCCCCCCCCCCCCAGTCGGGGAGGGGGAGACGTGTGGGGAGGACCAGGCTGGCTGGGTCTCGGGGAGCCCTTGCGAGGGCTGGGGGGATGGGCCGGACTCAGTGACCCCACAGGATAGCAGAGGAGCGAGCAGGACCCCGTGTAAGGCCCTGCCTGTCACCACGGCTGTGCCACGCAGCGGGCACCCCCCCCCCCCCCCCGACACCCCAGCTGGGTCAGGGGCTGGGGCCACAGCCCAGGCTGCAGCGGGAGCCAGGGAGGAGGAAGGGCCCGTTGGCGCTGCCCGGCGGAAGCTCCCCAGGTCACGGGGGCCCCCGGCACCCTGGGCAGAAGGGGGTGCAGGCCCTGTGCGCCGGGGGGGGGGGGGGGGGGCAGCACCGGCTGGGGCTGGCCCTTTAAAGGCTGGCCGGGCTGGCAGGCAGCTCACGTGACTTTCTGCTCGAGGAAGCAGCGCTCTGGCAGCTTCCACGGGAGCTGGGGGAGGCGGGTGGGGGAAGGGGCCGCCTGGAACCAGGGCGGGGGAGGGGCGGGCGGGCAGGCACCAAACAGAGGGGGAGCCGGAAAGGGGGGGGGGCTGGGGCCTGGGGCTACATGGCCTGCACTGGGCCCTGCTGGGGGGGCTGGCCCCACAGCGGGGGGGCAGGCAGGCCCCAGCTCTCTCACCCGCCCCCGAGGCCCACCTCCTCACCCCACGCACGGCACAGCCCTGCGTGGGGGCGGCTGGAGCCACACGGCGCTCGGGCAACCTCACAGCCACACGCAACCCTCCCTTGCACCCGCCCCGCAAGGCAGCCCCTGGACAGGCGGAGAAACTGAGGCACAGGGCGGAGTGACTCACCCAAGGTCACAGAGTCTGTGGCAGAGCAGGGACTTGAATCCGGGTCGCCTAGGCCACCGCCTCCCCCTCCCAGTCCGCACGGGACCCACAGACGATAGCATCAGCCCCAGCCAAACCCTTCTGGGGAGGGCTCAGCCCCACAGCCAGCCCTCGGCCCTGCCAAAGGCTGCTCACAGACAGACTCCAGGCACATCAAAGCCAAGAGCTTTCAGGCCAGGCTCAGGGGGCATCAGCTAACGCGCCGCGCCACGTGAGGAAGGGTCTCACCACCTGATGGCAGGGGGATGCGGGGCTTGGGAGGCAGGGTGACTACCCCTGCTCCCCCCACTGCCGGCAGCCAGACCCCGCACCCCCTTCACTGCCTGCCGGTGCTGCCAGCCAGACCCCGCTCCCCCCACTGCCCCGGCAGCCAGACCCCACTCCCCCCACTGCCCGGCAGCCAGACCCCGCTCCCCCTTAGAATCATTGAATCTCAGGGTTGGAAGGGACCTTAGGAGCTCATCTAGTCCAACCCCTGCTCAAAGCAGGACCAATTCCCCATTTTTGCCCCAGATCCCTAAATGGCCCCCTCAAGGACTGAACTCACAACCCTAGGTTTAGCAGGCCACTGCTCAAACCACTGAGCTATCCCTCCCCCCTTCACTGCCTGCCGGCGCTGCCAGCCAGACCCCGCTCCCCCCACTGCCCAGCAGCCAGACCCCGCTCCCCCCACTGCCCACCGATGCTGCCAGCCAGACCCCGCTCCCCCCACTGCCAGCCAGACCCCGCTCCCCCCACTGCCCGGCAGCCAGACCCCGCTCCCCCCACTGCCCGGCAGCCAGACCCCGCTCCCCCCACTGCCCGCCGGCGCTACCAGCCAGACCCGACATCGGCCCTAACCCCTCAATGCACTCTCCCCCAAGTCTGCCGTGCCCTGCAGGTCCCCAAATGGCTATGAGCAGACGGGGCAGAGGGAGTGAGTGAGGGAAAGGGAGGGAATGAGCAACATCTCACCTGCTCCCCAGTGCTGCCCACACGCCTGAACCAGTGCTGCCCACGTCCCCAGCGATCCCGCATCTGCCCCAACCCTCGGCCTTGCCCCAGCCAGGGCTCAGCACCCACGCCCAGGGCCTGAGAAGCACTGAGGCCTCCTTCTCCTCCCAGCACGGGGCAGCCGCTGCCCTGCTACAGGAGACTCGCTATCGCCCCAGGCGCCCCCACTGCCTGGCAAGGCCAAAAGGCCCCTCAGGGCCCAGAGACGCTCCCCACGGGCCATTTCGGGGCAGCCTCCCCGCAGGGCAAGGCCCCGAGGCTGGGAAAGGGGGGCCGAGAGCCTGGCTGGGACAACGCTGAGGCCTTGCCACCTCATCACACCTCTCCCCATCACTCCCCCCAGGGGCCACCTGCACCCAGCTTGTGCCCTGGCCCTACCTGGGCAGCCCCTCTGAGCGCTTCCAGGGGCTGCATGGGGAACGGGGAAGAGCGACCAGCGGCCCCTGAAGAGCCAGGTGGTTACAACCCTTTCCTCTCGGAGTCACGACTGGTGGGTGCTCACGGCTCCACCTCCCACGCCCGTCTGGCCCCCCACAGCCGGGCCAAGGGGCACCACCGCCACACTCGTCATGGTGCCCCGACCCCCCCCAGCCGGGCCAAGGGGCACCACCGCCACACTCGTCACGGTGCCCTGACCCCCCCCAGCCGGGCCAAGGGGCACCACCGGCACACTCGTCATGGTGCCCTGACCCCCCCCAGCCGGGCCAAGGGGCACCACCGGCACACGCATCACGGTGCCCCGACCCCCCACAGCCGGGCCAAGGGGCACCACCGGCACACGCATCACGGTGCCCCGACCCCCCCCCCAGCCGGGCCAAGGGGCACCACCGCCACACTCGTCATGGTGCCCTGACCCCCCCCCCAGCCGGGCCAAGGGGCACCACCGGCACACGCATCACGGTGCCCCGACCCCCCCCAGCCGGGCCAAGGGGCACCACCGGCACACGCATCACGGTGCCCCGACCCCCCCCAGCCGGGCCAAGGGGCACCACCGCCACACTCGTCATGGTGCCCTGACCCCCCTCAGCCGGGCCAAGGGGCACCACCGCCACACTCGTCATGGTGCCCTGATCCCCCCCCCCAGCCGGGCCAAGGGGCACCACCGCCACACTCGTCATGGTGCCCTGACCCCCCTCAGCCGGGCCAAGGGGCACCACCGCCACACTCGTCATGGTGCCCTGACCCCCCACAGCCGGGCCAAGGGGCACCACCGCCACACTCGTCATGGTGCCCTGACCCCCCTCAGCCGGGCCAAGGGGCACCACCGCCACACTCGTCATGGTGCCATGACCCCCCCCAGCCGGGCCAAGGGGCACCACCGCCACACTCGTCATGGTGCCCTGACCCCCCTCAGCCGGGCCAAGGGGCACCACCGCCACACTCGTCATGGTGCCCCGACCCCCCCCCAGCCGGGCCAAGGGGCACCACCGCCACACTCGTCATGGTGCCCCGACCCCCCTCAGCCGGGCCAAGGGGCACCACCGCCACACTCGTCATGGTGCCATGACCCCCCCCAGCCGGGCCAAGGGGCACCACCGGCACACTCGTCATGGTGCCCCGACCCCCCCCAGCCGGGCCAAGGGGCACCACCGGCACACTCGTCATGGTGCCCCGACCCCCCCCAGCCGGGCCAAGGGGCACCACCGCCACACTCGTCATGGTGCCCCTGACCCCCCCCAGCCGGGCCAAGGGGCACCACCGGCACACTCGTCATGGTGCCCTGACCCCCCCCAGCCGGGCCAAGGGGCACCACCGCCACACTCGTCATGGTGCCCTGACCCCCCTCAGCCGGGCCAAGGGGCACCACCGCCACACTCGTCATGGTGCCCTGACCCCCCCCAGCCGGGCCAAGGGGCACCACCGCCACACTCGTCATGGTGCCATGACCCCCCCCCAGCCGGGCCAAGGGGCACCACCGGCACACGCATCACGGTGCCATGACCCCCCCCAGCCGGGCCAAGGGGCACCACCGGCACACGCATCACGGTGCCATGACCCCCCCCAGCCGGGCCAAGGGGCACCACCGGCACACGCATCACGGTGCCATGACCCCCCCCCAGCCGGGCCAAGGGGCACCACTGCACCACCGGCACAGCCCCCCAGCCGGGCCAAGGGGCACCACCCCCACTCTGGCACACGCGCCATGGTGCCCCGACCCTCCCCCACGAAGCCAGGCTAAGGGGCACCCCCAGAGCAAATCCAGCCCCCCCACCACGGTGCCCCGAGCCCCGCCAAGCCGGGCCAGGGGGCGCCACCGCCCCCCAGATGCAACCAGACTCTGTGGGTCCGTCTCCCCTTGGCTGGCAACGACGCCCCTTGCACCCCACCAACCCGGGTCCACGCGCAGCCCGCCCCGGAGCCCCCCGCCCCTCGGGCTCTGCTAGCCCCCCAGGAGGCGGGTTTCCTGCGCCCACCCCGGGGCGATCCCCAGCCCCGCGTCTCCCGTGGGTGCCCAGGGCCGGGCTCTGCCCCCTGCGGCCCCCCCCCCCCGCCAGCCCCACGCGCGACGCCACTCACCGGGGCAGGCGCACCCCACTGACATCTTCACATGCCCGGCCGGGCCCCGGCGAGCCTCGAGGTGCCCCCGCGGCGGGCTCCGGGCATGGGCTGCCCTCGGCGAGCGGCCGCGGCGGGACACGGGCCGGGCCCCCCGAGCGGGGCCCCCCGGCGCAGGGGCTCCCCGCGGCGCTGCTCCCACGCGCTGGCCGCCCCGGGGGGGAGTCACGGGCGCGTGACGCAGCGCGGAGAAAACCGGGCCGGAGCCGAACGCTCTGACATGGTGATTGTGCTGCCGCGCGCGCGCGTGCGTGCGTGCGCGTGTGAGTGTGTGTGAGTGCGTGCGTGTGCGCGGCGGGGGCGGGGCCCGCGTGCGTGCGTGTGCGGCTGCGTCGGCGGTGCGCAGGGAGCCGTGGGGGAGCGCGGGTGGGCGTGCCTGTGCGGCCGGGCGGGCGTGCGTGCGTGTGCACAAACGTGCGAGGGAGGCGGGGCCCGTGTGCGGCCGCGGCGGGGCGTGCGCCTGGACCCGTGCGTCTGCATCTACGTGCGTGTGTGACTCTGTGTGTGTGCACACGTGTGTGCGCATGTGCGTGGGCGATGGCAGGGCCAGAGTGCATGTGTGTGTGCGCACGTGTGGTCATGTATGCACACCTGTGTGTGTGCACATGTGTGACCATGTGTGTGCGTGTACCTGCGTATGTGACCACGTGTGTGTGTGTGCGTGCGAGCACACGTATGTGTGTGCGTGCCCCCTCCTCCCCAGCCCATGCGCAGCACAGAGGTGGGGACACCCCGCGTTGGCCAGGTGTGGCAGCCCCTTCCAGTGCCGGTTGGCCTGGCTGACCCCTCTGGCCGGGGCCTGGAGCTACCAGAGCAGCACACGGAGCCGTGGGGCCCCAGGGGCTGCCTGGTGTAACATGAGCCCCCCCGGAGCCAGGCGGGGAGCTAGAGGGGGGCTGGTGATACAGTGGGGTCAGGAACATGGTGGGGAAGGAGGTGGGGGGCTGGGAGCGTGCGGGGCAGAGAGGTGAAGGAGTACAGTGGGATCAGGGAGGAAGGGGGTGCAGGGCGGTAGAGGGGGCTGGGCCGGGGCCCAGTTGCCTGTTTCTAGTTCACAGGCGGTCTGGTCATGGCTGCCCGTCCAGCCCCTCGGCGCCCACATCGCTGCGGTGCTCGAGTCAGGGATACTTCAGGGAGATACTGAGGCAGCGCCAGGCTGGACGCTGGAAAGAGCCACGCGCCCGGGACGGTCTCCCCAGCGGCCTCCTTCCCCACTGCGGCCTGGCCGTCCCTCTCCCTGCTCAGTGGCTCCTTGCTGGGCTGAACTGGCATTTCGGAGGCACGTGGCGCAGTCCCCCTCCCCGCTCAAGTGGGCCAGCCAGCTGTGCCCTGCTCCCCGCGGCCCAGGCAAGGGGAGCACCCAGGGCAGCTGCTCCCACCCCCCTCCCCGCCGGAGCAGCGCTAGGGGTCCGCGCTCGCCCTCTGCAGCTGCCCCCACTAGAACAGGCCCCGATCCCTGGGTCCCATGCCCAATGCTGCCTGCCGTAGCCCCGGGCCCAGCTGCTGACGGAGACAGGCACTGGGCTGTGCCACGGAGGGGCACGGGCGGGAGCATCCCCCTCCCTGCCACTTCTGGGCCACTTCCTCTGCTTGGCACCAGGCCGGCCCTCTCCTAGCCCAGATGCCCAGGCGTCCTGAGGGGAGGGGAGTTTGAGCTACACCCTCCCCCCTGCCCCTAATGACAGGTGGAGCCTGCCTCGGGATAGGCAGCTGGGGCTGGTGCCCAGGGGGCAGGGAGGGGGGACCCTGCCTCTGTCCTGGTGTTGCCAGGGCCCTCTCCACCAGTGCCCACTGCCCCTTAGGGATCTAGGAATTGCCAGACCAGAGACTGGATCTGCTAGGGGCCGTCCAGCCCAGCATCAAGCCTGAGCCCAGGGGAAGGTGTAAGATGCCCCCCCAATGGGCACGTCTAGACTATCTGGCCCCTGGGGAGAGTTTCTCCCTGGCTGTGGAGCGGGGCTCCTGTCTCGGGGCCGCAAGCACTTGGGGAACAGCTTGACTCAGGAATCCGGGCCCTGCTGGCTCAGCGCCGAGACGTCCGGGGCCCCCTCGTTGTGCCAGCTTGGGGGCCACAAGACAAAGGCCGTGGCTGTCACTGGCTCTGTGCTGCCCCCACCTCACAGGCATGGGTCCTCCAGCCCACCCCCCACGGCTGCCCCTAGGCTATGAGCACCCCCTGCCCCGTGTCCTGTAGCTGCCTGCTGCCCTCACTACTGTGAGGGCAGACTAGGGGGCGCAGCCTGGGGGGCTATGGAGCAGCAGAGAAGAGGGGTTGTGGGGGGTTGCCATTAGCAGGGCACACTTGGGGCTGTGTATTGGGGTGGGGGCACATGGCAGTTTATGGGAAGCTCCTGCTCTCTGGGATGCCCACCCCAGTATCACCCCACTGACACTATGGGGGGGGGTGTGACTGGGGCATTGCTCAGGGAGTCCTCCCCCTGCCCCCCACCTCCCTGGGGTAGAGTATGCAGCCCCCCCAGCACTGAGACCCACCCCCCAAGGAGCAGCGCTCCCCCACCCCCCAATGCACAGAGCCTGAGTAGCATTCCCACCTTTGACCTGCAAAAAGAACCAGGCCAGGAGGCAAACCAGCCGCCACCCCAACCCCGAGGCAACTCAGCAACCTCCCACCCCCGCCCCAACAGCCACTTACAGTATCCAGCGAGAGCACAGATAAATAGAGAACATTGCACGTCTCCTCACTCGCGTGTGACTCAGCCCCTCTCTCGCACACGTGTGGGGCCCTTGCGTGGCGGTGGGCAGACAGCTGCTGCCTTTTCACCAGGCTTGGTCGGTTATCACTCGTACGATGGAGTCGGTTATCACTCGCACGGCGGAAGCCAGAACGCTGCACCAGCTTCAGGTGGACACAGAAACTTTTACCATGAGCCGGCCCCGTGGATTGGGAGAACAATGCAAACCCTTAGACCCACGTAAAAAAAAACCCGGCAGATTAAATTATTTTTCTGGCAAATCTGGTCACATACCGGCCAAGTGGGAACCTGTGCATCCCGAAGGAGGCACCTACAGGCCTGGCTCAAGTAGCTGTCTAGTCCAGGCTGCCCAGTGAGGGGCTGCCAGGACCACGGGGTACTCAGGGCCTCCGGGAGCTGGGCCCACTGCTCCCGGTCCCCTGGCCACGGCTCGTTGCCTGCCACGGGGTCCCCATAGACTGAGCATGCCCCCTCCGCAGGGTCCCCAGCCCCTGCCATAGGGGCCGCGCTGAGCCAGAAGTCTGCTGCCTCTGCCCACTCCAAGGCAGAGACCCGGCTCCAGCCGCGCAGCTGGGCTCCATGGGGGGCAGCACAGGTGCCTCCTGGCCATCCGGGGCTCCTAGCAGGGTCCTGGGCCAGACATGCCAGGGACCCCCCCTTGTGCTGGGGCCTTGGGCTGCAGTACCCTCCGGGACCCCTGTGCCCAGTTCAAGTCCCCAAGGGCCAGGGTGGATTCTCCATCACTGACAACTTTTATAGAGAGACTGGCTGCGTTTTCAAAGGGGAATGGGCGGGCGGGGGGAGGTCTCTGGCCCCGGGCTGTGCAGCGGGATCGCAACCGGCCCCTCTGCCCTTGCAATCCCTGCCTGGAGCCGTGACTCGGGGCCCCCACGGCCCCGCCCTGCAGGGCCAGGGAGGGAGACTGCAGAAGGTCGACTCATCGGAGTAAAGCAGACGCATTCTTCCCCTCAATCAGGCCCAGAACCACGGCTTTTGGCCGCAGAAACCCCCAGCTCAGCAGCCTTGGGGCTGGGTTCAGGGCACAGCGAGCACTGGAGACATTAGCCTATGGCCCTAATCCCAGCGTGGGCAATTGGCCATGGCCTCCCGAAGCTCGCCCTGCGCTTTCCATTGGAAACTCATTGCTGTGGCTGTCACTTGCCACTGTAATGCAGCCACCTCTGGGGTGGGGCGTGGCTGCTGCACAGCATGCCAGCACAGTGCAGGGCTGCCCCGGCTGTGGCTCCAGCCCAAAGGCCTGGCAGCCTCCTGGCCAGCACCCACTGTCCCGCGAGCAGGAGGGGAAGGGGTCCCAGGAAGGGGTTACCCTGGCCCCATCTCCTCCAGCCAGCGCCCCTCCCGCTGGCGCAGGCCCAGCTCCAGCCCCCAGGCCAACTGCCTATAGGATGACCAGACGTCATGATAAAATCAGGACTGTTCCGATTTTTGGTTCTGTGTCCCGATATTGGAGCTTCTGCTGTTTTCCTTTTTTTTTTTTTTGCTGCCCCCCCCCCCCCCCCCCCCGGCTAGCCCCAAAGCCCATCACCTGGGGAGGCAGCCGAGACCTGGCCCAGGTAAGGCTGAGCCTCATCCCCTAACAGAGCCAACTCCCTCTAGGATCTGCCCCTCCCCGACCCCTGCCTGTCTCCAGGCCAGCTCCTCATGCAGTCCCGCCAGCTCCCCCCTGCCATGGGGCTGGGAAGGGCACCACCTTGCTCTGGGAGAGGGGAGAGCCCTTCCCGGCTCATCCCGTGCTAACCCGGTACCTGGAGGGCCAGCTGTGCCGGCAGGGGACAAACCTGCCCTGGGAAGGGGCAGGGAGCAGGAGGAAGACGGCTACACCTAGGAGACCTAGGAGACCTCCCGGAGCCTGCATGGCCCTGAAGCCAGGTGCCCCAAGAAGAGGGAGGGACGTAGGCACTCTCCCAGCTGATGAGCCAGGCTGCCTAAGAGACCACCCACCAGCCAGGATCCTGTCGCGACCCAGCCGGCGCTGGGCAGGCGCCTCTTCCAGTCAGTATTGTGTGATATCCCACAGGTTCTCAACCTTTTTCTTTCTGAGCCCGCCCCACCCCCCATGCTATAAAAACTCCACGGCCCGTCCGTGCCACAACGACTGGTTTTCTGCATAGAAAAGCCAGGGCTGGCGTTAGGGGGTAGCAACTCCCTGGGGACCCCTGCCACAGGAGCCCCTGTGAAGCCGCATTGCTCAGGCTTCAGCTTCAGCCCAGAGTGGCGTGGTCAGGGCCCTGGGCTTTGTAGCCCATAGGATGACTTTGCTAGCTATTAAATCCAGCCAGCCGTATCAAATATTGTTTGATAATAAATTAATCCATTTCATATATGATTCTTATATTTTATCAGTATTAGTTCCTATGAAATTAGGATGTATTGAGGCATGGGAGATGTGTTTCCTAATAATTATACATAGAATAAGTTTTGCTGGAATGCAAGAAGCCTACCGGCCTGTATCCAGTAAGATCCGCTAACTAGCAAAAAGTCTGATCAGTTAAGGGTAAGTCAGCATAAAAGCTGGCAACCTTTGGCACAGATAGGAATGGTCCCTGAACTTTGGGGAACCAAAGGGAGGAACTACACACAACACTGAACAGGTTTATCTGGCGTCTGCAACCCGTTGGTAACCGCAGGGTCTACCACAAACCTGGAAGGCGCCAAGAGAGCCTAGGTTGGCAGTTTGGGGAGTGAGACAATCCTTATTAATATGTAGAGAGTAAGTGTCATAATCCACTAACCTATAGGAGAAGGGTACCCATACATTTCATAGGGTACGGAAATATGGTTTGGGTATAGTAGGTTGGGCCTGAGTTACATAGTGTCAGGAGCCGGTAAAATACCATGGAAGGATATCTTCGGGAGCTCTTCTTTCCTTTGTTCCCCTATATTCTATAGACGATCTTCTGTCACGCTATCAGCGCAGCCATTGGGGAAGCCAGCACCATTGTGTTACTGGGCACGCCAGGAGTAAGGCTGGTCCATCACCTCCTATGACTGGGTTCTCAGGGAAGGGTGTGGGTGTGTTAGCTTAAGGTACTTATCATAGGAATGTTACCAGCAGGCGTTTTGGAATTCTTTTACTGATTTGCAGTCATACGTTTCATAGCATTGATTATTCTTTTGTTAATCTCAATAAAGCTTTTATCAATTTGGTTTGTCCTCAGTGTCAGTGTTCTTGCCAAGCACCCCGAGAGTCCTCTCCCGATATAGAACTCTGAGTTCTCGGATCCTGTAGTCTGAATTGGACAAGAACCTATCAATCTTCTGGTCGGATGCAATCAGTGGCGAGCCATATCAACTAACCCATCAAATTCAGGTCAGCAGCTTCAGCCCCATGCAACGGGACTTTGGCTTTCTGCTGAGACCCCCAGTGAGTCTAATCTGGCCCTAATCGGCAGACCCCCTGAAACCTGCTCAAGGCCCCTTAGGGGGCCCCAGACACCACATAGACCAACCTCAACTAAATCATCCCAGCCAGGGCTTTGTCAAGCCAGGCCTTAAAAACCTCTAAGAAAGGAGATTCCACCACCACCCTAAGTAACCCATTCCAGTGCTTCACCACCCTACTAGTGAAATAGTCTTTCCTAATATCCAACCTAGACCTCCCCGACTTGAACTTGAGACCATTACTCCTTGTTCTGTCATCTGCCACCACTGAGAACAGCCGAGGTCCAGCCTCTTTGGAATCCCCCTTCAGGTAGTTAGTTGAAGGCTGATATGAAATCCCCCCTCACTCTTCTGCAGACTAAACAAGCC
Organism: Macrochelys suwanniensis; assembly: GCA_033296515.1. Classification (NCBI taxonomy): domain Eukaryota; kingdom Metazoa; phylum Chordata; order Testudines; family Chelydridae; genus Macrochelys; species Macrochelys suwanniensis. The sequence goes on from CM065778.1 coordinate 142,403,940, forward strand.
CAGTTCCCTCAGCCTCTCCTCCAGGGGCACTTCGCTTGATACCGGCTGCCAACTAGACATTGAGCTGTTGATCACTACCCGTTGAGCCCGACAATCTAGCCAGCTTTCTATCCACCTTATAGTCCATTCATCCAATCCATACTTCTTTAACTTGCTGGCAAGAATACTGTGGGAGACCATATCAAAAGCTTTGCTAAAGTCAAGGTATATCACATCCTCCGCTTTCCCCATATCCACAGAGCCAGTCATCTCATCACAGAAGGCAATCAGGTTGGTCAGGCACGACTTGCCCTTGGTGAATCCATGTTGACTGTTCCTGATCACCTTCCTCTCCACCAAGTGCTTCAAAATGGTTTCCTTGAGGACCTGCTCCATGATTTTTCCAGGGACTGAGGTGAGGCTGACCGGTCTGTAGTTCCCCAGGTTCTCTTTCTTCCCTTTTTTAAAGATGGGCACTAGATTTGCCTTTTTCCAATAGTCCGGGACCTCCCCCAATCACCATGAGTTTTCAAAGACAATGGCCAATGGCTCTGCAATCCCATCAGCCAACTCCCTCAGCACCCTCGGATGCATTAGATCCAGCCTCATGGACTTGTGCATGTCCAGCTTTTCTAAATAGTCCTTAACCTGTTCTTTCACCACTGAGGGCTGCTCACCTCCTCCCCATACTGCGCTGCCCAGTGCAGCAGTCTGGGAGCTGGCCTAGTCTGTGAAGACCGAGGCAAAGAAAGCATTGAGTACGTCAGCCTTTTTCCACATCATGTGTCACTAGGTTGCCTCCCCCATTCAGAAAGGGTCCCACACTTTCCCTGACCTTCTTCTTGTTGCGAACATATCTGTAGAAACCCTTCTTGTTACCCTTTACATCCCTTGCTAGCTGCAACTCCAACTGTGCTTTGGCCTTCCTGATTACACCCCTGCATGCTCGAGCCATATGGTTGAGAACGACTGTGATATCACAATGCAGCAGTACAGGAGGGTTTAACCAGCGCTGCCCGGATCCTGCCAGGGCATCACCATGTGTGGCGACCCTCAGCGTCTAGCCCGCCCCTCTCAGCCTGCTTAAAACGGCAGCCGTGCCAGAGAATCCCTGGAAATATCAAATCCCACAACCATCGGCCAACGTGTTCCCCCGCACCCACCCCCCGGTGTCCTTGCGGCCAGCCGCCCTGCTCAGATGGCTGCACTGCGTGGGTGAGGCGTCAAACCAGGCTCCTTGTAGCCGCAGGTGCAGAACGGGAAAAGCGCTAGAGGAAGCACTCGGGGGCAAGTTCATTCGTCTAGCTACACCGAGGAGGGAAGTCGCCCGCCTCAAGCTCCCGAGCCCTTTCCAAAGGCCCAGAGATCGCGCCGCGCTGCCAGGCGGGCGCAGAGCCGTTACTGCCCAGTCCCGTGCGGAGTTCACCCCGATCCGTGGGCGCCCGAAAAGAGAACAGACGGCCAAGGCAGCGCTCTGGTTTGGGAGGCACGTTGCCCAAGGAGCTCTCTCCCCACTGCCCCTTGCAGTTCCCTTCTCCACCAGCTGGGTGCGCCAGCCTGGCAAACTGCCCCGCTGCAAATCATCCTGATTTGAACGAGATCCTTCTCTGCCTTTGCCGGACGTACTCCAGGGGAACAGCCCCGACGCAAGGACTGCCTGCAGGGTGCCCAGGCCATCCCTAACCTGCCCCTCCAGACCCCCCCACCCTGCCAGCTCACTCCAACTGGGAACGAGCAACGTGGAGGAAAAGCAACGTCGGATCCTTGTTGGCCTGGAGACCAGAGCTGGGACAATAACTATTGCTTGTGCTCGTGTCCCCGCTCCTCCTCCAGCACCTGACACACCCTGGCGCCCATCGTGTGCCAGCCATGCCCCTCTGCCCTGTCCATTGGCCAAACCGGACAGTCTCTACGCAAACGAATAAATGGACACGAATCAGACATCAAGAATTGTAACATTCAAAAAGCAGGAGGAGAACACTTCAATCTCCCTGGACACTCAATAACAGACTGAAAAGCGGCCATTCTTCAACAAAAAAACTTCAACAACAGACTCCAACGAGAAACTGCAGAACTGGAATTAATTTGCAAACCGGACACTATCAAATGAGGCCTGAACAAAGACTGGGAGTGGCTGGGTCACTACAAAAACTAATTTCCCCTCTGCTGATACTCACCCCTTCTTGTCAACAGTTTGGAATGGGCCACCTTGATTGCATTGGGCTCGTTAGCACTACAGAAGTGATTTTCCCTCCCTTGGCATTCACCCCTTCTTGTCAACTGTTGAGAATAGGCCACTTCCACCTTAATTGAATGGGCTCGTTAGCACTGACCCCCCACTTGGTAAGGCAACTCCCATCTTTTCATGTGCTGGGTATTTATACCTGCTACTGTATGTTCCACTCCGTGCATCTGATGAAGTGGGCTATAGCCCACGAAAGCTTATGCCCAAATAAATGTGTTAGTCTCTAAGGTGCCACTGTGACTCCTCGTTGTTTTTGCAGATACAGACTAACACGGCTGCCCCTCTGAAACCTGTCAGGTTACAACATGTAATTTCTCACCCTAAATGTTGGTTTAGGCGGGTTGCAGAGTTTCTGTACCTCAGAGTTCCAGTGATTTCTCGTTATAGGGTAGACCCCTGTCTCAGCCTGGACTCAGCCCTGGCCTTTCCCTCAGCTTAGATCCTTTTCCTTCAGGTCTTTTTAGCAATCTTCCTTCTTGGCCAGGGAGGCAATGGAGAAGAGTCCTGATTGACTTCCTTCCCAGCCTTAAATAGAATGTACATAAGGCAGGAATCTTTTGTTTCCCAGTCTGACCCCTCACCCCCCATGGAAAAAAAACACTGAAGGCCCAAGATGGGGGTCTAGGACCAGCTGCCATGATCACCTGACCCTGTAGTGACAAAGCAGCAACCAGGAGCCTCTCAGGAGGCCGGAGATTAGTATCTTCCCAGTCTTATTGTTCTTCCTAATGGCCCATTGAGGCTGATTGCCTACTGTCCGGTGGACACTCCCCAAAATACACAGTTGTAATGGTTACAGAGTCAATATTCCTAACGTCAGACACAGAAATGATACAGGCACACACATTGGCTAATCACATTCAGTAAATCACACCCTTTCCAATGACACCTCACATGACCCATCTTGCATAAAACATATCTGAATCATGCTGTATTCGTATCCTAACTATAGTTCTATGAAGAATATGGGGTTCAGCATCACAGACATGGCACCGGAGATGGGTGCCCAGACGGGGGCACGGGGGAGGAGGAGACGGGTGCTGTAATGGGGTTCACTCACCCCTGTGGTGCCTCCTGCGGGCTGTCCTGGGAATTAGCTCTTCGAGTGGTGCCGTCCCTCCTGCTCTACGACCCTCGTCTCTCCGAGGACCGCAGTGTCCTCTTCAGCGACACAGCCCTCTGGCTGTGTCACACACTGTGCTCCCCACGTCCGGGGGACCTGCAGTCCGCTGCTCAGCCACTTCCCTTAGTGGCTACTGCAGCAAATTGGCCACTTCCTCGTGGCCCCAGCATCCTCTTTGCCCTGCCTCAGGGCCTCAGCCTGCAAACCCAGCAGCCAGCCAGGAGCTGTCTCTCGCTCCCCCGGTCCCTGCTTGCAGCACAGCTCTGTCCAGGGTGCTGGCAGGTCTCTCAGCCCTCCAGTGACACAGTTCTTCCTCCCTGGGCTCCCAGCAGAGAACTGCCCTCCTCTGCCCCCCAGCTCCTGTTTTTATATGGGCCTGCCTGGCCCTGATTAGTTGCTCCCTTCAGCCCTTCTCTGATTGGCTGCCTCTTGCGCAGCCTGCCTAGGGCTCTATCAACCCCTTAGAGCCCAGTGTGGGGCAGGTGCCCCATCACAGGTGCCCAGTCGCAGGCGGGAGGGAGGGGATGGGTGCCGAGACACAGGTGGGTGCTGGTGCTGCAGGCAGAGCCTTGGGGGTGGAGTTGGGGCATTTGAAGCAGCCAGGAAGCCCATCAGGCTGGGTTGGGTCATGCTGGCAGGAAAGTAGGGGGGCTCTGCACCCCGGGAAGGGCCAGCACAGGTGGTGCTGCCTGGCCCCTTGTTGCCCTCCCAGAAAGGCTGCGGAGTGAGCCCTGGCTCACAGCCCTGGTGCACCCAGCTTCTCCTCTGACCTCCCGCCCAGACAGCGACTCCAGGCAGGGCTAGGGCCCGCAGCCTGTGGGCACTGGCCATGAGCTGTGCCCCCTGCCCGTGCCAGCTCTGGGCCATGCGCCAAGCTGCCAGGCCGCAAACTCTCACACCTCTCACACAAATGGCCACGGCCGTGGAGAGATGGGAACACACGACCCCAGCTCCCCTTTCCCAGGGCTCCCCACAGCACCCCAGGAGGAGCTGCCCGAGGGAGGGAGCAGCCTCCTGGGGATCTCCTTATATCCAGGCTGCCCTGCATGGGCTCCCCTGCCCCACGGACAGCCCCCGACACTGGGATCCCTGCAAACCCTGTGTAATGGTGCTGGTTCTGGTGGGACCCAACTGAGAGTGCCAATTCAGGACAAATTGCTTCAAGCAGGGCAGTTACAGCCCAAGGCTGGGGTTTTTCCACCTCTAAGGCAAACCAAACCAGCCAGACAGAGAGGACTTTGGTTTTACCCCACTGGCTAACCACAAGTCACCCCAAGCAATTCCCTAAGACACTCCAGTTTCCCAGTATCACCACCAGTGCCACTCGTTATGGGGATGAATGGTTATGAAAACCAATGCCCCAGTAAAAGAAAAAAGGTTCTCCCGATCCCAAAGGACCAAGCCCCAGACCCAGGTCAATATACAAATCAGATCTTACCCACAAATCAAATTGCTGCCAATCCTTTAGAATCTAAAATCTAAAGGTTTATTCATAAAAGGAAAAAGGCATAGGTGAGAGCTAGAATTGGTTAAATGGAATCGATTACATACAGCAATGGCAAAGTTCTTGGTTCAGTGATGGAATAAGCTGCAGGTTCAAATCAAGTCTCTGGAGAACATCCCCATCTAGGTGTGACGGAGTAGGGAGCGAGATGGATTTGACCTGAGAGGCTTGCGGGGGAGGTTCCCTGGGACAGGCTGCATTGGGAAAGGCTACATTGGGAGTGTGAGACTTTACCTGGAGCTGTAACATGAGCCAGGATGGGGGTTGGGAGGTGACACCTTTGGCTGGGAGAATGGTAAAAGGCTAGAGGAGGGGCCCCGGGGGAGGGGAAGAGCTGGCTGGAGGTTTGGCTGGTGGTTTTTCAGTTTGGAGCTGGGTGGTGAAACGCAGGGAGCCCCAGAGCTGGGTCTAAGCTCCCTGCCCCCCAGAAGGGCCCAGCTGAGGGGTCCTGGTCATACTTACAAGCTCTGTTTGGACTCTTTCCTGGCAACCCTAATAAACCTTCTGTTCTACTGGCTGGGTGAGAATTACATTGAATCCCGTGAAGGGGGGTGCAGGACCTGACTCCCCCACACTCCGTGACACTAGGATGGGCCATTCAGTCCTTTGTTCAGAGCTTCCGTTTGTAGCTAAGTCCCTCCAGAGGTATGAAGCAGGATTGAAGACAAGATGGAGATGAGGCATCAGCCTTTTATAGTCTCTTGCCATGTGGTCTCTGCTTTCTTTGTCCCAAGGACAAGCTATCCATCACATGGCATGGAAAAACCTCAGAGTTCTGTCCATAGGCAGGTCCCTGCATACCTTGCTGAGTCACAAGGCGTATCTGCCTTCTCTCAATGGGTCAGTTGTGTAGCTGATGGTCCTCAATGGGCCATCCAGCAGGCTAGGCAGAGCTGACATCGACTCGTCTGGGGTGTCACCCAGAAGCAGAGCACAAGTTTGAAATACAGACAGGATAGAGCCAATATCCATAACTTCAACTACAAAAATGATACACACCTAGAGATAGCATAATCATAACCAGCCAATCATAACCTTGTCTTAGACACCTTAGAAGACCCCCTTTATACAAAATTCGGTGCCATTACAGGACCTTGGTTGCAACAATGATCTATACGGTCCCAGCTTATGTCAATAACATCACACCCTGGGCCGCAGGGGACCGGGTTTTTCTACTGCACCTTCAGCCTCCTGGCGAAGGATCTGGCAGGGGACGTTAGCTGTGCCCCCAACTGCCCTTTCCAAAACAGGCCACTGGGCACTGATGGACCCCGAGATGGTCCTGGGCTGAGAAATACCCTTAGAACAGGGCAGAGAGCTGCCAGCTGGGCCAACGCTCTGGTTTGCAGGGTCTTTCCTCGGGCACAGCAAGGGGCGGAGGGGGGCGCCCGCCTGAACCGGTGCTTCCCTCCAGCTCCCCGGGGCAGCTGTGAACAAGTGCAAGAGAACACGTGTGTGTGTGTGTGTGTCACAGCACCCCGCAGGCTGGGAGGAGGGGTGAGTGTGTGTGTGTGTGTGTGTCACACCACCCCGCAGGCTGGAAGGAGGGGTGAGTGTGTGTGTGTGTGTGTCACACCACCCCGCAGGCTGGGAGGAGGGGTGAGTGTGTGTGTGTGTGTGTCACAGCACCCCGCAGGCTGGGAGGAGGGGTGAGTGTGTGTGTGTGTGTGTGTCACACCACCCCGCAGGCTGGGAGGAGGGGTGAGTGTGTGTGTGTGTGTGTCACACCACCCCGCAGGCTGGAAGGAGGGGTGAGTGTGTGTGTGTGTGTGTCACACCACTCCGCAGGCTGGGAGGAGGGGTGAGTGTGTGTGTGTGTGTGTGTGTCACACCACCCCGCAGGCTGGGAGGAGGGGTGTGTGTGGGTGTGTGTGTCACACCACCCCGCAGGCTGGGAGGAGGGGTGTGTGTGTGTGTGTGTGTGTCACACCACCCCGCAGGCTGGGAGGAGGGGTGAGTGTGTGTGTGTGTGTCACACCACCCCGCAGGCTGGGAGGAGGGGTGAGTGTGTGTGTGTGTGTGTCACACCACCCCCGGCAGGCTGGGAGGAGGCTGCACACTCTGGTTTGGGGGAGAAAGCGCAGAAGCTGCTCCTCTCGAAGGCTCTGTTGTGTGCCGGGGAAGGAGGACCGTGCGGTTAACTCACAGGCCCAGGCGCCAAGATGGCTGGGTTCTACTCTCAGCTCTGCCATGGACTTGCTGAGTGACACTGGCCCCGTGCTGTCCCTCAGTTTGCCCACCTGTGAAATGGGAGCAAAGATAAGGCAACGCCTAACGCCTTAGGCAACACTACGAACAGTGCTTTGAGATCCAAGGCTGGACGGCGCCGGGGCAGGAAGAGCGTAAGCCACTGTCCCTCTTACAAACAGCCGTAAACACCCCCCGCCGCAGGGCTTGACCCAACCCCTAACAGGGGTGAGGACGAAGCCTTCCCCACGGCCGGGTCAGTGCAGCAGCGTCCGCTGGCTGGGAGATGTTCAGCAGGGCCTGGCCCCCGGGGGAGCTGAGATGGGGGCCTGGACTCAGGGCCCTTCACTCCCGTGTGTGACCTGATGGTGCCCATCTGCTGTGTTTTGGGGCGGGTTAGAGTCCTCTTCACGGAGCTGTAGCTGAGACGTGTCAAACACGGCATGCTGGGAGGGGCCAGCCATGCCCACCAGCCCGCCGGAGCCGATAGGGACGGATCAGACCCTTCCTTTGGGGGGCGGGTTCCAGCCGTTCCCTGGGAACTGATCAGGTTGTGTTTGAAAATGCAAAATTAGAAGAAAATCATTAAACAACTAAAATGAAGGGCAGTGGGCAGGGATGCCCGGTACTCAGGGGGCCGGTGGGCAGGGATGCCCGGTACTCAGGGGTCCGGGGGGCAGGGATGCCCAGTACTCAGGGGCCTGGGGGGCAGGGATGCCCGGTACTCAGGGGCCTGGGGGACAGGGATGCCCGGTACTCAGGGGCCTGGGGGGCAGGGATGCCCGGTACTCAGGAGCACGGCGGGCAGGGATGCCCGGTACTCAGAGGCCTGCGGGGCAGGGATGCCCGGTACTCAGGGGCCCAGGGGACAGGGATGCCCGGTACTCAGGGGGCCGGCGGGCAGGGATGCCCGGTACTCAGGGGCCTGGGGGGGCAGGGATGCCCGGTACTCGGGGGCCTGGGGGGCAGGGATGCCCGGTACTCGGGGGCCCGGCGGGCAGGGATGCCCGGTACTCAGGGGCCCGGGGGGCAGGTATGCCCGGTACTCAGGGGCCTGGGGGACAGGGATGCCCGGTACTCAGGGGCCCGGGGGACAGGGATGCCCGGTACTCAGGGGCCCGGCGGCCAGGGATGCCTGGTACTCAGGGGCCCGGCAGCCAGGGATGCCCGGTACTCAGGGGGCCGGCGGGCAGGGATGCCCAGTACTCAGGGGGCCGGCGGGCAGGGATGCCCGGTACTCAGGGGCCCGGCGGCCAGGGATGCCCAGTACACGTGTTGGGCCCAGAGGAGGCAGGACATGGGGGTGGGGGTGCCCGGTACTCACAGGGGTATACTCAGGGCAGAGGTGGGGGGTGACCGATACTCCCTGGGGGTGTCTGGTACTTGGAGGGGGAGACGCACCATGTAGCAGCAGAGGAAGCCTCGGAGCGCTGAGGCGGGCGCAGTCTTGTGCTCCCTGCGGCCGGTCACTGTGGGGTGGGGGATCTTGGCTCCCTGCCCCTCTCGCTCCCCCACTGCCCAGACGAAGCAGGCGGGGGGCAATGAAGGGCCGGGGTCAGGTCATGCCTCACAAGTGCTGCCCCGCGCTGGACAAGCCCCTACCTGACCCCAGCCCTTCAGCACGGGCCCCCCCACTTCCTCTGCAAAACCTGCCTGGGGCCCACTGGGGCCAAGCCTGGGGCAGACAGCGAGAAACCCCAGCGCTGGCATGTTTAACCCCAGGAGCCTGGAGGGGAAAATCCTGCAAACCTCAGCAAACCCCAGTCCAGCTTCCCCTCCCGTGTCCTGTTCTGCCCATGCCCAGCCTTGAGCCCTGACCTCCGAATCCCCTTCCTGTTCTCATCTGGTCCCTGTCCCACATCCCAGCCAGTGCCCCTCAACCCTGACCTGCAGCCCCTGCAAGCCCAGCCCCGGGCTTCCCCCTCCCCCCACTCTGCCAGTTCCCCTCAATCCCGACCCGCAGCCCCGTTAGCCCATCCCTGGCCTTCCCCCTCCCCCCACTCTGCCAGTTCCCCTCAATCCCGACCCGCAGCCCCTGCAAGCCAAACCCTGGGTTTACCCCTCCCCGACCCACTCTGCCAGTGCCCCTCAACCCCGACCGACCTGCAGCCCCCTTAGCCCATCCCTGGCCTTCCCCCTCCCCCCACTCTGCCAGTGCCCCTCAACCCCGACCTGCATCCCTGTTAGCCCTGTGACGGAGGAGGGAGCGAGGTGGATTTGACCTGGGAGGCTTGCGGGGGAGGTTCCCTGGGACCTGCTGCATTGGGAATGGGAGACTTTACCTGAGGCTGTGACATGAGCCAGGAGAGGGGCTGGGAGGTGACACCTTTGGCTGGGAGAATGGACAGAGGCGAGAGGAGGAGCCCCAGGGGAGGGGAAGAGCCTGCTGGAGGTTTTGTTTTGTTGGTTTCAGTTTGGAGCTGTGGGGTGAAATGCAGGGAGCCCCAAGGCTGGGGTCTAAGCTCCCTGCCCCCCGGAAGGGCCCGGCTGAGGGGTCCTGGTTGTACTGACAAGCTCCGGTTGGACTGTGTTCCTGGCATCTCTAATAAACCTTCTGTTCTGCTGGCTGGCTGAGCATCACAGTGAATCCCAGGAAGCGGGGTGCAGACGCTGACTCCCCCACACTCCTTGACAAGCCCATCCCTGGCCTTCCCCCCACTCTGCCAGTGCCCCTCAATCCCAACCTGCAGCCCTGTTAGTCCAGCCCTGGGCTTCCCCTTCCCCGCATTCTGCCAGTTCCCCTCAACCCCGACCTGCATCATCCCCCTGCTTCTCCAGTCCTGGGCTCCCCCCCTCTCTGCCAGTGCCTGGCCTGCTCAACCCTGACCTCAGGCACGGCCCTAAGGTGTTTGCGTAGGAAGCTGACAAGACAAATTGGTGCCTGAGGGTGGGGTCACTGGGGGTGCAGAGGGGTGGGGCCGGGGCGAGGCCGACCGAGATGAAGGCAGTCGGGAGGGGCAGCGTTCTGAGGTTGTTGAATGTAATGTGACATTCACGAAGGGTCAGAGGGGCAGGCGGGTGGGCGCGACCTGATCAAATCAGTGGGCCCAGAAGACACGTTTGTTGGTTCTGGCAGTGACTGGGCGGTTTCCCTTTACAGACATTTTGACACCCACCCACTTTGCCTTGTGCACGGGTGTGCGACCCCCGGGGCTGCAGGCTGGGCTGGGCCATCACACAGCTCTCCCCGGTCTGGCAGGGCTCGAACACCTTAGAACTCAGCCCCCCTAGATTCGGGGTGTAGCCAGGCCCCCTCCTGCGAGCCGAGCCCAGCGCACGGTGCTGGCCGCCCAGTGCAAGGACACACGGCTGGCTGCGGCCATCAGGCCCGTGTTGTTCAGAGCCGGGGGACGCGCTGCCCAGAGAAAGCCGCTTGTCCCCCGGCTCTCCCTGCACCCCCACACCCCAGCACTAGGCTACATGTTCTGGGTGCCTACCACTAGCTAGTGACCCGGCTGCGGGGAGCCCCGGCCTTGTATCGGGCCCGGCCGCGGGATGATCCCGGGGGGCTGGGCTGCTGCTCGGGGGGGGGGGCCCTGGCTGGGCACAGCCCCCCCGGGCAGCTGCAGCCGGGCCGGGCCGGGCCGGGCCGGGCCAGGCCTGGCGCACCGCAGCAGCCCACGTGGAAGGGAAGCTGCAGCTGGGCAGTGGGCGGAGCCCCGGGCTCTCTCCGCGGGAAAGGATCCCGGTGGGGGGGATGACGTGGCGCTGATTGGCGCCTTGCACCGGTGACGTCAGCCTCTCACCCCCCTCCCCCGCCCGGAAGGGGCGGTCCTAGGGGCGGGGCTGTTTTTGCCAGCGCTGCCCGCAACAAAGATGGCAGCGAAGGCAGCCCCGCCCCCCGCCCATTCTCCAACGGTCCCCTGCAGGGCTGTCAGTCACGGGTGGGCCAAGTGGTGGTTTCTTGCTCGAGGCTCAGACGCCAGCGACAGCGCTAGGAAGGAAATAAAAACCCGTCGGGGTCCGTTCGAAAGGGCCTGGCGGGCCAGCCTGGGCCCACGGGCCAGCTATCGAGCCCCCCCTGGCCTGGCACGTCTACTGCCCCCATTGCTATCTGCTGGCCTGACCCCTGCCGACTGCAGCCACTGGGCCAGGCCTGCACCCCCCGCACTGACCCTAATACCGCTTCCTGGAGCGCTTCTCCCCGCTGGGTCCCAACGCACGTGGCCGAGGCGCTCAGGAGAATTAGCCCCATTTTACAGATCGGGAACCTGAGGCCAGGGAGGAGGGAGTAACTTGTCCAGGGTCACCCAGCAGGCCAGTGGCAGACTCAGGAATAAAATCCAGGTCTCCAGAGTCCCAGCCCAGTGCTCTGCCCACGGGACCCCACTGCTGCCTGCCAGGCCCGGCCCGAGGTCTGCAGGCAGCAGCTGCTGTGGGGCCGGTCCCCGGCGGGTGAGTAGGGAACCCAACTTGCAGCTGTACCCGCCCCAGACCCGGGGTCAGCATCCAGCTCCCCCAGCTCTGTCACAGCCCCCGCCCGGGCCAGGGGTCCCCCGATCCTGGAGCAGGGACGAGTCCTAGTGGGGCAGCCCCGCGCCCTCTCCCCGCGAGCTCCGGGCTCCGACCCAGCGAGGGTTAATAGCGCTGCGAGCGGCCGGGGAACTACACGTCCCATGACGCCCCGCGGAAACCGCCTCCCAGCATGCCCCGCGCCAGGCGGCGCCGCGCGGCCTGCTGGGAGCCGTAGTTCCCCGCGCGGCGCCCCGTCCATCACGTGGCCTCGAGCGAGCGAGTCGCCGGCACTGGCCGCGCTGGGAGCTGAGCAGCAAGATGGCGGCGCTGTGGGGCGCCGGGCGAGCCGCCGGGGCCAGGGGACCCCGCCGGAGCCGGGGGGGCGGCAGCGGCCCGGAGCTGCCCCCGCCCCCCGCCAGCCCCCCGCAGGTAGGAGCGGGCCGGGGGCAGCGGGGCCGCGCCGCGCCGCGCCGCCCGGTGACACGTGGAGGCTGCGGGCCGGCGCCGGGCGGGGCTCGCCGCGGCCCCGGGCGGGAGCTGCCGGGCCCCCCACGCGTGCGGCGCGCTCGGGGGGCCGGGCCCGGCTGGCTCGGCCCGGGCCGGCGGGGGGAAGCGCACGTGGGCCCCGCCCGTCGAGCCTGGCCCGGCTCCGGCGCCTGCACGTGGGTGTGAGCCCGGCGTGGCCGCTGCAGCCGGAGCTTGCTGGGAGCTGTAACCCCCCCCCCCCGGGTCACGGTCCCCTCTGGGTGTCAGCGGGGGGGGGTACGATCTCCCCCCCCCCCCCCGGGTCACGGTCCCCTCTGGGTGTCAGCGGGGGGGGTACGATCTCCCCCCCCCCCCCGGGTCACGGTCCCCTCTGGGTGTCAGCGGGGGGGGGTACGATCTCCCCCCCCCCCCCGGGTCACGGTCCCCTCTGGGTGTCAGCGGGGGGGGTACGATCTCCCCCCCCCCCCCGGGTCACGGTCCCCTCTGGGTGTCAGCGGGGGGGGTACGATCTCCCCCCCCCCCCCGGGTCACGGTCGCCTCTGGGTGTCAGCGGGGGGGGTACGATCTCCCCCCTCTCTGGGTGTCAGCGGCGGGGGGGGCTACGATTTCCCCCCCGGGTCACGGTCCCCTCTGGGTGTCAGCGGGGGGGGTACGATCTCCCCCCCCCCCCCGGGTCACGGTCCCCTCTGGGTGTCAGCGGGGGGGGGGGTACGATCTCCCCCCCCCGGGTCACGGTCCCCTCTGGGTGTCAGCGGGGGGGGTACGATCTCCCCCCCCCCCCGGGTCACGGTCCCCTCTGGGTGTCAGCGGGGGGGGGGGTACGATCTGCCCCCCCCCCGGGTCACGGTCCCCTCTGGGTGTCAGCGGGGGGGGTACGATCTCCCCCCCCCCCCCCCGGGTCACGGTCCCCTCTGGGTGTCAGCGGGGGGGGTACGATCTGCCCCCCCCCGGGTCACGGTCCCCTCTGGGTGTCAGCGGGGGGGGGGTACGATCTGCCCCCCCCCGGGTCACGGTCGCCTCTGGGTGTCAGCGGGGGGGGTACGATCTCCCCCCTCTCTGGGTGTCAGCGGCGGGGGGGGCTACGATTTCCCCCCCGGGTCACGGTCCCCTCTGGGTGTCAGCGGGGGGGGTACGATCTCCCCCCCCCCCCCGGGTCACGGTCCCCTCTGGGTGTCAGCGGGGGGGGGGGTACGATCTCCCCCCCCCGGGTCACGGTCCCCTCTGGGTGTCAGCGGGGGGGGTACGATCTCCCCCCCCCCCCGGGTCACGGTCCCCTCTGGGTGTCAGCGGGGGGGGGGGTACGATCTGCCCCCCCCCCGGGTCACGGTCCCCTCTGGGTGTCAGCGGGGGGGGTACGATCTCCCCCCCCCCCCCCCGGGTCACGGTCCCCTCTGGGTGTCAGCGGGGGGGGTACGATCTGCCCCCCCCCGGGTCACGGTCCCCTCTGGGTGTCAGCGGGGGGGGGGTACGATCTGCCCCCCCCCGGGTCACGGTCGCCTCTGGGTGTCAGCGGGGGGGGTACGATCTCCCCCCTCTCTGGGTGTCAGCGGCGGGGGGGGCTACGATTTCCCCCCCGGGTCACGGTCCCCTCTGGGTGTCAGCGGGGGGGGTACGATCTCCCCCCCCCCCCCGGGTCACGGTCCCCTCTGGGTGTCAGCGGGGGGGGGGGTACGATCTCCCCCCCCCGGGTCACGGTCCCCTCTGGGTGTCAGCGGGGGGGGTACGATCTCCCCCCCCCCCCGGGTCACGGTCCCCTCTGGGTGTCAGCGGGGGGGGGTACGATCTCCCCCCCCCCCCCGGGTCACGGTCCCCTCTGGGTGTCAGCGGGGGGGGTACGATCTCCCCCCCCCCCCCGGGTCACGGTCCCCTCTGGGTGTCAGCGGGGGGGGTACGATCTCCCCCCCCCCCCCGGGTCACGGTCGCCTCTGGGTGTCAGCGGGGGGGGTACGATCTCCCCCCTCTCTGGGTGTCAGCGGCGGGGGGGGCTACGATTTCCCCCCCGGGTCACGGTCCCCTCTGGGTGTCAGCGGGGGGGGTACGATCTCCCCCCCCCCCCCGGGTCACGGTCCCCTCTGGGTGTCAGCGGGGGGGGGGGTACGATCTCCCCCCCCCGGGTCACGGTCCCCTCTGGGTGTCAGCGGGGGGGGTACGATCTCCCCCCCCCCCCCCCCGGGTCACGGTCCCCTCTGGGTGTCAGCGGGGGGGGTACGATCTGCCCCCCCCCGGGTCACGGTCCCCTCTGGGTGTCAGCGGGGGGGGGGTACGATCTGCCCCCCCCCGGGTCACGGTCGCCTCTGGGTGTCAGCGGGGGGGGTACGATCTCCCCCCTCTCTGGGTGTCAGCGGCGGGGGGGGCTACGATTTCCCCCCCGGGTCACGGTCCCCTCTGGGTGTCAGCGGGGGGGGTACGATCTCCCCCCCCCCCCCGGGTCACGGTCCCCTCTGGGTGTCAGCGGGGGGGGGGGTACGATCTCCCCCCCCCGGGTCACGGTCCCCTCTGGGTGTCAGCGGGGGGGGTACGATCTCCCCCCCCCCCCGGGTCACGGTCCCCTCTGGGTGTCAGCGGGGGGGGGGGTACGATCTGCCCCCCCCCCGGGTCACGGTCCCCTCTGGGTGTCAGCGGGGGGGGTACGATCTCCCCCCCCCCCCCCCGGGTCACGGTCCCCTCTGGGTGTCAGCGGGGGGGGTACGATCTGCCCCCCCCCGGGTCACGGTCCCCTCTGGGTGTCAGCGGGGGGGGGGTACGATCTGCCCCCCCCCGGGTCACGGTCGCCTCTGGGTGTCAGCGGGGGGGGTACGATCTCCCCCCTCTCTGGGTGTCAGCGGCGGGGGGGGCTACGATTTCCCCCCCGGGTCACGGTCCCCTCTGGGTGTCAGCGGGGGGGGTACGATCTCCCCCCCCCCCCCGGGTCACGGTCCCCTCTGGGTGTCAGCGGGGGGGGGGGTACGATCTCCCCCCCCCGGGTCACGGTCCCCTCTGGGTGTCAGCGGGGGGGGTACGATCTCCCCCCCCCCCCGGGTCACGGTCCCCTCTGGGTGTCAGCGGGGGGGGGGGTACGATCTGCCCCCCCCCCGGGTCACGGTCCCCTCTGGGTGTCAGCGGGGGGGGTACGATCTCCCCCCCCCCCCCCCGGGTCACGGTCCCCTCTGGGTGTCAGCGGGGGGGGTACGATCTGCCCCCCCCCGGGTCACGGTCCCCTCTGGGTGTCAGCGGGGGGGGGGTACGATCTGCCCCCCCCCGGGTCACGGTCGCCTCTGGGTGTCAGCGGGGGGGGTACGATCTCCCCCCTCTCTGGGTGTCAGCGGCGGGGGGGGCTACGATTTCCCCCCCGGGTCACGGTCCCCTCTGGGTGTCAGCGGGGGGGGTACGATCTCCCCCCCCCCCCCGGGTCACGGTCCCCTCTGGGTGTCAGCGGGGGGGGGGGTACGATCTCCCCCCCCCGGGTCACGGTCCCCTCTGGGTGTCAGCGGGGGGGGTACGATCTCCCCCCCCCCCCGGGTCACGGTCCCCTCTGGGTGTCAGCGGGGGGGGGGTACGATCTGCCCCCCCCCCGGGTCACGGTCCCCTCTGGGTGTCAGCGGGGGGGGTACGATCTCCCCCCCCCCCCCCGGGTCACGGTCCCCTCTGGGTGTCAGCGGGGGGGGTACGATCTGCCCCCCCCCGGGTCACGGTCCCCTCTGGGTGTCAGCGGGGGGGGGGTACGATCTGCCCCCCCCCGGGTCACGGTCGCCTCTGGGTGTCAGCGGGGGGGGTACGATCTCCCCCCTCTCTGGGTGTCAGCGGCGGGGGGGGCTACGATTTCCCCCCCGGGTCACGGTCCCCTCTGGGTGTCAGCGGGGGGGGTACGATCTCCCCCCCCCCCCCGGGTCACGGTCCCCTCTGGGTGTCAGCGGGGGGGGGGGTACGATCTCCCCCCCCCGGGTCACGGTCCCCTCTGGGTGTCAGCGGGGGGGGTACGATCTCCCCCCCCCCCCGGGTCACGGTCCCCTCTGGGTGTCAGCGGGGGGGGGGGTACGATCTCCCCCCTCTCTGGGTGTCAGCGGCGGGGGGGGCTACGATTTCCCCCCCGGGTCACGGTCCCCTCTGGGTGTCAGCGGGGGGGGGGGGGGTACGATCTCCCCCCCCCGGGTCACGGTCCCCTCTGGGTGTCAGCGGGGGGGGTACGATCTCCCCCCCCCCCCCCCCCCCGGGTCACGGTCCCCTCTGGGTGTCAGCGGGGGGGGTACGATCTCCCCCCCCCCCCCGGGTCACGGTCCCCTCTGGGTGTCAGCGGGGGGGGCTACGATCTCCCCCCCCCCCGGGTCACGGTCCCCTCTGGGTGTCAGCGGGGGGGGCTACGATCTCCCCCCCCCCCCCCCGTCACGGTCCCCTCTGGGTGTCAGCGGGGGGGGTACGATCTCCCCCCCGGGTCACGGTCCCCTTTGGGTGTCAGCGGGGGGGGTACGATCTCCCCCCCCCCCCGGGTCACGGTCCCCTCTGGGTGTCAGCGGGGGGGGGGTACGATCTCCCCCCTCTCTGGGTGTCGGGGGGGGGCTACGATCTCCCCCCCCCCCGTCACGGTTCCCTCTCGGGGCGGGGGGGAAGCTGCCGAGCACTGCGGGCTGGGCCATGCTGCCAACTCCTCATTCTCTGCAGCGCAGCCTGGGGACTCCCTCATGCGGGGGCTGGGCCCTGTGAGCTCCCCCCCCCCCCGCGGGATGCTCGGGACCTGCCGCTGGAATCCTGGGGGGTGACAGCGCCCCCCCTCCCCACCCCGGCCATACCTGGGGGTGAAAGGCACCTGGCACCAAGCCGTGCACCATCAGTGCAGAGCAGTGACCGGCTGACCTAGACACGGGTGGGGGGGTAACAGAGAAGGTGGTTGACGAGCTAGCCAGGGTGCGGCTGCTCATCGCAGACCTCAGCAGAGCTGGTGTTTTGGGGACCCTCCTAGTCTGCAGGGCTTGAGATGAACATGGGTGCTTTGCCGTCAGTCAGTCGTAGCAGCGTCCGGGGTGTCCGGCCCTTGGGTGCTGGCTGGCCAGGGCCGGGGGCTGTTTGCTCTTGTAGGCAGTGGGAGTGGGGCTTTCTCCAGCGACAGCACTCTGTCCTGCCAGAAATAATCCATGGAGTGGTTTCGCTTCTTAATTTTGTCAAGCTCCTCTGAGAAGCTAACCAGCGACATGACTAGTTTTGCTTCTGGCCCATCTTCTCTCCCCACAGCATGGTGGGCTTCTCTAGGGGGGAACCAGATCCTCAGTGCTTTGCGGGGGGTGTGTGTGGAGGAGATTTGTGTATCTTATTGCCGGGGGTGCCAGGTGACACTGGGTCAAGCTGGAGAAGGAGTCCCAAATTAATCTTTGTGACCAGCGCACGCCTAATTCTGGGTTGGAGCATTGGGGTAAAAAAGCCCAGTATAGACAGCTTGTGTTAGTGTCACCCATGAGAACTTTCTCACGTTCACACCGTCTCCTTGGTGAGACCTGTGTCCTTGTGTGATTCCTGCAGCTCTTGTACCCTTCCTGTAGTACCTGGGGGCAGGCAGCGGCTGATTAGGAAAAGGGACACTTAAGCCTCGCTTGGATTAGGGAAGTTTCCCCGGAGTCTCCCCCCTTCTGCCCCCACATGCTTGGAGTTCTGGAGTGCACAGCGGGGGCCAGAGACAGGAGAGTTTTGGAAGTTGGGGACAGGTGAGGGCCCTTTAATGCAGACCTGCCCCCTGGAGTTGTGTGTTCAGGGCTTTGATACCCCAACAATAGGCCTGTTAAAGATACTGTGACTATGCTGGACCACATGGGACGCAGTGTGGTGTAGTGGATGGAGCACTGGGCCGGGTTTCAAGAGTCCTCGATTCAGTTTCTTGCTCTGTCCCTAATGTGCTGGGTGACTTTGGGCAAGCCATTCCCTAGCCCCCTGCCTCGGTTTCCCCATCTTTACAATGGAGGTGATGATACTGGCTTCCTGTGTCAAGTGCTTTGAGCTGTATGGATGAGAAGTGCTAGATGCAGAGAACAGATTCTGGTTTTCTAGCTTCTCTTGAGATTTATGGGCGCTGTAGAGGACATGATTTCATTTTTGCTTTTGCGTAGCAGGCACTTGCCGTATGCTCCCTGCGATGATGGACAGGGGCTGGCCCTGCTTTAATGGAGGATCTGATGTTCTGAAAATGGCGTTGTCCTGAATCAGAGCTCTGTAAGCTTGAAAGCTCGTCTCTCTCCCGCAGCAGAAGTTGGGCCGAGGAAAGAGATTCCCTCACGCACCGTGTCGCTCTTGTCCGGGGAAAAGCATTTATTTTGTTCGTGTTTTACAAAGCAAATGTCTTCCCTCGTCTGCCTGGAAGTCAGCTCGCTTCAAAGTTGCCCTGGAAGGATGCACTGTATCCTGGACGGGTTCTTTGCCTCTTCACGCCGTCCCCAGGAGATGCCTTGGCTGACTGGATCCGGCTGAACTGGTAGGCCGCAGCTCTTGCCTTTTGGAAACTTGGCTGCAGCTCGAGCTGCGTGGGAGTTTAGCTGACTAGACAGGGAGCTGTCCTGGAGGCGTTTGGTGAAAGAGGCAAAATTAAATGTAAGAACCCTCCCAAGTATCTGTCACATCCTCGGATTCAGATCCCTTCTGCTAACACAAAGAATAGTGATGTCAGGTCCTTGGATATGCCAGGATAGGGGCTGTCTGGGGAGAGGAGCTGTCGTGCAAGTTGTGTTGAAAACTTGTTCCCCGGCTGCTTCTGAGCCTGTTCTGCCCATTGCCTAACCACTAAGACCTGACCCCAGGGCCTGTCCTGCTCTAGAGCCCTAGCAAGGGACAGGTTCTCCAGTCCAACCCGCGCTGGCGGTAGTGCCAATGCGACTCTGAAAACCTTGGGGCGCCTTTGAGAGAGGTTTGTCTGCTGGGAATCTTCCATGCAAGGGCGGCGCGCTTTGCCCAGGTAAGGCCAGGCTGGCAGCTCACCAGGAGATTGGACTCTGGGCCTAGCAGGCTTGAAGTGAAGCAGATGGATGCCACCCTGCACTTAAACACAGAGGTGGGTCCTGCATCCCAGCATGCCGTGCACCTGTGGAGCCAGGTGGCCTCTGCACAGCTCCATAGAAGCTCCTTTGGGTTTCAACGGGAGACTTGATTCTCGGCTTCGGCTGGTTTGCATCCTGACGCTGAGAGCCCTTACTAGCGGCAGCGGGGGCTCAGGTTCCTCCTCTCGCTCACCCAGAAATGGGGCTGCTGGCAAACGCCCCTTCCTGCGACCAGCAACCGCGTGGGCTCCCGCGTGCATTTCTAACGAGGGCCGATGTCCTGGGCCCAGAGAGCTCTGGGGCTGCCTGGGCACAGCAAAGGAAAGTGTCTTTGAATGGTCCCCTGCAGAGCCTGGGAGCCCGCTCAAGCTGCAATGTTTGTCTGCTTTGGTGCCCCACTCTGGGGAAGGAGAGAAGTCGTAGAGGAGGCAACGAAAAGCAGTCAGGTGGTGGGGTTGGAGGAGGGAAAAAGTCAAGGCAGGAAAGGATGGTAGTGAAAGGAGAGCTGTAACTCCATGAACGGGGTAGCACCCTCGGGGGGTGAACTGACCCCGTGTGATCTGTGAACAGGAGGAGGTGGGAAGAACTGAAAGGCACCACATTTAAAATGGCTCCAAGGGGATGTCTTGGGGACCATGGTCTCATTAACCAATGACTCCCCCAACCTGTGGAACTCACCGCTGCAGGGTATCGAGGCAAGCAAGTCAGTAAGTTCTCTGAAGACAGCTCGACATTTTGCCCCAACAGTAGCTGCCGGGACACTGTCTGTACGAGCAAAGGCTCTGGGGGTAACTCTGCCCCAGGGCGAGTCTTCCCTCCGAGCCATAGCACCACAGAGTGAGGTGATGCAGGAAAATTGACCCCTTCCTTTGAAGCATCCAGCATTGGCCACGCACATCCAGGGCAATGGACTAGATGGACCACTGATATGTTCCCATGTGGCCGTGGGACTTCTCAGTCCTGCGGGAGGCGCTCTCCCCTCCCACGGGCGATCGATTTTCTAACTCCTGAAAGCGTCTTTTTATTGTGACGTGTTTGTAACAGTGATGGACGCTGCAGTGGCGAAGCTTCGGGGCGGGGCTCCTCAGAAACTGGACTGCAAATGCAGGCGCTGTATGAACTGGTGACTGGTCTGACTGCAGCGATTCCAATTCCTGCAAACTCCTGTTCCACCGCGTGGCCCCTCCCTGGGGTGAGATGCGCCTGCTTGTTACAGCTGACTCCAAGCCCTGCAGTAACTGCTGGTTCCTGGGCGTGTTAGCTCTGCCGTCCCAGCTCCTTTGATCATTCCTGGGATCTCCAGGCTGAGTCACCAGAGACTGATCTGAAGTGGAGAGTCCGGGGCTCTGGAGAGGAATGTGGTGCATGGGCTTAAGCTGGGTTTTACCTATTACTTTCCTGCTGTGTATTGGAGTAATATGAGAGAATGAACCATGGCAGCATAATTCCTACCGAACACTCGTCTTCTGCATGAGACCACAGCATGATCTCATTCCTGTACAGGACCCAGATCTGCAGCCAGACACAAGCTACAGATCACAGCTTTGTCTTTAGTTTGTTTTCTAGGGGCCTTTGCCTCAGGTGGTAGATAGGCCCAATGGTCAATGATGGGATGTTAGAAGTTACTACAGAGAATTTTTTTCCTGGGTGTCTGGCTGGTGAGACTTGCCCACATGCTCAGGGTTCAGCTGATCGCCATATTTGGGGTCAGGAAGGAATTTTCCTCCAGGGCAGATTGGCAGAGGCCCGGGAGGTTTTTCGCCTTCCTCTGCAGCATGGGGCACGGGTCACTTACTGGAGGATTCTCTGCACCTTGACGTCTTTAAACCATGATTTGAGGACTTCAATAGCTGAGACATAGGTGAGAAGATTATTGCAGGAGTGGGTGGGTGAGATTCTGTGGCCTGCATTGTGCAGGAGGTCAGACTAGATGATCATAATGGTCCCTTCTGGCCTTAAAGTCTGTGAGTCTATGAGAATATTGATGCTTTGGCATTAGAGAAACGATCAGTCCCCACAGCAGCAGCTGCTTTTGGCAGCAGAGAAGTTCTTCATGCAGCCCTGGCGGAGGAGCCGGTCATGTGACAGATTCCAACCCCTTCCCGTGGTATTTGACTGCAGAACTGAAGCGTTCAATTTAAAATGCCTGAGCCTGGGTTTCTAAGTTCAGCTCCTAGGTAAGAGGTGGAGGGGAACTGCTGGAGTTCCCAGTGCCGCAAGCCGGGGTCAGGGCTGTTTGAGACCTTGGCACATGAGATCACCTTTATGTAGCAGCAGAACTTCAGGGGCACTGGCTGGAAAATTGGGGTGTAAATTCCTAGCCCTTCTGGTGGCCAAGAAAACCTGCTGGAAGTGCCCCCCGGGGATGCTGCTGCCTTGAGTCTAAACAGCCTGAGAGGCGAGAATTGCCCCATTCATCTCGGAGGGCGGGGGGGGATGCCTGTTCAGACCAGAGGTCCAGGACTTTGGAGACCTATGCAAATGACTCTGCACTCCAGCCTGCACACCCCTTGTTCACAGAAATATCAAAGTAACCAGGTTATGACAGCCAGCGTAAGGACTTCGTCCTGGGCCTTACGATGGAATCGACCTAGGTCCATTGCTCAGGGCTTTGAATAATTGCCCGCCCTGTGCGCTGTAGTTCGGTTGCACTGTGTAGACGCGGCTGGCTAGCGCCTCTCGGAGAGGTGGGTTAAGTAGACAGCGTCTGTGCCCCAGTGGCACAGCCAGAGTGCTGCAGCCGTGCCGCTGGAGGGTTGTGGTGTACACGCACCCTTCCTTGCAAGAGGAGGCTGCAGGAGCGACTTTCCCCCCTCACCCCGAGGCAGCTGGTGCCTGGGGGCATCTCTGCACCCAGCCATGTCTCACATGGGCACCGTGGCCTGTGCAAAACACAACTACACTAAACCAAGTACATACAACCTGTGGTGTTTGCTGAGATTTACTCCAAGTGGTATATGCATTGGGGAGGGGGGTTAGGTCTCATGGAAATTCTGCCCCCCTTGCCCAAGGATTTGGGATCTGGCCAGGAGACCGGAGTCCACCCCAGCATATGGTGTTCCCTCTGCAGTCTCATTGCTAGTCGGGGGGTGGGCCTAGGGGGACTTACTCTCCAACATCCCTGTGACCCTGTTGTGATGAGTCTCCTGGTGAACTAGTCCTCCAAGCTGTAATTCCTCACCACACACTCACGAGCCCTGTTGACTCTGAAACCTAATGTCAACACCAACTCGATGCTATTTCACTGCTCCTCATTTAATGGAGCAGCAGTGGGCTGAAGTGCTTCTCCTCGGTTGCTGGATGCAGGGGCTTCAGGGTTGCCAACTCCCAACTGTATCATGAGCTTCACAATACCTGGTGGTGCTCTTAAAGCCCCAGCTCCTGGAGCCCCGTGATTCAGACAGTCTCTCTCAGGGGTCTCAAACACACGGCCCGCGGGCCACATGCAGCCCATGGAGTTATTTCCTGCAGCCCGCCATAGGCGCCGACTCCACTGGCAGCCAAGCTCCAAACATTACGGAGTGTTTATATTTTATTAGAACCCCTCTTTGCATTACAGTTTTTAAAAAGTTAATACGTTAACTTTTAATAGCATACTATATCGCTCTTCCTTTTTTTCATTTTTGACTATACTTCTGTATCATTGTATGAAAAGGTTTCAGTGATGCGGCCCTCGGGCCAATTTACTAGTTCTCATGTGGCCCTCCTGGTAATCTGAGTTTGAGATCCCTGGTCTATCTCCTCTTTCATTGAAAAAAATAAGTCTCTGGTCTGCGTGGTTGTGGAGAGAAGCCTGAGAACGTGACACCTCCCTCCCCACGGGCTAGACTGCTAAGTGGCAAATAGAGCCCCGAAGCTGGCTGGCGTTTATTCTGCGTTGGGGCAGCGCCCCAGGACCCCAGTCGTAGAGCGGGGCCCCGTTGTGCAGAACAGAACTGGGTGGGGGAGGGGTTGGCCTGTAGCCCGGTGAGTCCTGGCTTCTCCCCCCAACCTGTCCCCTTTCCCCTCTCTAGTGCTTCTCTCTGGAGGAAGATGAGCTCAGCCTACACTTGGTTCCCGCCTGCAGCGACGCTGTCCTGGAGGCCGAAGGGATCCTGGGGACAATGCACAGTTACCTCGACTCCTCCGTGATCTCTCTCATCGAGGACTTCAGCACCCTGGCCGAGGTAATGGGCTGCCCGCAGAGAGGCAGGGCACAGCCGAGCCGTGGGCTTCCGCAGGCGAGATGGGTGGATGCGGGACCTGCCGCAGCCCTGCATCCAAAGCTGGGGCATCTCCAGTCCCGTGACCTTTGGGGGGTGGGGGGCGAGGCGGGGTAAGGCAGGTCTGGGGATCTCCGTCCCTTGCCTGCTTTGGCCCCTGTTTGCTGCTTTCCCTGTCAGACGCTGCTGGGCGTGAGGTGAGCGGCGCCAGGAATAGCAGCCAGAAGTCCGTCCCTGGTCCAGCTCTCTCCTGTCGTTCCTCTTCCGTCCGACAGCGGTTCTTTGCCAAAGGCCTTTGCCGGCCCACGTGCCAGCTCGGCTGCTCCTAATTCACCTGCCTCAGCCTCACGGCAATGTTAATCCTCGGGGGGCGGGGGGTGGGGGCAGTGCCTGGCACCTCCCCTCCTCTGGTACTCAGCCAAGCACAGTGCCGGTTAACGGGAGCCTTCCAGGCCTGGGGGCAGCTCCCTAGCAGGGCCCTGCTCGAAGGAGGTGAAGAGAGGGGAAGCCGTCTAGTGGCTAGAAGGTCATGAGTGTGTCAGGGCGGGGTCGGTATCTGGCTGTGCCCCTGATGCCTGGGCCTCTCTCACCAGAACAAGGCCTGCCTGGATGCACCAAACGAGCTGTCGCTGCTGACGGCCATCACCGAGATCCTGGACAGCACGGACGACGAGACCCTGTCTCCGTTTGACACCACCCTGGACTCCGAGTTGCTGGCGCTGCCCCGGGAGCGCGAGAGTTCTTCGGTACGAGCTGCTCCCTGCCCGCCTTACCCTCCCTTCCCTGGAAGTGCCGCGACCAGCCACTTCCGCTTCACTTAGTCCCTGGCCAGTGGCAGCAGCCAAACCGTGCACTGCACATGGGTAGAGATGGTAACTCGCCCGCGCTTAGAGGGTGGGACAAACCTTATTTTGCTGTTGGCTACAGAGCAGCAGAGACGCTGGAAGCTCAGCGAAGCGGCCTGCGCATCCCGCCGTGGTACGCAGGCGGCTCAGGCTTTGGCGAGCCAGGCGCTGGAGCTGGGTGTGATTCCAGCTCATGGAACCCGTGCTGGGATCCTGCGGTGGCTGGGGCATACGCTGGGGGGCTGCTGGCCATGCGGCTTCACCCATCACCCCGGCTAGGACCGGCCTGGCAGGTCTGTGTGTTCCACCTTCTCGTTCTCCTTCCTACCCCTCAGTTTCAGAAGTTCCTCAGCTTGTCCCGGGCCTCCCCTGAGCGCAGCGTTCCCGCCCTAGATGATCCGTGGGGCGTCAGCGGCGCAGCCGCCATCGGCAAGGTGAGAGGGCAGCTCCGCGGTGTGTGCGGGGGTCAGGGAGCCTGGGGCCGTGGCCGTGTGTAGGAAGCCATCAGCAGGATTGGCGGTCCTGCTCGTACCCATGGATGGCGGGGGCTGCGGGTGACCTTTGGGTTGCCCGGTCTCCTGTTGTGCAGGGTGACCCCTGCTGGCCCCTGTCCTCTCTCCGTATCTCCCTGGTTCCTGGGCCGCTGCTGAGCTCCGCTTGCTCGCGGCTCGGGAGAGGCAGAATCGGGCTGGCCCAGCCGGCTAAGCGGGGCCGCTCTGGCTTCGGAGCTGCTGGGCAGCGCCAGGACTCGCACCTTCATGCTTGTAGCTCGCCGCTCTCTTCAAGGGCCGTCCGCCCCGGCCCCTCCCGCTTGCATGGTACTGCGGAGCTGGGAGCAGCGCCGGGCCGGGCCAGCGGGTGTCAGGAGCCTCGCCAGGCATCTCCGCAGTACCGCTCGCAGCCTGGCCAGCTGTAAGTCAGCCCTGCTAGCACTGCTCCGGGGGCTGCAGTGCGAATGTAGATCCTGGCTCGCCGCTCGCTCCTCGTGCCCTCGTCCCCTGCAGCGTGGGGAGCGCTCCCCGGCGGGCTGGCAAACTCCTGGGCGGGGAGGGCCGGCCGGAGCTCGGGAGCATGTCAAGGTGCAGACAGGGCAGGAGCAGTGAAAACGGCCCCCGGTGGGGCTCAAACGGCAGGTTTGGGCTGGTCCCTGCCAGTCCAGGCGCCTCATGAGGAGAGGGCGTTGCCCTGGCTGCTAGCAGGGGTGGCTGAGCCCACTGGCAGTCGCCTGCTAGGTTATGTGAGGTGCACGGCTCTGCCTCGGGGCCGCCCTGCTTCTGGGGAGCAGCGCCATCACCCGCCTCTTCCCCCTTTCCCTGCCAGGCGGAGACGGGCCCTGCGGAGCTGCCCTGGAACCGGCCCCTGAGCTGCCTCGAAGAGCCGGCAGCGCCCAAGCAGCGCCCCGGCAGGAAGCTCCCCAGGCCCCAGCCCCTCCCGCAGCGCAGCGACGGGGAGGAGGAGGAGGAGGCAGCTGGCCCTGGGCAGCGCGGCAGCGTGGCGGCGGCGGGGGGGCTGCGGGAGAGCCCCATGGATTTGTGCGCTGAGGCTGGGGGCGAGGAGGCGGCGTGGCCGGAAGACAGCGACACTCCCTGCATCATCAGCACAGGGGCCGGGTCCCTCAGCGAGCTGGTGAGGTCCATGCACCCGTACTGCCTGCCCACCCTCACCGTGTGCCTGGACCCTGCCAGCGAGCCGGCGGCCAAGGACTTCCTAACCGGCCCGCTCCTGCTGGAGATCGTGCCGGGCGATGGCGAGAGCCTGGAGATCCCTGTGATCCTGCAGCAGCTGGGCCCAGCTGAGCAGGAGGGAGCCAGCGGTGGTCTGGCTGGCGAGGGGGATGGTGCCCCGGATGGCGTGGTGCCAGTGGGCACGCCGGCCCTGGGGTGCGAGACTAGGGGCCTCGGCCGGGCCCCACAAGAGGAGCCTCCCAGCCCGACCCAGGCGAGAGAGTCCCCCCGGCGGGCTGACCCCGAAGCGAAGGACGAGGCCAGGCAGAGAGACCAGTATCGGGAGAGCAGCTCCCGGGGCAGCACGGAGGCGCCAGCGGGTGGGAAGCGCCAGGGCACCGAGAAGGGCCGCGGGCGCGAGCGGGCGAGGAAAAGCCGGAAAAAGAAAAGGGAGGAATCGCAGAAGGGCCAGGCCAAGCCGGATGGGGGCTGCGCGGTCCGCAGGCTCCGCTCCGTGTCCGCGGTGCAGCCGCCAGCCAGCCAGCGCTCCCCCGGCTGGGCAGCCCGGCCCTCCGTGCAGGTGTCCACCTTCCTGGAAAAGCAGCTGGAGCAGGCCAAGAAGGAGGGGCAGATGGAGCTGCGATCGGGCCGAGGGAGACCTAGGGCAGCAGCGGGTGCCTTGCAGGGGAAGGGTCACCCTGAGGTGCAGAAGGAGCCTGAGAAGCCCGACACGCAGCGTGCCGAGACCCCTGGGCCCTCGCACCAGGCCGGGCCCAGCCCCGGGGAGCAGCCAGCTGATTTGGGCCCCGGCCTAGTGCAGCAGAGAGAGGTGGCTCCTGGTGGCAGTGAGGGGAGCCGGCCTGCCCCCACCAAGGGGAGCATTGGCCCAGAGACCACCCCCCCCCACGGCGACCTCGGAGCGGAGGGGGAGGCTCCCCGGAGCCCGCAGGAAGTGGAGCAGGCTGGGGCCGAGGCGGCCGGCTGGCCGTCCAAGCCCAAGGCGCTCAGCCTGATGGAGTACCGGCTGCGGATGCTGCACCGCCAGCCCAGTGGGGCCGACGGGAAGGAGGGGGAGAAGCCGGCAGCGAGCAAGTGGCCCAGCGTCCCCGAGCCCCCCACGGAGCTGGCCGAGATCCCGTGCCTCATGGCGCCCGTGCGCCCCCCGCCCTCGCAGCCTGCCCAGCCCGTGGAGACGCCCAGCTCCCAGAGGGGCCCCGAGAGCCCTGCCAGCCCCCCTGCCACCCCTCCTCCGGCCAGAAAGGCACCTGTGGGGCCCCCCCAGACCGTGCCGGCTCCAGTGCCCTCGGGGCTACAGCTGCCTTTCCTCCCGCCGGCCCCAGCGATCCCGCTGGCCTCCCCGGCTCCCTATGCCCTCTACCCGCCGGTGCCTTCCTGGCCTTGCTTTGGCCCCCCGCCTGCCGGCTACCCCAGTCTGCCTCCGCCACCGGCCGCTGGCGGGTCACCCAACACCTTTCACCTGGTGCCTGGCCTGCCCCCGCCAGCCGTGGCCTGGCCCCCCCCTGCCCTGCCACCACCTCCCTTCGGCCCAGGCGCGCCGTGTGCCCCCATGGGCTGGGCCCTGGGCCTCCAGCCCTCTTACTGGCCCGGGATCCCCCTGCCACCTCCGGTGCCTCCAATGGTGTACAGCGACCCAGGGGCCGCTCTGCAGAGCCCGGGGGCAAGCCCCTTCCCAGCCGCCCTGGCACCAAGCTGCCAAGAGCCCTCAGCTTTCACGGCCCAGCCAATGAAGCCGGTGCTAGCCAGCCAGGCCACCGCCGCTGCCAAGCACGAGGTGCCAGCCCCGCCCCCCCAGCGCGGTGCCCAGCCCTCAGCCAGGGCCACTGCTGGCCGGGCATCTGATCCCAGGAGGCAGAACCGGCCTGTAGGGAAGCCCCCTGTTGCCACCGCCCAGACCGTGGGGGAGTCAACCGCTGCCTGGCCTGTGGGGCAGCCCCCTGCCCAGCCCACGAGGGAGCCCCCTGCCCCATGGCCTGTGGGGCAGCCCCCTGCCCAGCCCACGAGGGAGCCCCCTGCCCCATGGCCTGTGGGGCAGCCCCCTGCCCAGCCCACGAGGGAGCCCCCTGCCCCATGGCCTGTGGAGCAGCCCCCTGCCCAGCCCACGAGGGAGCCCCCTGCCCCTCGGCCTGTGGGGCAGCCCCCTGCCCCTCGGCCTGTGGGGCAGCCCCCTGCCCAGCCCACGAGGGAGCCCCCTGCCCCTCAGCCTGTGGAGCAGCCCCCTGCCCAGCCCACGAGGGAGCCCCCTGCCCCTCGGCCTGTGGGGCAGCCCCCTACCCCTCGGCCTGTGGGGCAGCCCCCTGCCCGGCCCACGGGGGAGCCCCCTGCCCAGTCCATGAGGGAGCCTCCTGCCCCCTGGCCTGTGGGCGAGTCACCTGCCACCCAGCCCCCTATTGCCACTGCCCAGCCCGTGGGGGAGTCTGTTTCTGCTGCTGCCCCTCGGCCCGTGGGGGAGTCAACCGCTGCCCAGCCTATGGGGGAGCCCCCTGCCCCTCAGCTTGTGGGAGAGTCACCTGCTGCCCAGCCCATGGGGGAGCCTGTTTCTGCTGCCGCCTCCCGTCCTGTGCTGCAGCCCCCAAGGGAGCCCCCTACTCAATCTACGAGGCAGCCCCCTGCCCCACAGCCCGTGGAGGAGCCCCCTGATATCTGCCCCATGGCAAAGGCTGCAGCTCCAGTCCCAGTGCCCAGCCTGCTGGAGGGGGCCCGGCCAGACCCCAAGGGAGCTGTCCTGCAAGACCCCCGGCCGCCTGGCCACACGTCCATCCCCGGGAAAGCGGGGGCACCGCTGAGAGCGCGAGAGGAGAGCCAGCCCGCCAAGCCAGCCCCTGCCCGGCCATGGAGACACCGGCCCCTCATCAGCCCAGCCCCGCCTGGCGCCGGCAAGGACATCGTGCAGGCCTTCATCAGCGAAATCGGTGAGGGGGGTGTCCGGGGGCAGTGGGGCGCCGAGGAGGGGGAGGGACTGATGGGGGGGCACCGAGGAGGGGGCAGTGGGGCACCGAGGAGGGGGAGGGACTGATGGAGGGCACCGAGGAGGGGGCAGTGGGGTGCTGAGGAGGGGGAGGCACTGATGGGGGGGCACCAAGGAGGGAGCAGCGGGGCACCGAGGAGGGGGAGGGACTGATGGGGGGGCACCGAGGAGGGGGCAGTGAGGTGCCGAGGAGGGGGAGGGACTGATGGGGGGCACCGAGGAGGGGGCAGTGGGGCACCGAGGAGGGGGAGGGACTGATGGGGGGCGCCGAGGAGGGGGAGGGACCGACGGGGGGGCACCGAGGAGGGGGCAGTGGGGCACCGAGGAGGGGGCAGTGGGGTGCTGAGGAGGGGGAGGGACTGACGGGGGGGCAGTGGGGTGCCGAGGAGGGGGAAGGACTGATGGGGGGGGCACTGAGGGGGCATGTCGTGGGCCTGGCTCAGGGTGAGGAGCAGCGAAGCTGAACCTGTCTGGATGGCGGAGCCCTTGCCCTGGGGTCGGGGGGCTCAGCCCGTGCTGGCCAGTGCAGATCTCTGGGGCTGCACTGAACGGGCGTCCGGCCTGAGAGCTCCCTGCTACCTGGGACCCTCCTGGGAGGAACCTTTTCTCCCCGAGCCCCATCCCTTCCTGCTCGCGGGAAAGGCTGCCCCGCCTTTCTCTGGGTGCGGCCAGGTCCCCGGCTCCCCGAGGGTCTCTCCCCTCCCGCTGTACTCTGCCCCAGAGCCCTGGCTCGCGAGGGTATTGATCCGGGTCTGGCCCCGTCGCCCCATGGCAGCAGCCGTGCCAGTGAGTGTCCCTCGGTGCTGCTCCTGCGGGGGGGGTCTCGTCAGCCTGAGCCCCTCAGCGACCTGACAAGCCGCGTCTCCTCCCGCCGCAGGTATCGAAGCCTCCGACCTGTCCAGCCTGCTGGAGCAGTTTGAGAAGACTGAAGGTGAGCGGCTGGCGTGCCCTTTTCGGCCGTCCCCCCTCCCCTCTGGCTGCCCCCAGGCTCTGCGGGTTGGGGTGTGCGAGCGGAGTGGGAGCCCGGCCCGGGCCCGACAGGCCTGTTGCCATCCCACATCCAGGGAGGGGCCGGACTGGCTGACGCGCCGTCCCGAGCTCTGCACGCGTCAGGTTTCTGGCTCGTAGCAGGGACTGCGGTCCCCAGCCTGGGCGGGGCAGCCCCACGGCGGAGGCTGAGGGTCCCGGCGTAAATCGGAGCAGCCCGAAGGCTGCCAGTGTGTAAATGTTACTGCGGTGAAGGGCAGACCTGCCCCATTTCCCCGTCCCTGCCCCATTTGTTAGCCGGGCCAGTGGGGGGCCCCAGGTGAGGCCAGGGGGGAGGGGGCCCCAGCAGAGGGGTTGTGCTGTGCAGGGAGCCAGCCCTTTGGGGCGAGGAGGAAACAGGCCCCCAAGGCCCTGCACACGCTCTCCCAGCTCGTGGGCCCTGGGGTGGGCACGCCGGGCTCGCGCCGGGGCAGCGTCGCCCTCGGCCATCCCTGCATTCGCTCTCGTTTCAGCCACGAAGGAGGAGCTGCCCGTGCGACGCCCTGGAGACAGGCTGGCGCCGGGGAACGCTGGGTGAGTCCGGAGATGCCCACGGTGCCACCCAGCCCCAGTCTGTGCTGGGGACAGCCCCGGGGAGAGGGGCGGGCAGAGCTCGGGCAGCCGGCAGTGGGCTGGTGCGATGTGTCTGTGCTGCTGAGAGCCGGACAGCGAGTCCCCCGGGGCCCGAATGAGAAACGCTGCTTGTGTTAAGGCACCTGCTCCTGCCTGGGCGAGAGACGGCAGCACCGGCTGCATGCTGAGTGCCCGTGCCTGTGCCATCTGTGCCCCCGGGCTGCGGTGATGGGCGCTTCGGGTGCCGGGGGGCAGCGTGCTGTGCCCCCGGGCTGCGGTGATGGGCGCTTCGGGTGCCGGGGGGCAGCATGCTGTGCCCCCGGGCTGCGGTGATGGGCGCTTCGGGTGCCGGGGGGCAGCGTGCTGTGCCCCGGGCTGCGGTGATGGGCGCTTCGGGTGCCGGGGGGCAGCGTGCTATGCCCCGGGCTGCGGTGATGGGCGCTTCGGGTGCCAGGGGGCAGCGTGCTGTGCCCCCGGGCTGCGGTGATGGGCGCTTCGGGTGCCGGGGGGCAGCGTGCTGCCTGGCACTCCCCAGTGAGGTGGGGGGGCGTGACCTGGCCCTGAAGGTGACGGGTCTTGGCCGTTGCCGCTGTTAGCGATGACCCCTCTCTTCCTGCAGCAGGTCCGAGAGCCACCTGGACAAGAGCCCGCCAGACAGCCTGCACGCCCCGGAGCTGGCCAATGTCGCCGGTAAAGCCCTGGGGCTGGAGGGGTCGTTGGGGGGGGGGGGGGGGGTGTCTGGTACCTGCCTGGCAAGCGCTGCCCAGGTTCGGCTCCTTGCTCCAGGGCTGGGAGAGCCGCAGGGCAGACTGGGAGGCGAGGGGGCATGGCTGGCAGCTGCCATGGGGAATGCTGAGCAAGGGGGTGGGGGGAGGGGTACACACCTGTCCTGGGGGAGGGGGCCCAGGCCACAGAATGCTCCTGCCCGCCGTCAGGGCGCATGCCGTGTTTTGGGGGCCCCCCCTGAACGCCCTCGTTACCCCGCAGGCCTCACCCCGCCAGCGACGCCGCCCCACCAGCTTTGGAAGCCCCTGGCTGCCGTCTCGCTGCTGGGGAAGCCCAGGTCCCCCGGGGCCGCCCCCCAGGAGGGCAGCCAGAGAACGGCCAAGTTCATGGAGGCCAAGCCGCTGCCCCAGAGCAAACCTCGGGGGAAGGGCCCGCCCCCCACAGCCTGCGGCCCTCCCAGCCACGTGGGCTCCGGAGACCATGACTACTGCGTCCGTGGCCCTGGCCAGCCAGAGGAGGGCGCCAGGCTCCCCGGCGCGCCGGAGCTGGGCTCCCGCTGGAACGTGAAGCATCACCAGGATATCACCATCAAGCCGCTCTCCTCCCTCCCCACACGGACGCTGGCCTGGCCCGGGCTCGGCCCCCGGCCTGGCGCCGCCCCTGGCTCCAGCGAGCAGCTGGATCACCGGACTAGTGCCCAAAGCCAGGCTGCCGCTGGCAGCAGCAGCCCCCCCACCTCGGTCCTGCTGTCTCCGGACGCCTCCCCCTGCCGGGACGAGGAGCCGCAGCCGAAGCAGCTGGCTGCCAAAAGGTCCCTGCGCTGCTACCGGAGCCGTGTGGCCTCGCCGAGCCCCCGGGCCCGCAGCAGCCGCTCTTTCAGCTCCACGTCCAGCGGGGCCAGCGCCCCCTCGTCCTCCTCCTCCTCCTCCTCCCGGTCTCGGTCCCGGTCGCAGTCCCCACCACCCAAGCGGTGGCGAAGGTAAGGGGCAGGTTCTCATCCCCTGGCTGTGTCCGGCACACTGCCGCGGCTCCGTCACCAAGCCGCCGTGGCTGGCTGTCCCCACGGAGTCTGGCTGTCCTGTGTGGCTGGGCGCCCCGGCCAGCTGGGAGCGTTTGGGCGCCAGGGATCTTCGGAGGATGGGCTGGGGCGGAAGGGCTCCCCTGCGATGGCATTTGCCGGGGGCGTGGAGGGCGCGGTGATGCCCTAGGGCAGCCGCCAGAGGGTGACTCTGCATTTGGGTCCCCCACTCATGGCCATGCTTGGGGGGGGGGCAGCTTCTTTCCCTGAGTCGGGCCATGTACCAAGGTGGCGGGGTAGCTCCGGGGGCTCTCGACTCCCTCGTCGAAGGGGCTTTTCACGGAACCCGGAGCCCAAGCTCTGCCGTGTGGGAAGCCGCGGGGGCAGCACGGTTACCGTGGGGGCGGCACAGGGCCCATCGGCTGCCCATCGCTCGCCTGCGTGGATGGCCCCCGTACTGTGTCATAGAGCTAGGAGCTCGCTCAGCAGGGCTGCCCCTGCGCCGCAGGCCTTGGCATAGGCAGGATGTCAGCGCTGACCCCAGGGCTCACGTGGTCCTGGGCTGGCGCCTGGCCCAGCCTGCGTGGGCCGGACCAAGTCACGCTGCTGGCTGCCCTCCGGAGCTGGGCGTCGCAGCCCCGTGCCGGCAGGAGCAAGCAGCGGGCTCTGAGCAGCGCGGGGGCTGTCCGGTCCCTCCAGCCAGGGCACGATCACCACCGCTCCTCTGGCACCAATCCCAGTCTGAACTGGCTGTAGCAGTCCTGCCCACAGCCGAGGGTGCTCCCCGTCATCCAGTCTGTACCCCTCAATCCCATTGTCCCCTTCCTCGGCCTTGTGCCCCACCCGGCCCCGCTGGCACTCTGCCGAGCGGTGGGGAGCTCCAGGGCCCCGTGGGATCGGGCTCCTCGGCCCCACGTCCTGCTGTGTGGGTGGGGGGGAGTGGGGGCGCCTCTCCTCTCCATATAGCCACGCCGGCTCAGCTCCTCCACAGGTGCCTCGAGGCGCTGGGAGCTCCCCCACCACCACCCACCAGGCCCGAATGCTCGGTCTTAGTTGCAGCGCCTGGCTAGTGGCCGGGCTGACGCAGCCCCAGAGAGACTGTCCCTGGATGGTGCTGGGCTCCCCTGCCCCCGTGCAAGCCGCCTCCCCATGCGCCTCGGCGACAGTCTGTGCCTCTTCTGCCCCTCGCCCGCTGGGCTCAGCTCCCCTCGGCCAGCCCGGATGGGGGCTGGGGTCCGATCAGCCCTTCGCTCCCCGCGAGAGCTGGGCCCAGCCCGCTGGCAGGCAAAGGAGTCGCTGAGCATGGACTCGGGCCCCGGGCTCGTTCTCTGTCTGCTGCCCACCTCGCCCCCCAGGCGACCAGCGAGCGGAGCCGTGTCCCGGGCCGCCCGCCCTGCTCCCGTCGCCACGCTGGCCGGCTAGCCCTGCCGGCAGCCCCGGTGCCGAACGCTGCACGCTCCGGCGATACCGCCATGAACACGGGCGTTCACCTCAGACCCAGCCACGCTGCCCTGCCCGGGTCGCGTTTTGAAGGCTGTGCTCGTCCCCGGGAGGCTCGGGAGGCCTGCTCGGGCAGGAAGCTGTCCCCTGGAGCGCCCCAGGCAGCGCTGAGTGTCCTCTGCGCGTGGGTCGGGCTCGATGCTTTGGCATGGCAGGAACGCCAGGCTGGAGCGGGCGGCGGCGGGAGACGCCGGGGCTCACGGGGCGATGTGCGTGTTCGGCAGGTATCGCTCAAGATGCTCCCGCTCCTCCTCCCGCTCCTCCTCCCGCTCGGGCTGCGGGTCGTGCGGCCGGTCCCGGGGAAGGTCCTCGTCCTCGTCCTCGTCCTACTCGTCCAGCTCCTGCTCGGCTTCCCGCAGCCGCTCCCGCTCCCCGTCCCCCCGCTGGAGGAGTAACCGCAGGAGAAGGTGAGGCCCCCCCGGGGACTCGCTGATCCCAGCCCCTCCTGGCTCAGACTCTGCTGCCCCGAGATGCTCCCCATGTCCCCAGTCTGGGAGGGCCCCGTGCCCCTCCCCCAGGCCTTCGGGGGAGGGGAGCTCCTGTCTTGGGGCTGGGGAGGGCTGTTCCCTAGGGCGCGTGAGGGACTGGCCTGGGGCTCCACAGCCCGCGACCCCCCCGGGCTCCATCGCGCTGTGCGCCCGACCGTGGCCTCACGCTGGGCTTGAGGGCACACGCCCAAGGCCCTTGGCAAGCCTGTCTCCTCCTCCTCCCCCCCCCCCCCCCATCCTGGCTCTCCCGGCTCCCAACCACCCTGATTGTGCCCTGCCAGATACGATTACTGCGACCCTCCGGATCACTGCCAGCACCAGAGAGTCCTCCACAAGGAACGTGCAATAGTGAGTGGGGGGGGGGGGGCGGTCCCTGTGGGCTGGGCGTGTGTGTGGGGGGGGTGTCCAGTCCCTGGGAGCTCTGGGCTGGGCATGGGGGGAGGGGTCCGGTCCCTGGGAGCTCTGGGCTGGGCATGTGCTGGTGCGAGCTGGGGGGCGGGGGGCATTTGCCGAGTGTGTGTGGGGGGGAGGAGCGGTGCCGGGAAGTGTCGGCCAAGTTGGGGGGGCTGAGCGTGTGCTGTGGGGAGGGGAGGCATGTGGGGGAAAGGGACAGTCCCTGGTAGCTATGGGCCAGGTGTGTGTTGGAGGGGGGTCTGGTCCCTGGGGGCTACGGGGCGGGGGTGGGGGAGGGCAGGTGTGGGGGGCCCAGAGCTCAGCCTCCCCAGGCAGGGAAAGGGGACACCCTGTGTGAGTGTCCGGCCTGTCTCCCTGCTTCCCAAGGGGGCTCTGAGCCCCTCTGCCCTGGGGGCCTTGCCAGGTGTGAATGGAGCTCTCCCTGTGGCTGGGTCTGCCCTGCCCCACCCCCAACTTGCTGAGCTGGGGGCAGGGTCCCATCGGGCTCTGAGCTGGGCAGGGAGTGGCACTGCCCACGCTTGGGACCTGGCCAGCAGCCGAGTCTGCGGGGTGAGCGCGTGCCGAACTCGAGGGCTGGGAGCGCCTGGCCCTGCACCCAGCTCATTGCGTTGCTCCGGGCTCCCTGCAGGAGGAGAGGAGAGTCGTCTTCATCGGCAAGATCCCCAGCAGGATGACGCGGGCAGAACTCCGGCACCGCTTCTCCGTCTTCGGGGACATCGAGGAGTGCACTCTCCACTTCCGGGCCGAGGGGTGAGGCCGGGCCCTGCCCTGGGGAGCGGGAGGCCGATCAGAGTCGGGGGGGGGGGGGGGGGGTTGCTGGGGCTCCCTAGGGGATGTCAGGGTAGCTCCTGGCACCCCGTCCTTACCCAGAGCAGGCTGTGCCCCTTCCCGGGATGGGCTTGGCCAGGCCCATGCATCTCAGCCCCGTGGGACGCACAGCGAGTCACCGGCTCTGCCTCTCCCCCCAGGGACAACTACGGCTTCGTCACCTACCGCTACGCCAAGGAGGCCTTCGCCGCCATCGAGAGCGGCCACAAGCTGCGGAGCCCGGACGAGCAGCCCTTCGACCTGTGCTTCGGGGGGCGCCGCCAGTTCTGCCGGAGGAACTACGCGGACCTGGGTGAGTCGGGGAGCCCGAGACTTAGCCGGGGCCTGGGCCGCCCCGGGAGCCCCGCGGCAGAAGTCTGCCGAGCCCCTTCCCTGCTCCTCTGCACGGCGCGAGGCTGCAGAGCTCTCCCCCTGCGTGAGCGTCCCGCCCCCTGGGGCCCCCGGGCCGAGAGCTCTGAGCGTGGGGGCGGCAGTCCCAGGTCTGCCGCTGGCTTGCCGTGGGTTAACCTCCACGCCCCGGGGGCGATCCCCCTCGCGGCGCATTACCACCCCAGCGCCTCGCCGCTCACTGCAGCCTTGTGTCCTCCAGACTCCAACCGGGAAGATTTCGACCCTGTCCCCATCAAGAGCAAGTTCGACTCCCTCGACTTCGACACCTTATTGAAGCAGGCGCAGCGCAACCTGCGGAGGTAGCGACGGGCCCGTGGCGGCTCGCGCCCGGTGCCCGCTGGCCTGGCTGCAGCCAAACCGGGCTTTACAGAGAAACGAAAAAGACAAAAAAAAAAAGTGTCAAAGCAGATTTTTTTAGACCATTTGTTTTTATAACAAATATTTAAGGAAGGTGAATTGTCTCTGTTAACTGAGGGGCTGGAGGCGACTGGCTGCCTCAGCCCAGTCGCTCCAGTTAATAAACCCGGGTCCAACCCAGTCCTGGCTTGTCTCCCTCCTTCGGTTGCTCGGGCCTGGCGCCCCTGGGTGGGCTGGGCCCAGGGGCGCCACCTCGTAGCACTTGGCTGAGGGCGGCTGTGCTGAGATGGGACTTGGGAGTGAGTCTCTGGGCAGTTCCCGGCGCCGGGCAGCAGTGCCCAGCTGGGGTCCAGCATAGCCACTCCCGGCTGAGCCTGCCCCATAGCTGCCTGCAAGTGCCAGGGAGCCAGTGCCCAGCCCAGGGATGTCTCGCCCCTTGGCCTCACTGCGGGGAGTGGA
The DNA here is from genome assembly GCA_033296515.1 of Macrochelys suwanniensis. Lineage (NCBI taxonomy): Eukaryota > Metazoa > Chordata > Testudines > Chelydridae > Macrochelys > Macrochelys suwanniensis. The sequence continues at coordinate 142,440,384 of CM065778.1, forward strand.
ATGCGTGTGAGCTGGAGGGTCTCGCACAGCTCCGGCCTGACTCTACCCGCGTCTCTGACCTCCTCTGTGGGCAGGTCCAACACAGAGAGCTTACCTTCCGTCTGCGCCAGGCCAGGGTGCCAGGGGGGTACGGGGACATGGCATCGTGATCCTCGCCCAGCATTACCGTCCTGTGGCTGACACCCGAGGGGCACGTCACTGTCCTGGCGTCATCTCGTCCAGTTCTGAAAGAACCCTGCGACCAGCAGGGACGTGTGGCTCTGAAGCCCACAGACGGGCCGGGAGCGGCGAAATGAACTGGGGCCCATGTCACAAGACGTAAGGGGAGACAGGACGGTGCAGGGCTCAGGCCCGAGAGATTCCTGAGCTAGGGTCCCGCTAATCCTGCTGTGCCCTGACAGCTGGAGCTGGGCTCACTGGTTCTGCAGCCGGGCAAGCAGGGCTAGGCCCTGGCTTTAGCATGCGTGGGTTTGGTGCCTGACAAGCCAGGGCGCAGCCCCTGTACCCCGACCCCAGGGCGGTCGTGGGGAGCTGAGGACCAGCAGGGCTGGGATGGTTCCGGGAAGAGGGGCGCATGGCTTGCCGACTCTTGTCTAGGTCCCAGGAGTGGTGCCAGTTACTACCCTGTGCCCAGCCAGCACCATGAGCATGCAGCAGGCAGCTGGGCAGAGTGGATTGGGAGGGCCACGGCAGGGCAGCCTGCACAGAGGTGGGGCGGGAGGAGGCCGGCCTGTGGGGTGGAGCTGAAGGAGCCACGGTCCGGTGTGGCTGAGCAGTTTTGCCTCCAGGAAGGGGTGGGGTTTCTGCAACATCCAGGGGGTGGAGATGGGCCTGGTGGAGACGAGTCCGCGCGCCCCTGCCCCATGCTCTGCGCCTGGAGGCTGGGCGGGAAGATGGTGGGGCCCCGTCTCTGCTGGAGCCCTCTGCCTGCGCCAGGCCGTGCATAACGAGGGTGCCCTAGGCGTACCGGGCAGGGGCAGGCACTCTGCTCCCTGGCTGGGGAGCTGCCTGCCTGCCCGGGGGTGGCTGTGGGCTAGTACCAGCAATTCTCCAGTAGCCCGAGGGCAGAGCAAAGAGCCATGGTGGCCAGGAACCCCCCAGGCTGCCCCTTTCGCTTGGGCGAGCTGCAGTTCTGACGTGCACCACAGGGTGGCACTGCATGCACTAGTGCTCCAGCAGAAGCCCCCCACCCTGGGGCTCAAGGCCCAGGCCGGAGGGGAGGGGGAAGGAGCTGGTCCCGGCTGCCAGGGCTGAGCCTTGTCCAATGAGGGCGGGCGCAGGAGTGCTTGTCGCTGGATTTCCCGCCCAGCTCCCCGTTCCTGGGGGGCAGGATTTGTATCTGTCACGGGGGCCAGCATGGCAGCGGGCAGGGCTCAGGGCTGTTTGAGCTCCCCCTTCCCCCGGTGTGGGCTGCAGAGTCCTGCCCACCCTCTGGGTACAGCAACGGCCCCTCCAGGGCAGACCGTCTGCCTGCATTAGCACTTCACCCTCCTGGCCTGGGGGATGCTGGCAGCTCCCCCTGCACGCACTGCCCCTCGAGGGGTCACACACGGGCGCCTGCTAGCAGCCCTGCCCTGAGGTGCTCTGTGCCATGGATGGCAAAGGGCACAAGGGGGAGGCCAGGGTAGAGAATGTAACTCACCAGCTCGCTCCCTTTGCTGCTCTGCAGGGCAGGGGCTCTCTCGCCGTCCGGGCAGTGCCCGGTGCAAGACTGGGTCCTCCGGCTACTGCTGCCCTGCAGACAGTGGGCAACAAGGGCCAGCAGGGCCCTCCAGTCCCGCCGCAAACGTGCTGGCTGGTGCCTGGCCTCGCACTCAGCAGGGGACGGGTTAATAATGGTGGCGTTAGCCCTGCAGCCCCCCCAATGCGCTTTGTAAGCAGAAGAGCTTGAAACTGCTTAAAAGCCCAGGGAAGGGAGGGGGGTGTCAGGCCGTGGGCTGAGAAACAGGATTGGAGGTGTCTGGGTGCCCCTGCACTTAGTGCAGCTTTGGGAACGCGCCGTCCCGGGGGGCTGGGCCCTGTTTCACGCTGCAGGCTGGGATGCTCTGGTGGGAGCGCAGCCGCACTGCGGGTGGTGGTGACGGCTTGGGTCTCTTCTCTGGGGCCTTTCAGCATCCCACAGACCGGACCCAGGGTGCAGGGACTCTCCACCTGCGCCAGGCGTGGCTCTTGCTGCCATCTCTGCTGCTCCGGCCCGAACTCCCAGCCAATCGGCGGCTGATGGATGGAGGGCTGGGTCCGCGGCTGGCTCCAGCACCCCCAGGTAGATCAGGTGTGATCCTCCGAGCCTGCCCCCTTGGTGCTGGCCTGGTCTCTACAGCCATGCCCAGGGCACACTTGCTCTCTCAGCTGTTTCCCAGCCTGTTTTCTTGGGGCCTTTCTGCCTGGCAGCCATGCAGCTGCCACCTTCACGAAGCCACTGGCCGTCGGCTGCACCTGCTCTGTGCCCTCTCCCGGCTGGCGAAAGCTCTGATCTCCTGCTTTGCTTCCCTGGCTCGTTCCCAAGGAGACCGTGCATCTCGCAGACCAGGCGTCTATCTCCGACCCCGGTGTCGCGGAGCCACCGAGTCGGTGCTGTGACCCCAGCTGTGTCCCACGGTGAGCTCTGCCCAGCGAGGCCGGCGGAGACAGACCCCAGGTAGAGACTGGTGCACCCTACAATGCACCTCCCCCAGCGTTCGCAGCGACTCCCCCAGCGCCGTCAGACAGTCGGGTTTGTTCGGTAACTGGCCATGGCCCAGGCGGGCCGGCGGGTCGCCCAGAGAACTGAAGGTTATAGCGCGTGGAGCCCAGAGCCCGGCCAGGCTGTAGGGAACCTACGTGTTCGGGCTCTGCCTGACCTTGGGCAGTGTGCAGGTGAGAGCCCCCACCTCACACCTCCCCGCCCTCTGTTCTCAGCTGGGGAGTCTGGGCTCTGTGTCCCTGCTGCGAAGTGAGGAAATCCATCTTCCGCTGGGGTGTTGGCTGCTAGTTGTCAATGGCCTGGTGATTGGGTTTTCCATTGTCCTCTCTGATCTGGGGTTGGCCTTGGCTGCTCCTTTTTAAGCGACCCATTCAGGCTCAGACAGCTAGGTGTCATTCATCCCCAGGCCTCCCAGCCTGCCCTGAGAGCAAACAGTCCTTTCCCCACACTGGGTTGCCATATGAAATATAGGGGAAACTGAGGCACGCATAGGCTTCCTACAACTCTTTCAGAAAATTCCCACTTGGTCACACCGGGCTCGTCTGACAGTCCGTGGTAGCATGGTGTGCCTTTCTAGTGCCTCCTACCTCCAAGAAGTTTGCAATCTGCAGCCAGCTCTGGGGTGGAACAAGCGGCTCATGCACAATCCCCAGCAGTGCGATATACCAGTCTAGGCCAGGAAGTGAAAGCTCCCCCACAGCGCAGAGGGGAGGACTGGAATTTAACACCGCCCTGTGGGAGCTCTAATGGCCACAAGGCATCAGGCCCTCAGTTCTATGGTTTAACCCGAGTCCAGCACCTCCCGCGGGTCCTGGCCCTAGCACTGTGCTAGGCCATTGGCTCGGGCACCTGCCAGGAGGAACAGGAGCGGCTAGCAGGAGTTCTCCGGGTGAAGGAGGGGCGACTAGGTGACCCTTGGCGTGAGTTTGTTGTCTGTAGGGTGTTTGTGGTGGGCTTGCTGCTTGACTGAAGAATATAGTGTGCTCTGTTTGGGGGCCCATGTGCTGAGCCTAGCGGCCTGTTAGGCAAGGCTGAGAGCTTCTTAACGAGGCTTTGAGCCCTAAGGCCTTTAGCACCCATCACCCCTTAACCGGGGTCAGGGCCACTCAGGAGACCAGGGCTTTCAAAAGCCCACTCCTAAGCGAGCAGAGGAGCTAGCGAACTGGGGAGTTTTGAGAGGGAGTTTAGAGGACTGGGGGGCTAGATGCACTTAACATTCTTTAAACTTAAGGCAATAAACACCCCTATAAAAACAAAACATCAACAAAGGAACGAGCAGCAGGAGTAAAAAGAGAATGCAGCCAGAAGTCCCGCAACAGAGTGGGGGCTATCCAGTTTATTGCACTCAATGCAGCATGTCTGATTTTCATGTGCTAGCATATATATATTCTGCTTACTGTATGTTCCACTCCATGCATCTGATGAAGTGGGTTTTACCCATGAAAGCTTATGCCCAAATACATTTGTTAGTCTCTAAGGTGCCACAAGGACTCCTCATTGTTTTTACTGATACAAACTAACACGGCTACCACTCTGAAACCTTTAATTTGACTGTTTCTCATCAGATCCTACCCATATTTTATCATCTTCCATCCTCTTCTCCTTACTAGGACACAGAATCTCCATTAATAGATCCTGCCCTCAACTAGAAGAAGGATCCCAACTATGGGATCATTTCCCTCTGCTCCAATTTGATGTTCTCATTCCCTGAGACTTTCATCCTTACCCACAGCACAAAGACTGTCTGATCAGGGGTTGGACCGTTCTACTGTGTCCCAGAAAGTCTCCTCTAGGCACCTCTCTGTCTCCCTCCACTCCTCCAGTTCGGCCACTCTGGTCTCCAGAGTCCATACACGGTCTCTGAGGGCCAGGAGCTCCTTGCACCAAATGCATACATACGCCACCTGCCCATAGGGCAGGTAAGATGGGAGTTGCCTTACCAAGTGGGGGGTCAGTGCTAACGAGCCAATTCAATTAAGGTGGAAGTGGCCTATTCTCAACAGTTGACAAGAAGGGGTGAATGCCAAGGGAGGGAAAATTACTTTTGTAGTGCTAACGAGCCCAATGCAATCAAGGTGGCTCATTTCCAACAGTTGACAAGAAGGGGTGAGTATCAGCAGAGGGGAAATTAGTTTTTGTAGTGACCCAGCCACTCCCAGTCTTTATTCAGGCCTCATTTGATGGTGTCCAGTTTGCAAATTAATTCCAGTTCTGCAGTTTCTTGTTGTTTTAGAAGTTTTTTTGTTGAAGAATGGCGACCTTTAAGTCTGTTGTTGAGTGTCCAGGGAGATTGAAGTGTTCTCCTCCTGCTTTTTGAATGTTACAATTCTTGATGTCAGATTTGTGTCCATTTATTCTTTTGTGTAGACTGTCCGGTTTGGCCAATGTACATAGCAGAGGGGCATTGCTGGCACATGATGGCATATATCACATTGGTAGATGTGCAGGTGAACGAGCCCCTGATGGTGTGGCTGATGTGGGTAGGTCCTATGATGGTGTTCCTTGAATAGATATGTGGACAGAGTTGGCAACGCGGTTTGTTGCAGGGATTGGTTCCTGGGTTAGTGTTTCTGGTGTGTGGTGTGTAGTTGCTGGTGAGTATTTGCTTCAGGTTGGGGGGCTGTCTGCAAGCGAGGCGTGGCCTGTCTCCCAAGATCTGTGAGAGTGAGGGATCATCCTTCAGGATAGGTTGTAGATCCTTGATGATACGCTGGAGAGGTTTTAGTTGGGGGCTGTAGGTAACGGCTAGTGGCGTTCTATTACTTTCTTTGTTGGGCCTGTCCTGTAGTAGGTGACTTCTGGGTACCCCTCTGGCTCTGTCAGTCTGTTTCTTCACTTCACCGGGTGGGTATTGTAGTTTTAAGAATGCTTGATACAGATCCTGTAGGTGTTTGTCTGAGGGACTGGAGCAAATGCGGTTGTATCTTAGGGCTTGGCTATAGACAATGGATCGTGTGATGTGGTCTGGATGAAAGCTGGAGGCATGTAGGTAAGTATAGCGGTCAGTAGGTTTCCAGTACAGGGTGGTGTTTATGTGACCATCGTTTATTTGCACTGTAGTGTCCAGGAAGTGGATCTCTTGTGTGGACTGGTCCAGGCTGAGGTTGGTGGTGGGGTGGAAATTGTTGAAATCCTGGTGGAATTCCTCAAGGGCCTCTTTCCCATGGATCCAGATGATGAAGATGTTATCAATGTAGTGCAAATAGAGTAGGGGCGTTAGGGGACGAGAGCTGAGAAAGCGTTGTTCTAAGTCAGCCATAAAAATGTTGGCATACTGTGGGGCCATGCGGGTACCCATTAAAATGAAAAAGTCCCATTCAATTTTAAGTGCTGATATACAAATGCTAGAAGTCTAAATAATAAGATGGGTGACCTAGAGTGCCTTGAGAGGATATTGATATAATAGGTATCACAGAAACTTGGTGGAATAAGGATAATCAATGGGACACAGTAATCATAGACTCATAGAATATCAGGGTTGGAAGGGACCTTAGGAGGTCATCTAGTCCAAAGCAGGACCAATCCCCAATGTTTGCCCCAGTTCCCTAAATGGCCCCCTCAAGGATTGAACTTACAACCCTGGGTTTAGCAGGCCAATGCTCAAGCCACTGAGGTATCCCTCCCCCCCAGGATACAAAGTATATCGGAAGGACAGAACAGGTCATGCTGGTGGGGAAGTGGCACTATATGTGAAAGAAAGCGTAGAATGAAATGAAGTAAAAATCTTAAATGAACCAAACTGTACCACAGAATCTCTATGGATAGTGATTCCATGCTCAGATAAGAATATAGCAGCAGGGATATATAACCGACCACCTGGCCAGGATGTGATAGTGACTGTGAAATGTTCAGGGAGACTAGAAAGGCTATTACAATAAAAAACTCAATAAAAATGGGAGATTTCAACTATCCCCATATTGCCTGGGTACATGTCACCTCAGGACGGGATGCAAAGATAAAGTTTCTTGACACCTTAAATGACTGCTTCTTGGAGCAGCTAGTCCTGGAACCCACAAGAGGAGAGGCAATTCTTGATTTAGTCCTAAGTGGAGCACAGGATCTGGTCCAAGAGGTGAATATAGCTGGACCGCTTGGTAATAGTGACCATAATATAATTAAATTAACATCCCTGTGGCGGGGAAAACACCACAGTGGCCCAAAACTGTAGCATTTAATTTCAGAAAGGGGAACTACACAAAAATGAGGAAGCTAGTTGAACAGAAATTAAAAGGTACAGCGCCAAAAGTGAAATCCCTGAAAGCTGCATGGAAACTTTTTAAAGAGGCTCAATTTAAATGTATACCCCAAATTAAAAAACATAGTAAGAGAACCAAAAAAGAGCCACCGTGGCTAAATAAAGTAAAAGAAGCAGTGAGAGGCAAAAAGGCATCCTTTAAAAAGTGGAAGTTAAATCCTAGTGAGGAAAATAGAAAGGAGCATAAACTCTGGCAAATGAAGTGTAAAAAATTAATTAGGAAGGCCAAAAAAGAATTTGAAGAAGCCTGCTAACCAACCAGTGGGGCCACTGGACGATGGAGGTGCTAAAGGAGCACTCAAGGACGATAAGGCCATTGTGGAGACACTAAATTAATTCTTTCCATCGGTCTTCACAGTTGAGGATGTGAGAGAGATTCCCAAATCTGAGCTATTCTTTTTAGATGACAAATCTGAGGAACTGTCCCAGATTGAGGTGTCAATAGAGGAGGTTTTGGAACAAATTGTTAAACTAAACAGTAATAAGTCACCAGGACCAGATGGCATTCACCAAAGAGTTCTGAAGGAACTCGGATGTGAAATTGCAGAAATAGTCGTCTGTAACATTTAAATCAGCTTCTGTACCAGATGACTGGTGGATAGCTAATGTGATGCCAATATTTTAAAAAGGCTCCAGTGGTAGTCTTGGCAATTACAGGCCGGTGAGCCTAATTTCAGTACTGGGCAAACTGGCTGAAGCTGTAGTAAAGAACAGAATTGTCAGACACACAGATACATGGACATGATATACAGGGATTGTGTGGGTGTTCCTCCGGTGTGTCTCTGACCCCCGCGTCCCAGTGACGGTGTAGTGTGGGTGTTCCTCCGGTGTGTCTCTGACCCCCACGTCCCAGGGACGGTGTAGTGTGGGTGTTCCTCCGGTGTGTCTCTGACCCCCATGTCCCAGTGACGGTGTAGTGTGGGCGTGACCCCAGTGTATCAGCAACCCCACATCCCAGGGATTGTGTGGGTGTTTCTCCGGTGTGTCTCTGACCCCCACGTTGTAGTGTGGGTGTTCCTCCGATGTGCGTCTGACCTCCACGTCCCAGTGACGGTGTAGTGTGGTTGGCTCCGTTCACTCCACGGAGGTTAGATGGCACAATCCTGCGTGCAGGCTGCTTCCTCATCACAGCTATAATAAGCTCCGCAGCCAGCACTTCTTGGACTGGGTCCTGCTGGCTCGGCCGCAGCCATGGAGAAGGGGCTGGCCCGAGGGCAGCCTTACCCGGTGTTGTGTGAAACATCCTGGAACGAGCGTGTTCCTGCTGCCCTTCCTTTCCGAGAGTGGTAAGAGATGGGCAGGCTGCTTTGTGACAGAAGCGTGGTCTTCGCCCTAAGCACAGGCACACGGCGCTGCCCGAACAAGAGCGCATGTGGGTCTGCGTAGGAATTAGAAGTACCTGGGCAGAGGGGTTTTCGTAGATACTGTTTGGTGGCGGTGGTGTCTCTGTGTGTGAGGGACAGGAGGGGCAGCAAGGGACCGAAGCAGCCAAAAATCCAACTAACGGTAAAGGAAGTCCTGGTAATGTGGCGCTGAGTGAAAGCTTTTTGGGCACTGAGTGTTGTTTGGAAAGGCAGGCTTGGAACAGCTGGCAAAGAAACGGTCTCATGTTTGATCCCTGCTGTGCTCAGGAAACAGGCCTTATGTACAATCTGCACAGAAATAAGATTGCATCAAAGAAAATATCTGGCTCCATCATCAGTTTCTCCTCCCAGCAGAAACAACCCACTGGGCCCCAGCTGTGGCTATCTGGTGGGGGATTACGCCGGTGTCAGTTGTGGGCTTCAAACCCATCCCTCCAAGTAACAATATGAACAGCAGAGACTGGAAGTTCGCAGGGCTGGCCTTACCATGAGGCGGCCGCCTCAGGTGCCAGACTGTGGGGGGGCACTACTAGGACCCAGAGTGTAGAAAATTGTGTCTGCTGCTGGTGCATCTGTATTCTCTCTGCTCTAGATGCACAGAGATGGTGGAGTGCTGTGCTGGAGGAAGGAGGGCACAAGAGATGTAACGGGCAGGCAGGAGAAAAGGTGAAAGGGAAGAACAGAAAACAGCAGGAGCTACAGGGAGAGAGAGGAGGAGGAGCCTCTTATGTACCTCTCTAGCACCCCCAGGACCCTAGACTGATTAACATCAGCTTCTCAGGGAGCTTCTTGTTTCCTGCTGCTTCCCCGAACCCACTTGAGGAGAGCAGGCAGTCAACTGAAGTAGTAGGAGCATAAACTTCAGCATAATTTGTCAGATTTGCTTGACAGGAGCTCTTGATTGAGAAACTAGAAGAATATAACATTAACACGGCACACATTCAATTGAACATTGGCTGACTGGCAGGTCTCAAAATGTCATAGTAAATGGGGGTGACATCAGCAAGTGGGTGTGCTTCTAGTGGGGTCTCCCAGGGATCAGTTCTTGGCCCCATGTTGTTTAACATTTTGATCAATGGCCTGGAAGAAAACTTAGAGACATCCCTAACAAAGTTTGCAGATGACACAAAAACTGGGAGGGAGTGGTAAATAATGAAGAGGATGGGTCACTGGTACAGAGAGATCTGAATTGCTTGGGTAGCTGGCTGCAAGCAAACTAAAATGGTGGGGGAGGGATAGCTCAGTGGTTTGAGCATTGGTCTGCTAAACCCAAGGTTGTGAGTTCAATCCTTGAGGGGGCCATTTAGGGAACTGGGACAAAAATCTGTCAGGGACAGTACTTGGTCCTGCTAGTGAAGGCAGGGGACTGGACTCGATGACCTTTCAAGGTCCTTCCAGTTCTAGGAGATAGGCATATCTCCATATAAATTAATTTACTATATGTTTTAATGCAGCTAAATGTAAAAGTACACATCTAGGAACAAAGAACATTGGTCATACTTACATGATGGGGGCATAGACGCAACAGCCCGGCTCCGCCTCCTCCCCCTCTCCCAGGGCTCCTCTGCTCCGCTTCCCACCCCCCACCCCCAGGCTTGCCACGCACCGAACAGCTGGCACACAGCAAGCCTGGGAGGGAGGAAAAGCAGTGGCGCAGTGACGGAGGTGAGTTGGGCGCGGGGGGGGCCAGCAGGAAGCTGCCAGTGGGTGCTCTGCTGCTTCTCCCCCCTCCCTCCCAGGCTTGCAAGCCTGGGGAGTGGGGAGGAGAGAAAATGCAGTGTGCCCAGAGGAGGAGGCGGGAGCAGGGATTTGGGGAAGGGGTGGAATGGGGGCGGGGCCGGGCCAGGGGCCCAAGCACCCACCGGCACCGACTAAAGTTGGCGCCTATGGATGGAGGACTCTATCCTGGGAAGCAGCAAGTCTGAAAAAAACTCGGGAGTGATGGTGGATAATCAGCTGAACATGAACTCCCAGTGGATGCTGTGGCCAAAAGGGGCTAATGCGATCCTGAGATGTCTCCATTGGACCATCGAGTAGGAAGGGGAAGATTCTATTACGTCAGTATTTGGCATTGGTATGACCGCTGCTGGAATCCTGTGTTCAGTTCTGGTGTCCGCACTTCAAAAAGGATGTTAATAAATGGGAGAGGATTCAGAGAAGAGCCACAGGAATGTTGAAAGGCTTGGAAAACCTGCCTTTAGCGATAGACTCAAGGAGCTCGATCTGTTTCGCTTAATCAAGAAAAGATTAAGGGGTGACTTGAAATCACAGTCTAAAAGTATCTAAACGGGGAACACAACTTTGACAGAGGGCTCTTCAGTCTGAAAAAGAAAGATCTAACAAGAGCCAAGGGCTGGAAGTTGAAGCTACACACATTGAGACTGGAAATAAGGCGCACATTTTTAACAGTGAGTGTACTTAATCATTAAAACAACTTACCACAGGCTGTGGTGGAGTATCCATCTAATCAAGATGGGATGGTTTTTCTAAAAGCTCTGCTCTGGTTCAAACAGGAATTATTTTGGGGGCAGGTCTCTGGCCTGTGTTATCCAGGAGGTCAGACTAGATGATCACAATGGTCCCTTTTCGTCTTGTCATTGATGAATCTGTGACCCACTCTGGGTTCTGTTTTGCAGGTGACTTCCTTTATAGATAACAAGAGCTTGCCCCGAGGATCTCCAGAGGGTTAGGTTATTCACTCATTCGCTCAAAGGCTAATGCACCTCTCTTTAAACTCAGCACTTACTTTTGGAAGCATTAAATGGCTTTTTAAATGGTTACAGGAGAGATTACTTCCTCCCTGGCTCCAGAGTGACAAGGGAGCAGGGCCCCAGACCTTCCCAGCTAGAGGAGCAAATACAAGGGTTGTCTGAGTGCACAGAGATGGTGAAATGTTTGACGGAGCATTCTTTCCATCTCACACATCATCACCACTAATAAAGGCTCAGCTACTCTTTGCTTTCTGCGAGTTTGCACAGGTTCAGCTAAGTGGAACTTAGTTAATTGGCGCTACACAAGAAGGAAGAGTCCAGTGTTGGTTCTGCAAGGCTCAGAGGAGTAAAGTCACTCGCTCCCCTAGAGCCAGCAGCTCTGATGCTGCTACACGTTGATGTGCTCATTAAGAAGGTGCCATTTTCAGAGTCACTTTTCGGAATGGCCCTGTGCTCACAGAATCATAGAATCTCAGGGTTGGAAGGGACCTCAGGAGGTCATCTAGTCCAACCCCCTGCTCAAAGCAGGACCAATCCCCAATTTTTTTGCCCCAGCTCCCTAAATGGCCCCCTCAAGGATTGAACTCACAACCCTGGGTTTAGCAGGCCAATGCTCAAACCACTGAGCTATCCTCCCCCCCATGCATAGACTGCATGAGACTTGCAATCAGACTCCTGCAGATTTGCAACTCGCAGGCCAGTCTGTTCTTACTGCCCCTGACTCAGCCCAGCAGTAGCACCACAGAGGTAGACCAGTGGCGTAGCCAGGTTTAGAGCACAAGGGGAGCGGAGCTAAAAAAAGGCGCCGGAAGCAAAAAAGCGTCGGGCGCAAAAAAAAAAGCTCCACTCCGGCTGCAGCGCGGGAGCAAAAGGCGTTGGAGCACAAAAAAGGCTCCGCTTCTGCTCAGTGGGGGAGCGGCTGCTCCCCCTGCTCCCCCCCAGCTACGCTACTGAGGTAGGCAATTCCCAGCTGGGTGAAATCCTGCTCCCACTGAAGTCAACAGCAAACTCCCATTGACTTCAATGGGGCCAGGATTTCACTCTGGATTTTTCCCACCTCTGGCATCTCATGGGCCCCACGTCCGAATGCTGAGTGTAAGAGAATGCAGGTTCCTGCTGCTAGAGCCTTTCCGTGCATTTGCTGTTCCTGTGGCAAAGCAGATGTTGGAGTGACTCGCTGGACAATCCGCCTGGAAATTCTTACCTTTAAGATGCCGAGCGCTCCTTGGTGCTAAGTGAAATCATCTGTTTCTCATTAACATCAAAGAGTTTCCTTCAGTAGTCCGGGCAGTGGGAGAGCAACCAGCAAATGAGCTGGGGAACTGCTAGTCTCCCCTAATGTGGCCTGCAACCAATTAACATCAAAGGGGAGCCACTAGCAAGTGTGAAACAGGGAAGGAGGGCAGCAGCAAGGGTAAATCGCACCAACTGGGGAGAAAGGGGCAATGCTAAAGTTTCAGCTCAAATTGTGGCCCCACCCAAAGACAGTTTGAATCCTGCACTGGGGAATTCTACCTAGTGCTAGTGGGTTCTTCTGAAGTCCCCCCATCCCTTTGTACTGGCCATGGGGGGGTCATGCTTTCGTCATCCAGGCTCGACTGCAACTCTATCTTGGGGCTTGAAAAAACACCCCCCTGAGCGCTGCAAGTTTCAGTGCTGTAAAGCGCCCGTGTAGGCAGTGCACCAAGAAACTCACAAAGAAGCTACCACTGGTGCTCAGCACAACAGCAGTCTGGAAGTACTTAGGTGGGGAGAAGAGTTTGACATAAGAATGGCCAATTTGGGTCAGACCAATGGTCCGTCTAGTCTGATATCCTGTGTTCCGATGCTTCCATGGGAATTAAGAGAACATGGCAATTATTAAGTGATCCATCCCCTGTCAGCCAGAACCAGCTTTTGGCAACCAGAGGCTAGGGACAGCTAGAGCATGGAGTTGCATCCCTGACAATCTTGGCTAATAGCCATTGATGGACCTATCCTCCATGAATTTATTAAATTCTTTTTTGAACCCTGTTATACTTTTTGGCCTTCACGACATCCCCTGGTAACAAGTTCCACAGGCTGATTGGGCGTTGTGTGAAGAAATACTTCCTTATATTTGTTCTAACCCTCCTACCTATTAATTTCATTCAATGGCCCCTGGTTCTTGTGTTATGTGAAGGGGTAAATAACACTTACTTTCTCCACATCAGTCATGATTTTATAGACCTCCCTCGTATCCCCCCGCCACCCCTTAGTTATCTCTTTTCTAAGCTGAACAGTCTCAATCTTTTTAATTTCTCCTCATATGGAAGCTGTTCCATCCCCTAATCACTTTTGTTGCCCTTCTCTGTACTTTTTCCATTTCTAATCTATCTTTTTTGAGATGGGGCCACCAGAACTGCACGCAGTATTCACGGTGTGGGCATACCATGGATTTCTATAGTAGCATTATGATATTTTCTCTCTTATCTATCTTTTTCCTAAGGATTCCTAACATTGTTCGCTTTTTTGACTGCCGCTGCATATTGAGTGGATGTTTTCAGAGAACTATCCACGGTGACCCCAAGATCTCTTTCTTGAGTGGTAACAGCTAATTCAGATTGCATCATTTTGGATGTATAGTTGGGATTGTTTTCCAATGCGCATTGCTTTGCATTTATCAACACTAAATTTCATCTGCCACTTTGCTGCCCAGTCACCCAGTTTTGTGAGATCCCCTTGTAAATATTTGCAGTCACCTTTGGACTATCTCAAGTGATTTTGTATCACCTGCAAATGTTGCCATCTCACTGTTTACCCCCTTTTCCAGATCTTCTATGAATATGTTGTACAGCACAGATCCCAATACAGATCCCTGGAGAACCTTGCTATTTACCTCTCTCCACTGTGAAAACTGAACTTATTCTTATCCTTTATTTCCTACCTTTTAACCTGTCACTGATCCATGAGAGGACCTTCCTTCTTGTCACATCTGCTTAATTTGCTTAAGAGCCTTTGGTAAGGAACCTTGTCAAAGGCTTTCTGAAGGTCCAAGTACACTATATCCACTGGATCACCCTTGGCCACATGTTTGTTGACCCCCTCAAAGAATTCTAATAGATTGTGAGGCACGATTTCCCTTTACAAAAACTGTATTGACTCTTCCCCAACATGGTATGTTCATCTGTGTGTCTGGTAATTCTGTTTTTACTGTAGTATCAGCCAGTTTTCCTGGTACTAAAGAATGGCTTACTGGCCTGTAATTGCCAGGATTACTACTGGAGCCTTTTTTAAATATTGGTGTCACATTAGCTATTCTCCTGTCATCTGGTACAGAGGGTGACTTCAGCGATAAGTTATATACCCCAGTTAATTGTTCTGAAATTTCATATTTGAGTTGCTTCAGAACTCTTGGGTGAATTCCATCTGGTCCCGGTGACTTATTACTGTTTAATTTATCAATTTGTTCCAAAACCTCCTCTACTGACACCTCAGTCGGGGACATTGATGACATCTTCATCATATGGACCCACGGGAAGGAGGCCCTTGAAGAATTCCACCTGGATTTCAACAATTTCCACTCCACTATCAACTTCAGCCTGGACCAGTCAACATAAGAGATCCACTTCTTGGACACTACAGTGCAAATAAGTGATGGTCACATAAGCACCACCCTATACCCGAAACCTACTGACCGCTATATTTATCTACATGCCTCCAGCTTCCGTCCAGGACACATCACACGATCCATTGTCTACAGTCAAGCCCTAAGATACAACCAAATTTGCTCCAATCCCTCAGACAAACACCTACAGGATCTGTATCAAGTGTTCTTAAAACTACAATACCCACCTGGGGAAGTGAGGAAACAGATTGACAGAGCGAGACGGGTACCCAGAAGTCACCTACTACAAGACAGGCCCAACAAGGAAAACAACAGAACACCACTGGCCATCACATACAGCCCCCAGCTAAAACCTCTTCAGCACATCATCAACGATCTACAACCTATCCTGGAAAATGATCCCTCGCTCTCACAGACCTGGGGAGACAGGCCAGTCCTTGCTTACAGATAGCCCCCCAACCTGAAGCAAATACTCACCAGCAACTACACACCACACCACAGAAACACTAACCCAGGAACCAATCCCTGTAACAAACCGCGTTGCCTACTCTGTCCCCATATCTACTCTAGCAACACCATCACAGGACCCAACCACACCATCAGGGACTCATTCACCTGCACATCTGCCAATGTGATATATGCTATCGTGTGCCAGCAATGCCCCTCTGCCATGTACATTGGCCAAACTGAACAGTCTCTACGTAAAAGAATAAATGGACAGAAATCGGACATCAGGAATGGTAACATACAAAAGTCAGTAGAAGAACAGTTCAATCTTCCTGGACATTCTATAATACAGGGGTGACCAGCCTGTGGCTCTGGGGCCAGATGCGGCTCTTCAGAAGTTAATAGGCGGCTCCTTGTACAGGCACCGACTCCGGGGCTGGAGCTACAGGCGACAACTTTCCAATGTGCTGGGGGGTGCTCACTGCTCAACCCCTGGCTCTGCCACAGGCCCTGCTCCCACTCCCCCCCCTTCCTGCCCCCTCCCTTGAGCCTGCCATGCCCTCGCTCCCCCCCGCCCCGCCTGGAGCCTCCTGCACGCCACGAAACAGCTGATCGGGAGGTGTGGGGAGGGAGGGGGATGCGCTGATCAGCGGGGCTGTCAGTGGACGAGAGGCAATGGGAGCAGGGTCGGGGGAGCTGATTGGGACGCTGCTGATATTTTACTGTGGCTCTTTGGCAATGTACATTGGTAAATTCTGGCTCCTTCTCAGGCTCAGGTTGGCCACCCCTGCTATAATAGATTTAAAAGTAGCCATACTTGAACAAAAAAACTTCCGAAACAGACCTCAAATAGAAACCGCAGAACTAAAATTCATTTGCAAATTTAACACCATTAATTTGGGCTTGAATAGGGACTGGGAGTGGCTGGCTCACTACAAAAGCAACTTTACCTTTCCTGGAATTGACACCTCCGCATCAATTATTGGGGAGTGGACTACATCCACCCTAATCGAATTGGCCCTGTCAACACTGATTCTCCACGTGTGAGGTAACTCCCTTCTCTTCATGTGTCAGTATAACAATGCCTGCGTCTGTAACTTTCACTCCATGCATCTGAAGAAGTGGGATTTTTACCCACGAAAGCTTATGCCCCAATAAATGTGTTAGTCTTGAAGGTGCCACCGGACTCCTTGTTGTTCTTATCTTGTGGATACAGACTAACATGGCTACCCCCTGATACTTGTCAGTCTGGGACAGTTTCTCAGATTTGCCAACTAGAAAGAATGGCTCAAGGGTGGGAATTTCCCTCACATCATCTGCAGTGAAGACCAATGCAAATAATTAATTTAGCTTTTCTGCAATGATCTTATCTTCCTTGGCTGCTACTTTAGCACCTTAATCATCCAGTGGCCCCACTGATTAATTTGGCAGGCTTTCTGCTTCTGAGGTACTTAACAAAAAGCTGCTGTTAGTTTTTGTGTCTTTTGCTAGCTGTTCTTCAAATTATTTTTTGGCCTGCCTAATTATACTTTTACACATGACTTGCCAGAGTTTATATTCCTATCTCTTTTCCTCAGGAGGATTTGACTTTCAGTTTTTAAAAGGTGCCTTTTTGTCTCTAACTACATCTTTTACTCTATTATTTAGTCATGGTGCCCGTTTTTTGTTCCTCTTACTGTTTTTGTATTTGTTTTATTTGGCGTGTACATTTAGTTTGAGCCTTTATTATGGTGTTTTTAAAAAGTTTCCATGCAGCTTGCAGGCATTCACTCTTGTGACTGTTCCTTTTAATTTCTGTTTCAATAGCTTCTTTATTTTTTTGTGTAGTTCCCCTTTTTTGAAGTTAAATGCTACTGTGGTGGGTTTCTTTGGTATTTCCCTCTCTACAAGGATATTAAATGTAATTACATTATGGTTGCTATTAACGAGCAGTTCAGCTATATTCACCCCTTGGACCAATTCCTGTGCCCCATTTAGGATTAAATCAATAATTGCCTCTTCCCTTTTGAGTTCCAGGACTAGGAAGGAATCATTAATGGTGTCTAGGAAATTTTATCTCTCCATCCCATTTTCAGGTGACATACCCAGTCAATATGGGGATAGCGGAAATCCAACTAATTTCTAAATTACTACAATTATTATTATTAATTTACATTATGATACTGCCAAGGAACCCTAGTCATGAACCAGGACTCCATGGTGTGAGGCTCTGTACAAACACAGAACAAAGAGATGGTCCCTGACCCAACAATCTTACAACTCAAGTATATGACAGGAGACTAAAGATGGATACAGACAGATGAGGAGCAGGAGGGAGTACAAGGAAACAATGAGACAGGATTGGTCAGCATGACAGGCAGTGGTCTCAGCACACCAGGGGCCTAACCAATGTCATGTTTTTTGTAGGCCTCATGGAAAAGGAGAGTTTTGAGGACAGATTTGAAGGAGGAGACTCTCATAGACAGCAGCATAGTGAGATCCAATGGTTGGAAGTTGAAGTTAGATAGACTCAGACTAGAAATAAGGTGCAGAATTTTAATTCTGGAGGGTAATTAAGCATTGGAACAACTTAGCTAGGGATGTGGTGGATTCTCCCTCACCTGAAGTTTTCAAGAGAAGTCTAGATATCTCTTTCTAAAAATTATGCTATACATCAGCCAGAAGTTATGGGTCTGATGCAGATTCCTCAATGGATGAGATTCTCTGGCCTTTGTTGTGCAAGAAGTCAGACTAGATGATCACAAATGCAATCTTCTGGCCTTAAAATCTATGAATCTAAGGCTTGTCTACATTAAAGTTTTGCAGTGGCATAGTCCCATCAAGGCAATTAGAGTTGGTTGAACAGATTTCTGTTGGGAAATGTATTTTCATTGTAATCAAAACATTTTTTAGGAACATGTCAATTTCAATTAAATTTTGGACAGGAAAAAGTCTGAATGAGTCATTTCAACTTTCTTGTTCAGTTTAAATATTTTTTTCATTTGATAAAGTACAAACTTTTTTTGACCTTTTAATTTCAACTATAATATAAAATGAATCAAAACAAGAACGTTGAAATGAAACATTTTTACTTTATATTGATATAGTCAATGTTGTAATATAAAAGTCTAAACAAAATTAATTGACGTTATTGAAATTAAACATTTCAGAGGTGGCACCATTTTTGTTCTCCAGGAAATTGTGAAAGTTATATTTGTGGCTAACACCTTAATGTAGACGAGGTCAGAGTGAAAGGAGCTGGGGAGACAGCATATTGTGTCTGTGCTCCAACAGCCGGCATTTGCTTCTCATCCAGTACAGTCTGACACACCTAGACCACCTCTCCTTGTGGGACCCTCCATAGCAGCTATTGCTCTCCAGCACTCTGCATTTGTGCAAACCCACATATAGACTGAAGGAGCAGGAGGGAGTCCTCAGGACTCTGGCAATCTACTAAAGAAACCCCAGGAAGTGTCCTCGCCTCACCATCTTCAAGTCACACCGTAAGCTTCCCCTCTTCACTATCACATTCCCCAAAGAGCCAGAGCAGAAGACGATTCAGTGGAGTGGTCAAAACAGCCAAGATTTATCCTAGAGCAGGGTGAAGAATTGACTGTGCTTAGAGTGAGGTTCCAATTACAGCCAGCAAAGGAGAACAAATCGACCCTCTTTTCCTCCCACCACCAAAACCAAAACTGTGGATACACAAAACCGAATGCTCCAAAACTTGGGTGACCAGATGTCTCGATTTTATAGGGACAGTCCTGATTTTGGGGGCTTTTTCTTATATAGGCACCTATTACCCCCCACCCGCTGTCCTGATTTTTTACACTTATCAGGTCACCCTATCCAAAACAGACGTTTCCTCTCAGTGTCCCGGAAAGTTCTGTGTTGTCCTTCAGTTTACATTGTGTCCTCCTTGGGGCAAGGGATGGTTTCTTCTGGATTTTGCATAGTGCCTAGCAGACTTTTGCACTGGGTCTAGCAAAAGGCAAAAGAGGGTTGTGATACATGATGCCACCAGGAGAGAAGGAAGTGAATGAGGTTACTTACCAATGCAAGGATGTTTCACTTTTGCTTGAGTCATTTCTCCCACCTTCCATATCAAGTTTTGATTCTTGTCTTCATCTTCAAGGCTCTGCATGACTCAGCTCATGTGTACATCTTTGATCTTGTTTCCTCTTGCTTCCCCTTACTGCTCTCTATGCTCCACCACTTTTCTCCTACATGTACATTAGTATCCTTTCCCCATTGACCTCCAACCTCCTTGCTCCAGGTTGCTTTCAACATCTGGAATGTCCTCCCTTATATACTAAACTGCCTCCTCTCTGAATCATTGCTTGAGGCACATGAGGCCTCCATAAGAGCTTTTATCAAAGACCCAAATGTAGAAAGTAGCTCTAATAAAAATACAGAAACAAACTGCTTGACGTTTGGTCCTTCAGCCTAGGTACTAGGTAACAGAGATAAGTGTTCAGTGTACAGATTTAACCAGTACACTGCTGAATTCCCTAGGTACTGGTACCACATACAAGAGACAGCTTAGTTTGGAACCAGTTTCTCCTCATTCTGTCTCAGCAATTCTCAGATGCTGGGAATCCAACCTGATGAAAGTCCAGTCCGGTCCACGCAATACAGCCCCACTAAACTGCACCTTGTGTAACCAAAACCCCCAAGGAACCAAACTGAAATGTCCCCTTGGGTTTGGCTTCCCTGGACTCTTGTTCCCCAAGGCAAGGGCACAGTGAAGGAAGGCCAGGCTATCTGACAGCACATTGACCAGCTCCAGTGGGATACTGTCATTTGGAGAGCAGCCAAAAGCTACACACTAGCTAACATCTTGGGACTTAGTAACTTAGTTCTTCCAGCAACTAACAGAAGTTACTAGATCACAGGCCCTGGTTCTCATGGGTGACTTTAATCACCCCGACATCTGCTGGGAGAGCAATACAGCGGTCCACAGACAATCCAGGAAGTTTTTGGAAAGTGTAGGGGACAATTTCCTGGTGCAAGTGCTGGAGGAACCAACTAGGGGAAAAGCTCTTCTTGACCTGCTGCTCACAAACAGGGAAGAAATAGTAGAGGAAGCAATAGTGGATGGGAACCTGGGAGGCAGTGACCATGAGATGGTCGAGTTCAGGATCCTGACACAAGGAAGAAAGGAGAGCAGTAGAATACAGAGCCTGGACTTCAGAAAAGCAGACTTTGACTCCCTCAGGGAACTGATGGGCAAGGTCCCCTGGGAGAATAACATGAGGGGGAAAGGAGTTGAGGAAAGCTGGCTGTATTTTAAAGAATCCTTATTGAGGTTGCAGGAACAAACCATCCCGATGTGTAGAAAGAAAAGTAAATATGGCAGGCGACCAGCTTGGCTTAACAGTGAAATCCTTGCTCGTCTTAAACACAAAAAAGCAGCTTACAAGAAGTGGAAGATTGGACAAATGACCAGGGAGGAGTATATAAATATTGTTCAGGCATGCAGGAGTGAAATTAGGAAGGCCAAATCACACTTGGAGTTGCAGCTAGCCGGAGATGTTAGGAGTAACAAGAAGGGTTTCTTCAGGTATGTGAGCAACAAGAAGAAAGTCAAGGAAAGTGTGGGCCCCTTGCTGAATGAGGGAGGGAACCTAGTGACAGAGGATGTGGAGAAAGCTAGTGTACTCAATGCTTTTTTTGCCTCTGTCTTCACAGACAAGGTCAGCTCCCAGGCAGCTGCACTCCGCAGCACGGTATGGGGAGGAGGTGACCAGCTCTCTGTGGAGAAAGAAGTAGTTCGGGACTATTTAGAAAAGCTGGACGAACACAAGTCCATGGGTCCAGATGCACTGCATCCGAGGGTGCTAAAGGAGTTGGCCGATGTGATTGCAGAGCCATTGGCCATTATCTTTGACAAATCATGGCAATCGGGGGAGGTCCCGGATGACTGGAAAAAAGCTAATGTAGTGCCCATCTTTAAAAAAGGGAAGAAGGAAGATCCGGGGAACTACAGGCCAGTCAGTCTCACCTCAGTCCCTGGAAAAATCATGGAACAGATCCTCAAGGAATCAATTCTGAACCACTTAAAGGAGGGGAAAGTGATCAGGAACAGTCAGCATGGATTCACCAAGGGCAAGTCATGCCTGACTAACCTAATTGCCTTCTATGATGAGACAACTGGCTCTGTGGATGAGGGGAAAGCAGTGGATGTGCTATTTCTTGACTTTAGCAAAGCTTTTGATACAGTCTCCCACAGTGTTCTTGCCAGCAAGTTAAGGAAGTATGGGCTGGATGAATGCACGGTAAGGTGGATAGAAAACTGGCTGGATGGTCGTGCTCAACGGGTAGTGATCAATGGCTCCATGTCTAGTTGGCAGCCGGTATCAAGTGGAGTGCCCCAAGGGTCGGTGCTGGGGCCGGTTTTGTTCAATATCTTCATCAACCATCTGGAGGATGGTGTGGACTGCACCCTTAGCAAGTTTGCAGATGACACTAAATTGGGAGGAGTGGTTGATACGCTGGAGGGTAGGGATAGGATACAGAGGGACCTAGACAAATTAGAGGATTGGGCCAAAAGAAATCTGATGAGGTTCAACAAGGACAAGTGCAGAGTCCTGCACTTAGGACGGAAGAATCCCATGCACTGCTACAGACTAGGGACCGAATGGCTGGGCAGCAGTTCTGCAGACAAGGACCTAGGGGTTACGGTGGACGAAAAGCTGAATATGAGTCAACAGTGTGCCCTTGTTGCCAAGAAGGCTAACGGCATTTTGGGCTGTATAAGTAGGGGCATTTCCAGCAGATCGAGGGACGTGATTATTCCCCTCTATTCGGCACTGGTGAGGCCTCATTTGGAGTACTGTGTCCAGTTTTGGGCCCCACACTACAAGAAGGATGTGGATAAATTGGAAAGAGTCCAACGGAGGGCAACAAAAATGATTAGGGGGCTGGAGCACATGACTTATGAGGAGAGGCTGAGGGAACTGGGATTGTTTAGCCTGCAGAAGAGAAGAATGAGGGGGGATTTGATAGCTGCTTTCAACTACCTGAAAGGGGGTTCCAAAGAGGATGGATCTAGACTGTTCTCAGTGGTAGAAGATGACAGAACAAGGAGTAATGGTCTCAAGTTGCAGAGGGGGAGGTTTAGGTTGGATATTAGGAAAAACTTTTTCACTAGTAGGGTGGTGAAGCACTGGAATGGGTTCCCTAGGGAGGTGGTGGAATCTCCTTCCTTAGAGGTTTTTAAGGTCAGGCTTGACAAAGCCCTGGCTGGGATGATCTAGTTGGGGTTGGTCCTGCTTTGAGCAGGGGGTTGGACCAGATGACCTCCTGAGGTCCCTTCCAACCCTGAGATTCTATGACCCTTTGCAAAATCCAGAGGGCAGAAAGCATGTGGAACAGGTGCACATGGAATGGCCTAGCCAGCAGGCTGTTTTGAGTGATACCCCTTTAGCAAGGGCACGGGGTGGGCTGTTGGAACAAGAAGGTTGTGTGGCAGTTGGGATACAAGAAGTCTGAGGTGGCCAGTTGGAAGCAGGCAGGCTGGAGAATGGAGATTGCAAGGAGCAGATTGGGACGGGAGATTTTGGGAGTTGCAAATAGAACTGGGCGATTTGGGTTTGGGATTGGCAGTTTGACTGGGGGGGGAGTGACAGTACGGATTGGCAGTTGGGATGAGGGGGATGACAGTTGGGATTGGCAGTTTGATCTGGATGGGGAGTGACAGTTGGGGTGAGGGAGTGACAGTTGGAATTGGCAGTTGGGACAAGGGCGTGACAGTTGGGATTGGCAGATGGGGTGAGGGAAGTGACAGTTGGGATTGGCAGTTGGGATGAGGGGGATGACAGTTGGGATTGGCTGTTGGGATGGGGCAGGTTAGGAGTGGGAGTGGCAATTGGACATGGCAGGAGGGATTGAGTGGGGAGTGACAGTTGGGAATGGCCATTGGAATGGGGTGGCAGTGGCAATCGGGTGTAACGGTCATTGGGAATGGCAGTTGTTATGGAGGGAGAAGTGATAGTTGGGAATGTCAGTTTGAATTGGGTATGCTAGGAGGGGTGACTGGAGTGGGGGTTAAGAGTATGAAGCGGGTAGGCTAGGATGGAGTGTGACAGTTTAAACTGGGCAGAATGGCATGGGGAGAGACCAGTGGTTTGAACAGAGCAGGTTTGAGGGGGAGTGACGGTTGGGAAGGACTGGATTTGACAGGTTCAGCAGGGGTGACTGATGATTTTAAATGATGACTGTGCAAGGGGCTAGTCCCAAGTGAGGAACCAGCTGGTCATGGCATTTTGGACAGTGATGGAGGAATGAATTTGAATTGGACAGTTTGGGAGGGGCTGTTTGACCTGGGGAGGCAACAGAGGGATGAGAAGCAGGTTGGATTTAGGCAGTGAGAGGATCAGAAAACAGCAGAGGAGGTCACTAAGAAGCAGGTAAAATGTGAGAGAACTATTCCCTCTTCCTCACTGAGTAAACTCACCTTTCTAAAGTAATGATTAGTCCTGGTGCGAAGTAGTAACACCGGTTCTTGTCTGTAGTATTCCACTTGTGGTGCATCTGCGCTCGAGATGAGAATCGTTTGGCCAGCAGGGTCTTGTGTTCCATGCCTCCACCCTGCATGCCCTCATGCCCCCCACCTACCCTCACTTCCTTCTTACTACCTGTGGCTGAAAGACACAATGTCGAGCAGTGTTCCTGTCTCTTGCACTTACGATCTAGTTAAGGTTTTTGTATATAGCTGCCCTTAGTGTAGTTAGGTGGGTGTTGGCATCTAGGACAGGGTTTTTTATAAGTCTTAGCTAGGTGACTTTTTTTACCTTGTTTCTATTTTATTCACTTGGTATGGGGTATTCAGTCTTATGGCTGACCAGAAGTCCCTTGGGTTTAAGCATTATTCATCATGTGAGGCTGCAATTCCTCTTAATGATGGATACTCATTCTCCAAGGAGTCCCTGAAAATGACAGATGCTTGCTTAAAATGTTTCTATAAGACAAGTCCATGAGTCCTGCTTCTGACCCAGGAAAACAAGACCAGATGAGTTCTGCAAAGTCCTCTTCTAAAAGCATCGCAGCAGGCACTATTTTTGCATCATCCTTTAGTGCTTTGAGACAGTCCCCTGCTGCTGTGTCTGTAAAACCTTTCTCTTTGAAAAGGGTAGGTCACAGCACCCCTCCCCTAAGGAACACAGTGGGTCTCCATTCCAAAGACGGTCTAAGACAGCCAGGGATAGATCCCCTCTCTCTACTTTGAAAGGATAGCTCAGGGATGATCCATGTCACATTGGCACTCCCTGTTAGTAAAACTCTGGTACCACCTAATGTTCACTCTGACTTTGGTATGGAGTCCCCAATATCATCACATACTCTTGTGATAACCAATCATGGAATTTTTTGCATCTGTGCCAACATTTCTGGTGCCATCCACTGTCTTGAACCTCTTACTACTGGTACTGAGATTTACCACAGTGGCAGATTTAACTGTCTTAGCTCTGTCTGATTCTCTTTTCTTCTGTGAAAGTAGCTGCATTGGTAGTGTCAGCTTCTGTACTGACCTTCCTAGAACAATTGTGAAGGAAATAATTACATTCATGGAGGTAAACAGTAAAGGGGATGTAATACAATATTGGTTTTCCAAAGGTAAATCATGCCAGACTCACCTGATTTCCTTCTTTGAGAAAATAACTGATTTGTTTAGATAAGAGAAGCACAGTAAATCTAATATACTTGGACATCAACAAAGCATTTGACATGGCTCCACGTGGGAAATTATGAGTCAAATTAGAGAAGATCGGGATTAGTATAAGCACTGTAAATTGGACAAGGAACTGGCTAAAGGGGAGAAGGTAACAGATTCTGCTCAAAGGTGAACTATCTGACTTGAGGAAGATTACTAGTGCAGTTCCTCGAGGAGCAGTCTTGGGACCAATCTTATTAAATATTTTTATTAATGACCTTGGCACAAACAGTAGAAGCGTGCTAATTAAATTTGCTGATTGTACAAGGCAGGGGGCATCGTCAATACACAGAAAGATTGGAATATTATACAGGAAGATCTGGATGATCTTGAAGACAGGAGTAACAGAAATGGGATGAAATTCAATAGCAGAAAGTGTAAAGTCAGGCACCTAATTCTAAAAAGAAGATTTTCTGCTACAACATGGGAGCTCATCAGTTGGAAGCAACAGAGGAGAGAGACCTGGGTAAGTGGGTTGATCACAGGATGAATATGAGCTGCCAATGTGATGTCATTGTGAAAAGGGCAAATGCGATCCTAGGATGTATCAGGCAACACCTTTCCAGTAGAGAGAGAGAAGTATGAATGTCACTCTGTACAGGCTCTGGTAAGACCTAATTTGGAATACTGTGTACATTTCTGGTACATGTTCAAGAAAGATTAATTCAAGATGGAACAGGTGCAGAGAAAGCTACTAGGATGTTCAGGGGAATGGAGGACCTGTCTTATGAGAGGAGACTGGAAGAGCTTGGTGTGTTTAGCCAAGCAAAAAGGTGGCTGAGAGGGGAGATGATTGCTCTCTACACTGTGGGGAAAGCACCAGGGAGCTTGAAGAGCTATTTAAGCTAAAGGGTAATGTCAGCACAAGACCAAATCGGTACAAACTGGCCATGAACAAATTCAGGCTAGAAATCAGAAGATTTCTAACCATCAGAGGGGTGAGGTTCTAGAACAGCCTTTCAAGAGGAGTTGTGATGGCAAAGAACTAAATTAGTTTTAAGACAGAAGTGGACAAATTTATGAGTGAAATTGTACGACAGGGTTGTTTGCGATGGTAGAGGGCAAGGTTCAGCAGTCCTGGGGCTCGCTTCTGGTTTATGTCTTGCATTCCTAAAATATGATGCTTCAAGGCGTCAGCCAGCCCCCTGCAGGGGTCAGGAAGGGATTCCCCTCCATCCCACTGCTTTGTTTGTTTGTGTCTGCTTCCTCTGAAACATTAGAGACGGCCACAGCTGGAGCGGGGCCGGTGGCTAGGGAGGGCAGTTGCTCCAAGGTGCTGCAGCACTCTCTGTCTCTCAGGTGCTGGTTCTTGCTCACATGCTCAGGATCTGACTGATTCCCATATGTGGCGTCAGGAGGCATCTCCCCCCAGTGAGATCGGCAGTGACCTTGGGGGTTTTTCACCTTCCTCTACAGCGTGGGGTGCTGGCCACTTGGCAGGATTATCTGGCTACTACTTAATGACTGCCCTGCCATTGGAGGGGCCTGGGGCACGGGTGCACCTTGGTGGCTCCTCTCCTCTCCCTGGGGCCCAGAAGGGTTTCTCAGAGCTGCCAGCTGCACTGTTGCTGGCTTTAGGAGCTGGGCTGTGGGTGGCCGAGGAGATGCAGGAGGTTCCCTCAGCCCCTAAACTCGATGACGCAGCGCTGATCAGGCCTCCATAGCGCGGCCCTGCTGGCGGGGCAAGGCGCCGCGCTCCGTCTCCATGGCAGCTGGAGGGGGGGGGGGGGGCGTGAGCACGCGGCCTCCCATCCCTCGGCCTCGGGGCTCCCCTCCCCCGCTGGGCGGAGGCAGCCCCTCTGAGGCCGGGCGCGAGGGGGCGCGGCGCGGCGCGACGCGGCTGCCGTGACGGCGCGCTGCGTGGCGCGATGACGTGGCCAGCCGCGGCCGTGGGCGTGCCGGTGCGGGGCCCTCCCCCAGAAGATGGCGAGTCCGTGCGGGCGGCAGGAATGCTCCATTGAGAGGCGCGGCTTCCGCCACCAGCTCGACTCGTGGCGACACAAGCTCATTCACTGTGTAGGTGAGGGCTGGCGCGGGGAGGGGGAGCAGCCCGCCGCTTCCTCCGCCGCGGCGGCGCCCCTTCCCCTCCCCCACCGCTAGGCGACCCAGCGCGCCCCTCCCCCCCGCGGCCTCTCCCGCCCGCCCGGATTAGCTCCGTGCGCCGCCCGCCCCTCCTTCACCCGGGGCCGGTCCGGGCTGGGGCCTCCTCCCTGGGCCACCTGCGTCCGGGGGATCGGCCCTCCCGGGGGCGCGGCCTCTCTGCTCCTCAGCCGCCGCCGCCATCGGCGTGTGCGCGCGGGGGGGGGGGGACCCTCACCCCGGGGTCCGCAGGCCCGGCCCGTGTCCAGGCCGGGACCTCCCAAGCCGCCGTTCCCCGGACCCCTTTGTCGAGGAGGGGCCGGTGCGGGGAGGCCGGCAGGCGCGCTCACCGCTGGGGCTAACGCCCCCACGGGGTTCCGGCCGGAGGCAGGCGAAACCCTTTGGCTGCCCTTCCGCCCTCCCCGCGGGTCCGCCCGTTCAGCCCGAAACTCGCTCGCTCGCACGTGTTCCCTCGGGAAGAGCTGGAGCGGGGTCCTTACCTCGGCTCCCCCCGCCCCTCCCTGCGATCGGCTCGCTCCCGGGACCGGGACACTTTCGTTCGTGTTATGGTCCCCTTGGGTGTGCGGCTCCCGTGCACCCCCTGCGGACCGCACCCAGTGTTTGGGGGGCAGCTGGTGGCTGAAATGTGTTTCTTTTGGCATGGAGAAAAACCCCTTCTCATGTGTGTTGCTCTTGGAGCTTGTAAAACCGTGGTCTTGAACTTGATTGCCATCTTAACCTGAATTGTAGTGAGTTCTTCAAAGTTCGGTGGGGAAAAATCATTACTTGCTTGCAAGAAATGGAGGATCCATTGAATTAAAAATAGGAGGAACTTTCCGTTTTGCTAAATCTGAAGACTAGCTCTATCCTAGAAGAAACAGCTCGTCTGTCATTTTTCAATTTGTCTTCTTCAATCTGCTTTGACTCTGCTACCTGTCTTATTCATTCAGATCATATTGCTTCCCTTGCTTGATATAAATTACTGGTCAGTAGATACAGTTTCTGATGTATGTGAAGCTCAGTGTTGGACACTTGCACAAGGGACCTGTTTGAAATTTGAAAGGTAGAGTGCAAACGACTTCAGAATTAACATTAGAGCCCTGCAACTGTGTATCTGAAGCAGAGTCGTTGTCTAGTTTGCCAGTCTATCCTTGCGTCATAATACTAGTCCTGTTTCATGCTGGTTTTGATTGAATTCCTGAAATTTAACTGCCAAATGTATCTTATGTAGTGATAGTGACTAGCATATTGTAAACGGCATCTGTTATAACAAAATGTTTTAATTTTTATTCTGAATTTAGCCCCTTTATTCATCGTTTGGAGTGGCTTGAATTCAAAGACAAAAGTACCAACAAAAACATACCTTTCCTTCTATCATTATGTAAAAGAAGGACACCTTATGGAGAGAAGGAATGGAGTGAGTTTAAGGTTATTGTAAAGTCATTGATTGGACCCAATACTCTGACTCTTAATAGTCCTCATAAGAGTTAAAGAGACTTATAATTTTGCCTGTCAACAGTCTTATTACATAGTGCTTATATAACAGCCACATAGGGACTGCAACAGGGAATGGATCACTTGATGGTTACCTGTTCTGTTCATTCCTGCTGGGGCACCTGGAATTGGCCATTGTCGAAAGACAGGATACTGGGCTAGATGGACCTTTGGTCTGGCCCAGTATGGCTGTTCTTATGTTTATATTTACATTTTTTATAAGAAAATAAGTCTAGTCATTCCTTTTTATTTTGTGGGTAATCTTCTCCAGAGAAGGAAAAGTGCAGTCTTCATTTTTCAGTTAGAGATGGTCTTTCATAATACAGATACAGCAGAAAGTGCAAGAACCGAGAAGTCAAGTTTATATCTGTCTGAGCTTCCTGGATAGATAGGGAAGCAAGCAGATTTAAGGGGGATAAACAATGATGTCCTGGAGATCCATAAAGAAATTCTGCAGCCTGGTCCCTGAATTGATATTTTTATTCTTGTTTAATATATTCTCCCAAATTTTCTAAACACAGCCCATCCTTCTTATTCTTATCGTGTGTAAATATGTCCATAATATATCGGATTGTTCTGTATATGTAATCTGCAGTGAAACTTTCAGATTCACTTGAGTTACATTTAACTCTGTTCAGTAGGATTTTATTGTGAGGTAGCTCAGCATCCTAGTTCAGTATCTGGGCTTTGAAACATCATTGTGGGTTACACTAAAAATCCTAACAAAGCTGTTTGGTATATTCCTGCTCACAAACTCCATGTGTGAGTGTATTTTGTATAAATAAA
This sequence comes from Macrochelys suwanniensis, assembly GCA_033296515.1. Lineage (NCBI taxonomy): Eukaryota > Metazoa > Chordata > Testudines > Chelydridae > Macrochelys > Macrochelys suwanniensis. Next base: position 142,469,480 of record CM065778.1, read on the forward strand.
ATTTTCAGGGCTTGAGAATATACCAGATCCTATTAACTAGAGGCCAGTACAAATGATTAAATTGGGTAGGCACATGGAGGTTCAAGGTTAATTAGCTGCTGACAAACTCACCTCTACTCCTAACTCACTGGAACAGGGGGATGTTTAGATTTCTACCAGGATGATGTCTCTAGATCCTGCTTAGGAGCTTTCTTTTGGATCAGTCTCTGGATTAGAGATGTCATTTGAATTACTACCTTGCTGAAGTTCTATGGCCTGTGTTATACAGGTCAGACTTTATCATCATAGTGATCCCTTTTGGCCTTATAATCTATGAATCTATGGCCCACCTCGGTCTCCTTCAATTGGATGTGTTCCGCCTTCTCCCTTTGCCTCAAACCTGCCTGGCTTCTGGGGGTCCACTATACTATTCCTTCCTGGCTGCACTGTGTATGAGGGAGCGGGGGTGCCTTCCTCTCCTTAGCTTCAGTTTTTTGGATCATCCTCGAATAGCTTCAGTGCTGCTCTCTGGTGATTCTCAGAGCTTTCCTTAACAGCTGCATAGTGAAACTAAGAAATGTATGGGCAATTCTGTTGCTGCAGTTCCAAATGTTGTGGGTTTCAATGAGACTGAAACAGGCACAATTTTCAGCATTCTGCTGCTGCTTGGGAAAGCTATGAAAAGTCCGAAGTAATGGAGCTGTCTGCAGGCTCAAAGAAAACATAGCATTGGGTCACATTTAGAATGTTCCTAGCAACTATAAGTGGTAGAAACTTTTTTAAAAAAAAAAGCACTTCAATTCTCCAGGGATTGGTAATATAGGTTCCCTTCAGTCCCCTCTTCATCCTCCCTCCCCTCTTATGAATTGGTAGGTGTGGTTTGGTGGTATTTTTTATTGTATTTTATTTTTGTTTTTATTTTTTGCAGCCCCTGTGTCTGTTTACAAGAGAGGCTATGGAGGAAATGGTTAATTACTATGTTGACCCGGTTTTTTTGGAGCTAAAGTACAAAAAACATTTTGTAAAAAGTCCAAAGTATAACAGTGTGAAGTGGCTTTTATCTTGATGGCAGTATGCCAGAAATATTTTGAACCTCAAATTGATCAGTTTTATGAGACCTCAGACCTGCCCTTTTCCTAACATGTACCTAGCATAATTTCTGTCAGTTCATATGAATAGAAATTGTAATTCCTTTATTTTTCCTTCTTACAAGTGATGAAGGGCCTCAGTACTATTCATGATATCCAACTGAAATTGCACTATAGTTATAAAAACCCAACTTTAAATACATTTAGGGGGTAACTTATCAACCATAAATGGGTTGTATACAGCCTGTGTTCAGAAGCTGATCTCTTAAATGATCACAGTCTTATTCTGCCTTGATAATTCCATGATAATCTTAATATTTGTTATAGGAACTAAATACTTTATTGGGGGGGGGGGAACAAAGGAAATATCTACTTTGGGTGTTTCTGAAGCACCTATCACCTTGGTAGCTGAGTGAATCTTATGTGGACTAGAGTGTTCTATTAACAGCATCAGACCAAAAAGAGTAGTTTGATAACAGTTCACAGAGCTTGATATCCAGAAAGCACTAAGAGGCTAGCAATGCATTTGGCCCCCCTGTTGAGTACTAGGTTGTAATTCAGTCAAGGAGTCCATTCATAAGAGTGCTGCTATACAAGGCTTGAAATAGATGGAAAATCCACTAGTTCTGTTTAAGCAATGGTGTTACACTGGTAACCTGAAAGAAATGCTTTTAATTTTAAGAATAATTGATCTGGAATTTATGATGTGGAAGTATGTATATGCGTTGGAAGCAAATTTAGCTGTTTGGATTCTAAGCCGGTACGCTAAATTGAATTTATTCCCATTTTTATTTCTGGAAAAGTGCTGCAACCTAAATTCCTTCATAATTCCTACATATTAATATAGTTGCATAGCAGTAGACTTTTGGAAGTTTAGCTGCCTAATATGTAAGTATAGGTTGTATGAGGTGTGTATTACATGCTGCTCCTATTATATAGCAGAAAGCATTAAAAGCCAATAGTACTAATACAGATACTGTATATTTTCTCTTATGGCTTCTAGTCTTGCCTGTCATTGAGATATTTGGTTTATTTTGTCTCTGTGATATCGTAACTGATATGGATGAACTAATGAACTGCTGCTTCAAAATATAGGACAGTTGGAGGCATCTTAAGATTTTTTTTTTTAATGCAGTTTAGAAAGAGCAGTTTGACTTGCACAGTATTAGTGCAGTTCTAGTACAAGTGAAAGAAATTGTAGTTTATTTTTTGGTGAAGAATTGCATTAGCTATCACTGGTAGTGATGGAAAATAATTCATGGAATTTTGTTTTTAATCAACAGCTGGAATATGGGTAAGAATAAAGTGTAAATGTAGGGTTTGCTTACATTTTGTCATCTGCTCCTCCCCACCCCACAGTGCACACAGTCCATCTATACTACCTTTGGACTAGGGCAGGGGTTCTCAAACTTCAATGCACTGCGACCCCTTCTGACAACAAAAATTACTGCATGACCCCAGGAGATAGTGCTGAAGCCTGAGCCTGTGCAAGCCCCACCTCCCCGGGCAGGAGGGGGCAAAGCTGAAGTGCTAGCCCCACTGCCCAGGGTTGAAGCCCTGGGATTTTGGCTCCAGGTGGTGGGGCTCAGGCATTGGCTTTGGCCCTGGGCCCCAGCAAGTCTAACGCCAGCCCTGGCAACCCCATTACAACAGGGTCCTGACCCACTGTTTGAGAACTGCTGGACTAGGGGACCCAGACTGGTGCAAATCACTTTTTACACCAGTGCAATGCATTTACACTAACAGTTTGCATTAGTGCAGATACACCAGTACCAAAAAAAAGAAGCCCCAGTGTAGACAAGTCTGTGGCTATCACTTGGAATAAAAGCAGAACTTAGTTTGATTAGTTGTGTGTTCAGGTATGAAGCATACGTTAGCATTAGAGAAATTCTGAAGGTTGTGCTTTGGGTCAGAATGTTTAATAATTGTAATTGGGATACTTTTTTTTAGTTCTAGCTTACAGGAGAATAGTGGTTGGGGAGGTTTATAGCACCTCTGTATTTGGCACTGGTGCGATTGCTACTGAAATACTGTCTAGGTGTGGTGTACACAATTCAAGAAAGATGTTGAAAAATTAGAGTTCGGAGAAGAATCACAATAATGATTAAAGGGTTAGAAAACTTGCCTTATGAGAGACATAAGGACCTCCATTTGTGTAGTTTAACAACAAGAAAGCTAAGGGTGACTTGATCAGTCTATAAGTATCTATATGGGGAACAAAAAGTTGATGGGCTTTTCAATCTAGCAGAAAAAGGTATATTAAGATATAACAGCTGGAAGTTGAAGCTAGACAACTTCAGGCTAGAAATAAGGGATGAATTTTTGATGGTGAGGGTAATGAATCATTGGAACAACTTACCAAGGGTTGTGGTAGATTCACCATCACTGGATGTTTTTCTGAAAGAGCTACTCTAGTTCAAACAGGAATTAATTCAGGGAAGTCCTGTGACCTATGTTATACCGGAAGTCAGACTGAGGTGATTGCGGTGATCTTCTGCCTTATAATCAGAGTTTGACTTACTGTGCCTCCTACTTTTTGTGAAATGTATGACAGACTGGTCTAAAATGATTCATATTTCATCAAAAACTCCTGAGCAGTGGAGTTAGACGAAAAATCTTGCTTGCTAGCCGCTTTAACCTTCAGTGTGATTGGAAGAATATGTAACTCAGGAACAGGACTGGGAATTAGAATTAGAAATAAAACTCAGATCTGCTACAAATTTGCTTTGTGATCCTGGATAAATTGCTTCAGCTCTGTGCATCCATTCCCTCATCTGCAAAATGAGGGCAAGATCTTGCCTCACAGCGATGCTGAAACTTAATTTGCTAACCTATGTAACATAAGGTAGAAGGCACTCTCAGTGGAAATTATTTTCTTCTCAAGTGTCCTCTTCAACCCACGCTGGCCTCACAACTGTGTTTCAAACATGAAAAATCACTCGACAGGCCAGAACATATTTACAGCAAGATACCTTGAGCTGCTTTAAAACCTCTCACACAGGTGGTCTGCTTCTTGAGTCCTATGATGATTGCCCCACATTCCTGGCTGTTGCAAGTCCTGAAATTCACCCCAGATCATGGACCAGGTCAAATAATTTGATTTACTAAATATTAACAAAACCTATATCTTAAGTCAAGTAACTGCTTCATACATGTTATTGCTGTAATTTGGGAGGTGTTCTGAGGCTGGAAAATGATTGCATTACAGGACATAAAGCTTTGTCTCTAGTTTAATTTTAACTAGGAGTTGATGAAATACAAATTTCATCCACTTTTACTATAGAATTTCCCAAATCACATTATTCTATTTTTGTGCACATTGGAAAAATACTCTAAAAATTAAATAGTATCTTGCCCTGCTCTTCCATACCAGTCATGCAGTAAAGATTTACAAGACTGTAAACAGCTGCTATACACTTCTAAATGAACATCTGTAACAAGAAACATGGAATGTTCTGATTTTTTTAAAGACATCCTTCGATGGGATTTTTTACTACGAAATAGCAGTGTTAATCCCAACACCTATTATGTATAGAAATATAATCTTCTGATTTAATTAGTAAATTTGCTATAACTATAGATGGATGAATAGTCCCCTATTCTGGTCCTCGTAGTTATCTTTAAATCCCCACTGCACATTACTTAAATATGTTGGCTTTAGTAGTAATGTTCTGCCATATTAAAATACTTTTGTGTCAAGACAAATACAGTTTTGGGTCTTGTCTATACCGAGAATTTTAGTGTCTCTCCCCCCAACTGCCCTGTTCCTATGGTGGACTAATGATGGGAGTAGCATTCCCTGAAATTCTCATTCTAGACAGGACCTTAAATAGACAAGACTTTAGCATGGTTTTAAGAAATGTAGCTCTATTTTTTTACATTTATATGAAACAACACAGTAGGTAATTACGTTTCTTTTATGTGAGTTTTCAATCCTTGCTTTTGTCTTCTAGTTTTAATTGGTTCCTTTTTCTCTCTGTCCCTGCATCTTATTTTCATTTCCCTTACACTGTACTTTCATGTTTATTGTGCACTGAACATTTTTATTAACTAGTTTTTGCTGTCATGCTGAATTATAAACACGTGGTAGGTAGGATTTTTTTAAATAAATATCATGGTGATCGATGTTAGATACCTAGATTATAATTCCTATTTTAAATTGGTGACATGATTCTTGTTTAAAAAATACACCTGGGTTAAAACGTCCTGTATTTCCCTTCAGGTCAAAGGTCATTTTAAATAAAAAGCGGAGTTAAAGCTTCAGTAGTTGGGAGAAGGAGAGTGGTAATGGTAGGACACTTTTTTTTTTTTTTTTTTAAATTTTTAAGGAAGTGTCTAGTGCTTAGAGCACAGGAGCTGAGGGCTCTGTTTCCAGCTATCTAAAGTACTTCAGGATCCCTGGTTGAAGAGTAAATGTTTTGTGGGATTAAGGTTACAAAACACTTTCCCTAATCACCTATTTTCAGATGCTCACAACTCTGACAAAATGGAGCACTTTTTCCCATTTAAATTTTAGGCTGAGGTTTGAAAGTTACAATCTGGTGTGGAAAATAGTCCTCAGTGGGGACCTGTGCACAGTCCTGTTCCAGAGGAAACTCGTTTGGATTTGGGAATTATGGGAGTCTGACAATTGTGTACTAAACATCAGGGCTGAAAACACTCAATATCTTCTCGCCTGAAGAAGAAGCCTGTTAGTTTGGGTAAAAAGCACCTGTTTCTCCATGAGCCCTCTTCCCCCCCCCCCCCCATTAAACTTGCATAATCACAGCTTCACTTCTTCCCCAATATTTTCTGCCTTTCCATGTTGTCATTCCTGACATACTCCTGTTAATAAATTCTATTTCCCTTCTAAGTACAGAAATTTGAATTCTCCCCATCCTGCTAAGTACATGTATTTGGGGATGTCCTCATGTCTCCCTGCTACTACTAGTGAATCCTCTTCCAGTCTCTTCTCCCTCTGCCCCCCAAATTTTGGGCTACCTCTCAATTCTCACCACTGAATGAATACTGGGCTCTTCATTAACCCACCACCTATAAACTAACGCTAGGCCCTCATCTCTTTACAGTCCTCCAGGACATTGGGGAAGTCCAGCCTTTTAGCAACTGTTCTCTGCATGGGCCACTTTGCTCCTGGCTCGCCCTCTTCTCTGGAAATAGCAGTAAGAAGTTTCCTACTTTCCTCTTCAGAGAAGTGGGTGTGTCTGCTACTCCATTTCTGTATTTTTCTGTAAAGGGGCAGCAGTTCCTGCTACTCTGCTCTCTGCATTTTCACTCTCCACTCCCAGAAAAGCAAGCCGTCTAGGGCTTCTCTGCTTCCTGCCTGTTTCCTCTCCTGCTGATGAAGCAGCAGTAGCTTGGGCTGCTCCACTCTCTACTTTCTCACTTCCGTCCCGGGAGTGGCTTCTTGGCTCAATTTAGACCACTCTGAGGTAAAATTTCTGCTTGTCCTGTGGCCTTATCTGCACTTGGAAAATGGGTGTGTTTTATATAATGATGAAGCAACACATGATGGCTAACATGGTCAATTTCAAGTGTACATAGGCCAAGTCTTAGGGTTCACTTTGACCAGCTACTTTGAGGTAAAACTACAATTTGTCCTGCTTACACTGTGGTGTTACAACTTGTTAGATCTCCTTGTAAAAACACCAGCTTTTCCTAGTGTAGTCATGGCCTGAGAATCAGTTTTGCAAGCCCTACTGAACATACACACTAAGAATTTTTTGCAGAATTTGGTAAGCACAAATTAAGGATGCACTGACTGTGTTTGTAGCAAACTTAGCTTTGTTGTGAACTGGGTGGTAGTACTCAGTACTGAATTGGGCTGGGCAAAGCTTAAAATAGTCTAGAGTCTGGCAAAAGGTCTCCTGCTTTCCTCACTAAGTTGCTGTTAGCGAATGAACTAGACTCGGAGCCACAAGGTCCTTAGTTCTTATTTTCACTGCTGACTTTTAGTCTTCCTTAAGTGCAAATCTAGGCAAGGGCTGGTTCAGGTCTCTGTCTTCAAGATAGAGGAGTCAAGTTCTGTGTAGTTCACTGAAGACATTTTATTCTGTATCCTACAAACTGAATCTTGGTTGGCTGTGTGGACACTGGAGTCTGTGATGAGGCGTTTTCAAAGAGCAGGGTTGGCCCTGATGTTGTTACCCAGCTGCTGTTGTGAAGAATAGACTCCATTTTATCTGCTGCCCTTCACCTCAGTCTGCTGTAGTTAACTGGTGCCGTGTGGAACATATCAAGTGCTTTGTGCTGAAAGGTGCTACATAAAGTTAAACTGTTACAAAGTATATTCATGTGCAGGTGAAGTATTCTACCTCACTAGTCATCAGTTTATTGGGATTTTTTTTCTGGGACATCAGTTTAGCATAAAGGTAGTCAATAATAATAATCGTTGCTTAGTTGGTACTAGCTGAATTTGTTAGTGTGCCAAGTGATTTGATGGTGGATAACCATATGTTAAATATTATCATTCTACTGTGTTTAATACAGAAGATGACAAAAGGCCTTTCTTGAGGGTGGCTGGATTCAAGTGGATTTATCAAGAAATGTGGCGTTCAGATAGTGTTCTAGCAAAATAGTTCCAGATTATGAAATTTGCATATAAGGCAGGCACACTTTTACAGGCCAGTAGAGCTTTAGAGTCCTGCAAACCAAAACTCCTTTCGAGTTCGCCAGCCTTGTTTCTTTAACCATCCTCCTCTCCCCTAAACTTAGCTACCACATAGGCCAATTATATGAGGTGTGTTCCGTCTAGCCACAGATCAGTCAGAACTGGCACAACTTTCTCCATTCCAGCCCAGCAACCTTTTCCCTGATAGCATGTTTCCCAAGTTCAAGAGGAACAGTTTATTAGACAGTGGACTGAGGCCTCCAGGCTTCTTGGAAGGAGCATACTGGGAGATCTACAAATTGAAGTAGAAAAAACAATGGTGTTGTGCAATTGGGCCCAATTGGATTCCTTTATATGCCCATAACAAACTGCTTGCCTAGCTTCTTAGAGTCTGGGTTAATCCAGCCATGTTTATTTGGCAGTTATTGTCTGTAATGGACTAGCTGAATGTTGGTGAGTGTTTCTTCTGTGTCAAGTTCAGGTGATGCTTGGCACTCTTGAACCTCTCTCATTAGAAAGCCTCCTGTATTGTGGTATATTAATGTGATCCTGATAAAACTGATGAAATCTTCTTTTCAGCCCCTCTTTAGATGCAATCTCAAATTGCTTAAATGAGAAGATTTTCAGAAATTGAGTTGCGTTTTGCTTTTTGCCTTTCCCCTCCTCCCTCCATTTGGCAAAACCAAGGAAGCCAAAGATGAACTACAGTCACTTTTTATCTTTACATCTGTTTTATGAGGTATAAATATACTCCTAATCTTTCCGAACAGACAAGCCTATTTTTCCCTACTTTACTAGAAACCAGAATAGTGATGTCACCTGATCTCTGGCTCTCCCTCCCCAGTCTGAAGAGAAGCACTGCTAGAACTTGGATCACATGAGTCTAACATCACTTCTGAGATCCTTTTAAGAAAGATCTTGGTAGAATCATCAGAAAAGAGAAGTGAACCTGATAACCCCAACTTAAATTTTCTTGCTTGTGGTTTTTCTTCGAAAAATGTCTACAGCATTCTTTTGGCAAGTATTCTTAGGTTACAATAGGGATTCTCAAACTGAGGGTCGGGACCCCTCAGGGGGTCGTGAGGTTATTACATTGGGGGGGGGAGGGGGATGAAACCCTGCTTTGCCTCCAGCATTTTTAATGGTGTTAAATATATAAAGTGTTTTTAATTGATAAGTGGGGGGAGGGGGAGGGTTGCACTCAAATGCTTACTATGTGAAAGGGGTCACTAGTACAAAAGTTTGAGAACCACTGGTTTACAAGATCTGACCACTAGCATCTTTCCTGATATTTAGTCTAATTTCTCTTGTTCAATTTGTTCCTATTACTCCTAATTACCCACCCTAATACTACTTTTAATTCCTGTTCCTTGGGGTTGCAGTCTTTAAATACTTGCATCGAATGGGTATGATTGATTGGGTTTTTACACCTTAACCACGTCCGGTATCTCCTTCAACTTAATTGTTCAACTAAGTTCTAATCATACTGAATGATTAACTTATTATGCTTTACAAAATATAGGGAGCATGAAAGAGCTGAGGGTCTGAAACGGAGTGCAGTATAAGAAATCATGACTGAGAAGTGGGCAGTATTGGAGCTGTGCAGTACTTCAAAGGCAAGTCTTAGGGAATTTGATGTGTGAGGTCAGCCAGGTATATAGGATCACTGTGACAATGAAGTATCTTAAGACTGTTGGCGAAAATACAGTGGTGTACTCAAGTAACCTGCAAATATGTTTAAACTGTTCTAAGGTGTATGTGAGGGAGCAGAGTTAAAGTAGTTTTAACAACGTTTTATTGACTGAGTGCTTAACTGTGCTTGCTTCCTTAGTATTATATTGGGTTTTGATGGAAATTCCTGTGTTCTCTGGGGGGCGATCCATAATGTGGAACGATATCATAGAATCATAGGGTTAGAAGGGACTGCAAGGGTCATCTTGTCTAACCCCCTGCTGAGATGCGGGATTTATGGTGTCTAAACCATCCAAGACAGATTGCTGTCCAAGCTCCTTTTGAATACCTCCAGGGAAGGCGCTTCCACACGCTCCCCCGGCGCCTGTCCCATTGTCCTACTGCTCTGACAGTTGGGAAGTGTTTCCTGAGATTGAATCTAAATCTGCTGTGCTGTAGTTCGAACACGTTGCCTCTTGTCATGCCCTCTGCGGCAAAAGAGAACAACTTTTCTCCGTCTCTTTTATGGCAGCCTTTCAAGTATTTGAAGGCTCTCATGTCCCCCCTCAATCTCTTCTCTTCCAAACTAAACATACCCAGTTCCTTCATCCTTTGCTCATTGGGCTTGCATTTCATCCCTTTGATCATCTTTGTCACTCGCCTTTGGATCCTTTCTAGTTTCTCTGCATCCTTTCTATACATTGGTGACCAAAATTGGACACAGGTCTCCAGCTGAGGCCTAACCGGCGCAGAGTAGAGTGGTACTCTCTCCTTCTGTAACTTGCATGCTATACCTCTGTTAATGCAACCTAACATTGCATTTGCATTGTTTTTTTTGGGCAACAGCATCACATAGACTCATGTTGAGGTTGTGATCCACCATAACTCCCAGATCCTTCTCAGCAGTGCAGCTGCTAAGCCAGTTATCTTCCATTCTGTATTTGTGCATTTGGTTTTTCTTCCCTACGTGTAGCACCTTACATTTGTCTTAGAATTTTATTTTGTTGTCCATAGCCCAGTGCTCCAATTTACCACGTTCCCTCTGAATTTTAGTTCTACCCTCAAAGTGTTGGCGAACCTCCCCTTTCCCCCCAGCTTTGTGTCATCTAGAAATGTGATCAGTATGCTCTCTCTCCCTACATCCAGGTCGTTAAAGACGTTTAACAACACTGGACCCAGAACTGATCCCTGTGGAACCCCACTTGAGACCTTCCTCCAATTTGACATCATTCCATTAATAGTTACTTGTTGTTTGCGGTTGTTTAACACATCTGTGTGCACTTAATGGTAGTTCTGCCAAGACTGCATTTCTCCAGCTTACTTATCAGAATGTCATGGGACTGTGTCAAAAGCCTCGGTGAAGTCCAGGTATAATATGTCCACTGCATTCCCCTTATCCACCAAACCAGTTACCCTGTCAAAGAAATATAAGTTATGAGAATCAGGGTCCCAAAGACTTCACAGGAGCATCTCTTGAACATCTTAGCAAGTCCAGTGGAGAGAGACCCTCTCCTGTGAACCTATTGTAGCTTTTATCTTACAAGATGCACAGTGAGTCAGGCAAGAGTTCCTTTCTCTTTCATTGCACACTAAAAGCTTGTCTTTTCTTAGCTAATGCAGGCTATACTGTCTTTCTGTCTGGCTTTCTTAGCTGTGCACTTTGAACTCTAAGAACTCTGTACAGAATGCACTGAGCATGCATAGAATGTTTCCTTAACAGGTCACAACTGTCAAAACGAAACCAATTTTCACCAGAACACTCTAAGACTTCTCAATGAGGGTTATTTCCATGCCAAATTTAAACTTTCTAGCCACAGCTGTTTTGGAGCAGTTTTTACTTACTTTTTAAAATAAAAACTGACATTTTAAAATGGGATAATCACACCCCATTTTCCTTGTATTCTAACAGCTGAACTACTTATGAGCAAACTTTTGCAGTAAAATTCATCTTTTTGGGTAGAGACCAACTGTGGAGAACTTAATTTCTGAAAGTTTCACCTTTCAAGCTGAAGTGACTGATAGGTTAGAATGGAAGTATTTATGTAACCAAACTTTCCATGGCATCCATCTGTTGCCATGGAATTATGCTCTTGAATCTGAAACTTTCATTAAAACTTATCCCTTAGGGTTGAAAAGAAAACCTGAGCTGAGTCTAAACCAATGAAGTGTCATCACTTTGTTTCAAACTACCTGCGGATGCAATGGCTCGACAAAGGGATATTGACCTTCTAACGTAAAGATGATTTTAAATGTCGCCATTTCACAGTTAGTTTTAGCAGAGATATCCAGTTAGTTTGGGATTGTGGAATAGATACTATTGTGCTACCATATGTCAAAAGCCTAATTACCCAAACTTCCAGCTTCACTCTGACAACTTCTACAGCACACTTATGCGTTGTCTGTCAATATACAAATGTGGAATTAAAAGGAGTATAGGGGTGATTGTATTGAATGACTTAATCAGTTTCATATTTGATTAAAATATGCTTTTTAAAAAATTTTAATTAGACTGTTGCAGAATTGAAGTCCAACTTGTGATGGCGCATATGGGTCATTGACTATGATGAACAGATTAAGGACTACAGCCTCAAATTTGGTCATCTTTCTGCTATTAATGTACTCTGAATTGAATTCCTTATTCAGAATAAGAGGAGGGTACAGAGGGCTTGAAGATTACTCAACGCTGCTAGTTAGGGTAAAAGATACCGATGCTACACTTTAGTGCACCATCTGTTCCTGCATCTTTCCATCCCCAGCCATACTGCAGCAAAGCCACACCTCTTACAGCGTAAAGGCGTATGATACTGCATACATGACTGACGTTACAATTAAATGAACTTTTTATTTAATACACTTTTTTAAAAGTATAACTTGCATCTCTTCTACTACTGTTCCCTCCCTGGCTTCACTCCACTTCTTTATATATAAGATCCTGATGTGTGTCTTCCTGAATTGTCTTCAGCATCTCTCTCCACCTTTATCTCCATTTCCTACACTGTGTTCTCTACCCCTCCTACCTTCTGTCCTGCTCTCTAAACCCCCCCCCCCAAAAAAAACCCCCTTTCTCTCAATACCATATTTTTCTACTATTCTTTCTCTCTTCCCATCAGTGCACACTTCCTTCACTCTTCCATCTACCCGCACTAAGCACTAGTCTACAATAAAATGTTCATGTTTGAATGTGAGTGTGAATAATTGAACTAGGTAATACAATGCTGACCGTGACTTAAGTCGTTGCAGACCAGGACAACCTGTGCCCAGCACTGTCTGTCTGTTAACCAGTCCATAAAAAAGCTTTGAAGAACAGCAGCTCTCCCAGCTTTCCCACTCAGAAAGGGCAGAGGCATCAGGCTGCAGTAAAAGGCTCCCAGCCTGCATGCGGTTGAGCAGGTCACATGGAAATTTCCTTTGAGACCACGCCAGAATGAGTGATATGGAACTGGTTGTAAGTTTTCCCCCTCCAAAAAGCCCACTCCTGCCTCTTCCATAGATATTGGGACTCCTTTTCCCCCAGCTAGCAGCACAGCAGAAACGTTTCACTGAATCACTCCTGAATCCCAGGGAAAGGCAAGGTTTCCCCCTAGCAACGGGGAGGTTCCTAGCCAGCAACCAGACAAGATCCATGCTGAGACAGTTGAGACAACAGAGCATTCCACTATTTACCTGTGAGGCCTCAGCTGCCATGAAAGATGCCAGCTCCTGCAACCTTTCTGTTACAAACAAATCGTCTCCAGTGGCTCCAGCTTCTCATTCTATGTGGCCAGCCCTCACTCAGCCAGGACCCAGCAGCAGGCAGCATGGGGTGAAGTGATTGATCCCCTTCCCTGCGAGGCCATCTCCCCTTCCAGTCTCTGGGGTCCTCAAGGCGGTGCTAAAGAGTTTACTATTTGCCTTAGGAAGACATACCTGCAGACAACCCACACTCCCCATTCCAGGGCCCCCTACCCCTTTCTCTTAGGGGTTTGGCCTAAGGACTGGTGAAGGATATTGTTCACAATTACTCTTAAACCTCTCCTCTAAAGAGAAGGAGATATCTCTTCAGCTGGAGCATTGAGAGTGATACCATAGCCTCTCAAATACGCTTCCCAGAAATAGCACGAATAGGGGGAGGGGAGTGTCCAATTTCACAAGTGCAAAATAAATTATATATATATTAAAAAAATGCCAAAAAATAAAACTTGCAAAGTTGAAGAGCTGTATAATTCTTCCTCCCTGGTTTGAAGGTATAATTAAAGTGGAGTGGGAATTTCCCCTGCTGGCTATTTTTATCACTGCATGTAGCCTCACAGTGAGTGTGGATGCAGTGTGCCTTTCACTAACTAGCTGCATGTACCCTACATGCCGCTGCAAGTGTAGGCAAGGTCTCAGAGGAAATTGACAGATGTCTTTCACATGAGGTTTAGATATTAGAATCTAAAGGACACACATAGGGGCAAAGTCAGCTGAAGCAAAGGAGAGTCTAATAGTTTTTTAACAAGATGGGCTAACCATGGGCCTCTAGGCCAACACTTTTTTTGCAGAAACAAGTCTGACTGCAGGCATATTGCTCTGTAAGAAACCCACTCAACTGTTACTTAATGGATTCCTGAGGGCCACCACTCTTAGTCCTCTGGTAATATGCAGGTTCCTGTCATGACCTTGATTGAGCGGCTACAAATCCTAATGAACCTCCTTTCAGTTTCACAACTGTATGTCTTCTTTTTTTCTCTGAAAGTATCTTGCCTACTTGCCACCTTTTTGCCCAAGAGGGTTTTGGGGCATAGGCCGCTCTCAATGAAACCTCTGTTACATGTGTGTCAACTGTGGTAATACTGTGAATTAACTGGGCCTCCATCCCTAAGGACACCACAGTCTTCCTCATACAGTAGGTGGTATTGTTCTTCTGGTAGAATCCAAATATCCTAAGGAAATAAAAATGCACAGATTAGATGTGAACAGCCCCCTCTTTGTCTGATGCTTGTGGGCGAGCCCTCCTCAGTTCCTTCTCAACAGTCCCTGGCTAGAGATAGAGCTTTAGCTGTCCATTAGCTGATCGTTAACCTCTTTAGAATTGTTAATCTTTAGCTACCTGTTCAAGCTGCTTTTCTTTCTTTTCTTCATTTATCTTTTATATGGCTGCCTTAAAATAAATAAATAAAATAAAAAGGGAAAAGGACTTTGAAGAATGAACAATCTCCTGTCTGGACAGGGTATCAGGGTATGCCCAGATCCCCTAGGCTTCAAGAAATGTCTCAGTTGCAAGGAATCTATCCCAGTGACTAAGGGACATGCTCAGTGCATCTGCTGCTTGGGAGAGAAACACATTCCATAGAAGTGTGCTTTGTGTCAGCTACTGAAGCCCAGATCCAGAAAGCATAGAGAACCGAGGCTCAAACTCCTACTTATGGAGGCAGCCTTTCTAATTGTCCGAGCCGCAGCAAGACCCTGGTCAGTGGGAAATCTCACGGCAACCCTCTACTACTAAGAGAAGTGAGGCCAAGGAGATCTCCACAAGGCACTCATGTAAGGCTGCTAAGGAAAGGGCCGTGAGTCCCCCACGGCAAGCCCCGATGTATCATCGGTACCGGTGGCAGTGAAGCTGTTTAAATCCAGTACCCTTGGCTTTTGTGGTACCATTCCGACAGCGTGTTGGGTTGCCTAAGGACCCAGTGGGCACAGGCAAGGAAACATTGGTACCATCTGGGCATGAGAAACATAGAAAATCTGCCCAGAAGAAGGCTCCTGTGGTACAGATAATGACATTGGTACAGCCTGTGGCACGCCAGGCACCGACAGACCATACGGTCAGGTCCACATCACCAACTCCTTTGGCATAGGCATCTTGGCACCAAAAACTACACCTCTGCCACTGTCGGACTTCCGGTATGTGACAGACCTCTGTGTCCGACACACCGGATTCGCCTCTGCTCAGTACTGGGGCCCAAATCCCGAGTTCACCTGGAGATCCTGACTCACCAGCAACCTCTTGTCGTGCACCACCCTTTTCATCCTCCAAGTCAGAAAGTGAGCAAGAGGGCGTGGTCTCCCATTGTTCTTCTCACCCTCCGTATGGTGCCCAATTCTGCTGTGAGCCACAACCATATCGTCTATGTGGTCTGGGCAGCCATGGTAGCAACCACTGGGCCCGTTCCAACCCTCACAGTGGCCCTACTGTGATCCCTGTCGGGCTCAGAGAACATGCCTTCCAAAGCTCTAGTGTGGCCTACCAACAACCAAGGAGACATCCTCCTTCAGCTGCTGCTTTGAGGGCCTCTGAACTCCACCCCAACAGACGACGGAGGAACAAGAGGCTGAAATTGAGGAGGAATGAGACGGTGATTCCCCCTCTGCCATTGATGGCAGATAACTGTAAACTATTTCAAGAACTAGCATTGCGGTTGTCAGTGGCACAACAGAGACCACTACAGGAAGTGACCAGTCATACCACAAGCTAGTGGACATTTTACATTCTTCTACCTTGTCCAGAGTAGCCTTCCCTATTAACGAGGCACTCTTGGATGCTGCCAAAATCATATGGCAGATCCCCTCATTGCAATGTTCCCTCTAATTTTTGACAGGCCGTGTGCGCAAAAAATTTCTCCTGTGCAAATTTTTGTGTGCGTGGTGTTTTGCTGTGGGCACAGGGTTTATGATCTCTGTGCATGCGCACAGCTTAGAGGGAACAGTGCCGCATTGGTCCCACCAACATGTAAGTGGGGTGAAAAAAAATATATTGAGCTGGCGAAAGACATGGAGTTTCTCTTCTCCCATCCGCCTCCCAATTTGATCATAGCGGATGCGGTCAACTCAAAGGGCAGTCAGCACCATTTCAAACTCCCTAAGACCATGATTGAGAGCAACTGGATCTTTTTGGCAGGAAACCACTCCTCAGCCATTCTTCAGTTCTGCATAAATATGATTACCAGAGCTACTCAAAATTCAACTCCCTTATTGAGCAGCTCCCAGATTTGCACAAGGAACAATTCAAGGCCATTGTTACTGAAGGCCAACGGGAGATGAAGACATCTCTCCAGTGAGCATGTGCCGCCTCTGACACGGTGGCATGCTCTATCTCTACTGCTGTTGTGATGAGATGAGCCTCTTGGCTGAACCCATCTGGCTTCCCAAAAGAGGTTCAAACAACTGCAGAGGACCTTCCTTTTGAAGGGACAAAACTGTTTGCTGGAAGGACAGATGCCTCCCTCCACACCTTAAAGACTCCAGGATCAGTATAGCCCTCAGACGTCATTCAAACCCTGCTCGTCGCAAATATTCATCATAAGTCATATGAACCTCACAGAAAGAAGTCCAAGTTTCCTAGATGGAAACAGTTGTGATGTCAACCTACTTCCTCAAAGCTACAGTGTTTGACAGGTTCATGGAGGCTGCACCTAACCCTGACACAGTGCAAGGACTGGGCCTGCCCCAGAAACACCCCAAGGCCCTGCCCCTCCATGCCAGGTGCACCAGGTGTGGGCAGGGAGGCTCAGCAAGGCAGGATTCAAGTGTGGGTTGAGAGGGTTCTGTGTGGGGCAATCTGGGTGCAGATGGCTCAGTGGGAGATCCGGATGCAGTGGGGATCTGGATGCACAGGGGCTTGTTGGGGGGGGGGGGGTAATAGGACACTGCAGGGGGGGTCCTGGTGAAGGTGGTTTGGGCTTGGGGGGGGGGTCTTGGTGTGGAGGAATAGAGCTTGGCAGGGGGTCTGGGTGTGGGGCGCTCAGTGGTGGGTCCAGGTGCTGGGAGAGTGGGGCTCAGTGGGGTGGGGATGCAGGTGCAACTGGTTAGAGCTTGGTGGGGAGGGGATCCAGGTGCGGGTAGCTGATCGGGGTGGTGCAGGGCACGGGGAGTGAGGCTCATTGGGAAGTTGGGAGTGAGGCTCAACGGGAGGGTCTGGGTATGAGGGGGTCTGGATGCAGGCGGGTTGGGTGGATGGGGGAGCAGCTCCCTAGACGGGGATCCTTCCTCCTGCAGCTTCGGAGGGATGGGTGCAGGAAGTGGGGGGTAGGGGAGGCGGAGTTTGCACAGGTTCCTGCAGCTGGGGGAGAAATCGGGGGGTGGGTCTGACCCAGGCCCGGATGCCATGCAGGGGAAGAGGAAGTCCTATTCTCCCCAGCCCAGACTAGTAGCTGAGCCCTGCGCAGGGTAGGAGCCACTAGCCAGGTCTTCCCCAGTCCTGCTTCCTGCCCCACAGTGATTTACCTCTCTGCCGGCTGCCCTGGGCACCTGAAACATACTGCTGGGGAGGGTCGCATGACCGCTCTTGTGGCTTCCCTTTGCTTCCATCAGTCATTTTTCTGCAGGGAAGCAAATAAATCTGTGGGGGACATAAATTCTGCACATGTGCAGTGGTGCAGAATTCCCCCAAGAGTATAGCTCATGCCAGACTGCACATGGGATGCCTCCAAGCATGGTTTGGTTCGGTTTAAATACTGAACAGACAACATAAACTACTATTGATGCCCACCAAGATTAAACAATCCTTTAATTGGTGGCAAGACCCAATAAACGTCTACACGGGAATCCCGTTTGTTCAGCCTTCTCCATCGCTGCTCCTGATCTCGTAGGTTGGGGTGCACATCTCAATGATCTCAGACTGCAGGGCAACTGGTGTCCATCTGAGACATGCCTTCACATCAACCTGCTCAAACTCAGAGTGGTCAGAAATGACATGCTGACTTCTTCCCACTGATCAGAGGCACACACACAAGTCATGATGGACAATATGGCCTGCATGTATTACAAACCAATAAGTAGGTGCCAGATCACTCTTCTTGCGCATGGAAGTACTAAAGGTCTGGAACTGATGCATTCCCACAATATCAGCAGCCTACCTACCAAGAGTGCACAACACGATAGTGAACAGTCTCCGCCATAAATTCCTACATGACCACAGATAGGAAATAGGTTCAGTGATACTCCCCGACCTATTCAGGCAATAGACCTGTTTGCCACATACCAGAATAAGAAATGTCCACAGTACTGCTCCAGAGCGGGGGCTGCGGGACGCTCTCCTCTCATGGGACCAGGGTTGTCTTTACACCTTCCCCCCCCCCACCCCCATTCCCTCTATTGCTGAAAGTCCTGTTGAAAATA
Source organism: Macrochelys suwanniensis (assembly GCA_033296515.1). Taxonomy (NCBI): domain Eukaryota; kingdom Metazoa; phylum Chordata; order Testudines; family Chelydridae; genus Macrochelys; species Macrochelys suwanniensis. The sequence continues at coordinate 142,487,900 of CM065778.1, forward strand.
AAAAGGGAAAAAACAAACATAATACCAATTTCTCCCATGTGGCCCAGACAGACTTAGTATCCTTACCTGTCACAGCTGAGGCTGTGTCCACTGATGACTCTTCCAACCACTCCTTACCGCTTCTCTCAGAACAAGAGAGACACTCTTTATCCCAACCTTCACGAGACATCTTGCTCTGAGGAGGTACAGGAAGGGTTATCTCACAGTATAAAAGCAGCTACCCATTGTACCAACTTACAAAAGTGGACTAGATTTCGAATCTGGTGCCAACCCAAATGTGTCACCCTGGATACAGACACTCTACCAGTAAGCCTAGATTATCTGTTGACACTCCAGAGATTGAGACTCTCTATTAGCTTGCTAAAAGTCCACTTAGCAACAATTATGACCTTCCACCAGCAGATTGAAGGGGTACTTCATTTTCTTGTTTTCCTTTAACTCACCTCTCCATGAAGATGGTGTTCCTCATCGTCATCACCTCGGCTAGAATGATAGAAGTGATAGCAGCGCATCCCCATCACTCAAAGTGTTCTTCCCTGACAAAGTCACGCTGAGATCATATCTGAAGTTCACCCCCAATGTGACTTTCACATTTCATGTGAACTAGCTCATCCACCTTCTAACCTTTTATCACAAACTTCATCAGGATAATAGGGAAGCCATACGCGCCACGTGAGGAGAGCCTTGGCCTTCTATTTGGACAAGACAAGTGTTTTTAAAAAATCTCTGAGACACTTCCTCTCTCCATTGCAGATGGGTCAAAAGGCACTGTGATTTCAGCTAAGACTCTCCAAATGGGTCTTGAACTGTATCAAACTCTGTTATCAGATTCACAATTTAACTCCCCCATTTTCAATACTCTCACAGCTTGAGGTCGGTCTCCTCGTCCATCGCCTTCTCCAAGGGTATCCCTATATCAGAAATCTGCAGAGCAGCTACCTGGGCATCTGCACACACCTTTGCAGAGCACTATGCTATCCTAGGGGACTCTGCTGCAGATGCCAGATTTGTCATCACAGTACTATCCTCCATAGCAGACTTGACTCCAAGCCCTAGCTTCCAGTGCGGGGGTAGTGCTCAGGAGTCACCTACAGTGGAGCATTCATAGGGACACTACTCAAAGAAGTAGTAGTTACCTTGTGCAGTAATTATGGTTCTTTGAGATGTGTCATTAAGGGTGTCCCATGACCCACCTCCTCCCCTCTACTTTGGAGTTCTTGACAATAACTCTGTGGTAGAGAAGGAACTGAAGAGGGTTGGCCTGTGCAACACTGGTTAGCCTCGTGGTAAAGCACAAGGGGGAAGCAGTGCATGCGCAAGCTGAAAGGACACTGCTACCAAATTTCTTAGATCAGCAGCACAGGGATGTATCTACAGTTGAGCTCCCATATGGGGATACATCTCAAAGAATTTTCCCTTTGTCTTGGAAAGAAAGCTGCTTGAAAGAGCCACCACGAGGTGGTCTCCAGGGACTCTAGGACTGAAATTTCCTCCTCCTCTATCCGAGGAGGATCAAGGGAAATATAAGAAAAAAGTCTCAGATGTTCAGTGCTCTTTAGTTGCTTCAACAAAAAGCACATGAGCCTTTGTACTCTGGACCTACCATCTTCCTCACTGTCATTGCTCTGAGACTTCTGGAAAAGGGAGTAAGACGAGAGGCAAAGAGGTGCCAAGTGAAATCTGCTTCTCATGAGTGGTATGAATCCAATACACTTCTTGGGAGGAAGGCTAGCTCTCTGATTCTGACCCAGATCAGAAAAGAGAGATTTAGGATAAGCATTTTCCTTCTGATCTGTCTTAGCACTATGCTTGTAAAGGCCAACATCTGTACTAGATATTCCTCTAGAGGAACTCCCTATGAAGGAGAAAAGGAAAAGCCTGTCTGATAAAGTGAGATTATGGATTGACAGTACCTCTCTAGTTCCAAGGTAGAACCGTATATTCCTGTAAATCTTCCCTTTTCAGAACATTATCAAGGAGGAGTGGGAGCTTCCAAACAAGGCCAAAAGACAGAGCAGGGTGGCTAAATAGTGCTACACATGTCAACCCACTCAAAATCAAATATGGCCTCCTTCCTAAAGGTGGCTGAAGACCTGCCTCTCTAGTTAAGGACACAGCCATTCCTGTAGAGGATCCCACAGACAGGAGGATTGAATTGGTAACAAATTTCTGGAGCTTGAACTGTGTCCACTTGTTTTGCCAGAGCAATCCTGGCATGGGTTTATGATGTGGCTGACCGTACCTCTAAAGCACAGAAAGCCTGTTAAACTGGGCACATCTCTCTCAAAAGCTGTCCGACTCCTCCCTGGATGCCCTCCAATACTGAGCTAGGGCCAGGGACTGCAAGGTGGTAGCACGCCGACACGTGGCTCCAGGACTGGAAGGCAGGCTCACAGACAACTGCTTTTAGCCACTTCCACAGATTGCAAGCTGTTCAGCAATACCATGAATCCAGTTGAAGAGCACTAGTAGGAAAAATGAGACCTTTGCCCCCAAAAACAATAAAGGAGAGACTACAGGCCGTAGTCCAAAGCTGGAAGTCCTTCCGTGCTGGCCAGTATAGAAAATCCTACAGGAAAGGACGCAGCTACACCAGAAGAAAATGGAAAGGATATGGCAGTGCAGGTGAATTCTCCAGTCAGACTTCAGGTACCTCAAAGCAAACATGACTTGCAGGCAGCATGGTCTGGTGTGGAGCCCCAGTGGTAGTTTTCAGTTAACAGTGTTTTGTTCTCTTGTGACCTTGCTCAATTGGGTCTTGGAAATAGTTCCCAGGGGATACCTTTTGGATCTCTTAGCATATGTCCATGCCCTGGATATCTGCTCTCTCATGTCTGTGGATCCTTTGACAAGACAGGGCATGTAGCCATCTATCCTACATCTCCTGGCTGAGAGTACATAGCCAAACTTGGCAGTTTCACAGATGCTTTCTACGTTTTGCTTTCATAGCACAACACTACCAGTACAGCTTACTGCCCTTTGGTTTAACAACAGCACCGAGTGTTTCTGAAATGCTGCTAGTATTAATAGCAGCTCTCAGGAGGTCATCCAGGTCTTCCCCTTCGTGGCAGCCATCTTTTGTGGGATCAGTGGCCTCCTGGGTTGGATGTTCTTCAGTGGGCCTGTGGTTCCATGGGGCCACTAGAAAGCTTCCTCCTATTCCTCTGCCAGTAGTGTTCTGTGCATCTGAGAGGACACTTTGACTCATTCACTATCTGAATGATCCATCAGATGTGAGTCAGGCTTCCCAATAAGTGAGCTAGTCAGGGGAGTTATTGCTATAGATACTGTCTTAGAGGGATTGGGTGCTCACGGAGAGTGAAGGACTGTGTATGGCAGTGGTTCTCAAACTTCTGTACTGGTGACCCTTTTCACATAGCAAAGCCTCTGAGTGCGACACCCCCCCTTATAAATTAAAAACACATTTTTATATATTTAACACCATTATAAATGCTGGAGGCAAAGTGGGGTTTGGGGTGGAGGCTGACAGCTCGCAACCCTCTGAGGGGTCCCGACTCCCAGTTTGAGAACCCCTGGTCTATGGAATATGGTCCAAACAAAAATAAACATAGCATAAACTAGCTAGAGGGCAATCTGATATGGTCTCAAGGCTCTGAACCATATCTGGATTCCCCTCATGTACTGATCATGACAGACAACCCCTCAGTCAACACATATTTTGATTGTTACCCCACCCTGTTCTAAGTCCACAATCCTTCAAAGAGAAACTTCCCTCCTGAGGATTAGAGTGGAGGAGAATCTGCTGTCAATCTGCTCCCTTAACATTCCAGGGAGAATGAATGTTATGGCTGACTACCTCAGCAGGCAAGAAAGAACATTCAGAATGGGAATTACACCCAGAGGGTTTCATCTCCTGGTAAAGGAATTTAGTCTCCCAGCAATAGATTTATGTGCCTCCCACCTGACACACAAGGCTCCAGGGTTCTTTTCTTGCCAGCAGGATTACAAAGCCAAGGCAACAGAGGCCCTGTTGACCAAGTGGCCAAAGGGATTCCTATATGCATTTTCTGGTAGCCCCATTCTGGCCAAGGAGGTTGGTCGAGGAGGTTCTCCAACCTCCTTGATGTAGCACAAAGACCTTCCATCAGCTTTCTATCCAGAAGGAATCTGCTTTTAATGCCACTAATAATGCATAAGAATCTGGACTTGCTGTGGGTGCCTGGCTCTTGAACAGTCTCAAGTCAAGAGGTAATATCCTTGCTTCTAGCTTCCAGAAATAATTCTGCTAATTCAGCCTGTTCATGAGCTTGGCTGAGGTTTGCCCATAGCTGGCAGGACAAGGATCTCTTCCCAGTCTTTTCCCGTCCTCCAATATCTGCATCAGTACCATAGATTCTTGACATCAAATTGGACTCAGGCCAATCCTGGTGATTCAGACAGAGGTCATGTAGCTGCTTTTGTCTAGCGTCCTTCGTGCAGCAGGCAAGTTGTGGATTTAATCTTATCCAGATTTCCAATGTTGTATTTGGAAAGCAGTCTCTTCTGCATCCTTTTGAAGTACATGAGTTTTTCCATGGCGTATACATCTGGTCCTCAGTGCTTTACTGGCTCTCCATTTGAACCAGTCAGGAAAGTGTCTCTCGATACTTCCTAACCAATTGAAGTGGCTTTTTTTTTTTTTTTTTTTAAAGCAGTCTCTTCATCTGGAAGCACTCTCTACATGGGCTCTTCAATACTGCATCTTCCATAAAGATAGAGGTACTCAGAACTGACTTTGCCTTCATACCAAAGATTATTTTGAGGTTCTGTGGAGCTCAGGAAACTCTTTCAGTAGAGCTCTCCAAATATAAATTAATCAAACAGCTCAGTTCAGAAAAAGCAGAAATAAAGGATCAGAGGGTTTCTTTCCCTTTATCTTCCATTTCCAGGTGGTGAAGACATTTTATGCTTCTGAGATTCAAGTAAAAAATGCAACTCCACCTTCGAAAATCAGCTTACTCTTTGAGCTGTGGCAACTTCATGGGCAGAAAGATCACTGCTATGAAATTCCTAGTGTCTCTGGATCTGTGGGCCTCCTTAAGTTTCCTTATTTTTATCTGTATCTGTGCATTATCTGAAAAAATATTTGCTTGAGGTAATGAGGCCCACAAATCCAACCCACCTTGAATGGGCTGTAAACTTGGGAAAGATATGGGATTATTAACTGGCACTCAAGTTTGTTCTTCACTGAAATTCCTTGCTCTGCAGGAGGATTGTTAGTATTCAGTCTTAATGCTTAATCCTTAACTTTCTTCATGGACACACTATGGTTATAGATTTCCTCTGCTGTGAAAGTCTCTCAAATGGTGTGGGCTTCTCCAGAGGTGGAGAAGCCACACCTCCCTGGCCATAGACTGACAGTTGTCTGATCTATCTCCAAGGCTGCACAGAGCAGAGACCCTATATTATGGATCTGTGGATCACATTACTTCAAGAAAGGAAACTTTCAGGCAAGGTGCAGAACATTTTTCCTATTCTCCCCTGTGAATAGCTGAAGTACCTACCTTGGTTGCTGCTCAGAGCTGTTAAAGCTGATATGGTTCTTGCTAGTTTAACAGGTGTCCTCAGAGTGCTGTATAGCTGCTATGAAATTGACCAATCTTGTTAATTTCACTCTGCTGCTTGTTAAAGCTAGAAGGCACTGGAGGACCCCGCTTTACTAATGCTCACCCTTACAAATGCAGACTATCCTCAGAATCATAATAGCAATGTAATCAGTTCTGCAGAACATGATGGCATTTGCTGAAAAAAGCTTTTTATTTGCTGTGGGTGAGTGAATTTTTCAATCCCTGGCCTGGTGCAAGTTGATGGCTTTAGTTGCTCAAAGGTCACATAAGGAAGAATTTTCACTTTCCTGCTCTCTTTTTGATGCCTCTGTACTTCAGAATCCTCTTGCAATGCCTGTATCCAACTAGCTGTGCACTGTCACTGCTAGGTTTCTTTCAACTTACTCCTTTCCACTCTATATCCCTACCGTTGAATGTTTCAG